>JARZZO010000007.1:45000-1526554 GCA_030544215.1 Zantedeschia hybrid cultivar
CCACGGGAGCCAAATCCTTTGCTCAAATCATCAAGGAGCGCCAGGTCTTCCCTAGGGTGGATCTCCAAGTTCACGACCCCGCATACACGGACTTGGGAGAACCAGCTGTTTTTTTCACGCCGGAGGATCTCTCCATCGCGCTGACCCCATTCCAGTTCGCGTTGGTCGCGAAAACGCCCCATGGCCGCCCTCCGTTTCCGGACATCAAGCTCCTCCTGACGCAGCGCCTCGGTCTCCAGCATGAATTCGTCATCAGCACGCTGGACCCCCGCCATCTCTTGATCCGCTGCTCTGTGGAAGACGATTATTTAAAGATCCTCCTTAGGGATCAACTCTTCATCAAAGGATTCCTCTTTCGGTTTCTCAAATGGTACCCAGAATTTGAGTGCGGCACGGACCCGCCTATCATCCCCGTATGGGTAGACTTCCCTTCCCTCAAGCTTCACCTCTTTCATGAGGCCTACGTTAGATCCATTGCAGGTAACATTGGTATAGTTCTCCAAGTCGCGCTCAGCACTTCGCAGATCACCAACACCTCGACGGCCCGCGCCTGCGTCGAGCTCCACATCCTACAGCCGCGGCCGCCGCGTATTTGGATCGGCTTGGGGGCTTCTGGCTACTTTCAAGAGGTCTGCTATCCCCCCATCCCTCCCTATTGCTTGTCTTGCAGGATCATAGGTCACACTGCATCCGACTGTCGCCGCACTGCCAAGCACTCCAAACCTCCTGCACTTCAGCAGGGTAGAGCCTCTGCGCCTATGATCGCGCCGCCCCTCTCCACCCCTTCGCTTGACCTGCAGGCCGCCCTTCAAGCTTCTTCACCCCGCCCTTGATCAGTTGTGCTCGAGCCGCCGGCCCCCACCACGACCCAAGTAAACCCTAATATCCCCACTCAATTTACCTCCAACCCCCCCTTGGTCGCGCAGGCTTCTCATGGTGCGGGTAAGGCACCCAAGCGTTGGGTCTCCAAAGGCCCTCCTAACCACCGGCTACAAACATCCAACTCGTTCGCCGCTCTTCGGTCTGATTCTGAACCATCCCATGACTGCGTGGAAGAACCTTCGGCAAAGCCTCCTCCTCCGACCGTCGGGGACCCTGCTGAGGTTGCTGCGGCTGTCTCGGCCGAACTCGCCGCCAGTGAGATCGTCGAACCGGTCGCTGTCCCTGCTTTCCCGTCCTCGGGCACACACCACTCGGGCTCTGCGGCGCCTTGCCAAACTCAACATTCCCAGCAGATCATGGAGGAGGCGCCCCCTGCACATCCTGATATCTTGCCTTCTTTAGCTTTGGCGAGCCCCAACGCCCCTGGCAAACAGGCCCTTCCCCTATCAGCTTTCGAAACTTCTGATCGGATAGCACAGGCGGTCCAACCCTCGTTGCCGCTGCATGATACTTCTACATCAGCCTCGGCCCCCAAGGGCACTTTACAACTGGATGCCTTACCTCACACTGGGACGGCTTCTCATATCCTATACCCCCAGGACAGCTGCGCTATTAGGTCCTTTCCCCAGGAGCTAGGCTCCCTTGTTGCACCCACGGGTCTCGCGCCTGCATCAGCCTCGCCGCCGATTACCTCTGGGCCTCTTCCGCTGACGGTTTATTCCCCTACCACGCCAACGGTGATCTGTAGCGCCATGCATGACGCCACGTCATTGTCCATGGTCCCCGCAGTACCGCCCCCTGATCGGTGCCCTCGGAGTTCTCTTTCACTTGGTAGCCGGCCAGGTGTTCGACAGTTGTCCCCTCTGTTGGGGGAAGGGCCTCACGCGCACGCCCAGGCTCTGTTGGGCACGAGGACCCCTATCGCCATGCAAGCTGCCACGTCCATGCCTGTGGGGCCCACAGCCCCTCCTTGTGAAGAATGCCCCGAAGACTCTGCGCCAGACTACGCCCCTATTGGAGTACCTCGGCTCACGCCTCAGAACCAGGTGCCCTTGCTACCTCCTTTAGCTGACGCTGACGCTACCCTCGGCACCAGGTGCCTACCTTTGAAGAGACTCAACGCCATGCACGTGGCTTCGTCGACGCCAGCTATGCCCCCAGCTGCCATCCCCGCCGTTCAGGCCTCTCTTCTGGGTTGCCCATCAGCCCGCTTGCGTTTTTTGGATCCTGCACCTCATCCTGTTAATGGGCCGAGCCCACAACAGCCCTCCTCCCAGGCCCACTTCATGCACGCCTCTAGTAACCCATTAAGCCTCGTGACTGAAGTGGGTCTCCCTTCCCTGTTGGTGACGCAGCCGAACTCTCTGCCCACAACCCCAGCTTTGCCAGCAACTTCGTCGGGTGACTGCCTGGTGGCCCAAGCCCAACAGCAGGTTCAGTTATGCATTATCAAACCGAACCCAACAATCACTTCTGGTATTGGGCCAGCCACCCTGCATGGTCAGCCCCCACCCGTGGGCATCGTTGAACAGCAGTGCACCAGTCACCACTCCCCACTCCACGGATCGCTGGTAAGTTCCTCCTCAAGCCCAATGGTAAGTCTCACTACCCACCAGACCCCTACTCCAATTAGTACTGCTACCATCACTGATTTTATGGCTATTTCGGATTCCACCTCTAATTGCATGACTAACCTTGCAGATCCCACCATCCCGCTACCTGATAACCCTATTAATGATTTAATTAACCCCCGCCCTAACCCTCTTAATGCTAGTGAGTTTCTTGTTGAAGTGGAGACTGATGCACCGCATGCGGAGGTTGTCAACACCCCTCTCCCCATAGCTCAAACATCTTCATGTGCTGAAAAACAGGTTGTACTCTCCCCTTACTTGCATGCTGAGCAGCTCCCCCATGATATCATACACTTAGATTCTCATGGGGTAAGACACGCCTCCCTGCTTGAGGCACTCAACCTTGACAGCTCTGCTCACAGACGGGAAAATAAACTTTTATTGGACATTCAAAAATTTTCCAACTCATTCGCTTCTACTGATTTTCCACAGGACTCCAACAATCATGGCCGACAGGACACTACCTCCACCATACCTACGGCTCAGCAAAAGAGCACAAGGCTCACCCGTGCACAAAAGAAAAAAGCCACGATTTGATAGTTGAGATCCTCGTGTGGAATATTAGGGGAGCTGGTAACTCTCCTACCAAACGCAGATTTACCTCTCTTTGTAGGACTAACAAGGTGCAGATCGCCACCATTCTAGAACCCATGGTGCAGAACTCTTCCATGGTTGCTCTCTCACTCAAAACTGGTCTGTCTCATTTTTTATCTAGCGGCAATCCCTTAGGTAAAGTATGGCTCTTCTGGCATGCTTCCATCTCAGTAGATGTTATTACTGTTCATGAAAATTTTATTACTATTAAGGTTGCTGGCAGCACCATTCATTATATCACTATCCTTTATGCCAGCTGCCATTTGCAGGAAAGAATCCAAATTTCGGACACCATTACTTCCATGGCTGTTCCTAACCCTTGGATGATCGTAGGGGACTTCAATGCTATCTTCTACTCTCATGAAAAATTTGGTGGTAACGCCCCCTCTCAAGTCGTTGTTGATGCTTTTCATTCTTTCTCTCAAGACTGTAACATGATGGATCTCGGCTTCATTGGTCCTTCCTATACTTGGAGGAATGGTCAACTTGGTCCTGGCTGCATCAAAGCTAGGCTGGATAGAGGGTTAGCTAATCCTGCTTGGTTTTCATCTTTTAATACTTCTATTACTCACCTGCATCACATTAATTCCGATCATAGTCCTTTATTGATTTCCTATCATGATGCTGATACTCTTAGAAAATCTCACTTTAAATTTCTCAAAATGTGGACTAGGCACAATAACTTTCTTCATCTGGTGAAATCTTGTTGGTCTCAACCTCTTCATGCTTCCCCTTTATTCAAACTTAGTGCTAAATTGAAAAGGTTGAGAGTCTCTCTTAAGACTTGGAATAGAAATGTCTTTGGTAATATTTTCCAGAATGTCATACAGGCTGAAGAGAAGATAAACGTATTGCAATTCATTGCTGACAATAATCCTTCTAACCAATCTTTTGATGATCTTGCTACAGCCAAGAAGGATTTTGATGAACTTCTTCTTCGCCAAGAAATCTTTTGGAGGCAAAAATCTCATCTCAAATGGCTTAAAGAAGGAGATCAGAACACAGTTTTCTTCCACTCTATAGTTAATGAAAGACGGAGGAATAACTTCATCTACACATTAGTTGATGACCAAGGCGATGAGATTTCTGATCAAGCCACTTTACTCTCCATGGCAATCTCATATTATCAAAACCTGTTTACCTATGAGGCGCCAACTATGAATAACAGTGGTCTTCTGCAATACATCCCTTCTATTGTCTCTGATGTAGATAATCATGCTCTTTTGGCTACACCTACCCTTGAAGAGATCAAAGACTCGATATTCTCTTTAAATCCTAACAGTGCTCCTGGACTCGATGGATTCTCTGGTTTCTTCTTTACCTCTTGCTGGGACATTATTTCTTCTGATATTTATGATGCTGTAGTCGAATTTTTTAATGGTGGCATCCTGCCTAAAGCTTACACTTCCACACACCTTGTCTTAATTCCTAAAGGCGATTCTCCCAACACTCTGAGGGATTTTAGGCCCATTAGCCTGTGCAATTTTATTTACAAAATTATCTCTCTCATCATTTGTAAGAGACTCTCTCTTGTGCTTCCTACTCTTATCTCACCTCTTCAGGGAGCCTTTGTTAAAGGCAGAGACATCGTTGACAATATTTGCCTTGCTCAAGAGCTCACACACAGCATACCTAAGAAAGTTAGAGGCCATAACATCATCCTCAAGCTTGACATGATGAAGGCCTATGACAAACTCGAATGTGTAGGCGCCTGGAACGTCCCCCGCCGCGGCTACGGGCTTCGGGCGAGGGTTCCTCTCCGTTCGTCTTAGCACTGTGGCGATTCAGAAAGGGGGGGTTAGAATTCAAAGTGTGATCGCCAGGAGCATTACCTCTCGGTCCCTGTGCTCCGCAGGATGGTGAGGATGTGATCGCATTCTGTGGGAGCGGGAGATGCTGGTTCCTCCTTCTCTTCCTCCGGCCGGCCAGAGGAGGAGAGCCCGGTACTCTGCACGCATGAATGTGGTAAGGATCCCCTGGAAAGAAAAGACAGACAAAGAAAAGACAATTACCCAATTAGAACTGTGACATGTAGGATCCGTTCATGCAAACATAAAAATTAACTAAAATTAGAGGGAGACGCACCGGATGGGTGTTTGGGAGGGAAGGTGACCATATGTTATGGCCACCCACCTCCCGTTTTTTGTTTGAAACCTCTGGGGGTAAATAGGGATTGCTAAGTCATTCTAAGATGCATGCATGCAGATAAGTACTCGTGTGTGAAAAGTGAAATGAGGTGTTGAAAGTGAAAGAAGAGAAGAGAGAAGAGGTTTAAGAAAACAAGCCCATTTGGGATGCGAAGGATTCTTCTGAGACTCCTCCCGACCGCTTGCCAACCTCCTCTGAGCCTTCCCTCCAAGAAGCCACCTCTTAACCCAGAAAATCCTTAACCCCCTTGCTCGAGAGGATGTGGGGGGTTTAAATAGGCGAAGGAAAAAAGGGGAGAAAACAGGGGTCTAAATCCCCGTAAATCACCCTTCAACCAATAGGGAGTGGTCAAGGGTTAGAGGTAGTGGACGCGGCAGTCGCCGGAGTGGGGAGTGGTCGGAGTAGTGGGGGACGAGGGCGGCGAGTAGAGGAGATCATGGGGAAGACGGAGTCAAGGGGGTGGTTAAGGAGTGGACGGCCAGGTGACATGCCTTCCATTCTTGTGGTGGAAGGCGGCCCGGCTGGCCTTCGAAGGGGGTGGAAGGCGAGGGGTGGCCTTCGAAGGAGGTGGAAGGCAAGGGGGCTGGCCTTCCACGAAAAGATGGTGAAATGTGAAAAAGGCGGCTAAAACGGTGGAAGGCGAGGTAGCTGGCCTTCGAAGGAGGTAGAAGGCGGGGGGTGGCCTTCGAAGGCGGTGGAAGGCAAGGGGGCTGGCCTTCCACGAAAAGATGAAAAAAGTGGCCAAAAGGGTGGAAGGCAAGGTGGCTGGCCTTCGAAGGTGGTGGAAGGCGAGGGGTGGCCTTCGAAGGGGGTGGAAGGCGGACTGGCTGGCCTTCCACGAAAAAGGTGACTAGAGTCGGGATTTGGTTAATGGGCCTAGCTGGTAGTGGGCTGAGATGGCTGAAATGAGGGGATTTTGGTGATGAAGGGCTAATGATGGGTTGGGTTCATGACCAAAAGGGTGGTCCAAAATCGGTGTCTACAAATGCCCCTCCGGGACACCTATTTTGCAGTGGAGTGGAACGGAATGATAAATAGGTGTTCCGGAAATCGAAACTGATTTTGGACAGTCCGAAAAGGAGTGAGCTATATCCAAGGATGATATGCGAATGCGGCAGATGCATGAAAGCTAGCCATTCGAGTTGCAAGAGTGGTTTAAGAAAAGGGACAAAGTTCAGTACTAGAGAATCACAGTCCGTGGGACCCTCGGGTGCTGGAACCGCGAGGCCTTGGCGCACTAGGATGCAACCATCTGGCCCAAGGGGATCTCGAGCATGAAAGGTGTAGGAGTGTGACTTGAAGAACTCTCGACACAACGGGCGCGCGGTGGCCTGGCGCATCATGGGATCGCCAAGTGAGAGAATCTTAAGCACACGTATTGAGAAAAAGGGGAAGAGGTCTTGCAATTCAAAGGGCTAACAGACGAACAATTGCCAGAATCACAAATCAACGATGGGTTAAGCAGAGTGATAAGTTATGGTCATTGCCCCTAGGGCGAGGATGAGTGCTTATGCAAATGCATGCTGGGTTGAAATTTAAAAACAAATTCCTAATGCAGTTCCTAATGCAAACAGGAGGGGTTTATTGGCCAATCGAATAACTTAGGGAATATAGACTCCTCATTGTTTTGTTTAAAGAGGAACTCAGAGTCTATACGCCCGAAGCTATTAGCCTCCTGTCTCTTCGATGCTACTTGCTTCAGGTTCCCTGCAGCTGCAAGAACGCACATCAGTAAATGTAAATAATCAATGATCCACAATATCTTAATGACAAGCTGCAAGGAAGCGAGGGACAAAGGTCCCTATCGAGTCGAAGCCAGCACGGAAGATATGGCCATTCTCAAAGTAGAATGCCAATCCGGCTGCCTTTGGCTTCGACTCGACAGCAAAAGCATCCACCTTTTGGACATAATCCTTTTCCTGTATGCACAAAATGAAGGGGAAACAGTTAGTAGTATCTGTTTTCGGCCCCTTACCCAAAAAAGCAACTACCTTTTCCCTAGCCTTCGCATAGGGTCAAGGGGTCGTGTTACTAACCAGACAAAAGGAAGAATATTGAAACTGATGCAAGAAGTAAATATGCAAATGCTGGTGGATATTAACAAGTGGAGTGTGTGATGAAAAACATTTTTTTGTCCGACCACCTGGCGACTGCCCAAACTTAGCCTGGTCAAATGATGAAAGGGAAATGCACACTCAACTTCCCAGGTATCCTAAGCACGCATCTAGATTGATTTGGGCCTCTAGACTCCTCAAACTAACCTTGACCGGTTAAGACTCATACTGATGGCAATACCGTCATGCCATGCTTAGGCTCCCAGCTGCTTCCGACCACCAAGTTTGCCCAAAAGGTTTTCGAGGTAAATGATTTGCCCGACCCGGGTCTCTTTCCTCACAATCTAGAAGGTATATGATGGAACACCTTGGAACCCTAACGGTCAACCGCGCGACGCTGACCCGGAATCAGACGCCGTCGCACCGATTGGTGACGCGCATGCATTGACCTAAGCCCGAAGTTGTAAGAGTACACATTGAGATTATGGTTAAGAAATTAGTTCACCAGAAACATCGACGTTACTCTTCACCCATTTTGGACTCATGTGATCATGTGAGCATGTGACGATTTTTGAAAAACGAACTATTTTAAAATGATATTCAGTCTTTAGATAGCTATCTCGTGTCAAACCTTGAGGGAGAAAAAGTGAAGAAATTGTGGAGACAAACTTCACAGGAGGATCGACAAAACCGTTAAAAGGGGGAGCTGTGACAAAACGGACCCCTTTTGACCTCTTAGATGCCCCTATTTTGACTTTTCAGGCCTTTAGTAAATTTCATGGCCAGGCACGGTCACGACCAGGCTTTTTTCATGATTGCTTGAACCCCTTTTTCTTTTTTTTTGTATTTCTTTTCCGCTCTTGACATTTATTGGGGTTATTTGATATTCCGCCTGCGGGGACACTGCCCTCTTCACGTGCTCTGGTCCTTTACATTTCATTTCTGGGCCCTTTTTTGTTGAGGGGTTACATCTATCGGGTTTTTTGAGGAACCGCAGTTTGCTGAGCTCGACCGTTTAAGGGCGTCAACTGTCCTGATCGGTCGAGAGACGAAGAGCAAAGGTTGCATTTGACAGTGCACTAAAGACTTGGAACTCATTTTAAACAGGTTCTCTTTGAAAAACGTGCAGGTGTGTGCATCTCATGATGAGCATAGGGATCCGTATGAAAGTAAAGTAGACACGTCCAAGGTTCTGGTGGACCAAAATCTTAGCCAAACCGCAATGTCATCCCAACCTATCATGCAACTAGACCTAGACAGGGGGTTACGTGGCAGTCACCAGACAATTGGATTTTGTGTCTTTTCTGATTTTTTTTTGTCATTTTCATTAAAGTATGTACATATTTACAAATATTTTTGATGCTTTTTGGATATTCGATTTTTTTGGGAGATTTTGAAATTTTTGATTTTTTTGTATTTTTAAGGGTAAAACTTCTTCAAATAGACTCCTATCCAAAGGAAAACTTTTCAAAATATTTACACTTATTTGCTGGAAACGAAAGAACCTACTTACCTCTACAACTTGTAGATAAAGAGGAAGCTATCCAATCCCTAAGCGATTATGCACAAGACTCAGAGGGTGAGTCAGACATGTTGCAAAGGTGGGTCCTTGAGACACAGACCCAATGATGGTAGAATTGCCCCAGGAGTGTGTTATGACCGGTGATAAAAGCCTGAGAGGGGCAGGTGTGTGAAATAGTAAGGGAATGAGAGTGGTGGGTACCTGTTCATCCCTCACTAAGGAAGCTCCTTCTCGTCGAGTGGTTGGTTCATAGAACAACAACTGTGTTGCAAAATCTTCTGCATCTTCCCTCTGAATTTCATTGATTGCTTCCTTCAACTCATCCTCAAGATAGTGTATCTTGAGTACCTCTTGACTTTCCTTCACAAGGTGATCGAAGAGACTCCATTTTCTTGATCCTTCAGTTGATTTGGTTAGTATGTAACCCAATTCGAATCCCCCAATGGTCGGCTTTTCAAAGATAGGTTCTTGAATCCCTTGCTCTTCCTTGCCTATCCTAGATCCCGAACTATACCCCATTTTGTCCATAAGCTGCCAACCTATGCTAGGCTGGGACTTGAGCTGAAAGTCAACCGATGAAAGGATGAGCTCTGCCCCTTTTCCAGGAGTGATCATGGATGGAATTTGTTCAGTCGAGACTAAATCCAAAGGCTCAAGATGGGGGGTACCCTTCATTTTGACAATCTTCCCCTTGTATGGGAATTTATAGCACTGATGATTAGTGGAGGGCACTCCCAGGGTCTGGTCCATCCAAGGCCTTCCCAAAATGGCGTTGTATATGGGCTTGACATCAAGGATGTAGAATCCAAAGATCAAGGCCACTGGGCCAATTTCCAGGTTCCCATTTGAGACCATCATGGAAGTAGACTCAATCTTCTCTGGATCAATCCCTACTTTCTTGGGGGTCTTGAGCGGACATACATTGATTGATGCCCCAGTATCCAACAGGATGGAGTCCAATGAGTGACCCTTGAGTGTTGGGGTCAAGCATGAGGGAAGGGATTGGCGTTCAGGGGGAACTAGATTTTTATCTGTGAAGGATATTGTAGGTGTCTGGGTGACTGAGAGAATGGCATTGGTGACCCCCCTGATAGGAAGATCTTCATTGAGTGTAATTTGCTGGAGGAATTTGAACAATGTCTCCCTTTGTGTAGGAGATCTCCTAATCAACTCTAGGACTGGCATCTTGGTGGGAGTTTTCTCTAGATGCTGTAGGATGTCATACTTAGACAGATCTGAATCCTCTTGAGAGTCCAAGGGTTGACTTGTTGGGGGAATGATGCGATTTCCCAGTGTAACACCAATCGGACTGGGGTCCATTGCCTGATTTGACTTTAGTGGTTGGACTGGTGGTGAATTTATTAGGCATAATTGGGTTACCGGACCTGGCTTTGGTGTTGGACACAAGATGGATGGAGGAGGTTCTCTGATTGAAATTGAAGGAACTTGGACCAGAGTGACTGGGTTGATGGCTGTTGGTTGTTCCCTAGGTCGTATCAAGACCAAAGGTTTGTCTTGGATGATAGTGGAGACTCCTTGCAACGGCTCTCTAGGTTTGGTCGTCCTAGTAGGGCACTCACGCCATATCCCAACCTCTTCATACTCCCAGTACTGTCCTCTATGATCGACATTTGGTTCCAAATTTTTGACAAGGGTGCTCATCCTTTCTAGAGAGCTAGATGGATCTTGGACCACCTGATAAGAGGGCGGAGGGCCCTTGACTTCCAAGGTTTCAGCAGCCTCTTTCATGTGCCCCCAATTGATCTTGGCACTGGAGAAAGGGGGAACTGCTGAATATGGTTTCTGATTGGATTGGTTGTCTGATCTGGACATAGGACTGGGTGACCTAAAGGGCTGCCCCAAGGCACTCACCTGTTCATTGATTGCCACTCCCTCTATTGGTGGAATCCTCTTACTTCTGTTCTGATTTTCAAAAAATGATGGCAAAGTGGAACTCCAGATCTGAGATTGAACTACCCGAGCTCGATTATAAAGTTGTGCGAATGTGTGAAATTCGCTCAGCATGAGAATAGACCGAAGCTGCGGGGTAGCGTTATTGACTAGCATGGTGATAGCTTGAGATTCGGGGATTTCCACTTCTGCCCTAGAGGCCATCGCCCTCCACTTGTTGGCAAAATATGTGAACTCCTCTTCAGGCTTCATCTTCTCCATCACAAGATCAAACAAGGTGGGAGGCACGGTTGTCATATAACTAAACTGAGTGATGAACTTTTCGGAGACCATATCAAAATTGATTAGGTCTGTGGCGGGCAAGGAAGAAAACCATCTTAAGGCCTCACCTTCTAAGGATTTCTGGAACAGATGGACAAGGAGGACTCTGTCGTAGAGCCATTGATGGGAATCCATGAGGAAACCTGACAGGTGATCATGAGGGTCAGAGGTGCCATCATATTTCCTGTACTCGGGGGCTTTGAATCCTGGTGGAAAGTAGGCCGGAGGGAGCTTACAATAGCTCGAGAGAGAGTGTGGTTGTTTCAGGGTAAGTTTCTCGGCCATGAACTTACGCACATAGGTTTCAACCTCACTTTTGTAGATGAATTCTTCCTGCTTGAGAGGAGGTGTAATTGGAGAGACTGGAATCGGCATGACTGGTGGAGCAACTGGAGTAGGAGTTGGCTTGTTGATGCGGGTCTGAGCTCTGTTGAAAGATCCTTGGAGGTGAGTTCTCCGAGGAGTGGCCTCCTGAGTTTTGCCACAGGAGGCCCACTGGATGAGTTGATCAGGGGTGTACCGTGCTAACACGGCGGTAAGTTCCGGATCCTCCCTCGGGTTTTGGAAGTTTCTGTTGGAGATTACAGGGTCACTTTCTGAAGAGGAAGATCCATCCAAGTATCTTCTCCTAAATTCCTCTCCAGGTGTTTGGAACATGCCCACAAATGTTGGTTGTGGATCTTCTTCAATCTCAAACAAAGGGTTGTGTGTAACATTGTTGCCGAACTGGTCCATGTCATCATACACAGCATTGACATACATTCGGTTCATTATGAAGTACAGACCCTAAATGATTTTATGTTCCACTTGAAATGTTTGCCAATGTTTTATGAAAGTTGGTTTCTAACAAATCAAGTTTAACCCTTAACGACCCTTCACTTTTCCAAAGCTTGTTCCACCGAGATTCAATTAAGTGTCTTTAAATTTGAAACAGTTCACTAATTCCTCACACAAACCCAAGGTTCCTACAGGGTGGTTTCAGGTACAACCTGCTCGGCGGCCAAGTGGGAATCCCTGGCTCGCGGAGACTGACGGAGGTTCCCAACAGAATAAGACTAGTCACACCCGAGTGGGAATCCTCAGGTGGAGAGTCAGATCTTGCGGGAGAGGTGACTAAAGATGTGATGCCGGCTCTTCCTTAAAACCCCCGCGGAGAATACCCAAAGCCCAGTAAGTAGGTTAACAAATAGCAGGTCAGAACATTTAACAACTTAGCAAAACAAACAACAGCAACTCATTCATGAACAGTAATAGTAGAAGAGAATAAAGAAACCGACGGAGTGTCGGCGGCTAAGGGCTAGCCGTCAAAGGGCACGGACGGCCTAGTGACAACCGTCCAAGAAGGCACCGACGGCCAGGATCTGGCCGTCCAAAGGGTAGGACGGCCAGGTGCTGGCCGTCCAAAGGGTAGGACGGCCAGGTGCTGGCCGTCCAGAAGGGCGGACGGATGTCGGCGGCCAGGTGCTGGCCGTCCACTGGGTCGGACGGTCAGGTGCTGGCCGCCGACTAGGTCAGACGGCCAGGTGCTGGCCGCCGACTGGGTCGGACGGCCAGGTGCTGGCCGTCCTCTAGAGATGTCGACGGCCAGATGCTGGCCGTCCACTGGGTCGGATGGCCAGGTGCTGGCCGTCCACTGGAGATGTCGACGGCCAACTGGTGGCCGTCTAGCAAGTCGGGCGGCCAAGTAATGGCCGTCCAGAGATTATGCAGAGTGCAGGATCCTTACCTTCTTTTCCTTTGATCGCGACGTGTGCAGCGGGCTACAGAGGTCCCACCGTGATCGCCAGAGGGCTGTAGGCGCCCGGAACGTCCCCCGCCATGGCTGCGGTCTTCGGGCGAGGATTCCTCTCCGTTCGTCTTAGCACTGTGGCGATTCAGAAAGGGGGGGTTAGAATTTAAAGTGTGATCGCCAGGAGCATTACCTCTCGGTCCCTGTGCTCCGCAGAATGGTGAGGATGTGATCGCGTTCTGTAGGAGCGGGAGATGCTGGTTCCTCCTTCTCTTCCTCCGGCCGGCCAGAGGAGGAGAGCCCGGTACTCTGCACGCATGAATGTGGTAAGGATCCCCTGGAAAGAAAAGACAGACAAAGAAAAGACAATTATCCAATTAGAACTGTGACATGTAGGATCCGTTCATGCAAACATAAAAATTAACTAAAATTAGAGGGAGACGCACCGGATGGGTGTTTGGGAGGGAAGGTGACCATATGTTATGGCCACCCGCCTCCCGTTTTTTGTTTGAAACCTCTGGGGGTAAATAGGGATTGCTAAGTCATTCTAAGATGCATGCATGCAGATAAGTGCTCGTGTGTGAAAAGTGAAATGAGGTGTTGAAAGTGAAAGAAGAGAAGAGAGAAGAGGTTTAAGAAAACAAGCCCATTTGGGATGCGAAGGATTCTTCTGAGACTCCTCCCGACCGCTTGCCAACCTCCTCTGAGCCTTCCCTCCAAGAAGCCACCTCTTAACCCAGAAAATCCTTAACCCCCTTGCTCGAGAGGATGTGGGGGGTTTAAATAGGCGAAGGAAAAAAGGGGAGAAAACAGGGGTCTAAATCCCCGTAAATCACCCTTCAACCAATAGGGAGTGGTCAAGGGTTAGAGGTAGTGGACGCGGCAGTCGCCGGAGTGGGGAGTGGTCGGAGTAGTGGGGGACGAGGGCGGCGAGTAGAGGAGATCATGGGGAAGACGGAGTCAAGGGGGTGGTTAAGGAGTGGACGGCCAGGTGACATGCCTTCCATTCTTGTGGTGGAAGGCGGCCCGGCTGGCCTTCGAAGGGGGTGGAAGGCGAGGGGTGGCCTTCGAAGGAGGTGGAAGGCAAGGGGGCTGGCCTTCCACGAAAAGATGGTGAAATGTGAAAAAGGCGGCTAAAACGGTGGAAGGCGAGGTAGCTGGCCTTCGAAGGAGGTAGAAGGCGGGGGGTGGCCTTCGAAGGCGGTGGAAGGCAAGGGGGCTGGCCTTCCACGAAAAGATGAAAAAAGTGGCCAAAAGGGTGGAAGGCAAGGTGGCTGGCCTTCGAAGGTGGTGGAAGGCGAGGGGTGGCCTTCGAAGGGGGTGGAAGGCGGACTGGCTGGCCTTCCACGAAAAAGGTGGCTAGAGTCGGGATTTGGTTAATGGGCCTAGCTGGTAGTGGGCTGAGATGGCTGAAATGAGGGGATTTTGGTGATGAAGGGCTAATGATGGGTTGGGTTCATGACCAAAAGGGTGGTCCAAAATCGGTGTCTACAGAATGGTCTTATTTATTTGATGTTCTTCATAAGTTTGGCTTTTCATGTGATTGGATTAACCTCATTAAAGGTCTTTTCACAAACTGTTGGTTTTCGGTTATTTTAAATGGTAATGTTGGTGGCTTCTTTGCCTCATCTCGTGGTCTTAGGCAAGGAGACCCGCTTGCTCCTAGCTTATTTATTCTTGCAGACGAAACACTTAGCAGAGGCCTTCAGCACCTGACTCAGAGAGGGATCATTACACCTTATTCTACTTTTGTTGAGGGGCCTATTATTTCACATCTCTTGTTCGCTGACGATACTATTATCTTCACTAATGGCTCCCAAGACTCTTTAAGGAGACTCATGGCTTTCTTGAAAATATATGAGAATTGCTCAGGTCCGAAGATCAACACAAACAAGAGCTCCTTTTGCATTGCTGGATACACTCCAACCTGGAGAATCAACCAAATTTCTGCCAGAACATCCATTCCTCACAAAAATTTTCCTATCACTTATCTGGGAGCTCCATTATTCAAGGGTGCTACTAAAGCTGTATACTTTCAATCCCTTTTGGATAAGGTGAGAAAAAGACTAGCATCCTGGAAAGCCAATCTCTTATCGACAGGGGGTAGATTGATTCTTATAAAACATGTTTTATCTTCCATCCCTATACATATACTTACTGTTCTCACCCCTCCTAAGAGTATTCTTCACTCTTTAGAGAGGATTTTTGCTGCTTTCTTTTGGGGCTCAACTTCTACAGGAGCACGCAGACATTGAATTGCTTGGAAGCACCTAGCTAGGCCTACCTCTGAAGGTGGTATTGGTATTCGATCTCTTATAGAAGTAGGTGCTACATTTAAAGTTAAACTTTGCTGGAAAGCCTATTCTAAGACAGGCATCTGGGGTAAGTATATCAATCAAGTTTATCTACACAAACATCACATAGCTACTTGCCCTATTACAGGCTCGCCTCACTGGAAGAAGGTTCTTCAACATAGACATTGGATTCTTGACAACACTTATTGGCTAGTTGGACATTGCCAAATCTCTCTCTGGCATGATGACTGGACTGGCCATGGTCCCTTAAGGGATCAAATCTCAGAAGATCAATGGACTCACATTAATCATGCTCACGGATGGTTGGTTTATGATATAATTTCCTATGGTCAACAATTATTGCATACTCTGCCATTGAATATTACTTCTGTTATCACTGAGTGCATTGGCACCTTAACCACTATCCGAGGTCAGGACAAGGTTATTTGGAAACCTAACTCTCATGGATACTTCACTATAAAATCAGCTTGGCACATTGTGAGACACCAGATTCAACCTCTCTCAATCTCTAAATGGATTTGGTGTGCTCAGATTCCCAAGAAGATTTCTATATTTGTTTATAGGGCTCTTATCTATAAATTGCCGTTTGATTTCAATATTCAAAGAATTGGTATTCCCTTTGTTTCTAAATGTGGATGTTGCCATACTCCTTCCGGGGAGACTCTTAACCATGTTCTGGCACAAGGGGATTGGGCTACATACTGTTGGACCTTCTTTCAGAATTCTTGCAGAATTTCTATCCAGATGAGCTCTTTTCAACATGTTTTTAGTTCCTTCATTGCCCTAGCTACATGTACATCTCTCTACTCTTTTATTATGGGCATAACCCCTACCATTGTTGCCTGGTTCCTATGGAAAGCTAGATATTCAGCCAAATTTGATGGCACTCATTCAAGTAAGGAAAGCATCCTATATCAGAGTCTTTATCTTATTCGTGAACTTGCCTCAATCTATCGCCCAAAATCTTCTTCTACAATAGCACAGAGATCTATCTTACAAACTTTGGGCATAGTTGACAGCTTCTCTCCCTCTTTACCAGTCTTTGTTAGATGGATTCATCCTCCTACAGGTAAATTTAAACCTAACACTGATGGTTGTTGTAGAGGTAATCCTGGTATTTCTGCAGGTTCTGCTATTCTCAGAAATGATAAAAGTAAATTGGTTATGGCAACTCGTGCTTTCTTTGGTCATACTCACAGTATTATTTCTGAACTCAAGGCTATTATCATTGGTCTACATATGTGTCTCCAACGAGGTTTTACATGTTTGATTGTTGAATCTGATTGCCTTGCACTTATCACTCTTATGATCACTGCTAATCCTACTGTCCCTTGGATGTTGTTTCCTTGGTGGTTTGAGCTTTGCTCTCTCAGGGATGCGATGGACCTTCATTTTTTCCATACAGTTAGGGAAGCCAACAAAGCAGCTGACGCTCTGGCCAATCATTCCTGCGACCGGCAGCTTGATCAAGACTTTCTAGATTCTTCCTCTTTGCCTATTATTGTAAAAGGGGAGATCACTTCTGATAAAAGTGGTCCTCCCCATCTGAGGATTTGAGGGTTTTCTCTGTAGGGGGTTTTTGGGTTTATTGATGTACTCTCTCAGGGGTAAGGTGGCATGTCCCCCCCATGTAATTCTGAATTTTGTGCAATAAAATACCAAGGGCCGGCCCAGGGTCCTAGATAAATTCCTAGGTTAAAAAAAAAAAAACAAAAAAAAAAAAAAAACCTAAACCCTAAACCTTAAAACCCTAAACCCTAAAGCCCTAAACCCTAAAACCCTAAACCCTAAACCCTAAACCTTAAAACTTGTGCTTTCTTTGGTCATACTCACAGCATCATTTCTGAACTCAGGGCCATTATCATTAGTCTGCAGATGTGTCTCCAACGAGGTTTTACATGTTTGATTGTTGAATCTGATTGCTTTGCTCTTATCACTCTTATGATTTCTGCTAATCCTACTGTCCCTTGGATGTTGTTTCCTTGGTGGTTTGAGTTCTGCTCTCTCAGGTGTAGACACCGATTTTGGACCACCCTTTTGGTCATGAACCCAGCCCATCAGTAGCCCTTCATCACTAAAATCCCCTCATTTCAGCCATCTCAGCCCACTACCAGCTAGGCCCATTAACCAAATCCCGACCCTAGCCACCTTTTTCGTGGAAGGCCAGCCAGTCCGCCTTCCACCCCCTTCGAAGGCCACCCCTCGCCTTCCACCACCTTCGAAGGCCACCCCCCGCCTTCTACCCCCTTCGAAGGCCAACCACCTTGCCGTCCACCTTTTGGCCACCTATTTCACCTTTTCGTAGAAGGCCAACCCCTTGCCTTCCACCGCCTTCGAAGGCCACCCCCCGCCTTCTACCCCCTTCGAAGGCCAACCACCTTGCCGTCCACCTTTTGGCCACTTTTTTGTCACCTTTTCGTAGAAGGCCAGCCCCCTGCCTTCCACCGCCTTCGAAGGCCACCCCTTGCCTTCCACCTCCTTCGAAGGCCACCCCTCGCCTTCCACTCCCCTCGAAGGCCAGCCGGGTCGCCTTCCACCGCAAGAGTGGAAGGCATGTCACCTGGCCGTCCACTCCTTAACCACCTTTTTGACCCCGTCTTCCCCACGATCTCCTCTACTCTCCACCCTCGTCCCCCATTACTCCGGCCACTCCCCACTCCGTCGACTGCCGCGGCCACTACCGCCAACCCTTGACCACTCCCCATTGGTTGAAGGGGGATTTACGGGGATTTAGACCCCTGTTTTCTCCCCTTTTTTTTCCTTCGCCTATTTAAACCCTCCATATCCTCTCGAGCGGGGGGTTACGAGAAGGGGGACAAGAGGAAGGATTTCTTTTTTGGTTAAGAGGGATTTTGGAGAGGCAGAGAGGGACTTTCTGGTGAGAAGCTCGAGGAGACCCCAAAGAGGAAGGCTCAGGCTACATCTGGAAACGGGCTTGCCTTTCTAACTTCTCCCTTTTATTTTTTTTTTACTCATTCCATTACATTAGTAATATCATTCATTCTCCACACACGCAACTCCTCTTCACTTGCATGCATGTACGCATAGGATGACTTAGCCATCCGTACCCCCACAGAGGTTTAAAAAAAAAAACGGGAGGTGGGTGGCCATAACATATGGTCACCTTCCCTCCCCACCACCCATCCGGTGCGTTTCCCACTGATTTTAGTTAGTTTTTACACCTTTATGAATAGATTTTGCACTCTACAGTTCTAATCGGGTTCGTCTTTGCTTGGTTTTTTTTTCTTTTCAGGGATCCTTACCACCTACACGCGTACAGAATTTCGGGCTCTCTTCCTTTGGCCGGCCGGAGGAAGAGAAGGAGGAACCGACGTCTCCCGCTCCCACAAAACGCGATCATCTTTTTACATTCCTGCGGAGCACGGGAACCGAAAGGTAATGCTCCTGGCGATCACACTCTCATTTCTAACCCCTCCTATTTGAATCGCCACAGTGCTAAGACGTACGGAGAAACCCCCAACGCCGAGGCCCCGCGGGCGCTGCACAGCCGCGGAGGGGGACGTTCCGGGCGCCTACAGCCCTCTAGCGATCACGGTGGGACAGCAGTAGCTCGCTGCACGCGTCACGTTCAAAGGAAAAGAAGGTGAGGATCCTGAACTCCATAGTCTCTAGACGGCGGGACCCCGGCCGTCGAGCCCCTTGGACGGCTAGCGGTTGGCCGTCGGCATCACCTGAGGACGGCCAACAGCTGGCCGTCCAACCCTGTAGACGACCACCCCCTCGCCGTCGATGTACCCTTGAGCGGCCACCTCCTGGCCGTCCAGACACGTCGACGGCGGATCCCTGGCCGTCTACCTACCTTTAGACGGCCATCTCTTAGCCGTCAGGACCGTTGGACGGCCATATCATGGCCGTCGACATCCCTTTGGGCGGCCAGGACCTGGCCGCCCGCCCCCTGGGACGGCCAGCCCCTGGCCGTCGACCCACGTGAGTTCTGTCTTAACTGCTTGCTGTTGTTGTCCGTGCATGATGTGCTGTTACCTGTTCTGCTTAGCTGATTCTCTGATTGCTACTGCTGTTCACGCATGATGTGCTGTTACCTATTCTGATCTGCCGTTTGTTAACTTTTGGGTTTTTTGGGGTGTTCTCCGAGGGGGTTTTAAGGAAGAGCCGGCATCACATCTTTTAGTCACCTCTCCCGCAGGATTCGACTCTCCACCTGAGGATTCCCACTCGGGTGCGACTAGTCTTATTCTGTTGGGAACCTCCGTCAGTCTCCGCGAGCCAGGGATTCCCACTTGGCCGCCGAGCAGGTTGTACCTGAAACCACCCTGTAAGAACCTTGGGGTTTGTGTGAGAGATCAGTGAACTATCTCAAGTTTGAAGACGCCTAATTGAATCCCAGTGCAATAAGTTTTGGAAAAGTGAAGGGTCGTTAAGGGTTAAATTTGTTTTGCTAGAACATTGGCAAGCATTTCAAGTGAAACCTAAAATCAGCTAGAGCCTGTACTTCATAATGAACCGAATGTATGTCAATGCTGTATATGATGACATGGACCAGGTCGGTGGCAATATTCTTCACAATCCTCTGTTTGAGATTGAAGAAGATCCACAACAGACCTTTATAGGGATGCTCTAAACGTCCAGAGAAGGTCCTCAGAGAAAAGACTCCGATGAATCTTCCACCTCCCAAGGAGAGGATGAGCCAGTGATCTCCAGTAGAACATTCCAAAACCCTGGAGAAGATCCGGAACTCATCGCCGTCCTATCACGCTATACTCCGGATCAACTCATCCAGTTGGTTTCTCGTGGCAAAATTCAGGATGCCACTCCTCGGAAAACCCAATTCCAAGGATCTTCTAGCAGACCCCAGCCGGGTCAAACCATGCCCACTCATACGATCCCCTTTAATCCCATCAATCAGGTTACACCTCCCAAGCAGGAGGAGTTTGTTTATAAGAATGAGGTCGAGAATTGTGTACGGCGACTCATGGCCGAGAATCTCAACCTCAGGCAGCCATATTCTCTCTCGAACTATTGCAAGCTACCCCCAGCTTATTTCCCACAAGGGTTTAAGGTACCCAAGTACAGAAAGTACGATAGTACCACGGACCCCCACCATCATTTGTCTGGGTTTCTCATGGATTCCCATCAGTGGCTCTTCGATAGAGTCCTTCTGGTCCACCTTTTCCAAAAGTCCCTCGAGGGAGAAGCCTTGAGGTGGTTCTCTTCTTTGCCAGCTACTGACCTGATCAACTTTGACATGGTCTCTGAGAGGTTCATTACCCACTTCAACCATATGGCAGCCTTACCCCCCACCTTGTTCGATCTAGTGATGGAGAAAATGAAGTCTGATGAAGACTTCACTCATTTCGCTAACAGGTGGAGGGCCATGGCTTCTAGAGCAGAGGTCGTTATTCCTGAAGCACAAGCAGTCACCATGCTTGTTAATAATGCTACTCCCCAGCTTCGAGCCATCCTTATGCTCAGTGAACTTCAGACGTTCGCACAGCTATACAATAGAGCTAGGGTAGTACAGTCCCAAATTCGAGACTCCACTCTGCCTTCATTCTTTGAGAATAGAAGCAGGAATAAGAAAACCACATCAGCTCCTACCACAGAAGGAGTCACTATCAATGAACAGGTCAGCATGCTAGCACCACCGACCAGGATTACCAATTCTCATTCTAAGTCTGATACTCAGCCCAGCCAGAAGCAATACTCAGCCGTCCCTCCCCCGACTAACTACAGTCGTCCTATGGCTAAGCGGGCCTTATATCCACCTCTGCCAGAATCATTGGCAGATATCTTTTATGCTTTGATGGCCTGCAATGCCATTCAACTTCCGCCTCCAAAGGAAGGTGTCCCGCGCAATACGGACACCTCCAGGTATTGCCCTTACCATAGGATCACGGGACACACCATATATAATTGCTTCACCTTCAGGGACTGGGTGTATGACTTGAATGATGAAGGGAGGATAAATTGGGAAGACATAAGAAAAGCCATTGAGGCTCTAAAGGCTAAGAAAGAACTGGGGATCGTGAAGGACCCATTGCCCTCTCATCAGGTAGGTCCAGACCCCTCCGGCTCTTAAGGGAAGGTCAACACACTGATCAATGACCTGGAGCCCGTGACAGTTCGCAGGGAGCAGTACTGGGAGTATGAAGGGTCCGGGATAAAGCACCAAGACCCCACTTGGTCGTGTGAAACTAAAGGGGCTACCCCAGAAGTCTCCACGTTTTCTCCAAATGAGCCTTTAGTCCTAATCCGACCCAAAGAGCGATCGGCAACCCTCAAGCCGGTCTCCCTCGTTCAGATCCCTCCAATCACAGCCGAAGGACCCACCTTATCTGTCTTTTGCCCAAACAAGAACCTGGACTCGATGATCAGCTTCAATCCCATAAGGTCACCGTTGGAAACAGACCCAATCACAGTAGGGGTAACGCTCAGGAATCGCATCATTCCCCCGAGCCAGCCCCTAGACTCTCAAGAAAGCTCTTTCCACGTCAAAGGGAACGCCCAGTCTGAGTATGACATACTCCAGCATCTGGAAAGGACCCCCGCTAAAATCTCCATCCTTGAGCTTATCCGCAGGTCACCCACACATAGGGAGACGTTGTTCAATTTCTTGCAACAGATCACGGTGAACGAAGATCTTCCTAGTGGCGGGGTCACTAATGCCATACTCTCAGTCACTCAGACTCCTATGATCTCTTTCCCCGAAAAGGATTTAGCTCCCCCTGAGTGCCGATCCCTCCCTTTGTGCTTAACCGCCATCCTTAACGGTCATCCAGTAGATTCTATTCTATTGGATACTGGTGCCTCCATCAACGTCTGTCCCCTTAAGACCCTCAAAAGGATAGGGGTAGACCCAGAGAAGGTTGAATCAACCTCTATGATGGTCTCAGCTTATGACAATTCCCAGAGACCAGCAGACGGGAAGATCTCCCTCCAATTAGAAATCGGCCCGGTATCCATGACCTCGGAATTCTACATTCTAGACGTTAAGCCAATCTACAATGGCATCTTAGGGAGACCATGGATGGACCAAACCTTAGGAGTCCCATCTACCAACCATCAGTGCTATAAGTTCCCATACAACGGGAAAATTGTGAAGGTTAAAAGCACTCCCTACATCGAGTCATTGGACTCGGTAACAGCAGAGCAAATTCCATCCATGATAACTTCCAGGAAAGGCAAAGAGCCTGTCCTTTCATCAGTGAATTCCCATCTGAGGTCTAGGCCGAGTATAGGTTGGCAGCTCATGAGTAAGATGGGATATAGCTCAGGCTCTGGGTTAGGGAAAGAAGAACAAGGGATCCGTCATCCCATCTCAGAGAACCCTGTCATTGGGGGGTGTGGCCTGGGATATAAGTTTGCTGAACCATCAAAAGAAGCAAAGGGATGGTCCCTCATGAATCATTTTGTAAGAAAGAGGCAGGAATTACCCAAGATAGAAGAAGAGGTGCGAGAGTGTTACGAAGGTGATCAAGAGGAGGACTTTGGCATATCCTCCTTGTTCCGTGAGTCAGCCAGACCGACGGTAGGGCTTTTCTTAGCCAAGGATGAACCAGCCCCAGCTACGTTAATCCCTTTCTTGTTCCACCCACCTACCATTCCAATGCTCTCAGCTCCGACCAACACTAGCTCTGCTGAGTATTCCATGCTATACGCGTTCGGTCACGAAAAAAAAAGTTCAATTCCCATCCCGCTGGAGGTGAAGTCATTTTCGAGGAGCCCGTTTGGTGGGGGAGCCCTGCCGTCATGGAATCTCTGTCCCAAGGGTCTACTCTTGCCCCATCTAGGACAGAGTTGACCCCTTTCCCAAACCATGTACATAATAGTTTAGGAATTAGGTTAGCCTCCCCCATGTCTAGGAATTGTAGGACTAGGCAAGTTCCTTTGTTCTTAGTTCAGGAGTTAGCTAATAGGTGCAAAGATTTGAGAAAATTGGATAAATATCTTCAGACTGGGGTCATCTCCGAACCACTGGAGGTAGCGGAAGAAGAGTCTTGCAGTGATGGTTTAGGTGTATTTGAGCTTAGTGAAGAGGAAGAGGGAGATGACTTGGTCGAACCACTTGTGAGTGGGGCGAGACGGTTTGATGAACCTTCATCAGCTATCGACGAACCCACCAAAGAAGTCAACCTCGGAACAAAGGAGGATCCGAAGATAGTGCTAATTAGTGCCCGCTTGAGTCCAGAAGAAGAAGGGTCCATAATAGCCGTGCTCCAAGAGCACCGTGATGGGTTTGCTTGGTCATACGAGGACATGCCTGGATTAAGCACAGAACTTGTAGAACACCGGCTAATCCTCAGACCCGACACCAAACCCGTGAAACAAAAGTTGAGACGGCTACAACCGGAATTAGCACTTTAAGTAAAAGAAGAGGTTGACAAACTACACAAGGCCAAGTTCATCCGGGTAGTGCTCTACCCTAAGTGGATAGCTAACATCGTCCCGGTGGCGAAAAAGGACGGAAAGGTTAGAATTTGCATAGACTTTCGCAACCTCAATCAAGCCTGCCCAAAAGATGATTTCCCACTACCTCATATAGATTTGCTGGTTGATAACACGGCTGGATTTGAGATGTTATCTTTCATGGATGGATTTTCAGGATATAACCAGATCAGACTAGCTGAGGAAGATCAGGAGAAAACATCCTTCATAACTCCATGGGGAACCAATTGCTACATGGTCATGCCATTTGGACTTAAGAATGCTGGAGCCACCTACCAAAGGGCTATGATGGCAATCTTTCATGACATGATTCACATTGATATGGAGGTCTATGTAGATGATATCTTGGTCAAATCCAAAACCAGGAAGGAGCACGCTCAAATCCTTAGGGCTGTAATGCAGAGATCGAAGGAGCATCAACTAAAAATGAACCCGAAGAAGTGCGTATTTGGTGTTTGTTCTGGAAAACTGCTAGGATTCATGGTGAGTAAAAGAGGGATCGAGGTTGATCCAGACAAAGTGAAGGCAATAATGGAAATGCCCCCACCTAAGAATGTCAGGGATGTAAAGGGACTCATCGGCCGTTTGCAGTTCATCAGACGGTTCATATCTCAACACTCTGTGAGATGCAAACCCTTTTACGACTTATTAAAAGGAGGGGCAAAGTTCATTTGGAGTGATAAGTGTCAAAAGGCCTTCGATGAATTAAAAAGTTACCTCCTCAACCCTCCAGTCCTTATGGCTCCTATCCCGGGGCGGCCTCTACTGTTATATGTCTCCACCACTGAGGAATCGGCTGGTGCAGTATTGGCTCAATTAGATGACGAGAAGAAGGAAAGAGCAGTGTACTATCTGTCCAAGCTTTTCAATGATGCCGAAAAGCGATACACTGCCATGGAAAGGACATGCGCGGCCGTCGTCTGGGTAGTGCAGAAATTGAAGCACTATTTCCTCGCCCACGAGGTCAAACTACTAGCAAGAATGGACCCAATCAAATATCTGCTAGAGCGGCCAGTTGTAACAGATAGGCTGGTGCGATGGCAGACCTTCTTGAATCAATTCGACATCACTTATGTAAATCAGAAGGCTGTGAAGGGGCAAGCAATTGCCGAGCACCTAGCTCATCACCCTTTGCCTACATTTTCACCTGTCAACGAAGAATTCCCGGATGAGGAGTTGGGCTTAATAGTGGATGACGCTCCATCCTGGGTCCTTCATTTTGACGGGGCACTTAATTCCCAAGGCAGTGGGATAGGAGTGGTCCTCGTCTCTCCAGAAGGGGTAAGTATTCCGCATGCTTGCCAACTCTCCTTCTCAGTAACCAATAATGTTGCTGAATATGAGGCTCTCCTAGCTGGCCTAAAATTGGCGCTGGTTCTTAATGTCTTAGAATTGAGGATAATTAGAGACTCTCAACTAATCCTCCGCCAAACCGTGGGCAAATACCAAACCCGGGATTCAAAACTGAAGCCATATCAGGAGTTGGTGAAGTCGCTTACTAGGCGTTTCAACAAGATCACCTATGTACATGTGCCTAGGTCCCAGAACATCCTAGCAGATGCCCTGGCCTCTCTATCTTCAGCTTTAGAGATTCCTGTCACCAAAGGCACAGCCACAATCACCCTGCACAAGCAAGATTTGCCGTCCTTCCGGGACCCTTGGTTCCAGCAGTTCCTCTATCCATCCGAGCATATCTCCGCTATCACGAATGAACTCGCCCCTGATTGGGATGATGGAAATTCGTGGTATTTTGATATCATGAACTATCTCCGCGACGGGTCGTTCCCGTCTTATGCTACATCCTCTGACCGCAAGACCATCCGTCGTACATCTCAGCGATACCTTATCTTAGGCGGCCGCCTTTTCAGGAGATCCTTTAGCGGAGTACTTCTTCGGTGTCTAGACGATACCGAAATTCATCATGTCATAGAGGCAGCCCATGCCAGTGATTGTGGCGGTCATGTCCATGGTCGTGCCTTAGCCCAGAAACTCCTCATGTCCTATTATTGGCCTTCAATGGAGGCCGACTGTTCCATATTCGTTCAAAGGTGCCTGAAATGCCAGTTACACGCTAACAAGGTTCATGCACCTTCTTCATTTCTCAAATCCGTCATTTCCCCGTGGCCCTTCGCCATGTGGGCATTCGACATTATAGGACCTCTGGAGGATCGATCAGGTGAAACAAAAAGGAAATCATTTATCCTAACCGCCACTGAATATTTCACTAAATGGGCTGAAGCGGAAGCATTTGCAGAAATCAAAGCATCCACGGTGGTGAAGTTCATCAAGCGCAACATCCTCGCCAGGTTCGGGACACCGCGCGACCTCATCACCGACAATGGACCCCAGTTTATCTCCCAAGAGCTCCAAGACATGTGCAGTAAGTATGGCATCAATTTGCATCATTCTTCACCCTACTACCCACAAGGAAATGGTCAGGCTGAAGCCACCAATAAAACCCTCATTCGAATCATTAAAAGAACTTGCAGATCACATAATTATTCAGACTGGCCTGATCGTCTAGAAGAAGCTCTTTGGGCATATCGTACTTCCGTCCGAACCCCTACCGGACAAACACCTTATTCACTCACGTTCGGAACGGATGCGGTACTTCCATATGAGATTCTCTTCCCTTCTCTAAGAGTGCAGTTAGATAGTGGAATTAGTGATGCCGAGCGTCGTAACGCCATGTTAACCCAACTGGAACTATTAGACGAAAAAAGGATGATGGCGGCAAATCACGCCCAGGTGTACAGAAATAGGATTGCAAGATTCTATGCAAAAAAAGTTCTTGAAAGAAAGTTTCGAATTGGGGAAATGGTTCTTAAAAGAAAAATGATCAAAATTCCTGGTCCCAGGAGCAAATTGCAAGAAAATTGGGAAGGTCCATTTGTAATCAAGGAGGCATACTCAGGTAACGCTTACCGCTTAATCAATGAGAGAGGAGAGGAATTGCCCCACCCATGGAACGGGGTATATTTGAAGAAGTTTTATCCATGAAAAAAAGAAAAAAATCAAAAATCAAAAATCAAAAATCTCAAAAAAATCAAATATCCAAAAACATCAAAATATTTGTAAATATGCACATACTCTAATGGAAATGACAAAAACAAAAAAAAAAAAAAAAAAAAATCAGAAAAGACACAAAATCCAATTATCTGGTGACTGCCACGTAACCCCCTGTCTAGGTCTAGTTGCATGATAGGTTGGGATGACATTGCGGTTTGGCTAAGATTTCGGTCCACCAGAACTTTGGACATGTCTACTTTACTTTCATACGGATCCCTATGCTCATTATGAGATGCACACACCTGCACATTTTTCAAAAGAACCTGTTTAAAATGAGTCCCAAGTCTTTAGTATACTGTCACAATGCAACCTTTGCTCTTCGTCTCTCGACCGATCAGGACAGTTGACGCCCTTAAACGGTCGAGCTCAGCAAATTGCGGTTCCTCAAAAAACCCGATAGATGTAACCCCTCAACAAAAAAGGGCCCAGAAATGAAATGTAAAGGACCAGAGCACGTGAAGAGGGCAGTGTCCCCGCAGGCGGAATACCAAATAACCCCAATAAATGTCAAGAGCGGAAAAGAAATACAAAAAAGAAAAGGGGTTCAAGCAATCATGAAAAAAGCCTGGTCGTGACCGTGCCTGGCCAAGAAATCCAATAAAGGCCTGAAAAGTCAAAATTGGGGCATCTAGGAGGTCAAAAGGAGTCCGTCTTGTCACAGCTTGTCCTTTTAACGGTTTTGTCAATCCTCCTTTGAGGTTTATCTCCACAATTTCTTCACTTTTTCTCCCCCAAGGTTCAGCACGAGATAGCTATCTAAAGACTGAACATCATTTTAAATGGTTCGTTTTCAAAAATCGTCACATGCTCACATGATCATAGGGGTCTAAAATGGGTGAAGAGTAACGTCGATGTTTCTGGTGAACTAATTTCTTAACCATAATCTCGATGTGTACTCTCGAAAACTTCGGGCTTAGGTCAATGCATGCGCGTCACCAATCGGTGCGACGGCGTCTGATTCCGGGTCAGCGTCGCGCGATTGACCGTTAGGGTTCCAAGGTGTTCCATCATATACCTTCTAGATTGTGAGGAAAGAGACCCGGGTCGGGCAAATCATTTACCTCGAAAACTTTTTGGGCAAACTTGGTGGTCGGAAGCAGCTGGGAGCCTAAGCATGGCATGACGGTATTGTCATCAGTATGAGTCTTAACCGGTCAAGGTTAGTTTGAGGGGTCTAGAGGCCCAAATCAATCTAGATGCAAGCTTAGGATGCCTGGAAAGTTGAGTGTGCATTTCCCTTTTTATCATTTGACTAGACTGACTTTGGGCAATCACCAGGTAGACAAAAATATGCCCTGTTAATATCACCTTGCATTTGCATGACACATTCACTTTTTTTTTCCGTTTGTCTGGTTAGTAGGACACGGCCCCTTGACCTTATGCGAAGGCTAAGGAAAAGGTAGTTGCTTTTTTAGGCAAGGGGCCGAAAACAGATACTACTAACAGTTTTCCCTAATGTTGTGCATGCAGGCATCACAGGTATGAACAGAAAGCGGAACAAAGAAGTGCCCATGTAAATATAGAAATATGCAAGCATAACATCATACATCATCACAACACAGGGGCATACCCCTGCGCCCGCTCTCTCTCAATCCTTTCCCCTTTCCTCCACATTATCATCTCTCCTATCCCGAGAGGGGTGCCTCATCTGGCTCTCGGCATCCTCCTCACGAGCACGACGATGTCCGGAAGCTGGGCGCATCGACCCTGATGAACCAGCAGGTCGCAAGGCCCTCCACGCATCCTCAGCTAGCAGGGAGTCGAGGTCTCTGAAGACGGAGCTCCCAGCAGGGGCCTGGCCGGCTGACGGGGCAGGAATAGGGGGACGAGCTCCTGGACTCTGAACGCTGGATCTCATAGCTCGTTCTCGCCCCTTCTTCATCACCCGGTCCCACAAGGTTCGGTATTTGAAATCAAGCTCCCGCACCTCTGTCTGCGACCTCGCCAGCTCCTCCTGCAGGCCAGCCATCTTGCCCTCCCAGTACACGTCCGGGTGGGATCCCTCGCTCGCTCTGGCTCGAGCCGTCCGTTCCTCCAAAACCTGGTCCCTCAACTGCTGGTTGAGGTTCTCCAACTCCTGCGCCCTTGCCAAAGCGGCCTCCAATTCCTGGCGCTGCAAAAGAGGAAGAAACTTAGGGTCAGACATGTTCAATCATCATAACACAAAGGGCAGAACAAATCTTACCTGCTGTGCCAAATCAGCCTCCCGGGCCTCCGCCCGGCGGAGGGCATCCTGCAATCTCGTCTCACAATCAACTGGAGCAGCTGGCCCTTGGGTTGATGAGCCCGCACCTGGATCCCCTCGCAGCCCATGGCGGATTAGCGCCTCTCTCTGCGTCACAAAGTTTTTTGCAAAGATAAGGCGGGCAATATTACATCCTAATTCAGAAATCAGATTTCTTACCAATTCTCTAATCTGGGTAAACAGATCGCTCGTCTGCAGAACCAGAAGCTCATTCTGGCTCTTTAGGATCTGGATGGCCTCAGTCTCAGGCATCTGTTACAGGAAAATCACCAAAATTAGCCCATGGAGAATTCAAGTACGAGAAACTGAAGGGTTGAAGTAACGTACCCGCCGTGTATCCAGAAACATGCGGTTTGAGTACCGCCGGGAATAATCTCCCATGTACTTGAAGCTATTTCGTAGGGACTTGTCCTCCTGCAGGGCATCCCCGGTGCGGTGCCATATGGCGATCTCAGCCCGCCTCACCACTCGCCAATCCTGACCAATAGTAGAAGATCGGCGGCGACCTCGGTTCATATCGGGATGGTCTGGGTAAGCGAGTAGAGGCTGATGCCATCCCCATGTGCGGTACGCCATCCGGACGAAGAGGCCGTCACAAATATTCACGCACAGCAGGGGCACCTCCCGCCGGAACTGAGAAAGGCTCTGGGACACCCACGGCTGATCGGCCAGATCCTCCTCCGCGTATGGCATCCACACCACCTGGATGGAACAAAAGAGTTAGACCTAATCATCTCGGATGCACATATGCTTCAAGTCACTCACCATATGAGGAGGGAATGTATCAAGCTGACCACGGATGTCCTCCACACGGTACGTCACCGGGCGATAGTCCCGGATCACCTCCCACCGCGCCATCAAAGGGGTCAATCCCTCGCGGTCCGCGGATACATTCCCTCGGCCGATGGGAAAGCGGGTGTAACCCCAGATCTGCAAGAGACAACATAGTCAGTGCCAGTTAACATAAGTAAAGATGGAAAACCACAGCTAAGAGGATTACCTGGAGAAAAGGGGTGAACCCACCCAAGTTACCAGAGCCCTGGCGATAGCCTACCAGGTGGGAGAAAAGATGGCCCAGCATGGCAGCTCCCCACGCCATCTTCTTTGCTGCCTGGAGGTCCTCCAGCAGCGGCAGATACTTCAGATTAACTCTATCTGAAGCTGTGGCAAATAGCAGCCTTCCAAAGAAGAACAAGAGAAAGATCCGCAAGTTCTCGTCATCCGATCGGCCATCCAAGTCTAGGAGCGTCTCCACTCTCTCTGAGAAGGCCTCTAAGGTCTCGTTCGGCATCCGCCGCACCCGGCTCAACCCCACCGATCGGGCAAAGTGCCCAAGGGGTATGTGAGACAGCGCTCCCTGCATCCTGTAGTATCCCTCGCCTAAGAGTCGATCGGACAACTGCCTGTAATCCCTAAGCTCGGGACCCACCACTGGATCTCCAATGACCGGCAGGCCTGTCAAGAAGGAGACGTCCTCCAGAGTAGGCAACATGTGGCCCCAAGGCATGACGAAGGCCCTGCATCTGTCATCCCAGCGCTCCCTGAGAGCCACTAGGAAGGGCGCATCCACCATGAACGGTCGGACCCGGAACAGCGGCCCGAACCCGAAAGCATCCACCTGGAAGACGAGCCGATCAGGCAGGGCGTGGTACCAGGCCCAGACCAGCTCCCATGAAACACGGCCTCGGACCCTCTGAGTACCCTGAAAAAAATCCAAACATCAGAAAATAAGGGCATAAGCAATTGAGCCTCCACCTGGCCGGACGACGGAGCGGCCTGCCGCCCGCCTGGCCGGACGGCGGGGCGGCCTACCGCCCAGCCTGGCAGACGGCGGGCCAGTCCGCCGTCCGTCCGCGCGGACGGCGGGCCAGTCCGCCGTCCGCACGGGCAGACGGCGGGCCAGTCCGCCGTCCGCCGTCCGCACGGGCGGACGGCGGGCCCGTCCGCCGTCCGCGAGGACGGACGGCGGGCCCGTCCGCCGTCCGCGCGGACAGACGGCGGCCCCGTCGGCCGCCCTCCCCATGCTTCAAAAAAAAAGAGAGAAAATAAAAAAAAACTCACCTTCTTCTTCGGGGGCGCCTCCTCGTCACCACCGTCCTCTCCGTCACCTTCACCTTCTCCCTCCTCTTCCTCTCCATCGCCACCGCCTTCGTCTTCCTCATCTTCCTCTGTCGCCGCCGCCGCCGTTTCCTCTTCTCTTTCCTCTCCGGCGTCACCGCCACCACCGCTACTCCTGCTGGGGGCGTCTTCTTCGCAGCCGTAGGTGTCCTCGGCATCGCCTCCGCGGACGACTTCGTCCCCGCCACCGCCGCCGCCTCTGGAACCCGCACCGTTGTCGCCGCCGCCGGCCCTCCTCCTCCTAAGAGCACGGGGAAGCCATACTTTCGCCATGACCGAGAACTTGGAAGGCTAGAGGGTTGAAGTGTGGGAAGCGAAGCAGGAGAGCAAGGAGAGTGGTTTAAACCCCCGGCGTGGCCGGCGCGGGCGGCCACGCGCTGGCCGTCCGCCCGAGCGGACGGCCACGCGCTGGCCGCCCGCCAGCGCGTGGCCCGCGCGGGCGGCCACGCGCCGGCCGTCCGCCCGAGCGGACGGCCACCCTCTGGCCGTCCGCCCGAGCAGACGGCCACGCGCTGGCCGCCCGCCAGCGCGTGGCCCGCGCGGGCGGCCACGCGCCGGCCGTCCGCCCGAGCGGACGGCCACGCGCTGGCCGCCCGCCAGCGCGTGGCCCGCACGGGCGGCCACGCGCCGGCCGTCCACCCGAGCGGACGGCCATGCGCTGGCCGCCCGCCAGCGCGTGGCCGGAGCGGACGGCCAGCTGGCCGGCCGTCCGCCTTGGGGACGGCTAGAGTGCTGGCCGTCCGCTTCCGTCCACCGCTTCAGGCAGTGTTGGGACAGTCTCTTGGGCAAGAATTTCAACAAAAATTGATATTATTCTTTGAAAAATTGAAAGGCTACATTATTCCAACGCTCTGCGCCCCATAAAAAAGGCGCAGACAGCAGGACGAATATTGGCCAAGTAGCCTACATATTTTATGACTTCCTCTGAAGTCTCTGCTACGTCAAGACGTGCCTTGGTGAACCTGGAATGACGCCGCCAGGCACGTCCAAGCCGCTCCAGTGCTTGAGCCTCCCTCGCATATCCGCTGTGTCGCGACACGATCAGGGTGTCATATAAGGCAGGGAATGGTACTTGTCTGGGAATGCCGATTTGGAGATGGCAGCGATGCCCCTGATACACAACCAACTCATCGGGGCCAATCAGCCACAGTTCACGGTCGCGAGAAGCCCTCGTGGTGAACTCCATGCCTCGAAGGACCATTGGAACAAATATGAATTTCTCTACGGGCAGAAAGTTTAGGTAATCACGCCAGTCGTCCCGCGTCTTCAGATGGGCCGTGAGACACCTGACTTGATCCTCAGGGCCAAGAAGCGAGCGTGCAGGATACCACGCACTGTGCTGAAATATTCTCGAGGCAGAAGTTACACTTTCATCAAAATCGAAGGACACATGCATCTCCATCCATAGTTGCAAAGTGAACAGACTCCCTCTCGCAGATCGTCCCATGCTCATATGGCTGAGCCCCCCGTACAGGTGGGACAAGATCACCGGGGCAAGAGAATGGCCTCTCTACAGTAAGTACAGCACGCTCACATATTCCTTTTCTATCACCGAGCCTGTAGTGGGGAACCACAGGACTCCCCCAAGAACCAAGCACAAACCTCGCATCAGTCTTTCAGGTTCGACCACCTTGCGCTTAATTTCTCGGATCAGCCAGTATGCAAGGCGGTCAACGAGGATCCCTCGGCTATTGGTCATACGGCATGCCTCCCGTTTATCCCGTACAATGTCAGCAAAGGTCTCTTCCCACGAAGGCAAACCAGAAGGATCACCGGCGGCTAGACCCTCCCAACCATAGAAAGTCTCCACCTCCTCCAGCAAGACTGTTGCCTCGAACTCCCTAAAGACAAAGGTGTGGGTCTCCGGATGCCATAACTCCAGCAGTGCACCCAATCCTTCCCAATGCCAGTGGATGGCAGTAAACCATTTGGCAAACACGATAGAGCGTGTCAGGTTCCATCGATGCATGAACACCCTCATGCTTAGTGTGATCACTTCCAATAGGGCCGCGAGCCATGCATACTTGCGGGTATGCCTAGCATCAGGGAACCTTGGGAGGGGCTGCGAGGTGACCCAAAAAGAAAAAAATCAACAAAAAAAAAAGAAGAGAAGAGACGAGGCAAGCAAATAAAGGTCCTAGCCTACCTGTCCGTGGGCCACCAGGTTGCTCAGGTGGCCATCCACATCGGACAGAACTCCAGGCCCTTTGGCAGCACAAGTAGGAGACGAGGCCATTCTTGAACAGGAAAAGTTGAAGTTCTGGAAGAGGACCCCGCGACAACAACCCTTTTATCATCTCGGGATAACCTCAACACTTTCCACACTCCACAAAAGACGGAGAGGCATCCACATCCCATTCCTTTCCCCCTTTTGTGGACCGCATGCACTTTGTCTTCCACCTTTCCGTGGAAGGCAAACCCCTTGGTCTTCCATCACTTTGAAAGCAAAAAAAAAACCCATCCACGAGAAGACAAGAGGCCTTACCCCCCCTTCTCTCCAAGAGGGTAACCTCACCCCACAATTAAAGAGACTACCATGATCCATGAATTAATGGCCCATCTCAGAATTCGAGTCGAAACCATATAGGATTGGCATTCTACCGATAGAATGGCCATATCTTCTATATCGGCTTCGACTCGAAACAAAATATCTGCTTCTTATCTTCCTGCAATTTGAAATGTAATATTGTCATTATTGAAAAATGTGGACGTCGCTGATGTGCGTTCTTGCAGCTGCAGGGAATCGGAGGCGAATAGGACCAAAGACACAGGAGGCTAATAACTTTGGGCATATAGACTCTGAGTTCCTCTTTAAACAAAACAATGAGGAGTCTATATTCCCCAAGTTATTCGATTGGCCAATAAATTCCTCCTGCTTGCATTAGGAATTTATTTTCTAAATTTCAACCCAGCATGCATTTGCATAAGCATTCATCCTCTCCCTAGGGGCAATGACCATAATTCATCACTCAGCTTAACCCATCGTTGATCTGTGATTCTGCCAATTGTACGTTTGTTAGCCTTTGATTTGCAAGATCCCTTTCTCTTTTTTTTTCACACGTGTGCTTGAGATTCTCCCACTTGGCGATCTCACGATGCGCTAGGCCACCGCGCGCCCGTTGTGTTGAGAGTTCTTCAAGTCATACTCCTACACTTTCATGCTCGAGATCCCCTTGGGCCAGATCGCTATATTCTGGTACGCCAAGGCCTCGCGGTCCCAGCACCCGAGGGTCCCACGGACTGTGATTCTCTAGTATTGAACTTTGTCCCTTTTCTTAAACCACTCTTGCAACTCGAGTGGCTAGCTTTCATGCATCTGCCGCATTCGCATATCATCCTTGGGGATAGCTCACTCCTTTTCGGGCTGTCCAAAATCAGTTTCGATTTCCGGAACACCCATTTATCATTCCGTTCCACTCCACTGCAAAATAGGTGTCCCGGAGGGGCATTTGTAGACACCGATTTTGGACCACCCTTTTGGTCATGAACCCAGCCCATCAGTAGCCCTTCATCACTAAAATCCCCTCATTTCAGCCATCTCAGCCCACTACCAGCTAGGCCCATTAACCAAATCCCGACCCTAACCACCTTTTTCGTGGAAGGCCAGCCAGTCCGCCTTCCACCCCCTTCGAAGGCCACCCCTCGCCTTCCACCACCTTCGAAGGCCACCCCCCGCCTTCTACCCCCTTCGAAGGCCAACCACCTTGCCGTCCACCTTTTGGCCACCTTTTTCACCTTTTCGTAGAAGGCCAACCCCTTGCCTTCCACCGCCTTCGAAGGCCACCCCCCGCCTTCTACCCCCTTCGAAGGCCAACCACCTTGCCGTCCACCTTTTGGCCACTTTTTTGTCACCTTTTCGTAGAAGGCCAGCCCCCTGCCTTCCACCGCCTTCGAAGGCCACCCCTTGCCTTCCACCTCCTTCGAAGGCCACCCCTCGCCTTCCACTCCCCTCGAAGGCCAGCCGGGTCGCCTTCCACCGCAAGAGTGGAAGGCATGTCACCTGGCCGTCCACTCCTTAACCACCTTTTTGACCCCGTCTTCCCCACGATCTCCTCTACTCTCCGCCCTCGTCCCCCATTACTCCGGCCACTCCCCACTCCATCGACTGCCGCGGCCACTACCGCCAACCCTTGACCACTCCCCATTGGTTGAAGGGGGATTTACGGGGATTTAGACCCCTGTTTTCTCCCCTTTTTTTTCCTTCGCCTATTTAAACCCTCCATATCCTCTCGAGCGGGGGGTTACGAGAAGGGGGACAAGAGGAAGGATTTCTTTTTTGGTTAAGAGGGATTTTGGAGAGGCAGAGAGGGACTTTCTGGTGAGAAGCTCGAGGAGACCCCAAAGAGGAAGGCTCAGGCTACATCTGGAAACGGGCTTGCCTTTCTAACTTCTCCCTTTTATTTTTTTTTTACTCATTCCATTACATTAGTAATATCATTCATTCTCCACACACGCAACTCCTCTTCACTTGCATGCATGTACGCATAGGATGACTTAGCCATCCGTACCCCCACAGAGGTTTAAAAAAAAAAACGGGAGGTGGGTGGCCATAACATATGGTCACCTTCCCTCCCCACCACCCATCCGGTGCGTTTCCCACTGATTTTAGTTAGTTTTTACACCTTTATGAATAGATTTTGCACTCTACAGTTCTAATCGGGTTCGTCTTTGCTTGGTTTTTTTTTCTTTTCAGGGATCCTTACCACCTACACGCGTACAGAATTTCGGGCTCTCTTCCTTTGGCCGGCCGGAGGAAGAGAAGGAGGAACCGACGTCTCCCGCTCCCACAAAACGCGATCATCTTTTTACATTCCTGCGGAGCACGGGAACCGAAAGGTAATGCTCCTGGCGATCACACTCTCATTTCTAACCCCTCCTATTTGAATCGCCACAGTGCTAAGACGTACGGAGAAACCCCCAACGCCGAGGCCCCGCGGGCGCTGCACAGCCGCGGAGGGGGACGTTCCGGGCGCCTACATCAGGGATGCGATGGACCTTCATTTCTGCCATACAGTTAGAGAAGCCAACAAAGCTGCTGACGCCCTGGCCAACCATTCCTGCGACCTACAGCTCGGTCAAGACTTTCCAGATTCTTCCTCTTTGCCTACCATTGTAAAAGAGGAGATCACTTCTGATAAAAGTGGTCTTCCCCATCTGAGGATTTGAGGGTTTTCTCTGTAGGGGGTTTCTTAGGTTTATTGATGTACTCTCTTAGGGGTAAGGTGGCATGTCCCCCCCATGTAATTCTGCTTTTTGTGCAATAAAACACCAAGGTCCGGCCCAGGGTCCTAGATAAATTCCTGGGTTAAAAAAAAAAAAAAAAAAAAACCCTAAAACTCTAAACCCTAAACCCTAAAACCTAAAACCTAAAACCCTAAACCCTAAACCCTGCCCTTCTCTCTCTAGAATCCTAGAGAGAGAAGCTCTGCGGCTCCCCTTGGCCGCCGCCGGCCATGGCCAGCCCTAAGGGGGGCAGGCGACCCCCCACCTCGCTGCAGGCCCCTCCCCCACCTCTTGGTTCTCTCCCCTGCTTCCAGATCTTGCTGAAGCGCCCGCTCCACCGGCAGTGACTCGTGCAGCTGCGCCAGCTCCTGACGCGAACCCACCACGCGCTCAGTCTGCTGCGAACCCTGCTCCTGCTCCTTCTTCCAAGCCGCCGGCGTGGGGCTCCACGGGCTCTAAACCTTTCGCACAGGTCCTCAAGGAGAGCAAGCTTCTTCCTGCGGTGGACCTTCGCGTCCACGACCCCGCCTTCACCGACCTGGGTGAACCTGCCGTCTTCTTCACACCGGAGGAGATAGCCATCGCGCTCATTCCCTTCAAGCTCGCCCTCGTCGCGAAAACTCCTTTTGGCTGCCCTCCGTTTCCAGAAATTAAACTCCTCCTGTCGCAACGTTTAGGGCTTCAACACGAGTTCATCATCAGCGCCCTGGACAACCGGCATCTCTTGCTTCGCTGCTCCGTGGAGGATGACTACCGGAAAATCTTACTCAGGGAACAGCTGTTCGTCAAAGGCTATTTGTTCCGTTTCCTCCACTGGACTCCCGAGTTCGAGTGCGGCACGGAGCCGCCTATTGTCCCATGCTGGATCTCCTTCCCTTCCCTCAAACCTCATTTATTTCATGAAGCTTGTGTTAGATCCATTGCAGGTAACGTCGGCAGGGTACTCCAGGTTGCGCTCAGCACGTCCCAGATCACCAACACCTCGACGGCTCGGGCATGTGTGGAACTCAACATCCTCTAGCACCGACCGCCTCGCATCTGGATTGGGCTGGGAGCCTCAAGCTACTTCCAAGCGATCTCTTACCCGCCTATCCCCCCTTACTGCCCCTCCTGCAAGCTTATCGGTCATGTTGCTTCCGACTGTCGTCGGACCTCCAAGAGGGACAAGTTCCAGACGGCGCAGCCAGCCAACGATGCTCAGACCACAACTGCTGGCCAACCTGTTGTAGACACCAATTTTGGACCACCCTTTTGGTCATAAATCCCCTCCATCGTTAGCCTTTTACCACTACAATTTCCTCATTTAGCCATTTCAGCCCACTAACAACCAAGCCCATTAACCAAATTCCGACTCTAGCCAACCTTTTCGTGGAAGGCCAGCCCCCTTGCCTTCCACCTCCTTCGAAGGCCACCCCTTGCCTTCTACACCCTTCGAAGGCCAGCCACCTTGCCTTCCACCCTTTTGGCCCCCTTTTTTACTTTTCCCCACCTTTTCGTGGAAGGCCAGCCCCCTTGCCTTCCACCTCCTTCGAAGGCCACCCCTCGCCTTCTACACCCTTGGAAGGCCAGCCCCCTTGCCTTCCACCTCCTTCGAAGGCCACCCCTTGTCTTCCGCCTCCTTCGAAGGCCACCCCTTGCCTTCCACCCCCTTCGAAGGCCAGCCGGGCCGTCTTCCACCACAAGAATGGAAGGCATGTTACCTGGCCGTCCACTCCTTAACCACCCCCTTGACCTTGTCTTCCCCACGATCTCCTCTACTCACCTCCCACGTCCCCACTACTCCGATCACTCCCCACTCCGGCGACTACCGCGCACACCACCTCCGACCCTTGACCACTTCCTATTGGCTGAAGGTTGATTTACGGGGATTTAGACCCCTATTTCCTCCTATTTTTTCCTTCATCTATTTAAACCCGCCAGGTTCCCTCGAACAAGGGGGTTGGGAGGGGGATTAAGAAGGAGTCTCTTTCTCGGAATGGGTCGGCTTTGAGGAGTTGAGCGGGCAAAGAGTCAGAGGGCTGTTTCAGGAGGAACGTCACTCCAAATGGGCTTGTCTTCCTAACCTTCTCTTTACTTTTCACCTTTTTCACTTCATTGCATTTCCAATTTCCATCCATGCCGTAACATCCTCCCTCTTTCACTCTCTTTTACCTTCAACACATCATTTCATTTTTCACACACGAGCACTTATCTGCATGCATACATCCTAGAATGACTTAGCAATCCCTATTTACGCCCAGAGGTTTTCAAACAAAAATCGGGAGGTGGGTGGCCATAACATATGGTCACCTTCCCTCCCAAACACCCATCCGGTGCATCTCCCTCTAATTTTAGTTAATTTTTATGTTTACATGAATGGATCCTACATGTCACAGTTCTAATCGGACTATTTCTTTTCTTTGTTTGTATTTCCTTTTCAGGGGCTCTTACCAGATCCTGCACGCGGACTACCGAGCTCTCCTCCTCTGGCCGGCCGGAGGAAGAGAAGGGGAAACCACCATCTTCCGCTCCCACAGAACGCGATCACATCCTCACCATCCTGCGGAGCACAGGGACCGTAAGGTAATGCTCCTGGCGATCACATCCTTTATTTCTAACTCCCTTTAAATCGCCACAGTGCTAAGACGAACGGAGGCACCCTCGATTCCGAAAGCCTCGCAGCCGCGGCGACGGGGGGGACGTTCCGGGCGCCTACAGTCCTCTGGCGATCACGGTGGGACACTCTCTTGCTCGCCGCGCAGGTAAGACAACTTAAAATACAAAAGCTCCTGTGGACGGCCAAGAACTTGGCCGCCCAGGGTCCTGAACGGCCAAGCGCTTGGCCGCCCAGACCGGACGGCCAAGTACCTGGTCGTCCAGTGGACCGGACGGCCAAGTACCTGGTCGTCCAGTGGACCGGACGGCTAAGCGCCTGGCCGTCCAGCCCAGCCCGGACGGCCAAGCACCTGGCCGTCCCGAGCCCAGGACGGCCAAGCGTCCAGCCGTCCAGGCTGGACGGCCGACTACCTGGCCATCCAGGCTCTAGGACGACCAAGTAGCCTGCCGTCCAGGCGCCGGCCTTTTCTGGCTGCCTGATTTTTTTTAGTCCTTTTTTTATATTTCTGATTAAATTGTTGCGCATTCTAGTTTGCTTTTTTTGTTTACTGTTCTCTTGTCTTTTCTTTTCTATCTGCTGGATTGTGGGTTGATTCAAGGGTACTATCCGCGCGGGGGTTTTAAGGAAGAGCCGGCTTCACACTTCTAGGTACCTCTCCCGCAGGATCTGACTCTCCACCTGAGGATTCCCACTCGGGTGCGACTAGTCTTATTCTGTTGGGAACCTCCGTCAGTCTCCGCGAGCCAGGGATTCCCACTTGGCCGTCGAGTAGGTTGTACCTAAAACCACCTTGTAGGAACCTTGAGTTTGTGTGAGAAATTAGTGAACTGTTTCAAATTTAAAGACACTTAATTGAATCTTGGCGGAACAAGCTTTGGAAAAGTGAAGGGACGTTAAGGGTTAAACTTGATTTGTTAGAAACCAACACTCATAATACACAGTTAACCTTCCAAGTGAAATATAAAATCTCTTAGGATTTGTATTTCATAATGAACCAAATGTATGTTAACACTGTGTATGATGACATGTATGAGTTTGGTAACAATGTTATTCACAACCCTCTGTTTGAGATTGAAGAGGATCCACAACCAACATTTGTGGGCATGTTCCAAACACCTGGAGAGGAATTTAGGAGAAGATACTTGGATGAATCTTCCTCTTCAGAAAGTGACCCTGTAATCTCCAATATCAACTTCCAAAACCCGAGGGAGGATCCGAAACTTACTGCCGTGTTATCACGGTACACCCCTGATCAACTCATCCGGTTGGCCTCTGGTGGCAAAACTCAAGATGCCACTCCTCGGAGAACTCATTTCCAAGGATCTCCCAACAGAGCTCAGACTCGCATCAACCAGCCAACTCCTACCCCAGTTGCTCCACCCGTCATGCCGATTCCAGTCCCTCCAACTACACCTCCTCTCGAGCAGAAAGAATTCATTTACAAAAGTGAGGTCGAAACCTGTGTGCGTAAGTTCATGGCCGAGAAACTTACCCTGAAACAACCGCACTCTCTCTCGAGCTATTGCAAGCTCCCTCCGGCCTACTTTCCGCCAGGATTCAAAGCCCCCGAGTACAGAAAATATGATGGCACCTCTGACCCTCATGATCACCTGTCAGGTTTCCTCATGGATTCCCATCAATGGCTCTACGACAGAGTCCTCCTTATCCATCTCTTCCAGAAATCCTTAGAAGGTGAGGCCTTAAGATAGTTTTCTTCCTTGCCCGCCACAGACCTAATCAATTTTGATATGGTCTCCGAGAAATTCATAACTCAGTTTAATTATATGACAACCATGCCTCCCACCTTGGTGGATCTTGTGATGGAGAAGATGAAACCTGAAGAGGAGTTCACATATTTTGCCAACAGGTGGAGGGCAATGGCTTCTAGGGCGGAAGTGGCAATCCCCGAATCTCAAGCTATCACCATGTTGGTCAATAACGCTACCCCGCAGCTTAGGTCTATTCTCATGCTGAGCGAATTTCACACATTCGCACAACTTTATAATCGAGCTCGGGTAGTTCAATCTCAGATTTGGAGTTCCACTTTGCCATCCTTCTTTGAAAATTAGAACAGAAATAAGAGGACTCCACAAACTCCACCAATAGAGGGGATGACAGTCAATGAACAGGTGAGTACCTTGGGGCAACCCTTTAGGTCACCCAGTCCTATGTCCAGGTCAGATAACCAATCCAATCAGAGACCATATTCAGCAGTTCCCCCTTTCTACAGTGCTAAGATCAATTGGGGGCACATGAAAGAGGCTGCTGAAACCTTGGAAGTCAAAGGCCCTCCGCCCTCTTATCAGGTGGCCCAAGATCCATCTAGCTCTCTAGAAAGGGTGAGCACCCTTGTCAAAAATTTGGAACCAAATGTCGATCATAGAGGACAGTACTGGGAGTATGAAGAGGTTGGGATATGGCGTGAGTGCCCTACTAGGACGACCAAACCTAGAGAGCCGTTGCAAGGAGTCTCCACTATCATCCAAGACAAACCTTTGGTCTTGATACGACCTAGGGAACAACCAACAGCCATTAACCCAGTCACTCTGGTCCAAGTTCCTTCAATTTCAATCAGAGAACCTCCTCCATCCATCTTGTGTCCAACACCAAAGCCAGGTCCGGTAACCCAATTATGCCTAATAAATTCACCACCAGTCCAACCATTAAAGTCAAATCAGGCAATGGACCCTAGTCCGATTGGTGTTACACTGGGAAATCGCATCATTCCCCCAACAAGTCAACCCTTGGACTCTCAAGAGGATTCAGATCTGTCTAAGTATGACATCCTACAGCATCTAGAGAAAACTCCCACCAAGATGCCAGTCCTAGAGTTGATTAGGAGATCTCCTACACAAAGGGAGACATTGTTCATATTCCTCCAGCAAATTACACTCAATGAAGATCTTCCTATCAGGGGGGTCACCAATGCCATTCTCTCAGTCACCCAGACACCTACAATATCCTTCACAGATAAAAATCTAGTTCCCCCTGAACGCCAATCCCTTCCCTCATGCTTGACCCCAACACTCAAGGGTCACTCATTGGACTCCATCCTGTTGGATACTGGGGCATCAATCAATGTATGTCCGCTCAAGACCCCCAAGAAAGTAGGGATTGATCCAGAGAAGATTGAGTCTACTTCCATGATGGTCTCAAATGGGAACCTGGAAATTGGCCCAGTGGCCTTGATCTTTGGATTCTACATCCTTGATGTCAAGCCCATATACAACGCCATTTTGGGAAGGCCTTGGATGGACCAGACCCTGGGAGTGCCCTCCACTAATCATCAGTGCTATAAATTCCCATACACTGGGAAGATTGTCAAGGGTACCCCCTATCTTGAGCCTTTGGATTTAGTCTCAACTGAACAAATTCCATCCATGATCACTCCTGAAAAAGGGGCAGAGCTCATCCTTTCATCGGTTGACTCTCAGCTCAAGTCCCAACCTAGCATAGGTTGGCAGCTTATAGACAAAACGGGGTATAGTTCAGAATCTGGCAAGGAAGAGCAGGGAATAAAAGAACCTATGTTTGAAAATCCGACCAGTGGAGGATTCAGATTGGGTTACCTACCAACCAAACCAACTGAGGAATCAATAAAATGGAGTCTCGTGGATCACTTTGTGAAGGAAAATCAAGAGGTACTCAAGATACACTATCTTGAGGATGAGTTGAAGGAAACAAGCACTGAAGCTCAAAGAGAAGATGCAGAAGATTTCTCTACACAACTGCTGTTCTATGAACCAACCACTCAACAAGAAGGAGCCTCCTTAGTGAGGGATGAACCGGTACCCACCGCTCTCATTCTCTTGCTATTTCGCACACCTTCCCTTCTTAGGCTCTTATCACCGGTCGTAGCACACTCCTGGGGCAATTCTGCCATCACTGGGTCTCTGTCTCAAGGACCCACCTTTGCAACGTGTTTGACTCACTCCCTGAGTCTTGTGCATAATCGTTTGGGGATTGGATAGCTTCCTCTTTATCTACAAGTAAGTTCTTTCATTTCTAGTTAGCAAATAAGTGTAAATATTTGAAAATTGTTCCTTTGGATAGGAGTCTATTTGAAGAAGTTTTACTCTTAAAAATACAACAAAAATTCAAAAATTCAAAATCTCAAAAAAAATCGAATATCCAAAAAGTATCAAAAATATTTGTAAATATGTACATACTTTAATGAAAATGACAAAAAAATTAGAAAAGACACAAAATCCAACTGTCTAGTGACTGCCATGTAACCCCCTGTCTAGGTCTAGTTGCATGATAGGTTGGGTTGACATTAAGGTTTGGCTAAGACTTTGGTCCACCAGAACCTTGGACGTGTCTACTTTACTTTCATACGGATCCCTATGATCATCCTGAGATGCACACACTTACATGTTTTTTCAAAAGGGAACCTTCTTAAAATGAGTTCCAAGTCTTTAGCATACTGTCAAAATGCAACCTTTGCTCTTCGTCTCTCGACCGATCAGGACAGTTGACGCCCTTAAACGGTCGAGCTCAGCAAATTGCGGTTCCTCAACAACCCGATAGATGTAACCCCTTAAAAAAGGGCCCAAAATTGAAATGTAAAAGACCAGAGCACGTGAAGAGGGCAGTGTCCCTGCAAGCGGAATATCAAATAACCCCAAAAATGTCAAGAGCGGAAAAGAAATACAAAAAAGAAAAAGGGGTTCAAGCAATCATGAAAAAAAAGTCTGGTCGTGACCGTGCCTGGCCATGAAATCCAATAAAGACCTGAAAAGTCAAAATAGGGGCATCTAGGAGGTCAAAAGGAGTCCGTTTTGTCACAGCTTGTCCTTTTAACGGTTTTGTCAATCCTCCTTTGAGGTTTATCTCCAAAATTTCTTCACTTTTTCCCCCTCAAGGTTAGCACGAGGTAGCTATCTAAAGACTGAACATCATTTTAAATGGTTCGCTTTTCAAAAACCATCACATGCTCACATGATCACAGGAGTCTAAAATGGGTGAAGAGTAATGTCGATGTTTCTGGTGAACTAACTTCTTAACTATAATCTCAATGTGTACTCTCGAAAACTTCGGGCTTAGGTCAATGCATGCGCGTCACCAATCGGTGCGACGGCGTCTGATTCCGGGTCAGCGTCGCGCGGTTGACCGTTAGGGTTCCAAGGTGTTCCATCATATACCTTCTAGATTGTGAGGAAAGAGACCCGGGTCGGACAAATCATTTACCTCGAAAACTTTTTGGGCAAACTTGGTGGTCGGAAGCAGCTGGGAGCCTAAGCATGGCATGACGGTATTGTCATCAGTATGAGTCTTAACCGGTCAAGGTTAGTTCAAGGAGTCTAGAGGCCCAAATCAATCTAGATGCGTGCTTAGGATACCTGGGAAGTCGAGTGTGCATTTCCCTTTCATCATTCAACCAGCCTAAGTTTGGGCAGTCACCAGGCAGGCGGAATCAAAAACATGTTTTCATCACACACCCCACTTGTTAATATCCATCAGCATTTGCATATTTACTTCTTCCTTTTGTCTGGTTAGTAACACGGCCCCTTGACCCTATGCGAAGGCTAGGGAAAAGGTAGTTGCTCTTTTGGTCAAGGGGCCGAAAACAGATACTACTAACTGTTTTCCCCTCATTTTGCGCATACAGGAAAAGATTCTACGTCCAAAAGGTGGACACTTTTACTGTCGAGTCGAAGCCGAAAGCAGCCGGATTGGCATTCTACTTTGAGAATGGCCATATCTTCCGTGCTGGCTTCGACTCAACAGGGACCTTTGTCCCTCGTTTCCTTGCAGCCTGTCATTAAGATATTGTGGATCATTGATTATTTACATTTACTGATGTGCGTTCTTGCAGCTGCAGGGAACCTGAAGCAAGTAGCATCGAAGACACAGGAGGCTAATAGCTTCGGGCGTATAGACTCTGAATTCCTCTTTAAACAAAACAATGAGGAGTCTATATTCCCTAAGTTATTCGATTGGCCAATAAATCCCTCTTGTTTGCATTAGAAACTGCATTAGGAATTTGTTTTTAAATTTCAACCCAGCATGCATTTGCATAAGCATTCATCCTCGCCCTAGGGGCAATGACCATGATTCATCACTCTGCTTAACCCATCGCTGATCTGTGATTCTGGCAGTTGTACGCTTGTCAGCCTCTTGAATTGCAAGACCTCTTCCCTTTTTTCAATATGTGTGCTTGAGATTTTCTCACTTGGCGATCCCACGATGCGCCAGGACACCGCGCGCCCGTTGTGTTGAGAGTTCTTCAAGTCACACTCCTACACCTTTCATGCTTGAGATCCCCTTGGACCAGATCGCTACATGCTGGTGCGCCAAGGCCTCGCAGTTCCAGCACCCGAAGGTCCCACGAACTGTGATTCTCTAGTACTGAACTTTGTCCCTTTTCTTAAACCACTCTTGCAACTCAAATAGCTAGCTTTCATGCATTTGCCGCATTCGCATATAATCCTTGGATATAGCTCATTTATTTCCAGGCGGTCCAAAATCTGGTTCGATTTCCGAAACACCTATTTATCATTCTGTTCCACTCCACTGCAAAACAGGTGTCCCGGAGGGGCATTTGTAGACACCAATTTTGGACCACCCTTTTGGTCATAAATCCCCTCCATCATTAGCCCTTTACCACTACAATTCCCTCATTTAGCCATTTCAGCCCACTAACAACCAAGCCCATTAACCAAATCCCGACTCTAGCCAACCTTTTCGTGGAAGGCCAGCCCCCTTGCCTTCCACCTCCTTCGAAGGCCACCCCTTGCCTTCTACACCCTTCGAAGGCCAGCCACCTTGCCTTCCACCCTTTTGGCCCCCTTTTTTACTTTTCCCCACCTTTCCGTGGAAGGCCAGCCCCCTTGCCTTCCACCTCCTTCGAAGGCCACCCCTCGCCTTCTACACCCTTGAAAGGCCAGCCCCCTTGCCTTCCACCTCCTTCGAAGGCCACCCCTTGCCTTCCACCCCCTTCGAAGGCCAGCTGGGCCGCCTTCCACCACAAGAATGGAAGGCATGTTACCTGGACGTCCACTCCTTAACCACCCCCTTGACCTCGTCTTCCCCACGATCTCCTCTACTCGCCTCCCACGTCCCCACTACTCCGATCACTCCCCACTCCGGCGACTGCCGCGCACACCACCTCCGACCCTTGACCACTTCCTATTGGCTGAAGGTTGATTTACGGGGATTTAGACCCCTATTTCCTCCTATTTTTTCCTTCATCTATTTAAACCCCCCAGGTTCCCTCGAGTAAGGGGGTTGGGAGGGGAATTAAGAAGGAGTCTCTTTCTCGGAGCGGGTCGGCTTTGAGGAGTTGAGCGGGCAAAGAGTCAGAGGGCTGTTTCAGGAGGAACGTCACTCCAAATGGGCTTGTCTTCCTAACCTTCTCTTTACTTTTCACCTTTTTCACTTCATTGCATTTCCAATTTCCATCCATGCCGTAACATCCTCCCTCTTTCACTCTCTTTTACCTTCAACACATCATTTCACTTTTCACACACGAGCACTTATCTGCATGCATACATCCTAGAATGACTTAGCAATCCCTATTTACCCCCAGAGGTTTTCAAACAAAAATCGGGAGGTGGGTGGCCATAACATATGGTCACCTTCCCTCCCAAACACCCATCCGGTGCGTCTCCCTCTAATTTTAGTTAATTTTTATGTTTACATGAACGGATCCTACATGTCACAGTTCTAATCGGGCTATTTCTTTTCTTTGTTTGTCTTTCCTTTTCAAGGGCTCTTACCAGATCCTGCGCGCGGACTACCGAGCTCTCCTCCTCTGGCCGGCCGGAGGAAGAGAAGGGGAAACCACCATCTTCCGCTCCCATAGAACGCGATCACATCCTCACCATCCTGCGGAGCACAGGGACCGTAAGGTAATGCTCCTGGCGATCACATCCTTTATTTCTAACTCCCTTTAAATCGCCACAGTGCTAAGACGAACGGAGGCACCCTCGATTCCGAAAGCCTCGCAGCCGCGGCGACGGGGGGGACGTTCCGGGCGCCTACACCTGTGTTTGCAGCTACCCCCTCCCGCCTGAGCATGCCCACGCAACAGGTAGACTCCCACCCAACTATTAAAGCTAACCTGGTTACTTCTGTTGCTCCCCAGATCCCTCATGGCACTGGTAAGAAGCCTCTCCGTTGGGTTAGCAAAAACCCTCCCACACAGTGGGTTTCTACTTCCGACCCCCCTGACGGCACCCGGCCTCCTCCGGTCGCCAACGATCCTGTTGAGGAGGAAGCGGCTACTGTCAGGATGCTCGACCCTGCCCAGCGCCAACCCGTTCAAACCTCCAATTCATTTGCTGCTCTTCAATCCCTCTCTGATCCCTCCTGTGTCTGTGCGGAAGGATCTCCGACGAAGCTTCTCCTTCCTGCCGCTGCTGACCATGTTGTTTGTGCCGTGGATGTCCCCGTTGAAGCCGCCGCCGGTGCTATTCCTGCCGTTGACGCTGCTTTCCCGGCCTCGGGCACACACCCCCGTGGTACTGAGGTGCCTTGCCAAACTCAGCATTCCCAGCAGAAAGAGGTGCCCCTTTCTGAACCTGAGCACCTTCCTTCTTCGGCCATACCTAGCCTCAACGCCCCTGCCAGACTGGCCCCTCTGCTGCCAGCTACCAAGCCTTCAATGCAGACGGCACAGGTGGCTCAGTCCTCATTGCCGCTACATGCTACATCAACATCAGCCCCGGCCTTCGAGGGCCCCTTACACCTGGCCGTGGTGCCGTCCCCCAACACCCCTACCCTCCTCATCTCTCAGGACAACAGCGCTGGTAGGTCCTCTCCTCAGGACCTAGGGACCCTTGATTCCTCCACGGGCCTCGCGCCTGCTTCATCCTCGCCGCCGAATGTCTCTGCTTCGCTTCCGCTAACGGTTCCTAATGCTTACACGCCAACGAAGATCTACAGGGCTATGCATGGTGCCACGCCCTTGCCTACGGCCCCCGTAGCCCCGCTCCCTGATCTGCGCCCTCAGAATTCTATCCCACTTGGTCGCCCGCCAGGTGTTCGACAGTTGTCCCCACTGCTGGGGGAAGGGGCTCTCGTGCATGCCTATGCACTGTTGGACACGCATCTGGATACTTCAGGGCCGGATCACCTGACACGTACCACCCCTGCCATGCCTAGAAAGGTCTACAGTACCATGCACGAGGCCACGTTCCCATCTTCGCCAGGTGCCTGCTATCTGCCCCCCTCATCCGGTGCTGGACCTCGCTCTCCGGCTCTCGCCCCTATTGATGTATCGAGCCCGAGCCAGGGACCTATGAGGATCGCGCAGGATCCCGCGGAGCCCCCCTCCAACACCCCTACGCTATCTAGCTCACAGGCCTGCTTGGCCGACGGGTCCTTTCCACAGGATACGGAGATCCCCATAGGTGATCAGGATGCCCACCTGGGCCCCGCTCTCGCTCGCTCCTCACCGCCGGCTGACCAACGCCACGACCCTCTGACGCAGACCACTAGGGCCATGCATGGAGCCACGCCATTGCAACCGCCGCTGACTACCTTTCCTGACGATGGGCATTCTCAGAGTATTATCCGACACCCTGCTCGAGCTTCCGATGATGCACCCACAACCTGTAGCTCGGATCACGGGCCTACTAGGCGGACGAAGGGATCTACTGAACCCACCAGTGGCTACTCGGCTGGCACGCCCACTTCCTGGCAGCCCTTCATCAGTCAGGAGCAGAATCTGATAACGGGTTCGCAAGCTTGCACGCCAAGTTCTCATCTGCTGCCACCCCTGCTTACCGAGATCCTACACACCTCCCCTGCAGGGCCCACGCCCTAGCTGACTCAGCCTAGTCTTCTATGTGGCAAGACGCCGAGCAACAACCAGCCCAGCTCCAACGATGCTCCTTGCACGAGCCCTCTGGCGCCTTTGCGGGCCTCTGCAGACGCGACGGCTAACTCACAGGACCAAGCCCACATTGTGCACAGCCAACCGCCTACTGTCATTGGGCCCTGCGAGAATACTGCCCCTATGTGGACCGGCCCACATGATAATCGCACTACCACCACCGGCCTCAAACCGACTACGTTGAGCATTGCTAACCAGGTAACTGTTACTCCTCAACCTCCATGCAAGTTAAACCTGGAAGACACATCCCCCTTTTCAGGTAGCCCTGCAGCTAATGCCCAGGACAACATTATTATTGAGGCCAATTCAACAAAGCACAAAGTTGATCACTCATTCTCAAAAGTCAACAACCAGGTGATATCTTCCCTTTTATTACCTAATGAACATTGTCTCACTGATGCTATCCATTTACATCCTCATTCTGAGGGCCATGCTTCCTTCTTGGAGGCCCTTAACCTGGACAGCTCTGCTCATAGGGAGGACCATAAATGCTTACTAGATATTCAGAAATTTAAAAACTCCTTTGCCGCTTCTGAGGACTCTCATGTTACTAACAACACAGGCATACAAGACTCAAATCCTTCCAAGTCCATGGCCAAGCAAAAGAGCACCATGCTCATCCGTGCTCTAAAGAAAAAAGCTACGTTTTAATGGTTGAGATCCTAGTGTGGAATATTAGGGGAATCGGTAATTCTCCTTCTAAACGCCGATTCACTTCTCTTTGCAAAACTAACAAGGTGCAGATTGCCGCCATTCTGGAACCTATGGTGTGGAACCCTTCTATGGTTGCCCTCTCACTCAAAACCGGTCTATCTCAATTTTTGTCTAGTGGTAATCCCTTGGGTAAAGTTTGGATCTTCTGGCATGCTTCCATTTCAATCGATGTTATCACTATTCATGAGAATTTTATTACTATTAAAGTTGTTGGCAGCACTATTTATTATATCACTTTTCTTTATGCTAGCTGTCACTTACAGGATAGAATCCTCATCTGGGACACCATTATCTCATTGGCTGTCCCCGACCCTTGGATGATAGTGGGAGACTTCAACTCTGTCTTCTACTCTCATGAAAAACTTGGTGGTAATGCTCCCTCACAAACTGCTGTGGATGCTTTTCATTCTTTCTCTCAAGACTGCAACATGATGGATCTCGGCTTCATTGGTCCCTCGTTTACTTGGAGGAACGGTCAACTTGGTCCTGGCAGCATCAAAGCTAGGCTGGATAGAGGGTTAGCTAACCCTGCTTGGTTTTCTTCTTTTAAGACTTCTATTGCTCACCTGCACCACATTAATTCCGATCATAGTCCTTTATTGATTTCTTATCATGATGCTGATACTCCTAGAAAATCTCACTTTAAATTTCTCAAAATGTGGACTAGGCACAATAACTTTCTTCATCTGGTGAAATCTTGTTGGTCTTAACCTCTTCATGCTTCCCCATTATTCAAACTTAGTGTCAAATTGAAAAGGTTGAGAGTCTCTCTTAAGACTTGGAATAGAAATGTCTTTGGTAATATCTTCCAGAATGTTATACAGGCTGAAGAGAAGGTAAACGCATTGCAAATCATTGTTGACAATAATCCTTCCAACCAATCCTTTGATGATCTTACCACAGCCAAGAAGGATCTCAATGAGCTTCTTCTACGCCAAGAAATCTATTGGAGGCAAAAATCTCATCTCAAATGGCTTAAAGAAGGAGATCAGAACACAGCTTTCTTCCACTCTATAGTTAATGAAAGACGGAGGAATAATTTCATTCACTCTCTGGTTAATGATCAAGGCAATGAGATATCTGATCAAGACACTTTACTTTCCATGGCTATCTCATATTATCAAAATCTGTTTACTTCTGAGTCCCCTACCATGAATAACAGTGGTCTTTTGCAATACATCCCTTCTATTGTTTCTGATGCAGATAATCATGCTCTCATGGCTACACCAACCCTTGAAGAGATCAAAGATTTTGTATTCTCTTTAAATCCTGACAGTGCTCCTGGACCCGATGGATTCTCTGGTGACTTCTTTACCTTTTGCTGGGATATTATTTCTTCTGATATTTATGATGCTGTGGTCGAATTTTTTAATGGTGGCACCTTGCCTAAAGCTTACACTTCCACGCACCTTGTCTTAATCCCCAAAGGCGATTCTCCCAACACCCTGATGGATTTTAGGCCTATTAGCTTGTGTAATTTTATTTACAAGATTATCTCTCTCATCATTTGTAAGAGGCTTTCTCTTGTGTTACCTACTCTTGTTTCACCTCTTCAGGGAGCCTTTGTTAAAGGCAGAGATATCGTTGACAATATTTGCCTTGCTCAAGAGCTCACTCATAGTATATCTAAGAAAGTTAGAGGCCATAACATTTTTCTCAAGCTTGACATGATGAAGGCCTACGACAGACTTGAATGGTCTTATTTATTTGATGTCCTTCATAAGTTTGGTTTCTCACGTGACTGGATCAACCTCATTAAAGGGCTCTTCACGAACTGTTGGTTTTTGGTTATTCTAAATGGTAATGTTGGCGGCTTCTTTGCCTCACCTCGTGGCCTTAGGCAAGGCGACCCACTTGCTCCTAGCTTATTTATTCTTGCAGAAGAAGCTCTTAGCAGAGGCCTTCAGCACCTGACTCAGACAGGGATCATTACACCTTATTCTACTTTTGTTGAAGGTCCTATTATTTCACACCTCTTGTTCGCTGACGATACTATTATCTTCACTAATGGCTCTCAGGACTCTTTAAGGAGACTCATGGCCTTCTTGAAAATTTATGAGAATTGTTCAGGTCAGAAGATCAACACAAACAAGAGCTCCTTCTGCATTGCTGGATACACTCCAACCTGGAGAATCAACCAAATTTCTGCCAGAACCTCCATTCCTTACAAAACTTTTCCTATCACTTATCTGGGAGCTCCATTATTCAAGGGTACAACTAAAGCTGTATACTTCCAATTCCTTCTGGATAAGGTGAGAAAAAGACTTGCTTCCTGGAAAGCTAATCTCCTATCGACAGGGGGTTGATTGATTCTTATAAAACATGTTTTATCTTCCATCCCTATACATCTTCTTGCTATTCTCACCCCTCCTAAGAGTATTCTTCACTCCTTAGAGAGGACTTTTGTTGCTTTCTTTTGGGGCTCGACTTCTACAGGAGCACGCAAACATTGGATTGCTTGGAAGCACCTAGCTAGGCCTACCTCTGAAGGTGGTATTGGTATTCGATCTCTTGTAGAAGTAGGTGCTACATTTAAAGCTAAACTGTGCTGGAAAGCTTATTCTAAGACAGGCATCTGGGGTAAGTATGTCAATCAGGTTTATCTACACAAACATCACATTTCTACTTGCCCTATTACAGGTTCGCCTCACTGGAAGAAGGTTCTTCAACACAGACATTGGATTCTTGACAATTCTTATTGGCTAGTTGGTCAGGGCCAAATCTCTCTCTGGCATGATGACTGGACTGGCCATGGACCTCTAAGAGACCAAATTCCAGAAGACCAATGGACTCACATTAATCATGCTCACGGATGGTTGGTTCATGATATAATTACCTATGGTCAACAATTATTGCATACTCTGCCAACGAATATTATTTCTGTTATCTCTGATTGCATTGGCACTCTAACCACTATTCAAGGTCAGGACAAGGTTATTTGGAAACCTAATTCTCATGCCTACTTCACTACAAAATCAGCTTGGCACATTGTGAGAAATCATATTCAACCTCTTTCAATTTCTAAATGGATCTGGTGTGCTCAGATTCCCAAGAAGATTTCTATATTTGTCTACAGGGCTCTTATCTATAAATTGTCGTTTGACCTCAATATTCAAAGAATTGGTATTCCCTTTGTTTCTAAATGTGGATGTTGCCATACTCCTTCCGGGGAGACTCTTAACCATGCTCTGGCACAAGGGAATTGGGCTACACACTATTGGACCTTCTTTCAGAATACTTGCAGAATTTCTATCCAGATGAGCTCTTTTCAACATATTTTTAGCTCCTTCATTGCCCTAGCAACAGGTACATCTCTCTACTCTTTTATTATGGGCATAACTCCTACCATTGTTGCCTGGTTCCTATGGAAAGCTAGATGTTCTGCCAAATTTGATGGCACTCACTCTAGTAAGGAAAGCATCCTATATCAGAGTCTTTATCTTATTCGTGAACTTGCCACAATGTATCGCCCAAAATCTTCTTCTACAACAGCACAGAGATCTGTTTTACAAACATTGGGCGTTGTTGACAGTTTTTCTCCCCCTCTACCAGTCATTGTTAGATGGATTCATCCTCCCACAGGTAAATTTAAACTTAACACTGATGGTTGTAGTAGAGGTAATCCTGGTATTTCTGCAGGTTCTGCTATTCTCAGAAATGATAAAGGTAAATTCGTTATGGCAACTTGTGCTTTCTTTGGTCATACTCACAGTATCATTTCTGAACTCAGGGCTATTATCATTGGTCTTCAGATGTGTCTCCAACGAGGTTTTACATGTTTGATTGTTGAATCTGACTGCTTGGCTCTTATCACTCTTATGATCTCTGCTAATCCTACTGTCCCTTGGATGTTGTTTCCTTGGTGGTTTGAGTTTTGCTCTCTCAGGGACGCAATGGACCTTCATCTTTGCCACACAGTTAGAGAAGCCAACAAAGCAGCTGACGCTCTGGCCAACCACTCCTGCGACCAGCAGCTTGATCAAGACTTTCCAGATTCTTCCTCTTTGCCTGTTCTTGTAAAAGGGGAGATCACTTCTGATAAAAGTGGTCTTCCCCATCTGAGGATTTGAGGGCTTTATTTTATTTTGGGGGTTTTGGGGTTTATCGTTGTACTCACTCAGGGGTAAGGTGGCATGTCCCCCCCATGTAATCCTAAATTTTGTGCAATAAAATACCAAGGGCCGGCCCAGGGTCCTAGATAACTTCCTGGGTTTATATTATTAAAAAAAAAAAAAAAAAAAAAAAAAAAAAAAAAAAAAAAAAAAAAAAAAAAAAAAAAAAAAAAAAAAAAAACCTAAACCCTAAAACCCAAAAAACCCAAACCCATTCGGCCGCCGCCCTTCTCTCTCTAGAATCCTAGAGAGAGAAGCTCTGCGGCTCCCCTTGGCCGCCGCCAGCCATGGCCGGCCCTGAGGGGGGCGGGCGACCCCCCACCTCGCTGCAGGCCCCTCCCCCACCTCCTGGTCCTTCCCTGCTTCCTGCCCTTGTTGAAGCACCCGCTCCACCGGCAGCGGCTTGTGCAGCTGAGCCTGGTCCTGCTGCGAACCCACCACGCGCTCAGCCTGCTGCGAACCCTGCTCCTGCTCCTTCTTCCAAGCCGCCGGCGTGGGGATCCACGGGCTCTAAACCTTTCGCACAAGTCCTCAAGGAGAGCAAGCTTCTTCCTGCAGTGGACCTTCACGTCCACGACCCCGCCTTCACCAACCTGGGTGAACCTGCCGTGTTCTTCACACCGGAGGAGATTGCCATTGCGCTCACCCCCTTCAGGCTCGCCCTCGTCACGAAAACCCCTTTTGGCCGCCCTCCGTTTCCAGAAATCAAGCTCCTCTTGACGCAGCGTTTAGGGCTTCAACACGAGTTCATCATCAGCGCCCTGGACAACCGCCATCTCTTGATTCGCTGTTCCGTGGAAGATGATTACCTGAAAATTCTGCTCAGGGAACAGCTGTTCGTCAAAGGTTACCTGTTCCGCTTCCTCCACTGGACCCCTGAGTTCGAGTGCGGCACGGAACCGCCTATTGTCCCATGCTGGATCGCTCTCCCTTCCCTCAAACCTCATCTATTTCACGAAGCTTGTGTTAGATCCATTGCAGGTAACGTCGGCAGGGTACTCCAAGTCGCGCTCAGCACATCCCAGATCACCAACACCTCGACGGCTCGCACATGTGTGGAACTCAACATCCTCCAGCACCGACCGCCTCGCATTTGGATTGGGATGGGAGCCTCAGGCTACTTCCAAGCGATCTCTTACCCGCCTATCCCCCCTTACTGCACCTCTTGCAGGCTGATCGGTCATGTGGCTTCCGACTATCGCCGATCCTCCAAGAGGGACAAGCCCCAGACGGCGCAGCCAGCCAACGAAGCTCAGACTATTACTGCCGGCCAGCCTGCGCCTGCAACTATCCCCTCCCGCCTGAGCATGTCCACGCAACAGATAGATTCCCACCCAGCCAACAAGTCTAACCTGGTTATTCCTGATGCTCCACATATCCCTCATGGCACTGGTAAGAAGCCCCTCCGTTGGGTCACCCAAAACCTTCCCACTCAGCGGGTTCCTACTTCCAACCCCCCCGACGGCAGCCGGCCTCTCCCGGTCGCCCATGATTCTACTGAGGAGGAAGCTGCTCCTGTCAGGATTTTTGTCCCTGCCCATCGCCAACCCGTCCACACCTCCAACTCGTTTGCTGCTCTTCAGTCCCTCTCTGATCCCTCCAGTGCTTGCGCGGAAGAATCCCCGGCGAAGCTTCCTCTTCCTGCCGCAGCTGACCATGCTGATTGTGCCGTGGATGTCTCCGTCGAAGCCGCCGCCGGCGAGATCGTTGTTCCCGCCGTTGACCCTGCTTTCCTGATCTCGAGCACACACCCCCGTGGCACTGAGGCGCCTTGCCAAACTCAGCATTCCCAGCAGAAGGAAGCGCCCCTTCCTGTACCTGAGCCCCTTCCTTCTTCGGCTATACCTAGCCTCATCGCCCCTGCCAGCCTGGCCCCTCTGCTGCCACCTATCGAGCCTTCGGTGCAGTCGGCACAGGCGGCCCTGACCTCCTTGCCGCTGCAAGCTACATCAACATCAGCCTCGGCCTCCGAGGACCCCTTACACCTGGATGTGGTGCCGCCCCCCAACACCCCTACCCTCCTTATCTCTCAGGACAGCGACGCTGTTAGGTCCTCTCCTCAGGACCTAGGACCCTTTGATGCCTCCAAGGGCCTCGCGCCTGATTCGTCCGCGGCGCCGACTACCTCTGCCTTGCTACCGCTGACGGTTTCTCACGCCTACATGCCAACGAAGATCTGCAGTGCCATGCATGGTGCCACGTCCTTGCCTACGGCCCCCGTAGCCCTGCTCCCTGATCAGTGCCCCCAGAATCCCAACCCACTTGGTCACCTGCCAGGTGTTCGACAATTGTCCCCACTGCTGGGGGTAGGGCCTCTCGAGCACGCCTCTGCTCTGTTGGGCACGCATCTGGAAACTTCAGGCCCAGATCAGCTGGCACGCAATACCCCTGTCATGACTATGAAGGTCTACAGTGCCATGCACGAGGCCAAGCTTCCACCAACGCCAGGTGCCTACTATCTGCCCCCCTCGTCTGGTGCTGGACCTCACTCTCCGGCTCTCGCCCCTATTGATGTACCGAGCCCGAGCCAGGGACCCATGAGGATCGCACAGGATCCCACTGAGCCTCCCTCCAACGCCCCTACGCTATCTGGCTCACAAGCCTGCTGGGCCGACGGGTCCTTTCCACAGGATACGGAGATCCCCATAGTTGATCAGGATGCCCCCCTGGGCCCCGCTCTCGCTCGCTCCTCACCGCCGGCTGACCAACGCCACGACCCTCTAACGCAGACCACAAGGGCCTTGCATGGAGCCACGCCATTGCAACCGCCGCTGACTGCCTTTCCTGACGATGGGCATTCTCAGAGTCTTATTCGACGCCCAGCTCGAGCTTCCGATGATGCACCCACAACCTTTAGCTCGGAGCACGGGCCTACTAGGCAGATGAAGGGATCTACTGAACCCACCAGTGGCTACTCGGCTGGCACGCCCACTTCCTGGCAGCCCTTCATCAGTCAGGAGCAGAATCTGATAACGGGATCGCAAGCCTGCACGCCAAGTTCTCATCTGCTGCCACCCCCGCTTACCGAGATCCTACACACCTCCCCTGTGGGGCCCACGCCCCAGCTGACTCAGCCTAGTCTTCTATGTGGCAAGACGTCGAGCAACAACCAGCCCAGCTCCAACGATGCTCCTTGCACGAGCCCTCTGGCGCCTTTGCGGGCCTCTACCGACGCGACAGCTAACTCACAGGACCAAGCCCACATTGTTCACAGCCAACCGCCTGCCGTCATTGGGCCCTGCGAGAATACTGCCCCTATGTGGACCGGCCCACATGATAATCGTACTACCACCACCGGCCTCAAACCGACTACGTTGAGCATTGCTAACCAGGTAACTGTTACTCCTCAACCTCCATGCAAGTTAAATCTGGAAGACACATCCCCCTTTTCAGGTAGTCCTGCAGCTAATGCCCAAGACAACATTATTATTGAGGCCAATTCAACAAAGCACAAAGTTGATCACTTATTCTCAAAAGTCAACAACCAGGTGATATCTCCCCTTTTATTATCTAATGAACATTGTCTCACTGATGCTATCCATTCACATCCTCATTCTGAGGGCCATGCTTCCTTCTTGGAGGCCCTTAACCTGGACAGTTCTGCTCATAGGGAGGACCATAAATGCTTACTGGATATTCAGAAATTTAAAAACTCCTTTGCCTCTTCTGAGGACTCTCATGTTACTAACAACACAGGCATGCAAGACTCAAATCCTTCCAAGTCCATGGCCAAGCAAAAGAGCACCATGCTCACCCGTGCTCAAAAGAAAAAAGCTACGTTTTAATGGTTGAGATCCTAGTGTGGAATATTAGGGGAATCGGTAATTCTCCTTCTAAACGCCGATTCATTTCTCTTTGCAAAACTAACAAGGTGTAGATTGCCGCCATTCTGGAACCTATGGTGCATAACTCTTCTATGGTTGCCCTCTCACTCAAAACCGGTCTATCTCAATTTTTGTCTAGTGGTTGTAGGTGCTTAGAATGACCGTGTGATTAACATGAAATATCTATGTTGTTTAGTGTAAACTAACCTATTAAAAACAGCAACTAAAGTGCAGTGATCGCCAGAAACTTTTAACTTAAAAAGTTTCAAAAGAGAATATGATCGCCTACCTTTCAAACGCGGAAGATTGAGTCCTTGGTTCCCCTTCCTCAGCCGGCTGAAGAAAGAGAGCCCTTTCTTTGCTCTTTTGTTCTTGCTGTTGAGTTTGAGGTTGAGGATCGTCCAAAAGTTATGCTTGATTTCCCCTTTTTGATCTCTTGTTGTTGTTGTTGAGTGCAGCAGAGACAAAAACAGAAAATGAAGAACTATGATGATAATTTAAGTAGAAGTAGTATCTGAACTAATCATGGTGTTAAGCATATTTAAAACAGCAAACTCACTTTTTTAATGGCTTTGAAACCCCTTAGATTAAGTAGGTTTTTTGAAAGATTATGCTGTGGTGTGTGTTTGCATGAAGTGAATGAAGAATAAAACTAATGAAGTGAATGCAGTAATGAAAAACTTATGCCCAATCGGTTGAAGCTTTGAAAGGATGAAGATCTTGAAAGGACGCCGACTTCTGGAAATGGCAGCGCTCCGGCGTTACGACGTTGTTTCGATCTTCAAATCGCTATAATGCTATGGCTCAACTCAACTCAATTCTGTTCTCTCTTTCCTTTTTTTTTTACTCTTCAACATGCAGGGTATTTATAGGCATTTCTTGCGTTCGAGATTAACATAGCAAAAAACCTCGAATTTATCCATCTTAACCGACAGATAAATACTGATTAATTCATCTTTATCTGTAATTATCTAAAACGCGTCCACCTTGGCTGACGCCTTTCAGATTAATTAAGATAAGGATAAATATCCGGGAAAACTTATCTTTATCTTTATTAGGTAAAACGCGTCCACCTATGTAGACGTCTTTTAGACTAATTAAGATAAGGATAAACATCCGGAGGAGAAGTTAAAATCACTTAGGAAACTTAAAACGCGTCGACATTTCCAGACGCTTTTTAGTTAATAAATCAATTAATTAAAATTCAAATTTAATCGTTAAAACAGGAATAAACTCTAAATGGCGTCCACTTGTGTAGACGTCTTTTAGAATTCTTCATATTTTAACTCAAATTTGAGCTAAAATCAATTCAATTGATTAATTTAAACACATCTGTTAAACCCGACACTTAAAAAGATTAATAAAAATTAATTAACGATTAATTATCAGACCATTATGAGGCATTATTGTATGATATGAAATTTACTCGAAATGACGTCAAAATTAGCGTGTCTACAGCTGCCTCACCTTGGCATCGTCTTTGCAAGGGAGTGAAATGGAATGGAATGTACTGAAAAGGTAATGCCAAGGTGTGATGAGACACGCTCTTAACATCACATGATTAGAATTTTTCTCGAAATCATCAACGAAGATAGCTCAAGGAGATCAATGGAATTAATCCTGTCTGGATGAGGTAGACAAGGAAACAAAATAAGTCGATCAACCTCCTCGGAGTGGGAAGTACCCCAGGTCATAGACACTGCAGGTTTCATCATAGGGAGCGTTTGCCAGCCAATGTGGACGTGCTACAGCCATGATGGATCTTAAAAGAAAACAAGAATATTGGATAAAGAATCCAATCAAAGATAAAATTCCAAGGATATCTTCAAGCGAACCTCAAAGATAATCAAGATACTCAATTCAGAATGGAATATTTCATATCATGTTGGAGTTATTTGATTTAATGGTCTGAAACTTAATCAGTAATTAACTCTTATCACAATGATTTCAAAGTCCTACATGATGCATGCTGGGCTAAAAGAAAAATATAAAGTCAAATAAAATATAAATTAATCAAGGATAATATTGTTAAATTGTTATTAATGAGTCAAGATACCAATTCTTGTAATTCAGTGCTAAGCCGAAGCTCGTTTATCCACGCACCGTTTCACAAAAGTGGAACCATCGTCCCCACTAATTAACAATCCAACGGCCTATCCGTGCGATTAAGAATTCTCTGGAATTATCACTGTTTTTGTTGAAGGGGAACTCAAATTCCAGTTTCATCAAAACACAAGGTCTTTGATATAATCTAATAAATATTTATCATATAGTAATGCGAATGATTTACATAGAAGAGTACAAGGATAGAGATAACCGTCTTTTTAGCCACGGTCGGGACTTGAATTCCACAATGAGATCTTCTTGACATTTCCAGCTTTGCTCAGAATTTTTCTTGAATTTCCTGCAATCAAAATTATTAGTTCCAAACAAATATTCAATTTAAAATCCACAGAATTTCGGGAAAATAGCAGATTTGTTAAAACGCGTCGTGTCGCTCCGACGCCATTTAACTATATTCTTTTCCAGAAATTCAATTTAATCCTAAAAAACCCGATTTAAGATTAAAACGCGTCTACCTGTATAGACGCCTTTCAACTCTCTCTCCTACTTTTCCCAGGATTCTGCCATTAATTCCATGATTAATTCCCTAAAACGCGTCCAGTAAACAAGACGCCTTTCATGATTTTCCTGTGTACGGCTCTGAACAGAACCTGAAACGCGTCTACCCATGTGGACGTGTTTCAACCAATTCAAACAGCTGTCCTTTACCGCCTCAACTTATGCGCGCTTAAACGCGTCTTCCTGAGTCGACGCCTTTCACCCTTTTCGTTACAGACCCGCGAAGGCCCTCCTTTCTTCCTCACTTTCTCAAAATTCCTTCTCTCTACCCGAGCTCCGGCGATTCCGGTGATCTCTCTCTCAAAACTCCTTCTAGAGCCATGGAACACGGCGAGGGTTCAAGGAAGAAGAAGACCTTGGCCAAGAGGAGGCGAAGGCAAGAAGAAGAGGTTCCCGAGGAGGTGCCGGCGGCGTTAGCCGAGGCGGCGGCCTTCTTGGAGGAAGAGCTCCCTCCACCGGCACCCATGGCGGTGGAAGAGGAAGAGGAGGGCGACCTCCACATGGTAAGTCCCTTGTGGTTTGAATGGGCAAAGAAAAGAGGTGAAGAAAGGGGTTCTTCCAAGAACCCGAAATCTGGACTTGAAAGGCGTCCAGACCAGGTGACGCCTTTCAAAAGGCGTCGCCCTTGGTCGACGTCTTTTAAGTCAAATTTCGGATTTTTAAAATAGGTAGAAAATATTTTTGAATTGCGTCAAGGTATGTGGACGTGTTTTGAAACACGTCTGTGTATGCTGACGCCTTTCAAAACAGAGTGAATTTTCCTGTTTTTATTAATACTGACCCTATTTTTTGTTGTTTCTATTCGCAGGGAGTGATGAGGGCTAGGATCTCCTGGGACCTAGTTGTAGGGGCTTACAGAGGGCTCCCGGACTTCCAAAAGGTGCGCCTGCGCCGGATGGGGTTCGGTGAGATACTAGACATCGAGCCATTTTGGCTCGATCTAGTCTTGTTGCAGGCGCTCAGGGAGCGTTGGCATGCGGAAAGCCGGGCTTTCCTAATGCCGTGCGGACATATGGTCCCCACCCTAGAGGATGTGGCCAGGATCACTGGCCTCCGGGTAGAGGGCCGACCGGTGAGTGGGGTGACTTACCCCGATTATCGAGGATTAGCAGAGGCCTTATTAGGGATAGAGGTATCTAGCATGGGCAGGGAGTCCAGGATGGTCCCCAGGGTAGAAGTAGAGGCTGCCCTTGGATTAAATGAGCCCCGGCGTCGGTCTGACGAGACCCGGGAGGAGTTTAGGGATAGACTAGCAGAGTCGTCCTCTGCCATCTACTGCAGGGACCCTAGCCAGGTAGATGAGGTAGACCGACAGCTTAGGGTCTTCCTTGTCTTTTTCTTCGGTCGGTTGCTCTTCGGTACGAAGGGCGACCATATCCACTGTAGATTTTTGTATTTGTTAGATGACCTAGATAGCTTAGGTGAGTATGATTGGGGTGCGGCCCTCCTGGCCCACCTGTTTGCAGATCTATCCGCGGTCATTCCGGACCGCGAGACTACTGTCAGCGGCTTCTCGCCGTTCCTCCAGGTATTAAATGTGTTATTATTTATTCATGATATGCAATATGATATGATGCTTTTTCTAACTTATATGTTTATGAATGCAGGTGTGGAGCTACTATTATTTCCCGCTCGGCAGAGCGAGGATTGTTCGTCCAGATGCTGTCCCCTTGGCCTGCCGTTGGCAGCCAATCGTGGACACGGCTCCACAGCACCATCAGCTGACGGCTCTCCGTCGTCAGTTCTTGGACTATCCAGAGCTTCTGGTAAGTTTTTAATTTATTCAAAAATTTTATTAAATGCAATTCTTTTATTGTTTAAATTATTTATATGAATGCATCTAATCTATATGCAGGTAATCTGGCGCCCGTACCTTGGTATGGGCGAGGAGGGTCAGCCGTGGGTGACGGCTGGCAGGAGGAGGTTCGGGAGGCAAATGTGGCTACATTGCCTCAACGAAATTGAGCCCCTCCGCCTCCGGCTTGTGATGAGGACCCTGGGCCTCCACCAGGAATGGATCGACGAGGAGGTCCCGGAGGACGTCGGGAGGAGCATGAGGGGCAAGCAAGCCCTCACAGATTGGCGTGCGAAATTCCCCGAGCAGTACGAGGATTGGCACCGCCGCGGCGTACGGGTGGAGTCCCGTGCGGAGAGTAGCGAGGGCTACCTCCAGCATTACCGGGCCCATTACGCCGATCAACTGCGGCTTCTCCGACCACTCGATGTAAGTATGCATTCATGCGTCTTTAATTTTGTTATTATCTTGATTTATGTTGGTGAATGAATGTATGAATGCGTGACTTGCAGGATGCACGTGATGCGGTCATCATCGACCTCCGGGCCCGCCTACATGATGCGGAGGCCCAGCTAGAACAAGTCCAAAAAGAATTGTTTGATCTGGTATGTATGAATGAATATGAATGCAAGTTTTAATTAATTGTTTGTTTTGGCGATTAACCACTGACAGTGTTCTTTTGGTGCAGCGAGCTATCTACACCCAGGCGGCTCCTCCTTCCTTCGGGGCTTCATCATCCACTTCTTCATCCTATGATGCGGCTCTAGCTGACCTCCAGAGTCAGCTTGCCTCCGCCATCCACCGGGCTTCTCTCGCGGAGGAGGATCGTGCTGCTAGGATAAGTTCTTCAACTTTTCATTTCTGAATTTGATTTTAATTACTTGATTGCCTTGAACTAACAATGACTTTTATTCAGGTTGCCGAGCTTCAGGAAGCCCTTCAGAGAGCTGAAGCGGAGCTGGAGCATGCCCGTACTGCAGCGGCTCGCGCCGAAGCTGATGCTGCGCGGATCCGGGCTCTAGAGGAGCAGGTGGCGCGTCTCTCCACTGGAGATTTTGCACGCCTCCAGATTCGCCTGGAGGTTGTGACTGAGGAGAGAGATCGCGACCGCCTTCGACTGGAGAGTCTTCAGGGTCGGCTGTCAGTCGCGGAGCATGAGCGCAAGATGGTGGAGGAGCGATATCAGCGAGCCCGCCAGCGGGCTATTGATCGAGGTCAGGCGAGTGCCTTTACTGCCAGCATAGCCATATCATCTGGCCAGGCAGGGCCAAGCGCGATGGGACCGCCTCCAGCTCCTAGAGCTCCACCGTTAGATGCCCAGGACGAGGCCCAGAGACAGTTGGATGAGGGCGGAGGGGAGAGCCAGCCTTGAGGGCTTTTGTACTTCTTTTCCTTTTCATGTATCATGTACAAAATACTTTTGATATATACATGAAACTTTTGGGCTCCAATTTCGTATTCCTGTGCTTATCTTGCATCCTGTACAACACTTAACAAACAGGTTAAGTAACTGTTTAGGCTTAGCCCCTTGCCTGACCAAATAAATGGTCAATTAATCTTTTCCTTGAATAAATGGTCAAGGGGCATAGCCTTTATTAACAAAGGTAATAAGAATAATCAGACTTAAGCAAAATGCAACATACAAGCAAACAGATGCTCACTGAAAATAAAATGAATGAAACACACTAAATGCCACAAGCAAATGCTAATTGAAATATTTTTGTGGTTTTGAAATATTCATTTTTGTTTGGGTTTTGAGATGTATATATATTTGTGAATTTTGAAAAATGTATATATTTTTTTTTTGAATTTTTGACTATGCAATTTTTTGAATTTTGACATATACATTTTTTTTGAATTTTTGACATATACAATTTTTTTTTTTTTTTGAATTTTTGACATATACATTTTTTTTGAATTTTGACATATACATTTTTTTTTGAATTCTGACATATGCAATTTTTTTTTGAATTTTGACTAAAAGACCAGTATGGTACTTAGATCAAAAGATCATATTCATTTATTAACTTAATTTCCAAATTATTCTTTAACAACTTAACTTAAAACCTATCGTGTTTAAACTTGTGTTTCCATTCGTGATCCCATTTGATGATTTGACCCTTAGTCAATCTAAGCCATCCTTTAAGCTTGAAGTACACTTCTTTAGAAAGAAAAGAAGAACAGATTTAGAAAGCCCATGAGAAGGTTCCGGAGACTTAAAAAGATGTCCCTTTCTAACCCTAATATCTGTTGGGGTTCGGTCATTTTCTTTCCGGGGTATTTATCGACCTTGCGTTCCCTTTTGTTTCATTTCATGGCCTTGATGTAACATTTGTAGTGTAATGGCCTTTTGATTTGACATTTGGCTTTTTGCCTTGCTTTTGCTTTTCTATTCTTTTCTTTCTTTGCTTTGCTTTGGAACGGATCTCCCCCATTTTTTTTTATGACGGCCTCCTACTAAGATGGCGGGTATTCTTGGTAGTCTATTTTAAGCCTTGTTCCGACATCATGGGCCGAGTGTAAAACAGAATTTTATTTAAAAGGAATGATTTGTACTTTATACTCTTAGTCAAGCTTTTGATATTCTTAAGGACTTGGCATCTCTTGTTACTCACGAATCAAACGTGTCAGTGTGTGCGGTAATGGGTTTGAAGTTAAATTATTCAGACTAACAAAGAAATTTGAGTTTATAAATTTTCTGATTCCACCGGTCTTTGTACCATACTGATCGACTCTATAACCTAAGGGTAGTATTTCTTAAGATGTAAACCATTCCAGGGATGATTTAGCTCTTCTCCTTCTGCATTAACCAAACGATAAGCATTACCAGGATAAGCGTGCGATACAACATAAGGTCCTTCCCAGTTGGGTTGGAGCTTAGAACGCGGACCACCAGGTTTTATAAAAATTCTTTTAACAACCATTTCACCGACTTTGAACTTTCGTTCAATGACTTTCTTTTGATAAAAACGTGCTAATCTGTTTTGATAAACTTTTGCATGATTAGCAGCTGACCATCTTTTCTCGTCTAAAAGTTCCAATTGAGCAAGAAGTGCTGAACGATGTTCATCAATGGAAAATTCCTTGTTCAATTGTACTCTTAATGACGGTATAAGGATCTCATATGGAACTACCGCCTCCATTCCAAATGTTAAGGAATAAGGAGTCTGCCCAATAGGCGTGCGGATTGAAGTTCGGTAGGCCCATAGAGCCTCAACCAATTTTTCTGGCCAATCTGCGAATTTGTTAGATTTACACGTCTTTTTGATAATTTTTATCCAAGTCTTATTAGTTGCCTCTGCTTGGCCATTGCCTTGCGGATAATAAGGAGATGAATGATGCAATGCAATTTTGTACCTGTTGCAGAGGTCCTTCAATTCCTGTGACACGAACTGCGGTCCGTTGTCGGTGACGATGGTACTTGGAATTCCGAATCTTGTGATGATGTTCTTCATGATGAATTTGCAGACGGTTGATGCTTTGATCTCCACGTACGCTTCAGCTTCTGCCCACTTGGTGAAGTATTCCGTTGCCGTGAGAATGAAAGATTTTTGCTTGATGCCGGAATCTGGGTTACCAAAAGGTCCAATAATGTCGAAAGCCCACATGGAGAAAGGCCATGGGGAAGAAACGGGATGGAGTGAAGATGCAGGAGAATGAATTTTGTCGGCGTGAAGTTGACACTTGGCACACCTACGGACATATCCTACGCAGTCTTCTTCCATGGTTGGCCAATAAAATCCTTGTCTAAGGATCTTCTTTGCTAGCATCTGTCCATTGACATGGCCACCACAAACTCCACTATGAGCTCCTTCTATAACCTTCCAAAGCTCATCTTCGTCTAAACATCTCAGAAGAACTCCATCAAAACCTCTTTTGTATAGTGCTCCCCCAACTAGGGTGTATCGTTGAGCAACTCTCCTGATAGCTCTTTTTTCCTCAGTTGTAGCTTCTTCAGGACACGATTGATCTTCACAATATTTTGAATTTTATAATACCATGGCTTATGTTCATCATCCATCTCTTCTAACAGCTCCATCAACATGATTTCTCTTTTCTCCACAATACTTCCATCTTTGAATTTCTTCAGCAACTTCTCTTTAGTTCTAAGAAATGAAGGATCTTTCACGGCGGGTGAAAGACGCCTATGAATTATGATTGATTCAGATTGCTTGCTGATAGGAAAATCAAGGGAAGATGCAAGTGAAGCTAGAGCGTCAACTAAGATGTTTTGATTTCTAGGGACATGGACAAAGATCAATTTTGTGAAAAGCTTTGAGTAAGCAGAAGTAAGTTCTTGATATGGCTTAAGCTTGGGATCAAGAGTTCGATACTTGGTCAGCACTTGGCGAAGAATTAATTGGCTATCACCTACAATCCTGAGTTTGGTGGCACCATGAAAATGAGCAGCCTCGAGACCAGCAAGAAGTGCCTCGTATTCAGCTATGTTGTTGGTGACTGGAAAGTCAAGCTGAAAGGCTTGTGGAATGGTGACACCTTCAGGTGATAACAGAACGATTCCGATCCCCTTTCCATGAGAATTCAGAGCTCCGTCAAAATGCAGAGTCCACATATCATCTCTGATTTGATTTACGGACATCAGTTCCTCATCCGGAAACTCTGATCGCACTGGATCAAATCGAGGAAGGGGATGATGAGCGAGATGTTCTGCTATGGCATAGCCCTTGATTGCTTTCTGTTGAATGTAAATAATATCGAATTGAGATAGAAAGCTTTGCCATCGCGCTAACCTATCAATAAGAACAGATTTCTCCAGAAGGAACTTGATCGGATTCATCCTAGCGATGAGATGGACTTCATGGGCCAGAAAATAATGCTTCAATTTCTGTACAACCCAAACTAATGCTGCACATGTTTTCTCCATCGCCGTATATCTCTGTTCGGCGGGGTTGAGAAGTTTAGAGAGATAGTAGGCTGCCCTCTCTTTTCCTTCTTCATCTTCTTGTGCTAGGACAGCCCCCACTGCATCATCCAGGACAGAAATATAAAGTATCAATGGTTTGCCTGGAGATGGTGGTCTCAAAACAGGAGGACTTGCCAAATAGTCCTTTAATCCATCAAATGCCTCCTGACACTTATCGTCCCAATTGAATTTGACTCCTGGCTTGGTAAGCTCGTAAAACGGCTTACACCTTTGTGAGTGCTGGGAGACAAAACGGCGAATAAATTGTAACCTCCCGATTAATCCTCTTAACTCTTTCAAGTTTTTGGGAGGTGGCATTTCTCTGATAGCCTTCGCCTTATTGGGATCGATCTCAATTCCCCGTTTGCTGACAATGAATCCAAGCAATTTTCTTGAAGATACCCCGAATACACATTTCTTGGGGTTCATCTTCAACTGATACTCTCTCGATCTCTCTAATACCCTTGCCAAAACTTTGGCGTGTTCAGCCTTCGTTTTAGACTTAACCAATAAGTCATCCACATACACTTCCAAATCTATATGCATCATGTCATGAAATATTGCCATCATAGCCCTTTGATAAGTGGCTCTAGCGTTCTTCAATCCAAATGGCATGACGACATAACAATATGTTCCCCAAGGTGTAGTCAATGAAGTCTTCTCTTGATCCTCTTCTGCCAGCTTAATCTGGTTGTATCCTGAAAATCCATCCATAAATGATAACGTCTCATAGCCAGCAGTGTTATTAATGAGTACATCAATATGAGGCAATGGAAAATCATCTTTAGGACATGCCCGGTTCAGATCGCGGAAGTCAATGCAAATTCTGACCTTCCCGTCCTTTTTCATAACCGGGACTATATTGGCCACCCATTGTGGATAAAGGACAACTCTAATGAATTTGGCTTTGTGTAATTTGTCGACCTCTTCCTTCATCTTTAAAGCCATTTGTGGGTGGAATCGCCTTAATTTCTGCTTGACCGGACTAGCTCCATCTTTTAATGTTAACCTGTGTTCAACTAAAGATGAGTCTAACCCCGGCATATCCTCATAACTCCAGGCGAAAGTGTCCTTATAATCCTTAAGCACTTGTATCATTGCCTTTTCATCCTCTGCAGAAAGATTTTTACTAACGAGGACAACCTTAGGTTCGTCTTCAGTCCCTAAGTTTATTTCTTTGGTGGGCTCTTCGACGGCAGCTGAAGGTTCATCAAATCTCTTCACTCCACTGGCATATGCCTCAACTGCGTCCTCATCATCTTCCTCATCCTCAACAATGGGGTCCTTTTCATGTAGTAACTCATATACCCCGTACCCATCATTGACTGACTCATCATCTGTACAATCTTCTGGCATCTGAATTGGATCTTCTAAAAGCTGAGGGATTAAAGAGCAAAAGGAACATTTATCAGCCAAATCCTGGAGGTATCTTACTGGAATTTGCCTACCCTTAGGCTTCCTAGACTTCCTAAACTGCCTAACCTGCCTAAAACTGGACTCCCTAACCTCACTAAACTGCCTATCATAACCTAAGGAAGATGAAGCAGGATGACAATCCTAGGATACAGGTGGAAATACAGGGGAATCCTCCCGCGGGGAGGGACAGAGTAGATCTAGGAGAGAATCTTGACCGACGGACCCGCGCGATGGGGTGTAATCGGACAAGTAAGATGTTTCCTCGATAATGATTTGGGAAGAATTTGTTGCCAAATTGGCGTTTTTTTTTGGACAATGAAAGAATTAAACATAAAGCAAGAATGAATACAAATGGGAGGAGAATCAGACGGAGGAAGCGGCACCAAGGCCAAAGGATTGGGGGGATCATATAGCAATATGTCCCAGATTAGATCATACATCCTCTCTAGGTCGAGAGGAGGTTGTGGAATAAAGTCCCGAGGGGACAGAGTTATCATAACGGGCGGAGCCCGTGGAATATCTTCAATTATGACCCGCGACCAAGTCGGGGTCAAGAGTAGTGTACGAAAAAGAGTATGGAGCATGAAGACATGTGAAGGATATGTCCCCCTCCATAGCAGACATGTGAAGGATATGTGCCAGGGCTCTCAATTAGCTCGTCAATCTGCGGTGGCCACTTGGGTTCTGCAGGATCCAGGAATAGTCTGTTCAGTGCTATGTATAGGTCCCTTAGGTCGAACCATCTGTACCATTCGCATTCAGGGTCATGGAATTTCCTCCTCTTCATAGGCCGCAGAGCCTCCAAGGATTGGTATGTAAGTAGTTCGGAACAATGTCTGGCCAAGTCCCTCCCATATATGTCATGGAAGTCAAAACAGGAAGTAATGACCACCATGTTGTCGTGACTAAGTATGGGCCCTTGCACAAAATGTGTATATAGAGTCCATGTTAAGGGATCTCGGCCTTCTTTCAGTGGTGTGGACATTGTTTCCAAGATTTCTTGACCATCTTCTTGCTGAACCCTGTCTTGCTTCAGTTTGCTCGGCCTATAGCCCAGACCGCTTCCAGGTACTGCCCGATGATCTTTAACAGGAGTGGTCCTGCCTTGCAACTGTGTGCCCAGACCTTTCCCAGGCTTGTAGCCGTTTTTCATCATAATCCTCCATCCTGGGGTACTCATGCACTTCCCCCTTTTGATAGCATCTAATGGATATGGAGAAATGGTAGCGGCTTTCAAAGGATCAGCCACTGGACGGTAGACCTGTAATACCGACAGAAAAGGTTGTCGGCCAGGTAAAACAGCAGATTTAATATTTAATGTATGAGCAGCAGCAAGGATCGGCATGCTCGTCACTTTAATGATTCGTCCTTTATAAGGGAATTTGAGGCATTGGTGATTCGTAGAAGGAATCGCCTCAAGGGTTTTAATATAAGGACGTCCCAGAATGGCATTTATGGAAGGGTCGATTTCTAGAATATGAAATTCGACCTCTGCATGACTTACTGGACCTAACTCTACCTTTAAATAAACCATTCCCAGAGGGGAACGGGTAGAATTGTCATATGCCGTAACTGAGATGGGGCTAGGCAGCCATTTCTCCTTGGGCACACCGCATAGCTCCAGGGTCTTCGGAGGTAGAACATTAATTGAAGCCCCTGTATCAACCAGGCATGCATCCACGGCCTTTTTGCAGATATTGACCGTGATGCTCAGAGCCATGCTTCTAGCGGCTGGCGGTGCTAGTTCCGATGTGTGAAATGTAATTGAGGGCTGATCCCCCTGAGGAACTAGTAGTGCTGCAATTTTCTCTACCGGCACGTCTTCATTGACCATCACCTTCTGTAGGTATTCCATTAAAGCTTCTTGGTGAATTTTGGACCTTTTAATCAATTCCAGTACAGTGATCCGTGCCGGTGTTCTGTCCAGATGTTTCAACAAGTCATATTGAGTGCCTGGTGCACTCTCTTCATTATGGGCTTCCTCAGTCGGCTGTGATGGGCCGTCTCGGACTGTGGACTGAGGAAAGACCTTGTTGAAAATCCTCCCACTCCGGAGCGCGTGTTCCTCGACCGTGGAGGATCCGGGTGACACCTTGAGTACCGCAGAGTTGGGTGGCGTAAGCGGTGCGGAGGGTTGATGCGTAGGTGGTGGCGTTGGGTTAGGTGGTGATGGCGTAGGGTTAGGTGGTGATGGCGCGGTGCGGATTAAAGGCCTAGATGGTTGGATGGTAGATGGGTAAATGGTTGGCGAAGTGGGGAATGGTACGCGTAGTAACGGTTTGGATGGTTGGGGCATATCTGGGTAGGTGGTAGTGGTAGCAGGTGAAGTAGGAAATGGTACGCGTAATAATGGCCTAGATGGTAAAAGGGGCGCGTTATTGGTTTGCGGAGGGGTATATGATGGAGGCGTAGGAGTGCGGGACGTAATGGGTCTAAGGAAGGTGGGTAGTGGTAATGGGTTATTGGATGCGGGCGAATGATATGTGGGTGTGGGTAGAGGGGTGATGGTGACGGGTTGTGGTCTGGGTATGTGGATGGTGCGGCGTGGTAGTCGCTCTGCGGTACTTTGAACGTGACCCGTTGAGTAGAGAGAGGAAGAGTCCTCTATCCTCCATTGTTGCCCACGACCAGCCTCAGACTGGCTGTTCGTTAGAATGGGAGCAACCTGGTTCTGGTTCTGGTGCTCCGGGAGTGGGTTCTGCACTATGCCCATGTTGGGTGGTGCTGCTGCTTGTGCTGGTGGTCTTGCTTGCTGCTGCTTGTGCTGGTGGTCTTGCTTGTTGCTGCTGTTGCGGTCTCCTTGCCTTCAGGGCTGTTATGTATTTCTTCATTTCCTCCCAGTCTATGCCGCCCTGCTCGTTGAGATCATGAATGTAATCTCTGAATTGGAAGCAGGTGTCAATGGTATGCCCAGGTTGCCTATGGAAGTAGCAATATCTGGACGTATCGGCATTTTGAGGCCAGACGGCCTTTTCCCTTGGCAAAACTAGGGCGTTAGCTGCCATTAAAGCACTGAAGATATCGGCCAAGGATTCTGGGAGTGCCGGGTATTCTGCCCTCTTCGGGCCTGGAGGTCTCCTCTGCTGGTTGTAGTCACCAGGAGGAGGGACATTGTGGTACGCCGGCGGTGCGCGCGGCTGGTACTGTGGCTGTTGTTGCTGCTGATACTGCTGCTGCTGGGGTTGCTGGTACTGCTGTTGCCGTTGCGGCTGTTGCTGTAGCTGTTGCTGATTCTGATTCTGATTCGGCTGCTGGGGCCGTTGATACTGTTGTTGGTACTGGGGGTTCTGCTGCTGTCTGTACCCTTGCTGCTGTGGCCTCTGGTACTGCTGCTGACTCCTCACGAACTGGGGCGAGTTATTGTTCATGGTACTCACTTGCTCATGAGAGAGCGTGCCCTCAGTAGTCGGACCTGTGCTGGGAGAATTCGGCACTGCAGGCTTCCGAGGCGGAGGCATGCTAGGTCTATGAGGATCAAAGACACTAGAGAATGTAGCGTCCTTGAAAGCATTCTGGCAGTACCGTGCTCTTTCATAGAGCTCTGCCATGTTAGTCAAATTGTTCAAGGAGAGGACGAGCTTGAACTGGGGCGTGGCATTAGAAATTAACATTTTCACTTGTTCGGACTCGGACAAGTGATCCTTCACTTTTTCAGCCAGACCCCGCCACCTGTCAGCAAAACTGACAAACTCCTCATCCGGTTTCATCTTTTCTGCAATGAGGTCCGTGATAGACAAGGAGGGTGCAACTCTGTCCTGGTATCGTTGAATAAATTTGCGTGAAACGATACCATAATCCTCTACTTCCGAGGGTTCCAGGGAAAAGAACCACTCGAGGGCTGGTCCCTCTAGAGATCTCCTGAACAAGAAGGCCAACGACCTCTTATCATTCTGCCAGAAAGAGGATTCATACATGAACTCCTTCAGATGTGTGAAGGGGTTACCAGTACCGTTGTACTTTCGGTACACTGGCATTTCAGAGGGTGGCAGATGGAATACTGGCAGACTCGGTAGACTGATCTCTGGCACAGCTTTGACCCCCATCATTTTCTGGAGGTTATTAAATTGCTCATCCATACGCTCCATTTTGGCCAGCAGCGTTTGTGTGGTCAGATCTGCTTGAGGAGGAGGAGGAGGAGGAAGTACTTGGTAGGCCTGCTGCCTAGAGTACGTTGGGCAGGGTGGACAATAGAGGGGAGGTCCGGCAGCGCTTCCACCATGCCCGAGGGCATTTTGATAAGTAGGCGTTTGCGGTCTAGCCGGTTGCCTAGATGATGAAAGTTGCGGCCCAGCTGGCCGAGAAGTAATATGAAGGCCCTCCACGGCCTGATGGATATAAGGAGGAGGAAAAGAAGGTTGCTGAGGAACAGCAGGGGGAGCCACAGGGTTTGGCTCGGCAGACTGCATAGGTGCCTTCCCCTTCAAAATAGATTGGATCGCCTCGAACTGCTGAGGGTCCAGTCGGGAGGCAAGAACTCCCAGAGCATTGATGAGATCCGTAGGATCAGAGGATGAGGGATCATTCTGATTCATGTCCCCCTCAAGATCAGGATTAGGGATCGCATATTCATGCGGAAGAGGATCAGGATATTGATCACGTGGAGGCAAAAGAGGTGTCCGAACATTCCCATCTAGACGATACGGAATGGGGATAGAACTACGGGAGGCATCAGCATCTCTCCCACTCTCATAGTTGTACTCAGAATCCCGAGGGGCATTAGCATCTCCCTCGTAATTAACCATGGCGTCTAGAGCCACACTCAAGTCCCTACCTGATCGTAGCAACATGATGTTAGATTCCCTTTTCAAAGATTTAATCAAACAAGTTGTACAGAGATTAATCAAACAAGTGGATGCTTAACGTGATTTTAGGATTCCTTGTTGAGTTATTTGAATTGGATTAAACCACAATTTCGCTCAGGGAAAGGATCCTAGTTTCAGTTCAATTTCCACCGTTATTCTCTAAGGCTTTCTCTCACAACGCTTTCAGAATCTAACCAGGACTTCAATTGGTACAACCAGCCCGATGATCAAGGAGGAGTACCTTGATTTTGGGGACTTATGGAGGTCTCAACGTCAACTTCTCTAGTCTGATCAAGGGACCAACCCAATCAGAGAGAGTTGCTGACGTCGAGTAATGTGTTCCTAAGAAGAGAAGGGTGTTAGCCTCAATGCGTATGTCCTGTGGCCTGGATGGCCTCTAATGCTTAGTAAGTAATGGGTAGCTAGCACTCAAAACACAGAAATCTAGAAACTGAAAAAGATTAAGAAACTGTCTGAATCGCGTCGATTTTAGTCGACGCTATTCAAAACAGAACTTAATTTTTCGCAGAAGCAGATGCAGAGAGCAGAGAAGCTGTGAAGCCTGAAAGGCGTCTAGGTAGGTTGACGCGGTTTTGAAACGCGTCAGCTATACTGGACGCTTTTCAGTTCGCAGAAACAGTTTTCCAGGAGGATTTTCTGGGTTGAATCCTCCTCAAACAAGGTAAAAAGCAGTAAACAATCGACTCATGCAAATTTTTTTAGTTCCAGATTTTAAACAGGATGGTTTACTAACTAAACAACTAGAAAAACAATCAATCACACATCATTTTTATCACAAAAACAGCTTTTTGAGTTAATCAAGGGGGGGCAAGATCTTGCCACTGGGGTGTGCACGTGGTGCACGAGGGAAATCAATTAAACTAAACACTCACCAATTGGTGAGGACGTGTCCAGAGACACCAATGGTGCACCGTGGGTGCCCGATATGATGATAGCAAGAACAAAAAGAAACTAAAAGATGGCGAGACCAAGTCCCACCGTGATCGCCAAAAAAAGCTGTAGGTGCTTAGAATGACCGTGTGATTAACATGAAATATCTATGTTGTTTAGTGTAAACTAACCTATTAAAAACAGCAACTAAAGTGCAGTGATCGCCAGAAACTTTTAACTTAAAAAGTTTCAAAAGAGAATATGATCGCCTACCTTTCAAACGTGGAAGATTGAGTCCTTGGTTCCCCTTCCTCAGCCGGCTGAAGAAAGAGAGCCCTTTCTTTGCTCTTTTGTTCTTGCTGTTGAGTTTGAGGTTGAGGATCGTCCAAAAGTTATGCTTGATTTCCCCTTTTTGATCTCTTGTTGTTGTTGTTGAGTGCAGCAGAGACAAAAACAGAAAATGAAGAACTATGATGAGAATTTAAGTAGAAGTAGTATCTGAACTAATCATGGTGTTAAGCATATTTAAAACAGCAAACTCACTTTTTTAATGGCTTTGAAACCCCTTAGATTAAGTAGGTTTTTTGAAAGATTATGCTGTGGTGTGTGTTTGCATGAAGTGAATGAAGAATAAAACTAATGAAGTGAATGCAGTAATGAAAAACTTATGCCCAATCGGTTGAAGCTTTGAAAGGATGAAGATCTTGAAAGGACGCCGACTTCTGGAAATGGCAGCGCTCCGGCGTTACGACGTTGTTTCGATCTTCAAATCGCTATAATGCTATGGCTCAACTCAACTCAATTTTGTTCTCTCTTTCCTTTTTTTTTTACTCTTCAACATGCAGGGTATTTATAGGCATTTCTTGCGTTCGAGATTAACATAGCAAAAAACCTCGAATTTATCCATCTTAACCGACAGATAAATACTGATTAATTCATCTTTATCTGTAATTATCTAAAACGCGTCCACCTTGGCTGACGCCTTTCAGATTAATTAAGATAAGGATAAATATCCGGGAAAACTTATCTTTATCTTTATTAGGTAAAACGCGTCCACCTATGTAGACGTCTTTTAGACTAATTAAGATAAGGATAAACATCCGGAGGAGAAGTTAAAATCACTTAGGAAACTTAAAACGTGTCGACATTTCCAGACGCTTTTTAGTTAATAAATCAATTAATTAAAATTCAAATTTAATCGTTAAAACAGGAATAAACTCTAAATGGCGTCCACTTGTGTAGACGTCTTTTAGAATTCTTCATATTTTAACTCAAATTTGAGCTAAAATCAATTCAATTGATTAATTTAAACACATCTGTTAAACCCGACACTTAAAAAGATTAATAAAAATTAATTAACGATTAATTATCAGACCATTATGAGGCATTATTGTATGATATGAAATTTACTCGAAATGACGTCAAAATTAGCGTGTCTACAGTGGTAATCCCTTGGGTAAAGTTTGGATCTTCTGGCATGCTTCCATTTCAGTCGATGTTATCACTATTCATGAGAATTTTATTACTATTAAAGTTGTTGGCAGCACTATTTATTATATCACTATCCTTTATTCTAGTTGTCATTTATAAAATAGAATTAAAATTTGGGATACTATTACTTCCTTGGCCGTTCTTGACCCCTGGATGATTGTGGGGGACTTCAACTCTGTCTTCTACTCTCATGAAAAACTTGGTGGTAATGCTCCCACACAAACTGCTGTGGATGCTTTTCATTCTTTCTCTCAGGACTGCAACATGATGGACCTCGGCTTCATTGGTCCTTCCTATACTTGGAGGAATGGTCAACTTGGTCCTGGCTGCATCAAAGCTAGGCTGGATAGAGGGTTAGCTAACCCTGCTTGGTTTTCTTCTTTTAAGACTTCTATTGCTCACCTGCATCACATTAACTCCAATCATAGTCCTTTATTGATTTCTTATCATGATGCTGATACTCTTAGAAAATCTCACTTTAAATTTCTCAAAATGTGGACTAGGCACAATAACTTTCTTCATCTGGTGAAATCTTGTTGGTCTCAACCTCTTCATGCTTCCCCATTATTCAAACTTAGTGCTAAATTGAAAAGGTTGAGAGGCTCTCTTAAGACTTGGAATAGAAATGTCTTTGGTAATATCTTCCAGAATGTTATACAGGCTGAAGAAAAGGTAAACGCATTGCAAATCATTGCTGACCATAATCCTTCTAACCAATCCTTTGATGATCTCACCACAGCCAAGAAGGACCTTGATGAGCTTCTTCTACGCCAAGAAATCTATTGGAGGCAAAAATCTCATCTCAACTGGCTTAAAGAAGGAGATCAGAACATAGCTTTCTTCCACTCTATAGTTAATGAAAGACGGAGGAATAATTTTATTCACTCTCTGGTTAATGATCAAGGCGATGAGATATCTGATCAAGACACTTTACTATCTATGGCTATCTCATATTATCAAAATCTGTTTACTTCTGAGTCCCCTACCATGAATAACAGTGGTCTTTTGCAATACATCCCTTCTATTGTTTCTGATGCAGATAATCATGCTCTCATGGCTACACCAACCCTTGAAGAGATCAAAGATTATGTATTCTCTTTAAATCCTGACAGTGCTCCTGGACCCGATGGATTCTCTGGTGACTTCTTTACCTTTTGCTGGGATATTATTTCTTCTGATACTTATGATGCTGTGGTCGAATTTTTTAATGGTGGCACCTTGCCTAAAGCTTACACTTCCACGCACCTTGTCTTAATCCCCAAAGGCGATTCTCCCAACACCCTGATGGATTTTAGGCCTATTAGCTTGTGTAATTTTATTTACAAGATTATCTCTCTCATCATTTGTAAGAGGCTTTCTCTTGTGTTACCTACTCTTGTTTCACCTCTTTAGGGAGCCTTTGTTAAAGGCAGAGATATCGTTGACAATATTTGCCTTGCTCAAGAGCTCACTCACAGTATATCTAAGAAAGTTAGAGGCCATAACATTTTTCTCAAGCTTGACATGATGAAGGCCTACGACAGACTTGAATGGTCTTATTTATTTGATGTTCTTCATAAGTTTGGTTTCTCACGTGACTGGATCAACCTCATTAAAGGGCTCTTCACGAACTGTTGGTTTTCGGTTATTCTAAATGGTAATGTTGGCGGCTTCTTTGCCTCATCTCGTGGCCTTAGGCAAGGCGACCCGCTTGCTCCTAGCTTATTTATTCTTGCAGAAGAAGCTCTTAGCAGAGGCCTTCAGCACCTGACTCAGAGAGGGATTATTACACCTTATTCTACTTTTGTTGAGGGTCCTATTATTTCACACCTCTTGTTCGCTGACGATACTATTATCTTCACTAATGGCTCTCAGGACTCTTTAAGGAGACTCATGGCCTTCTTGAAAATTTATGAGAATTGTTCAGGTCAGAAGATCAACACAAACAAGAGCTCCTTCTGCATTGCTGGATACACTCCAACCTGGAGAACCAACCAAATTTCTGCCAGAACCTCCATTCCTTACAAAACTTTTCCTATCACTTATCTGGGAGCTCTATTATTCAAGGGTGCAACTAAAGTTGTATACTTCCAATTCCTTCTGGATAAGGTGAGAAAAAGACTAGCTTCTTGGAAAGCTAATCTCCTATCGACAGGGGGTAGATTGATTCTTATAAAACATGTCTTATCTTCCATTCCGATACATGTTCTTGCTGTTCTCACCCCTCCTAAGAGTATTCTTCACTCTTTAGAGAGGATTTTTGTTGCTTTCTTTTGGGGCTCGACTTCTACAAGAGCACGCAGACATTGGATTGCTTGGAAGCACCTAGCTAGGCCTACCTCTGAAGGTGGTATTGGTATTCGATCTCTTGTAGAAGTAGGTGCTACATTTAAAGCTAAACTGTGCTGGACAGCTTATTCTAAGACAGGCATCTGGGGTAAGTATGTCAATCAGGTTTATCTACACAAACATCACATTTCTACTTGCCCTATTACAGGTTCGCCTCACTGGAAGAAGGTTCTTCAACACAGACATTGGATTCTTGACAATACTTATTGGCTAGTTGGACAGGGCCAAATCTCTCTCTGGCATGATGACTGGACTGGCCATGGTCCTCTAAGGGACCAAATTTCAGAAGACCAATGGACTCACATTAATCATGCTCACGGATGGTTGGTTCATGATATAATTACCTATGGTCAACAATTATTGCATACTCTGCCAACGAATATTATTTCTGTTATCTCTGATCGCATTGGCACTCTAACCACTATTCAAGGTCAGGACAAGGTTATTTGGAAACCTAATTCTCATGGCTACTTCACTACAAAATTAGCTTGGCACATTGTGAGAAACCATATTCAACCCCTTTCAATTTCTAAATGGATCTGGTGTGCTCAGATTCTCAAGAAGATTTCTATATTTGTCTACAGGGCTCTTATCTATAAATTGTCGTTTGACCTCAATATTCAAAGAATTGGTATTCCCTTTGTTTCTAAATGTGGATGTTGCCATACTCCTTCTGGGGAGACTCTTAACCATGCTCTGGCACAAGGGAATTGGGCTACACACTGTTGGACCTTCTTTCAGAATACTTGCAGAATTTCTAACCAGATGAGCTCTTTTCAACATATTTTTAGCTCCTTCATTGCCCTAGCTACAGGTACATCTCTCTACTATTTTATTATGGGCATAACTCCTACCATTGTTGCTTGGTTCCTATGGAAAGCTAGATGTTCTGCCAAATTTGATGGCACTCACTCTAGTAATGAAAGCATCCTATTTCAGAGTCTTTATCTTATTCGTGAACTTGCCGCACTGTATCACCCAAAATCTTCCTCTACAACAACACAGAGATCTGTTTTACAAACATTGGGCGTTGTTGACAGTTTTTCTCCCCCTCTACCAGTCATTGTTAGATGGATTCATCCTCCCACATGTAAATTTAAACTTAACACTGATGGTTGTAGTAGAGGTAATCCTGGTATTTCTGCAGGTTCTGCTATTCTCAGAAATGATAAGGGTAAATTCATTATGGCAACTTGTACTTTCTTTGGTCATACTCACAGTATCATTTCAGAACTCAGGGCTATTATCATTGGTCTTAAGATGTGCCTCCAACGAGGTTTTACATGTTTGATTGTTGAATCTGACTGCTTGGCTCTTATCACTCTTATGATCTCTGCTAATCCTACTGTCCCTTGGATGTTGTTTCCTTGGTGGTTTGAGTTTTCCTCTCTTAGGGACGCGATGGACCTTCATCTTTGCCACACAGTTAGAGAAGCCAACAAAGCAGCTGACGCTCTGGCCAACCACTCCTGCGACCAGCAGCTTGATCAAGACTTTCCAGATTCTTCCTCTTTGCCTGTACTTGTAAAAGGGGAGATCACTTCTGATAATAGTGGTTTTCCCCATATGAGGATTTGAGGGCCTTCTCTTTTGGGGGTTTTGGGGTTTATTGATGTACTCACTCAGGGGTAAGGTGGCATGCCCCCCCCTATGTAATCCTAAATTTTGTGCAATAAAATACCAAGGGCCGGCCCAGGGTCCTAGATAAGTTCCTGGGTTAAAAAAAAATAATTAAAAAAAAAACTCTAAAACCCTAAACCCTAAACCCCTAAACCCTAAACCCTAAACTCTAAACCCTAAACACTAAACCCTAAACCATAAACCCTAAAACCCTAAACCCTAAACCTTAAACCCTAAACCCTAAACCCTAAAACCCTAAACCCTAACCCCTAACCCCTAACCCCTAAACCCTAAACCCTAAAACCTAAACCCTAAACCCCAAAAACCCTAAACCCTAAAACCCTAAACCCTAAACCCATTCGGCAACCTGCTTTCTCTCTCTTTGGTTTCTAGTGAGAGTAGCTCCGATTCCTCTCCTTGGCCTTCGCCGGCCATGGCCGGCCCTGAGGGGGGTCGCCGGCCCCCCCCCCACGCTACAAACCTCTCCCCCCTCCCCCCCTGTCCTGCCAACGCCCTCACCCGCTCCCCTTCAGCCCTGCGTGCTCCAGGATCAGGCCCCGGCTTCCCTCCCGGTTGGCTCCAACGCAGAGCAGGCCGCTGCCCATGGCCTCCCGGTCATGCCTCCCCCTTAGAGCTCCACTCCCCCTGCACCTCGCTCGTCCCAGGCTCCGGCTTGGGGCTCTAGGAGCTCAAAGTCGTTCGCTCAGGTGCTCAAAGATCGCAAGCTGCTCCCGGAAGTCGATCTTCTCGTCCACGATCCAGCTTTCACTGACCTGAGCGAGCCCGCCGTTTTCTTCACCGAGGAGGAGATCACCACTGCGTTGGTCCCTTTCATGCTTGCGCTGGTTGCCAAAACGCCATATGGTCGTCCTCCTTTCCCAGATATTAAACACCTTCTCACTCAACGGCTCGGTCTACAGCAGGATTTCGTGATCAGTGCGCTTGATAACAGACATCTCCTCATCCGCTGCTCCTCGGAAGACGACTACCTGAAGCTTCTCCTCCGTGAACAGCTCTTCGTCAAAGGATATCTCTTCTGATACCTCAAGTGGATGCCAGACTTCGAATGTAGGACTGAACCACCCATCATTCCTGTTTAGGTGTCGTTCCCAGCACTCAAACCCCACTTGTTCCATGAAGCTTGTGTTAGATCCATTGCTGGCAACATTGGGCGTGTCCTCCAGGTGGCGCTCAGCACGTCCCAAATCACCAATACTTCTTCTGCTCGCGCCTGCGTTGAGCTTAACATACTTCAGAGCCACCCGCCGCGCATCTGGATCGGCATGGGCACCTCTGGCTACTACCAGGAGGTTTGCTACCCCCCCATCCCTCCTTACTGCACCTCCAGCAGGCTTGTTGGTCACACCGCCTCTGTCTGCCGCCGGTCTTCTAAGGAGCAGCAGCCCCAAGCACCGCCACAGCCCAGTGGGGAGCCTGCTCAGCGTGCCGAGCAACCGACATCAGCAGAGACCTCTTCTCGCCCTCGTTTGCCTTCGAAGGTGCCCTCGACCTCACAGCAGTCCCAGGATGGTCATGCCATCAAACCCTCCCTTGACAACGCTAAGCTCCCTCCGCCCTCTCATGGAGCTGGCAAGAGGGTCAATCGTTAGGTCTCCAAGCACTCATCCCAGCCTCTCATTTCAGTCTCCAATGCCTTCACAGCCCTTGGATCGCCCGCGACAGGATTGGATGACCTCGCTGCGGAGATCCCTCACCACGCCCCTGCTAACGCTACTGACGTTGAACCTTTGTCTGCGGACACTCAGCCCAACGATGGTGTGCCGTCGAGATCCGATTTCCATTTTAGGCCGCCCCAGCTGGGTATCTCCTCACCTGGTCCTGGGTGCCCCCCTCCTTCGTCTATGGAGGCTCCCAAGATCCCTGACACGTTGACCCCCCTGCAACCCTCTCCTGAGCCCGCTGAGCCTATTACCCCGATGACGCTCCCCGATCCGCTGGCTTCCTCGGCCTCCCTGGCCTCTCCTGTGAAGATCTCCTCCTCGCTGTCACCCAGCATCAGCGCCCCACCTCAGCCTTCACGCCAAACTTGCCGTGCTACTGGGCCTCATCCGCTAGATCGCACGATACCTACCAAGGTTCAGGAAGCTCTCAAGGGCCCCGCGCCTATCACTGCCCTGCCTCCCAACCCCCCTTTCGTGACTCACCTGACAAGTGTTGCCCCCCCTGCGCCCACGCTATCCCCCATCGCCATGCAAGTTGCCACGCCTCTGCCTTCGTTGTCAAACGGCCCCATCGAGGCTACATTCCGCCAGGCATCTACTTCCCAGTTTGATACGCCTGCAGATTGCCAGATGGTCTCTCCAAGGAATGGGAATTGCCAGCCTTCCGCCCTCGCCCATGCAGACAAACCTACTTACACGAGAATGGCTAACGAGTTGGCGAAGCTCGCGGAGGGCACCTCAAACACTTCACCACCCTCGGATCATCCCCTCTCCCCACCAAACGGACAACTTAATCCACCAACAGGTACGCCCCCTGACCACGTTTTCACTAACGCTTCATCTTTTGATGCTAACAGGGCTTCTGAAGCTAGGAGTGCCGCCCTCAGCAGGCCGGAGTTACCCCCCCCTTTATCCCATCCCCTCTTCTGGCCCTTCCCTGGCCCAATCCATCCCACCCTTTAGTGGGCTGATCCTTATGCAGCCCCCCTCCCAGGCCCACCTCGTGCACGCCCCCAGCAACCTGCTACTGTCGCCTGACGCCCCTTCAAACAGTACTCTTGAGGTGGACCTGGTGGTGACTCAGCATAACCCACCGATTATGGCCCCTGCTTCGCCGCCATCTCTGACGGGTGGCAGCTCTCTTGAAGCCCCTCCCCCTACTGGGCCCTCATCAAGATCTAATTCGCGTCCTCAGCTCTGCATGGAGGCCCAAGCCCAACAGCTTGATCATTCGAGTAATAGCATCCCAGGCCCACCGACCACATTTGATATTGGGCCTACCACCCTGCTCGATCAGCCTCCAACTGTTGGCGACATTGTTCTGCAGCATACTGGTCACTATCCCATACCACACGGACCGCTAGTAAGTTCTCCCACAGGCCCTAAGGTAAGTCACACCATCCCTCTCCCTATTACACCCTCTAATAATGCTCTCATCACCTCTGATTATTCTTCCACAGATTCCATCACTCACTGCATGACTAACCTTGAAGATCCCACCATCCCGATATCTGATAACCCCACTAATGCTTTAGCCAGCCACCGTCCTAACCCTCTTACTGTTAGTGAAATTCTTACTGTTATGGAGACTGCTGGACCAAATGAGGAGGCTGTCAACACCCCTCACCCCATAGTTCGAACATCTTCACATGCCGATAAACAGGTGGTACTTTCCCCTTTCTTACATTCTGAGCAGCTCCCTCATGAAATCTTACACTTAGACTCTCATGGGGTAAGACACGCCTCCCTGTTGGAGGCTCTCAACCTTGACAGCTCTGCTCATAGACGGGAAAATAAACTTTTACTGGACATTCAAAAATTCTCCAACTCATTTGCCTCTGTTGATCATCCACAGGACACTAACAACTATCGCCGACAGGACGCTACCTCCACCATACCTACGGCCCAGCAAAAGAGCACAAGGCTCACCCGTGCATAAAAGAAAAAAGCAACATCTTAATGGCGAACGGTGACGTCAACTCATAAGACATCTCTAGCAATCTGCTTTTGGACCAACAAAAGAGCATAAGGCTCACACGTGCTCAAAAGAAGAAATCTAAGTTTAATGGTTAATATTCTTGTTTGAAATATCAGGGGAGTTGGTAACTCCCCCTCTAAACGTCGTCTTGCTTCCCTCTGCAAGACCAACAAGATTCAAATTGCTGCGATTTTAGAGCCCATGGTTCAGAATTCTTCAATGATGGCTTTATCTCTCAAGTTGGGCCTCCCCCGATGCCTCTCTAGTGGTAATCCTCATGGTAAAGTTTGGGTCTTTTGGCATAATTCTATCTCTGTGGATGTGATTACTACTCATGCGTCTTTTATCACTGTGAAGATAACTGGTCAAATTGTCCACTATGTCACTTTCATTTATGCCAATTGTCACCTTCAGGACAGAATCCATATTTGGGACACTATTGTAGACACCGATTTTGGACCACCCTTTTGGTCATAAGTCCTATCCACCATTAGCCCTTCATCACCAAAATCCCCTCATTTAGCCATCTCAGCCCACTAACAACTAGGCCCATTAACCAAATCTCGACTCTAGCCACCTTTTCGTAGAAGGCCAGCCAGTCCGCCTTCCACCCCCTTCGAAGGCCACGCCTCGCCTTCCACCTCCTTCGAAGGCCACCCATTGCCTTCTACCCCCTTGGAAGGCCAGCCCCCTTGCCTTCCACCCTTTTGGCCACCTTTTTCCCACCTTTTCGTGGAAGGCCAGCCCCCTTGCCTTCCACCTCCTTCGAAGGCCACCCCTTGCCTTCTACCCCCTTGGAAGGCCAGCCACCTTGCCTTCCACCTTTTGGCCACCTTTTTCACTTTTCACCACCTTTTCGTGGAAGGCCAGCCAGTCCGCCTTCCACCCTCTTCGAAGGCCACCCCTTGCCTTCTACCTCCTTCAAAGGCCACCCCTTGCCTTCCACTCCCTTCGAAGGCCAACCGGGCCGCCTTCCACCAGGAGAATGGAAGGCATGTTGCCTGGCCGTCCACTCCTTAACCACCCCCTTGACTCCGTCTTCCCCACGATCTCCTCTACTCGCCGCCCTCGTTCCCCACTACTCCGACCACTCCCCACTCCGGTCACTGCCGCGCGCACTACCTCCGATCCTTGACCACTCCCTATTGGTTGAAGGTTGATTTACGGGGATTTAGACCCCTGTTTTCTCCTTTTTTTTCCTCACCTATTTAAACCCCCCACATCCTCTCGAGCAAAGGGTTAAGGATTTTCGGAGGGTTAAGGATTTTCTGAGGAGTTCAAAAGGTTAAGGGGATCTTCTGAGGGTGAAGGACTTTCCCGGAGGTGGAGGAGGACACTCTGGTGAGAGGCTCAAGGAGGTTAACAAGGAGTCTTCAAGAGGGAAGGCTCAGGCTGCATTCCGAAACGGGCTTGTCTTTCTAACTTTTCTCCCTTTTTACTCTTTCCTATTCATTCCACTGGGTCATCAACACCACTTCACTTTTCACACACACAACCCCTCTCATTTGCATGCATGCACGTAAGATGGCCTAGTGATTCTTACCCCCCAGAGGTTTTCAAAAAAAAACGGGAGGTGGGTGGCCATAACATATGGTCACCTTCCCTCCCCACCACCCATCCGGTGCGTTATCCTCTGATTTTAACTAGTCTTTACCTTTTCATGGATAGATTCTGCACATCGTAGTTCTAATCGGGTTATTCTTTGTTTTGTCTTTTACTTTCAGGAATCATTACCACATTCACGCGTGCAGAGTACCGGGCTCTCCTCCTCTGGCCGGCCGGAGGAAGAGAAGGAGGAACCAGCATCTCCCGCTTCCATAGAACGCGCGATCACCTTCTACCCTCCTGCGGAGCACAGGGACCGAAAGGTAATGCTCCTGGCGATCACACTTCAATTTCCTGCGGAGCACAAGGACCGAAAGGTAATACTCCTGGCGATCACACTTCAATTTCTAACCCCCCTTTGAATCGCCACAGAGCTAAGACGAACGGAGGGACCCTCAATTCCAAAGCCTCGCAGCCGCGGCGACGGGGGGGACGTTCCGGGCGCATACAACTATCACTTCTCTGCCTATTACTGCCCCATGGATGATTGTGGGTGATTTTAATTCTGTTCTTTACTCCCATAAAAAATTTGGTGGCAATGCACCGCAGCATGCTTCTGTGAATGCCTTCCACTCTTTCTTACAGGATGGCAACCTCATGGATCTTGGCTTTAGTGGCCCTCCTTATACTTGGAGAAATGGTCAACAAGGTATTTGTTCCATTAAAGCAAGATTGGACAAAGGTTTGGCTAACCCACCTTGGTTTTCCTCTTTTAGCACTACAGTAAGCCATTTACATCATATCAATTCTAATCATAGTCCGCTGCTAGTTTCTTATCATTGCTCTAATGCCCCTAGAAAATCACATTTTAAATTTCTGAAGATGTGGACTAGACATAGTGATTTCATCCAGGTGGTTAGAGCCTGTTGGTGTCAGCCTTTACATGCTTCTCCTCTTTTCAGGCTTAGTGCTAAATTGAAGAGACTGAGAGCCACTTTGAAGTCTTGGAATAAAAGTGTTTTTGGCAACATTTTTCAGCATATCTTGCAGGCGGAGGAGAAGGTTAATTCATTACAATTCATTGTTGATAATCATCCTTCTGACCATTCACTTTCTGAGTTCTCTGCAGCTAAAAAAGATCTAGATGAACTTCTTTTACGCCAAGAGATCTTCTGAAGGCAAAAATCTCACCTCAAATGGCTCAAGGAGGGCGACCAAAACTCAGCCTTCTTCCACTCTATTGTCAATGAAAGGCGCAGGAAAAACTTTATCCACAAATTGGTTAATGATCAGGGGGATGATATTACTGACTAAGATGCTTTACTTTCCATGGCTATAACTTATTATCAAAATCTGTTTACTTCTGAGCCTCCAACAATGAACAATATTGGTCTTCTGCAATATATTCCTACCATAGTTTCTGATGCAGATAATCTAACTTTGATGGCTACTCCAACTATAGAGGAGGTCAAGGATTCGGTCTTCTCTTTAAGCCCTGATAGTGCCCCTGGACCAGATGGATTCTCTGGTGATTTCTTTACCTCTTGCTGGGATATCATTTATGTTGATATTTATGATGTTGTTAAGGAGTTCTTTAATGGAGGCTTTCTTCCTAAATCTTATACCTCCACTCACCTCGTGCTAATTCCCAAAGGAGAGTCTCCTAACACTCTGAAGGATTTTAGACCTATTAGTCTGTGCAACTTCACTTATAAGATAATTTCACTCATCATATGCAAAAGATTATCTCTTGTTTTGCCTGCTCTTATTTCTCCTCTCCAAGGAGCCTTTGTTAAAGGCAGAGATATGGCTGACAACATCTGTCTTGCTCAGGAGCTTACCCATAGCATCTCTAAGAAGGTCAGAGGACATAACATCATTTTCACACTCGACATGATGAAAGCATACGACAGATTGGAATGGTCTTACTTATTTGCTGTGCTGGATAAATTTGGCTTCTCTCCCATGTAGATTAACCTTATCAGAGGATTATTCACCAACTGCTGGTTTTCTGTCATCCTCAATGGTAATGTTGGTGGCTTCTTTACCTCCTCTCGTGGTCTTCGACAGGGAGACCCTTTGGCACCTAGTCTCTTTATTCTTGCTCAAGAGGCATTCAGCAGAGGTCTTCAGCAGCTGTGTCACAGAGGCATTATTACCCCTTATTCTACTTTCATTGAGGGGCCTATTATCTCGCATCTCTTATTTGTTGATGATACTATTATCTTCACTAATGGCTCTCAAGGATCTTTACGCAGACTCATGGCTTTCCTGACCATTTATGAGAGATGCTCAGGTCAAAAGATTAACACAAGCAAGAGTTCTTTCTACATTGCGGGATATACTCCTACTTGGAGAATCAATCAAGTATCTGCTAGAGTTTTTATTCCTCACAGGGCTTTCCCTATCACTTATTTGGGTGCTCCTCTCTTCAAGGGTGCAGCTAAGGCAATATACTTCCATCCTCTCTTGGACAAGGTGAGAAATAGATTAGCTTCTTGGAAATCTAATCTCCTTTCGCCTGGTGGAAGACTGATCCTTATCAAGCATGTACTGTCTTCCATTCCTATACATATTCTTGTTGTTCTCACCCCTCCTAAGAGTATTATTCACTCTTTAGAGAGGACATTTGCTGCTTTCTTTTGGGGATCTACTTCAACAGGGATGCGTAGGCATTGGATCGCTTGGAAACACCTGGCTAGGCCAACCTCTGAAGGTGGAATTGGTATTCATTCTCTTCTGGAACTAGGGGCTGCCCTTAAGGTTAAATTATGCTGGAAAGTATACTCTAAAAAGGGCATCTGGGGTGAGTACATCAATCAGACTTACCTGCACAGGCATCATGTTTCTACTTGTCCTATGGTTGGTTCTCCTCATTGGAAGATGGTGCTTAAGCATAGACAATAGGTTCTTGACAACACTTATTGGTCAGTGGGCCAGGGCTATATTTCCTTCTGGCATGATGATTGGACTGGTCATGGTCCTTTAAAGGATCATATTTCCGAGGATCAGTGGACTGCTATTGGTAATACCCAAGCTTGGTCGGTTCGCGATTATATCATTTCTGGTCAGCATCTATTACACTCATTACCTTTAGACATCGCTTCTATAATCATAGATTATATTGGCACCTTTTCCACTCAACAAGACCATGATAAGATTATTTGGAAGCCGAATTCCTATGGCTTTTTCACCACTAAATCAGCTTGGCAAGTTGTTAGGCAGCAGATACCTCCTCTCTCCATCTCTAAATGGATCTGGTGCACTCAAATACCCAAGAAGATCTCCATCTTTATTTACAGGGCCCTTGTTCACAAATTGCCTTTTGATTCCAATATTCAAAGAATAGGTATTCCATTGGCATCAAAGTGCGTGTGTTGCTCGAATGCTTCATGAGAGACTCTCAATCATGCCTTGGCTCATGGAGATTGGGCTTCCCACTGTTGGCGCTTCTTTCAGGATAGATGTGGACTTACTTTTTAGATGAGCTCCTTTCATCACATATTTTGTTCCTTTATTACCCTAGCCTCAGGTACATCTCTATACTCTTTCATTATGGGTATTATTCCTTCTATTGTCGTATGGTTTCTTTGGAAAGCCAGGTGTTCAGCCAAGTATGATGGTACCCACTCCAGTAAGGAAAGCATTCTGCATCAGAGCCTCCACCTTATAAGAGAGCTTGCTGCCATGTATTCCCCAAAGTCCCCTTGTTCCTCTGCGCATAGAGTTGTACTGCAAGCATTGAGTGTTGTGGATAGCTTTTCTCCCACGTTACCGGTACTGGTAAGATGGATGCATCCTCCTACATGTAAACTCAAACTTAACACTGATGGTTGTAGTAGAGGTAATCCTGGTAATTCTGCAGGTTCAGCTATTCTCAGAAACGATAAAGGTCAGTTCATCATGACAGCTTGTGCCTACTTTGGTCACACTCATAGTATCATTTCTGAACTTAGGGCGATTATCACTGGTCTACAGATGTGTCTCCAACGAGGTTTCACTTGTCTTATTGTTGAATCTGATTGCCTCTCACTGATCACTCTCATGATTTCTACTAATCCCACTATCTCTTGGATTCTTTTTCCTTGGTGGTTTGAGTTTTATTCTCTCAAGGAAGCTATGGATCTTCACTTTTGCCATGCAGTTAGAGAAGCCAACAAAGCTGCTGATGCTCTGGCTAACTTTTCCTGCGACCAGCACGTTGATCAAACTTTCTTAGACTCTTCCTCTTTGCCTTCTATTGTAAAAGGGGAAATCACTTCTGATAAAAGTGGTCTTCCCCACCTTAGGATTTGAGGGGTTTATTCAGGGGGATCTTGGGTTTTTTTATGTACCCTCTCAGGGGTTAGGTGGTATGTCCCCCCCTTGTATCTTCAACTTTTTGATGAAATAAAATTCTAAGGGCCGGCCCAGGGTCCTAGTTAAATTCCTGGGTTAAAAAAAAAAAAAAAAAAAAAACCTAAACCCTAAACCCTAAAACCCTAAACCCTAAAACCCTAAACCCTAAACCCTAAAACATTCGGCCACCGCCACTCTCTCTCTAGACTTTCTAGAGAGAGAAGCTCTGCGGCCTCCCCCTCGGATCCGGCCATGGCCAGCCATGGGGGGGGCTCCTTGCCCCCCTCCCCGCCTCTTGGTTCTCCTTGTCTTGTTGTTGCTAACTCTGACCGAGATCTGAGTGCTGCAAACCCGCCTCCACATGCGGATCCTTGCTTTCCTGCAGCGGCAGCCATTCCCAACCAGTTGGACAGCAGCATCCCGGCGCCTTCCTCTGGTGCTTCGGCTCCTTGTCCTCAGATCTGCTGTCGGGCTGCCACACGCACTCTTTCTGTTGTGGTAGTCTCTTCTGCGGACGCGTGGGGCAAAGGCGCTAGCCCTGGTGCCACCCAGCCAGATGCCGCTTTGGCCGTTCCCTCCCAGCCGTCTTCGATCTGTGGGGATCCACATTTGATAGGGACGACCCCAGGGTCTATCAAAACCGTGGTTGTTCCCTTGGCCGACTGCTGCCATACGTGCCCCCTTGATGGCATTCCTACCAGCCACTTGGAGAACCTCAAGACGGCGCCTTATGCCGATTCCTCTCGTCACCCACTTGATGCTTCATTTCTCATGAATAACGCCTCATGCCCGGCTCCTGGAGCTACTTCGCACACATTCACTTCTCCTCTTGATGACACGCACATCAACTATTCGATAGTTGGCCATTATGTTGTTGACGCTCCCAATGTTAGCTTTAACCCAAGTTCTTGTCCTGTTGTAGGTTCTCCTGTCCCTAGTGGCCAGGCGCACATCGATGTCCTTGCTAACGTTGGCTTTGAGAGAGCCCCTAGTGGCCAAGCGCATGATCGTGTCCCCTCCCCTATGCCTTTTAATAATCCCACTAGAAACCCGCCTACTCATGGCACCAAGGAGGACTCTTCCTGTTTGCATGCGCACTCCAACTGTTCAACAGTTGGCCACCAGACTCGCAGTGAAACGAACACCTCGAGGGATGCGGACCGGACTGCCCCTAGCGGCACAGCTGCTCCTCCTAATATGGTTAACACCATTTGTCCGGTGTCTGGAGCCACTATGCCCACGCTCACACCACCTCTTGCAGACACACCCACCAACTGTTCGACAGTTGGCCTCCATGGTATTAAAGTAGCTGTTGCGCCCAATGTTAACACTAACACAGGTTTTTGTCTTGTTGCAGGTCCCTCCACTATCGCTGGGTATACTGCTGGGCTACCCTCTTCGATGGCGCTGGGTCTTCAAGCTCCTATGCCACCTGCCAGACATGTAGCTCACAGTGCTACACGTAACAGTCAGGCTGATGCCACGGACCACCTCACCTTGAACGGCCACGCATATCCACGCACGGAATTACCAGGTCCGTCCTCAAATGAGAATCCCCAAGGTGCCACATCGGGGGCAGTGGTTAGCCTCCACGCAGATCCACCTCCGACTGGGACTCATGGTGCTAGCCTCTCGGGTCGGCATACCAGTGGAAAGCGTGCAACTCATTTGCCCGGTCCGTCTACAGTCGGGAACCCCTGCACTCAAGAACATCCCGCCTCTAAGCATATCTCTCTTCAAGCTTTGCCACCTCCAACACACAAGAAGATACCCTCTTCTACTCGTCTAACTTCTGGTAATAAATTGGATCCGACTCCTTCTAGGATCCCTGATGCAAACCACCCCTCATCTATGGGTAAAAGCTATAAAGCCCTTGCTGAATCGAAAGTGTTTTCCGACGTCAAGCTTCCGGTGCACCCTCCCACGTTCACTGATACGGGTGAACCTGCAGTGTTCTTTACACCTGAAGAAATTGAAGCAACGCTGGTTCCATTCAGATATGCCCTCGTTGCTAAAACCCCCTTTGGGAGACCCCCATACCCTGATATTAAACATCTACTCACCCGACGCCTGGGTCTCAAATCAGAATTTGTCATGGGGGCTCTTGATGGTCGGCATCTTCTGTTGCGATGCACCAATGAAGAGGATTATTTGAAGATCTTGCTTCATGAACAACTTCTCATCAGAGGTTATCTCTTTCGTTTCTTCAAGTGGACCACTGATTTTGAGTGTGGTACCGAACCACCTGTTATTCCTGTTTGGGTGGAATTCCCGGCCCTTAAGCCTAACCTTTTTCATGAGCCCTGTGTTAGGTCCATTGCTGGGAATATTGGACGTGTACTTCAAGTTGCTCTTCGTACATCTCAAATTACCAACGCTTCTGCCACACATGCTTGTGTAGAATTAAACATCCTTCAGCAACGTCCGACTCGAATATGGATTGGCTTTGGTGGTGCTTCGGGTTATTGGCAGCCTGTTAAGTATTCTAATATTCCTAAATATTGTACTTCTTGCTTTCTATTGGGTCACAGTGCTAATTCCTATCGCAAGAATCCTAAGAACAAAAATCAATTGGCTAAGGATGAAGATATTTTGCCTTCTTCTACTTCTAACCTTTCCCGGCAGTAGCTTCAGCGGCCCACGGATAATCAAGACTCTCTGAACTCTGAGAACAATCACGTGAATAACAAAGGCAAAAGGACACAACATAGATGGATCTCTAAGCCGACCAAGGCCCCTAATATTGTTGTGACCACCTCCAATTCTTTTGATCTATTGCGTGAGGCTGGTGATGCCCATGAAGCTTTGGACCATGTTAGAAAACCAATCACGAATCCCGTCAAGTCTGTGAAAGCCTTATCATCTCTAGATTCTATCAGTAATGGGCCATGTGTTCAGGCCCACTCAGTTGGCAATCATGATTTTGACAAGGAGTCTGAGCCCACATCTAATCCTCTCTCCGCTTTTGTGGTGGTAATGAATATTTCTTCAGCTCAATCTATTGAGTCCAGCGGCAAAGATCAAGCCATGGGGTCACTTAATTCTGGTCCTAATTCTTTGCAAACTGCCACAACGGTGACTAGGTCGATGCAAGATAATATCCTCTGTAAGACTACTCAACCTCTATGCCCATCAACGGCAACTACTTCTTCGGCTTCCTTGGATATTGCAGCTCATTATATGAAGTCTTCTGGACCCATTGCTTCTGGCATCGCATCAACTATTAATAATCAATAGGATTTTGAACAAACTCCTTTCGGGCCGGCCCAAATTCCTCGATCTCCCAGAAGGCAACACTGCAAGGCCATTATTGAAATTCCTCAGTCTCCAAACAGTCGGTTCCAATTGCCTCCCAACAGGCCTAATGATCATGCATTTAATGGGCCTAATGGCAGCAGTCTTACTCTTCCTAAACTTGCAGGCCCTACTATATGTGTGGATAATTTAGGAGTCGGCCATTGTAATTTCAGACCTACGGGTTCGGTTCACAACCTTACTTCCCTTGATTTTACTAAAAAGGTTTCTGTTTTGGAGATGAATTCCAAGCATAGAAGCCTTAATATTGAAGCCCTTGATATGGAGTCCACCCCTATTAAATCTACGAATCACAAGTTACATAAATCTATCATGGAAGTTCAGCAATTTCAGCAAGCATTTTCTAAAGATAATACTTGTCAGACTCTTTGTGAAGTTAACATGCAGGATACTATTTCTTCGGATGAGATGCCCATTGTGCAATCCCGGGATGACATGCCTATTGCACAAATTAAGAGCGGAGTTCTCACTCGTGCCCAAAAATACAAATTAGTTTCTTAATGGTTCGTTCTTTGGTTTGGAATATTCGGGGCATTGGCAACCCCACTTATCTACGTCGAATGGCTTCTCTTTGTAAATCTCATTCTATCAGAATTGCTGCGATTTTAGAACCTATGATTGACTCTTCTAATCTGCAGCGCATTGCCTCTCGTATTAGCCTTACTAATTTTGCTTCTAGTAATAACTCCATTGGTAAAGTCTGGATTTTTTGGCATAATACTATTTCTCTCGACATTGTGATGATTCATGAGCATTTTATCACAGTTAAAGTTAAAGATACCACTGTTTATCTTATCACTTTCATCTATGCTAGTTGCCATCTCCAGGACAGGCTTTCTATTTGGGATGATCTCACGACTCTATCTTCCACTATTAACGAGCCCTGGATGGTGGTGGGTGACTAAAATTCTGTGCTATATTCTTATGAGAAATTCGGTGGTAACTATAGACACCGATTTTGGACCACCCTTTTGGTCATAAGTCCCATCCACCATTAGCCCTTCATCACCAATTCCCCCATTTTAGCCATCTCAGCCTACTAACAACCAAGCCCATTAACCAAATTCCGACTCTAGCCAACCTTTTCGTGGAAGGCCAGCCAGTCCGCCTTCCACCCCCTCCGAAGGCCACCCCTTGCCTTCTACACCCTTGGAAGGCCAGCCACCTTGCCTTCCACCCTTTTGCCACCTTTTTCACTTTTCACCACCTTTTCGTGGAAGGCCAGCCAGTCCGCCTTCCACCCCCTTCGAAGGCCACCCCTTGCCTTCCACCACCTTCGAAGGCCAACCACCTTGCCTTCCACCCTTTTAGCCACCTTTTTCACTTTTTACCACCTTTTTCGTGGAAGGCCAGCCCCCTTGCCTTCCGCCTCCTTCGAAGGCCACCCCTTGCCTTCCACCCCCTTCGAAGGCCAACCAGGCCGCCTTCCACCACGGGATTGGAAGGCAAGTTGGTTGGCCGTCCACTCCCCCAACTACCACCTTGACCTCGTCTTCCCCACGATCTCCTCTACTCTCCGCCCACATCCCCACTACTCCGATCACTCCCCACTCCGGCGACTGCCGTGCGCACCACCCCCCGACCCTTGACCACTTCCTATTGGCTGAAGGCTGATTTACGGAGATTTAGACCCCTGTTTTCTCCTTTTTCTCCCTCACTTATTTAAACCCCCCACATCCTCTCGAGCAAGGGGTTAAGGGTGAAGGTTAAGGAAGGATTTCCTGGGGTTAAGAGGTGGCTTCTTGGAGGGAAGTTTCAGATGAGGTTGGCAAGCGGTCGGGAGGAGTCTCAGAAGAATCCTTCGCACTCCAAATGGGCTTGTTTTCTTAACCCTCTTCTATTTTCTCTTCTTTCACTTTCAACACATCATTTCACTTTTCACACACGAGCACTTATCTGCATGCATGCATTCTAGAATGACTTAGCAATCCCTATTTACCCCCAGAGGTTTCAAACAAAAAATGGGAGGTGGGTGGCCATAACATATGGTCACCTTCCTTCCCAAACACCCATCCGGTGCGTCTCCCTCCAATTCTAGTTAGTTTTTATATTTTTACGGATAGATTCTACATATTATAGTTCTAATCGGGTTATTTTCTGTTTTTGTCTTTTATTCCCAGGGATCCTTACCACATTCACGCGTGCAGAGTACCGGGCTCTCCTCCTCTGGCCGGCCGGAGGAAGAGAAGGAGGAACCAGCATTTCCCGCTCCCACAAAACGCCCGATCACTTCCTACACTCCTGCGGAGCACAGGGACCGAAAGGTAATGCTCCTGGCGATCACACTTCAATTTCTAACCCCCTTTAAATCGCCACAGTGCTAAGACGAACGGAGGAACCCTCGCCCAAAGCCCACAGACGCAGCGGCGACGGGGGGACGTTCCGGGCGCCTACAGCCCTCTGGCGATCACGGTGGGACCCCTGTAGCCCGCTGCACGCGTCGCGATCAAAGGAAAAGAAGGTAAGGATCCCGGACAGCCATTAACCCCTGGACGGCCAGCCCCTGGCCGTCAGACCCCCCGGACGGCCAGAACCTAGCCGTCGACCCATTGGACGGCCAGCCCCTGGCCATCAACCTCCCACTGGACGGCCAGCACCTGGCCGTCCGACCCATTGGATGGCCAGCCCCTGGCCGTCGACATCCTTTTGGACGGCCAGCACCTGGCCGTCCGACCCATTAGACGGCCAACTTCTGGCCGTCGACCTCTCGATTCTTTGTCCTTTTCTACTCGCCACTGCTGTTGATGAATGATGTGCTGCTACCTGTGTTGTTGAATTGTTAGATGTTCTGACCTGCTGTTTGTTAACTTTTTGGGTTTTTTGGGGTGTTCTTCGCGGGGGTTTTAAGGAAGAGCCGGCATCACACTTCTAGTTACCTCTCCCGCAGGATCCGACTCTCCACCTGAGGATTCCCACTCGGGTGTGACTAGTCTTATTCTGTTGGGAACCTCCGTCAGTCTCCGCGAGCCAGGGATTCCCACTTGGCCGCCGAGCAGGTTGTACCTGAAACCACCTTGTAGGAACCTTGGGTTTATGTGAGAAATTAGTGAACTGTCTCAAATTTAAAGACACTTAATTAAACCTTGGTGGAACATGTTGAAAGAAAAATTCCAGGGTCGTTAAGGGTTTGAACTTGCTTTGTTAGAAACCAACACTCATAATACACAGTTAACCTTCCAAGTGAAATATAAAATCTCTTAGGATTTGTATTTCATAATGAACCAAATGTATGTTAACACTGTGTATGATGACATGTATGAGTTTGGTAACAATGTCACACACAACCCTCTGTTTGAGATTGAAGAGGATCCACAACCAACATTTGTGGGCATGTTCCAAACACCTAGAAAGGAACTTAAGGCAAGATACTTGGATGAATCTTCCTCTTCAGAAAGTGACCCTGTAATCCCCAACATAAACTTCCAAAACCCGAGGGAGGATCCGGAACTTACTGCCGTGTTATCACGATACACCCCTGACCAGCTCATCCGGTTGGCCTCCCGTGGCAAAACTCAAGATGCCACTCCTCGGAGAACTCACTTCCAAAGATCTCCCAACAGAGCTCAGACTCGCATCAATCAGCCAACTCCTACTCCAGTTGCTTCACCTGTCATGCCGATTCCAGTCTCTCCAACTACACCTCCTCCTGAGCAGAAAGAATTCATTTACAAAAGCGAGGTCGAAACCTGTGTGCGTAAGTTCATGGCCGAGAAACTTACCCTGAAACAACCGCACTCTCTCTCGAGCTATTGTAAGCTCCCTCCGGCCTACTTTCCACCAGGATTCAAAGCTCCCGAGTACAGAAAATATGATGGCACCTCTGACCCTCATGATCACCTGTCAGGTTTCCTTATGGATTCCCATCAATGGCTCTACGACAGAGTCCTCCTTGTTCATCTTTTCCAGAAATCCTTAGAAGGTGAGGCCTTAAGATGGTTTTCTTCCTTACCCGCCACAGACCTAATCAATTTTGATATGGTCTCCGAAAAATTCATCACTCAGTTTAGTTATATGACAACCATGCCTCCCACCTTATTTGATCTTGTGATGGAGAAGATGAACCCTGAAGAGGAGTTCATGTATTTTGCCAACAGGTGGAGGGCAATGGCTTCTAGGGTGGAAGTGGCAATCCCCGAATCTCAAGCTATCACCATGTTGGTCAATAACGCTACCCCGCAGCTTCGGTCTATTCTCATGCTGAGCGAATTTCACACATTCGCACAACTTTATAATCGAGCTCGTGTAGTTCAATCTCAGATCTGGAGTTCCACTTTGCCATCCTTCTTTGAAAATCAGAACAGAAGTAAGAGGATTCCACCAATAGAGGGAGTGGCAATCAATGAACAGGTGAGTGCCTTGGGGCAACCCTTTAGGTCACCCAGTCCTATGTCCAGATCAGACAACCAATCCAATCAGAGACCATATTCAGCAGTTCCCCCTTTCTCCAGTGCCAAGATCAATTGGGGGCACATGAAAGAGGATGCTGAAACCTTGGAAGTCAAGGGCCCTCCGCCCTCTTATCAGGTGGCCCAAGATCCATCTAGCTCTCTAGAAAGGGTAAGCACCCTTGTCAAAAATTTGGAACCAAATGTCGATCATAGAGGACAGTACTGGGAGTATGAAGAGGTTGGGATATGGCGTGAGTGCCCTACTAGGATGACCAAACCTAGAGAGCCGTTGCAAGGAGTCTCCACTATCATCCAAGACAAACCTTTGGTCTTGATACGACCTAGGGAACAACCAACAGCCATCAACCCAGTTACTCTGGTCCAAGCTCCTTCAATTTCAATCAGAGAACCTCCTCCATCCATCTTGTGTCCAACACCAAAGCCAGGTCCGGTAACCCAATTCTGCCTGATGAATTCACCACCAGTTCAACCACTAAAGTCAGATCAGGCAGTGGACCCCAGTCCGATTGGTGTTACACTAGAAAATCGCATCATTCCCCCAACGAGTCAACCCTTGGACTCTCAAGAGGATTCAGATCTATCTAAGTATGACATCCTACAGCATCTAGGGAAAACTCCTGCTAAGATGCCAGTCCTAGAGTTGATTGGGAGATCTCCTACACACAGGGAGACATTGCTCAAGTTCCTCTAGCGAATTACACTCAATGAAGATCTTCCTATCAGGGGGCTCACAAATGCCATTCTCTCAGTCACCCAGACACCTACGATACCCTTCACAGATAAGGATCTGCCTCCCCCTGAATGCCAATCCCTTCCCTCATGCTTGACCCCAACACTCAAGGGTCACTCATTGGACTCCATCCTGTTGGATACCGGGGCATCAATCAATGTTTGTCCACTCAAGACCCCTAAGAAAGTAGGGATTGATCCAGAAAAGATTGAGTCTACTTCCATGATGGTCTCAAATGAGAAAATGGAAATTGGCCCAGTAGCCATGATCTTTAAATTCTACATCCTTGATGTCAAGCCCATATACAACGCCATTTTGGGAAGGCCTTGGATGGATCAGACCCTGGGAGTGCCCTCCACTAATCATCAGCACTATAAATTCCCATACAATGGGAAGATTGTCAAAATGCAGAGAACTCCCTGTCTCGAGTCTTTGGGATCACTCTCGACTGAACAAATTCCATCCATGATCACTCCTGGAAAAGGGGCAGAACTCATCCTTTCATCGGTTGACTCTCAGCTCAAGTCCCAGCCTAGCATAGGTTGGCAGCTTATGGACAAAATGGGGTATAGTTTGGGATCTGGGTTAGGCAAGGAAGAGCAGGGAATTCAAGAACCTATCTTTGAAAATCCGACCATTGGAGGATTCAAATTAGGTTACATACTAACCAAACCAACTGAAGGATCAAGAAAATGGAGTCACTGGGATCACTTTGTGAAGGAAAGTCAAGAGGTACTCAAGATATACTATCTTGAGGGTGAGTTGAAGGAAACAAGCACTGAAGCTCAAAGAGAAGATGCAGAAGATTTCTCTACACAGCTGTTGTTCTATTAATCAACCACTCGACGAGAAGGAGCCTCCTTAGTGAGGGATGAACCGGTACCCACCGCTCTCATTCCCTTCCTATTCTACACACCTGCCCTCTCAGGCTTTTATCACCGGTCGTAGCACACTCCTGGGGCAATTCTGCCATCATTGGGTCTGTGTCTCAAGGACCCACCTTTGCAACATGTCTGACTCACTCCCTGAGTCTTGTGCATAATCGCCTAGGGATTGGATAGCTTCCTCTTTATCTACAAGTTGTAGAGGTAAGTAGGTTCTTTCATTTCTAGTTAGCAAATAAGTGTAAATATTTGAAAATTGTTGAAAAGTTTTCCTTTGGATAGGAGTCTATTTGAAAAAGTTTTACCCTTAAAAATACAAAAAAATTCAAAATCTCAAAAAATCGAATATCCAAAAAGCATCAAAAATATTTGTAAATATGTACATACTTTAATGAAAATGACAAAAAAATCAGGAAAGACACAAAATCCAACTGTCTGGTGACTGCCACGTAACCCCCTGTCTAGGTCTAGTTGCATGATAGATTGGGTTAACATTGCGATTTGGCTAAGACTTTGGTCCACCAGAATCTTGGACGTGTCTACTTTATTTTCATACGGATCCCTATGATCATTTTGAGATGCACACACTTACACGTTTTTTCAAAAGAGAACCCTTTAAAATGAGTTCCAAGTCTTTAGTATACTGTCAAAATGCAACCTTTGCTCTTCGTCTCTCGACCAATCAGGACAGTTGACGACCTTAAACGGTCGAGCTCAGCGAATTGCGGTTCCTCAACAACCCGATAGATGTAACCCCTCAAAAAAGGGCCCAAAATTGAAATGTAAAAGACCAGAGCACGTGAAGAGGGCAGTGTCCCCGCAGGCAGAATATCAAATAACCCCAAAAATGTCAAGAGCGGAAAAGAAATACAAAAAAGAAAAAGGGGTTCAAGCAATCATGAAAAAAGCCTGGTCGTGACCGTGCCTGGCCATGAAATCTACCAAAGTCCTGAAAAGTCAAAATAGGGGCATCTAGGAGGTCAAAAGGGGTCCATTTTGTCACAGCTCCCCCTTTTAACGGTTTTGTCGATCCTCCTGTGAAGTTTGTCTCCAAAATTTCTTCACTTTTCTCCCCCAAGGTTTAGCACGAGATAGCTATCTAAAGACTGAACATCATTTTAAGATGGTTCGCTTTTCAAAAATCGTCACGTGCTCACATGATCACGAGAGTCCAAAATGGGTGAAGAGTAATGTCCATGTTTCTGGTGAACTAACTTCTTAACCATAATCTCAATGTGTACTCTCGAAAACTTCGGGCTTAGGTTAATGCATACGCGTCACCAATCGATGCGACGGCGTCTGATTTCGGGTCAGCGTCGCGCGGTTGACCGTTAGGGTTCCAAGGTGTTCTATCATATACCTTCTAGATTGTGAGGAAAGAGACCCGGGTCGGGCAAATCATTTACCTCGAAAACTTTTTGGGCAAACTTGGTGGTCGGAAGCAGCTGGGAGCCTAAGCATGGCATGACGGTATTGTCATCAGTGTGAGTCTTAGCCGGTCAAGGTTAGTTTGAGGAGTCTAAAGGCCCAAATCAATCTAGATGTGTGCTTAAGATATCTGGGAAGTTGAGTGTGCATTTCCCTTTCATCATTCAACCAGCCTAAGTTTGGGCAGTCACCAGACAGGCGGAATCAAAAATATGTTTTCATCACACACTCCACTTGTTAATATCCACCAGCATTTGCATATTTACCTGTCGCATTAGTTTCAGTACTCTTCCTTTTGTCTGAACACGGCCCCTTGACCCTATGCGAAGGCTAGGGAAAAGGTAGTTGCTCTATTTTGGGCAAGGGGCCGAAAACAGATACTACTAACTGTTTTCCCCTCATTTTGTGCATACAGGAAAAGATTCTACGTCCAAAAGATGGACACTTTTGCTGTCGAGTTGAAGCCAAAAGCAACCGGATTGGCATTCTACTTTGAGAATGACCATATCTTCCGTGCTGGCTTCGACTCGACAGGGACCTTTGTCCCTCGCTTCCTTACAGCTTGTCATTAAGATATTGTGGATCATTGATTATTTACATTTACTGATGTGCGTTTTTTGCAGCAGTAGGAAATCCGAAGCAAGTAGGATCGAAGACACAGGAGGCTAATAGCTTCGGGCGTATAGACTCTGAGTTCCTCTTTAAACAAAACAATGAGGAGTCTATATTCCCCAAATTATTCGATTGGCCAATAAACTCCTCCTGTTTGCATTAGGAATTGCATTAGGAATTTGTTTTTCTAAATTTCAACCCAGCATGCATTTTCATAAGCATTCATCCTCGCCCTAAGGGCAATGACCATCATTCATCACTCTGCTTAACCCATCGTTGATCTGTGATTCTGGCAGTTGTATGTTTGTTAGCCCTTTGAATTGCAAGATCTCTTCCTCTTTTCAGCACGTGTGCTTGAGATCCTCTCACTTGGCGATCCCATGATGCGCCAGGCCACCGCGCGCCCGTTGTGTTAAGAGTTCTTCAAGTCACACTCCTACACCTTTCATGCTCGAGATCCCCTTGGGCCAGATCGCTATATTCTGGTACGCCAAGGCCTCGCGGTTCCAGCACTCGAGGGTCCCACGGACTGTGATTCTCTAGTACTGAACTTTGCTCCTTTTCTTAAACCACTCTTGCAACTCAAATAGCCAGCCTTCATGCATTCGCATATCATCCTTGGATATAGCTCATTCATTTCCGGGCGGTCCAAAATCTGGTTCGATTTCCGGAACACCTATTTATCATTCCGTTCCACTCCACTGCAAAACAGGTGTCTCGGAGGAGCATTTGTAGACACCGATTTTGGACCACCCTTTTGGTCATAAGTCCCATCCACCATTAGCCCTTCATCACCAATTCCCCCATTTTAGCCATCTCAGCCCACTAACAACCAAGCCCATTAACCAAATTCCGACTCTAGCCAACTTTTTCGTGGAAGGCCAGCCAGTCCGCCTTCCACCCCCTCCGAAGGCCACCCCTTGGCTTCTAAACCCTTGGAAGGCCAGCCACCTTGCCTTCCACCCTTTTGCCACATTTTTCACTGATAAAGTGTTAAATTGATCATTTAAGGGCAATCATATGCATCATACTCATGTTTTTATCTGCAAAATAGCATGAAATGATAGATAATTGTGTAACAAGTCTAACGGTACCAATTTCATCAAATTCTGACTTAAAAACATCGTCATTTCATGTGATTAAAGGAGTATAGTGCATTTGCGATTTTTCGACAAAACCGAGACGAAATGAATAAATATGATGATTTTTATGATAATGCGCTAAATTATATTTATTTGATGTGAACAGGACATGCCGATGATGCAGTGCAGCTGGAGGAGTTTCCGGAAATTTAGGGGAGGTCCAGTGTGCGGATTTCGACTAAAACAGGGGTAAAAATGCAATTTGATTCCTTCCTTCGCTGGAGTTTCCCAAAACCCACTATTTCCTTCCGTCTCTCCAATTTCCTAAACACATCCCTTCCTTTATTTTAAAAATCCTCTCTCTCTCTCGTTTTAGAAAATTGAATCCTCTTTCTTTTCCAGTTTCCTCTTTCTCTCCAATTTTCCAACCCCAGTCCTACTTCTTCTCCAGTTTCCTTCCCACGCCTCTCTTCCTCTCTATATTAATCTCTCCCACGTTTTGTTCTCCAGTTTCCGAGCCACACTCCACTACTCTCTCCTCCTCTTTCTCCTCTTTCCCATTTTCTCCGTAGCTTCCCGTAGCCTCCCTCTCTCTGGTTCTCTCTCTCGTTTGTTTTCACAGCGTCTTCCTCCTCGCTCTTTCTCCCACGTTCTCTCTCTCAGATTTCCTCTCTCTCATTTTTTTTTCCACATCTTCTTCCTCTTCTCAACCGGTTCCGGCTCCCCCTCTTTCCGGCTCTCCCTCTCTCCGGCTCTCCCTCTCTTAGTTTTCTCTCTTCCTCCCTCCTCTGTTCTCTCCTTCTCCGTCTCTCTATCCCTTCTCTCCCACACGATCTCTGTCTCCCCCACGCTCTCTCTCGGAGCTCCAGCAGCCTTCCTGTCCCAACTTCCTCCTTCCTCCGGTGCACCAGCAGAAGCGGCAACCTCCTCCACGTCAAGCTGCAAGCTTCAACAACCCACAGCTTCTCCACTGCAACCTGCAGCATCCAGCAGCTGTGGTGCAGCCAGCCGTCCTGCGCAGCTCCTCCAGCTTGCAGCAACGCTCCACATCCAGCAACGTGCAGCAGCTCCTCCCAGCCGGCAAAGCACCTGAAGCACCTCCTGCACGCGAACAAGCCCGGCAGCTTCCTCCACGCGCCCCAGCGTGCATACGTGCATGCAGTGGCGGATCCAGGGGGTTTCAGTGGGGTCCTAGGACCCCACTGAAATTTTAGAATTTTATTATAGGGGTCTTAATTTAATATGATAAGTTTTAAATTTAGGTATAAAATGACCCCACTAAATTTTTTAGATGGACCCCACTAAAATTTTAGAATTTTATTATAAGAGTCTTAATTTAATAAGGTAAGTTTTAAATTTAGGTATAAGGTGATCCTTCTGGACTTTTTAGATGACCCACAGGACCTAGTTTCATTTGGAGCTCAATTCTACTAGATTTTTTATATACTATTATGATTTATATTTATGATTTAATAAAAAATTCGTTGAGTACATCTAGAAGAAAAAAATCCTCGTAACAAAGTATATCATCTTTATTGACGTATATCATTTTTATAATGATTAAAATATATATTTTTTTATTTTTTTATTTTAATATTTTTAATATAATAAAAATAAAATATTAATATACTTAATGATGATCCGAGTGACCCCACTGGATAAAGTTTCTGGGTCCGCCACTGCGTGCATGCATGCACGTCTTCCTCCTGCCCAGCTTGCTGCGTTCACGGCCTGCATCCAGCTTCTCCACGGCTACCTCCAGCGGCAGCACTCCACGCACCTGCCTCTCCACCTGCATGCAGCAGCTTCCGACAGCCAGCAACCCTCCAGCAGCCACGCACTAGTTCTCCTCCACGTGCTGCACATACCCACGCATGCATGCACGCGTCTGCCCAGCTGAACCGGCTTCTCCACGCAGCGCATGCATGCTGCCATGCACCCACACGTAGCAAGCTGCAAACCAGCTTCCACGTCAAGCCCTCACCTGCAGAACCAGCAGCTCCTCCATGCCTTCATCTGCAGCCCTCATCTTTATTTTATTTATTTTTGTTATTAGATAGTTACAAGCTTAAGTTTAATGCTTATTTAGGATATTAAAGTAGAAAATTTTGTAACTTTATTTTTTTCCTTTTTGCTTATTGATGGAATAAGGTTAAATGTTGATTTATTCTCTATTTAGATGTTTTCCCTTTTAGATACTACCAATGATTTGTTCGTTTTTTTTAAAGTTGTTTAATTAGTTAGATTTCAATTTTAGTAAATTTGAACAATAGGCTTGTTGGGTAGATAGACGATTAATTAGTTAGTCCAAACAATCAATCATCTTTTAAATAGCCAAAAAAATCCAAAGTTTTCAAAATTAAAAATTTAACTTCCTGTGGTTCGACTCGGACTCACCACTATTAATTTCCAAAATTTGATTTGAGTGAGCCGGATAAATTTAGATTAAACGTTTTCATGTGTTTAACGACGCACAATTCGAAACGATCAATTTTTGGCGTCGTTGCCGGGGAGTTAGATTTTTAATTTTGATTATCTTGGATTTAGTGTAATTATTCTTTAGCTAATCTTTTTTTTCTTATTTTTGCAGGTATATTGAAAAAAAAAAAAAAAAAAAAAAAGGAAAGCGAAATCATGGTAAGTGTGTTCCAACTTTTTATGTTTCAATTTCCTGACTTTAGTTAGTTTTCATTTTTGTAGTTTCTAATTTAGATAGTTTCCAAATTTAAAAATCTCCATTTCCAAGATTAGAAATCTTCCATGTTAGGTCATGCATCATTTAGGACTGCATTTTTAGACTGTTTCCTTTCTTGTAAATTTTCATTTTGTTGAAGATTGCGGGGGACAAGGTGAGATTTCTACCTTCCTTAAATACCATGTTCATGCATTTCCATGATTGCATAGAACCCCTTGTTTGATTTGGTTGTGCACTTCACATAAAAACATCTTAAAGGGCAAGTCCATTAACAAAATAAGGTGGGGATTTGACTATCCTTCCTTGGCCCAAAAATAACCATCCCTTGCACTCTTTCACTAACCCAAGCCCATTAAAAGTGAGTAGGAATTCAATTTAGAATTCACAATGAGATTTGGGTCTAGCTTGAGCCCACTATCACTTTTGGAAACCGGTGTCTAAGGCTAGAGGTCAATGGCAAACGCTTAAGTGGGTCGGTGGTTCTTTAATTAGGTCCCTACGAAAGTAGGGGGAGCCTCCCACCACCCCACCTCTTATCTGGCCGATTGATAATTGTGAGGGTGGACTTGAATTAAACCTAGATTAATTTGTGAGAAACACATCATGTAGGCTAGTTTAACCATAGTTGTCTTAGGAATAATTGTGTGATAACTTGTTTGCATCATTAATAAAAAAAATAAAAACAAAAAGATTTTCAGCATGGAGTGAACTCAAATGAACCAATTTCTTGGCCCATGTCTTAATACCATCACACATTTCCCTCCACCACCTAATATGGATTTGGCTCACAGATTAGCTAAGCTAGACAAGTTGGCCCACACAATTGATCAATTTCTAGCTTTGGGCCCAGAACCGTCCTCACATCCCACACAATCATATACCTATCAAGAAAGATGTCCCGTTTGGGCCAATCAGGACCATTATGATACCCCACCTGCTCTTCAATTTCCACCTCACCAGGCCCAAGCTCCAAGTCTAGTTATCCAAGACTTCTCGGATTGGCCCCAATTCCAAGTCTACTCTAGTGGTTTGGCCCACAATCATGGACACTCCGATTATCCATTGTCCACAAGTTCTTGTCCACCTTGCTTCCAATCAAATTATTCGACATATTCTTATTCTTCGTAGTCTGATTATCAGCCCAGTTATCCACATTCTCAAGATGATCAATTCATGCAACTTGAACAAATAGTCTTGGCCCAACAACAAACCATTGGTAGAATGCAGGCCCTAGTTGACTGTTTGACTGAAACTAATCTAAGGATGGATTTAGAAGAAGTGCTTAGCAAGCCCATTGAAAATCTGCAATCTTTTTCACCTGATTTTGACCAACAAATCAACTCACAAATTCAACTTGACATCGTTCAATCCGGCAATGGTCACATCATGCCTGATCTTGAAAACGGAGAGAATCTTACGGAGTCGCATCAGGTGAGAATAGGGAATGCTAGCATGAATCAATCTATGAAAAATCCTGAGACTAGTCAACAAGATGCATCCATGATCATACCTGTCTGTCCTGAGGAAAGCTTAAGTGATAGAAAAGGAGAAGGGGAAGTGAGTGATCTTTTAGAGGTTAATCCGGATTTTGAACACTTCATATTCCCCACAGTGGAAGTCAATATGCATGCTAGTCCGAACCTCGAATATTTTCTCTTCTCAATAGAGAAAGTGGATATTCTAGAAGATATATACCCGGTGGATAAAGATAAGATGGAAAACCCTCAGACTGACCAGCAAAGTGAAGTCACGATCACACCTATCTCTCTTGAGGTAAGCTTGAAGGAAAAAGGAGAAGGAGAAATGAGTGATTTGCTGGATATTGAGCTGGACTTTGAACACTTTCTATTTCCCACAGAGGAATTAAATACACATGATGGTCCAGATCTTGAATATTTCTTCTTCCCAATGGATCAGAAAGTGGATAATCTTGAGGATTTACATCAAGAGAAAACTGAAGCCATAGACTTAGCTAATCATCAAGAAGAGCCCATTGAGGGTAAGTTGGGGGGAGATGAAGGAGACAAGAAGGATTCTAGTGAGAGCCCAGATATTCACCTACCTATGATCTGTTTCCCGAGTGTTCGAGAATCTAGGCCCAATAGCCTCCAAAAGCTGGCCCAACTCAAGGAGGTGATGGAATTATGGGGCCAAGTCCACATCAACAGCCATTTTCTCAAAGAAACTCACTGTGTTGCCCAACTCAATTCTTACAATATCGATAACATCAATCTTTACTGGATTTTATTGAAATTTGAGGCCAAACTGAACCTGTTCTCAGTCTCTATCTTTGAGACATTTGGAATCCACAAATTAAAGTGCACGTCGGTTGCTTTGCAGTCAATTGATCATTTCATTAAGCAGGCACGTGACATGATCCAAGATACTCTTATTCAGATGGATAGGAGCCACATATTTGCTGATTTCCCCATCTTCGACATTGGATCATCCCCTACATTGAATCAATGGTCTATCATTCTGGGAACTTTTGATCTTTTTATCGAGGATCAAGTCCTTCAATTTAGTCAAGGACAAGAAGCAGGGTATGTAGTTGACATGGCCTATGAATCAAGTAGAACTAATATCCCATTGACCATGTTGAAAAATTATTTTCTCTGGAGCCTCAATGATAACATTCTGACTCATCAGCTACATGCAATGCTGAGTGCACTCCAACCAACAAACTTCAAAATGCATGCACTGAAATTTGTGCTAGTAGGTATTGGATAGTGTGCACATTCCGTCTGGCTGAAGACGATAAACTTAGCGTTTGTTGGGAGGCAACCCAATATTTTACTTCAGTTTTTGTATTTCTTTCTTTTTAGGTCCTTGAGCAGCAATCGCCGTAGGTACGTCGCATCTTCTTCATTACAGGTTGTTTCGCTCTTTCACAAATTCTCTTCTGGCTGACATGTTTTCCATATCTTTTATGCCATTGAGGACAATGTCAATCAAGTTGTGGGGTGGGACAATCAATTTGATATGCATTTGTTGAAAATCTTTTGAAGAAAACTGATATCTTTCACTGAAAAATGGTCAAATTTTTAAAAACTTCTTCTCACATCCTATGAAAATTACATGAAAATCATGTCTCATTAAGTAAATCTTAAACAAATCAGTTTTCTGTTAGTCACATTGGTTATAGAGCCTTTAAAGTTTAAATATCCCACTTCACAAAAGTCCTCGGCAGGATGATTTTCACACACACACAGCAACTTAGAATAAATACAAGATCTTAAAAGTATAGAAATGTTGGAATTAACCTCAAGGATAAGACTACTTATTCTAATTTTTCTTTTGGGTTGAACGAAAGGAATGTGTAGGATCCGTAATAGGAGATTGTCTCACTCAACACTCTAAAAGAGGCAGTCATTTAAAATGGACAGCTGTAAACACTAAAGGCAATAGAAGGCGTTAAAAGAGCTAAAGGTAGGTAGGTGGCAAAAAGTACGCACCTCCCCTCAGGCAATTCAAAGAGAGTGGCAAAAAGTACGCACTCTCAAAAGCAAAAGTACAATGAAATGAAAGAAAACGCCGCGCTAAAAAGTCCATCGTACCAAAAACATGACCAAGTTGTGAAAAGTGCTGAGTTGGGACAGGAACTGAAAAACAGTCCTCACTGACTGATCGGAAATCTTTTATTCTCTTCTCCTCCCCAGGTAGTCTTATCTAAAGGGTACTAAAGACAAGAATATACCAGAAAGGTCGGAAACGAGTTCTAAGCGTGCCAATTTTCATGCACAATCACCTGTTGTGAATCAAAATATTGTGAGATATGAAAACTTTTAGCTTAACCAATCGGCTACCACTTAAATTGATTGTGAAAGATACTACAAATGAAGCATAATAATTCATTGTTTGTCTTAACTTTTCCTTATTTGCATTGCTAAGGGACTAGCAATGAGTAAGTTGGAGGGTGTGATAAAGTGTTAAATTGATCATTTAAGGGCAATCATATGCATCATACTCATGTTTTTATCTGCAAAATAACATGAAATGATAGATAATTGTGTAACAAGTCCAACGGTACCAATTTCATCAAATTCTGACTTAAAAACATCGTCATTTCATGTGATTAAAGGAGTATAGCGCATTTGCGATTTTTCGACAAAACCGAGACGAAATGAATAAATATGATGATATTTTTATGATAATGTGCTAAATTATATTTATTTGATGTGAACAGGACATGCCGATGATGCAGTGCAACTGGAGGAGTTTCCGGAAATTTGGGAGAGGTCCAGTGTGCGGATTTCGACTAAAACAGAGGTAAAAATGCAATTTGATTCCTTCCTTCGCTGGAGTTTCCCAAAACCCACTATTTCCTTCCGTCTCTCCAATTTCCTAAACACATCCCTTCCTTTATTTTAAAAATCCTCTCTCTCTCTCGTTTTAGAAAATTGAATCCTCTTTCTTTTCCAGTTTCCTCTTTCTCTCCAATTTTCCAACCCCAGTCCTACTTCTTCTCCAGTTTCCTTCCCACGCCTCTCTTCCTCTCTATATTAATCTCTCCCACGTTTTGTTCTCCAGTTTCCGAGCCGCACTCCACTACTCTCTCCTCCTCTTTCTCCTCTTTCCCGTTTTCTCCGTAGCTTCCCGTAGCCTCCCTCTCTCCGGTTCTCTCTCTCTCGTTTGTTTTCACAGCGTCTTCCTCCTCGCTCTTTCTCCCACGTTCTCTCTCTCAGATTTCCTCTCTCTCATTTTTTTTTCCACATCTTCTTCCTCTTCTCAACCGGTTCCGGCTCCCCCTCTTTCCGGCTCTCCCTCTCTCCGGCTCTCCCTCTCTTAGTTTTCTCTCTTCCTCCCTCCTCTGTTCTCTCCTTCTCCGTCTCTCTATCCCTTCTCTCCCACACGATCTCTGTCTCCCCCACGCTCTCTCTCGGAGCTCCAGCAGCCTTCCTGTCCCAACTTCCTCCTTCCTCCGGTGCACCAGCAGAAGCGGCAACCTCCTCCACGTCAAGCTGCAAGCTTCAACAACCCACAGCTTCTCCACTGCAACCTGCAGCATCCAGCAGCTGTGGTGCAGCCAGCCGTCCTGCGCAGCTCCTCCAGCTTGCAGCAACGCTCCACATCCAGCAACGTGCAGCAGCTCCTCCCAGCCGGCAAAGCACCTGAAGCACCTCCTGCACGCGAACAAGCCCGGCAGCTTCCTCCACGCGCCCCAGCGTGCATACATGCATGCATGCACGTCTTCCTCCTGCCCAGCTTGCTGCGTTCACGGCCTGCATCCAGCTTCTCCACGGCTACCTCCAGCGGCAGCACTCCACGCACCTGCCTCTCCACCTGCATGCAGCAGCTTCCGACAGCCAGCAACCCTCCAGCAGCCACGCACTAGTTCTCCTCTACGTGCTGCACATACCCACGCATGCATGCACGCGTCTGCCCAGCTGAACCGGCTTCTCCACGCAGCGCATGCATGCTGCCATGCACCCACACGTAGCAAGCTGCAAACCAGCTTCCACGTCAAGCCCTCACCTGCAGAACCAGCAGCTCCTCCATGCCTTCATCTGCAGCCCTCATCATTATTTTATTTATTTTTGTTATTAGATAGTTACAAGCTTAAGTTTAGTGCTTATTTAGGATATTAAAGTAGAAAATTTTGTAACTTTATTTTTTTCCTTTTTGCTTATTGATGGAATAAGGTTAAATGTTGATTTATTCTCTATTTAGATGTTTTCCCTTTTAGATACTACCAATGATTTGTTCGTTTTTTTTAAAGTTGTTTAATTAGTTAGATTTCAATTTTAGTAAATTTGAACCATAGGCTTGTTGGGTAGATAGACGATTAATTAGTTAGTCCAAACAATCAATCATCTTTTAAATAGCCAAAAAAATCCAAAGTTTTCAAAATTAAAAATTTAACTCCCTGTGATTCGACTCGGACTCACCGCTATTAATTTCTAAAATTTGATTTGAGTGAGCCGGATAAATTTAGATTGAACGTTTTCATGTGTTTAACGACGCACAATTCGAAACGATCATTCACTTTTCACCACCTTTTCGTGGAAGGCCAGCCAGTCCGCCTTCCACCCCCGTCGAAGGCCACCCCTTGCCTTCCACCACCTTCGAAGGCCAGCCACCTTGCCTTCCACCCTTTTAGCCACCTTTTTCACTTTTTACCACCTTTTTCGTGGAAGGCCAGCCCCCTTGCCTTCCGCCCCCTTCGAAGGCCACCCCTTGCCTTCCACCCCCTTCGAAGGCCAACCAGGCCGCCTTCCACCACGAGATTGGAAGGCAAGTTGGCTGGCCGTCCACTCCCCCAACTACCACCTTGACCTCGTCTTCCCCACGATCTTCTCTACTCTCCGCCCACGTCCCCACTACTCCGATCACTCCCCACTTCGGCGACTGCCGTGCGCACCACCCCCTGACCCTTGACCACTTCCTATTGGCTGAAGGCTGATTTACGGGGATTTAGACTCCTGTTTTCTCCTTTTTCTCCCTCACCTATTTAAACCCCCCACATCCTCTCGAGCAAGGGGTTAAGGGTGAAGGTTAAGGAAGGATTTCCTGGGGTTAAGAGGTGGCTTCTTGGAGGGAAGTTTCAAATGAGGTTGGCAAGCGGTCGGGAGGAGTCTCAGAAGAATCCTTCGCACTCCAAATGGGCTTGTTTTCTTAACCCTCTTCTATTTTCTCTTCTTTCACTTTCAACACATCATTTCACTTTTCACACACGAGCACTTATCTGCATGCATGCATTCTAGAATGACTTAGCAATCCCTATTTACCCCCAGAGGTTTCAAACAAAAAACGGGAGGTGGGTGGCCATAACATATGGTCACCTTCCCTCCCAAACACCCATCCGGTGCGTCTCCCTCCAATTCTAGTTAGTTTTTATATTTTTACGGATAGATTCTACATATTATAGTTCTAATCGGGTTATTTTCTGTTTTTGTCTTTTATTCCCAGGGATCCTTACCACATTCACGCGTACAGAGTACCGGGCTCTCCTCCTCTGGCCGGCCGGAGAAAGAGAAGGAGGAACCAGCATTTCCCGCTCCCACAAAACGCGCGATCACTTCCTACACTCCTGCGGAGCACAGGGACCGAAAGGTAATGCTCCTGGCGATCACACTTCAATTTCTAACCCCCTTTAAATCGCCACAGTGCTAAGACGAACGGAGGAACCCTCGCCCAAAGCCCACAGACGCAGCAGCGACGGGGGGACGTTCCGGGCGCCTACAGTAACATCCCTTCCCTTTCTTCTATTAATGGCTTTCATACTCTACTTCATAATACGGGCTTGGCAGATTTGGGTTACTCTGGTTCCCCCTTCACTTGGCGGAATGGTCAACATGGCTCCAACTGCATCCGAGCCAGACTTGATAGAGGTTTGGCTAATGCTCATTGGTTTTCTACTTTCTCCACTCTGGTCACTCATTTACATCACTCTTGTTCTGATCATAACCCTCTTCTTGTTAATTTTGACCCCTCTAACATTCCTCGCTCTTATCATTTTAAATTCCTTAAGATGTGGACCAGGCACACCAACTTTAGCCAGGTTGTTAAGTCTTGCTGGAGCCAACCTCTTCATGCATCTCCACTTTATCGCCTCAGTGCCAAGCTTAAAAGACTGAGGGCCACTTTAAAGCATTGGAATAAAGATGTTTTTGGCAATATATTTGCCCATGTCTTACAAGCCGAGGAAGAGGTCAGTAGTCTTCAAATTATTGTTGATAATACACCTGATGATGATTCTATCAAGGAATTGGAAGATGCCAAAAAAAACCTGGATGAGCTTCTTCTTAGACAAGAGATGTTCTGGAGACACAAATCCCATCTTAAGTGGCTCAAAGAGGGAGATCAAAATTCAGCTTTCTTCCACTCTATTGTTTCTGAGAGACGTAAAAGAAATTATATTCATGTTCTTAATGATGATCAAGGTGCTCCTGTTACTAACCAAGCCACCCTTCTATCTATGGCTATTAATTTCTATAAAGAGCTCTTTACTTCTCAGCCTATCTCCATGGATAATCGTAGTCTGCTTCAGTATATTCCTTCTCTTGTCTCTGATGATGATAACCATAACCTCATAAACAAGCCTACTTTAGAGGAAGTTAAGGAAGCGGTTTTTTCTCTATCTCCTGACAGTGCACCAGGTCCTGATGGTTTCTCAGGTGATTTCTTTACTTTTTGCTGGGATATTGTTGTTGTTGATGTCTATGATGCTGTGGTGGAATTTTTTCATAGAGGGTCCCTTCCTAAAGCTTATACTTCAACTCATTTGGTTCTTATTCCTAAGTGTGACTCTCCTATATCTTTAAAGGATTTCCGTCTGATTAGTTTATGCAATTTTGTTTACAAAATATTATCCCTTATTGTTTGCAAAAGGCTCTCTACTCTTCTTCCCTCTCTTATATCTCCATTGCAGGGTGCCTTTGTGAAAGGGAGAGACATGAATGACAACATTTGTCTTGCGCAGGAATTAGTTCATAGCCTCACTAATAAAGTCAAAGGTTACAATGTTGTCTTCAAACTGGATATGACGAAAGCCTATGACAGATTGGAATGGCCTTTCCTTTTTGATGTCCTTAATAAATTTGGATTTTCTGCAGCTTTGATTAATTTGATCAAAACTCTTTTTACCAATTGCTGGTTTTCCGTTATATTTAATGGTAATTTGGCTGGCTACTTTCCCTCTTCACATGGATTAAGACAGGGTGACCCCCTTGCTCCTAGTCTTTTCATTCTAGCAGAGGAAGCTCTTAGTAGAGGATTGCAATGTATGTTTCAATGCGGCTTAATTACCCCGTATTCTACTTTCATCAAGGGCCCGATTGTTTCCCATCTTCTTTTCGCGGATGACACTATCATCTTCACAAATGGGTCTAAGTCCTCTCTTCGCAAACTAGTTGCTTTCTTGACTATATACGAGAAATGTTCAGGACAATTGATTAACAATAGCAAGAGCTCCTTTTATATTGCTAATACTGCTCCGCGACATAGAATCAATCAAATTGCAGCTGCCACTAATATTCCTCACAATCAATTTCCTATTATTTACTTGGGTGCTCCTCTCTTCAAAGGTATTGCTAAAGCTGCTTATTTTCAACCTCTTCTAGATAAGGTGAGAAAGAAACTTATCTCTTAGAAGTCGAGCCTTCTTTCTGCTGGAGGTAAATTGATTCTTATTAAACATGTCTCTCTTCAATTCCTATAAATATTCTTGCTATATCTTTCCCTCCTAAAAGTGTTTTGTACTCTCTAGAGAATATGTTTGCTGGTTTCTTCTGGGGTTCTTCCAGCACAAGTAAGCGCAAGCATTGGATTGCTTGGAAGCAACTAGCTAGACCAACTTCTGAAGGTGGTATTGAAATCAGGTCCCTCTTTGATTTTAGTAATGCTCTGAAGATCAAGCTATGTTGGAAAATGTATTCCCACAAAGGTGTTTGTAGTGATTTCATTCATAGCACCTATCTTCGTCACTATCACCTAGCTTCTTGTCCATCTATGGGTTCACCTCACTGGAAAATGATTCTGAAATACAGGCATTGGATATTGGACAATAGTTGTTGACTGGTTGGTCACGGTAACTTATCTTTTTGGTATGATAATTGGACTGGCTCAGGACTTCTTAGAGATTATATTTCTGACGAGCAATGGACTGATATTTACTATACTCATGATTGGAGAGTTCAGGATTATTTGACCCACATGCTGGATTTTTTGCAGCTTTTGCCTACTAATATATCTTCAGTTATAGCTAATTGTTCGAACTCTACTGTGTACATTCATGGTCCTGACAAACTTATTTGGAAACCTGATTCTCATGGTCTCTTTTCTACTAAGTTAGCTTGGAATATTGTTAGATCTCGAGGGAATATCCTTCCTATCACTAAATGGATCTGGTGTCGCCTTATGCCTAAAAAGATCTCCATTTTCATCTATAAGGCGCTTATTGATAGATTACCGTTTGATAAAAATATTCAACGGATTGGAATCCCTTTTGTCTCGAGATGTAATTGTTGTTCTTCGCCTTCTCAGGAGACTCTACATCATGTGCTGGCACATAGTGAGAGAGCTAAATTCTGTTGGTCATATTTTCAGGAGACTTGCCAACTACCGATCAAAGTGACTTCTTTCCATCATATTTTCTCTTCTTTTTTGGTCATGTCTTCTAGTAGTTCCCTTTTTGCTTTTTGTATGGGTGTCATCCCTTTGAGTGTGGCATGGTTTCTCTGCAAAGCTAGGTGCACAGCTCGATATGACAATATTTATAGCAGCAAAGAGAGCATTCTGTCCCAAAGCCTGTTCTTTATAAAAGACATTGCCTCTCTCTATCACCCTAAGAAGATCTCTTCCCCTGCAGAGAGGGCTTGTCTTCGTGCTCTTGGTTTGATAGATCATTTTACTTCCCCTAGGCCCACTCTTGTTCATTGGATTCCTCCGCCACAAGGTAAGTTCAAGCTTAATACTGATGGCTGTTGCAGGGGTAATCCAGGTATTGCAGCAAGGGCAGCTATCCTTCGCAATGGTGATGGACATTTTATCATAGCTGGCTGTGAATTCTTTGGTGACACTTGCAGTATTGTTGCTGAGATTAGAGCTATTCTTTTTGGTTTACAAATGTGCTGTCAGCAGGGCCACCGTTCAATTATTGTGGAGTCTGATTGTCAGGCCTTGATTTCTTTAGCCAATTCTGATGCAGCCACAGTGCCTTGGATTCTTTACCCCTGGTGGGATGAGCTCCTTTCTTTCAGAAGCATTATGGACGCTCACTTTCAGCATGTGGTTCGCGAATGCAACAGAGATGCCGATTCGCTTGCCAATTTCTCTTTCTCAGCTCAAATCACTCGGGTCTACCACTCTATCTCTGATCTGCATTCCAGCATTAAAGGGGAGATCACCATGGATAGATCTAGTCTCCCTTATCTGCATTTTTGATGGTTCCTTTTTTGTTTGAGTTTTGTTGTTCTTTTGGGCGTTGGGATCTTGGTTTTTTCTCTTACTTGTACTTCTTGGGGTAAGGCGGGAAGTCCCCCCCTTGGTTTGTAAGGTTTTATTTTGTGCTATAAAATAACTAGGGCGGCCCAGGGTCCTATAGAAGTTCTGGGTAAAAAAAAAAAAAAACTAAACCCTAAAACCCTAAAACCTTAAACCCTAAACCCTAAAACCCTAAACCCGCACCGCAGCATGCTTCTGTGAATGCCTTCCACTCTTTCTTACAGGATGGCAACCTCATGGATCTTGGCTTTAGTGGCCCTCCTTATACTTGGAGAAATGGTCAACAAGGTATTTGTTCCATTAAAGCAAGATTGGACAGAGGTTTGGCTAACCCACCTTGGTTTTCCTTTTTAGTACTACAGTAAGCCATTTACATCATATCAATTCTGATCATAGTCCGCTGCTAATTTCTTATCATTGCTCTAATCTCCCTAGAAAATCACATTTTAAATTTCTGAAGATGTGGACTAGACATAGTGATTTCATCCAGGTGCTTAGAGCCTGTTGGTGTCAGCCTTTACATGCTTCTCCTCTTTTCAGGCTTAGTGCTAAATTGAAGAGACTGAGAGCCACTTTGAAGTCTTGGAATAAAAGTGTTTTTGGCAACATTTTTCAGCATATCTTGCAGGCAGAGGAGAAGGTTAATTCATTACAAATCATTGTTGATAATCATCCTTCTGACCATTCACTTTCTGAGTTCTCTGCAACTAAAAAAGATCTAGATGAACTTCTTTTACGCCAAGAGATCTTCTGGAGGCAAAAATCTCACCTCAAATGGCTCAAGGAGGGCGACCAAAACTCAGCCTTCTTCCACTCTATTGTCAATGAAAGGCGCAGGAAAAACTTTATCCACAAATTGGTTAATGATCAGGGGGATGATGTTACTGACCAAGATGCTTTACTTTCCATGGCTATAACTTATTATCAAAATCTGTTTACTTCTGAGCCTCCAACAATGAACAATATTGGTCTTTTGCAATATATTCCTACCATAGTTTCTGATGCAGATAATCTAACTTTGATGGCTACTCCAACTATAGAGGAGGTCAAGGATTCGGTCTTCTCTTTAAGCCCTGATAGTGCCCCTGGACCAGATGGATTCTCTGGTGATTTCTTTATCTCTTGCTGGGATATCATTTCTGTTGATATTTATGATGCTGTTAAGGAGTTCTTTAATGGAGGCTTCCTTCCCAAATCTTATACCTCCACTCACCTCGTGCTAATTCCCAAAGGAGAGTCTCCTAACACACTGAAGGATTTTAGACCTATTAGTTTGTGCAACTTCACTTATAAGATAATCTCACTCATCATATGCAAAAGATTATCTCTTGTTTTGCCTGCTCTTATTTCTCCTCTCCAAGGAGCCTTTGTTAAAGGCAGAGATATGGCTGATAACATCTGTCTTGCTCAGGAGCTTACCCATAGCATCTCTAAGAATGTCAGAGGACATAACATCATTTTCAAACTCGACATGATGAAAGCATACGACAGATTGGAATGGTCTTACTTATTTGCTGTGCTGAATAAATTTGGCTTCTCTCCCATGTGGATTAACCTTATCAGAGGATTATTCACCAACTGCTGCTTTTCTGTCATCCTCAATGGTAATGTTGGTGGCTTCTTTACCTCCTCTCATGGTCTTCGACAGGGAGACCCTTTGGCACCCAGTCTCTTTATTCTTGCTGAAGAGGCATTCAGCAGAGGTCTTCAGCAGCTGTGTCACAGAGGCATTATTACCCCTTATTCTACTTTCATTGAGGGGCCTATTATCTCGCATCTCTTATTTGCTGATGATACTATTATCTTCACTAATGGCTCTCAAGGATCTTTACGCAGACTCATAGCTTTCCTGACCATTTATGAGAGATGCTCAGGTCAAAAGATTAACACAAGCAAGAGTTCTTTCTACATTGCGGGATATACTCCTACTTGGAGAATCAATCAAGTATCTGCTAGAGTTTTTATTCCTCACAGGGCTTTCCCTATCACTTATTTGGGTGCTCCTCTCTTCAAGGGTGCAGCTAAGGCAATATACTTCCATCCTCTCTTGGACAAGGTGAGAAATAGACTAGCTTCTTGGAAATCTAATCTCCTTTCGCCTGGTGGAAGACTGATCCTTATCAAGTATGTACTGTCTTCCATTCCTATACATATTCTTGTTGTTCTCACCCCTCCTAAGAGTATTATCCACTCTTTAGAGAGGACATTTGCTGCTTTCTTTTGGGGATCTACTTCAACAGGGATGCGTAGGCATTGGATCGCTTGGAAACACCTGGCTAGGCCAACCTCTGAAGGTGGAATTGGTATTCGTTCTCTTCTGGAACTAGGGGCTGCCCTTAAGGTTAAATTATGCTGGAAAGTAAACTCTAAAAAGGGCATCTGGGGTGAGTACATCAATCAGACTTACCTGCACAGGCATCGTGTTTCTACTTGTCCTATGGTTGGTTCTCCTCATTGGAATATGGTGCGTAAGCATAGACAATAGGTTCTTGACAACACTTATTGGTCAGTGGGCCAGGGCCATATTTCCTTCTGGCATGATGATTGGACTGGTCATGGTCCTTTAAAGGATCATATTTCCGAGGATCAGTGGACTGCTATTGGTAATACCCAAGCTTGGTCGGTTCGCGATTATATCATTTCTGGTCAGCATCTATTACACTCATTACCTTCAGACATCGCTTCTATTATCATGGATTATATTGGCACCTTTTCCACTCAACAAGACCATGATAAGATTATTTGGAAGCCGAATTCCTATGGCTTTTTCACCACTAAATCAGCTTGGCAAGTTGTTAGGCAGCAGATACCTCCTCTCTCTATCTCTAAATGGATCTGGTGCACTCAAATACCCAAGAAGATCTCCATCTTTATTTACAGGGCCCTTGTTCACAAATTGCCTTTTGATTCCAATATTCAAAGAATAGGTATTCCATTGGCATCAAAGTGCGTGTGTTGCTCGAATGCTTCACGAGAGACTCTCAATCATGCCTTGGCTCATGGAGATTGGGCTTCCCACTGTTGGCGCTTCTTTCAGGATAGATGTGGACTTACTTTTCAGATGAGCTCCTTTCATCACATATTTTGTTCCTTTATTACCCTAGCCTCAGGTACATCTCTATACTCTTTCATTATGGGTATTATTCCTTCCATTGTCGTATGGTTTCTTTGGAAAGCCAGGTGTTCAGCCAAGTATGATGGTACCCACTCCCGTAAGGAAAGCATTTTGCATCAGAGCCTCCACCTTATAAGAGAACTTGCTGCCATGTATTCCCCAAAGTCCCCTTGTTCCTCTGCGCATAGAGTCGTACTGCAAGCATTGGGTGTTGTGGATAGCTTTTCTCCCACGTTACCGGTACTGGTAAGATGGATGCATCCTCCTACAGGTAAACTCAAACTTAACACTGATGGTTGTAGTAGAGGTAATCCTGGTAATTCTGCAGGTTCAGCTATTCTCAGAAACGATAAAGGTCAGTTCATCATGGCAGCTTGTGCCTACTTTGGTCACACTCATAGTATCATTTCTGAACTTAGGGCGATTATCACTAGTCTACAGATGTGTCTCCAACGAGGTTTCACTTGTCTTATTGTTGAATATGATTGCCTCTCACTGATCACTCTCATGATTTCTACTAATCCCACTATCCCTTGGATTCTTTTTCCTTGGTGGTTTGAGTTTTGTTCTCTCAGGGGAGCTATGGATCTTCACTTTTGCCATGCAGTTAGAGAAGCCAACAAAGCTGCTGATGCTCTGGCTAACTTTTCCTGCGACCAGCACGTTGATCAAACCTTCTTAGACTCTTCCTCTTCGCCTTCTATTGTAAAAGGGGAAATCACTTCTGATAAAAGTGGTCTTCCCCACCTTAGGATTTGAGGGGTTTTTTCAGGGGGATCTTGGGTTTTTTGATGTACCCTCTCAGGGGTTAGGTGGTATGTCCCCTCCTTGTATCTTCAACTTTTTGATAAAATAAAATTCTAAGGGCCGGCCCAGGGTCCTAGTTAAATTCCTGGGTTAAAAAAAAAAAAAAAAAAAAACCTAAACCCTAAACCCTAAAACCCTAAACCCTAAACCCCAAACCCTAAACCCCAAATCCTAAACGTAAAACCCTTAAACCCTAAACCCCAAACGCTAAACCCTAAACCCCAAACCCTAAACCCTAAACCCCAAACCCCAAACCCTAAACCCTAAACCCCTAACCCCTAAACCCTAAACCCCACCTTCGTGGGCCTATACCTCTGCAAGATGCCTTCTCGAATAATGATGGTGACACCCCCGGGCAACCCCAAAATGGTCAGGAGCAGACTATGATCACGGGCTCGCAAGCATGTACGCCAGGTATTCGTCTACTGTCTTTCCCGCTCACTGAGGGCGAGCAAACCTCCTCTATAGGGCCTACGCTCCAGCTAACTCGGACAAGCCAAGAGTTAAGCAACAACTAGCCCTGCACTTATGATGTGCCTCCCACGAGCCCTACTGTGCTTATGCGAACCTCTAACGATGTGATGGCCCACTTGCGGGATCACGTGCATATTGGTACTCAAGGCCAGGCCATCCTCCCTAATGATGGGTCGTCACCTATGCAAGCCATCTCTCTACATCTTGTTGGTGGTGAATCTCCAGACCCTCTGTTGCCTATTAACAAACAAGGCAACCACACTGATTACAGCCCAAAGTTTGCTTTTATTAGGCCATGCGAGAGTGTTACTGATAAATTGTTAAATTGATCATTTAAGGGCAATCATGCGCATCATACTCGAGTTTTCATCTGCAAAATAACGTGAAATGATAGATAATTTCGTACCAATTCCGATGGTACCAATTTTGTCAAATTCCGACTTAAAAACATCGTCATTTCATGTGATTAATGGAGTATAACTCGTTTGCGGTTTTTCGACAAAACTGAGATAAATAAATAAATAAATGTGATGACTTTTGTGAAAATATACTAATTTGAATTTATTTTATGTGAACAGGGCATGAAAGAAGCTACGGTGTAATGGTTAAGTCTCCGCGGGCTTGTGGGAGGTCTGGGGTTCAAATCTCAGCAGAATCACCCATCTTTTTGAAAAAATAAAAGACATAGGGGTAAACTGGTCATATTAGGGTTACCCTAACCCTTTACCCAAGAAACCCTAATTTAAAGGGCCAGCCGCCTTCCTTTCTCCCCACTTTCTTTATTTTAAAAACCCTCTCCCCCCTTTTTCTTTAAAAGGACACGAACCCTAGACTCGGGGACAATTCTCTTTCCCGCAGTCTCTTTCTCTCTCTCTGCTTTTCCTCTCTCTCCCGCAGACTCTCCCTCTCTCCCCTTTACTCTTTCTCTCTCTCTGTTTTTCTTTCTTTCTCTCCACCTTTTCCTCTCTCTCCCGCAGACTCTCCCTCTCTCCCCTTTATTCTTTCTCTCTCTCTCTGTTTTCTCAGCCGCGCTTTCCTCTTTCTCTCCAGTTTCCCTCTCTCCCGCAGCCTCTCTTTCTCTCCCATAGATTCCTTCTCTCTCTCCGGTTTCTCTCCCTGCCATCTCTTTCTCTCCCCCACGCTCTCTCCGGTTTTCCCTCCTTTGCTCCCTCTCTCGGTTTCCCAGAGCCGCACCCTCTTATTCTCTCTCTCTTTTAGCTTCTCCTAGCACCCTTCCTCCCTCTCAGCATCTCTTTCTCACCCCCACGCCCTCTCTCGGTTTCTCTCTGTCTCCAACACACCCGCCGCACTCCAGCACGCGTAGCCAGCAGCTCTCCCACGCACCTGAAGCCAGCGCCCACCAGCGCGATCCAAGCACGCCAACAACTACACCCCGCTGCACCAGCGAGCACTCTTCCTCCCTCTTGCTCTATCTCTCTCTCGCCGGCCCACTCTACACGCATGCATGCAGGCTTGCGCGAGCCAACAGCACGCCAGCCGCTCCAGCGCGCCTCCACACGCTCCACCACGCGCGCCTCCAGCAGTGCACCCGCCGCCAGCAAGCCTCCACGCGCACGCATGCAGGCATGAAGCTGCCCCAGCGCCGCCTTCTCTCCAGCAGTTCCACGCGCCGCCTTCTCTCCAGCAGCTCCACGTGCCCCAGCACATGCATGCTTGAAGCTGCCCCAGCGCCGCCTTCTCTCCAGAAGCTCCACGCACACCTGCAAGCCCCCATACACGTCGCCTGAAGCCTGCTGCTAGCTGCCATGGATCTCCACGTCCAGTCAACAGAAGCACCTTGCTGCCCTGTCCCAAAGTTCCACCAGGGCTACTGCTGTAACTTGTATTATTAGTATCATCTTTTACTTTGTTTTGGCTTATTTTAGTTTAGTTAAGTTAAGTTATTATTGTTTATTATTTCTTGTTGCATAAAACTTGATTAGTTCAATATAGAAGTTATATTATTGTTGCAATCTTTTGTTAATCTCTCTCTCTCTTCTCAACTTTGAATGTGGTTGTCTTTGTTCTTTTAAGAATTAGGCCAGTTAGATTTGTAACTCCTAGATTAATTTCATTAAGTAGTTAATTAATTAATTCAAGTTATAAATTATTTTTTTTAGATTAACTAAATTTCAAAGTTTTCAAAGTTAAAAATTTAACTCCCTGTGGATCGACTCGGACTCACTATTGCTATTATAAAATTAGTTTACATGAGCCGATTAAAATATGATTGTTAGCTTGGGATTTTAACGACACACTCTAAAGCTATCAATTTTTGGCGTCGTTGCCGGGGAGTTAGATTTTTAATTTTGATTATCTTGGATTTAGTGTAATTATTCTTTAGCTAACCTTCTTTTTCTTATTTTTGTAGGTATATTGAAAAAAAAAAAAAAAAAGGAAAGCGAAATCATAGTAAGTGTGTTCCAACTTTCTATGTTTCAATTTCCTTACTTTAGTTAGTTTCAATTTTTGTAGTTTCTAATTTAGATAGGTTTCCATTAACTAAAAAAAAGAAACAAAAGAAGAACATCTAAATTTAAAAATCTATATTTCCAGATTAGAAACCTTCCATGCTAGGCATTCATCATTCTAGGAAAGCATGAGCTAGCTTCTTTTCATAGTTATTTCCATAAATTGTTGAAGATTCTGGGGGAAAGGTACGTGTTTCAATTTTAGCAAGTCATTCATGATTGCATCAACACACCCTGCATTGATTTGCTTATTACCTTGTATTGCATTCAAAAAGACTTTAGGGTAACAACTTTAACCACATAAGGTAGGGATTTGATCACCCTTCCTTAGCCCACAAATCACCTTCCTTGCATTGGCATTTCCTAATCCAATTAAAAGCAAGTCGAAAGAGAATCTAAGGTTTACACCGTGAGTGGTTTAAATTTCAGGTTGCCTCCACTTTTGGCAACGGTGTCTAGACTAGAGGTTAAAAAGGCAAACGCCTAAGCGGGAAAGTGATTATCTAATTAGGTCCCTACGAAAGTAGGGGGAGCCTCCCACTACCCCACCTCTTACCTGGCCGTTGATTGATTGTGGTTGTGACTTGAGGCGGACTCCATTCACCTTGTAAGAAAATTCACATAGAGAGTCTAGGTTAACATTAGATCATTAGGATAATTTGTTTGCCAAAATTGTTTGCATTTAAAAAAAAAAAACAAGAAATAGAACACAAAATTCAAATCCATCCTCTCTCTCTCAGTCCTAGTGTATGCAAAGTAGGAGATCTCAAAATCCTAACCTTCTAAGACCATTTGCTGAAATAGAGAGAATCCTACATCAAAAAAATCCACCACAAAATCAAATGGCTGATAATCACGACCCACCGAAGCAAATGAAGGACTATTTTATTCCAAATCGATATCAACCTTCATCTTGTATTCATCTTCCTCAGAATCTAGTCAATCAATATGAAATTAAATCTAGCACCATTTAGATGCTCCCATCCTTTTATGAGAATACTAATGAAGATCCCTATAAGCATCTAGATGAATTTCTAGAAATCTGTTCCACGGTGAAGATCTAGAATTTCACCGATGATCGCCTTAAGTTGACCTTATTTCCCTTTTCATTAAAGGATAAGGCTAAATATTGGTTGGGGACTATAGGAAGGCCCATTAGGACATGGGAAGAAATGCAGAAAGAATTTCTCAAGAAGTTCTACCCCATAGGGTGGACCAATACTATGAGAAGGGCCATCACGAGTTTTACCCAAACTCTCGGAGAATTGATCCATGAATCTTGGAAAAGACTGAAAGAATTGCTTAGGAAATACCCTCATCATGGGCTTTCAAAATGGCAAATTGTCCAAGCATTCTATGAAGGATTGTCTGAACAGTTCAGACAAATGGTGGATGCCTCATGTAGAGGGACATTTATGATGAAAAATGAAGATGAAGCCTATGATCTTTTTGAGATGTTAAGTGAAAATTCCATCAATCATGCCTCATTATCATCTTATGAGAGGTCTGTTGGGCCATCTAAACGGACTGGAATGTATGAACTTAAGGCTCGTGGAGAGCCCGAATCTAAAATGGACATAAATCTGATTAATCAGAAATTAGATAAAGTAGACATCTTGGTCCAGAAACTAGAGCAACCCTTGGCCTTAAGCAAGCAAGAGCCTACTTACCCAACACAATCTAGTCCATATGAAGGCCCATCTTCTGCCAATCATGACATTTGTGCCTTATGCGCAAGTCCAACCCATCAAGTGAATGGATGCCCAACTGCAGCCCAACTTCCACCATTCATTTAGGAACAAGTTCAGGCTGCCCAGAGATTCTCCAGGCCCAATAATGATCCATTCTCAAACACTTACAATCCTGGCTGGAGAAACCACCCTAATTTCTCTTGGAAGAATCAGTAGGCCCCATTACCAATGTCCAATCCTCCCATGCATCAAGCCCAAAAGCCACAGAATTCATTTTAATATCAATCTAATTTCTATTGAAATGTTCAGGCTAGGGGATCTCAAACCCAATTCTCTCAACCGGCCCATTATCAATCATTCCAATCAGGTCAACCGGCCCACTACCACTCATTCCAATCTGGACAACCAACCCAATACCATCCTCCACCCACTTACCAACAACCTCCTCAGCCTAACTTTGATGACAAATTCACTCAACTCCAACAACTGATTTTGACCCAGCAACAATCCATTTCTAAGTTGGAAAGTCAAATGGACCAACTAGCTGAGGCTACGATGAGAAGAGAAGCGGGTCAACTTTCTAGTCAACCCATTGTCAATCCAAGGAATCAACCTCCGGGTTTTCCACAGCAATCGGGCCTTTTACCTCAGCCTGGCCCATTACCACAACCTAAAGGGCCGCAATTTGAGAATGCTAAAGTCATTTCAGCCCTTAGGAGTGGGAAAAGTTTAGAAAACCCACATACAGATGGAGAGTTAGCCGAAGGTTCCACTGATGGGCCTCATGAAATTGAAAGTGAGAGTGAGGCTGAACCCAACATGGAAAAGTTGGAGGAGGACCCGAAAGGAAAAGGGAAGATAGATGAAGGCCCAAGTTCTTATCAACCTAGGATGCCATTTCCTAATGCTTTGTTAGCTAAGCCCAATGCCAGGAAGAAACTGGCCCAGAATGAGGAATTGTTGGACTTATTCAGACAAGTCCAGATTAATATATTCTCCGATATGGTGGGAGAATTACTTGAAGTTTTCATGAATGATTTCTCAATCTTCGGAGATTCTTTTGAAAATTGCTTGGAAAATCTTAAACAGGTGCTAGTAGGGCTGTCAACGGGTCGGAGACGGAAACAGAAATGACACCTTCCGTTTCCGTTTCCTATAAGATTTATCGGAGACGGAAACGGAGTCGGAAGTGAGTGTTTCCGCTTCCGCATCCATTTCTGCTTTTAAATCGAAAATCGGAAACGGAAACGGAAGTAAATGGAAGTTCCGCTATCATCATCGCTATATTAAGAAGATATTTAAAATCATTATTACTATTCACTTTTCGATAAATTTTCTTCTAGTAATTAAAAATTTTAAGAACCTACAAAGTTTTAATATAGGTAAAAATTAATAATCTATAAATTTTGAATTTTGAAATCTATTTTATCTATCAATCTAAATTTACATATAAATATATCCAAACATGTGCCATAAAGTTATATTAAAGTGTTAAAAAGTTTCTAACTTTTTAGTATGACCTTTTTTTTTATCAAATTGTTAAGAGATATTCTCACTATTAGATATTATATATATATATATATATGTGTGTGTGTGGATGGATGTATAAAGTACATGATCATTCGGAAACGGAAATGGGTTAGCGGATGCGGAAATGAGTGTTTCCGTTTCCGACTCCTACATCTATCGGAGATCCATTTCCGTTTCCTATAACTTAACGGGTGGTCTTTAACGGAGTTCCGTATCCACTAATAAAAACGGAAACGGAGCGGATAATCGGAACTCGGGTATCCATTGACAGTCCTAGGTGCTAGCAAGATGCATTGACACCAATCTGATACTTAGCTGGGAAAAGAGCCATTTTATGGTTCGAGAGGGCATTGTTCTAGGCCACATTGTGTCTGAAAGGGGGATAGAGGTAGATAAAGCTAAGATCGATCTTATATCCAATCTTCCTCCTCCGACCTTGATCAGACAGATCCGTTCATTCCTTGGCCATGCCGGTTTCTATCGCCGGTTTATCCACAATTTCTTTCAAATTGTCCAGCCTCTTACTCTTCTCCTAGCTAAGGATGTTCCATTCCAAATAGATGAATCTTGCATCAAGGCATTCAATTCTCTGAAGGAATCTTTGACCAAAGCTCCGATTCTTCAATCTCCAGATTGGTCTTTGCCCTTCGAAATCATGTGCGATGCCTCTGATTATGCTATCGGTGCGGTTTTGGGACAAAGAATCAACAAGTATCCCGTGGTGATATATTATGCAAGTCGCTCCCTTGCAGATGTTCAAATGAATTATACCACAACAGAAAAGGAATTATTAGCTGTAGTTTTGTCCTAGAAAAATTCAGATCTTATCTTTTATGAGCAAAAGTCATAATCTATTCTGATCACTCAGCTCTGAAATACCTGTTGACCAAGAAGGATGCAAAGCCTAGACTTATTAGATGGATCTTACTCCTTCAGGAATTTGATTTGAAAATTCGGGATAAGAAGGGTTCTGAGAATGTGGTAGCTGATCACCTATCCCGAATTCTGATCTCCGAAAGTGCACCCATAACTAATTCATTTCCTGATGAGCATCTACTGGCCATTTCTCACACTGTCGCACCTTGGTATGCTCATATTGTCAATTACAAGGTGACTAATTAGCTTCCGGAAGGATGGACTAAAAGTGAGAAGGACAAATTCTTTTCCCATGAAAAATATTATTTTTGGGAAGATCCAGAACTATTCAAATTATATCCTGATCAAATCATTAGGCGATGCGTTCCTGAAGAAGAACAACAAAGTGTCCTCAACTTCTGCCCTAATTTGGCTCGTGGGGGCCATTTCTCGGGTAAGAAAACTGCAGCCAAGGTCCTGCAAAGTGGTTTTTATTGGCCCACACCTTTCAAAGATGCCCATGAATTTAGCAAAACTTGCCTCCGATGTCAGGCTGTAGGAAATATGGCGAAAAGAGATATGATGCCACTCAACCCAATCTTAGTGGTTGAAGTCTTTGATGTTTGGAGAATTGACTTTATGGGACCTTTTCCACCTTCTTTTGGACATACATATATACTGGTAGCGGTGGATTATGTCTCTAAGTGGATTGAAGCAGTAGCCACCCGAACCAATGATCATAAAGTGGTCATTAAATTCGTTCAGAAGAATATCTTTTCTCAGTTCGGGTGGCCTAAAGCTATCATAAGTGATGGGGGAACGCATTTCACGAATTACCAGTTTCGAGCTTTGCTTAAGAAATATGGGATTAATCACAAAATAGCTACCCCTTATCATCCCCAAACCAGTGGCCAAGTGGAAGTTTCCAATAGAGAGATTAAGAATATTCTGCAAAAGTCCGTTAGGCCCGATAGAAAAGATTGGTCTGAAAGATTGGATGATGCCTTATGGGCCTATCGGACCGCTTACAAAACTCCTATTGGCATGTCTCCTTATCGCCTGGTTTTTGGAAAAGCGTGCCACCTTCCGGTGGAATTGGAATATAGGACTTATTGGGCCATTAAACAAGTTAATCTGGACCTAGCCCAAACTGGTTCCCACCGAACCTTACAACTGAGTGAGCTAGAAGAGTCGCGCAACGAGGCCTATGAAAATTCAAAGATTTATAAAACCAAAACTAAAGCTTTCCATGATAAACATATTGTGAGAAAATCCTTTCTTCCAAATCAGAAAGTTTGGCTATTTAACTCTAGGCTCCGCCTATTTCCTGGAAAACTGAAATCCATATGGGATGGACCATTCGTGGTCGTTAAAGCCTTCGATCATGGAGCTGTTAAAATTCTGAATCCCAAAAGTGGGAACACTTTCACCGTTAATGGTCAACGGTTGAAACCATTTATTGAAAATCTTCAAAATGAGCCACCTAAATCCATTGAACTGAGTGATCCACAATAAATGAACTTCCGTCTGGCTGAAGACGATAAACTTAGCACTTGTTGCGAAGCAACCCAATATCTTACTTCAGTTTTTGTATTTAGGTCCTTGAGCAACAGTTGTCTTTGGTATGTCGCAGCCTCTTCATCACAGGTTGTTTCTCTCCTTCACAATTCTCTTCTGGCTGACATGTTTTTCATATCTTTTATGCCATTGAAGACAATGTCAATCAAGTTGGGGAGTGGGACAATCAATTTGATATGCATTTTTTGAAAATCTTTTGAAGAAAACTGATATCTTTCACTGAAACATGGTCAAAATTTTAAAATTTATTTCAAAAACTTCTTTTCACATCCTATGGAAATTGCATGAAAATCATGTTTCATTAAGTAAATCTTAAACAAATCAGTTTTTTGTTAGTCACATTGGTTAAAGAGCCTTCAAAGTTTAAATATCTCACTTCACGAAAATCCACGGCAAGATAATTTTCACATACACACGGCAACTTAGAAAAAATGAAAGATCTTAAAAGTATAGAATTGTTAGAATTAACCTTAAGGATAAGACTACTTATTCTAATTTTTTCTTTTGGGTTGAACGAAATGAATGTGTTAGGATTCGTAATAGGGGACTGTCCCACTCAATACTCTAAAAGAGGCGGTCATTTAAAATGGACAGCTGTAAACACTAAAGGCAATAGAAGGCGTTAAAAGAGTTAAAGGAAGGTAGGTGGCAAAAACTACGCACCTCCCCTCAGGCAATTCAAAGAGAGTGGCAAAAAGTACGCACTCTCAAAAGCAAAAGTACAATGAAATGAAAAAGCCACGCTAAAAAGTTCATCGTATCAGAAATATGACCAAGTCGTGAAAAGTGCTGAGTCGGGGCGGGAACTGAAAAACGGTCCTCGCTGACTGATCGGGAAATCTTTTATTCCCTTCTCTTCCGCAGGTAGTCTTATCTAAAAGGTAGTAAAGGCAAGAACATACCAGAAAGGTCAGAAACGAGTTCTAAGCGTGCCAATTTTCAAGCACAATCGCCTGTCGTGAATCAAAATATTGTGGGATATGAAAACTTTAGCTTAACTAATTAGCTACCACTTAAATTGTTTGTGATAAATACTACAAATGAAGTACGATAATTCATTGTTTGTCCTAACTTTTCCTTATTTGCATTGCTAAAGGACTAGCAATGAGTAAGTTGGGGGGTGTGATAAATTGTTAAATTGATCATTTAAGGACAATCATGCGCATCATACTCGAGTTTTCATCTGCAAAATAACATGAAAAGATAGGTAATTTCGTACCAATTCCGACGGTACCAATTTCGTCAAATTCCGACTTAAAAATATCGTCATTTCATATGATTAATGGAGTATAGCTCGTTTGCGGTTTTTCGACAAAACCGAGATAAATAAATAAATAAATGTGATGACTTTTATGAAAATATGCTAATTTGAATTTATTTTATGTGAACAGGACATGAAAGAAGCTACGGTGTAATGGTTAAGTCTCTGCGGGCTTGTGGGAGGTCTGGGGTTCAAATCTCAGTAGAATCACCCATCTTTTTGAAAAAATAAAAGACATAGGGGCAAACTGGTCATATTAGGGTTACCCTAACCCTTTACCCAAGAAACCCTAATTTAAAGGGTCAGCCGCGTTCCTTTCTCCCCACTTTCTTTATTTTAAAAACCCTCTCCCCCCTTTTTCTTTAAAAGGACACGAACCTTAGACCCGAGGACAATTCTCTTTCCCGCAGTCTCTTTCTCTCTCTCCCGCAGACTCTCCCTCTCTCCCCTTTACTCTTTCTCTCTCTCTGTTTTTCTTTCTCTCTCTCCACCTTTTCCTCTCTCTCCCACAGACTCTCCCTCTCTCCCCTTTATTCTTTCTCTCTCTCTTTTTTTCTTAGCCGCGCTTTCCTCTTTCTCTCCAGTTTCCCTCTCTCCCACAGCCTCTCTTTCTCTCCCGCATATTCCTTCTCTCTCTCCTATTTCTCTCCCTGCCATCTCTTTCTCTCCCCCACGCTCTCTCCGATTTTCCCTCCTCTGCTCCCTCTCTCGGTTTCCCACAGCCGCACCCTCTTATTCTCTCTCTCTTTCAGCTTCTCCCAGCACCCTTCCTCCCTCTCTGTTCTTCCCTCTCAGCATCTCTTTCTCTCCCCCACGCCCTCTCTCGGTTTCTCTCTGTCTCCAGCACACCCGCCGCACTCCAGCACGCGTAGCCAACAGCGCTCCCACGCACCTGAAGCCAGCGCCCACCAGCGCGATCCAAGCACGCCAGCAACTGCACCCCGCTGCACCAGCGAGCACTCTTCCTCCCTCTTGCTCTGTCTCTCTCTTCTCTCTCTCGCCGACCCGCTCCACACACATGCATGCAGGCTTGCGCGAGCCAATAGCACCCCTGCCGCTCCAGCGCGCCTCCACGAGCGCCTCCAACAGTGCACCCGCCACCAGCAAGCCTCCACGCGCACGCATGCAGGCATGAAGCTGCCCCAGCGCCGCCTTCTCTCCAGCAGTTCCACGCGCCGCCTTCTCTCCAGCAGCTCCACGTGCCCCAGCACATGCATGCTTGAAGCTGCCCCAGCGCCGCCTTCTCTCCAGAAGCTCCACGCACACCTGCAAGCCCCCATACACGTCACCTGAAGCCTGCTGCTAGCTGCCATGGATCTCCACGTCCAGTCCACAGAAGCACCCTGCTGCCCTGTCCCAAAGTTCCACCAGGGCTACTGCTGTAACTTGTATTATTAGTATCAACTTTTACTTTGTTTTGGCTTATTTTAGTTTAGTTAAGTTAAGTTATTATTGTTTATTATTTCTTGTTGCATAAAACTTGATTAGCTCAATATAGAAGTTATATTATTGTTGCAATCTTTTGTTAATCTCTCTCTCTCTTCTCAACTTTGAATGTGGTTGTCTTTATTCTTTTAAGAATTAGGCCAGTTAGATTTGTAAACCTAGATTAATTTCATTAAGTAGTTAATTAATTAATTTAAGTTATAAATTGTTTTTTTAAAATTAACTAAATTCTAAAGTTTTCAAAGTTAAAAATTTGACTCCCTGTGGATCGACTCGGACTCACCATTGCTATTATAAAATTAGTTTACATGAGCCGATTAAAATATGATTGTTAGCTTGGCATTTTAACGACACACTCTAAAGCTATCAGTTACCCATATGCGGATTGTCTCTCATGATCACCCTGCTACCACTCTTGGCCTTAAACCGACAATTTTGAGCATTGATAACCAGGCGACATCTACTCATCAACCCCCCTGCAAGTTAAACTTGGAAGACACTGTTATCCCTTCACCCCTTGACACAACCATTTACTTTAATGCACATTCTATTAAGTCCTCTTTTTTAGGTAGTCCTAAACCAAATGCACAGGACAACATCATTTATGATGACAATATGGCTACTCTCAAGGCAGGTCAAACGTCTTTTACAGTCAACAAACAGGTGATACCCTCCCCTTTATTACCTAATGAACAGAGTCCCATTGATGTTATTTGCTTAAATTCTCATATTGTGGGTCATGCTTCCTTCTTGGAGGCTCTTAACCTGGACAGTTCTGCTCATAGAGAAGACCATAAGTGTTTACTTGATATTCAAAAATTTAAAAACTCTTTTACCTCTTATGATGATCTTCAAGTTATTAACAACACAGGCATACAAGACACTTCTCCTACCAAGTCCGTAGCCAAGCAGAAGAGCACTATGCTCACCCGTGCTCAAAAGAAAAAAACTAAGTCTTAATGGTTAATATCCTTGTTTGGAATATCAAGAGAGTTGGTAACTCTCCCTCTAGACGAAGATTTACCTCCCTTGGCAGGACCAACAAGGTGCAGATCGCTGCCATTCTGGAACCCATGATTCAAAACTCCTCCATGGTTGCTCTTTCTCTTAAAACTAGGCTTTCTCACTACTTATCTAATAGTAACCCTTTGGGCAAGGTTTGGATCTTCTAGCAAGCTTCCATCTCTATTGATATTATTAATGTTCATGAGAATTTTATTACTTTCAAGGTTCCTGGCAACACTAGTCATTATATCACTATCCTTTATTCTAGTTGTCATTTATAAAATAGAATTAAAATTTGGGATACTATTACTTCCTTGGCCGTTCTTGACCCCTGGATGATTGTGGGGGACTTCAACTCTGTCTTCTACTCTCATGAAAAACTTGGTGGTAATGCTCCCTCATAAATTGTTGTTGATGCTTTTCATTCTTTTTCTCAGGACTGTAACATGACGGATCTTGGTTTCATTGGTTCCTCCTATACTTGGAGAAATGGTCAACTTGGTCCTGGCTGCATTAAAGCTAGGCTTGATAGAGGTTTAGCGAACCCTGCTTGGTGTTCTTCTTTTAATACCTCTGTTAATAACCTTCATCACATTAATTCTGATCACAGCCCTCTACTGATTTCTTACCAATCTGTCGGTACTCTTAGAAAATCTCACTTTAAATTCCTGAACATGTGGACTATGCATGCTAACTTTATTCAATTGGTGTATTCTTGCTGGTCTCAACCTCTTCATGCTTCCCCTTTATTTAAACTTAGTGCTAAATTGAAAAGGTTGAGAGTCACTCAAGAATTGGAATAGAAACAGCTTTGGTAATATCTTCCAGAATGTTATGCAGGCTGAAGAAAAGGTAAACTCATTACAAATTATTGCTGATAATAATCTTTCTAATCAATCCTTTGATGATCTAGCTGCAGCCAAGAAGGAGCTTGATGAGCTTCTCATACGCCAAGAGATCTTTTGGAGGCAAAAATCTCATCTCAAATGACTTAAAGAAGGAGATGAGAATACAGCTTTTTTCCATTCTATTGTTAATGACATAAGGAGGAATAATTTCATTCACACTCTGGTTAATGATCAAGGAGATGAAATCTCTGATCAAGACACTTTACTATCCATGGCAATCTCATATTATCAAAATCTGTTTACCTCGGAGCCCCCTACTATGAATAAACATGGTCTCCTACAATATATTCCTTCTATTATATCTGATGCAGATAATCACGCTCTTATGGTCAAGCCAACCCTAGAGGAGATCAAGGACTTTGTTTTCTCTCTAAATCCTAATAGTGCTCTTGGACCCGATGGGTTCTCTGGTGACTTCTTTACCTCTTGCTGGGATATTATCTCTTCTGATATCTATGATGTTATCATTGAATTTTTTAACGGGGGCACTCTGCCTAAAGCATACACTTCCACACACCTTGTTTTGATCCCCAAAGGCAATTCTCCTAAAACTCTGAAGGACTTTAGGCCTATTAGCTTGTGTAATTTTATTTACAAAATTATTTCTCACATTATTTGTAAAAGGCTTTCCCTCTTATTATCTACCCTCATTTCACCTCTCTAGGGAGCCTTTGTCAAAGGCAGAGACATCGTTGACAATATTTGTCTTGCCCAAGAGCTTACTCACAGTATTACTAAAAAGGTTAGAGGGCATAACATCATACTTAACCTTGACATGATGAAGGCCTACGACAGACTTGAATGGTCCCATTTATTTGATGCCCTTCATAAGTTTGGCTTCTCTTCTAATTGGATTAACCTTATTAAAGGCCATTTCACCTCTCCAGAGAGCCTTTGTCAAAGGCAGAGACATTGTTGACAATATTTGTCTTGCCCAAGAGCATACTCACAGTATTACTAAAAAGGTTAGAGGGCATAACATCATACTTAAGCTTGACATGATGAAGGCCTACGACAGACTTGAATGGTCCTATTTATTTGATGCCCTTCATAAGTTTGGCTTCTCTTCTTATTGGATTAACCTTATTAAAGGCCTTTTCACGAACTGTTGGTTCTCAGTTATTTTAAATGGTAATGTTGGTGGGTTTTTTACTCTTTCTCGTGGTCTTAAACAAGGAGACCCACTGGCTCCTAGCTTGTTTATTCTTGCAGAAGAAGCCCTTAGCAGAGGCCTTCATCATCTTACTCAGGGAGGGATCATTACACCTTACTCTACTTTTGCTGAGAGTCCTATTATTTCACATCTTTTGTTTGCTGACGATACTATCATCTTCACTAATGGCTCGCAGGACTCTTTGCGTAGACTCATGGCTTTCTTGAAAATCTATGAGAATTGCTCAGATCAGAAAATCAATACAAGCAAGAACTCATTATGCATTGCTGGATATACCCCAACTTGGAGAATTAACCAGATTTCTGCTAGAGTTTCTATTCCTCACAAAACCTTTCCTATCACTTATCTGGGAGCTCCGCTGTTTAAGGGTGCAACTAAAGCCGTTTACTTTCAAACCCTCCTCGACAAGGTTAGAAAAAGACTTGTGCCTCTTGGAAAGCTAATTTGCTTTCGACAGGAGGCAGACTGATCCTTATTAAACATGTTTTATCGTCTATCCCTATACATATTCTTGCTGTTCTCACCCCTCCTAAGAGCATTCTTCACTCTTTAAAAAGGACTTTTGCTGCTTTCTTTTGGGGCTCTACCTCTATAGGAGCTCGCAGACACTGGATTGCTTGAAAGCACCTTGCTAGGCCCACCTCTGAAGGCGGCATTGGTATTCGATCTCTCTTTGAACTGGGAGCTGCTTTTAAAGTCAAACTTTGTTGGAAAGCTTACTCTAAAACTGGTATCTGGGGTAAGTATATCAACCATGCTTATCTTCATAAACATCACATCTATACTTGGCCTACTATTGGATCCCCTCACTGGAAGAAGGTTCTTCACCATAGACATTGGATTCTTGACAATTCCTATTGGTTAGTTGGTCATGGCCACATCTCCCTCTGGCATGATCACTGGACTGGTCATGGCCCCTTAAGGAATCAAATTACTGATGACCATTGGACTCATATTAATCATGCTCATGGCTAGTTGGTCCACGATATTATTACCTATGGTCAACAATTATTGCATACTCTGCCATTAAATATTACTTCTCTTATCATAGACTACAAGGTCAGGACAAGATTATATGGAAACCAAGCTGCCACAGCTTATTTACCATCAAATCAGCTTGGCACATTGTGAGAAACCAGATTCAACCTCTTTCCATTTCTAAATGGATTTGGTGTGCTCAGATCCCCAAGAAAATTTCCATATTTCTCTACAGGGCTCTCATTCACAAATTACCATTTGATTCCAATATTCAAAGAATTGGTATCCCCTTAGCCTCCAAACGTGCTTGTTGCCATACTCCTTCTGGTGAGACTCTTAACCATGCTTTGGCACATGGGGATTAGGCTATATACTACTGGAGGTATTTTTTTAGGAAACATGTAGAATTTCTATCAAGATGAGCTCATTTCAACATATCTTCAACTCATTCATTGCCCTTGCTACTGGCACTTCTCTATACTCTTTTATTATAAGAATTTCCCCTACCATTGTGGCATGGTTCCTTTGGAAAGCTAGGTGCTCTGCCAAATTTGATGGCACTTATTCAGTAAGGAAAGCATCCTTTATCAGAGTTTGTATCTCATTCGAGAACTTGCATCAATGTATCGCCTAAAATCTTCTTCTACATTAGTACAGAGATCCACTTTACAAGCTATGGGCGTAGTTGACAGCTTCTCTCTCTCTTTACCAGTCATTGTCAAATGGATACACCCTCCTATAGGTAAACTTAAACTCAATACTAATGGCAGTAGTAGAGGTAACCCTGGTATTTCTGCAGGTTCCGCCATCCTCAGAGATGATAAAGGTAAATTTGTTATGACAACTTGTGCTTTCTTTGGTCATACTCATAGTATCACTTATGAACTCAGGGCTATTATCATTGGTCTTAGGATGTGTCTCCAACGAGGTTTCACCTGTTTGATTGTTGAATCTGACTGCTTTGCTCTTATCACTCTTATGATCTATGCTAATCCCATTGTCCCTTGGATTTTATTTCCTTGGTGGTTTGAGTTTTGTTCTCTCAGGAACGCTATGGACCTTCACTTTTGTCACACAGTTAGAGAAGCCAACAAGGCAGCTGACGCTCTGGCCAACTACTCCTGCAACTAACATCTTGATCAAGACTTTCTAGACTCTTCCTCTTTACCTTTTCTTGTAAAAGGAGAGATCACTTCTGATAAAAGTGGTCTTCCACACCTCAGGATTTGAGGGGTTTTCCTTTTTAGGTAAGTGTGGTTTTCTTATGTACTCCCTCTGGGGTCAGGTGGTACCCCCCCCCCATGTAATCCAAATTTTTTAGCTATAAAATTCTAAGGGCCAGTCCAAGGTCCTAGTTAAATTCCAGGGTAAAAAAAAAAAAAAAAAAACCTAAACCCTTAAAGCAATTTACAAATGTTCGCGTAATGGATAACTTATTGCTATAGTAACAATCATTATAAGGGTTATTCTATAATTGATAACTTGCCGTTACAATAGCATAATTGATTATGTTTGCGATTGTCAAGGGGTGTTTGTATTGGCTAAAATTTCTCTGAAGAATATTTTTCCAACTAACTTTTACATGTTTTGCAAACGTGAGTAAAAATTAGTTGGTACAATGTTTCTTATATTCTCGGAATATTCCCTTTTTCCCTGAGATATGTTTCCCCATCCCTCTCCATGGGAAAATAGTTTCATAGAAAATACTTACCACTCTCACTCTACATCAAATTCTTACGTCACAGTAAACATGTTTTTTGATTTTACATGGAAATACTTCTCATAATTTTTTACTCCCTAGGAAATACTTCCCTTGATTCTTTACTTTTCGAAAAAATATTGAGAATGCAAATGCCCCCTTAGTTATCGCTCAGTAGCATGATCGATTATATTTGTGATTATGTCTGCGATTATTAATTATTGCTACAATAGCATAATCAACTATGTCTGCAATTATTAGTTATGGACATTGAGACTGGTAGGGATGCTAGGGCTACTGGATACACTGCAGATGTTGGGATTGCCGGGTATGAAGCGGATGCTAGGGTGACATTAAGTGGATACTAGGGGCTATTGGACAAGCGGATGTCGGGACTGTTGGGCATGAAGCAAATGTGGGGGCTATTGAGCATGAAGTGAATGCTGGGATCGGCATGGATGCTTTGCTATCTTGAATGTCTTAGAACTAGGATTGTTGTTAGTTGACAAGTTTAATGCTAGACAAACCTATTTCCAAATATGTTGTTCTAACTTGAATTATTTATGAGAACAATGTAAAAACTTGTTACAATATGTTGCCTTAACTTTATATAAATTATTCCTTACAAATGATCCTTTTTATATATGTTTAAAAATAATATCAAAACGAACAGTCCATAGTGAAAGTAATATTAGAAATAGTCCTTAGCGATAAAGTGTTAAAGTAATATCAAAACAAACAGTTCTTAGTGAAACATTTTAAAGGAACAAAGTGTTAAAGCAAAGTATGAAATCTCTTACAGTACAACAACTACATTCTTGTTCAATCTTACACTGCAAAGGGAAAACATAAAAATGAGACAGGGAATCTATCTTTGTCTTAAAATTTGTAAGGATCTTCGATTATATCTACTCTTCTTACACTTTAAACAAAGATAACCATGACGTCCACTCTCAAGTCTATACTAAAAATCTTTGTCTTACTGCTCCAAATACTTCGAAAGGATATTTGTAATGTTCGACCTTCTGTAAATCTTCAAACATGATTACATATCACTGGTGATGAAATGTATAATATGAATAAAATATACAATGAAATAAAGTACATGTACAATGACTGTAAATTTAACCCAAAGGATGGGTAATTTTTTTTTACAAAGCACATGCATTAAAATATAACTATATTGAAGGCAATAATGTAATTCATATATAATCTTGACATTAACATTCATGCTTAACAAGCTTCCTAATTCAATGATTCAGACAATCAATATTTAATTGACCACTGTGGTCTAAATGCCATCTTCGAAAAACCATTTTTATAACCTCCTCAATTTCTATGTCTCGTCGAATATAAAGAATAAAGGAGTCATCAGCGAATGCACATCGAGCAAGAATCTCGTCCATTATATCTCTAACAGATATATTACGTTCCTAATCTGATTCAGTCATTTGGACTCACTTTGGATTCAAGCTACGTAACTATGGAGTCAAACAAATCAGACATTAATGATGAGAGAGAAATAATCAAAGTAATAAACATGTCATTTACCATCAAAATACTCAAATAAAATTTGCATTGCTAATACCATAGTTCGACAAAAACATATCATCAATTTTAGGATCCTCACAGTACATCAAATATCCAATGAAATTAAGATCACTCAACTTACTAAATAAATGAAAAAGTACACATCTCTTTTAACTTTACTACAACAATCTATTAAAATAGAAAAAAAAAAATCAAATCTAAACAAGATAACCTACTCAAAAGTCCAAATAAAAATCTTCAAGGCAGATCCTCCTGGAATCCTAACTCTCCTTCTTCAGACTCTGCAATTGTCTAATAGATTTTATGACTACAATTGCTCAGTAGGCAATCAAACTCACCAAATGCTAACAATATAATAATTAAAAAGTAATGATAACTAGTTAAATATGATTCACAGTTCTACATATATCTTATATAAGAATATGATACAAAATATGGTCAAATATAAGTTTAAATTAAATATATTTTTTAATAAATATAGTCAAGTCAACTAACATATAACTTTACATAGTATGATCGGATTCATATCTGACATATCAAATTTTACTAGCCATGAACAAAACTTGATCACATATTAAACTAAACATATCTCATATCAAACTGAACTTATCATATATCACATAACAAATAACATGTCATAGTAGCAAATCAGATTTATATCATGGATCATATAGTTAAAATAGATTCATAAGGTTTTAAAGAAAATAGATAAGCAAAATGATCAAAAGATTCAAATGACTAAGCTGAAGTCAAATGAGTATATGGAGCAAAGATTTCAAACTTATGTGTTATTCAAACATATATTAAATCATATCATAATGGATATGCATCCAAACTATCATATAAGGAGTAAAACGAATAAATACCAAAACATCTAGACAAATGATGTAAAAGTCTTAACCATGCACAGAATCAAGGAGTCTAAGTCTCACCACAACCAAACAAATGGTAAAATATGTTTTAAAAGATGGCCCCCATGAATTCAAGAGGTGGCTCCAACTCTTCATAACATTTTGTTCTATGTAGCACTTTGTACTTACCATTTGATTGAGATTTTACTCATTGCCCTCGGAATTCACACACAAAATACCCTATCAAATACATATGCTTATAATAGAATAGGACCATACAATCTCCTTAGGATGGCAATATCTAAACAAATCAAAATCATATGTGACATAGCAAGATAACAGTGAGCATATAATAAGCATAGATCTGATAATTGACCTATCAAAGTGATACATACATATAATAATCAAAATACATGATTTTATATATAAATTAGTCACTTAAAGAGTCATCATGGTCATATAGGAGGAAAATTAGAGCAAAGCTAATGCCAATGGTTACTAGACATAAATATAATCTTCAAATATTATCTCAGAATTTTCGGATCACAAATCATATTTTCTAGCCATTAAAACTAATTTTCAGAGCTGAAATAAATATGGCCGAAAATAGTAAATAGATTCAAAAAAAATCCAAACTTGGTTAACATAACAAATAGGTCGAATTAAATGTGTGGACAACATTTCATGCCAATCGGAGTTCATATGAGTGATTTAGAGTATCAAGTAGCATTCAAGAACTTAAGTCGAATTTGACTAATCAAATAAATATTAAAATAATGGACAAATAAAATTTAAAATTATAAAATTTGACCAACAGGTAGAACATATCAAAATCAAGGTGTGGTCATAATTTCAGGTCATTTGACAAAGAAACAAAAGACTTATGACTAAAATAAGTCAGATTAAGTTTCCTAACTAACAGCATACAGAGTAGTCTAAATAGCATCCAGTGTAGTGGATGCTTTTTAAATGGCCGTCCAGTATGGTTGATGGCTTTTAAATTGAAAAATGGGTTAAAGGCGCTTCAAATTACTAAATTTAAAAAGCACTTTGTTGTGGACGCCCGGAGGATGGCCTATTTTCTCCCTTCCTCTGCTTAGTGTACAACTTGGACGATGTGATGAGGTAAAAAAAGGAAAAAAAGTTGGAGTGATCACCAAGAGCATTATCTTAAGTTTTCATACTCCGTGGGGTGAAAAGTTTGATCGTGATGTGTAGGAATAGGTGATCTTGTGGGTTCCTTTCTCTGGCTCTGACCAGCCGGGACAAAGAACTCAGTCCTTCGCACATGAACAGTGGTAAGAGCCTTGCAAAGATAAGTGAAACAAAAGACAAACCTAATTAGAACTATAACCTGTAGAATCTATTCATACATGAAAATGAATAAGTTAGAAATTAGGAGGGGACACACATGATTGGTATTTTTGTTAGTTTTAGGTGGCCTACAAGCCAATCTGACTATGTAAATCTCGTTCATTTATTAATAAAATGGCATAGCATTCATTATGTGTAAATCGCATTAATTATCGTTTCATAATGAAGTCCGTGAATATGTGCTATAGTGATCAGATTATGATGAGATCATACTAATGAGACTGATCACTTAAACACACATATTCTTAATCGTTCCTAGTCGGAGGATATCCGAAAAGGACATCGGATATCCGGTTAGACTAGTACAGATTACTCTTGCTCATATGATGAGGGTGACTGATCTCATAAGTCACTTGTGTGGAGACACTAAGGCGAATCTGTAGGTGCTCATTGGAGAATGAGTTCATTGAACTGATCCGACTGAATCGTTGGATGGTATTGTACCTCACTGTCAACCAGCTTGATTCTATTGTCGCAGTTGCGTGGATGGTCCTCGGACCTGAGACACCAAGGACACCTTGTCGGTGGACTTCTGTGCTTTGACCTTGGTTTACGAATCTCTAGCCACGGGATTCTAATACGCCAAGGATTGGGTACAGCGGAATACCGTCGAAGGGAATTGTGTGTCAATAAGGAATCATTCGCTCTCGGTACTTAGAGAGAGAATCCTCTAGGAAATATGCGCGGAAGTCCCTGGCCAGGACGGACGATAATATCGGGAAAGGAGTTTTCCGATATTCATCAGCGGCATCCAATCCAAGTGAGTCGACCGGTTAGGGTTTGACAGCTCGCCATACCCTGAGTTGACTCGAGAGCATTGTACGAATGAAGGATTATATCCACGCGGTAACTGTCGGCGGAAAGGTTCCAAGAGTGGGTTACTTAACCCCAATACCTTCCGGGTTCACGCGGTGTTGTTTGGCACCCAACGTGATCGGAGGCCCGGTCGAATTCGATGTGCGACATCAATTCGATTGATTAATTAATTAATAAAGGGTTATTAATTGATTAATAAAGCCAGTGAGGAGTCACTGGGCTTGTTGGGCCATTAACTGGACTGGTACTTGGGCCTAGAGGGTCACACGCAAATGATTCTCAAGGCGATAGATAAATAAGTGGGTTTTATACAAATCGGGGGTTTTTGTGAAAAATCGCGCAGTTAGTATAAAACATAGTGAACGGGCTGAGCAGGCCAAGCTGCTGCTAACTCTAGCCGCCCCTCTTCTGTTTCTCTCTCTCTCTCTGGCATCCAAACAGATCCAGATCTGCTCCGCCGCTTCTCCGAATCCCGTTCGACGGGAATCGTCCGCGCGTTGCGGCGATCATTGCGGCGACCGGCGGAGGTTTTGTGGGCTGCGAAGAACGAGGAACGTGAGGATATCCGTCGCGAGGAGGATTGCGTGGACTTCGCTAGAGGCCGGGCGCTTGCGCGGCTTGCGGTGTCGCACCGACGGAACCGAGCGGTTGCGGATTCGAATCTGCACACGGTGAGAATCGTTTATCCGATAATCGTAGTTTTTAGTTTTTCGAAACGGGAACGGATAGCTGTTTAATATTTTATTTTTCGCTGCGTGAGCGATCCGGAGAAACCCGAGAAAACCCAATAATTTTAAGAGGGAACGTGACCATGCACTATGGCCACTCACCTCTCTCTTTTTTTTTTTAAGAAAACTTATGTAGAAATAGTTGCTAAGTCATCCTAAAATGCATGCAATGAAGAGTGTATGTATATGATATAGTGAAAAGAGGAATGTAGGATGTGGTGGAAAGAGAAATGCAGTAAAAGGTAAAAGAAAAGAGAAATAAAGAGAGAGAGAGAGAGAGAGAGTTGAAAAAACAAGCCTATATGTTGATGGAGACTCCTCTCATGGTTTTCCTCTATCTCTTCTACCTTCCGTCCGACCTTCTTCCCAACTCGCCAACCGGCCTCAACTCCCAACTTGTCAACCCCTTGTCCGATAGGAGTTAAAGAATTTATATAGAGGGCAAATAAAAATAAGGGAATTAGGGGTCTAAATCTCCATTAATCACCAAAGACCAATCAAAAGCAATCAAGAATAAGAGATCATGATCGTGACAGCTGCTGGAGTGGGGAGTTCTCAACGTAGTGGAGGTGCGAGGGTCGCAACCAGAGGAGAACTTGAGGAGACAAGGTCAAGGGAGTTCTATCAAATGGGCGGTAGACAACCCCTTCCCCTTTCCACTTTTGTAGAAGGCAGATAACCCCACCTTCTACTCTTTTTAAAAGGCAGACAACAACCTCGCCTTCTAGTTTTCGTGGACGGCAGAGAGTCTTGCCTTCCACTTAAATGGGGTTGGGTGCGTGGAGTGTGCCAATGGACAATACACAATTCTACTTTCCACTTTTCGTGAAAGGCGGATAACCATTTTGAAATATTCTAGAAAGATGTTTTGACCATTTTGAAAAATCTAAATATTAATTTTATATTAATACAAAATAAATATTTGAAGGGTTATCATAGCTTACCTCTTGAAAGAAGAAGAAACCAATCTTTTCTAACTAAGTCCTTAAGTTTTAGTCACGAATTTCTCTTATCCTAAAGTCTTTTTCACATCTTCTAAATACCAAAAAACATAATTCATCTATTAGAATTAATTCCCAAAAGATTAAACTAAATATTCTTCTAGTTCTTAATGAAGAACACCATATTACCTATCCTTTTGAGGCTAGGTGCAAGAGAGCTTATGTACGACCTCATGACCTTATTTATGATTCATTTCCTTCCTAATACAACTCCAAACCCACCCTCTCTACTAATTCAATTCTACTTGACTTAATCTCCAAGTTAAAGTCACTTTTTAATATAAGTAGAAACTAATTTTTGCACTTAAATATTTTTTTATTTGAAACTCCTCAAATTCGACCTAGTTTCTATTAGATTTAGTAAAAATTTTCTTATAAAAGTTGTAGAATTTGATTTTCTCTTTCCAACAATACCAAGATCACAATTTTATGTTAACGAAACAAAACTATATCATCGATTTACTGAACTGTTGTCACATAACTCTAAACTTAGAATTTAACAAGTGTTAGAACTAGTTTGATTCTTTCTTAGAATATTAGTCGGCTTAATGCTTTTGTTGTTCATCTAATGAGTTCCTCATACTAATTTAATATTATTTTAATAAATAATTATAATTCGACTTAATTACTCATTACTCATTAATTAAGTCATTTGGGCTCAATTAGTCATTGTCTATTTAATTAATCATAATGAGTTTAAGTTATAAGACATAACATATGTAATGAATAAATCATCGGAGAATAGGAGAAAAATAAGGAAGAATAAAGGGAGAATAAGCTTAATTTAGCTTTGATAAGCAGAATGGCTTATATCGGTGCAGAATAACTTATTCGGAGAATAAGCAATTCGACCTTAGACCTAAGAATTTCTTATCCTTCTTATTCTGCCAGTGGGTCCCACAAAATTATCAAAGCTAAGCACCCCTTATTCTAGTATACGCTATTCCGGATAAATAATTCCAGAGTAACCTATTATGCAATCAAATTGAGGCTAACCAATTTGTTTGCAGAATACGTTATCCGGAATTATTTATCCGGAATAACGTATACTAGAATAAGGAGTGCTTAGCTTTGATAGTTATGTGGGACCCACTGACAGAATAAGAAGGGGTCTTAGATCGAATTACTTATTTTCCTTATTCTCTGAATAGGCTATTCTGCACCGGTATAAGTCATTCCACTTGTCAAAGCTAAATTAAGCTTATTCTCCCTTTATTCTTCTCCTATTCTCCAATCAAAGTGGAAAGATAAGCAATTCTTGGGTCTAAGGTCGAATTGCTCGCCACTTTGATTGTAGAATAGGAGAAGAATAAGACATCTTATTCTTAGAATAAGGCTAATTTTAATTTGACAGACGGAATGGCTTATACTGCATCAGAATTACTTATACTAGAATAAGGAGAATAAGTCATTCCACCTCAGACCCAAGAATTGATTATTCTTGTTATTCCATTAGTGGACCCCACAAAACTATCAAACCGAAACACCTCTTATTCTAGTATACGTTATTCCGGATAAGTAATTCTGAATAACTTATTCTGTAATCAAAGTCTCCGAATAATAGGTTATTCTGCACCGTTATAAGCCATTCCGCTTGTCAAAGCTAAATTAAATTTATTCTCTCCTTATTCTCCTTTATTCTTCTCTTATTCTCCAATCAAAGTAGTGTACATAATAAGTTATTACGTGAGGTCTGTTGACAGAATGACGTATACTAGAATAATGGGTGTTTCAGTTTGATAGTTTTATGGGATCTACTGACGGAATAAGAAGAATAAGTAATTCTTAGGTCTAAGGTAGGATGATTTATTCTCCTTATTTCTCGAATATGTTATTTTGTACCGGTATAAGTCATTCCGCTTGTCAAAGCAAAATTAAGTTTATTCTCTCTTTATTTGCTCTTATTCTTCTTCTATTTTTCAATCAAAGTGGCGCCTCATTTTGTTTGGAAATAAGTTATTACGTGGGACCCACAGATGGAACAACATATATTAGAATAAGAGGTGGTTTGATTTGATAGTTTCGTGGGGTCTGCTGACGGAATAAGAAGAATAAGCAATTCTTAAGTCTAGAATGAGGTGGTTTAAAGCCTCAATTTGATTGCAGAATAGATTAATCCAGAATTACTTATCCGGAATAGCGTATACTAAAATAAGGGGTGTTTAGTTTTGATAATTCTGTGGGACCTACTGGCGGAATAAGAAAGATAAGCAATTCTTGGGTTTAAGGTCGAATTGCTTATTCTCCGAATAGACTATTCGGCACCGGTATAAACCATTCCGCTTGTTAAAGCTAAATTAAGTTTATTCTCCTTTTATTCTTTCCTATTCTCCAATCAAAGTGGCGCATAATAGACTATTCTGTATTGGTATAAGTCATTCCGCTTGTCAAAGTTAAATTAAACTTATTCTCTCTTATTCTCTAAATAGAGTTAGAGCTGGCAAAGGCGGAAAGAATATGATGCTTAGAAACATGAGAATGAAACGAAATCGAGGAAATTTTCTTCATGTGAGAACAATAAAAGATGAAATGGATATTATTGGGGTTCCACCAAAAAAATGAAAGGGACGTTAGTTGCAAGGGACTTGCGATCGAATCCACAATAAACGAAGGAGGGTTAGGTAACAAGCACTCCGACTTTTCCCATGAGACTCGAATTAATTTGATCCTTATTACAAAAAGCTTGATTGACCGTGGTCGTGAGTTCTCTCTAAACCTAACGACTCTTTCTGATCTGCTTCACTCCTGTTCCGGGCCTCCTCATATTTCGAGCAGACTATGAAGAGAAACTTCCTTTTTCTATTTCTCGAACTTGATTCTCGCATGAGACCAACAATTAGAATACCTTTTAAATTGTCTTCAGGCTTCCTATTCCCTCCCATCCCATGGGTTACGACGCACGATGCCGTCGCGCCCTGCGTCTCTCCTCCAGTTTAAAATGACCAATAAGCAAGCACGCTCCTCCAATCTGATACCTCGTAAATTATTATCAATATTATTTATTTTTATTACTTCTTTTAATGATTGTATATTTACATACAATTTATTATTTTATTATTATTATTGCTACTGTCGTCTGTCTTGTTCTGTCGTCGCCAGTTCTCTCCCTCCCTCACCCTTCTTTTTCTCTTTCCTTTTCTCTTCCTCGAGACGAAACACCTCTCATCCAACGGATACACGACGAGACATGAGGGCCACCGGCGACGCGCCAGGACGACGGCGGCGAGGAGCACAGCACCATTACCACCGGAATTCCTGTTTATTCCCCTCCCTCTCTCGTCTCCAATCGGGTTATTAACAAGCTCCACCACCCACCTCGGGCGATTCGGCGAGAAAGAATTCGAGGGTTTCCCCCTTGCCCCAATTCGGATGGGTCTTCGAGTAGGGTGTGAATTCTCCATACGGCTAGCTTGATCCCATCATGGCGATGGCCGCCTCCCACGCCCACGGACGCCGCCAGGCGTAGCTCTCTCTCTCCCCCTCTCTCTCTCTCTTTCTCTCTCTCTCTCTCTCCATACCCGTCCCTGATCTTGGCCGCCGAGCGATAATCCACGTCAATCCATGGACGTCGACTCCCCGCCAATGGCAGCGGATGCCGAGGACCCCGCCAGCGACCGCTGCGAACCCTCTCCCGAGCAGCCCCCCGCATCCACCACCACCGGGGCGGCTTCTCCTCCCTCCTCCGCGTCGACGTCGCCCGCACATCAGCAACAACCGGCCCCTGCCATTGCGGGGCCCCGTCCCGCCCCGACCTACACAGTAGTGAATGCCGTCATGGAGAAGAAAGAAGATGGGCCTGGGTCGAGGTGCGGGCACACACTGACCGCCGTGGCCGCTGTCGGCGAGGAGGGGACGCCGGGTTACATAGGCCCCCGCCTCATCCTCTTTGGTGGTGCCACCGCCCTCGAAGGCAACTCCGCCGCTCCTCCGTCCTCCGCTGGCAGTGCTGGCATCCGTACGTGCCTTCTTCCTCTCCGCTCTTTCTACATCTCATTTGCTTAGCTCCTTTCTTGTTGTTGTTGTATTCTCGGCTTACTACCAAGGCAACGCTCCCTGATTGATAGTGGTATCCAGCTTGTCCCTCCATCTTGTTGGCTTGATTCAATTGCAGGAAATTATGTAAAATAAAAAGGGAAAGTAAAACATGAATAGCAAACGTTGAGTTACCTTCTTTTGTGCATCATGCCTTGGTATCTTAGGGATAACCATGGCTGGATACTGCTTCTAAGCTATCATTTTAATTGCAGGTCTTGCTGGTGCAACAGCTGATGTACACTGCTATGACGTGCTGGCTAATAAATGGTCAAGGTAACTACCTTAGTCTTCCCCATTTCTTGTATGACTGGTGTGAGGTTAACGACTGTGTTTTCAAGCGCAATGGGGAAATGCTATTTATTTTACTACCCGATAAAAAACAAAAATCATCACACAACAACCTCTTCTGTTGTTTATCTTCCTGCAATATTGTCAAGTGTTGTTGGAGGGATACTATTCATCTATGTGTAACCTACAAGATGGCTTACTTTAACTTTTCTCTTGTTCAGGCTTACACCAGTTGGAGAGCCTCCCTCACCCAGGGCAGCACATGTTGCAACTGCAGTGGGTACAATGGTTGTTATTCAGGTGGGTGCAAGGCATATTCCCCCAAAACCAACCTTTTTATTCAGTATGTGCCTATGTGGTGGTGGTTGTTTTGTCCTTGCATCATGGATATTAGAGGATGTTCCATGTGTTCTAGGGTGGGATAGGTCCTGCTGGTCTCTCTGCAGAGGATCTTCATGTTCTAGACTTAACACAACAACGGCCGCGGTGGCACAGGTATTGACTGCATCTTGACTTGTCCCTGGCTTCTTGAATAATGTACATTTACTAAAAGAAGTCAACCTATCAACATAACTGCAGGGTTGTTGTTCAAGGTCTGGGCCCTGGCCCACGCTATGGACATGTGATGGCTCTAGTGGGGCAAAGGTTTTTGTTGGTGATAGGAGGAAATGATGGTATGCCTTGTCTTTCATTCCTAGAGTCATTCTTCCTTTGCTTTTTCAATTGTATGTTGCATTATTAGCCACCTAGAAAAGGTGTTTGACATAAACCATTTGTATTATATTTTTAGGAAAACGACCTTTAGCTGATGTTTGGGCATTAGACACTGCTGCGAAGCCCTATGAATGGAGAAAATTGGAACCAGAAGGTGAAGGCCCACCTCCATGCATGTGAGTGCTCTTGCTTGTATGGGTGACATCTGTTCTTGAAAATTTTGGGTCTTGTGATAGTGAAGTTTGGTGACTACGACACCGAGGACAGCTGGCTTAGTTCTATCCCAATGATTATTGCTAGATGATATACCCTTTGGGGGGTTGTTGGGGGGTAGGCATGGGCTCGATTCTTGCTAGTCTTTAGGTGTGGGAATTTCCTGTCATTTATGGGACTCAAATACATGGGCAAAAATAACATGCTATTTGTTTGATGACACTGTGGAGGCAATCAATCACTATCGATACACATAGATGGTGATCCATCCATCCTTTGGTGGATGCCCCTTCTCTCTCACCACGGGTGGAGGTTTCTTCCAATGTTCTATGATGGTTGGAGCGTTGTTGTGATCCTTGAACAAAAATCCTAGATTGTCCCAACATGCTATTTCAGCCATCACATCCCAAGTGGGCTCTATAAAGAGCTTAAGGGACAAAGGCGGAAAGTGCAAGAATTGAGGATTTATCGAAGATGTAGAAGACATGCCATTGTAGTCAGAGGAGGGGAAGAAACAGAAGGTATCGTGGGGTTTCCTGATTCATCTCATCAGATGAAAGGCCTTGTGTGTTTTTTCTTTTTTTTTTGGGGGGGGGGGTGTCACCAGCTGGGATTAAAGCATGGTGGAGAACTGTTGTGCAGAGACGGCACTTCTCTCCATCTTGATAATGGCAATTCTGTTAGCAGTAGTGGAGCTTAATTGCTGAAGAACTCTTTATCTGATCTGGGTATGTGTAACTCTAAAGTTCATCTCTTCTCCTCCTAAATCCATTTTCATCATCCCTTAAGCTCTACAAAGAGCTGAAGGGACAAAGGCGGAAAGTGCAAGAATTGAGGATTTATCGAAGATGTAGAAGACATGCAATTGTAGTCAGAGGAGGGGAAGAAACAGAAGGTATTGTGGGGTTTCCTGATTCATCACATCAGATGAAAGGCCTTGTTTTTTTTTTTTTTTGGTGTGTGGGGGGGGGCAGCTGGGATTAAAGCATGGTGGAGAATTATTGTGCAGAGACGGCACTTCTCTCCATCTTGATAATGGCAGTTCTGTTAGCAATAGTGGAGCTCAATTGCTGAAGAACTCTTTATCTGATCCGGGTATGTATAACTCTAAAATTCATCTCTCCTCCTCCTAAATCCATTGTCATCATCCCTTTCCTACAGCGACTTGATTAGTAGCAATAAGAATTTAGACAAGGAAAATCCAAACGGAAACAAAGCCTTAAAAGAACGCTTTTGAGTGTCTCACTCGTGATAAAACAGGAAAAGGCATGCTGATCTCTTTTCTGAACAATTGGAATAATGATGACATTGTGGAGAACTTGTTACTAACACCTGTATGAACTAGATCAGAACCAGCCCTATGTAGTCAGAGGCTTGAGGCGATCGAGGCGACCAGGGGGTCGCCTAATTCATATATATATAAAATGCCAAAAGCACAGATAAAATCATACAAAATGACATTATTCATACAAAATCATATAGAGATAGCAAGAGAGACAGAGGTGAGGGCTTCGACCCTCTCATAGACAGAGGGCGTGAAAGAGAGAGACAGAGATAGTGAGAGATAAGAGAGAGCGAGAGAGAGATAGAGGTAGTGAGAGAGTGATAGAGAGAGTGAAAGAGACAGAGAGAGTCGAGGGTTTCGGCCCTCTGTTACACAGAGAGAGTGTGAGAGAGTCAGAGGTAGTGAGAGAGTGAGAGAGAGACAGAGAGAGTGAGAGAGAGACAGAGACAGAGGTAGTGAGAGAGACAGAGAGAGTGAGAGAGATAAGAAAAGGCGAGGGCTTTGGCCCTCTGAGAGAGAGATAAAGATGAGAGGGTGGGGGAAGAGATAATGTGTGTGGTTTGGGGGGAAGAGAGAGAGAGAGAAAGGTTGGAGCTTACCAAACGGAGCCCTTACTGGAGGCTTCGCGTCGTTAGCCGTTGCCGTCGCTGGACTGGAGCATTATCGCCGTCGCCGGGGCGGCACCATGGAGGGAACGGATGGGCACTTGGGGTTAGGAGGAACGATGGAGGGGGCGGGATGCTCGAGACTAGGATTTCGATCTTAAAGGGGGGGGGGAGGGTTAATCGGTTGGCCACTTATATAAGATGGGCATTGGGCCCTTTGGGCCGGGTCAAATGGGCCAATTGGACCAGGCCACAGAACGAAGGCTTTGTTTGAGGCGGATCGGGGCAAATAAGGCGCTGGAGGTGCGCTGAGGCGAGCACCTCGTTGTTTCAGGCATTTCTGCTGCTCATCTAGGCGACAAAGGCCAAAGCGAGGCGGCTTACCATTGCCTCGCCTTGCCTCGTCGCCTAGGCGAGTGCCTGGTTTGCCTTGGATAACACAGAACCGGCCAGAACTAGTCTGGTTCAAGATGGCCAAACCCAACCATCTTAAACCAAACCAGTTCCCGCTCCAAAATTCGCTAAAGGCATTGCTTCTGCTCCCAAAAGTGTTCCCTATTCCTGTTATGAAAAAAGATTTGAATGAAAAGATTCCTTGTTCCTGTTTTATTCCCGTTACTGCTTCCATGCCCATTCATGCTTTTAAGGTCCCTGAGTTGCCTCACCTTGCATTCCAATGGTTGTGTCACCTCTGTTTTTGCGCAAGTTGGTGCATATGGTTGGTGAGGTTGAAAATGCCATTGCTATGACTTGAAACACCCAATTTTGTTCTTGAAGCCTCTCTATGCATGTTTCTCATATGGGTCCATTGCTGATGTCAGAAAGTTGGGTCTTAAGGCATCATTTGCGTTCTTTAAAAAGGATTGCCAGTATTTTATAGTAATTACTAAGCCTAAGAAAGGGTTAGATTTGGGTATATAGCTTAAACCAAACCTCATAAGGAAGCCCTATAAAATTAAAACTTTAGTGACAAAACTTTTTAGTGCTGAAACTTATTAGAAGCCAGACAGTTAAATGCTTTTGTTTCTCCAGTGTACATCAGAGGTTATACCATTTATTCTTGGTCATCAATGGTACTAGAGTTATCAAATTATACATGTTGAATATTCTTATCATATATGATAGACTGGAGTGGCAGGATATGATAAGTTTCCCTGCCACCACCATTTAGTTGGGATTTGAATCATTTGATGGGTGTTGATAATGGTGTGGATGGTACTGCATGTCATTCATGTAAGGAAGACAATGCATAAACTGTGCTTAACAGAAAAAAGGTACATAGCAGAAAGACTCTTCAAGGAAATCCCTTCATGACGCACTAACTAGCTCACGAAAGGAAGTTGAGACTTTTCACCACTTTCCACCTTCCCTTAATTGGCCTGCAACCCACAGGTTCTTGGAGAACAATCTCCATGTGAGATAAAGTGCCATGGATTAATTCATGGTGTGCAAATTCTCCTATCACAATCTTGCTGAAATGAAATATGGCTTTGAGCAACCATGCAAGAAATGAGTAACTTGAAAAAAAAATCCCATCCTTAATTTTTCTTTGTATCATTCTTTTCATATTTGGTAATTTGATCTTTTCTGTCATTTCTAATTTTTGCTGTATCTTTTCTCATTGTAATACAATTCTTTCTTTGGACTGTAATGCATCATGTTTCTGAGTAGGTATGCGACTGCGAGTGCACGTTCTGATGGTCTTCTTCTGCTTTGTGGTGGGAGAGATGCGAACAGTGTAGTAAGTTGTCATTTTTCCTGACAATTGAAATGACAGATATAAATTGTTGAGAACACTGCTCTTCTCTATAGATTATGGATAATTTATAGTTTCATGTGTGGATTTTGCTCAAACTTGTGGGTTGTTGCGGAATTGTTCAAACATCGGGAGTCCTTTTTTTTTTTTGATTTCCAATAGTAAACCCATGTGCCCAGGATCAAGCCCCGCATCACCAGTACCCCAAGCCGTAGGCCAGCCAAACATCTCTCAGGTGTAGGGCTTCCCATCAGCCCGGTGAAGCCCGTGGGGTCAGAACCCACGTGAACCCAGGGTTTTACCTTCCACGGGTGTCAGTTGGGAATCGATGCTGCGATCTCATCTGAGATGCTTTAACCAACTCTCCCACCCCCGAGGGACCACATCAGGAGTCAGTAATCAGCTACTTCCATGGATGGCAGTACCGGCCGATACCGGTACGTACCGGCCGGTACGTACCGGTATCGGCCGGCACCGGTACCGCCGGTACCGGCCGGTACCGGGCCGGTACCGGCCAGTACCGGACTGGTTTTGGGCCGGTACCGACCGGTACCGGGCCGATACCGGCCGGTACCGGACCGGTACGTACCGGTACCGGTACCCACCGATACCGGTACCGGTACCGGTACCGGTACCCACCGATACCGGTACCGGTACCGGTACCCACCGATACCGGTACCGGTACTGCCATCCTTGGCTACTTCACTTGTCAGCTACAGTGTGTCTAGGTGTAGGTCCCATCTGCAGCATTCTGTGACTTGTGGCAAAACTGAGGAGTTTCCATCAGATCATGACAGTTCAAGAACGTGATAAGGAAGATGTTAAGAAGTCCATCTGGCCCAAATGTTACCGTTAAGGCCTTAAACTGCATCTTTTATGAAAGATACCATCAAGCTACCTGCCTCTATGTTGGTTAACTAGGAGATACCTTTGAAAGAGTGGGTGGGCACCTTCCTTATTGACTGGAGTGTAAAGTGATAAAAAACTGGCCATTTCCTCCACCAACCCCTCATTTCAATTACTTTGCCTCCTGAGATGGTGGCACGAGCCTTGTAATGACATTGCCTCTGTGCCTTCAATTAGAATAATGTGGAAAACTTGGTGCCTAGGCTACCTTCTCTTGGCTGTGTTGATCTGGCCCTTTCCATTTGATCTCCTGCATTGTTTGAATGTTTTGTATATCATATAGTTCACTTTTAAGTTGGCATCTTCTTATCCTTGGCTTTTTGGAGATAAAGGCTGTTGCTTGGCCTCAATGGTATCCACTTAAGGATGATATCGTCTAATTTCTCTCAGGCTCTCAGCCACTTTAAATCTTAATTTTCAGTTGCTAATGATGGCTAAGTATCTGCTTAGAAGGGATGCTTCTTAAACCACAAGGCCAAACAGTAGGAACCCAATGAGCAATCCATTTCTAATGCCATGTTAATGAACAAAGCCATCGAGGCATCATCCCAAAATTCCAGTTGGGGAGGCATAGAACTAATATGGGCATGGAGTGGCTCATGAATGCCTAGTATGGGACTAAGCTATGGAAAGCAGAATCGGCACGGATTGGATCAGATCGATCTATCCGCGCAATTTTTGGCCGGCCCAATCCGATCTCGAGTCCTGACCCCATTCCCTTAATGGGATCGAGCGGATCGGCTGGGATCGGCCTGGATCGGCCGATCCATGGCCCAACAACTAGTTTCATGGAATTAAATCCATGTTCATGTAGGTAGTTCAGGGGTGCAAATTGGATGGGGTGGATGGGGTGAAGGCAACCTGAAACAATCCAAATATTTAACCCATCCTGATCTTTGTTTCATGGAATTAAATCCATGATCAAATCAGATTCATTTTAACCAATTAATTGAATCGGATCAAAGTTTACTTGAATACACTTTTATAGCCTAATGAGACCAACATGGCCCAATTAATTTTGCAGAAAAAACAGGTGTTAAAAATAATTTTAGTAGCGTTGAAGGTGGAGGCTGGGGAATAAAAACTTCTATTGACTACTAAAATTTATCCTTAGTCCGTGAAAAGTGAGGATAAAAATAAAAGAAAATTTAACATTTAAAAGAACACTAGTTTGATCTCATCTCTTTGTTATTTAGGTTAACTTAGCTTGGCTCGATGGTCAAACTGAATCCAAGGTTGTCACAATTAAAACTCTATTTTTTCTTTTTATTTTTATTTTAATTTTTTGAACTTTTCTTTACAATAAAATGGGGGAATTGGACTGGATCGGTTGGGATGGGATCGGATCAGATCAGCTGCCCAGACCTGGACTGATCCGAGTCTGATCCTCGAGTTTGCCTTCCTTGGACTAAGCAGCTTTCACGAACACCTTCAAAATACCATCTGGACAATGACACAAGGTTCAAGTTACTGAACCAAACTGTTGACTCAAAATTAAAGTTAGTGGTTACTGAACCAAATTGTCAACCCAAAATTCAACTTAGTGGGTGAACAGAGGCATAGCGCTAATATAGGCAAGGAATGGCTGGTGAACACCCAGTATGAGATCAAATGGCTTTTGCAAACACTCTCAAAAGGCCCTTTATATATCCCTCTATACGAAAAAAGAATCCCAAGAAAGCCTTTTATCAGCACCAACCGCATGGTGGTGTGTGATGCCCTAGCTCTCCAAAATAGAAAACCAACTGGGAGCTATGCACCCTAGTGGCCAATAATTCACAGCTGTGGGAGGATTCCAGAGTAGCCTTGAAGTTTATAGTATGACCAGAAGGGGTTTGAAGGAAGTTCAGATGATGCCCTCTCCTATGAAAGATGAGAGACAGGTGGTTTTGTTCTGCCAGACAATGGTTATGATCCTCTGCTGGACTCTCACACAAAAAGACCAGAAGCTGGCTATCCATGGAGTCAGCAATGATACAAGCAAAGAAGCACAACACCCAACCCAGTGGCCAAACCCTAAGGAAGTAGGGGAATGAATACAGTGGCCTCTGGGAAGTTGTGTTCCAGCAACAAAAGAATATTAGCAGGAGTAAGGTCAGCATCTCACCTGCCCCCCTCAATGAAAAGAACCTCAAAAGACCTCTAACCAGTATCTCCAAGGTCATGCCCCTCTCTGATGTATATCTCCTTGCTAACTGTTACGCACAGGATGAATTATAGAACCACAACCAGCCAAGGCAAGGAGAAAGAGAAAGACGTGGAAGAGTTTTCTGTATGAGGAGGGCCAGGAGGCAGCAAGCATGCAGAGGCTGCTGAAGGAATCATGATGATGGTGCCCCTTAGACTTCACTGATGAGTCATCTGTCCTGAAGCAATTTAGATGGCGTGGTAAAGTTAGTGCAGAGGTGGTGGATGTATCAACTCAGAATGTTATGGAACAAAATGGCAGAGATGAGTTAAATTGTGCAATTGATTAAACTCGAAATGAATAAGGGGGAAAAAGGTCCTTTGGATTACAGAACTGAAAGTATTGAATTGGAAGTTTAGAGGTATTAGGAAAAGTTGGAAAAGAGGTCAGGCAGATAGGTATGCCGAGAGGTATTCACACGCTGGCACTACAGGAAACTAAGATAATGCAACTGACGGATTTGTTAGTAAGGGAGCTGGGAGGAAGCAGTAGGCTATCATCATGGACAGAGAATCATGCTATCAACCTATCTGGTGGCTATCTAGGCCAGCTGGGATTCCACGTTATGTGGAGATTCAAGGTTTGGAGGTACTATAATTCTCCTTTTTTTGGTTACACATGGGCCACAGGACATAAAGTTTAAGTTGATGCTTGTAGATGAGCTAAAAGAAACATCAGCATGTAGTCTACCTTGCTGAGTGATGGGGACTTTATCGTAGTTGCATTGAGAGAACTGGAGGCCATGGAATGCAAAATCGGCCGATCCCGAGTGATTCGACTTGGGATCGGCAGTGGCCGGTCCGATTGGGGGGGGGGAACGGCCCTTCCCCCTCCAGTTTACTGAGATCTGACTGGTCCTCAGTCATGGGATCCCAGCCGATCCCCTGCTGATCCGATCCGGATTGGATTGGGATCGCCGGACCCCCGACCCGGTCCGGAATTCCATGCTGGAGGCTGGCCACTTGACACAATGAGTGCAAAATTTGTGGAACTAATCTGAATTCTGCAAACGAGGATTAATAGACATGTCTCCCAAATTTGATGTATGCCAGGACCAGGATAAGTGATAGAGAGACAACAAAACATCCAAAATTGATCTAATCTTTATTTTGGGGAAAAGAGACCATCCCATGCCCTTGGCAGAGGATGTGCTCTTCCAAAACATGCATCTAACAATTTACAATTGTTGATTTCAGTGAAATAATGTTCAGACCCAAACAAGGATGGCAATCTCGGTATCGGTACCGGTGGGTACCGATACCGGTACGTATCGGTTTCAGTATTGGCCGTATTGGCCAGTACTGGCCAATAAAAAATAAATAAAAATATTTTATAATTATTTTAACTGCAAAGACCGGCATTGACCGATTCAGTAGGTATCGGTACTGGTCCCGGCCGATATTGCCAACCACGGACCCAAAAGAATATCAGGAGTTTACCAACTAGCACAGAGATGGTGGAGAGAACACAGTGCATGTGAGGGTTAGTGATAAAGTTCTGTGTATGTGACAAAACCACAAATGCCATTTAGTCACCTATGAGATATTCATGAGTTGCTCCGTGCCTATACTGATTTTAGGGCTCCACCCACTAACCCAAGTTTTGGGTCGGCAGTTCAGTTCAGTAGCAGAGAGCATGGAGATTATACTTGTATATTCCCCTTTTTCTTCTTTAATAAATATGTTTTATTATCCTTTTTCTATAAAAGGCATCATCTCTTGCCTTGGACAAAAAAGGCTGCATCTCAACCAGCCAACCGAAATTTGGTGATAACCCACTCAGTTGCCACAGCTCGATGAGTTGCACATTTCCTCTATGTTGACAGCTTGAGGTGTTAATGGGAAGGCACAGCCGTAAGAATGGTTGATTTAATTCATAGTTGTCAATGCTGTCCGGCTCCCTCACTAATCCCATTTTCCTACTGGAATGGGACGTTCCGGTGTCCCGTCCAGGAGTTTTTTTCCATGCATATTTCAACACATATAAAACATATATATACACTATATGAAAAATAAATATATAAACATGGAAATAAAATAACATTAATGAAATCAAAACATTTAGGATGGGTTTATGGTTTTAAAAAGGAGTATATTCATCAAATGAAACCCCTAAAATAAGTTTACAAGGAGCCTAAGTGGTTAGGAAAATCTCATGTTAAAATACAATTCTGGTTTGGATAGGCCGGGGCGGGCCAGAATAGACCGGAACAGGCTGTGACGTACAGGGACAGACTGGGACAACGATTGGGACAGATCAGAAACTGCCCCGTCCATTTTCTCACTGGGACGGAACATCCTGGCCGGGACAGGCCGGCACTTGACGGGATTGACTACTATGGATTTTATGGTGGCCAAGGCCTTGGTTCCACTTCGCCTGTCAGAGTACAAATTGAAAATTTGTTTCTGACTGCTTCCACTTTCCGGTACTGATGACCAGATGATAACTATGACACTTGCCTGAGTTTTTGCTTTCGAGGGTTCAAGGTCACACTGAATGCAATTCATCCTTATTTCTCAAGCAGCCTCCCCCTGTTTTGCATACATTGAGCCACCACTCATGGCCAGGAGCTTGGCAGTGATCCCCTATAAACAGGTCGCTTATTTATGTTCTCCCAATGAACTCTCCGTCTCTCCCTCTCCTACTTCCACGATAACTAATTTCTCTGTATATTCAACCATTACTGGCTTTGAGAGCTACTGGGAAAACCCATTTCTTTTGGACAGTAACTCTCATCCTAGCAATGAAGAGAAAGTGGATCTTTAAGGTTATACTTGTCACACTTTGAACTCTCTGGTATATTTTACCACTCCAATTCGCTCCGCCCTTCCCACAGTTGTGTAGAGGAAATTACTGGCAATTTCTCAATGGTTCCACTGCTTTTGGGGCTGTTTCCTGTATAGTACATCACAATGGGGAACTTCCTGTTATTCTTGAGGGTTAGGTCCACGTCAAGAAGCCTCATCATCAGTTCTGCTACTGGACATCTGAGCAATAGCTTATCCTTTTGCAGCTTCCAAAACTAACATTTCTTGTCTCCTCCCTAGTGATATAGACAGGCTGTATTCACCTTTCTTCGGATGCCATCCACCCCAATTGCAAGATCCAGTTGGATGGGTTTTGAGGTTCCTCTACATCAGTTGATCAATCTTGTGATAACTATGGAGAGAGTATCTCTTCCTCTCTAAAACCCATTATGTGCAACTCCTCTGCTGTCCCTCTGCTTGTCCTCCTGGGTTGACGTCTCCAACGTTTGTGCCTTAAAGTGAGCATGCTCTTTAGTTGACTGCATTCCTGCAGCCCATTGCCCATTTTGGAACAGCAGTTAACAAGGAAGAAGCTCTTTCCTTATGTTGGATTCTCATTATCCTGCACACATTGCCCATTTTTGAACAGCAGTTGAGAAGGATCTGGATTCTCATTATCTTGCACAGCTCTCTTTCAAATCTTGTTTGCCTTCTTGACCCGCCACTTGATGCTGGGCACTCTATTTGACCCCTCCAAGTCTTCTTGGATTAATAGATATTTCCACATACAGTTTAACTTAAGAGGTGTTTTTTTAATGTTTTATGGGTGAGAGCACATTGAACATGTGCAATGCCGTGGGTGAGCTCTTTAGACGTGACTTCTTAATGATGTAGTGGAATGGAGTTTGCCTTTTTAAGAGGAAATAAGGCTTCTGAATTTGTTTCTTTGTGTGGAACCGAGGACCATTGTCGAAAGTGGGGAATTACAGTCTTGGGAGGAGAATACAAGTATTTATTTGTATTATTGCTTCCAGGTTCCATTGTCCTTCATGGCCTATCTTTATAAGCACCAATTTTGGAAGGATAAGGATAACTTAAGTGCACCTGTCTTTCATGGCCTATCTTTTTAAGTACCAATTTTGGAAGGATGAGGATAACTTAAGTGCATCATGTGGTGAAGAGATCTTGCCATATCTTTTTTTACTCATGAATTTCAATAAAGACACAGAACCGTTACACAAAGATAGACAGCCAAAAAACCCAAACCACAAAGGCTCAACTTATTTTATCTATGGGATAAACTAAGGCAGAGCAGAACTATAGTTCACAAAAACAATTTACACCCATCCTGGGACATAGAGAAAATAACAAAGCACCGCCCGTCAGAAGGGATCCCCACAGCTTTCCCCCACTCGATCACCCTTTTGAAAGCTATTCTAATAATCTCAGATAACACCTTGTGCTCCTGATTGAACCTCCTGGAGTTTCTTTCATTCCGCACACCCCATAGCCCTGCTGGAAGTATGAGCAGCCACAATTTCTTCTCCGCTTGCCAAGGGCAGATAGAATCCCACCATTCCATCATATCTACCTCATCAATTGGCTCCTTCCAAGGAATCTGGAAAATCTTGCATACAGTCCTGCACAAAACATTAATAATTCCACAATGGCAAAACAGATGGATAGATGTTTCAACAAACAGACCACAGAAGATGCATAGTGGTTTCTGATTCTGCAGAAAGGATTGATTCTATCCATTATAGGCATTCTTCCCAGCGCTAGCTTCCATAAGAAGATCCTGATTTTGGTTGGAAAAGTGTGAGACCATACTAGATGCTCCCATCTTACTCTTAACCCATGATCATTAATAACTCTTGACAGAGCATTAACAGAGAACACACCTTTATTATTCCATACCCAAATCGTCTTATCCTCCATTCTTGGATTGAGTTGGATATTATCAATGAGTGCCAAAATATTCACCAACTGATCAGCCTCCACCTCGGTAGGATTTCTTCCCAAATTAATAAACCAAGAGGAATTATTTGCAGAGTAAAAATGGGCAACTGATTCTCCCTTATCCTCAACAATTTGGTAAAGAAGCTTGAATCGCTGCGCAAAGGGCAAGTCAGAGCACCACTTCCAATTTTCATTACCAACGGAAAATCTAATAGCTGGGATGAGAAAGTCTGCCATATTAGCTATGCTTCTCCATAATGGTGACAAGGGAGCATTGGAACTTGGGAGGATACTCCATCTAGAAGAATTAGGATAGTATCTCTCCCTAATTATCCTAGCCCAAAGAGCATCCCAATCCTCTCCCGATCGCCACAGCCATTTTGTCAGCAATGCTTTGTTAAAAGTGCCAATTTGCATCAGCCCTACTCCACCTTGATCTTTCCTTTTGTAAACCTTGTCCCAAGCCACTAAATGTAGAGCTCTTCTATCTCTCTTGCCTCCTCTCCAGGAGAAAGAACTTCTTTTGGAATCAATCAACCTTTCTATAGTCTTAGGGATTTTAAAAATGGACATATGATAGTTTGCCAGAGAAGAAAGAACAGTCTTGGGGAGGATCCATCTCCCTCCTGCTGACAAAAATGTAGCCTTCCATCCCTCTAATCTCTGTTCAAATTTTTTGACCAGTTCATCCCAATCCCTAACTCTGCTCTGAACATTAGATAGAGGCAGTCCCAGGTATTTGATGGGAAATCAGACATTCTATGAGTAAAAATATCAGCAATGCTCTTCACTCTGTCATGGGGTAAATTGATTCCTATAACTTCTGATTTATCAAAGTTGATAACCATTCCAGTAATGGCCGCCGTTAAAGACAGCAATTTGTGCATATTCGTGATCATATCCTCCTTGCCTGAAGAAAGCAACAGTGTATCATCTGCGAATTGTAGGTGAGAAAGCTGCAGACCATGCCTTCCCACCCGAAAACCATCCACCAACCTTGCTCTGCAGCTCTATCCCAGAGCGAGCTCATGATTTGCCCAACCAAAATAAATAGGAGCGGTGAGATAGGGTCACCTTGTCTCAATCCTCTAGAGCTACCAGAAAAAACATGAGGTTCACCATTTACCAAGATAGAGAATTTAGAAGTAGTACCGCTCATAACCCATCCATTCCATTTTTTTTTGAATTCCATAGCACCAAGGGTTTTATGAATGCACTGCCAACTAACTCTAACATATGCTTTTGCAAAATCCAGCTTGACGACCACTCCCTCTCTTCTGCTGATTTTCTGCGCATGAATTGCTTCATGGGCAGCTAGAAAATTGTCCAGTATATATCTACCTTTCAAAAAAGCCGACTGATCGCCATTTATCACATTGATCAACACTTTTGTCAATCTATTAGCCATGACCTTAGTGATGATCTTATAGCATCCATTCAATAAACTAATAGGCCTATAATCTGACACAGATTTAGCTCCTCTTTTTTTTGGGATAAGAACTATGAAGGTGGAATTGAAAGCTTTAATAGGTAAGTGGAATTGAAAGCTTTAATAGGTAAAGGTCTATCTTGAAACTCTTCCATGACTTTCATAAGGTCTTGCTTTACAATCTCCTAGAAGAATTGGTAGAAACCCATAGAAAACCCATCTGGCCCTGGGGACTTGTTTGCATTCATACTAAAGATAGCATCTTTGACTTCCTCTTCAAAGAAGGGGCTACAGAGGCTATTGGCTTGACATTCTTCAATTCTTGGGAGAATTTCAGCCTGTAAGTGTGGTCTCCACCAAGGTTTAAAAACTCGGCTCGGATTGGCACGGATCGGCCGACTCGGACCGGTTTTGGGCCGACCATGCCGATCCAGAGTAACCTGGCTGAGTCCAGGATTCGGATCGCCCGATCCGATCCGGATCGGGCCGGGTCGGCTCGGATTGGCCCGACCCAGCCCCCAACGGCTAGTTTGACTAGCCGTTGGGGGTTAACCTAGCCGTTGCTGGCCGTTCCCAAACGGCCAACAACGGCTAGTTTGGGCCTTGGGGGTCTATTTAAACCCCCCCAAGGCCCTCCTAAGGCTCCACAAATTTCCTTTGAGTCTCCTAACATTCTTGCTCTCTCTCCCACTCTCTTGATCATAGAATTCTCTCTCCATCTCTCCCACGAGGTCACTTCTAGTCTACTACAAGCTCCGCGATCTCTCATCTTCTTGTGTTGTGAAGGAATGACATCTCAAGGTGCTGCTGAGCGGTCATCTGGGAATCCTCCTAGCGCTGATCCTGCTTGGGGTCATTGCACACCGGTGGACATGGGCCAAAGAAAGGTACAATGCAAATATTGCAACCGGGTCGTCTCTGGCGGGGTCTATCGATTCAAACAACATCTTACTGGAATAAAATGTGAAGTTGCAGCATGTGCTCGAGTTCCTTTAGAGGTTAGGATCCAATTTCGAACTTATGTGAAGGAGAAGGAATCAAGCAAAGCAAGTACTGCCAGAAGAAGACAGGAAATTCGAGAGGAATTGTCTGAACCAGCGCGAAGGTCTGATGCTAGAGTCCGACTTGGTGGAAGTAATCAACCTATAAATGTTGATGATTGGGATACAAGTAAGTTTCTTATTTAACTTATTTTCATGTTCTTCATTTAACGTTTTTAGACAAATAGTTATAGTAGATTAATTTTTTTTTCTTTTACATTTAAAGCTAAATTGCGACGTGCAATGGAAGCAAGCCGGCGGTCCTTTGCAGATGAGGACTTATTTCAGCAAACTGGAAGATATAGAGGACAAGGAAGTGGCTCCACACCTTATGCACAAGAGAGCACTAGTGCCGGCATGAGCGCTAATGTATGCGAGGAGCTGCCTCAGGAGTTCACTAGAGTTGGAGATCCTATAGTAGGTCCAATAGATCCCTTGCTCACCAAGAAGAGGGATAAACAACCTTCTATTAGTGTTGTATTCAAGAACTTAAAACTTTGTAAGGAGAAGATAGGGAGAGCTACATCTAGGTGGTTTTTCTATAACAGTATCCCTGCTAATGCTGCCAAGGGGCCATATTATGAGTCCATGATCGAGACCATACAAGAAGTTGGCAAAGGGGTTGAGGGACCTTCTCCATATGAGATATACAACAATTACTTAGATATGGAAGTTGATGACATCCGAACATACATTAAATCATTTGAAAGGATCTGGGATGAGTATGGATGCACTTTAATGTGCGATGGATGGACAGGTACATAAATCTTATCTTCAGTTTCTTATCTTATCTTCATTTTTTCTTAATCAGAATGGGTCTCTTTCTGATTTCTTATCACGTTTGGAACTTTACAGGGATAACAAGAAGAAGTATGATCAACTTCTTAATTTACTGTAAAGCCGGAACCGTATTTTGGAAGTCCATTGATGCATCTGGAAAAATAAAGAATGCCCAATACCTATATGAATTAATGGATCAAATGGTGGAAGAAGTGGGCGAAAAAAGGATTGTCCAAGTGGTTACGGACAATGCAGCGGCGTTCAAGTTAGCTGGACAAATGTTGATGCAGAAGAGAGAACATCTATACTGGGTTCCCTGTTCTGCTCATTGTATTGACTTGATGTTGGAAGACATTTGCTCTGATCCGATGGTAGATGGAGTGGTCAAGAGTGGTCGATTTATCACCACATTCATCTACAACCACGACAACATTCTGGATATCATGCGCACACATACTCATGTAAGAGAATTGCTTCGTCCAGGAGCCACCAGGTTTGCATCTCAATATATCTCTCTAGATAGTTTAAGTCAACAAAAGAACAACTTGATTAGGATGGTGGCATCGGAAGATTGGGAGAATCACATATTGCGGTATGTATCAACTAAGGTCAGAGAGAAAGGTAAGAAAGTGGCTGAACTAATTCAGTCTAGACCCTTCTGGAGAGGGGTGCAAACGGTGTTAAATATTGTAGAACCGTTTGTCCGTGTCTTGCGATCTTGTGATGGAGAAAGAAGATCGGATATGGGATATTTATATGAAGCTATAGACAGAGCTAATGAGCTCATTCAACTTAACAATCCAACAACCTATGTGAAGTGGTGGGACATAATAAACATACGTTGGGAACACACTTTACATCACGATCTTCATGCAGCTGGTAAGCTACTAACTTTCTATATGTATTATTTGTATACACATTTCTTTTAAGTAATAACTAACTTCGACTTATTTATTTAGGTTATTTTTTCAACCCTCAGTACATGTTTAGAACTGATGGGAAGAAGGATAGCTATGATAGTTGCTCGGAAGTGTTGATGGGGGTTAAGTTTGTTATTAAGCGCATGCTTACAGATGAGGACAGAGCAATAATGGCATGGAAGTAAATGCATGATTACAGAATGATGTTATACCACTTTGGGACAAGTACTGCTCAAAGAGCTGCCAAAATTTTGAGTCTAGATTTAAAAATTATTAACTAGATGTTCTACTTAATTTTTAATTATAGCTTGCATATTGTTGACATGGCCAATTTTCTATTTACAGCTGACTGGTGGCTAGATCATGGAAAAACATATGGGTATGAAGATCTAGCCTATGTTGCAATTCGGGTCTTAAGTCAAACAACCTCTTCATCAGGTTGTGAGAGAAACTGGAGCACCTTTGGCTTGATTCACACCAAGCAAAGGAATAAATTGAAGTCGAGCCGTCTAGAAAAGTTAGTATTCTGTCATTATAACATGAGGTTAAAGCTAAAAAATCTAGAGCTCATAAGGAACCTTCAAAGGTAGGAGAAAGAGAGAATTTCCGGACAAGCCACGGAGACGACACATGTAGAAGAAACCTATAGACTTGGATGAGCTGTTCGAGGAGCAACATCCACTAAATGCATGGGTTGATGCAAGCACTTCAAATGAGTCTGAATTCAACCCAAATGATCGGGAATGGGCGGAAGGTGAGTTAGATAATGTTCCATTACCTACTGATTTTCAATCTCCTCCTCCAAAACGTCAGAATAAGAGCAAAAAACAAGCACCAAGCAAAAGGAAGAGTGGTACTGGAATTCAGATTGTTGATCTGGAGACTATCGAGGAAGAGGATGAAACGTCAGAACTAAGTGATAAGGTCCAATATCAAACCTCAAATGACTCGACATCAAAGACGAGCTCCGACAGTTCTGAGAATGGCGGAGATGCTACCAGTGCCCCAGCCCCAGCTCCACCAATTCAATTCACTGGAGAAGAAGAATACACACATGCTACCCAAGATGAACATCATGGTAGCAGAGCAGGACGTGAATAATCTTCCATTCAAACATTCAGCAGATCAAGGAGGAAGGACAAAGGTAAAGCTCCTCAGTGTGCAGAGGCCAAAGAAGAACTTAGGAGGGAGAGAGAATATCAGGAGCAACTATCAGATGCATCATCATATTCTCCATACGAAGGGTATAGTCAGCTTACTGGATATGTAGTTTACCCTCCTCAACATTCTGATACATCCGACTATTCAGGGGGTTGTCTAGAATATCCACAGTTGTCAGTCATTTATACCAATACGGATGACTATAGCCAGTATGTGATGCAATATGAACAATACTACCAGAGCTATATGTCATGGACTGAGTATGTAAGCCATATGTTCATTCAGTATAATGTACGTTTGGAATAAATGTAAGTTCATAATCATATATGTAAGTTTATTCAAGGTTTTTTTGTTCAACAACATCTTATGTACTTCAAATCAATGTATTTCAACACAATTATGCATTAGACTTGTGTTTTATATTTTTTTCACATTTTTTCATATTTTTTTCTATTTTTTTCTGCTATCCGAACCAGCCAAGCCTAACTCAACCAGGATCGGCCGGGATCGGACTTACTCGGATCGAAATCGGCCGATCCGATCGGTTTTGGACCGGCCGATCCGGGACCTGATCCCGGGTTTCTTAACCTTGGTCTCCACCACTCATTCTCTGTGAAAAGTTCTTTGAAATAAGAAGCAAATATTTTCTCATTTTTTGCCAATGGGCATACGTGACAACTGAGTGTCTCAGGACTTATTTGACCAAACAATGGAAGAAATAAGACTCTCAAAGAACAAAAAGTAAGGTGGCCTAGACGAGCGTGCCATAAATGGATTTCTTGCAATTGCTAACATGTATCCTGACTAGCTGTAGAATGAAGCGCAACACGTACTCCTGGATCAAAGTAGTAGAGATCTCCTGCTTCACGTCTAGTCCCAATCAATTGCCTCGACTTTAGGTCTTGGAAAACACAATGGTTAAGGAAGGTCACAGAACGTTTTAAACATTTAGTGATACTACTAACATACAAGAGATTCATAGATAATGTAGGGACATGAAAGGTTGAGGACAAGACAAGGTGATCGTTTAATTGAATAGTGCCACAACCAGCAATGGTGGCTCGAGAGCCATCAGCGATGGTCACCTTGTCTTGACCAGAGCTCAAGGAATAAGAGGAGAACAATGTAGGAATATCAATCATATGATCCGTGGCTCCTGAGTATATAACCCAATGAGTAGGAGCCAGACATGTAGAGAAACTCAATACAACACTAGAAGTAACTGAATGAGCAGGAAGCATGGATGGCAGTACCGGTATCGGTGGGTATCGGTACCGGTACGTACCGGCCGGTACCAGCCCGGTATCGGCCGATACTCTTTATAGGCATGGTACCGGTGCCGGCCGATACTCTTTATAGGCATGGTACCGGTGTCGGCCGATACCGGTACGTATCGGCTGGTACGTACTGGTATCGGCCGAACTGCCAACCATGGCAGGAAGGGATGATGATGATGAGGTAGAGGTGGAACCAAGCTGTGGAAGTAGACGCTGCAACTGAGTAATGTCCTGTAAGGTCAATCCCTGGGGGACTGAACCTTGATCCGAGGGAGGAATTGGCTGAGGATCCCTACTAGGGTTAACAACAATATACCCCTTAGGTAGTTGTCCCTTCTTGTCTTTATGGAACTTAGGAGGCTTCTTCTCGGGATAAAAATCACAGCAATCATCGGCAAGGTGATTTTCTCTCCCACAATGACTACATATCTTTCCAACCTTAAGAGGTAGCCTTGTTCTGTCTAGACCCCACCTTTCATGCTTTTCTGACCAGCACCTACAAAAGCCAAAGATTCTCCAACAGATACAGGTCCAGTATTGTCGTTCATGGCTTTACAACGACCTTCTTCACTGAGCACTTTGTTGTACACTTGCTCAAGTGAGGGAAGATGATCCATACTCAAAATTTGTCCATGAAGATTCTCAAATTCTTTGTTCAGACTTGCCGAGAATTTGAAAATTTGATTGCATTGACCATATGCTAAAAATCTCTTTTGATTTACGTCACATGTCCACTCTACAACACATGTCCAGTCATCAGGTGCATGATAGTCCAGGTCCCACTTACTACGAAGCATGGTTTGCTGTATCGTACCGGATTGAGCCGACTCGTATCTGGGTCGACCCGATCTAGTGGGAAGCATCAAGTTGGACCGGATTGTACCGACTCACACATGCTTAATAGAATGTTACATTGAGTTTTTCTTATTTCATAAGTAAAATTATACTTTTTATATCAATTAATAGGGTTCATTACTCTAAAATGTGGCTTAAGCTTATTAATTTATAAACTCACTAGCTTGACTCGTGCGAGTCCGACCTCAGCTTGAGTCGAATCGTTATCGTACCATATCTGGGAAGGTATGATCCGATCCGGATCTGCAATATGGCGATGATGGCTACGAAGTATACCATAATAGCCTCCAACAATATGACTGCCCTGTCGGAGTTCATGGATCTCACTTTGCAGTTGATAAATACGGACCATGTACTGCTTCTGTCCAAACATTACCTCGAGAAGGGTCCACATGTTGTGGGCCGACTTCTTTCGAAGATCAATCTTTGAAGATCAGCACCGAGTTTATTAACCAAGACATAACTATGCTGTTCTCAAAGTACCATTTGTCGAATCCAGGATCTCCGGCACTCAATCTCAGTAGTTGTCCATTGATATAACCGATCTTTTCATGACCGGCAATGTAAATTTCAGCTGCAACAGACCATTACATATAATTGTGCTCATTCAGTTTTACCAGAGTAATTTGAAGGCCAACATTGTCGCTCCTGGCCATTGGGACTGACAAATCGGCGGAGTCGGTGGTCTTGGATGTAACCTCAGACTGCATTGACTCGGACATAGCTGCACACATGTGCAAGAGATGAGAGGAGACTTCCCCTTTCATGAGCCTTCTTCAATAGGAAGAGAAGAGGCAATACAACAAACACTTAGTGTGCGCAAACTACACCAAGGATGGATGGAACAGAACCACTCCCCGAAAACAGCCCGTACCCAAGCTGCACAGGAGAGAAGATAGGGAGGGATGGATGGACCTCAAACTCCAGGGTCTGGAGAGCAGCCGTCCTGCATACACAGGAGAGAACTGGGCTGTCCCGATCAACCTGCACTCAGATTGAGGATGCAGAAAGAGACTTCATGCCGCTGCACATGGAAGGAGGAGGGTCCATGGACTCTGTGGGCATGAAGACCATCAGCTGGCAGACTGTAGGGAGGCCGGACTTGGACCCTTAGCTCAGTTGCAGCAGCCAGAGACAAAAAAGAATCGCATCAAACATGGCAGGGATGCAACCAGCAGTCAACGGATGACCCGACGAGGCCCAAAGATGATCATTGCTCTGATACAATGAAGATTTTGGGTTTTACATGATGTTGTGTGTTGGAAGGAGGAAGAGAAGAAGGGAAAAGAGGAAGAGGAGGGGGAAGGAGGAGATCACATGGAACAAGGGAAGCAGCCAGCCGCAGCCTTCTCACAAGGTTTTATTAGGTCAAACACTTAATAACAAATGACTAGATGGCCCCTATTACATAGGAGGACATGCAGGGGTGTTTGGGGAATAAACAAGAGAGAACTTAAGCTGTTAGACCCATCCTACTAGGTCTGGTAATGAACCAATGCCTAGAAGAAAGAACTTAAGCTATCAGATCCATCTTACCGGGCCTGTTAATGAACCAGTGCCTGAAAGATGACCCAAACCAGCCTGAACCGGCCCTCTATCCACTACAAGTACCAACCAATACCAATACATGTTAGACTAATACGCATCGATATCGGCTGACAATGCGAACCATGGTGTCGTCAACATACTGGAGGTGGGATATCTATCTGTTGTTAGGATGTGCATATCGATATGGCCGATTCTGCCAACAATGGTTTCATCAACATACCGGAGGTAGGATATTTGTCTACCATTAGGAGCCACTTGGAAGCCAGTAATCAAGCTTGCTGCCTTAATCCTCTCCAACATTCCACTCATGATGTGTGCAACAAGGACAAAAAGGGGGGTGGGGGATATTGGATCTCCTTGTTGTAGCCCTCTGCTATTGTGGATGAAGGTAGTGGATACCCCATTAATGAGGATAGTAAAGGAGGCCGAAGTTAGGGAAGCCCTAACCCAGTTGACCTAGTGTGAGACTTCATTTTTCAAAGATGTTTAAAAAAAAAAAAAGAATTTGGCATTTTGAAAAAGAGGACTTTGGTTTAAAAGAGAAGTCTTGGAGTTAAGAAAACATAGTCTTCTCTTTCTTTTTTTTTTAATGTAGATTTTGAGAACTTGGGATTAGTCCTCAAGTCTAAGATTTTGAAAACATGGATCCGTGTTCTTGACCTCTCCCTACTGACCTCGGTTAGTGTTAATTATGCCAGTTATTAACTAGCAACCCTTGATTAACCGTCCATGAAAGCCTATTGATAAAATAGGAGTAAAACAAATTGCCTCCGTGTGATGCATGCATATGAGATTCTTTTTCTTTTTTTATTATTTTTTAAGAAAATTTACAAGGATCCTTTGAAGGATACTTAAGGGATTCTAGAGTTCTCACGGGGACATGAGGACTTAGGGTCTTTTAAGAGTACTAAGAAAATTAGTCTTTTGGACATAACTTCCGTTAGGACCCTTGAAAGAATATGAAATGGTCAAAGGCATCCTTTAAGTATCTTTTGAAGGGATAAGAGATTCTTTGAATAGCATATCCCCCTTCTTAGGTTCATTTAAGAGGATGAAGGCCATAAAAGGATATCCTTGATTAATAGAGCATGAAGGCCACCACATGCTTAAGGATATTCCCTAATGGTCCCTTAACCAATATGAAGGAACCAAAATAAGTTGGCCGTTCAACCAATATGAACGAATCACAGTTAAAGAATATGAGGCAACAATTATATGTAGATTTTTAATTGAAGTACATCACACAATGTTGGTCATCTTAATAAAATGATCCATGGGTTATATGGACGCTCTACCAATAAGAGAGAACCAATAACCACATGGTTATTCTATTGCGAATGAACCCCTAAAATTATGGTTACTCTACCAATGAGAGTAAGCCAACAAATTATTAGAGAAAATCAATAGATAATAGTCACTCTAATGAAATGATTCATGTGGTGTATGGCCACTCTACCAATAAGAGAGAACCAATAACTACATAGTCATTCTATTAAGAATGAACTATTAAAAATTAGTTACTCTGCCAATAAGAGTAAACCAAGCACAAATACGGGCTATTTCACCAATAGAAATAAACCCACTTAATTTTATTATTGTTCACAATATTACAATAATAAACAAAAAATAAAATTATCCTTGTCTTTTTTTATTTCCATGTACAAAATCTTCCAAAAAGGTCTTTTTCTGCAGAATTCCTTGAGCAGAGCCTTCCCACTTCTTTTTTTCTTTGGCTCTGTGCGTGTGTCCCACTTGGCAGGCTTGGGGGGCCTTTTATAGGCCAAGCAAGGGGCCACCAGAGGGAGGGGTATAACCACCGGTGGCACCCCCCCCCCCCCCCCCCCCCCCCCCCCCCCAAAACCGGCACCACCTAGGAAACCGAGGGGGGGGGCGGGAGGATAGAGATGAGAGGGAGAGAAAGATTGGTTAGGAGTGAGTGAGTGAGAGAGAGAGGATAGAGATGAGAGGGGGACTGGTGGCAACCCCCCCCCACCACCACACACACATTTTTTCTTCTGTTTTTTCCTTTTTGGACCCCCCCACCACCGGTGGGGGTCTAATAAAGGACCGGTTGGGGGGGGGGGGCGAGGCCGGCCAATGCTCCCCTCTTCACTGCCGGTCTCTTCTCTCTCTCCCTGCTGCTGCTCTCAAAACTGCCCCCCTCTCTTTTCTCTTTTTCTGATTTTTTCACAGCCATGCCCTCCTTTCTTCTTCCTTTTCTACGTCTCTCTCCATCCCTTTGGCTTCTTCTTCTTGGAGGGGTGCAGAACAAGTACAGCATAGGGCCTGCTGCCCTCTTTTTGCGTGCTGCTGCTGTGGTTAAGGTATTCTCTTCATCTCTTCACACATACACCTCATGCATGCTTGTATGTTTTGCATGCATCATACTGGATTTATGAACCCTAGTTTTGATGTATGTGGCCATCCTCTAGGATAAACCCTAGCTTCTTGTTTTGCATGCATGCATGCATTCACCTCACACATGGGTTTGTTTAGAGTTAAACCCTAGTATGGGGAAATCTGAGATTTTTTGTTCAAACACCTAGCTATCACCAAAACCCATCTTCTTTAAAATTTGTAACAAATATTCCCAGTTCACCCTATCATAGGCTTTTTCAAAGTCTAGTTTCACCACTAGACCCGTCTTGCGCTAAAGCTTCACGACGTGGATGCACTCATGGGTCTAAGGAAATTCTTCTGGATAAATCTACCTCTGATGAAAGCTCCTTAGTTGCAAGAGACTTCTCTATTAACCACTCTCTATAACGTGGAGACCATCATTCTAGTGATGATTTTGTACATCCAATTCGATAAGCTTATGGTTATGAAGCTAGCAAAGTTGTGTGCCCCCTGCTTCTTGGGGATAAGCATAATGTGAGTTTTGTTGATGCCCCATAAATGTGCCTTGCTCTCTCAAAACTCCAAAGCTGCCTTCAACAGCAAATCCACTACTTCCCAGCAATGTTGGTAGAACATGAGGGGAAAGCCATCAGGACCTGTCCTGGAGCCTTATCCCTTTTCAGGTGGAAAGCTGCACTTTTGAATTCTTCCATAAAGAGGGCTGCAATTTCCCTCTTCTCAGCCTCGGATGTAGTGGGCCACGGATGATCTTCCTAAGAGAAAAGTTTGGATATGTCTCCTCAATGCCTCACCCTTGAAGACATACTGATTATCATCACGGAGCTGATAGATGTGGTTCAGTCTTCTCCTACCAGAGGCAATCCTGTGGAAATAGGTAATGTTCCTGTCCCCTTCCTTGATCCACCTCTTTTGACACCACTGCTTCCAGTATATTTCCTCCTTGAGAAATATATCTTGGTACTTTGCCTTCAACCTATCTCTAAGGATTCTGCCCTCCTCATCTAAACAGATCTGCTTCCTCCAAAGCATCCAAACCAGATGTCTGGGCTGGCAACCTGTCCTTGAGCTCTTTTCCTTGGAGGGTCCTAAAGGCACCCCAAGAAGACCACTCTTGAGCCAAGGGTTTGAGTTTCCTGCACAAAGTGGCCATAGCATTTCCTTCATGAGCATCTTCAAGCCAAGCCATTCTAGCCACCTGCATAAAGTCTTCCTCCCATGGTCACCATTTCTCTGATATGAATTTGGATCTTTTTGAGGGCCTAAAATTGATCTTGAGCATAGCTGGTTTATGGTCAGAGACTAGCCGATGGAGACACACTGCTTGAAGGTATGGAAAACGAACCTCACAATCAGCTGAGACTAGGAATCTATCGAGCCTAGAGCAAGAGGGCTCTACCCTGCAGTTGGACCACGTAAAAAAGAGTTAGAGATAACCACATCGACTAATGATGCCTTGAAAATCATCTATAATCCCTTGCGAGGAGGGCGGATCTGACTGCTTTGATACATTAGTAATGGCGTTAAAATCCCCAGCCACACTCCAAGGATTGCTAGACTGCCGACGAAGCTAAATGAGCTCCTCCCAAAGCTCCTTCTTCTATTCCCTACCCCGATGACCATACAGCCTTGTGAAATCCCAAAGAAAGCCATCCTCTAAATTACGAATGTAAGGGTAATGGTGTTCCTACCCACCATTCATCTTACCTCCTTAATCACATACTCATTCCATAGAACCATAATTTCTCCTGACCTACTGACTGCAAGAGAGCAGACTCCTCCCACAAGCCTCGCACCTCTAATCCCCTCTCAAGAATTCCACCCCCCCCCACCCCATGGCTCATACTTAGTGTCCTGAGTCCGGAATGCAAATGATGTTCACTTTGCATGTTCTAACTCACTCCCTTACCACTGTCTTCTTCTCCTTGTCCCTAATGTTCCAAGGAACAATCTTAATGAGCACATTGTGTTATCCTCCTCCCCTCCTGTAGCCTTCACCCCATCCCTGTCCACAGCATCCTCTTTCCACCTTGCGCTTTGCCTTCTTGCTCTATTCCTCCCTTGGCATCTTGCACCATTCCTAATTGCCACCTGTTTCGAATTTTACAGAAGGCCATCCCAATATCCTTCTCAGCACCCTCAAAAGAAACCCCCACTCACATTGCCACATCTCTGGCCTGCCCCTCCACCATTCTCCCCTCCTTCACAATAAGCTTTTTCACTTCGTGCTTGTTCATACCATAGCTGGGGTTCTCATCCATGTGATCCTGACCACTTACATCTTCCCATGCAGAACATGTCTTGGGAGATTCTTTCACTGGGAGAGCCTGCATAGGGGACAAATCTGCATCAGTTTCTTAGATAATTCGAGTGATAAATAATTAATTGCCAAAGCATCTGCATGAGGTATCCAGATCGTTGACAAACCGGGCCAGTTTTGATGCGTGTGGAAGAGTTTTGAAGATGTTCGTATGCAAGGTAAGTCAGCTCCTACAGTTAGCAGGCCATGCAACAATGACCGGTCTGCACCGTAGCTTGTAATTAATGCCGGGAGACAAAGGCGGTTTACATCATCATAATCCAAGTATTTGGTGGCTGCGGGAAGCTGTCTTTGTAGTGCTACATAATTTATGTGCCGTTTAATTTCTTAGAGAGAAGTTGATAGCCCTGCTGTTGGGGGTTTACGTTGAGTTGTTGTTTTTCATGTCTTATTTTCCTTTAGCAGTTCGGTGAGGAATCTCTCCAAGTCGTCGATTGTACTGCCTTCATATATTTAATATTTGGTGGTACAATCCCCAACATTTGAAAAAAGAGAGTAAATGGTTTCGTTTATTTAAGATATGTAAAGAAGAGACAACCCCCATTTAAATTGAATAAAAATATCAGAAAACTTATATCTCTAATCAATAAAAGGTCTACTCTTCACTCCTGGTATCAGAAAACTAATATCTCTAACCAATAAAAGGTCCATTCTTCACTCCTAGTAGAAAATCATGTTTCCGGTGATCCCATAAAAAAAAACTGTGGTCGATATAGCCATAAAATGTTATTCTTCATGGAACACAAAATTTTCATAAAAACCAAGTCTGACAAATTAAGTTAAATATGCATAGTACTTCTCCAAGGAGCCTCATTATTGTATGGACAGTGCTTAGCCAACTTAGGTTTATGTTAAAACTAGTCAAACTTGGGCACCTGTGGTCCAAAGGGCCTATAAAAATTAGCCCATTGAAGAGTCTCTAGTTCTAACCTGTAAGGCAAGAAGCTCTAGAATAGTTTCCCATATTTTTATATTTTTAAACGTTTAACTTTATAAATATAAAATTATCCTTTTTTTAATTTATAAGAGCAATTGCTTTGTATACATTTTTGTTAAAATTACAAGAGCAATTAGTTTTAAGTTAAAATTATGTTGCAATAATCTTACATGTAAACCCATAATTGTTGTGTACCTACTATCAAATGCAATATCAGTCACTGCAAAAGTGCCCATGGAGCTGATTGTGCACATCCCAAAAATAAGTACATTTTATCACCTATATGATCAATGAAAATGGCTAATAAATTATCACACTGCAGGATAGGAGAAGCCAATTATTTCATTCCAAGTTCTTGCAAAAGGGACCGATTCCAAATTATTTCTGCAGTGGCATTAGCTAGTCCCTACTATTTAGATTCAGTGTTGGAACGTGCCACAGTGCGTTGTTTCTTGGCACTCCATGGTATTAAGTTTGATCCAAGAAAGATGCCAACTCCACTGACAGAGCGGTGATCATATGGATTACCCACCCAGTCTGCGTCCAAATATGCACGCAATGTGGAGATATTGGAGCGCTGGAAGTGAAGGCCCAGAGTAATGGTGGACTTGGGATAATGTAGAAGATGCTTAACAGCGGTCCAATGGACAGTAGTGGGGTGGTGCATGAACTGACAGAGCTGGTTGACGCTGAAGGAGATATCTGGCCTTGTTAAGGTGAGATATTGCAATGCCTCACAACATGTTGATATTCTGAGGGATCACACCGCGAGTCACCATCAGGACTGGAGAGCTGAGCACCTGATGGCAAGGGAGTTACATTTTGCAGCAATCATCTTGGAAGATCAGCAATAAATTTGGACTGAGTGAGAAGGATGCGGTTGGGGATGTGGACACAGCTTCAACGGCTTCAATGCCCAGAAAAAAAATGAAGGCTGCTTAGATCTTTTATTGCAAATTCAGATTGAGGGGAGCATAGAAGCTCTTGAATCTGGATCTGAGAAACGCCCGTAATAATAATATCAACATAGATTAAAAGAATGATAATAGAAGAGGAAGTTTGTTTGATGAAAAAGAGAAGGGTCTGCAAGAGAACCGCTGTAAGTCCAGGAAATGCAAATAAGAGCTGAAATGTGTGAACCATGCGGCTCTTGCTTTAGATCGTACAATGAACAGTGCAGCTGGCGGACATGTGGAGAGCTCGGATTAGAGGAGCCAGGGGGCTGCTTCATGTAGATAACTTCATACGAGGCGACCATGCAAGAATGCATTTTTGACGTCAAGTTGCGAAAGGGGCCAGCCAGCAGAGATGGCAATGAGAAGTGCTGTATGAACAGTAACGGATTTGATGACGGGACTAAAAATGTTGTATCCAATAACATGTTGTGAGGCCAGAGGAGGGACCGGCATCCATGTTCCATTGGAAAGGCGGGCATTGTACCTGGGCCATTGCTGCATGCCAGTGGGGTTCACGATTAGCCTGAGTGAAATTTGATGGCTCTGGATGATCAACCTGAGTAATGAGAGCCAGTGGATAACAGTTATCAAATCATCAAGGGGGAAGTGAGCCATCCTTGGAGCAAGTGATCATCAAATGTGTTGAAGATGCTAAAGGGGGTGGAGGTGCAGGAGATGCAACTGGAGCAGCAGGAGCGGTAGTCACTTAATGTATGGAGGACTGCCCAGATGAGGTGTGGGGGTCATGCATGGCTGAGAAGTGACACTCGACATGGGACTCTGCATAGGCAAACACATAGGCATCGTTGGTTTTGAAAAATTAGCTGGAGGAGGAGATGTGGCAGGGTTGGAAGAAAGAGGAGATGGGAGATGCCTCGTGTGAGAAATGGAAGAGGAGGTGGCACCAGATGAGGTGGGCTGCTGGTAAAATGGGAAGGAGCATGGTTTGCCATATCGTATCGAATCGTGCCGACTTGTACGAGTCGACTCGTATCTAGGCGAGTCTGATCCTCTAGCATGCACCGAGTCAAACCAGATCGTACCGACTCATACATGTATAATAGGTTGTTTAAATTGAAAATTTTCCATTTGATAAGTAAAATTACACTTTTTATATCATAATAGGGTACATTTCTCTAAAATATGATTTAAACTCATCACTTTTAACAAATTTAGTGGCTTGACTCGTGCGAGTCGGGCCGATACGGATCGCTATAGTACTGTATCTGAGAAGATACGATCCAATGCTGATCAGCAATACGGCGAACCTTGGGAAGGAGTGTTCATCAAAGATAACATTACGACAAATATAGAAGTGGCCAGATGGAGGGTGATAACAACAATAACCATGGAAACCAGCGGGTTATCCAAGGACAACACAAGTGAATAAAAATTCAAGTTTGTGTCTGGAGTATGGCCGTAGGCAAGGAAAACAAAGAGACCCCTAGACCCTTAAAAATGTGTAGTCAGGTTCGTGAGAGGAAGAGGACCTCTTATGAAGAAAGAAAATTAAGAGATTTCATGGGAAGTTGATTAATGATGAAAGTGGCCTATTCAAATGCTGTATCCCAGAAGTGCTGCGGCACATTTGAGTGAGCAAGAAGGGCAAAGCCCATTTCTACAACATGACGGTGTTTCCGTTCGGCAGTACCATTCTGTTAAGGGGTGTGAGGGCATGAAAATCTGTGGCCAATCCCATGAGTAATTAGCTCATGCCGAAAGGAGTGAGAAAGAAAGTCTCTGGCACTGTCAGATTGGCGAAATTTATTTTTTGTATTAAGAATACTTTCAAGATGAAGACAAAACTTGGTAAATGTGGAACAAGCTTCGGCACGAGTCTGCAAAGGATATAACCAAGTATAGCAGCTAAAGTCATCAATGAGCACAATATAATATCAAAACCCATAATGAGATAAAATTGGAGAGGGTCTCCAAAGATGACCATATACAAGATCAAGTGGAGAGAATGACTGAAACGAGGACAACTTTAAGGTGATACATGTCTTTTGCTTAATTGACATGAGGTGCAAACAGAGGACTCATTATTGGACAAAGTCATATCCCTAGACTGAATAGAAGACTGAAGTAACACCTTGGACACAGTAGGAAGGCAGCATGTCTGAGATGTTGATGCCAAGGTTAGGAAACTTGGGATCGAGTCCCTGATCGGTTGGCCAAAAATCGAACGGGTCGGCCGATCTCGATCCGATCTTGGCTGAGCCAGGGTTGGCTGGATCGGGCAGCAATTTTTTTTTTAAAAATAATATTTTTTTTTTAAAATATAAAAAACAATTCTAATACATAGTTTTGTGTTGAATTACATCGATTTGAAGTACTTAAGATGTTGTTGGACAAAAAAAAATAAATAAATTTATATAAACTTACATTTATTCTAGACGTACATTATATTGAATGAACATATAGTTTACATACTCGGACCATGACATATAGTTCTGGTAGTATTGTTCATATTGCATCATATACCGGTTATAGTAATCTGTATTAGTATAGATGATTGTAAGCGGTGTATATCCAGGGATATCTGGTACTTGATATGAGCTATGTGATTGATGGGATTAGGGGGATGGTTATGAAATTTGTAGATATTGTAGATAACTCCCTGAGTAGTCGGATGTATCAGAATGTTGAGGGTAAACTACATATCCAATAAAATGGTTATACCCTGCGTATGGAGAATAAGATGATGCATCTGATAGTCACTCTTGATATTCTCTCTCCCTCCTGAGTTGTTCTGCACACTGATGAGTTTTTTCTTTTCCTTTCTTCCTTAATCTGATGAATGTTTAAGTGATAGTTTCTTTCCGTCCTGCTCTGCTGCCATGATGTTCATCTTGAGTAGTATGTGTGTAATCTTGTTCTTCAGTGAATACAATTGGTGGGACACTTGTAGCATCTCCATGGTCAGAACTGTCAGTGCTCGTCTTTGATATCGAATTATTTAAAGTTTGATATTATACCTTATCACTTGATTTTGGTGTTTCATCCTCCTCTTCGATAGTGTCTAGATCAGCAATGTCAGTTCTAATAGTACTCTTCCTTTTACTTGGTCCTTACTTTTTACTCTTCTTCTGACATTTTGAAGGAGGAGGTTGAAAATCAACAAGTAGCACCATCTAACTCACCTTCCACCCATTCCTGATCATTTGGATCGAATTCAGGCTCAGTTGAAGTGCTTGCATAAACCCATGCATTTAGTGGATGTTGCTCCTCGAACATCTCATCCAAGTCTATGGGTTCTTCTGCACTTGTCCCTTCTGTGCCTTGTCCGGAAATTCTCTCATTCTCCTGCTTTTGAAGGTTTCATATAAACTTGAGATTTTTTTAACTTCAACCTCATGTTATAATGGCAGAACACTAGCTTTTTTAAATGGGTCGGCTTCAATCTATTCCTTTGCTTGGTGCAAATCAAGTTAAATATGCTACAATTTCTCTCACAACTTGATGCAGAGGTTGTTTGACTTAGGATTCGAATTGTTACATAGGCTAGATCTCCATACCTATATGTTTTTCTATGATCTAACCACCAGTCAGCTGTAAATAGAAAATTTTACATGTCAACAATGTGCAAGCTATAATTAAAACTTAAGTAGAACATCTAATTAATAGTTTTCAAAACTAGATTCAAAATCTTTGTAGCTCTTTGAGCAGTACTTATCTCAAAGTGGTATAACATGAGTGTATAGTCATGTATTTGCTTGCATGCCATTATTACTTAGTCCTCATCTTCAAGCATGCACATAACAACATTCTTAGCCACAATCAATACTTCTGAGCTGTTATCATAGTTATCTTTCTTCCCATCAATTTTATACATGTACTGAAGGTTGAAAAAACAACTTAAGTAAAGAAGTGAAAGTTAGTTATTATTTATGATAAATGTGTATACAAATTAATAAATACACAAAATTTCTTGCTTATCAACTGCATGAAGATCATGATGTAAAGTGTGTTCCTAACGTTTGTCTATTATCTTCCACCACTTTGCATAGGTTGTTGGGTTGTTAAGTTGAATGAGTTCTTTGACTCTGTCTATAGCTTCATATAAATATCCCATATTTGATCTTCTTTCTCCATCACAAGATCGCCAGACACGGACAAGCGGTTCTACAACATTTAAAACTACATGCACTCTGCTCCAGAAAGGTCTAGACTGAATTAGATCAGTCACTTTCTTATCATTCTCTCTTACCTTAGTTGGTGCATGTCGCAACATGTGATTCTCCCAATCTTTTGATGCCACCATTTTAATCAAGTTGTTCTTTTGTTGTCTTAAACTATCTAGAGAGGTATATTAAGATGCAAACCTAGTGGCTTACAGACGAAGCAACTCTCTTCCATGAGTATGTTTGTGCATGATAGTCAAAATATTGTTATGGTTGTAGATGAATGTGGTAATAAATCGAGTGCTCTTGACCACTCCATCTACCATCAGATCAAAATAGATATCTTCTAACATCAAGTCAATACAATGAGCAAAATAGGGCACCCAATATAAATGTTGTCTCTTCTTCATCAACATTTGTTCAGCTAACTTGAACGCCGCTACATTGTCAGTAACTACTTGGATAATCTTTTTTCTCCCACCTCTTCCATCATTTGATCCATTAATTAGAATAGGTATTGAGCATTCTTCACCTTTCTAGATGCATCAATGGACTTTCAAAATGCGGTTTCGACTTTGCAATAAATTTAAAAGTTGATCATATTTTTTGTTATCACTGTGAAGTTCCATAGGTGGTAAGAAACCAAAAGGGATGCATTCATGCTTAATAAATAAACGTTTGAAGAAGATGAGGCTTACATACTTGTCCATCCATCGCACATTAAAGTACATCCATACTCGTCTCATATCCTTTCAAAAGATATAATATATGTCCGGATGTTGTCAACTTCTAAGTCCAAGTACTTATTGTATATCTCATATGGGGTAGGCCCCTTAACCCCTTTGCCAATTTCTTAGATAGTTTCGATCGTTGAATCATAATATGACCCTTTGGCAGCATTAACATGATACTGTTATAGAAAATCACCTAGATGTAGCTTTCCATATCTTCTCCTTACAAAGCTTTAAGTTCTTGAATGCAACAACGATGGAAGGCTATTTATCCTTCTTTTGGTGAGGAAGGGATCTATTGGACCTACTCTAAAATCTCCATCTCTAGTGAACTCTTTATGTAGAGTATCGCATACATCATTGCTCATACCGACATTAGTGCTCCTTTGTCGAGAAGGTGCGGAGTCACTTCTTTGTCCTGCACATCTTCTAGTTTGTCGAAATAAGTCCTCATCTGCAAAGGACCGTCGGCTTGCCTCTATTGTACGTCGCAATTCATCTTTAAATGTAAAAGAAAAAAAATATATATTGTAACCTTTTGTCTAAAAGCGTTAATTGACGAATATGAAAATAAGTTAAATAACAAACTTACTTGTATCCCAATCATCCACATTTATAGGTTGACTATTTTCACTCAGCCGAACTCCAGTATCATACCTTCACGCTGGTTCAGACAACTCATCAGCCCGCTCTGATTCGATTCTGATCGAATCTGCAGTCTCAACTTAATCTCGTATCCGTTCCAGATTAACCTTGGTTACCGGTATTCTCTCGAATTTCCTATCTTCTTCTAGCAATACTTACCTTACTTGATTCCTTCTGCTTCATATAGTTTCGAAATTGGATCTGAACCTCTTAAGGAATTTGAGCACATGATGTAACTTCACCTTTTATTCCAACAAGATGATGTTTGAAATGCCAGACCCCGCCAGAGACGATCTGGTTGCAATATTTGCATTGTGTCTTTCTTTGGCCCATGTCCATCAGTGTGCAATGAGTCCAAGCAGGGTCAACACTATGAGGGTTCTCAGAGGACCGCTCAACAACACCTTGAGATGCTATTCTTTAGGCAATTGAGCAGTTCACAATACGTTGACTACCAAAGGGCAAATATAGATACTAAAAATAATAATATAAAAATAAAAATTGATAAACAAAATTAAAAGAATTTAGAAGAAGAGGAGAGAAAGAAAGAGAGAGCGTTTAGTAGGAAGTCTTGTAGAGATCGCCGATCTTGTAGTTGTGGGAGAGACCGAGAGAGAATTTCACGATCGAGAGAGTGTGAGAGACAACAAGAGTGTAGGGGGCTTAGGAGGGCACTTGTGGAGGCTTAGGAGGGCCTTGGGGGGAGGCTTAGGAACAGCCAGCAACGGCTAGTTTGAAAGCCAATGGCTAGTTGGGGCCTGGATATTGGCCGATCCGGCTCTTGGAATCGACTGGGTTACCCAGAACCGGCACAGTCAGCCGAAATCCGATCTGGATTGGCCGATCCGTGCCGATCCGAGCTGAGTTTTCAATCCTTCGTTGATGCCACAGCAACCGGGACACTCGGTTGAAATGAGAACCTATAGGTGCATCTGTTTGCTGAATCTACATTATTTCTGGAATCAACAACCTGATGGACATGGTATTAGGAAAATATGTGCGAGTCAATCAGCAGCATTGTATGCACGTATGGAACTATCGATTTATCCTATTGACTATGTCTATGTGTCTCGTGATCCTTGTGGTGTGTACAATTGTTATTATGATGCTCGATGTGTGTGCCATGTTTATTTTGTGAGGAAAAAGCCCAAAACGTATTTCATGCTTACGTCAACAGAATGCTGCATTTTGGACTCTGGACCATGCTTTTGTTTTCCAAAACTTGAATGGATGATACGTATTCTTCGCTGATTCCTATGTATTATCTGTATTCAGTGGCTGGCATAAACCTTCATTCTCTTTTCCTGCAGCCTTTGGCAAGTGCATATGGTCTTGCAAAACATAGGGATGGTCGATGGGAATGGGCTATCGCTCCTGGTGTCTCACCATCCCCCAGATATCAGCATGCTGCTGTGGGTGTCATTTTTTTATCCATATAACCTTTGTCATGGTACATACGTTGAGCTTTTGTATGATATGTTATTATTCTTTTAGGTTTTTGTTAATGCACGCCTGCATGTTTCGGGTGGTGCACTTGGTGGCGGCCGTATGGTAGAAGACTCATCAAGCGTTGCAGGTACCTTGTTGTGTTCTATACTGGTAACCGTGGAGCTACACATGTAAATACAAATAATAGTTTTTTTAATTGACAGCCATGTGCTTATCTTGTTCTGTCAAGGCAAACTAAGTAACAGTCTGGCATATGTTTACAAGTGTATCAATCCTTTAGAAGCAGAGTATCCCATCAAATTGTCAGTCTGTGATACAACTTCAAACTTTTCTAAATGCCTTCCTTGTTTATGTCAATCTCTGTATTGTCGCCAAATTCCTAGCATGGTGACTATGAAACAAACTGTTAAGTGCAGCTTAACATGCAACCTTGAAGCAGCTTTGCATGCAGATTTCCCTAGATGTGAAAGGCATTTAGGTGAAGAGTGAGAGACACAGATATTGGGAAATGTTATTTTTCACCTAAATTACTCTCATCCTATGGGTTTGTAATCCATGGTACTAGATCCCCATGTACCATGGAGATGTGTCCCATTTTATCAAAAGATTGGTAAGCTGCTTTATGAAATGATAAAATGTGAATCGTTGATAATATGCATATGCATAGCATGGGCCATGAGCTAGTACTAATACTATACGTAGAATTCTTACAAGCTTGTGTTTTATGTTTAGTGTTGGATACCGCTGCTGGAGTATGGTGTGATACCAAGTCCGTTGTCACAAGTCCTAGGACGGGGAGATACAGTGCTGACGCTGCTGGAGGAGATGCATCTGTTGAATTAACACGACGTTGTAGGCATGCTGCTGCTGCAGTTGGTGATTTGATCTTCGTATATGGCGGATTGCGTGGTGGTAATTATTGAAAAGATTTTAGATCAACACGCTTTTCAGCATCAATCTGTTGTGATGACAGCATATGTAGATTACCAGCTGTCGTACTTTAGGCGCCATGCATCTTTATACTTTTCTCTTTGCTTGTTCTGTAATCTGTACTATAATCGTATTCCTTTTTCCTAATAATTCTGCTCGTCATCTGCCTGGCTTCTTTTTAAATTTCTGCTCACAGTTTTAAAAAGGCGGCTGTCAAGGCACCGAGGCGGACAGTGGTTGTCAGTATCAGCTGACACCGATACATATCGGTATTGGTCATTACCAATACTGATATTGGGGGTTTGGGGAGTACCCCAATACCAGTCATTTACATTAAAAAAATTAAGAAAATTGTTATTGGCCGATATCAGGCCAAACTGGGTTGGTACCAGGACGAAATGCTCGATACTGGTACCCGTATGTATCGATAGCAGTACCCACCGGTACGTATCAGTACTAATACACACCGGTACTGGTACTGGTACCAATACCGGCCTAGGCAGGTCAACTGCCTCCAAGGTTACTGCTTCTGTCTTCTCTTAGTGGCTTTCTCTAACTGATTTGTTTGATCATGTAATTTCCTAAGTGCACTTAGTAAGTGCAAAGCATATTTTGATAGATATAAACCCCTCTAAGGCCTGGCTACCTCCATTCCAAGGATGGATTTAAGGTGTTCAAGTCTTTAATTTCAAACTCATGCCAGATCATCCTTTAAACTCTGAATTTCCTCCTCATCGACAACTGTAGTGACCATGTCATTACCATAAGCAAAATTTGCTAACAACCTGCATCCTTCCACTTGTATAATGACATATGATCAACATTACCTTGGGTGTAGCCAAACCTAATCATTGCAAGTCTAAACCTGTTAAAATAGGCCTTTGGTGACTGTTTCAGTCTATACAAGGCCTTCTATGACAAGGCCTATGATCGGGTCTCACGGGAATGTCTATGTCATATTCCGAAAGCCACGCTTTTCATGAGTTGTGGGTTCACTTACTTCAGCAGTGTGTCAGTAATACTAAATTCTCTATCATTGTTAATGACAAGGTGTTTTTTTTTTCTCTCTTCCACTTGTTTTTTTTCTCTTCCACTAGGGGCTTGAGCCAAGGTGACGCTCCTTCACCCTTCTTATTTTTATTGTTGCAAACATGTCAAGCGGAATGTGTAATATTGCTAGTCAGTCAGCAAGGATGGATAATAAAAGGGATTCAGATAGTTAAGGCTCCTTCGAAATTTAACATTTGCAATATGCAGATGATACTCTGTTGTTTATTGAGGGAGGACAAGAGCGAGTGATGAATCTCTTGTTCATTTTAAGTAATTTTAAAGCTTGTTCTGGACTGAAAATAAATTATAATAAAAGTGGATTGATTGGTTTTAATACGGGTAATGAAGAAATTCAGGAATGTGCAGTGGCTGTGGGATGCAAAGTTGACATTCTTCCTATTTATTCTCTGTGTGCATCTCCATTACAGGCAACTCAGATCTTCAAAATGGGAGTCCTTGATTCAGAGAGTTGAGTGCAAAAATTTCAATATGGAAAAGCAAGGAATATGTCCTGTGGGGGCAGAATTATATTCTGTCTTATCCTCTATGCCTCTACATCACCTATCTATCTTCGTTGTGCCTGAAAATGTTAGGCAGAGAATTGGTAAGATTCGTAGGAGATTTTTATGGTTAGGTGGTAAAGAGGACAAGGATGCCATTCCACTAATAAAGTGGGAGAAAGTTTGTAAACCTTGCAACTGGGGTGGATTAGGAGTTAAGGGTTTGAAACTGATGAACAGAGCTTTGCTGGGTTAATGGCTACGCCACTTAATTTCTGAGGATGATACTCTTTGGAAGAGAATAGTTCAGCAGAAGCACCACAGAAATATTGCAAAGTTTTACCTCCACATGGACAACCAATCTTTCACCAGTCCTATATGGAGAGGTATAATATCCATGACAAAGTAGGATTATATTAAAATCAATATAGGTAATGGGGAAAGCACTTTGTCTTGTTTGACAGATGGGCTGGGTGTGGTGTGTGTACCCAGCATGTCTAGAACAGCCATGTCAGGGGACAAGAATACAAGGTAATAGAGGAGAGTATTTAGAGATTCTCTTGGACAGGAATTGTCTCCCCATGAGGAAGATGTTGAAAACTAGAATAAGACTTAAAGAATGTAACATTCTTAACATCATAGTTTCTCCCAGTTTTATGATCAAATAATATTTATGCTTTTGAGTAGGAGAGTGATCAAGGAAGGCCCCACTTGTAGCTTAGGATCAAGCTCTGAAGGTCGAGGACCTGGAATGTGAATGAAATAGACAACCAGACACCTAAGGTTTTATAGAGAAGAATAGGACAATCGGGGTGCAAGAAAATGATAGGGACCAATTCCTTAGACTCCTGGAGGGCATTCCATTAATAGTGTACAAGGTTGTTAATACAACTTCAGCCCAAAAATTTCACAGGTCATGCTGGAAAAGAAGATCATGAGAGGTCTCCAGCAGGTGTCTGTTCTCTCTCTGCTGCTGCCTTTTTTTTTCCTTGCAGTGTAGGGATGAGAGGATTCATGTATGATGGTGTCATCCTCCATTTAGATTCCTCTCAAAGTACTCTAGCATTGTCTGCTGATTCTCTTGAGCACCTTAATATGTTTATCAACATGATTTGGGACAAAAATACCAGAAAAAAAAGACCTTGAATGATTATAGGAACCTTCTGCTCTTGACTTCATAAGATAAACACATGTACAATAAGAAAAGTCATCAATAAAGCTAATAAAGTATATATGACTGTCCAAAGAAGGAACAAGCAAACGACACATCATATTGGAGAACTTGAATTTTTATTTATTGAGATTGGGAATTGAATTCTACCTTGATTTTCAGATGACAAATTTTATACTTAAAAGACTCAATATCAACTAAAAAGAATAATGAAGGACACAAGACTCTCAATGATCTAAAAGATGAGTGGCCTAAATCATTACCATAGATGAATCTCCCTTTTTTTGTCAGTCCATGTTGTCTGGTTCAAGATGGAAATGCAGCATTTTCAGCTCAACATGGTACTGGCCTCCCACTTCATGATGAGTCCCAATCATTTGCCTTGTCTTCAAGTGCCGAAAGACACAATGTGGACGGTCACAGAATAGTTCATTGTTTTGTAATGCTACATACAGAAGGAAGTTTCATAGAGAGAGACATGAAGGGCTGAGGACAGGGTTAGATGATCCTTTAAGTTGATGGCATCCTTCCCTACAACAGTTGCACGAGTGCATTTAGCTATGGTTATGTTATCCTGTCCCAAGCTCAACAAATAAGATGTAAAGAGGGTTGAGGTATCAAACATGTGATCAATTGCTTCCGAGTCTGTGACATAGGAGACATTTATAGGGCAGAAGTAGTATTTAGTGCCAATGCCACTCATGCAGTACCTGTCTGGGTGGATGGAGATGAAGACAAGGAAGTAGATGTCCCCAATTGTAAAAGGGTCTTCTGCAGCTGTACAATATCAGCAGCTCTGTTATCAAAGGCGACAGAGGCGATCGCCTAGGCGATGAGGCGAGGCGAGGCGCCCTTAACTCGCCTCGCTTTGGGCTGAGTCGCCTAGGCGAACGCGGTAAACGCCGCAAGCGTTGAGGCGCTCGCCTCCGCGCGCCTTGGGCGCCTCAGTCGTCTTGGCCCGCCTCAGCCGGTTCGTTTGCCATGCACCCGGCCTATTTGGCCCAGCCCAAAGGGCCCAATGCCCGGGCTATAAAACCAAACCCTTAACCCCCCCTCCCCCGTCCCGATCCATTACGAACCCTAACGCTCGCACAGAGCTTCCTCGTCCTCCCGCCCACCACAGTCGCCGGTCGTCACGGTCGTGGCTGGTAGCTCCACGGTCCCTCCTCGGCGACGGCGACGATGACGGTGACAGCGCAGCCCTCCGGCGACGGCGACGACGACGGCGCATCACTCCGGCGACGGCGACAACGACGGCTACGGGGATTTTAGGTAACTCCTCTCTCCCTGTCTCCCTTCCCCCGACCCTCTCACTCTGTCTCTCTCCCTGTCTCCCTTCCTCCCCCGACCTACCCTCTCATGCTCTTTGTCTCTCTCCCTGTCTCCCTCCCTTCCCCGACGACCCTCTCACTCTCTGTCTGTATGTCTCTCCCTCGCTCCCCTCCCCCGACCCTCTCACTCTCTGTCTCTCTCCCTATCTTTCTTCCTCCCCCGACCCACACCATCTCACGCTCTGTCTCTCTCCCTGTCTCCCTCCCTCCCCCGACGACCCTCTCACTCTCTGTGTGTCTCTCTGTCTTCCTCCCCCGACCCACCCTCTTTGTCTCTCTCCTTGTCTCCCTCCCTCCCCCGACGACCCTCATTATGTGTGTGTGTGTCTCTCTCTCTCCCTCGCTCCCCTCCCCCAACCCTCTCACTCTCTGTCTCTCTCCATGTCTCCCTTCCTCCCCCGACCCACCCTCTCACGCTCTGTCTCCCTCCCTATCTCCCTCCCTCCCCCAACCCTCTCTCACACACACAGTCACCCTCTCTCTCTCTCTCTCTCTCCCCCCTCTCCCTCTCTCTCTCTCTCTCTCACACACAGTCACCCTTTCTCTCTGTCTCTCTCGCACTGTCTCCCTCTCTCTCTCGTTGTCTCTCATACTCTCATCCCCCGACCCTCTCAATCTCTCTATTTGCCTCCCCCGACCCTCTCAATCTCTCTCAGCCTCTCTGTCTCTCACACCCGCCCTCATTCTCTCTGTCTCTCACCCCCGCCCTCACTCTCTCTGTCTGTCTCTCAGACTCTTACCCCCGACCCTCTCAATCTCTATGTCTGCCTCCTTCGACCCTCTCAATCTCTCTCATTCTCTCACCCCCGCCCTCATTCTCTCTGTCTCTCACCCCCGCCCTCACTCTCTCTCCCTGTCTCTCTCCCTCGACCCCCTCATTCTCTCTGTCTGCTTCCCCCGACCCTCTCAGTCTCTCTCAACCCCCAACGCTCACTCTCTCTGTCTCTTTGAATGATTAAAATTTATTTCAATTAGTTTGATTTAAAATTATTTGGTTATATTTGATAATTTGAGTGAATCATTATGTCATTATCTATGATTATATTTGTGTTTTTGACATTTTGTATAATAAGTAAATTATAAATATATATATTTTAAAAATGTCGCCTCAAACGCCTAGGCCATCGCCTAGACGTTTGAGGCTGAGGCGACCCCCTGGTCGCCTCGGTCGCCTCTCGCCTCTGACTACATAGATCAGCAGAGAAAGGCCCATGAATCTTGAAGGCCCCATGAATATTGGCATAGATAACCATCCTAAAAGAGAGAAGATAGAGGCATGCAAGCAGGTTGTGTAACAACCACATTCCTCCTCAAGGCCTTACTTGCTGCCCTTTCTTTCCAGCCTTAAACTCTAGACGCCGGTTGGATAGCTGGACTGCTTATTCTAGTATAAGCAATTCCGAATTTTGCTTATACTGGAATAAGCCTTGTTTTCCTTTGGAAAGTATTTATTCCCTCTCGCTGGAATAAGCCATTCTAATTAGGTAAAATAAATAAAAATAATATATGATAAATAAGTTGCCATTAATACTTATTCTAGGTAGAATAAGCAATTCTAACATTTTTGCGTGAATTGCCATTCCCATCTAGTATAAGAAATCCTCGCAATTAAAGTGGAAGTGAAAGAATAAAGGGGAATAAGCCATCCTATTCCTCTTTATTCTACTATCAAACTAGAAAAGGTTTCTTCTCTGGATATCGGTTCCAATAGTTAGTTACTTGATGATTATCTCTCCTACAATGACTACACACCTTGCTGATCTTACTTTGTCCTTGCCTAGGCTGTGTGCTTTATTTCCACCAAGGTGTGCAGGATCGGTTGGGATCGATCGGATCGGCTGATTCAACTGATCTCGGCCGATTAGGCCGATCTCGATCCCAACTCGCTGGGTCGGGGCTCGGGATCGGATCTGTTCGGTCGATTTTCGATCGGATCGGTCCATCCGGTGTCCGGATCAGACCGCATCGGCTGGGATCGGCCGATCCAGGGTCCCAACGGCTAGAAGGGGCTTCTAAGTTCCTTCAAGGCTTCAACAGCCTATATATCCCCCCTGCCACCCTTGCTTTCCCTTATTCACACAAACTCTCATTTCTCTCTCTCTCTCTAAAATCTCATTCTCTCTATAATCTCTCAACTCTCTCTAAGCTCTCATACTCTCTCAAACTTAAAGTTCTCTTGCTCTCCAAAGCTCTCTAAGGGACGGACGGACGGATTACATCGATTTTTTTCATCATTTTTTCTCTCTAACATTTCTCTTTTTTTATTATTTTCTCTCCCCAAGATTTTAATCTCTTTTTAACATCTCTCTCTACTTTTTGTCTCTATCTTTCTTATTTTCTCTAACATATATATCTTTCTCAAACTTTTTCATCTCTAAATTTTCTTTAATTTTTTCTATGTCTAACCATTTTTCTCTTTACCTATTTATTTTTCTCTCTATTTTTTTTCTCTCGATCTTTCTTTCTCATTGTCTCTCTCAAGGTATGATATCTCACTCTCTTTTTCTCTATTTTTTCTCATTTCTCACCATTTATCTCTCTATCATTCTCTCTTTCTCTCTTAATGTTTTTTTTCTTCTTAAAGATGTCAACTTCGAAGCAAAATGATGCCAAAGCTGTCACTTCTCGTAGTGACCCGAGATGGAATCACTGCACCGTCGTGGACATGGCTTCACGGAAGGTCAAATGCAAATACTGCAGTCGGATTATTTCCGATGGAGTCTTTCGTGTAAAGTAACATATTAGGGGTGTTAAAGGAGAAGTGAATGCTTGTATTGTTGCATCCTTAAAGGTGAAGAATCAATTCAAAAATTACCTACAACAAACAGAGATGGAAAGAGGAGCAACATCAACAATGAGAGGCCAAATTATGGAGGAAATGACTTGTCTATTAGGTCAAAGTATTCATATTTACGTTTCGGGAGACATAAACCCTATCAAAAGGAGGTCCACTGCATTTGAAGACTTTCCTCGAGGTAAGATATATACATTTCTTTAATTTTAAATTTTCAATTGGTAATATATGTTTCATTTCGATTGAATTGATCTTAAATTATCTTTTTTATTTTAAAGATGATTTGTGTCGAGGCATGGAAGAAAGTAGAAGATCTTTCGTTGAGGAAGATGTGTATAGACACACCGGCCGATACGTTGGGCAAGGGTGTGGGTCCAGACAGAAGTCCAATGAAGAGGAAATTCATGACTTGACTAGGGACAATGACCCTAGAGTGGGTCCTATAAATGCTTTCATAACAAGATGGAGGGATAAACAACCATCGATCACAGCTGCCGTGAAAAATCCGAAGTTATCTAAGGAGAAGATTGGCCGTACTGTTTCGAGATGGTTTGTTTATAACAGTATATCGGCCAATGCTGCAAAGGGTCCTTATTGGGAGGACATGATTGAGACTATTGATCACCAACGAGGTATACAACATTTATCTTCCTCAAAAGGTAAATGATCTCAGAGTATATCAAGTCGTTCGAGCGAATTTGGGATGACGAGAAGAATTATGATCATCTTTCTTGTATATTGTCAAGTTGAGACTGTATTTTGGAAGTCCGTTGATGTTAGTGGAAAGGTAAAGAGTGTTGAATATCTTTTCAAGTTAAGTGATGACATTGTGGAGCAGGTGGGAGAAGATCGGGTAGTACAAGTTGTAATAGATAATGCAACTTCATATAAAGTTGCTGGTCAAATGTTGATGGAGAAGTAGCCACATCTATATTGGGTTCCTTGCTCTGCTCACTCCTAGATTTGTTGCTAGAAGATATTGGGAAGGATGCAAGACAATGAAGTCAATCCAATTCATCACATCCTATATCTACAACCACAACTACGTGTTCACGTTGATGCGTGAACACACAAGACAGAGGAAGTTACTACGCCCTGAGGTAACTTGTTTCACCTCTACGTACATTTTCTTGGAGAGTCTACAGTTGCAAAAGCCCTCTTTGAAGTAGATGATTTCAAACAAAGGATGAGAGGATTGGATGACAAGGCATGTGAAGCATGACGCTAGAGACAACGGGAAGAAGGTTGAAGACTTAATTGAGAGCTGAGTATTGGAAGGATTAGAGATGATTTTGCGCGTAATTGTACCTCTTGTGTGAGTTTTGAGGATAGTGGATGGTGATAAGAAGGCCACAATGGGATATTTAGATGAAGCTATGAACCGTGCGAAGGAAGACATTGCCAGGGACAACAAAGATACATACAGAAAGTGATGAAATATCATAGATGCAAAATGAGATAAGACACTCCACTATGACTTGCATGCGGTAGGTAACACAACAAGTCATTGCATATTACTCGGCATTTTATTTTCTATAAGTTATATATATATATATTTTTTTCAATTTCTTATGTCATTTCTTCAATCCAAGATACCAATATAGTTATGCTACTTAACATTTACCCAATGATGAAGTACTCCATAGGACTCAACATATGATTCGGCATATGTTACATGATGAGGATCGAGCTATCATAGCATGCAACAAGATGCATGACTATAGGCTTCGGTTACACATTTTGGTACTTATCATGCTCAATGGGCAGTCATATTGCTTTCACCAGTTTACACAGAACTAATACTTTTACGAAATAATTAGCAAATCGTTAGTTGGATCATGAAATTATAGCTGATTGGTGGATGAATCATGGGAATGCTCTAGTTTATAAAGATCTTACGTATGTTGCCATCCGTGTATTGAGTCAAACCACCTCCTCCTCTAGTTGTGAGAGGAATTGGTCTACATTTAGCTTGATACATATCAAGCAAAGGAATCGATTAAGCTCAGCGAGATTAGGGCAATTGGTCTTTTGCCACTACAACATGCGCTTGAAACTAAAGAATCTTCAAAAAATTCAAAGAACTAAAGAGAGGAAGCATGATGGAGAGATGAAGTTGTTGGCCGACCAGTGCAAACAGAACCAAGGTTCAAAAACTCGGCTCGGATCGGCACGGGTCGGCCGAGTCGGACCGGTTTTAGGCCGTCCGTGCCGATCCCGAGTAACCTGGCCGAGTCCAGGACTCGAATCGGACGATCCGAGCTGGATCGGGCGATCCGAGACTGGATCGGGCCGGGTCGACTCGGATCGGTTCGACCCGGCCCCTAACGGCTAGTTTGACTAGCCGTTGGAGGTCAAACTAGTCGTTGCTGGCCGTTCCCAAACGGCCAGCAACGGCTAGTTTGGGCCTTGGGGGTCTATTTAAACCCTCCCAAGGCCCTCCTAAGGCTCCACAAATTTCCTTTGAGCCTCCTAACATTCTTGCTCTCTCTCCCATTCTCTCGATCATAGAATTCTCTCTCTATCTCGCCCACGAGGTCACTTCTAGTCTACTACAAGCTCCGCAATCTCTCATCTTCTTGTGCTGTAAAGGAATGGCGTCTCAAGGTGCTGCTGAGCGTTCATCTGGGAATCCTCCTAGCGCTGATCCTGCTTGGGGTCATTGCACACCGGTGGACATGGGCCAAAGAAAGGTACAATGCAAATATTGCAACCGGGTCGTCTCTGGCGGGGTCTACCGATTCAAACAACATCTTGCTGGAATAAAAGGTGAAGTTGCAGCATGTGCTCGAGTTCCTTTAGAGGTTAGGATCCAATTTCGAACTTATATGAAGGAGAAGGAATCAAGCAAAGCAAGTACTGCCAGAAGAAGACAGGAAATTCGAGAGGAATTGTCTGAACCAGCGCGAAGGTCTGATGCTAGAGTCCGGCTTGGTGGAAGTAATCAACCTATAAATGTTGATGATTGGGATACAAGTAAGTTTCTTATTTAACTTATTTTAATGTTCTTCATTTAACGTTTTTAGACAAATAGTTATAGTAGATTAATTTTTTTTTCTTTTACATTTAAAGCTAAATTGTGACGTGCAATGGAAGCAAGCCGGCGGTCCTTTGCAGATGAGGACTTATTTCGGCAAACTGGAAGATATAGAGGACAAGGAAGTGGCTCCACACCTTCTGCAAAAGAGAGCACTAGTGCCGGCATGAGCGCTAATGTATGCGAGGAGCTGCCTCAGGAGTTCACTAGAGCTGGAGATCCTAGAGTAGGTCCAATAGATCCCTTGCTCACCAAGAAGAGGGATAAACAACTTTCTATTAGTGCTGCATTCAAGAACTTAAAACTTTGTAAGGAGAAGATAGAGAGAGCTACATCTAGGTGGTTTTTCTATAACAGTATCCCTGCTAATGCGGCCAAGGGGCCATATTATGAGTCCATGATCGAGACCATACAAGAAGTTGGCAAAGGGGTTGAGGGACCTTCTCCATATGAGATATACAACAAGTACTTGGATATGGAAGTTGATGACATCCGAACATACATTAAATCATTTGAAAGGATCTGGGATGAGTATGGATGCACTTTAATGTGCGATGGATGGACATGTACATAAATCTTATCTTTAGTTTCTTATCTTATCTTCATTTTTTCTTAATCAGAATGGGTCTCTTTCTGATTTCTTATCACGTTTGGAACTTTACAGGGATAACAAGAAGAAGTATGATCAACTTCTTAATGCATGGGTTGATGCAAGCACGGAGACGAAACATGCAGAAGAAACTCATAGACTTGGATGAGCTGTTCGAGGAGCAACATCCACTAAATGCATGAGTTGATGCAAGCACTTCAAATGAGCCTGAATTCAACCCAAATGATCGGGAATGGGCGGAAGGTGAGTTAGATAATGTTCCATTACCTACTGATTTTCAATCTCCTCCTCCAAAACGTCAGAAGAAGAGCAAAAAACAAGCACCAAGCAAAAGGAAGAGTGGTACTGGAATTCAGATTGTTGATCTGGAGACTATCGAGGAAGAGGATGAAACGTCAGAACCAAGTGATAAGGTCCAATATCAAACCTCAAATGACTCGACATCAAAGACGAGCTCCGACAGTTCTGAGAATGGCGGAGATGCTACCAGTGCCCCAGCCCCAGCTCCACCAATTCAATTCACTGGAGAAGAAGAATACACACATGCTACCCAAGATGAACATCATGGTAGCAGAGCAGGACGTGAAGAATCTTTCATTCAAACATTCAGCAGATCAAGGAGGAATGACAAAAGTAAAGCTCCTCAGTGTGCAGAGGCCAAAGAAGAACTTAGGAGGGAAAGAGAATATCAGGAGCAACTATCAGATGCATCATCATATTCTCCATACGAAGGGTATAGTCAGCTTACTGGATATGTAGTTTACCCTCCTCAACATTCTGATACATCCGACTATTCAGGGGGTTGTCTAGAATATCCACAGTTGTCAGTCATTTATATCAATACGGATGACTATAGCCAGTATGTGATGCAATATGAACAATACTACCAGAGCTATATGTCATAGACTGAGTATGTAAGCCATATGTTCATTCAGTATAATGTACGTTTGGAATAAATGTAAGTTCATAATCATATATGTAAGTTTATTCAAGGTTTTTTTGTTCAACAACATCTTATGTACTTCAAATCAATGTATTTCAACACAATTATGCATTAGACTTGTGTTTTATATTTTTTTCACATTTTTTCATATTTTTTTCTATTTTTTTCTGCTATCCGAACCAGCCGAGTCTGACTCAGCCAGGATCGGCCATGGGGCTGACTCGGATCGGAATCGGGTGATCCGATCGGTTTTGGACCGACCGATCCGGGCTCCGATCCCGGGTTTCTTAACCTTGAGCAGAACAACAAGTTAAGGAATCGATCGATCTGGACGAGATATTTGAGGAGCAGAACTCACTTCATGCATGTGTAGATGCAATGAATGTTTTGGGTCCTTCAGAGTTTGACCCAAATGATCGATCATAGGCAGAAGGAGAATTGGATGGCGTCCCCTTGTCCGTAGAGTTCCAACTTCCACTTCCTTCAAAACGGCAAAAGAAATTCACCCCACAAAATTCAGGTAAGGGTAAAGGTAAGTGTGTAACAACTCCTATGGATATTACATATTTAGAAACTGTACAAGAGGAGGAGTCAGACGAGACATCGGAGCCGAGCGACAAAGTCGTTTACAAAACTTTAAACGACTCTACTTCGGCGACGAGTACCCCTGACGATGACGATGACGATCCACATGGATGTCAAAGTGGATCTCTGCTACAGCGGTCATCTCGAGGATGTGGATCAACTCAACAGGGTGAAACTCCTCCAATTACTTTCACAAAGGAACAGTAATTTACACATGCTACGCATGATGATGACCATTTTAGCATGTTGGCCAATGGCACATCAGCAAGAGATAAGGGCAAAGGGAAGCAACAACAAGGGTTCCTAAGGAGAGCGAGAGAAATATCAAAAGAGTGTGCTCAAGAGCATTTATCTGATGCACCCTCTTAAGTTCCATTAGAGGGCTATGGTCCTTATGGATATCTAGCCAGGTATTATCAATATCCACCACCCTATGATGCATCTAGTTACTTAGGAGGATATCCCACTTATCCTCCAAACTCAGGTGCTTCCTCTTATCAATCTTCAGAAGGATCTTATCATGGGCCAAAGACATAAGGATGGATATTGGTGACAATCATCTATGGTAACACAGATGAGTATAACCGGTTTCTATAGGAATATCAACAATGGTATCAAGTTTATATGTCTTGGGCCGATTATGTGCAACATTTGTCTAGTACCTACAATATAAGGTTAGAATAAATGTATGTCTAGTTGTCTACAATATCTTTGTGTTTATTTTTTTTAATTATCATGTAATACTTAGGATAAGATTTTACGTTCCCCTTGTATTCAAGTTTTTTTTCAAAGTTAATAAACTTTCAACGGCTCACCCGAGGTCCTAGATAAGTTTTGGATAAATATATTTTTTTTCTGTTTTTTTTTTGTAATTTTTCCTAATTTTTAGACCCTTTTTTTTCTATTTTTCCTATTTTTCTTCTATTTTTTTCTCTTTTTTTAAAATTGGATCAGCCAGGCCGGTCTAGGATCGAATTGGATCGACTGATCCGCTTAGTCGGGACCGGACTGATCCAAGTCCGATCCTTGTGTTGTTCTACCATGATTTCCACCCTTGTACTTGGTATTAGCTGATGCTAAGTGTAACGGTCCCTAATTACAGATCTCTAGTAGTGCACAATTCTAAAACAAAAATATAAGATATTAAAAATAAAACTTAAGAGACAAATCAGGTCCATCATACAATAGTGAAGGTAAATGAATTCATCTCTCAAGAAAATAAAACTACTGGTTATACCTGAAAGGTTATGTTTTGGATTAGTCTTAGTTATTTGCTCCTTTTCTTGGAAGAAATTGCTGAGTTTAACAGAGACAATAACTGGAATGTCAATAAACTTTGAGAAATCAGAAGTAATAGGGATTAATCTGAATCAGGAGAAAGTGGTGAGTATTGCTGAAATCTTTAGCTGCAGAACTTTACTATTTCCCATCAAGTATTTGGGGTTGCCCCTTTCAAATGTTCAAAGCAGAGCTAGGGACTGGGATGAACTGACTAAAAGATTTGAACATAGATTGGAAGGATGGAAGGCTAGGTTTCTGTCAGCAGGAAGGAGATGGATCCTATCCAAAACTGTTCTTTCCTCTTTGGCAAATTATTATCTCCCCATTCCTAAAATCCCCAAGACAACTGAATTTAAAAGTTCATTCTTCTGGGGAGGAGTTAAGAGAGATAGAAGAGCTTTACATCTAGTGGCTTGGGAAAAGGTATGTAAAAGGAAAGATCAAGGAGGTGTAGGGCTTCTTCAAGTAGATACTTTCAACAAAGCTTTGCTAACCAAATGGATCATTAGGGAAATATATCACCCTCATGCTTCTAGATGGACTATTCTCCCAATTACAACTCCTTCCATGTCACCCATTTGATCTATTTACCCCGGCAATCAGATTTTCTGTTCGAAGTGGTGACTGCGTCAGATTTTGGGAAGCCAAATGGTGCTCTGACTTGCCCTTTACGCAGCAATTTCAGCAGCTTTACCAAATTGTTGAAGATAAGGGTGAACCAGTTACTCCTTTTTACTCTGAAGAAAATTCTTGGTCCATCACGTTAAGAAGAAACCCGACTGAGATGGAAGCTGATAAATTGGTGGCAGTTATGGCAAACATTAATGATACTCAACTTAATCCAGAATTGGAGGACAAAAGGGTTTGGATTTGGAGTAACAAAGGTCTTTTCTCTGTTAATGTGTTGTCAAAAGTTATTAATGATGTGAGAGTCAGATGGGATCACCTAGTATGGTCTAAGTTCTTAGCTACCAAGATCAGGGTCTTCTTATGGAGGCTTTGGGAAGGCTGCCAACAATGGATAGAATTCATAGTTTCTTGCAGAACCAGAAACCCATATGCGTCTTCTGTGGTTTGTTTATTGAACCCTCTGCTCACTTGTTCTGTCATTGTGGGATCATTAATATCTTGTGGAGGATTGTCTGCTAGATTTTTCAGATTCCATGGAAGAACCACTTAATGAGATAGACATGATGGAGTGGTGGTCTAGTATCTGTCCAAGCCAATCTGAATTTGTGGTCTGATACTTCCAGCTATGTTGTGGGGCGTGTGGAATGAAAGGTACTCCACAAGGTTTAATCAGCAACATAACGTGATATTTGACATTATCAGAAGAGCCTTCAAGAGGGTGATTGATTGGGGGAAACCCCGGGGGGGGGAATCTTCTCTGATGGGCAGTGCTCTTTTATTGTCTTCGGAATTGGAGCATTTTGATTATCTGATATTGTATTTCATTGTCTACTTATTTTATTCCCTGGCTAAAATAAATTGAGGCCTTTGGGTTTTGGGATTGTTTTTCACGTCTTCCTTTGTTTTGAGGGGCTTTTATATTTTGGCCGATGGCCTTACACTATGAATCTTCCTGAACCTTGTTCTCTTATTATTTTGCAATGAATTGTGACCTTGGTCACTTAAGAAAAAAATTTGTCAAACTCAAAATTGGGATCTCAGTAAGGATCATTTACATCCCTACTGCCTTCCCTCGCTCACCACCCTAGTTCTCTCATCCTTTCAGAAGAATGTTTCTTTTAATTGTGATGATGCAATGCATGTTCTTTTTCTTTTGATGTATCTAAATGACGCATGCAATTCACTAATATACACTAGTTACAATAAAATGTTTGCAACGTAAATGTTAACCAAAACATTTAACTTTGAAAGCACTCTGTTCTGGCTGGAAAAGTGGATTGGGGATACAACAGTCAAGGAAAGATGACCAAGGATTTTTTAATTGGCCTGCTGTAAATGTATTCACATTAAGGATGCTTATTCTGTGGACAATGGCACCTTTCAATGGCACATTCAACTAAGGAGGGGACTTACGAAACATGAAGAGGTGAAGTATTTGTCTCTATTGCATACATTGTCTAAAACACAACTCAGTTTGAGTGGCCATGATCAAGTTGTGTGGGTTGACAACAAAGAAATATTTTCTGTGAAGTCCTTTTATAAATTAATGGATGGAAATCAGATTTCCTTTAAACATTTTGATGACATGTGGAAGGTGAAGTCACCACTCAAAGTCGGGAGCTTTATGTGGCTGGTGTTCAAAAGTGCATCGCTAGAAAGGTCTAGAGAAGTAAATGGTGCACTGCTAGTGATAGTATATGTGTATTGTGTGGAGCTGTCAACAAAGATGTCGATCACTTGTTTGTTAAATGTCCAATCTGTAGGGAAGTATGGATCAGTATTGTCCAACTCCTCAACTTTTACCCATCATTCAACAGCATGCAGGATTTGGGGGATTGGTTTAACTAGATGAAGTCTACACTTGGCAAGTTTAATTACAAGAGAATTCTTCAAATATTGCCGGACGCAATTTGTTGGAGTATTTAGAAGGAAAGGAATGCGACACTGTTTCAGGGAAATAAACTTTACATTGAGAATATTGCATTACTTGTTATATCTTTCATAGTTTTGTGTACAATTAGAGTCGTCACATTCTCAGCATCTCTGCTGAGGACCTGGGGGAAGGAATTTATGTAGTTTGCTATTTTCCTTCCTTTCTTTCTTTGCTAGATTGGTATCTTGCCCATCTTAGCTTGATTCTACTATTATTTATTCTTTAACAAAATCGGTGGTGCAATCTTACATTTTGTTAGAAAAAAATAAGACATTAATTTATATTGTTTAATTTACTTAATTTCTAATCAAGTTATATTTATTTTTGTTTCTTGAACTTTTTATAATGATAAATATAAATTAGTGATAATAATTAATAATATAAGAATAATTGAAAATAGTTCAATAAGAGTCATAGCTCGTAGGGTCTTAAGAATGAGTCACATTATTTTCCATCTTTTGTTCCTTTCTAACTAGTCGATAATGTCTTAGTTGGTAGCAAGGTTCCCCGTATCGCTGATCCGTATCGGATCGTATCTTCCTAGATACGATATGATACCGATCCGACTCAGGCCGACTCACATGAGTCTTATGACTGCAACCAATGAGTTTGTTAAAATTAACTTGTTTATGCCAAGGCTGGGACCTCTCCCGCGAGCGCTTCACCCTGAATGACAGGGCGGCCAAGAGAAATCTTCGGCTTGCTGGGTGGAGAGCCCAGCCGCAGAGAACACACAAGGATCTTCATGCTCCTATGTCGCTCTAGACGAAACTCCACCGCTCGAGCCTCTGCCTTGGTGACCATGGCAATTAGGATGTCTCTACCTCTGCCGTAGGAGGAGGCACTGAGGGGTAGGTACTGCTGTCACCTCCTTCCTCGAGTTGCAGCCCTGTCACTGCCCGGGGGCTCGGGGAAACACCCGTTCCCCTCTCAGTTGTCGTTGGTTCTTCGAGCTCCACAACTCGGGCCTCGTCCACTCCGGCCCCTAATTCATCACTGCCTGCCTCCTCTGCAAACAGGAGACCTATCTTTAAGTAACCGAACAATTTATCCACTGATCGAGCGGATCAGAAACATATCAGAACCTACAAACGTACCTGGTTCCCGATCGCCTCCGCGAAGCCTCTTCAATGGTCAGGGGCTCGGTAAAGATACATCTCCTGTCCAGAGAGAGCGCGCGATCGTCCGTGAGGGGGATGTTGCCAATTCCTGCCCTCTGGCCCCCAGGCTTTCCGAGGAGGAGGACCATACTTCCTCCACTACTTCGGCGTCCCCGTCGACTGCGCCGCCTTCCTCACCTTCCATCTCCTCACTTAACGTTGCCGTAGAGGCCGATGCCAAGTCATGCGAGGCGGGAGAGCTCGCCGCCGTCGTACTGCCCGCTTAAGGTTCCTCGGGCATGACTCCCCTTCGCATTAGCTGGGCGAGGGGGAGGTCAAATTCAGGCGATCCTTCGGTCCTTTCTGCTTAAGGGATAGGACGACCGTAGAGTCCTGCCTCCTCTCTCGCCACCGCCAGCGAGGCTCATCTGGACCAGGTTGTGAAATCAACACCTTTTCATACCCCAGCCCAGGGCATAGAGAGAACAAGAGAGGGTCAGGCATACAACTATCGCCCCTCATGTTGCTCCGCCTCTCGACGTCGAGGCGAATGAATTCCCGGACTTCTCCGGGTTTGGCCATTGTCACTACCGCGGCCTCTCTCGGATCTCGAAGAGGAACGACGGCTGAAACGTCGCCCCTCACAAACTGTGGGGGATAGGCGCCAACCCCTGAGCATAAAAGTGGACGCTGGTTAGTGTTAGAAAAAAAAAAACTAAGGAGAAAACTGAAATACATACCAGGAAGACACTTACCTGGGACCGACAGGCCACTCAGGCCCGTCATCTCCAATCTCTCCTCCGTTACCACGTCGACAATCTCTAGAGGAGGCCCCTGCTGAATAGTCATGACCACTAGGGCCTTATCTAGAGGCACCGGGGCTAGCTGTAGATCCGCAGATGGCCCAACGGAGAGGTCACGGAAGGTAACGGGGAAGGGCTAGTGTTCCCGTTCTCGCTCGGTCACCCAGAAGAAACACTCCTTCCGATGGATGACCTTGCTGAAGCCCGTCAGATGGAATAAGGCCTTCTCGCGGGCCTCTATTTGGATGAACCCGCGGTTGTCGGCTTTCGCTCCCCTCTTCGACTGGAACGCGAGATGTAGCACCACTAGGAAGGGCTCCAGACAGTTGAACTCCTTCACTCAGATAAAGAAATTGATGATTAGCCGCCACGAGTTCGGCATTATCTGCCCTGGCGCCAGTTGAAAGTAATTCAGGAGTTGCTCCATACACGTCGGGATCGGTAGTCGGAAGCCCGCCTTGAACATGGCCTCGTAGGCCATAAACGAGCGGCTCCTCCTATCGTAGATTCGCTCATCGCCGCGAGGGACCCTGAGCCTGTACTTTTCTGGAATGTTGAATTTTGTTCGGATGTTCGCCAGGCACCTTTCCGAGCACACTGACGGTTGCATCGCCTCGTGCTCGGCTTCGACCCTTCTGACGTACGACATGTCCCTGGATACTTGCCCTGCGCAGCGGGTCATTAGAACGTAGAGAGCAGAGAAGCAGATGGCTCGGAGGGCTTGAGGAAGGAAAGTTCGAGCTAAAGTATTGAACGGAAGGCTCAAGCAAAGATGGCCTTTTGCCCTCGTCCTGGGGGGTTTATATCCTCATCCGAATCTTACAAGAAGTGTCCATTTGGCGGGAGCGTTTCGCCTCCTTTGACAGGTGAAAAGACGCCCCGCCTCGGGCAGGCGTGACTGCCGAACCAGTGCTAGCTCGGGTGCGACACGTGTGTTGTTTGGATTATGATCTCCCGCCCTTAGATGAAAGGGCGAGACGTTTCTCACCGACATTTAATGCGCCGGTCCACTTGCAGTTCAACTGCTCCGAAGTCCACGCTCTGCCCTTCAGAGCAGGGGGGCTAGTAAGAGGGCCCAGTCTCGCTGGCCTATTTGCTAGGTGGGCTGGTCTACAAAGGAACGCCTTGGCCTGTTGCTAGGAACTGATGGGCCTTTCAATCGGTGGGCTCATGCATCCAGACTCCAATGAGGAGGGCATTGGGAGACTTCCTATCGAAGGAACCCTCCTTCAGATCAACTCCAGAGTCCCAGATAAGGGAAGCTAGAGTCTTGTCCCGCCTGGTGATTGGACCGAGCTTCCTTCAATACATTCCCTGATCGGACTTGGTTACTACCTCAGACCTGCTCTTATAAAAGGGACCCCTGGTACCTCAACAGGTACATCCTACACCAGAGTCCTTATTTTCTCCTTGTCCGTATACACTCTGACGTAGGCATCGGAGGGGGTTCCCTCGGATTACAACTAGGGTCTCCTCTGACCTACTGTATGTTTTGCAGGAGCACGGGGAGTCTTCTGTGATCCAAGGAGTTTCGGCCGTCTGATTCAGAGCGGACGAATCTCCGACGCAACAACCTTAAAAGAATACAAAACTACATTAAAGATTAATTTTAAACCTTAACTTTTGATAACCCATTCACCCCCCCTGGGTTCTCCATAGTCTGGGCAACAGAATAACAGATGTCTCTCTTATCCAATGAGTAGCTCATTCTCCGAAAGATGACGCTTTAGTTAGGAGTGAAGGAGACATATGCCTTCTGTCTTTTTGGAGTTTTTGGCTAAATAACGGAGAACTGCGGGCTTGTAATGAGTGTTGCTCGGCGGCTGTTGGGTGTCGTGAGTGTTGGGTGTACAAAAAATTAGAGAAGAGACAAGAGGGAGAGATGGCCATATGAGTGTTGGAACCCTAAAACAGGGGATTGGCTAGACAAAACAAATCATCCCAATCATCCTTTATTTATACCTAATGGGGTAAAAGGCAATAACACATAAAAGTCTAAAAAGTCCCTAGCTGTGACTATAGCACATATTAGTCACAAGGGTAAAAAAAGACAATACAACAATAATTATAGAAAAATCTTTAGAAAAATATATTTCTGTCTACACTCCCCCTCAAGCTGAGCATAGATATCAATTATGTACAACTAAGGTTCACTATCTCGTAGATCTGGATCGGATCGGGTCTGGCCAAACACGAGTCGGATAGGGTCCGGATCGGCCCAACTCGGATCGACTCACACGAGTCGTACGAGTCAGGCCGGTTCAAGAAATTTTTTTTTTGAAAGAAATGTCTAATTTATTAATATAAATATGTACTTTTATAAATTCTACTTGATGTTTCTTGTTACAGTAAATAATTATGAGTCACATTTAAGAGAAAAACATCAATTTTGATGCATTTAACTATGTAAAAATGATACCCTAGTATGTTAATTAAGAGGAATTTAATACAAGAAACATTAATTTACAAAAGAAAGTCGCATACAAAATCTCATAAAAGGATTAAATGTAAATTTTCTACCATCAATACTGAAAACTCATAAGTTACTTAGAGATAATAATATACATAACATATGTAGTACATGAGTGATGAAAGAACTCAATCATCCGCATTAAAATCATCAGAAGAAAGAAAAGACCACCAAAGTCTAACTCAATTTGAGTACGAGTGGGACATGTGACTGTCTCTGAATACATCTGACTATCTGAACAAATGATGGTGTGTCGATAGCAATAGATGGAACATGAAACTCTGAAAGAATACTCGCACAATATCCACAATCTTCGCCCTAGATCCTCCTGTCGACGTAGATGACGATGGACGAGTCGATGATATAGGTGGTTTAGTTGTCGGCTGTCTAGGTCCCGTGTTAGATGATACCTCATCCTGGCTCATAAATCTCTGCAATTGTACAAAGACATCACAAGAGACTGAAGGACATGGGATGCTAGCTCTACGCATCCCCACAATATGTTCCGAGAAATGATGGTTCCTGCTAACAAGGTGTCCACAGTAAAGACAATAGATATGTCGATCTCCTGAGACTGTATACCCATGGTCCCATGCCGGATGATGTCACTCACGTGGCATCTGCAAAAGAAGAATTGATAGAATAATTTAACAACATGATTTTCATTTGAACTATTAAACTATATTAATATAGGACAAAGACATTAAGAGTTTAACATTACAATAAAAGTAAAGAATCAAATATCAAGAATTGCCCTAATATGGATATTGTGTAGGCATATTATAACTATAAGTCCCCCGTCGGAGCATCTCTTAGTAATTAAACCTGATAGTTGGACAACACGTAGTCTTGATATTGACTCCAAATCATATAGGAGCTATATCTCTCATGATATTTTGTTGAGTATTGTTGATATGCCACATCACTCGGTGTGTACGTTATTAGCATTAGTACTGCAGGAACATAAGGTACACCTTCACCATAACTATAACCACCATACGGGTATGCACTTGAAGTAGTGTATCTATATGGAACCAATGTCGGCTGTTGATATTTTGAGACCAAATGATCACCACCATAAGACGATTTACTCTAATATTATGTATGCGGCTGCCGATAAGAGTTGGATGCATCAGAACTATTTTGTCCCACACCTGAGTTTCTCTCATCCTGTGTGCTCAGCCTATTAAACTCTCTCATCATGTTGTGCAACCCGTACTCATACATAATAATAGTTGTAGATATATTGTGTAATCTTCTGTATCTTAGCAACATTCTTCTTGATAGCATCTAGCTGTCTAATTTCTTTCATTATCAAATCTACACAATGGGCTGCACATATGGTCCAAAACGAATGAGATCTGCGGAGCATTAGCTCCTCTCCTGCCTTCTTGTACGTAGAGCCAATATCTGTCTCTTGGACAATGTACTTCTCGCCAATTTCCTCTACAATACTATCCATGATTTCCAGAATGTACTTCTGGTTGTGTAGCTGATTTGATGCATCCACAGATTTATTTTAGAATACTTGTCTGTCATAGTACATAAGAAAATTAATGAGACTACTTTTGGTGGAATCTGACCAACCATCACTCATCATGGTGACGCCGTACTTCTCCCACTTTTTCTTGAATGAATCAATGTACTGCTTGATCTCCTTGACCTCCTTATCAAGATATTTTCCTGCCATTTCTTTTGGAGCGAGGGGCCTAACATGTAACTCCTAAGCTTGTGCTTCATATATCATATTGGAATAATAAGGGTTGTTTGTTGCATTAAAGGAGATGCCTGTATGATGCCAAAATTTTACAACAGCCCTTCCCAATATATATCTCAGACCATTCTTCTTGTAGCTATCATCAACCTTTATTTGTTTCCCATGCTCCCTAGAAAACATATAAGGGTCAACCTCCTCAACGGAAGTGGTTGACTTGTGCTTCTAAGGCCGACCTGTAGGTGTTGGTTCATTAGTGAAATAGGAGGATATACTCCTAGGTTGAGCTTGCCCCTTGGAGGAGCTCCCACCAGCACATGATGATCCACCAACATCCTGTTATGCCCCTTGAAAGTGGACCTCCTGAGCTCTCATAAATTCTCTCTCCCAATACTCATGCCTACTGAGCTCCAACACTCACCGAGTACGTGGAGAAGGAGGCTTACGGTCATGTACCTCCTGAACATCATCATGATCATCAGACTCAGGCCAGCCTTCATCATCATCTCCCCACCCGGCAACTCCGTAGATCATGCGTTCTTCCCTCTCCTTATATGCAGTCTTCTTTAAGCGGACTTCCACCTGACTTTTCAAGTGTTGAGCCATCTGGGTCTTGACCTCCCTGGGAACATTTTACACCCAATGACTTCATTATACCCTACTGTTTTCCCTCCTGCAAGGTGTTTCTTCAACCTAGAAACACCACCATCATGTCCTACAAATTGACAGTAGTTGCACTTGAACTTGTGCTTGTTGCCATTAACTATGGTCTTATGCTGCCATTCGATATCTTCGAACTCTCGATGAGGGGGTGGGCGGTCATCTACTTGCAATGAACAAAAGAAAAATAACAATAAAAAAATATATTAAACAACAACTAAGAAAAGTATGACTTAAAGTACTGTTAAAATTATCCTTACATTAAAAGAATTTTTATTATTTCATTAAAAAAATTAAATAAATTATTAAAGTGAACCTAACAAATTAAATAAATTACAAATATTAATCAGACATATTTAGAAGAGCATGACTTGAAGTGCTATTAAAATTTTCTTTACATTAAAATAATTTTTACTATTTTTATTAATTTTAAAAAATTAAATAAATTATTAAAATAAACTTAATAACTTAAATAAATTACAAATATTAATTCAACATATTTAAGTTTTAATGTACATGAAGAATATAAATATAATTTGAGGCATGTCTAAAATTTGTATATAAATATCATATTTAAAAAATATTAAGTAATGATATATTATATCATTAATTAATTTAATTTCTTAAAAATAATATTTAAAATAAAAAGTTTTATATTTAAATTGCCTTGCATGTTTATAACTTTATATAGATAGTTTTATTTCTATAGTAGATAATTTATAAAATATTTTAAAATTTTAAATTTATTTATTAATTTAATAATCATATTAATAAGTTATTCTCCATACTTTAGGATTTTGAATCAACATTTCACAAAACATGTAAAACTCATAGATCTATGTCCATCATCACATAAATATATCATTTATGTATATTTATTTATTATATTTTTAAACATTTAATAAAAATCTATAAATCAACTTCAAATTTGAACAAATCCAAGTTTTTTCATATCAAAATTACAAAGAGGTAATAGATCTACCTATTCTTCATGTTTTAATACCTTAGACAACATCCAACAACAAGAAAAAAAAATGAAAAAAAAAATTAGGATTCGGATGCTTACCTTTTTGAAGTCGAATGGAAACGGTCCTTAAAGTTTGAAACCCCTTCTCCAACAAAATCACCTCCAAACGCTCTAAATCCCTTGGATCTCCTAAAAACACCAAGAAAAAGGGAAGAAAGAAGAGGGGGGAAGGGCTTGAAGGGTGCGACTGCTTTGTATGTTACATTTCTGTCCGAATAGAAACGCAGTTGCCAGGAAAAGGAGGCTTTTATGGCATTTCGTATTGGATCGAGCCGTATCGGGTCCGACTTGGGCCGGATCGCACCGACTCGAACTGAACCGCGACCGGCTCGCATCGGATCGCAACAGCTCGAGCATGTATCGTGCGATACGGTACGAGTTGGACCCGATACGGCTCAAGTCGGTGCGATCCGGAGACGATCCAAGTCGTATCATCCTATCTGAGCATGCCAATGGATCGGGTCGGCCTAGATACGAGTCGACTAATACGAGTAAGCCTAATCCGGTACGATACGGCGAACCCTGTGTATAGCTTGGACAATATGGAGTTGAACTGTTCTCGGGTCAAACCCTTTGTAAAGACATCAGAGTGTTGATCTGCAGATCGAACATAAGACAAGCAAAGTTCACCAGAATCAAGTTTCTCACGGATGAAATGACGATCAATTTCAATATGTTTGGTCTGATCATACTAAATAGGATTGTTGGCAATATTAATTGCAGCCTTGTTGTCACAATACAACTAAATCGAAAGATGAACCTGAACACCCAGGTCTTGTATGAAAAGTCTGAGCCACAACATCTCAGAAAGACCATGAGCCATGGCTCGATATTCTGCTTCAACATTTGATCGACCACATACAGTTTGCTTTTTACTCTATCAAGCCACTCAATTTCCACCAAGAAAAGTGCAATAACCACTAGTTGATTGTCTGTCATTACGAGAGCATGTCCAATTAACATAAAAAAAACCTTCAACATTTAAGTGTGAAGACTTTATATATAGCAGCCCTTTACCCGAACAAGACTTGACATAGTGCAAGATGCGTTCCACAGCTTTCATGTGAGGAACTTGAGGAGCATGCATAAATTGACTCACAACACTGACCACATAACCAATATCAGGTTGTGTAAGTGACAAATAAAGTAGTTTCCCCTCCAAGCACTGATGCATTCACTTATGGACCTTTGATAACAGTTCTCCCATAGAGTCAAACAAGTTATGATTGGCTTCAGTAGGAGTATGAGCAGGTTTACAACCCAACTTCTTAGTCTCCTTCAATAGATCCAAGGCATACTTCCGTTGACAGATATAAATTCCGCGTTGAGATTTAACCACCTCAATACTAAGGAAATACTTTAATTCACCTAAAGCTTTGACTTCGAATTCCCTAGCAAGTCTAGCCTTTAGTTTGCTGATTTCCTCCTTGTGATCACTTGTAATAATCATATCATCAATATAAGCGATAAGCACAACAAGTTGTCCATCAGTCCATTTAGTAAACAGAGTGTGATCAGAATTGCCTTGAACATAACCAGAAAGACCCATGGTTGTCCATAAGCGGTCAAACCAAGCCCGAGGAGACTGTTTGAGACCATATTAGGCCTTTTTCAACTTACAAACTCTCCTTTTAGCATCAAACCCAGGAGGTGGTTGCATATAAGCTTCTTCCTACAAGTCTCCATTCAGAAACACATTTTTCACATCCAACTGATGAAGCTCCTAACCAAACTAGACAGCAAGAGACAAAATGACCTGCACAGACTTCAATTTTGCAATTGGAGCAAATGTCTCCAAATAATCGACACCATATATTTGTGTAAAACCCTTGGCTACTAGTCTGGTCTTGTATCACTGCACGGTACCATCAGAGTTATATTTGATGGTGTACAGCCACCGAAAGCCAACCAAACTCTTCCCCTTCGGCATATACACTAACTCCCAAGTGCCATTATTGTTGAGGGCACGCATTTCTTCGTCTATAGCAGACACCCATTTTGGATCGTTTACAGCTTCAGAATAAGAGTTAGGAATATGATATAAAGAGATGGTAGACAAAAAAGAATAATAGGAGGGTGAAAGACGAGAATAAGTAATAAAATTACTAATGGAATGGCGAGTATACGATCTAGTACCTTTCCTAACTGCAATAGGAAGATCAAGGTCAGGCCGGGAGATGATGGAAGGGCCAGCACTAGAACCTGGAACTTCAGCAGCTTCATGGGGTGGTGCATCCACAGGAGATCTCTGTTTTTGCCAGGTATGCCAGGAGTAAGTGAGAACTTCCGGTATTGTCTCATCAATAGGCATACATGGTAGCACTTGATTGACTGATCTAGATGTATTGTCGTTCGCAATCTTACTCCTAGACAGAGAGATAGGTAACAGAGGAGAAGAAGGAGCAGAAACAATCTCCTCATGGGGAGAGGTATGGGAGTGAAAATAAGATTCATTTTCAAAGAACGTGACATCTTTAAGCACATATCTCTTACCCGTTGAAGGATGAAAACATTTATACCCCTTTTGAGTAGGAGAATACCCTAAGAAGATGCCACAAACAGTTCTAGGTCCAACTTGTTAGTGCCTGGACTAAGGCAATGAATGAAACAAAGAAACCCAAACACACGGGGAGCAAAGGAGAGAAGAGGGTGTTCATGGCACAATATTCGTAGAGGAGATAGATTTCAAGTGTCTGAGATGGCATGTGATTAATAATATATGAGGCTATCAACACGACATCAGCCCAGAATTTTTTTGGTAAATTGTGTTGTAAGAGAAGTGCCTGAGAAGTCTCCAATAAATGACGATTTTTTCTTTCAGCTACTCTATTTTGTTGTAGAGTGTAGGAATAAGAGGACTCATGAATAATGCCATCATTCTCCATAAAGATATTGGGAGACTTCTCAAAGTATTCTTTAGCATTATCAGACCTGAAAATTTTCACAGACCATTCAAATTGAGTTTCAACCATCTTGCAAAACACTTGGACAATCCATGGAATCTCCTAACAGGACCTCATCAGATAAATCCAACAACAATGAAAAAGTCATTGATAAAGCTAATGAAGTATCGATGACTAGAAATAGAAAGCATAGGGGATGGCCCCTAAACATCAGAATGCACAAGTTCAAAAGGAACAGAACTTTTATTCATTGAATATTGAAAAGTTGTTTTACAATGCTTGGCAAGTTGACAAGTGTAGCATTGTAAAGACTCAATACCTATAAACTGAAAATGATTAGGGGAAAGAACTTTAAGAGACCTAAAAGACAAATGACCTAAACGACTATGTCACAATTGGATTGCCTTTATTTCCTGTCTCATGTCACCATTGACACTAGATTAGAAGGTTGCACACAAGTGTAGCATTGTAAAGACTCAATACCTATAAACTGAAAATGATTAGGGGAAAGAACTTTAAGAGACCTAAAAGACAAATGACCTAAACGACTATGTCACAATTGGATTGCCTTTATTTCCTGTCTCATGTCACCATTGACACTAGATTAGAAGGTTGCACTCCCAACATGCTCGAGATGATAGAGACCACCCGCTTCTCGACCATTCCCAATCGTCTGCTTGGTTCGTAGGTCCTAAAAAACACAATGAGTTGGAAAAAAAGGTCACAGAACAATTTAAGAATTTGGTAGGAATAGTCATAGAAATAAGATTTATTGGTAACATGGGAACATGAAGAATATATGACAGGACAAGGCCACCACTTAATGTAATCGTACCCTTCCTTGCCATAGTGGCACAAGTACCATTAGCAATGGTAACCTTATCTTGTCCAGAACTCAAGAAATAGGCAGAAAAGTAAGTAGGAATACCAGTCATATGATCCGTGGCCCCTGAATCATTGACCTATGGAGTGCAAGGAGTAGAGGTGGCACTTAAGGCCGCCCCCGAAGTACCTGAAGTGGACGGTGTAGAGAATCCTAGCTGTGAAAAAATTCACTATAGGTGGCCAATATCAGCTGAAGATAGCGCGGACACCTGAGTAGTAGAAAGATTGCCTTCCAAGGTTGAATTTTCAGTGGGTTGAGCTATGTCAATGTGGTTGAATTTTCAATGGGTTGAGCCATGGCAATGTGGCCTTTTGCAGTCTACCCACCTTTTCTGAACTTCAATGGCTTCTTGTCTAGATAGAGATCCCAATACTTATCCACATTATGTTTGTCCTTGCCATAGTAAGTGCAGTGTCTAGAAGGTCTAATTTTCTCCTTCCCAGAAGGTTGACTACCTTTTTCGGGCTTCATGGTGCTGCTGACCATCGCTGAATATTCCTCTAAATCGCGAGAAATAATAGACACACTGCCACCATTCATGGCCTTTCGACACCCTTCCTTATTTAGAACCTTATAGTGGACTTGTTCTAACTAGGAAGCGGCTTTGTGCTGAGTATTTGTCCACACAGGGACTCATAGTCAGAGTTTAGGCCAGCAAGGAATTTAAAGATGCAATTTTGTTAGATATGTTGAAGATATTGCCACGGGTAATCTGTGCAACTCCACTGATACACAAAGTAATAGTCGAGTTCCTCCCACTTACTCTTTAGGAGGCTGAAGTAGGTTGTGATACCCATGCTTCCTTGCTTCATCTCTTGCACATCGGCAGTCACTTGATATATGCAAGAGACATCTTGACGATGTCCATACATCTGCTCAAGAAGCTCCTACATTGCATGAGCAGTCGGCTTCATCATAATCAACTGTTGAATCTCATGGCTCACAAAGTTCAAGATCCAGCCCATAACAAGATTGTTCTCCAGTCCCACTTGGCATGAGTGGGATCATTGGCATCCGGTTCCTTGGTCTTCTCAGTAACATATGCCGTCTTGCCTCGTCCGCCAAGAAATATTCAAGCAACAACCGACCAAAGCCTGAAATTTGTCTTTGTTAACTTGACGGTAGTCACCTGCAGAGACATACTTTCAGTCGTGCCGCCCGATGGCTTTAATAACGGAGAACACACCTCCGTTGCCTCCACCCCCGGTGTCATGGTAGTGTCGCTGGTAGACGAAGACATGGCAGCGAGAGAGGCCTTCTAGGTCAACTGTTGGATGAGGGAGACTCCCTCAATGGACCCTGCCAATGGAGGATGAAGGTGGGGACCGGACAACCTTAACCGGTTAACCGGCAGTCCCCTGTTCTGTCCACATAAGGAAGCCTTAGAACAGGGCACCGGACAGAGAAAAAGGGGACCGGACAGGGCAGATGATGATGGCAATGGCCTTTTAGGGCAATTTTTATTCCATCCAATAAAGGACTCATCTTGCTTGTTTACATGTATTCCCTCCTATGAATGTTTTTTTGTTTCACTTGACTTTCCTTTCTATGATGTCTGTTCTTGACTTTTCTTTCTATGATCTTTATTGATGTCAGAGATACTCGGCATCTTTATAATGCACTGATGTTGACAATGAGACATTATTATCTGATTTTTCTCTACCTTTTTTTCAGCGAGTTAATGAAGCATAAATGTTATTGTAGGTGTGTTGCTTGATGACCTGCTTGTCGCTGAAGATCTAGCTGCGGCTGAGACCACAAGTGCAGCTTCACATGCTGCTGCACTTGCTGCTTCTGGTAATGTACATCAAGGAAAGATGCCGGGAAGATACGGCTTTGTTGATGAAAGAACAAGGCAAGGGATTATTGAAACAGTTCCTGATGGTGCTGTTGTGCTTGGAAGTCCTGTTGCTCCCCCAATAAACGGGGATATGTACACTGACATAAGCACTGAAAATGCAATGCTTCAGGGACCAAGGTAACCAAGAATCCTGGTTAGATGCAAGACTACAAATGATATGTATTTTCATTTAATTCAATGTGCAATTCAATTGGCTGCTTCATCTAAGAATTTTTTTTTGCTTCAGGAGACTGAGCAAAGGGGTGGAATACCTGGTTGAAGCCTCAGCAGCAGAAGCTGAAGCTATAAGTGCTACTCTGGCTGCAGCAAAGGCCCGGCAACTTAATGGTGAAGTTGAGCAGCTGCCTGATCGGGACCGAGGTGCTGAGGCCACACCAAGTGGCGAACAAACGTCAACTCTTATCAAGGCTCCAGATTCTGGTCAATCAAACAGCTGCCCCCCACCTGGGGTTCGACTACATCATAGAGCGGTTAGTTTTTCAATTGAAAACCTTATTTTACCTCTGATTGTCGTTTTTCTTAGAGTGAATCACTTATTTAGTGGCCAGATTTACCATCTGCTTTATGCATTTTGGACTTTGGCTTTCTCTGTTATGCCAGGTAGTTGTAGCTGCAGAGACAGGAGGTGCTCTGGGTGGGATGGTTCGACAGCTCTCCATTGATCAATTTGAGAATGAAGGCAGAAGGGTTAGCTATGGTACACCAGAGAGTGCGTCTGCAGCTAGAAAGTTACTAGATCGGCAGATGTCTATAAACAGTGTGCCAAAAAAGGTCGATTCCTTTTTATTTTTGAAGAATTGTTGGGAGATGTTATGTGAGCATGTAGCTGCGTAGCCTCATCATTCATATTCTTTATTTTTAAGTGGGCAGTACTATGCATATTATTAGAGAAAAAGAACATTTACAAAAAGGGGGGAGCATAGACAACAAAAGAATCTCCATACTAAAGGCACCAAGCCAGTGTAAACTCTCAACTCTCTCCAAGAAGACTAAAAATAGTGGAGTTAGTGCAATCCACTTTACAAAAAAATCATCATCCATTCCTTCACATGACTACAAATAAAAGTGACAAAGGATGGGTCTCCCTCCTAAAGACTCTATTGTTTTGCTCTATCCATATCGGCCAAATAGTAGCATGAAGGATCAGCCACCACACAACCTGATCTCCTTTGCAACGCCAATGTCTCTCCCTTGTCTGGAGGAGGTGCTCAATCAAGTCCCACTAGTTGAAAGAAATCTGCGTCTTGTGGCCCAACACATCCCACACCTCACAGGAATACAAACAAGGGAGGAATGTGTGGTCTCTAGACTCCTCCTGCCCACAGAGACAGCAGGTGTTGAGAAGACCTGTCATAAATTGAATCAGTTGATCACAAGTGGGGAGCCTATTAAGAGAAGCCCTCCTAAGGAGGACCTGCACCTTGGTAGGGCTTTTTGTCTTCCTAATAGCACTGAAGAAAGGGTATCTGGTACTCCCTTCAGCCATCAGGGAATAGGCCAATTTGACGTAGAAGGTCTCCTTGGATTCCCCGTCCACACTCACTGGTCAGCTGACATGTCCAGATGGAATGGTTCGATTAAATCGAACAGGTACAGCAGATCTGTGATCTGTCACCTCCTCATCAGTCATATTTCTTCTAAAAATAGGCCTCCAGCATGGATTAGGTGTCTCTGTATCCCATAACCGCTAACTGTAGTAGAGGGCTTTGAAGAAATGGCAAAAAGTCTCAGCAACAAAAGACGGGGCATGTTGAGCACACCAAACATTAAGCAAAAACAGGGTAGATGTACCATCTCCCACCTCGATCCATGAACCAGAAAGAAAAGCCCGTCGACTGGTGGATGCCTCTCCACATCCAAGAGACTTTATAGTTGGTACTGGGAAACACCTTCAACACTCTGGCATTGTCATAGTAACTCTGCTTAAGGATCACCCACTGAAGACTTGACTCCACGGTAACCAACTTCCAAAGCCATTTAAAGAGTAATGCCAAGTTGTAATATTTTTAAAAGCAAGACCTCCATTTTCCTTTCTCCTACAAATCCTAGCCTAGCTAACATCATATCCTCCCCTCTTGTTCCAGAAAAATCTAGCCTAAATGGGGTTCAACTTTTTAAATATACCCCTAGGGATCCTGAAGGAAGACCGAAAGTAGATGGGGAGGCAATCAAGAATTAATCTGCATCTCATCATAGGAAAGAAGTCTCCCTTTCCACCCAGCAAGCCTTCTTTCAAATCTCAGGATGACATGGCTCCAATCTATGCATCTGAGGGCCCCTGGAGTCGTGGGCATCCCTAGGTAGGTGATAGGGAACTTGCCTATAGGGCACCCCAGAATAAAAAATGCTCTATTTAGCTCTCTAGCTCCCATGTTCATGCCAATCAGTTGGCCGGCCACCTCCTCGAGCAGTTCAAGGAGAAGCCTAACCACAAAAAGCTGATCTTCCTCCCCCAACAAAAATAGGATGATATCATTGGCATGAAGATGTGATAAGTGCATGCCCTGCTGAGTGACTTGAAAGCAACTAATAATGCTAGCTGCCTCCGCACCAGCCTAGAGAGAGATCAGTATATGAGCAACTAAGATGAAGAGAAGAGCCGTCATAGGGCCACCTTGTCTAAGGCCTCTGCTACTGTAAAAGAATGTGGTTGGTTGCCCATTGACCAACACGATAAATGATGTAGAGGAGACACAAGCAGTCACCCTAGAAGTCCATTGTTCTCCAAAGCATATTGTCCTTAAAACCTGGACCAAACAATCCCAACTGACACTATCATAAGCTTTCTCAAAATCTAGCTTCAATACAAGCCCCTGTCTGTGACGATGTTTCATAAGTGCGGACTCTCATGTGCCACGAGGAAATTCTCCTAGATGTGTTTGCTTTTGATGAAAGCACCCTGATTATTGCTGACCACTCTAACTACCACCTTCTCCAATATTGAAGACAACACTTTTGTGATAATCTTGTAGACTTCATTCAATAAGCTGATCAGCCTATAGTCTCTCAAACAGTCAAGCACATCTTTCTTCAAGATCAAGACCGAGAAGGTCCTATTGATACCACCAAGATGTACTCTACCTTCCTGGAATTTCAATAGAGCCTCTAGGATGTCAGGCTTGACAGTGTCCCAACTGTGTTAGGAAACAACAGAGGAAAGCCATATGGTCCAAGGGCCTTATCTCCTACAAGGGAGAAAGTGGCCTTCTTAATGTCCTACTCTGAGAAGCAGTAGAGAGCTCTTTTCTTACGAGGACACAGAAGGAAGGAGATCCTCAGTAAGGGAGAGCCCTATTGAAGGTTGTGCGGAGAACAACCCGGAGTAATAAGTTTGAACATACTGCCTAATCAGAATACTCGAGTGAAACACATGTTCTCCCTCCTTGAGGCACCTCATATGATTCAACCTCCTCCTCCCTAAAGCCAACTTTTGAAAATATGCAATATTTTTGTCTCACTCTTTGATCCATTTTTATCTGGCCTTCTGTTTCCAAAAGATCTTTTATTTCAATAGTATTTCATTGTAATCAACCTTGAGCTGCTCCCTACCAGCCTTGTCCTCAATGTCCAGTAAACTAGCTTCCTCCAAAGCATCAATGATATCTAACTATTCTAGAATTTTGCCCTTAATCACCTTTTTGGGAAGAGATCTCGTGTCACCCCACTTAGCAAATTCCTTTGCCAGGTCCTTCAGTTTGCCTATAAGTTGAGCCATAGCACTAGAGCCTTGCTTGAACTCCTCCCACATTCTCAAAACAAAGTCAGTAAAGCCTTCTTCTCTTGTGGCCATTATTTTTTCCAATCTGAATCTTGTGTGCTGCTGAACTTGCCACAAGAACGATGGAGTGTCAGTTTGTGATCAGAAGTTGTCTTTATCATGCACAGCTTGCATCCATGGGAAGCGCTCTTCCCAATCAACCGACACAAAAAAACCCATCTAGCCTAGAGAGAGGGGTCCTCTCTTAGGCTAGACCAAGTGTAAGCTGCATTGTGAGTGTGCACATCCAGCAATACAACATCATCAATGAACACTCTAAAGTCATCCATCTCTCATGTGGGTGGTGGATGGCCATTCTTCTCACTAGGAGACACTACAACATTGAAATCTCCGTTGAGGCACCAAGGTCTGTCTGCCTGTCTCTGGAAAGATAGGAGTTGCTCCCATAGCGCTTTCTTCTCAACTCTACTATGAGAACTGTAGACACCTGAGAAATCTCACTCAAAGCGATCACACAAGTAGTGGAATATCAAAGTAACAGTCCATCTGTCCACATGCCTAAAACCATCAAATTCCTCTACCTCACATTCATTCCAAAGAACCATGATCCTCCCTTCATTACCTATAACCGGAACAGTTACTCCTTTTGTTAGTCTATTGCCCCCAATTTCCCTTATAATAGCCCCTCGTCAGCATCACACTTCGACTTCTGAATGCAAAGGATGTCTGGCTTACCCCTCCTCATAGAGTCCCTCACGATCCTTCTCTTCTCCTTCCCACATACCCCCTTTAATATTCCAGAAAATAATCCTCATAAGGAAACAACTTCACCCCCCCCCCCCCAATGTGAAGCTACCTCCTCCTTCTTTCTTTCCTTTTTAGTCTATTTCCCCCTATAAATGTAGGCCAAGCCGAGCTGCCATCTCCTCTGAATCTTTAAGAAAACATGTCTCACATCCTTTTTCCAAGTCATCAAAAGAAACGTCGACCTTCTTAGCCACCTCTCGTGCTTGCTCCTCCGTCACCCGTTTCCCCCTAGCAAGTATATCCTTAATGTCCTCCCTATCCATGGCATCTTTCTCTTACCTTCCTCGATAGAAACCAAGACAATAGAGTCCAAGTGCTCTAAAGAGGGGACATGATCTTCTAAACCCAGCCCCTGAGCCTCCACAGGGGGTTGCTTCCCATTAGTGCCAACCTCTTGGCCAAAGCCCCTTCCCGAAGGCGACAACTCTAAAAGGATCGTGTCCGGTGGTGTTCTGGCAGGTAAGCAATGGGGGCTGCAGCCTAAACACCCCCCCCCCCCAAAAAAACACATACCCCCTAGGTTAGAGGGGAAGGGGTATGTCCTAAGGGGCCACAACCTGTTGGCACCATGGAATTCCGGCATGGATCGAGAGGCCGGATCGGGACCACCGATCCGAATCGGATTGGCCGATTCTGCTTTCCATGATTGGCACCAATTCTCCTCCAAAGAAGCCAAAGTAGGGACACGGACTGAAGGAGCCAAGGAAGGCACCCCTGGCTCGGAGGAGAGGCCCTACCTTGTAGTTGGCCACCGGAGATCATCACTTGTAGGGAGGATCGTCCTTCGAGGCAAGTCGGGGATGGCCGGAGGAAACTGACGCAACAGCAAGCTCGAGGAGAGAGACGGGCACGATGTAGGCTATTAGGTAAAGACAACGAGGTCCGACGAGTCCATCGGATCTAACTAGACCAGGTAAAGTCATGGGGATGGGGCAGGCGGTTCAAAATTTGAACCCCTGGCACTGTGTACGTGAGCATTAGAAGTGTCTTCTTCCTCCCGATGGCTCTCCTTTGCAAACCCTGGCCCACTGGAAGCAGCGGCGTGCCCCTCCTCCCAGTTGAAGTAATGGACCCTAATCACCATACTGAAGCCGTCAACCATCATGACGATGACTCATGGGACCTTCTTCACCGACAAGACCCTCACTTTGATCGAGACCTCTAGGTGAGGCACAGATTCGGAGATCCAAGAGGGGATCTCCTTTAAATCAGCAAATCGGGCGACCATGTCATGAACCAAGCCCTCCTCCATTAGGGACAAGGGAACCCCTACCCCTACCAGTCGCAGGCCAATCAACAGAGGTCTTGGATTTGGGAAAGTGGCGGTGTGGAACTCCCAAGGCGAGAGCCTGACCACGGAATTCTGGTGGGCCAAAACCCCAACGGCACTAGCCTCCACCGCGAGCTCCTCCAAAGGGCAAATGACCAGAAACAATTGCTTAGAGATTTGATGAACCTCTCATGCCTCTCCAGTCCCCCTAGCAGCAAGAAGATGAAGGATGGCTCCCAACAAACCCACCCCCTCCACTACCAAAGCTTGTAGGCAGCTTTTCACTAATGGCCTCCTACTGCGGAGGACCTTCAAGTCTTTAAGGAGAAACTACCACCTCAGCTTGGTGATGACCCTCCACCCTAAGGCCAAAGAACCGCCAAGAATGGCTGGCGTTGGCGATACCTGCAACAACATCCACATAGGACAGCCTGTTTGAGGTGGCCAATATCACCACATTCCCAGCATCTCCGAGGGGAGAAAACCAAGAAGGAACACGCCTCCCTAAGGGGACTCTATTGGCTCCGGTAGCGGGGTGCTCCTGCTCCGGACAAGGTCTCCAAGGTCGGGCCCTCAGGGCATTGCTCTCTCTCGGCTCGCCATTTTCCCTCTTCCTCATATTCTCTGTGGGAAAAAAAAAACTCATTGTAGGACCTCCTTTTTTAAAAGCTATCTGTCATACTATTTATCATTCTGATGTTATTTATCATGCATCTGACGTATTTGATTGCCTTTTTCTTAAATTCTGTAATTAAGAGGCAACCAGAATCCTGTTTGATGCAAAAATCGAAGAACCTACTGCCATGGAGTTTGATGGAGCTTTTTCTTCTATTTGTTTTTATTTCTTGTCATGTTTTGCGGCTTAAGCAGTTCATCTTAAGTTTAAGTGTACTAGGTTGTCCATGCATAACATGTGGCGGTGTGCTGAGCTATCATCCATTCTTCATACTGTTTTTTTCTCCAATTTGCACTCAAGAACGACCATTGGTAATAAGGACACATTTTTCTGAAGCTTCCATTTAATCGTTTATCCAGGTGATAGCTCATCTTCTAAAACCTCGTGGTTGGAAGCCCCCTGTACGCAGACAGTTTTTCTTAGATTGCAACGAACTTGCAGATCTCTGTGATAATGCCGAACGAATATTTTCATGTGAACCTAGTGTCCTGCAAATTAAGGCTCCTGTGAAGATATTCGGTGATTTACATGGCCAGTTTGGAGATCTCATGCGTCTGTTTGATGAGTATGGTGCTCCTTCAACTGCCGGAGACATAGCGTAAGCCATCTACTGTTTTTTTGTTTCAGTTACTAATATGTTTTCCCACACAAGGCCATATTTTTGGATGGTCTTTGTGGTTGCTATGATACTTCAGTTGCTAAACTGTCTCAACAGGATTGTGGTATTTCATGTCTTTGATTCCACTCAGAAGCATGGATTGCAGGATAGCTAATCGAGATCTAATTGTAGGGGGAAGGATCTGATTTTGGCCCCCAAAATCCAATTGTATGTATTTTTTAAGAATAAAACAAGAAGGCCTACGCTGGCCCAAAAAAAGCTTGGCTTGGGTAGAAGTTTTGATCAAGATGGTGACGAGCTTGTGTTTCAGACCTAGAAAATAACAAGGGGCCCGATAGGCCTGTTTAACCCAATTTAGGGCTTCTAAGGGCTGACCTAGATATTGTTATTGGCCTTTTGATACCCATCCTTCATCCGCTAAACCCACAACCTCAAGATGATGTTGAGGCCTCAAGAATGTAATTACCAGTAGAAGGTTCTCCTGCTGATGCCAACATTGCCTTCTGCCATTGTCGAAGTTACCACCATTACCTATTGCCACTGATGATCTGACGAACCTCTTTTTTTTTGTTTTTGGAGTGTGACTTACAAGCCACATTTCATTGAAAAAATGAAAATAATACAAAGCTCAAAGAAAAAGAAAAAAGCACCCCTAGAGTATCACCTCGGTTACACAGAAATGTCAAATGAACCCAAAAAGATACCCCAAGCCCCCAAAAAAACGCTCACTGAATTATCAAGACAATTAGAACGTGAGGACCACTAGATAAACAGCGTAAAAAGAAACATAATATGAATTTCCTCCACTGAGAAACTTAGGGGTCACCCTCCAACTACACCCTGCTGACTTGTAACAATCGTCCACCAAAGTGATAGCTCTGCTGATAATATGGTAAGGGCTGTTAAATTTCTCACTAAATCTTCTACTATTCCTCTCTAGCCAGGTAACCCATAGCATGGCAGGAAGAAAAAATGCCCATACCTCCTGTGAATGGAAAGGGGAATTCACGTACCACCATTTCATTAGCTTGTCATATCATGTATATCTTATTATCTTCCCAAAGGGCACTCATAGTTCTGCATAAAATCTTCCACAGGACATTAACCACAGCCGTAAAAGAGGTGATCATTACTTTCCTCTGCTAAACCACAGAACATATAAAGAACTCTGAACCGGAAAAATAGCTCTTAACTCTATCACTCATACGCAATCTTTTCCAAGCAATCTTCCATAAAAACAATTTGATCTTGTTCAGTAGAGACTTGGACTAAACAACCTCCTTCCACTACACCCTCCTGTCCCCATCATCCATCAATTTTACAAGGGAATTGACTGAAAATTTGCCCTCTGAATTTCGCCTCCATCTTTTATCTTCCTGACAACCAATCAGCTGAACCTGTTCCTGATTTAAAACCCTGAGCAATTCCAACAAACCCTCTATCTCTGTCTCAGTAAAGTCACCTCTGAAGTTAATGTTCCAATGTCCTCTATCCTCCCGGGAAAAGAAGTAATGCACTGCCTTCCTTTTGTCTGTCAACCTGATACAAGTTAGAGAATTTGGTTTCAAATGCAATCCATGAACACTACTTATCTTCCCAAAATTAAATGCTTCCAGTATTAACAAGTTGAGAGAAGGATGAAGCATGCATCATATCCATTGTGTTCATAATATTCTTCCATACAAGGGACAAGTAAGATGTGGTGGCAGGATAAAGAGACCACCTGCTTGAATTAGAATTGATGGGGCGAAATCTTGTCCACCACCACAGGAGCCTTCCCTGAGGGTTGAAGGGTGAGAGACAGCAGACCTGCAAAAGAGAACATCATCAAAGGGACCCCGGGCGATGAACCAGGGGAACCCCCTCCAATGCTTTAAGTCAGAAGATTGGGGAAGGAAGAAGCAAGTCCAGATTGCTTAGGTTTTTGGAGAGCGTAGCTTGAGAGATTGGACAAGGGGTCTTTATATAGCGAGGTGGGAAAAGGCTACTGCTGTGTGATGGAGGGGCATGGGGAAAGCAAATGAGCATCATTTCTCGCCCCGAGGCATTTAAAATGAAGGCGCTCTTTCCTCATCATATGAAGCACCACTTTCTCTTCCAGTTTCGTTCTGTCGCAAGCGATTCGCGCCCGTACGGCATGTCTGGTCGGTCCTTTTGGGCGACCTTGCTCATCATTCCCTTTTATGTCATCGATTTTGTTCTTCTTCCAGAGGATGCTCCCTTGGCAATAGCCGAACCACTATTGCCAAGGGGAGAAATCCGTCTTATAAAAGGTGGGCCAATGGGTTTGAGGAAAACCCTATTGTTCCATTGCTCTCGAGTGCCTGCTACTAGAGTGTCCGTCTGCCCTTGTACACAAAGGTGTTACATGCTTCTGTTCTTTGCCTTCCCTTTTCTTCTTTTTCATTTGTCGAGATGGCCCCACGCCCAGTGAAAGACATGGATTACGTTAGGAAGGTCAAGGCGGACCGCTAGGCCATGGGGCCCTCGCGTGCTACAATGGAGTCCCTGGCGAAACTTCGCGCCGCTTACAACGTACCAGACGAGCATCGCCTAGTGCTCCTGTCGCCAAAGGAGAGGATCTTCTTAGGGCGGACTCGCTCGTTCATGGCGTACGAGGTCATGTTCGAGGTGGGATTTAAGCTGTCAATGCCTCCCTTCATCGAGCAACTGCTTAACCACTTCTGGATCGCTCTCGCCGCGTTGACGCCGAACACTTGGAGGTTGGCATTGGGCTTTGTCGTCCTAGTCTAGGACAAGGGGGACCCAAAACCCACAATAGAGATGTTCCACTTCCTCTATCTGGCCAAGTGTTGTGCGGCACAAGGGGGGTCGTGGCTTCATTTAATGCGAGACTAGGGACAAGGCTCCATTGGCGTTGGGAACAAGATTCTCCAACTTCAGGGGATGGAAGGACTCCTTCTGGGTCGAAGAGCGGCCCTAAGGGGGATGGCTTTTTCCGGTCATCTTCTAGGATCTCTCCATTGGTTCCACCCTTGATCAGGGGGTGCTGCTACTACTGTCCAAGGACGCCAACACCATCGGCCTCATCTTGGCAGACCCTCCCATCGATGTCGGGCTGTAGGTCACAAAGACAGTGTTACAGCGAGCAAGCCTGTCTGGTCTTGCTCTTTCCCGTAAGTCTTCTTTTTTTATGTTAAATCATGGGATCATAGTTACATACCCCTAACCATTGTCCTTTTTTGTCTTTATCAGATGTTATTGCTTGCCTTGACCGTAGGTCACGTTGTGGCCCATCCTCGACCCGGAGCTCCAGCGGATGCTATACGTCACCATTCTCGATCGTCCATTTATCCAGCCAGACGTCCGAAAAAGGGAGAAGGGCCTTGGGAGAAGCTTCCCCTTGGGGCTGCCATCACTACTTCTCGGGTAAGAGTTAATCCAACGGGTGAACCTGAGGTCGGGGCAAAGCAAGTGGTTCCAATGGGAGGCACACTGGGAAGCAGTAGTTACTGTGGCGGCTCTCTCAAGACTTCAGTTTGAGCCTCTAGAGGAGGACGAGGAGGAGTCGGAAGAAACGACCCTACTAACTCATCTCCAGAGGGGTCCTCGTCCTCCGGCCACTCCTACTCTAGCGGAGGGGAGTGGGGAGGAGGATGAAGATTTGGTCCCCCTCTCCTGACTCATGAGGGGTCCTCGGCTCTCACCAGTCGTCTCATCAACAAGAATGGTCAAAGGTGGTGAAGTAGGACGAGAAAAAGAAGCCCAGGGGCAGGGCCGACAAGCGGAGGTAGGGACTGCCACCCAAGACAAGCCTCCAGTCGATAGCAAGCAAGGAGTGAACGGAGGCGGTGATAGTGATGGTGATGATGATGGCGGCGAAGGTAGCGATGATGATGACGATAACGACGATGCTTCGAAGGTTCGGGGAAAAAGTCTACCGACTATCCCAGCTCTCCCCACCTGAATTTGGAAGGTGGGGAAATGGAGACCCCGTCGTCACCAATGTGGCCTAGGTGAGAGGGGGATCCTTCTGCCCTTCTTGTCCTCAAAGGGGTGGTCAAGCTCGCTTCCTCATTGGAAGGATCCTCATGCTAACCAAAGGAAAGGTCAGAAGGTGTGGGCTCGACTCACATGGCGTTGAGACGATCGCCCAAATGGCTGCTCCAACTACTACAGAGGGACTGCAGGTGGTCGAGCCCCACAACATCTCAAAGGTCGCCCTATAGAACCAAGGTGACAATTTGGCACTCGACCGGGAAATCGATCCTATCGGGTTAAGGGGCCTGAGAGACAATGAGGAGCCGTCACGGGCGTTGCCAGGCAGCGGTTAGCGGGCATTGCCTCTTGGCCAGGTACTGTTACAGTAGAGGGGATGGTTGCTAGCTTTGAAAACCACGAGGCCCACGAGATAGAGGCGACCATCTGGGCTAGGTTGGTGGCGGATCTCCTGGTGCATCGTCAGCGAGAAATCGCCAACATGAAACATGTGTCAGTGGTGGCTTATCCAGGCCTCTCTCGATCATGGCCTGACCCCAATCCGAGTCCAGGGCGGTCAGCAAGCTAGTTGGCTCGAGCCATTCGCAGCGACTCCTAGTGCCATTTCGCGTAGTGCTGGCGATGAGGCCATTGTCGCCAAGGAGTGCCAAGCAATGGCCCTATTAAGATTGCTTTGGGATCGGTTGGGCCCTAAGGGTCTGTAGGATCTAAGCTTCCCTGGGTTGCTTAGATTGTCGGCCGCCTCCGCGCTGAAGGTGGGGCTTTGTGCAATGAACATCTCGGAGCGGTGGTGTGACGAGACCAAGTTATTTGTCGCGCTCAATGCCAGGATCAGTTCGGTCGAAGGGGAGTCTCGGGCAGCGACCTCAGAGGCGAGGAGGCTGCATCGGGAACTCGAGGCCACTCAACTTCATGCTAAGCACGGTCGACATAGAGAAAGAACGAGTTTTATCTTATATGATGGTGGGAAGCCCCTTCTTGTGAACGAGGTTAACAAGCGAAAAGAACGAGTTTTATCCCATCTGAGGGTAGGGAGTCTCCTTCCCTGTGAGTGAGGTCTACAGGGGGAAAGAACGAGTTTTATCCCATTTGAGGGTGGGGAGTCCCTTCCCTGTGAGCGTGGTCAGATAGGGGGAAGGACGAGTTTTAGCGTCAATTGTTGTCATCCGATGTCAATCAGTATTGGCTATGGTCTTTCGGCGACATTAATCGGTGCCGGTCGGTGTCATTCCTGGTCGATTGATGGCGGGTGAATGTTAGCCATATATTGAATGGTTGAGCCACGAATGGTTAGCAGAAAGAAATAACGAAAGCATTTTATTGCTATTACAATAAACATCGATAGATAGAAGTCAAAGGTAAGACAATATCAAAAGCTTATATAAAAAGAATCTACTGGTAGAATAGGCGCAAGTGCTCTGCTTTCCACTTATTGTCGAGGAGTCTGCTGTCCAGTCAAACGAGACAATATGCTCCATTGCCATAAGCTTGTGACCTGCTTCAAGTAATTTAGAAGCATGCATGCTTCTCAAGACAAGATCGCCAGGATGGAAGGTCCTTGGGCATACTTTCCTATCGTAGAGCCGAGCTACCATGCTGACAAGTTACCACGCGGATCTTGGCTTCTTTCCTTATCTCGTTGATCAAGTCTAGATTCTCTCGTAGCCTCTGACCATTGGTTGCTTCATTATAATCTTGAAGTCGGGTGGAAGGCAAATCGACTTCAAGTGGAATCATCGCATCTACCCAGAAGCTAAGTGCTAAGTGGTTTCCCCCGTAGTTGTGCGGGCGATGGTTCGGAAGGACCATAGGAACTTCTGAAGTTGTTCTAGCCAATTCGGATAATCTTGCAACCAGGTCTTGATTTCATTATCGCTCGGTACGCGCTCTCCACTAAGCCATTAGCCTGAGGGTGAGCCACCAATGAGAATTGATGCTAAATCTTGAATTGCCGACAGTGATCCGCGAACCAACGGCTAGCAAACTGTCGGCCATTGTAGGAGACAAGGACCCTTAAGATGTCGAACCTATATATCACATGATAAACAAAGAAATTCTAGACAGTACCCTCCCTGCTATTCACCATAGCCTCTGCCTCGGGCCACTTGGTGAAGTCATCGATGGCGACTACCACAAATTGTTGCTGTGTTGTGGTCTTTGTGAAGGGCCCTAGGATGTCGATCTCCCACACAGCAAAGGGATACGATTCGACGATCGCGTGAAGCTCCGTGGCAGGTAGCCTATGAATTGGGTTGTGCATCTTGCAACTGGGGCACTTCCTGGTGTATTCGACGCAGTCTCGCACCAGGGTAGGGCACTAATACCCATGGTGGAGCAGTGTCCTAGCCAGGGCTCAGGTCCTACATGACTCCCACAAATACCTTTTGTGGACTTCGGCTATAGCGTTCATTGCTTCCCTTGGCGTGAGGCATCTGAGCAAAGGGAGGCTTAGTGATCGTCCATAGAGCTCCTCTCTGATCAGGGTGAACTTGGCTGCCTGATATTTGATTCGTCTAGACTCAATCTTGTCATGCAGTAGTCGGCTATCCCAAAGGAAGGCAATAAGCGAGTCTATCCAGGTGGCTTCTGTGTCGACCTGGACTACGGACAATTGTTGGATGGTAGGCTGCAATACATCTTCAATGAATACAGTACAAGCGGTCGGCAATACTGAGGAGGCAAGTTTGACGAGTTCATTTGCCTTTTGATTCTCCTTTCTCGAGATATGTGAAATCTTGAACCCTTGAAGGGCTGATCTCATCTTCATGATCAGCTCTTTGTATTGCTTCATGGCCAAATTTTAGTCTCATACTCGCCCTTTATCTGTCGAATTACTAGTTGCGAGTCTATGAAGGCTAGGATTTGAGTAGCCCCTAGGTGGCGGGCCACCCAGATGCCTATGAGGAGCACTTCGTATTCCACCATATTGTTGGTTGCCCAGAACTGGAACCTTAGTGAAAATTGTAGGCTCCCTCCCTCTGGGCCTTTCGGGGGTATCAAGGTTAGGCTGGCTCTACAGCCGGAGGTTTGAGACAATTCATCAGTGGAAATTTGCCAAATCGGACCGGACCCGATCCCGATTACCCACTCTTGTGGAGGGAGAGCGTATTCAGCCACAGTTTGCTAGAGCTTGGATTTTAATAGCGGTCCTCGGTCAGTATGAAATATCAAATTTCGAGAGCTCTATTACCTACTTGACCATCCGTTTGGAGGCATTGGGACACTGTAAGAGCTGCCGCAAGGGCCTATCAGTGACGACCTCAATCAGATGGGCCTGGAAATAAGGGTGGAGCTTTCGCGCCGCCGTGATTAAAGACAATGCAAACTTCTCCGCGGTTGGATAGCGGAGTTCGATGCCTTGGAGGACCCGACTAATATAGTAGATGGGTTTCTGTGCACCTCCTCCTTCCCTCATAACCACTGAGCTGATAGTGTAAGGAGCCACCGACAGGTAGAGAGAGTGTGTCTCACCTGGCTGCGGCTTAGAGAACACGAGAGGGTGGGTAGGTCGATGTCATATACTATTTCAGCTCTTCGAACGCTCATTGACAAACTGGCGACTGGTTGATGTGCCCCCGAGCATCTAGTGAAAGCTCGGACCAACCGAAAGGAAGGAACGCAATGCTCGGCCGCCCTAGACAGGAACCGACTGAGTGCTGCGAGATGCCTAGTCAACCTCTGGATGTTGTTGAGGTGTGTCAGGGCTCCATGGCAAGGGTAGCAACAATCTTGTCCGGGTTGGCTTCTATTCCACGGTGAGTAACTAGAAAGCCCAGGAATTTCTAGGTCGTTACCCTAAAGGCGCACTTGGCGGTATTGAGCTTCATATTGTAGCGTCTTAAGGTGTCAAAAGCCTCCAAGAGGTCATCGAAGTGGTAGGAGGTGTGCTTGGATTTGACCAACATGTCATCGACATAAACCTACATGTTTCGTCCGATCAAACATCTTATTGATGAACCTCTAATATGTCGCTCCGACATTCTTCAACCTAAACGGCATTCGGATGTAGCAGTAAAGACCAATGTCGGTAATAAATGCAGTATGTTCCTCGTTGGCCGGATTCACCCGAATCTGATGATATCTAGAGAAGGCGTCGAGGAAGATGAGTCGCTCGTGGCCGGCCATCGCATCAATGAGCTGGTCGACATTGGGTTAAGGGAAGCAATCCTTAGGTGTAGCTTTATTGAGGCCCGTGGAGTCGACGCACTTGTGCCACTTACCAGATGCTTTCTTCGCGAAGACTACATTGGTGACCCAGACTGGATACTGGGCGTTCCTGATGACTCCAATTTCTTATAACAATGTTACATGTTCTTTTATGACCTCCTGCCGTTTGGGTGCGAAGCAGCGCTTCTGTTGTTGGACCGGGGCCCAAGTCCATGCTAAGTGAATGGGTTGCTATGCACGACGGCATTCTAGGAAGAGGAGTTCCTGCCCATGCAAACACATCCAACTGTGAGGAAAGGAACTCAGGATATTCCTCACATTGGTGCTCGGATAGGAGGGCCCCTACTCTGAACTCTTGGTCAGGGGCCTTGCCGACCTTAATAGTGACCAGATCTTCTAAAGGTTCTGTCGTCTCCTTGGGCTTCTCGGCTACCTCCTGGACGAACATGATTGGCTTTTTGAGTTGCGCATTAATGGCCACAAGGTATATTTGTCGGGAGACATACTGATTCCCACGTACCTCTCTTATTCCCTTTGTGGTAAAAAACTTGAGCTTCTAATGCAGACTAGAAGACAGCTTTAAATTGTCCCAGGGACTCCCCCCCCCCAACATTACGGAGAGAGTTATTTGCCCCTCCGTGGTCACAGATTATTCGTTGAAGCCATAGATGGGAGTTTGGACCCTCCGCTCTCGTCAGGTTTGGATCGAGCTGTCGGAAGCAATCGAGGAAGAGAATATGCAATGAGCTTCCATTGTTGATGAAGATCCGTTTGACGTGGCAATATGTAATATCAGCTTCTATAACCAATGCGTCATTGTGGGGGAGAATAATACCTTGTAGATCTTCATCGGCAAAGGTGATTGGCTCTTTTGTGAGCAGCGAGTGGTCGATGGTAGTGATTTCCCATGCCACTCTGGGAGTTTCAACGACGTAGCGTTGCCTCCTCTTGTTATTGTCTTCGTCGCCCGATGCCCCTCCATATATCACATGGATGGCCCGCTCGGGCTGCGTGGGGCAGTCACAGTTATCTGGAGGTAGGGACTGGTCCTCACGTCTTCACGAATCTTGGAGGGGGTCCGCCCTCTGGTGTTGGCAATCTACTACTTCAGGTATCCGCGTTGGATGAGGGCCTCAATCTCCCGCCGGGGGTAATGGCACTCTAAGGTGAAGTAGCCATACTCATTCTGAAAAGCACAAAACCTCCCTGTCTTCTTAGCTCTGGGGATTGGCTTCATCTTCTTCGGCCAGTGGACGTAGCCTTCGTCTTTAATCTTCTGAAGAATCCAGTCGATCGAAGTATTCAGAAGAGTGTAGTTCTCTTCTCGTCGATCATTATATCGGCCGCGTCAATCATCAATCTGTTCCCGACGTTGGTCCTTGGCCAGTCGACGCCTCTTGTTCTGACCAAGTGCCGGTTACTCCTCACGCTTGTCTTCTGCATCGAGACTTTGCTAGAGAGTCTTACAAGTACAGAGTAATTCATCACTATTGATAAGCATCCTGAAGCGGGGCAGGCAAGGAATTCCGGGTCGGGTCGGGACTCGGAATCGGGACCTAGCGATCCCAACCCGATCTGATTTGGATCGGCCGACCAGCGATCCTAACCCGATCCGATCTGGATCGGCTCTGATGTCATCATCTCCATAAATGTCAATCTTCAATTGAAATATCTTCATCTACAAAATAAATATAAATGACATAAGTTAATGATAGAAGCCTGCATTTTCATAAACTCCTATTTTGTATGTTACCTCTGCTAAGGCATCTATCATTTCATTCGTATTTCTTGATATTTTAGTAATCACGTTAGTTGTGCCTCAAAGGACCTCTCCGTCATTATGCACGCTCTCACTATACTGATACCTTGGGTTGAAAAAATATCCTGCATATAAATTATGGTTCATTAGTTATAAAAATAAATGTGATTAAAATTAATAACATAAAATCAACTTGAATAGATGAAGAATTAACCAGCAACATGGAGATCATGATGAAGAGTCGACTCCTATCTATCATCAATGATCATCCACCATTTGTCATGAGAAGTAGGAAGACTTTCGCTCAATTGCACCTTTGCTCTATCCATAGCCTCATACAAATATCCCATGTCATTTTTGTCATCTCCATCAACTAACTTCAGAACACGTACCAGAGGCTCAACCACTTTCAGATAACAAGAAACCTTATCCAAAAAACTGCTGTCCCCAACTAGCGATTGCACTGCCAACGCAACTTCTCTAGCATCGGCCCTCAGTGTCCCTATATGTGCCAGAAACTCGTCAGAGTGGACTAACTGGGCCAACTGATGCTTGTATTTACTCAGGCTCTCTAAAGAGATGAAGTTAGATGCAAATTTGGTAGGGCCAGCACGAAGAAGATCCCGTCCACCTGTATGTTCTCTCATCATATGTAAGATCCTGTTGTGACTATAAACAAATTCTGTGATCATCTGAGCATGTTGTACCACCTTAGCAACAAAACGATCTTTACCTATGTCCATCATCAAGTCAATAGAATGTGCTACACAAGGCACCCAGTACAAATGGTGCCTCTTCTACATCAACAATTTACCGGCTGCTTTGTAGCTTACTTTGTTGTCAATGACTATCTGCACAATATTTTCTTCACCAATTTTCTCTACCACGTCATCCATTAGCCTGTACAAATAATCAGTATTCTTTATTCTGTTTGAGGCATCCACATATTTCAAAAAACGGTGCCCTCGCTGCAATACACAAGGAAATTAATCATGGATCTTCTTGTGGTCTCTGTCCAACCATCACGCATGATGGTACAACCACACTCCCTCCACACATTTTTGAAGTTATCGACTTATACCTTCAAGTCATTATACTCTTCTTCGAGTCCAACATCATAAATGTAGTGAGGTGTGGGGGCCGTTACACCAGGCCCAACATCTGCAATTGTATCCACCATCGTCTGAAAATATGGACTAGATGTTGTATGTGTTGGCACACTTGCATGTAAAAACTATTTCACAATTCATTTCAAGACATTTTTTGCTCATGCCTTGACTCCTTTTAATGTTTGTTTGATTCAAGACTGTCTGGCAGACCTTGATCTGTACAAAAATTGGTCCATAGGACCGCGTGCCACATCCGATGTCCGTCTACAACCCAACATAGAACTAGCAGTCCTGCGACCAGAAGAACCCTTAGGAATGAATCTCCCAGGCTGAGAAGCAATAGGCACTGATCCACCTGATGATCCTATGCCTCTTCGTCGGTCCTCATCTTCTCTATTTGTCCGCAAACTGGCACTAACAGTTCTGGTGTACTCTACATCAGGGTCATCTGGATCCTCCCCATCATGGATTGCGGAATCGGCCGATTCCGATCCGAATTGGCCGATTCGGATCGGAATCGGCGGGTTCCGATCCGATTCGGGGGGGATTTAACTGTTCCCCCCCCCCCCACCGATTTGAAAAAAAAAAAAAAACGGCCGGTCCCGATCCCCCCCTTAAGGTTTAAGGGTTTAAGGGTTTAGGGTTTAGGGTTTTAGGGTTTTAGGGGTTTAGGGTTTTAGGGTTTGGGGTTTGGGGTTTTAGGGTTTGGGGTTTGGGGTTTGGGGTTGGGGGTTAAGGGTTAAGGGTTAAGGGTTAAGGGGGTTAAGGGGTTAAGGGGTTAAGGGGTTTAGGGTTTAGGGTTTAGGGTTTTAGGGTTTAGGGTTTAGGATTTTTTATGGATGTACATGAATTGCATTCATTCTTATTGTACATCAATTGAATAATATGTATGTAATTTTTTCTGTTTTTTTTTTCCTGATTTTTTCCGATTTTTTTTAATTTTTTATTATTTTTTAATCTGGCCGAGTCGGACTGGCCAGACTTCATCTGGATTAGCCGACTCGGCCGATCCGATCCGGGTCGGATCGGGATCGGCGGGTCCCGATTCGGGGACCCGATCCGATCTGGAATTCCTTGCTCCCCATCCTCTTCCTCCTCCTCATCATCATCATCTAAATTGATCGGGCGCTGAATAAGTAGACTGTAATCCCTTCGTCTCTCGCGCCCAGATATCTCATCTTGCAAATCCATGTGTTGATGAGATGATGAATCTTTGTGTGCCTTTTTACCCATCATATAAGTCATCATTTCCTTCTTCAAGTCTAGCGGAACTGACTCACATCTACTTACGTCTCCTGATATGCCAGCAAGATGATTTTTTAGGCGATAGACGTCACCACCCATCTCCTTTCCGCACCAGTTGCATTTGACCCAACTCTTAACACTGTCTACTAGTATGTAATGTTGCCAACCAGGATCAGCATCATGCTGCTCCACATCCTGTTCATGATGTCTTTGCTCTGCCATATTCCTGCATAACATAAAAACACAAAAATGCAATATGGTTCTAATAAGTTCAATTGAGTGTTTGGCACACTCAATTGAACTTTAATTACAGTAATCATACAAAAACCTTAATTTTTAACTCCTAATTTAGGTTAATTATAACTAATTAATGTTAATAACATGAATTAATGAAAAAAAATACATAATTATGTTCTAATAAGTTCAATTGAGTGGTTGGCACACTCAATTAAACGCTAATTACACTACTCATACAAAAGCCCTAATTTTTAACTCCTAATTAGGGTTAATTGTAACTAATTAACGCTAATAACATGCAATTAATGCAAAAAAATACACAATTATGTTCTAATAAGTTCAAATTGAATGTTTGGCACGCTCAATTGAACCTTAATTACACTAATCATATAAAAGTCTTAATTTTTAACCCATAATTAGGGTTAGTTTTGACTAGTTAACGTAAATAATATGTAATTAATGCAAAAAAATACACAATTATATTCTAATAAGTTCAATTGAGTATTTGGCACACTCAATTGAACCTTAAGTACACTAATCATACAAAAGTTCTAATATTTAACCCCTAATTATGGTTAATTTTAACTAATTAACGCTAATAAGTAATGTTCTAATAAGTTCAATTGAGTGTTTGACACACTCAATTGAACCTTAATTACACTAATCATACAAAAGTCCTAATTTTTAACTCCTAATTAGGGTTAATTTTAACTAATTAACGCTAATAACATACAATTAATGCAAAAAAATACACAATTATGTTCTGATAAATTCAATTGAGTGTTTGGCACACTCAATTGAACCTTAATTACAATAATCATACAAAAGTCCCAATTTTTTAACCCTTAATTAGGGTTAATTTTGGGAATTTTGTCTAATCAACATACTAAATTTTTTTTTAACCTAAATATTAATAGATCTACACAATCATACATCATTTTTAATTTTTTGAGATTTTTTTAAAAAATAGATCGAAATATACTTAAACTCGGATCGGGATGCGAAAAGAAAATCCGACGTTGACGGTAGCGGTGACAGCGACAACAGCGGTGGCTCCCGGACGACCAGCCGACGATGAGGGGGTGAAAACCCTGTCCTTTCGGTCGAGATCTCAAAGAAAAAGAGAGAGAAAGAGAGAGAGGAGAGAGAAGAAGATGGCCAACGGCAGCCGGCGAGGCGGCGGCGGGGGGCCCGGTGGCGAGTGGCGGCGGTGGCCCGCGGAGGGGGAGGGGCTGGGGGAAGGGGGTAAGCCAGCAGCAGAAACGCTGCTGGTGCCTGGCTCCCGATCCCCCCTTAAGGGGGGATCCGGGAGCGCTCGAACCGGACCAAATCGGGTCCGGACCAGCCCCGATTTGGTCCGGTTCGAGCCGATTTAGTCCGATTTAAAAAAAGGGGGCGCGGGGGGGGGGGGGGGGGGGGACAGTAAATTCTCCCCCAAACCGGATCGAGACCTGCTGATTCTGATTGGAATCGGCCGATTCCGCAATCTATGGGGGCAGGGGCTCCTCGCGGACCCTTCTGGTGAAGCAAGAGCCTCAGCTTTCGGAATCATCCAGGCCACTCCTTCGATCATGACATATTAGCATCTTAACTCTCTCAAGTCTTCAGACTCGGTCTCTTCCAGGAAAATGTCGACTGGACTCGCCATGTTTTCAGAAATATCGACAAATTCTTGGATGGTTAAAAGGAAATAAAAAATAAAAAAGAGTCAGCTTCTACAATTTCATCTCTATAGAATTTAAATATCAGAATAGCCGATATAGTCATGATTCAATAGGTCAAGTCCACTTACCTTTTTTTAACTTTAACGATGGATGGGTTTGATTGGAATATTGGAGCAATAGAAATACTTTAGTTTGATGATTAATAATCTAGATTAGATATCTAGAATAGTTATGTTGCGGGATCAAAAAAATATGGTAGACTCATAATGGAAAATGAATTAGTAATTCATTTTTTTTAACCCCTTTTAACTCAGTGGTAGAGTAACGCCATGGTAAGGCGTGAGTCATCGGTTCAAATCCGATAAAGGGTTTTTCCACGAAACTCCAATCTTCGTTTTTCAGCCGAGAGGAGGTTGATATTTGTCAAAAAGAGAATCACCATTATAAACATAAACCACCATTATATTATAATGTAATGAGTATTATTAATTATAGTTTATAAAGTTGTTGAACATTTATTCATTATGTTAATTAATCATTACACTTTTTAGGAGAAGTCGACCCTATAGTGGTATAGTAGTTCTCCTCATGTTTCCTTATTCATATTTTTTTGATCCCGCAGCATAACTATTCTAGATATCTAATCTAGATTATTAATCATCAAACTAAAGTATTTCTATTGCTCCAATATTCCAATCAAACCCATCCATCGTTAAAGTTAAAAAAAGGTAAGTGGACTTGACCTATTGAATCATGACTATATCGGCTATTCTGATATTTAAATTCTATAGAGATGAAATTGTAGAAGCGGACTCTTTTTTATTTTTTATTTCCTTTTAACCATCCAAGAATTTGTCGATATTTCTCAAAAAAATATGAATAAGGAAATATAAGGAGAACTACTATACCACTATAGGGTCGACTTCTCCTAAAAAGTGTAATGATTAATTAACATAATGAATAAATGTTCAACAACTTTATAAACTATAATTAATAATACTCATTACATTGGTTTATGTTTATAATGGTGATTCTCTTTTTGACAAATATCAACCTCCTCTCGGCTGAAAAACGAAGATTGGAGTTTCGTGGAAAAACCCTTTATCGGATTTGAACCGATGACTCACGCCTTACCATGGCGTTACTCTACCACTGAGTTAAAAGGGGTTAAAAAAAATGAATTACTAATTCATTTTCCATTATGAGTCTACTATATGTATATATGTACATATATTACATCCATACATAGATGTATGCATAGGAACTCATTCAGGAATAATTGGATTTACTTAAGAAAAGAAGTGAAGTCAGAAGTCAAGTTTATGGTAAAATGCCTTTTTTTAAGAAATACCAATACAGTGAATTGTTCAAAACCGATGTCACTTTCTATATTGTATTTGCTTTTATTTTATCGATCCATCATAACAAGATTTACTTGATTGATATGTGTACCAATACAACATAGATTTACAAAATTTGATTGAATCATGTCTCATCTGAACAAATCAATAAATTTTTTTGAAAATTTATATAGAATCGTGAAAGTAGGAAAGGTTTTTCGGATCTAATCATACATTACGTTATTACATTACTTATATTTATTATATATTGTATTAACAATTCCGATATTTATTATATATTGTATTGACAATTCCGATATTTATTATATATTGTATTGACAATTCTAAAAAACTGATCATAGTATGCTGGTGGTCGGGCGGGTATACCCCTATCGTCTAACGGTTCAGAACATCTCTCTTTTAAGGAGGTTGCGGGGATTTGACTTCCCCTAGGAGTAGGGTGTTGATCGCAAATTATCAATTATAAGAAAATCCATATCATATCCATATCATACATATCATATTCATATTATATATATATTAATATTTTTTTTAATTATATTGTATATATAATTATAATTATAATTGATATTGATTCTTCCTGGGTCGATGTCCGAGCGGTTAATGGGGATGGACTGTAAATTCGTTGACAATATGTCTACGTTGGTTCAAATCCAGCTCGGCTCAAAAATTTGCCGCTTTCCTTTGCTTTTGAGTATGATATAATCAATTTCTTTTCCAGAAATGTCCGAAAGAATAAAGAAAAGAGTTGAATTTTTGTTGTTTTTTTCTTTTTCTCATTGACGAACCCTTCTGGTGAAGCAAGAGCCTCAGCTTCCGGAATTGTCTAGGCCACTCCTTCGATCATGACTTATTAGCATCTTAACTCTCTCAAGACTCCGTCTCTTCCAGGAGAATGTCGACTAGACTCGCCATGTTTTTGCCATAACGGAGCTGACAACCCGGAGGAGGAAGGGCTACAGGAAGAGTTCGCCAGAGAGCTTGAGGATGACCATGAAGAGGAGCCACTTCTCCTTGTGGAGGCGTTGTGCCTGTGACAGTGGTGCCGCGACGCCTTGGATTTAGGAGATACGCGACTTCACGGCTGGCTACGAGAGCGTTGGCAGGGAAGTCATCTCCTTTCCGATTGCTCACATGACCGGCAATGTCTTTCCACTGATTTATAGCCACTATGGGAAGAATGTTCTTTTGCAAGAATCAAGGGATTGTCCCGCGGGGGGTGGAAGCATCAAGTTTTCTTGGATTCAAGGTCTCCGTAAGTGATGATTGCTATGGAGACTGACTTGGGGGCTCCTTAAGTGACCTCGTCGTCAATGGGTGCCCAGCTTAAGGTGGTTAACCTTAGCTTCAACCTGCAAGTCGTGTCTTTGAGGAAGCTGAAGTGCATTATTGGGGGGAAGGCCGTTGTTGCCTTCACCAATTGGTTTATCTAGGCCCTGTACTTCGACGATGGGTAGTGGCGGGGAGACTACATTCCTAGCCACGACTTCTTTTTACTTAAGACGCTTTGCTCTTATTGGCTCTTGTCATGACTTTTCGTCGAGTTTCCCACAGACGGCGCGAAAAGATGATGGAGCGAAATCTCATCCACTATGATTAGGAGCGCTCCCCTAAGGATTAGAGGGTGAGAGTGCGGATCTGCAGAAGAGAACATCGTCAAAGGGGCCCCGACGATGAATCGGGGGAACCCTCTCTGATGCTTGAGTTAGAAAATTGAGGAAGGAAGATGCAAGTGCAGATTGCTTAGGTTCTAGAGAGCGTACCTTGAAAGGTAGGATAAGGGGTTTTTATATAACGGTGCAGGACTTTGCCAGTGGTTGACTCCAATCGGGAAAGGTAACTCCCCGTGGGATCCCCCCCCCTCCCCAAATCCAAAGTCGAGAGGTTCTTATTTAAGAATGAATTTGTACCGTAGTGGATTCTTGGAGGACCCCTGGGTGGTACCCCAGTCGTGATCAAATTCTCCCATTATAATCAGGGTTTTCTTGTTGGATTAGACTCGATCCTCTTAGGATCCTCCTAGCCTTAAGATGGTGCCGGCATTGTTATGGCAATCCAACCCTAGTTGGGGACCATGGAATTTCGAACTGAGACTCAGCGATCCCAATCCGATCCAGATCGGATCAACCGATCTGGAGGAAGCGGGCCGATTTTGGATTGGCCAACTAAAAATTATTTATAATTTATTTAAAATTAGAAAATTTTAAAAAATAATGAAAAACCTAAACATATTATTCAATGAATGCACAACAAAAATAAATACAAATTATACACATCTATAAAAAAAGAATATTAAAGATGATTAACTCACATATAATTATTATTGTGCACTAATTAAAAAAAACATGTTATGAAGTTTTTTAACATGAAATTAACGAAAAATACCTTACAAAGATCCCATTTGTGATCCTTCATTATTCGGCTCATAAGGTTGGATTGGCGGACCATAATTTGGATGAATATACCTTGGACACTCATAACTAAACAGAGCGCTAGTGACGTCTTCAAATCCCCTTTGAATACCTCAAAGTGCATATGCTTGTTGGCTTGAGCTTTCTCCTGAGTAAATAGGTGGATGTCCTGACCGTACTAGAGGGACAAAAATGTCATAGTCAATATGTGGATGTCCAGAGTGCCCCTCAATAGTAAGTTGATGTCTGAATAAAGCATTGTAGGGAGATGAAGGTAGATAAGAAGATCCATATCCCCAATTGGGCCAATCATATCATGCTTGTCTCTCTGTTGGGCTTCATATCCCCCTTATTGTCTTTGTCTTAGCAGTTAACTTCCTTCAGATTGACTTGGAGGTGCGGAGTAATCTTCATATCCTGAAAAACTACTCTCAAGTCCATAACATCCTAATAGTCCGACAGCAGCAGCACCATCACCATCACCCTGATCATTATCATCAAATAGTTCCTTAGGGGAGTCATCACTTTCCACTTGCCTTGTTTTCTTCATCAGCTTTCTTCTATGCCTATACATTTGTTTCTCTGCATTGTACAAGCTGGTCAAATGAGATGGTAAGACCGGGGTGTCTTTAAATGTCTCTCCAAGATGTTGAACTCTAACTGTGTCTCCCCCTTTGTTCTTCTTCCAATGATTACGTTCGTTTAGACCTTCCTTTTGATAGCTATTTTTTTTTCCTGTCAGATGTCTGTAATAAAGTTCTTACTAGGTCTGTCTTTTATTCTCTGTAAATATACCTGAGTAGTTGATCTTATGAGTGATGGCTGAGAGGTAGAAAGTCTAGCAGTGTCTGGTAGTGCGGCTGACTCTCGACGTATCTGAGGAAAAGATGCACCTACTTCATCTTTTGTCTGAAATTTAGGATCTCGAGTAACTACTCCATCTGATTTACCTTCTGCCCAACTTTGATCTTGAAGATCAAACACTATAGCTTTGATTGCTCTAGCCTCCACCTAAGCATGCAATGGGCATTCTTTATCCAGTAGTTCATCGACATCAATCTGCTGAATAGGCTCATCAACTGGTCTGCCAGCAAACTCCATGAATCTCTATCGTTTAGGTCCTGTCTTTTATGAATTTGCATGATCTTTAGGCGCATATTGTAGTGACAGTATATCAACTTCTCCAGCTTAAAAACACCCAACATGTTACGAATCTTCGTGTAAATAAGACTGAGTGTACTCCAATTTTTTTCACATTGGCTGGAAGAAGTTGTTTGACTTAGCACTCTCACTGCAATATACGCCAAAGGATTTGTGCTAACTTTCTTATAATTAATATGGATCTACCATTCAACAATTGCCAAAAAAAAGAAGACAACATTAATAAATTCTAATCATTACTACAACTCTTGATGAATTTTACCATTTAACTAAATGTTAATTATGTTGTAATTAACCTGGAGTTGTCCTCATTACTGCAACCATTATGTCCTCATCTCCATAAATGTCAGTCTTCAGTTTAAATCTCTCTATCTACAAAATATTAGTAAATGATATAAGTTATTGAATCTTAAACTCTTACTTTGTATGTTACCTCTGATAAGATATCTATCATTTCATTCGTACTCCTTGATATTCTTGTAATGGCATTCATTGTACTTGAAGGACCTCTCCAACATTGTGCACGTTCTCATCATATTGATATCTTAGGTTGAAAAAATATCTTCTATTTAAATTAAGGTTCATTAGTTATCAAAATAAATATCCTTAACATTAATCACTTTCAGGTATCGAGAAACTTTATCTCAATCACTTTCAGGTATCAAGAAACTTTATCTCAGAAATTTTTGTTCCCAATCAGCGTTTGCACTTGCACGGTAACATCCCTACCATCAGTCCTTAATGTCCCTATATATGTCAAAAGCTCCTCAGAGTTGACTAACTAGGCCGACTGATGCTTGTACTTCATCAAGCTCTCCAAAGATATGAAACTGGATGCAAATCTAGTACGGTCAGTACGAAGGAGATCCCATCCACCTGTATACTCTCTCATCATATGTAGGATCCAGTGGTGACTGTAAATGAATGTAGTGATCATCTGAGTAGAATCTATCACATCAGCAATATGAGGGTATTTGCCTATATCTTCTGTCTTCAAGTCAAGAGAATGTATCGTATAAACTATAAAGCATCCAGTACAAATGTGTCTTCTTTTGTATTAACAATTTGCCAACTGATTTGTAGCTTGGTTCATTGTCAGTCACAACCTGCACAATATTCCCTTCACCAATTTCATCTACCACCTCATCCGTGAGTCTAAACAAATAATCAACAATCTTTATTTTGTCAGAGGCATCTACAAACTTCAAAAAAAACGGTGCTCTCGCTGCAATAGATAAGAAAATTAGTCATTAATTTTTTTGGTGTTCACGTCCTATGTAGTCAGAGGCGAGAGGCGACCGAGGCGATTGGGGGGTCGCCTCAGCCTCAAACGCCTAGGCGATGGCCTAGGCGTTTGAGGTGACATTTTTTTTTTAAAAAATTTATAATTTACTTATTATACAAAATAGCCAAATAATCATACAGAATGATATTTATTCACTCAAATTATCAAATATAACCATATAATTTTAAATCAAAGTAAATGAAATAAATTTTAATTACTCAAATATGTAATCAACAAATTCATAGACATTTTACTACTAATTAAATTCACCATAATGAAATTTATCAATGAAATGCTAAGCAAACACAATATAAATGTAGAAATATAAGATAAGTCTATTACAACATTCAAATGTTCCTTAAGAAAATAAGTAGCCAACATTTCCAAATAAGGCTAACAAGCCTATGAATACATTCCTTTCACAACTCTCAAGCCTCACTCATTCATCACTCTCGGAATCCTCATCTTGCTCAAGTGGAAGTTCAACTTCAGAGTCCTCTGTTGTATCATCAGACCCAACTTCAAGCTCATCAATAGACTCTAATGTGGAACTTGTTGCAACTGCTTTCCCCTTCCCTAAACAACGTTTCTTTGATGACAATGTCCTTGTACGTGGACCTTCTTCTTCACCAATTCCTGCAACAATCTCAACATCGAACCATGTGAGGTCTTCATCCTCATGTACAACATCTTCATTATCATGAGGATGTGCTATCCACTCGTTACAATCATCAATATCTTCCAAGCTTATAGGGTCAAGTTCACTTTGTTGGAAACGTAAAAAGCGATCTCGAAGGCGTTGGTTGTATTGCACAAACACGAGATCATTCAGCTTCTTTTGCTCCAACCTATTCCTTTTCTTAGTGTGCACCTAGAAAAATATCATTATTAGATTAATATAGAATAAAAAAACATAACATGTATTATTCAATGAAAGTTAATAAAAATCAAAACCTATTCAAATGTACTCCAATTGCGTTCACAGCTAGATGCACTACAAGTGAGGCTCAAGATGCGAATGGCCATCTTTTGCAAATTAGGAGTTTTGCTCCCAAAATCCACCCACCAATTAACTACATAAGAGATGCAAATAGTATTTAATTTTCACATCAAAAAGAATTTAATGAATAAATGTACTAGTAGTCCATATAGAAATATATCAGGATTAGATGTGGTACGTTGTCTTATGGCCATTTCTCTCCCAAAGAAACCCATAGCATTCCTATAACATGCCAATTCCTTGGTAATCTCATCTTGTACATTAGGATCAAGAACTAACTTCTCAATGACATCATATAGTCCTTGCTTCACTTCATCATCTGAATCAATCTCTGGATTTGCATAATAGAATTGAGGGTTAAGGTAGTATCCAGCTGCATGTAAAGGACGATGAAGCTGAAAATCCCATCTCCTATCAATGATCTCCCAAAGTGGACCATACTTGTCCACTTTTCCATCCAGAGCATTCTTGATACTTTCCTTGGCGCGTTCCATGGCTTCATAAATGTAACCCATTGACGGCTTCTCTCCATCAACTAAGCGCAGAACCATGACAAGAGACTTGGATATCTGCATAAATAACTCCCTTCCAAAACTGAGTCTTCAAAATTATATCTTGTGCTTTCTTTCCTTCAATTTTTCTTGCCCACTTATTATTACTTGTCCATTCACTAGATGTAAACATTCTTCTCAAACCATCTTTACAATCTAGCAAACTTTGCAGATTCAAATAATTTGTGGCAAAGCGAGTCACAGCTGCACGGACAAGATTCTTTTCATTTGTATGCTTCCTCATTATAGCAAGTACCATCGTATGTGCATAAATAAATGTAGTAACCATCCTTGCCCTCCGAATGGTTGACTTGATTGGAGACACTTTGGAAATGTCCTCCAATATCAAGTCTAGGCAGTGGGCAGCACATGGTGTCCAAAATAACTGACGATGGGCTGCCATCAACATTTTTCCTGCAGCAACATAGCTTGCTTCATTATCTGTGACAAATTGTATCGCGTTCTCCGCACCAACCTCTATAATTATCTTGTTCAATAAGTCAGCCAACAACTTTGCATCTTTGACATATTGAGATGCATCAATAGACCTCAAAAACACAGTTCCAGTAGGTGAATTGACCAAAAAATTTATCAAAGTACGGCATTTCCCATCTGTCCATGCATCAGACATGATAGTACAACTAAACTTCACCCAACTGGCTTTTTGTAAATCTACTATTTCTTGAGTCTTTTGAATCTCCTTATGGAGAAGGGTCTCACGAACTTCATGATAGGTAGGGCCTTTCAATCCCTGACCGAATTGTCCTATAGCTTCTAACATTGTTTGGAAACTATTTAGACGCACGGTATTGAATGAAATTCCAGCTTGATACATCCACCTAGCTATGTATTGGATGACCCTTTCTCGTGCTTCCTTCTCATGCTTCTTATCCTTGATAGATTTGCCCTTTGAATCTTCAGGATTAGGAGTACAGAATCTATCTAAAGGACCTTTCATCCGAGGAGGCTTTGCAAGAATGTCGTCAACTTGATTCACCTCAAATGATGAATCTTTGGAAACTGAATTTCTAAAAATATCATCTCGACTTTCCGCTTCCCTAATCAAACATTTCTTTTCAATCCTTGATTGTTTTGATTGCTCCATATATTGTTTAATTTCTTCTTTTGCCTCGGGTGTCACCTTCAAGCAAACTGTCACATTTGTAGAAGTACCTGCTAGATGTTGTTTCAACCGGTGGATCCCTCCTTTACAATCTTTCTGACAAAAGTTGCATTTTACGCAGTCCCTATTATTTGGATTCACCAAAGTACCATATTTCCAGCCTGGATCTTTATTTCTCCCCTTCCCTTCGGTAGGCCCTTGATTAGACGAACCTCCGGTTGGTGTGGTCATCTTAAAAATTAAATCAACGTCCACAGTCCACCTGTAAACAGTAAAGACAAAGAGCAAGAGAGAGTGAGCGAGACAGAGAGAGATAGTAGGGGTCGGGGAGGGGAGAGAGAGATTGAGAGAGACAGAGGGAGAGACAGAGAACAGGAGAGATAGAGTGGGGGTCGGGGGAGGGGAGAGAGAGATTGAGAGAGACAGACAGAGAGACAGAGATCAGGAGAGATAGAGTGGGGGTCGGGGGAGGGGAGAGACAGATTGAGAGAGACAGACAGAGAGACAGAGATCAGGAGAGATAGAGTGGGGGTCGGGGGAGGGGAGAGACAGAGAGACATGCAAGAGAGAGTGAGAGAGAAGGACACAGAGACAGAGAGTGGGTGTCGGGGGAGGCAAACAGAGAGAATGAGTGGGTCGGGGGTGAGAGACACAGAGACAGAGAGTGAGGGCGGGGGTGAGAGACAGAGACAGAGGTTGGGAGAGATTGAAAGGGTCAGGGGAGGTAGACAGAGAGAGATTGAGAGACACACAGAGAGAGTGAGGGTCCGGGGTGAGAGAGAGATTGAGAGAGACAGACAGAGAGACAGAGATCAGGAGAGATAGAGTGGGGGTCGGGGGAGGGGAGAGACAGATTGAGAGAGACATACAGAGAGACAGAGATCAGGAGAGATAGAGTGGGTGTCGGGGGAGGCAAACAGAGAGAATGAGGGGGTCGGGGGTGAGAGACACAGAGACAGAGAGTGAGGGCGGGGGTGAGAGACAGAGACAGAGGTTGGGAGAGATTGAGAGGGTCAGGGGAGGTAGACAGAGAGAGATTGAGAGACACACAGAGAGAGTGAGGGTCCGGGGTGAGAGAGAGTGAGAGTGAGCGTCGGGGGTGAGAGAGATAGAGAGGCTGAGAGAGATTGAGAGTGGGGGTCGGGGGAGGCAGACAGACAGAATGAGGGGGTCGGGGGTGAGAGACACAGAGAAGGAGGTAGACGGAGAGATTGAGAGAGACAGAGAAGGAGGGAGTGCGAGAGAGACAGAGAGAGGGGGACAGTGCGAGAGAGATAGAGAGAGCGGGAGAGACAGAGAAGGAGGGAGTGCGAGAGAGAGAGAGAGAGAGAGAGAGAGAGAGAGAGAGAGAGAGGGAGAGAGGGAGAGAGATACGACTTACCTGCCGTCGCCGTCGCCGGAGAAGTTCTCCGCTGCCGCCGGAGTCGGTTCCCGCCGATGCCCGCTCGTATCTTTGCCGGAGGAGACCGCGATCGCCTGCCGCTCGTGTCGGGACGCAGTGAAAGCTCAGGGTTTTAGGGTAACCGGTGGAGGGGGGTAGGCTTATAACAGTGGGCCGTGGGCTTCTTCGTAGCGGGCCGGTGGGCTCCAAACGAACCGGGCCGGTGGGCTTCTTCGTAGCGGGCCGGTGGGCTCTTTCCGTAAGGCGCCTGAGGCGCTGAAGGCGTGTGAGGCGCGCCTAGGCAAGCGACTGGGCGATATAGGCGTTTCCGGCGATCGCCTAGGCGAAAACCGGGAAAGCGAGGCACCAAACCCTCCCCTCGCCTCGCCTAGGCGAACGCCTCGCACGCCTTTGATAACAAAGTTCACGTCCCACCATCACACATGATGGTATAGCCATGCTCCTTCTATACATATTTGAAGTTGTTCACCCATGCCTTCAACGCATTAAACTCATCAAGGCTAACATCATAAATGTACCGAGGTGTGGGAGCCTTTAGACTAGGTCCAACATCTGCAATTACATCCAGCATGGTCTAAAAGTATGGGTTAGATGTTGTATGTACTGGCACACTTGCATACAAAAATCACTTAACAGTTTCTTTCAAAACACCTTTTGTTGAGGCATTGACTCCTTTTAAAGCTTGCTTGATTTCAGATTATTTAGCATACCTTGATCTGTATAAATATTGGTCCATAGGATCCTATGCTGGATCACGTACATCTCACATCCGTCCACAACCAAATATAGCGGCAGCCCTACGAACAGAAGAGGCCTTAGGAAGTTCAATTGTGTGTTAATTTTGGGGAATTGGTGTTAATCACATGCAATTAATGCACAACTCAATTGAACTCTAATTATATTAATTATGTAAAAGTCCCAAATTTTAAATCTTAATTAGGGTTACTTTGACGAAATTGGTGCTAATCACGTACAATTAATGTACAAATCTATGCAATAAAGTTTGAATAAGTTCAATTGAGTATTTGACACACTCAATTGAACCATAATTATACTAATTATGTAAAAATCTCAATTTTAAAATCTAATTAAGGTTAATTTTATATAATGGGCACTGATCACATGCAATTAATGCATAAATCTGTGCAATCAAGTTTTAATAAGTTCAATTGAGTATTTGGCACATTCAATTGAACCTTAATTACATTAATTATGTAAAACTCCTAATTTTTAAACCTTAATTAGGGTTAATTTTGGGAATTTCATATAATCAACATTTAAAACTTTTTCTATACCTAATGATTGATAAATCTACACTACCATAAGTAATTTTTAATTTTTTGACATTTTAAAAAAAATTGAGATTGAAATATACCTAACGTCGGGGAAGAAATCCGACGCCGGCGAAGGCTACTGGAGGTGATGGCCGGCGGTGACAGGGGTGAAGAACCCCCCTTCTTAGGTCAAAAAGAGAGAGAGGGGAGAATAGAAGCAGCAAGGAGAGAGAGAGAAACAGAGACCGAGAAACAGAGCCTTTCCAACCATCCATTCTATGATCTAGTTTCTTTGCAAGGGCATCCTAATCTCTCACTTTGATTGATCCATTTGACAAAGGCAGACCTAAATACTCAAGTAGGAAAGTAGATTATCTTGCATCCCAAAATTCCAGCCTGAATCATAAGCCTCTCATTGGATAAATTGATGCCAACCACTTCAGATTGGCCATAGTTAACCTTAAGACTAGATATATGTTCAATGAGCAAGAACAATTTCTTTGCATTATTTATCATTCCCGTATGACCTGAGCTGAACGATAAAGTTTCATCTACAAATTGGAGATGTGTTAGCTGAAAGTTTTCCTCCCAATGAGAATGCCATCCACTAAGCCCTGATCAGCTGCTCTGTTCCACAAGGAGCTGAGAATCTGCCCAATCAACAGAACAATGAGAGGAGATAAAGGATCTCCTTGTCTCAGGCGTCTGGAGGTGTTGAAAAAACCGCATACACTGCTCATCACTCATCCAATCCACTTTTGATTAAAACCCATAAGACCAAGAGTCTTATGAACGGATTGCCAATTAATTCTAATATAAGCCGTGTAATTATGCATAATCTGCAGACGGTGCTTCTCTCCACCACTTTGTAACGAACTCATTAAACCCTTCATAGGTATGCCATGCCAACTCATATTTAAAGACTTTATTGTGCTTGTGCCTGTTCTCTTCGCATAACCGAATAGGTACGTGATTAGAAATAGTTCTGGACAATCCCTTAATATGAGAAAGTGGGTAATCATCAAACATTCAGTTGAAACAAAACTCTGTCAACTCTGGATTGAGTACTCCCTTGTTGGCCATTTGACCAAGTAAAGCTCCTATTTGGGATCTCCAAATCAATATGCTCACGGTCCCTTGCCAACTGTCCTAAACATTCCATTTCCTTCGCCCATTTCTGAAGAGTGAAGACCGGACCTTTCCCAAGAATACCTAACACGGTTAAAATCCCCAATTGCACACTTCTCTGAAAACATGTCATGAAGCCTATATAATTCTTGGGAAAACAGAACACGTTGCTGATCATTATGTGGACCATACACAGAGGATAGCACCCACTGAAGAAAGCCATTCTTATTGCTGAACCGGACAGAAAGAGTAAATTCTCCCACATCACAAGGAGTGCCTTTGAATTTAGATTCATTCTACAACATTCGCTGACTCCCTTTGTGCCCATCAGCTGGCAAAAACAATCCAACCTGTAAGTGTATTTCCACCTGTTTTCTTTGCAGTCTGATCATCAACATTGGCCACTTTAGTTCCTGAATTCATAAAAAATCCACCTTGTAATTTCTGCTGATAGAATCCCTGACCACCCTTATTTTATTCTCACTGTTCAATCCCCTGATATTCAAAGAGAGGACTAACATTACAGAATCAGATTGATTCCCTTTACCCCTGTTCTCTCTGATACTGTCCACCACCACATTATTTCTAACAAATTCTAGTTCCCTTTTATCAATCCTAAGTCCTTCCCCTTGACCTTTTCTCTTTGGGCTATTCTGAAATGCATCAAACTTCTTCAGATTCTTAATAAAGCTTTTAAACATTTCTTCTCTCCCTTCAAATGAGACACCTTTCTCCAAAGGAAATAATATCATCTCACCATTCATCTGAAAGCACCGATGGAACCATAGACAAATGCCCATTATTCCCAGTAAACAGGATAGGGCAGCCTGCAGAACAGGCATCACAATCCCCCTTTCTTGCCCAAACACTATAACAGAGCCACCTCTGTTCTGTCATTTGAAGAAGGCCCATCCTTGCTCATTGCCTGATCTGGTAAGACAAAAACGTCTAAAAAGATATCAGCAGGACCTCTCAATGACGAACTTCATTGTTGAAGAATATAATGGTTTAGGACAGACAAGAGGTGCAAGGCATTTGTGCTTTTATAGAATGACCGTGTATAAGATTTTTTTGGATATACTATTCATATTTTATAAGTATATTTTTTATGTTTGTATGAAATATTTACATTTACAAAACATATTTTACTTGCAAAACTATTTCTTTTACAAGATTGGATTAAGTTGTCAATTAGATCAATCCAACTGATGCAATCTGGACTGGGATTGGGCCCTATAATCTTCTGTATAACTCCATATCCTTGGAATCATCATATTAGCTATTATAACCCTCTAATGTTAACAAAACCTACGCCTATATCTTTATAGTTGATCACCATCTGTTAAAAGAGAATATTCTTAGGATATTGGTGAATATTCATTCCCTAATGCTGTTAACCAATAGACGATATTACCTTTTTAACCTCCATTAAAAATGAAAACAAATTCATCCCTCTCTCTCTCTCTCCCTGACAATCTGGATCTCTTTCTCTTCTCCCTTCTCTCTTTCTTCAACATAGAGGAGGCACTCACAGCGAGAGGCAAGTCTAGCACAGTGAGTGACAAGGAGGTGACTTGAATGAACAATAGGCTGTGGTGAGCACGTTGAGTGGTAAAGGCAATACCTCAGGGACCAATCTCCTTCCTCCTCGTTCGTCTCTCTCTCTCTCTCTAACCCCCCCCCCCCTGAATGAGTGTTCACTAGAGTCCCCTCTCTTTTAACATGGGTTCACTCTACCTATTGATGGGAATCCAAGAAGTGGAGAAACGGAGCCCAAGGTCCATTTTATATTTTGTTTGGCCCATTAAAGGCCCAATTGATGTTTTTTTTTTTTTAGATTTAGTTATGTTTTAGTCTTTTTATTTTGAATAAGGGGTATTTTGGTCCTTTTGTATTAGAGTTATGTTAGGGTTTCTTTTGGGAGTCTCTATATATTGTCTTGTATCCCTCCTTTGGGAGGTATTGGAGATTTTGAGAATGAATGAATGAGTATGCCACCGCTGTGCATTCTCCCGAGATGGGATGATCCATGAGAGGGCGTGAAGCCCTAGCTTCTTCTTCCCCAACCCCTTCCCCTCACTTCTCCTATTCGTCTTCTTCTACCCCTGTCATCCCCTCTTCCTTTGGCCTCCGAGCCATTCATCCATCTTCATCCGGGGGGGGTTAGGATTGGATACAATAGAGAGAGAGAGAGAGAGAGAGAGACGTCTTCACATGTCCCTAGTCTCTCCTTTCCAACGTGCTACAGTAGCTCTGTAATCCAAGAAAGCAATTCATGTGTATCTAAATGGCTATTGTGTTAATTTAATCATATTGAATGGCTAAATGCATAAGATGTACACTTTCTAATAAATAAAAGATTATCATGATTTGTGGCCTGCTTTTTCCACTCTCCAAAATCTCTCTAAGATCTCTTCTCTTTGGCCTTCCAAGATGATGCTGAGATCGGATATACATTCTTTGATTTGTTCTACATTTGTACGTTTATAAAAAGCAATGTTTCTCGTAAGGTACTATAATTTTGAAAATTGTCTTATTTTAATTCAAACTATGTTATTTTTCTTAAACCATTTCACTTGATGTCTTGAACTGGCAAGCTTATTCAATATTCTTCCTCAGTTATATTGATTATCTCTTCTTGGGAGATTATGTTGATCGGGGCCAGCATAGCCTGGAGACCATTACTCTTCTCCTTGCATTGAAGGTATATTACACTGTTTTGGATCTTTTCGATAAAAAGTCAGTTTATCTTGAAAGCATTGTCTAAGAACTTTCTGTTGTGATTTGGACTTTTCCAGGTTGAGTATCCTCACAACGTCCACTTAATTCGAGGAAACCATGAGGCAGCAGATATCAATGCCCTGTTTGGTTTCAGGATTGAGTGCATTGAGCGCATGGTATTTGTGACATAACTTTTCTACTGTTTATGTTTCCCAAAGGACTTTTTGCAATCATGAATTGTTTATGCTCGAAAACAGGGAGAGCGGGATGGAATTTGGGCATGGCATCGCATAAATAGACTTTTTAATTGGCTACCACTTGCTGCTCTAATCGAAAAGAAAATCATCTGCATGCATGGGGGCATTGGTCGGTCGATCAATCATGTGGAACAAATAGAGAACTTGCAGCGCCCAATTACAATGGAAGCTGGCTCAGTTGTTCTCATGGACTTACTATGGTCTGTTTATTTTGTATCAGTCATGTGTTCATGTTAATTCTCCCTGACTATTGAACAGCAGAACATGTTTTCTGATGCTTCTTTTAACAGGTCTGATCCAACCGAGAATGACAGTGTGGAGGGGTTGCGACCAAATGCTAGAGGCCCGGGTCTGGTTACTTTTGGGGTTAGTATTTTCCTTTTATTGTCCCTGTTTTTGAAGGGACTGCCCTTCGCAGATGTAGTGTTTCAGCCCTTTGCAGGTGAAGTGTTTCACCAGTATTGCCTCGTATATTAATATCCAGCGCTCATATCCTTCATTTTTATTAAAGCAACCAAAAGGATGGGATAGGACTTACAAATGACTTCCTTCATTCCATGGTATCATACATAAAAAGATGACTAAGATATGATTATGTGAACATCCCCACACCCCACCCCAAGAAAAGAAAGGCAATGATATGAGTAGGAATGCCTCATACTGCCCTTGTCCTTTTGTAGTTGAATGCCTGATGGTTTGCCATCTGTGTAAATCTCTGACAATTCTGTCTCTCAAGAGAACCAATAAGAATCTGTACCAGGTCCCAAAAGGAGAACCAATAAGAATCTGTACCAGGTCCCAAAAGGAGAACCAATAAGAATCTGTACCAGGTCCCAAAAGGTTTGGTTCTAATAACCTGAAAATATTTTGCCTTCTATTGTTATATTGTGGTGATGGTTGCTCTGGAAAACCTTTGCTTAATTGGATTTATTTTAAGGTTAACAAGGGAATTAATGGACCTCATGTCATCTAGTAAACTTTTTCAATGTGTCATCTAGTAGTGTCATTAGGGATCTGAATTGGGCAGGTGGAAGAAAGAGGCTCTCAGGTTAACATTTTTCAGGACTGATATTATAAAAGATTTTGCTAAGTTTTCCTCAGAAATTAATGAGATTGCTTCTGCTAGAATCATTTGCATGGCCAATTAGGTGGATCAAGCGGATAATGCATGATGTTGAGTGAGAGTTGTGTACCTCATGTATGCAGTTAATTGGCATATCAAGATGTTTATTCGTTTTTCCTTTTCGAGTCTTTCAATTCAAAGTAGTCTAGAACATCTGTGATGTCTCAGTGCCAGTCCTATCAAGTGAGTTTAGGAATGCAGAGGGTTGGACAAGTTAGGACATTAACACATTGTGAAGGATTATACTTCTTAAATTCCCCATAGACTATCAAATAAGTTATACGTGGAACCATTAAGTAGCTCAAGTTGCCAAGTGTTCTGTTGTTTTATCTGAGTGAGGGTTTTGGGGGATGTCAAGGATAACTGTAGCTGGTGCCACATAAATTCCATGGGTGGCACGTCATCCATGATGAGCCTGGAAGGTTGTGTACACAACTTTCACTTCTTGCCATGAGCATTGTGGCCAATTAAGCCAAGGGATACGGGTCATCATTTTTCTTAGCTTTTTGTGTCCATTCAGTTTTAAAAAAAAGGAATCATATACAGCAGGAAGGAACCAAGGGCTCTTGCCTTTGAGGTGTTGTCCGCTTTAGCTCTTGGAGGTGGCCTCACAGTTTTGTCCTTTTCTAGAGAAGGGGACCCTCAGTGGGAGGAGGGAGACCCTCTTATATAGCACAGCGTTGCCTTCTCAACAACCGATGTTGAATTATTTGAAGCCCCTATTTTTTATGCTTCTACAGCATCATTTGAACATATGTTTTACCTTGGTTAGCATTCGTGTTGGTCATTTGTATGCTGGTTAACTTATTTTCCAAAGTATTAAAATAGTTATTGTATGTGCTTCCTTCTAGATGGATTTTTCTTTTAGTATGCGTGGAGATTTGTTGCGACTGTTAGCCTTTCTTGCATGTTTAAAAAATTGCCTTGTTCTACGTGTTCCTTTTGTCCTAAAAGATACTTGTTGCTGCAGCCGGACCGTGTCATGGAGTTCTGCAAAAATAATGATCTGCAATTAATTGTGCGTGCACATGAGTGTGTGATGGATGGATTTGAGCGCTTTGCTCAGGGGCATTTGATTACTCTTTTCTCTGCAACCAATTATTGTGGTAATTCTTGTTGGCTTTTGCGTATCTGTAACTTTTCAGTCCATTCCTGTTTCAGTTTGCTAGCTGTATATACAGGTACGGCAAATAATGCTGGGGCTATCTTAGTTTTGGGAAGAGATCTGGTGGTGGTTCCAAAACTTATTCATCCCTTGCCACCTGCCGTGAGCTCCCCTGAAGCATCCCCCGAGCATCAAATTGAGGATACATGGATGCAGGTGCCGCTGTGCTTCTATTAACTCTTCTTGTGTGCTGATTATTTGATCCCCGCATTGTATTTATCTGTGTGCTCACGTTGTTACCAACCTTGAAACCAGGAGCTTAATGCCAACAGACCGCCGACGCCTACGAGAGGTCGCCCTCAACTTGCCAATGATCGAGGCTCTCTTGCTTGGATATGAGTCCTGGTGATGACAAATGATATATTCGTTACCTTTGTGGCATGGGGTCGATTTTGGTGCCTGTTTTTTCTGCCACATTTCTTGTCAAGTGTGCAGAATCACGTCTATCGTGTCAGAAAGTCAACCCTGGTACAGGTTTTGATTCATTGGAGGGAGAGCCGTCGTTATGTATTCTCAAAGCCGTTTCTCTTCAGGAACCAGCTGGTCAAAAGTGGAACAGTTGCCTTATGATGCAACTTGCATCCACGTGATGGCAGTGGTTTCACGGGTACTCCAAGAATGCAGAGAGCCTGTCCTTGGAAATTCCTTTGTATATTCATCCACCGAAGACATGTGGTGTCCATTAAAATTATAGAAGTGCATTAGGTGGTATTCTTTTTTAAGTTTAGGCGTTTTCCAAGATAACCTATTGGTAGGAAATTGGCAACGTGTATGGCCTCATGTATCATAAACAAAACTCTGCAGCACATTACCGTGTAATTTCTGTTGTGCTGTTTGTTACAATGTAAGCTGTGTGAAAAGGCTGAGGTATTCGAGAAAGGTTTTTATTGTTGGGTGTGAGATACGCATTCATTCGCTGCTTTTTTGCTCTATTTTCGTTTTCCCTTCCTGGCATCTAATGAAAAGTGAGATCTCTAATCTTTCTCAGCGGCTTTGCTTCGATTCGAGTAGTCTGATAGTGTCACTCTTACTCCTTTTAAGCTATATTCTGAGCTCTCATTTGGCGATGGAATAAAACATGGGAAAGAGTATCCGTCTATGGGTTATTTGTTATTTACCATTTTTTTGTTTTAGCAAAAGATAATAAAAAAAATAGTTCTTTTAATATGATATCCCACTTATTTCTTATTCAAGGAAACATCCCAAGTCAGGTTAAGCATTTTGACGAAGTATTCTACCATTTGAATATTTCAACTGGAAATAATGTATTAACGTCCAAGATAATCATTCCCACTTCGTTGCCAAAAGGAAGCTAAATATCTGGTGAATTACCAGGTTCCCCGGTTTCTGATCAATGAGGACGAGAAATCAGAAGGTTGAGTTTGGGACAATGAGTTTAGAGAAAACCTTCCGACAGTCGAGTTAATCCGAGCTTGTGTTTGTGGTGGTGTTTGAGAGTGTTAGTTTTTCTTAGTCTGAAAGGTCTCTTACTTACCTCTGTTGGAGAATCTGTGAAGCTTTAATAGGGTTTTGGTGCTGAGGACGTGGCATCTAGGATGGGTCGCTTCTCACCCTATGAATGGACAATGGATAATGGGCACATTACCATTTCCGTCAATCAGTGTGTGCCACGCCAAGTCAGCTAGGGCCTTGGCGAGGGTTTGGGACAAATTGGGACTACGAGACTGGTCATAGAGGGGAACTCGGCCCGGCAACAGTAATCGGAGCCGGCCCAACCTATCGGTGGGAACTCTGCCCGGTGCAATGTTAAGGGGTCTCATCACTAACCCACCCACCCCCCCCCCCCACCTTCGTGGTGACAGTGGGTTGGACGAAGGAGCCCGTGATGGTGTTCTTAGGAAGCTCGAGAGGCACCATGAAGGTTAGAGTCATTAATGCCTCGTCTTTTCAAAATCCCATCAGGCATGTGTGCATGTTGAGAGGAGCGTGACTTTGATTTACGCACCAGCCTTATATGGCACCCAAGAGGGTCCTAGTGAACCACCATGACTAAAGTGAAGTTTGAGTCGAGTGAAGCTCGGATACCAAGTTGGGAAAAGGCTCAATCTTTGGTTCTAGGGTTAATAAGTCAATGTCTGCCCACCGACTCACTTGTGGTACGCCCTTTGCCACCAATGCCTTCTAGTTCCACCGCTACCGATCCGTCGTCTCATGGAATCCATCCGAGCAAAGAGGGAGCGATAGATGAGGGCATAGGTGCATGTTCGAATGGGGAGAGACGAGTAGCATCTATCTCGTCTTCGACCTCCACCTCCAACCAGGAGCCCTTCATCATGCTAAGGAGGGTAGTAAATAAAGTGGTGGTTGACGCCACCAGGCGTTCATCCCATGGGGTAAGGGAGTCTTCCTTAACAATGAGCACCAAGGAGGTCCAGTTTCTCAAGTTCGAGTGTCAGACCCCTAAGGCCATCGCCTTCATAGTCCCACTTTCTAGTTGTCGGGCCAACAACACTATGGACAAGGCATTCTGTATATACGAGGAAGTAGTAAAGGTTGGTCTTCAATTTCCAATCCACATTTTCCTATCTAGGCTACCGAGGTACTACTTGTTGGCCTCGGCCCAGCTTATCCCCAGTGCATGGAGGGTTATGTACCTCAAGGGCATGAAGTCGAGCAATGTCCTCTTCTAATTCTTTTATACCTTGTAGAGCCTGACCCATAGGGACTGAGTCTACTTTGCCGCTAGGAAGGATAGGACTCTTACCAGTGACCTTCCTTCTTCAATCCATGCGTGGAAAAATTAATTTTTATTTGCAAAGAAGTCAAATACATTAGGTTGACCTTTCCCGATACAATGGTCGGATAGGTTACTGCCTAAATCTATGTTGCGGGAGCTCAAGTTTTTTGACATGCAACTCAAGGATATGGAGTCTATTGCAAGCATACCTTTTGTTTTAGCTTAAGACTTGCTAAGCGAGGAAATGCTTGTTAGCAATCGAGCTTGCCCCTACCTCAGTACAAGGTAAGCTGAACCCTGATTCCTAAGACCTCCATTTACTTAGCTTCAACTCTAATATTTTATATCCTGCAAAAAAATGGTTTATATCGAGCTAGTTCGTCTGATGGCACAGAAGAAGTGCAAAGGAAAAGAAGTGGGAACCTCAGCCCAAGAACCCAAGGCGACAAAAAAAAGGTCCCCTACCTGCCAAGCATGCCAGCCGGCGGCAAGACTTCCGCAACTTATCTGTCAAAACTAAGGCCTTTTGATAAGGATAGGTTGTCAACTCGGGTGGGTGCTCGGGCCAATAGCATTCAAAATATTTTCTGCCGCTTTGCTTGACAACGGATAGCTCATTGGGGGATTGCAATGTGGTTGGGCATGTCTCCTCCCGACTGACAAAGCCGAGCATTGTATGTTCCTATCTCGTGCCAGATGGTGAAGCAGTCATTCGTCCTTCTCGACCGGCATGCCACCTTGGTCCACAATAACAAGAAGCTGGACGAGGCTGCCGATGTTCTAAGGTCGAGAATGCAACCCTTGAAGATGAGAAGAAGAAGGCTGAGGATCGAACTTGTAAGCTCGAAGAAAAGCTTAAGGAGGCTCGACGACAACATGACAAAGCCTAGCATACTTTGGATGACACATCTTTCGAGGATGTAGAAGCCTTCAAGTGCACCCAGACCTATGAGATCGAGATGGCCGAGGTCGGGGTTGAATAGTATGATCTTGGATGGACTGATGCCTTTTGTGCGACCAAGACTAAGTTCTCGGAGGTTGACTTTGAGCTCGTGGAGCACCCTTGTAACACCCTGATTCAAAGGACACCGAACCGCTCTGGGTTGGCTCCCTTTACTCGGCGTGCTACCGATTTAATTTCTAAATCGTTCTAATTGTTTGAAAGTAATTAGTGTATAGGAAAGAAAACTAGTAAGTAGAGTTATACAAATAAATAATCAATTGAGCCATTTATACACAATTTTCAAGATAAATAGTTGACATGTCTAAAATATAACATTCGAAATATAAATTATACCAATTAATGTCAAGCTGACCACACCGCAACTGTTGCGCACTCTAATCCAAAAGTAACATACACTTATGCAAGGGGCTTAGTCTCTAAAAGAGAATGCAGTAGAAATCCCACGCCCATAAAGAGCCCACGAAAATCTCTACTGAGCAAACACAATATATTATATAATGAAGAAGCACTTTAAATCATACCAATAGTCCAATAATCACTATCTGATAATCAAAATCCACTATCTAATAGTCATCTCAAAAATCAATAGTCATTGCCACCCATGGACCTTATAAGACTATTTCACATAGTGCAGTGATATTCAATTGTTCATGAATCTTATGTCATCGTTCAAAATCTATCAAACTGACCATCCATGGATCTCACTGTTCATATCACATGGAGGTAACACAAGAATCTTATCGAGTCATGTCTTACAATCTTTAATCTCTTTCATGTGTTACAAGTCACCCATGTCATATCACTAGCATGGGGTCATTCATAATTCAGATTACCATGCCCACATCATATATCATAGTCCAATTAATCAAACAACATATTAGTGGAAACATAATTACTATGATTGAATCATCTATAGACATGGTTCGCATACAAGAGATTCCATATATGTAGCCAATGTCAAGTATATCATATTATCACATTTCCTTTCACATTTTACCCATTCCAAAGTTGATTCACTAGTCATAATAACATACATGGCCAAATCACATGAGTCACATCACATAATAATTACAGAATGATGGAGAACTATACTAGCATCGATCTTATTTATGTTCATGATCATATTCACATATAGGTGTGGACATCCTAAAGGATTCTATCCAGGTATATGTCACTCTATCCTTCGTGGATCTCCAAAAATCCTTGAAGGTATGGTAAGGAAGCAAAGCAAACGGAGGTTCATGATTCACATGTCATGTAGTCTAACCCTCAGTTGAGGTGCACACACAAGTAGATTCCCTACTGCCCTTGGTTAGATAACAAGTTAGGTCCAAACATATAGACCCAAATAAAAGGCTAAGCTGGATCCTAATCTGACCCAAATAAAAAGATAAAACTCCTATCCATGTCCTCCAAAGGATAGAATCAAAAGGATACCCGCTAGTGAGTAGTCATTCTAATCAAATCATAAGAACATGAGTCAATCATATAAAATAATTATAAGACTAAAACATGATATAAGAACATAGAACCATAAGTGTTAAATAGTTCGAATAGTCCCAATTAGAGCAAGTATAAACATCATGCATGAATCCCAAGTCAAAATGCATCTACCGATACTCAAATTGTTCAAAACAATGAGTTTTCATCATTCTAAGTCCAAACGGTCGACCGTTTGGCCAAACAAGAGTTTCTGGTAAAAACGATCGACCATTTTAGTTGAATCATTCGACCGTTTCTGTTAGCACAGTAGAACTGACTGAAATTGTCAGCGGACTGCACTGCGCACCTCCACTTCGGAGGGTCATAACTCACAATATACACATCTAAATTAAGATCCATTTTTTTATATGAAAGTTGACTGAAAAATCTATGACATATCCAAAAATCAAGTCAATTAGAACATTATATAAACCAAGGTAATTAAAATACTCACTGACTGTCCTATTTTCATAGTCAACCATACACTTATGAAGATGGGGTTAGATCTCACTCAAACCAAAGTCAAAAGCCATGAAATTTAAACTGGGATAACTAGACATATGTATCTACAAATTTCATAACATGCATGCCAGTCTATTTACTATAGAGATCACATTAAGTATCATAACATAACCAATGTTTCATTTTTGGACTGCACTCTTCCAAACATGAAACTTATAGTGTTCACCACATAAACCACCATCTTTGCTAGAAATTAAGAACTTAGGAGAAAGGATAATCATTAGAAATATAAACTTAGATGTATGCAAGCCAACTAGAACTTATGGAACCAACATGCACATAGGAAATCAAATAAAACACTTCATGGCATCACCTTACCTAGTTCTTGCTCTCCTTTAAACTCAAAGGGTGTTCTAGAATCCTAATCCAAGTTCCAAGAGAGGTAGAAGATGAGCTCCAAGCCTTCATCCTATGAAATCCACTTTCAAAGGAAGGATCTCCACTAAGAAAGCTTCAAGAACATCATGAAGAGCCTTCAAATGAGCTCCCAATCACCAAGAGAGCCTCCAAGGATCATCTCCAAGCCTCCAATCCCACATGCAAGCTTCCTCCTCTATCCAAGAGCCAAGAGAGAGGTGAGAGGGAGAGAGAGGATAGCATGGGGAGGAGAAGAGGAAGGTCGAGGTCAGATCTCTCACTCCCCGATATATAAACCAAGTAGGAATTTTCATCAATACCAACTAATTATGAAAAATAGGCCCTTACATACATATATAACTAATGGACCACTTAAAACAAAACTTATAGGACCCAATAATTCTTATTTGGGTCTCCAAACTTAACCCATTAAATCAAGCCACTTCTAAATATTCCACTCACTCCATTAATTCAATTAAACCCATAAACTTATATATCCAAGTCCAATATTCACTAAGCTTTAATTAACCCACTTAAATAAGTCTAATTCACTCATGCTTTATCAAGTTATCACCCATAATCTAATTAACATCATTTAATTAATAAATCAATTTGATTTGATTGAGGTCAAACTTGGTCATGGTTGGTAAGCCAATTCGAGAATCATAGGTTGAAAGGTCAAGGTATTACAGTCCTATCCTGAAGGACCCGATGGAGGAAGAAGCACTCGAGGGCCAAGGAGGCGATAACTTGGCGGCAGAGGAGGTCTAGAGGCCCTACAAGGCATTCGTTTTAACACTTTCACACTAGTGTGGTCAGTAGATAGCCCTTAACCATTTTATAAACCCCTCCCTCCTGGTTGGAAAGCAATGGAAATAGAAGTTTTACTTCAATTGTTCATATTGATAGAGTTTGACGTGTTGCCTTATATAGGCCATCTATGTAGCCCGATCTAAGGGTTCCGATGTTAGGATTTAGGAAAGCAGCTCAATTAATGGGTTCCTACATAGGTCATCCATATGGCCCGATCTAAGGTTTTTTACGTTAGGACTTAGAGAAGTGGCCTGATTAATAGGTTCCTGTGTAGGTTGTCCGTATAGCCCGACATAAGGGTTCCCAGGTTAGGTCTTAGCAAAGTAGCCCGACTAGTGGGTTCCTACATAGGTCATATGTATGGCCTAATCTAAGGGTTTCTTGGTTAGGATAGTGAAGTGGCCCGATTAATGGGTTTACCGGTAGGTCGTCTATACAAGCCGATCTAAGGGTTTCCCATTAGGACTTAGCAAAGCGGCCCGATTCGTAGGTTCCTACATTAGGACTTAGCGAAGTGGTCCGATCAATGGGTTCCTACATAGGTCGTCCATGCCGCCTGATCTAAGAGTTCCCATGCTAGGACTTAACTAAGCAGCCCAATTGATGGGTTCTTGCGTTGGTCATCCATGCGGCTCAAACTAAGGGGTCCTATGTTAGGGCTTAACCAAGTGGCCTGATTAATGGGTTAACCAAGTGGCCTGATTAATGGTTCTTGCGTAGGTTGTCCATGCAGCCCGATCTAAGATTTCCGCATTAGGACTTAGCAAAGTGGTTGGTGAACGATCACTTTGAAGAAGATACTTGTCATTGCTTCAAATTTCATACACAATATTGTCAAAGGACAGTAGTATTCCATGACCTAGGGACTGGTTGTCCTTCCATCATACAGAGCTTGTAAGCACCATTGCCTAAGTCCATGATTTGGCACCGTCCTATCCAAAGCTTGGAGAGTTTGTCGAGAGCTGCTTTCGAGTCTACAACCTTTGTATGCCTAAGTACTAGGTCACCAAGGTTGAATCCTCGGTGTCGGATGCTAGTGTGGTGGTACTAGGCAATCTTCTGGTAATATGATCCAATTGAAGACCTGCTCACAGATCTTCTCCACGAGATCAAGATTGACGTAAAGCGTTACCTTATTAAGGTGGGGTCATACGCTTGGATGCATAGGGAAGGCTTACCAATCTTGACCAAGACGACTACTTCATTACCAAAGGCAAGGCAAGAAGGAGACTCTCTTGTGGCGATCCGAGGGGAGGTATGGTAGTCCTAGTGGATCGAGGGTATCTCCTTAGTCCAGTGGCCTTTATCTTGGTTGAGGCATGTCTTGAGTCCCTACAGGATGATCCAGTTGGTGACTTCTACCTCTCCATTAAACTAAGGGTGAGCGATCGACAAGAAGTGCTGCTCGATAATGAACTCCGAATAAGGTGCTCGAAACTCAACATTGTCGAACTTATTCCCGTTATCGGACACTAGGATCCAGGGTGTGTTGAACTTGCAAAGAATGGATTTCCACATAAAGTCCCAACAATGCTTATCGGTGATACGGGCCAGACGTTCGGCCTTGACCCACTTGGTGAAGTACTTGACAACTACAACTAGGAACTTCGCTGTCCAGGAGACAAGGGCAGAGGCCTCAAGATATCAACCCCCTACAGGGCAAAGGGATACGGTCTTGCAAGCGTTGTGAGCTCGGTGGTTGTGATGGATATGAGGAGTGAACCTCTAGTATCGATCGCATTTCTTGACCATTGAGGTCATATTAAACCAAACTCACGTATTTTAAACCCATGACATGAAGCAAATGATGAGCATGGGTCGAATCCACATGGAGATCTCAAATTTTAAAGTTGAAAGTATGGAGTTTTTAGAGGAAAAACATATAAGAAAGAAGAGAGAGCGTGATGATTTGATAAAGAATAATTAAAACTAGTCGGACTTACTACGAACTCACAAAAAAAGCACCTCTAAATGAGTATAATTAGACTATCTACTGAACTAAGACTACTCTTAAAATATTAAATAGCAGAAGAACATAAAATTTGAGTCATGTCAACATAAGAAAAAAAAGAGTTGTAAAAGAAAAAGATGAAAAAAATGTTACGTTTTACAAAATAACGACTGTCAAATGGCATCAGAACTTCATGAAATTCTACAGGAATATTAAAAATGGAAAAATAATATGACTCTAAGAAGACAATTTTTACAAAAAATATTCTAAATATTCTGTAACACAGATAATTTAAAAATTAGAGAGAGAAAACTAGTGTTTGCAGCTGTTGCAGTCCTTCACGCGGATCCTTGGCAGTCATGGACTCCTTCCAATGATCAGTTGCAATGTCTCGAGTCCACCTTCAGCCCCTAACAATTGCTGATTTGAGAGATGTAGAGAAAGAGAGATAATGAAAGCTAGAGAGAGAGAGGGGGAGGAGTTGCTACAATACCCGCGGGTATTGTAGCAGGGAGAGGGGGAAAGAAAGAGAGATAGAGAAGGTGGGGGAGAGAGTGGGAGAAAGAGAGGGAAGAGAAAAAGGAAAACCTAAAAAATGAAAACTAAAATTCTCCCTTTCAAATGGCTAAGGGAGAATTTATAGGCTCATGGAAAATTTTAAAATCCAAAAGTTTTGACTCTCACTTTGAAAATTTAAATTTAAATTTAACAAAATCAATGCTTTGATTAAAGAAACTCCTTACAAGATTTAAAAAAGTTTTGAAATTTAAAAATCAAAAGAGAATTCTCTCTCTTATTTGAAAATTGAAATCATCTCTTAAATTCCCTCATTTCTTTTCTCTCTATTTTGAATTTTAAATCTTTAGCTCCAAGAGATGTGAGGACCGGCCTTGATAAACTGTCCTTCTTTTTCTTCAGTTTGTAAAAATTAATTAATTCTTGCGTCTACTAAGATTCAATCCCAAGTCACCTAGTTGTTCTTTAGATGCTTTTACCAACTAAACCACTTGCTTCTTGTGTTCTATACACAAAGAAAAACAATTATGAAACATCTACAAATGATTTGGATAGAAGACAAAATTCTTTATCATCTCACGTAATTTTGCATGAACTTAATGTGGAAGGTCTCTTAATTACTTACCTCTCTTGGAGAATATGGCAAGGTTTTATACGGTTCTGACGCTAAGAGCATGGCATCTCAGGTGGGCCGCTTGCTTCCCTGCGAGTGGACAACGAGCAGTGTGCGAACTACCATTCCCATCAATAGGTTGCGCCACGTCAGTTGGGCCTGGTCGTGGGCCTAGGACAAACTTGGCCTATGAGCCGAGACGTCGAGGGATAAGTAGGCCGCGGCCATGATAACCAAGCCGGCCGAGCTGGTTGGTGGAACTCAGCCGGCCCAATATTAAGGGGTCTCATCAGTATTGCTTCACATTGTACTATACAGGTGGTCATCCAGCTCATTAGCAAATTGAACTATTTTCTAATAATTCCGAATATCTTAAGAAAGTATACGCGGTTTCCGCATTCGAATTGTTCTTCTTCACAACATGTTGCCACGCCCTACAGGCTGTGAACTAGCATTCTACAGAAGGGTTGTTTGTTTTAATGCAAACCTTTGCAACTCACGAGTCACAAAACAAGGAAATTTTATAGTTTTAATGGAGGGCATTTGTTTGGTCGTTTGTAAAACAGAATAAGAAAATGTTTAAATCATCTTGTTTTAGTTTACAATGGGTCTTTCCTGTCAACTAAAACAAGAGAATGGATCTGTCAAGTAGACAGACAAGATGCATATAAGATTTTGATTTACACTATTTTACATCATACCAAACAATCTAAAACTCCGTAAAATAGAACATTTTTTTACATTATGTTGTTTTATGATGAAACAAACAACTCTTAATATTTTGGGATTTTTACTCTTTAGTCTTTATAATCTTTTAATATTCCTTATAAGTTCCTTCAATCTTTTTATTCATTATTAGTCCATACAATTACTTAAAATGACCTTAAAAAGTCCATCAACCCTTTCTAAAATGTCCCTCAACATGGACTTTTGAAGGATGATTCAAAGATTGTGGAGAATTTTAAGAAAATATGAAGATTAGAGGGATTTAAAAGAAATATTAGAATATTATAGAGACTGAAAAGTAAACATGCCTAAGATTTTTAGGAGACGGTATTGGGATGCCAGCTCTTTCATGTCTCAGCCTTCTAGGGGACCGGAAGTGTGAGCAAAACTTCTAAACTATTAGTAGTATGGAGTGAGATACATGCTAAGGAGGTGAGCTGCGCAGTCCATTAAGAGTGGGGAAGAGTGACAATGCTTATCTGAACTGTTGTTGTGCAAACACTTTCTAGAATGTTGGCAGTATCTTCTCTTCAAAGAACATGGTTCAGAATTATTCTAGATAGACTAGATTTTGAGAGAGTGCAGGTCCAAGATACTAGCTAGCGACAACACCAAAGAACCCGTGGATCAGCGGCATCTTGGACCTCTCCTCTTTTGGGAAGTCTTGAGTTTAATTCCCATCGTTCTAGATGTGAAGAGTGTGGAAATTAGTCCATAGTTTTAAGCGAACTTATGCCCAATACTCCCTAGTAGGGTGAGACATATAGAGAGAATATTACTCATGTTGTAGATCTTTTGAGATCAAAATAGTCGTCAATATAATTGCAGAAAAGTCATTTTATGTAGAAAAATCTTTATTTAGGAAGACCATATTTGTCGTTATTAGAATTTGAACCTTCCTCATTTAAGAAAAAATGTACATATAAAAGACAGCCCACGTTTTACTATCTTTGTTGTTGATTAGGACTGCAAATGGAATCCGATATATCGATTTCCCGACCCAATTCCGATTAAAATTAATGATGGAACCTAAAAAATATTCAGATAAACTATCGGAATCAAAATCTGATATTCCGATAGCATATCGAAATCGGAACTAGCCCAATCGGTACCCGAATACCTTATTCTCATAACAATTTAAACAAAATAATTTATAACCGTTGATCAACCTATATCCGACAATCATAAAAGAAGCTCTGGCTAAAGATGAAAAAGCCCTAACATCTCTGCCCAATCAGCGCACCCACCGAGGCCCGCTGCGCCCACCCTCCTTTCCCTCTCCCTCTCTCTCCCCTCTGCCCCTCTCAATCTCTCCCTTCCCCTTGGTCCTGGTGGAAATAGGCTGGTGGACCTGGCCGTGGTGCGTCTCCCTCTACAGTGGCGGCCAACCTCGCTGGCAGGCAGCATCCAACCTCGTTGTAAGTCTCCGACGTCCATCCTCTGGCCCTCTAGTGTCAATCCGACGAGACCTCAAACATTGCACGCAGCAGAACTCCTCCGGGCATCTCCTCTCCTCTAGTCGGGCCCTTGGCACCATCGCATATCACATCACACCGTCACCGGCTCGTCGGTCTAGTGTTCTATAACTCTAGTGTTCTCTCTCTCTCTCTACGCCACAGATATGTGTGTGTGTGCACCCCATTTTGGCGTTGCAAATGGTATCAAACACTCTGAAACTAGATGGATGGTTTATGATCTAACATTTCGAAGCCAGGTTTACAAGACTTGGTTTACCAGAGCATTAAGAAAAGAATACTTGTGGAAATTATAACCAAAGCAAATACTCCTCATGATCTGCATTTTATTATAAATTTTTCAATCGCTTGTGCTTTTGCAGTCCATAGACTAACGGATAGGAAAATCATTACAATTTTCTAACCGGTTTCTTAATGACTATACAGAAACATATAGTTTCATTTCTGAACCTGCAATCTGATAATAACCATTAATTCTAGCATAATGTCATAATTTTGATAATTATCGGAATCCGTTATTGATTCTGATAGTAAAATCGGAATCGGAACGAAATCAGAAATATCATTTTCCAAATTAATTGAAATCGGGATTGAAATGCAGAATTGTTATCGGAATCGGAAACAATCATTCTGATTTCGATTTCGACCCATTTGCAGTCCTACTGTTGATTGTATGCGGAGTGCTTCATTCTTTAACCTTTGTCCTTCCCAAAGCCTTTGAGGTTGATTCTCTAAGCGCCACTTTGATTACGGAATAAAGCTGAATACCGGACGAATAGGAGGAGAGAATAACCTTATTTTCACTTTGACAGGGAGAATGGCTTAACCGTCCGGAATGGGGTATTCGGGGAATAACGCGAATAAGGCATCCTAGCTGACCCCCACGAATTGCGTATTCCGCTGATATTTTGCAGGGGCACGAAAACGACAATCTACATCGTCGCCTGTGCCCACTGTGAAACCCACCCTCCCTTCTGCGCTCGCCGCACAGAACCTACCCTCGCCCCTCTTGCCTTGCCTGCGCACACCCCTGCCGACTGCTTCACCTGCTCCGTCGAGTGGTACACCTACTCCGCCATCCACACGCTGCGTATGTCATCCGTTGGATTCTTCCTCCCACGCTAGCCATAGTCAGAAGTCAGGTCGTTCTAGGGTTTCTTCCTCCACCGATAGGCTCCTTTCCCTCTTCCCGATAAGGTTCACAGAGGTTGCAGAGCAGCGATCGTTCCCATCCACAGGTCGTTTTTGCAGTCATCGTTCCCATCACTTTGACCCTCCCCTCTCTCCTTCAAGCTCGTAAACAGTTCCGTCCTTCGTCTATTTCTATCCCTTGGAGGCGAAAACCTCACCTGGTGCCGATGCACAGTTTGGAGGACAACTGTGTAGTCAGTCTTGCTATTCACGACCGTTCTTCCTTTGTGGCTTTTTCATCGGGTTCCAACCGTGGGCCATCACCGGCGGCAATTTTGGCTTGGATTAACCGGTTTTTCTGAACTTCTCTCCTGTGTTTGTGTTCGTCATGCCCTCTGATGTCCTTTTCCTCTTTCTGTGGGATCATACTTTGTGTGGGATCATGCTTTGTTTGAGATCATGTGTGTTTCCTCTGCTACTAGAATGTTGTCAGATTTTTTTATTTTTTATTTCGTTTTGTTTTGTTTACAGACTTGGGTCTCTCTGTTTGGATTAATTCATTGATTAGGAAGAACATTTATCTGCATTATGGGTTTGTCTTCTTGACCGTTCAGTGTTCTTGTTGGTGCTTTAGTGGAGGTTCACTTCTTGTTGGGCATTAGGAGATGGATGCAATCTGTTTCTAACAAGTTCTTAGTTTCTTCTATTAGGTAAAGGATGAACTTGAACCATGAATATCGAACGAGTTCTTGGTTTCTGTTTTGGTTTAAGTCTTTTTTTTATTTTTTATTTTTTTGGCTGTAGGTTGACCTCATTACATCTCTGGAGAATGCAACCTCATGTTACATAGAGATATGATGGTTCATAACTTCATGTCCTGTTTGAAGTTGCTTTTATTTGTTTGAATGGAATGCTAAACCAAAGAAGTCATAGTTATCTAATACATCTATGTCTACAAAACACAGTTGTGTGGAAAGGACATTACATCACATTGATATAATATCCAATTTTTTTATGTTCTATAGCTATTTTGTGCGTTGACAATTGTCGAACAACTATGGATTTTGTACTATTCTCTGTTACTGCCTTTCAAGCTGACATTGAAGGCTTTGAATTTGTCATCAGCTCCTAGCTGAAGCTAGTTAACATATACAGTCCTATAAAATTGACTATGAACCAACTGTCGGTCCTCTTAGTTCAATCTTTGGCACAAATATTCTTGCCTTGTGGACAGTTTGCAAGTTCCTAACATACCTTCTGTACTCAAACCTCCATCAGAGCTTGTTGGTAAAGTATATTAAAAAGAAAAATGAGGATGACCAAAATCTTTTGTCTCTTCGCTTTCTTTCCCTGAGATTTGTTCCTTCAACAGAACTTGGAGTTACTGTTTTAACTTGGATTGCTTTTGTCCAATGTTTTCTTAGTTTTCCTCTCTAACATGCATCCCGTATATGGCTTCTTCCTTTAGGCAGGGTTCCTCCTGCTCGATACCTATAGTACCCTTGACTTGAGGGCTCCCCTTTTCCTTGGTTTTATTGTATTATAATTCAAATGAGGAATCTAAAGCAGAACAACAAGTTAAGAAAAAAATTGAAGGTTGCATGACAATCTGTTACCTTGGTTTTATTGTAATATAATTCAGATGAGAAATCTAAAGCGCAACAATCTGTTTTTATTATTCAGTTATTATGGAGGTTGCATGAGTCTCGTTTGATTTCATGCTAATTTTATAAAGTTATTATGGAAGTTGCATGAGAAATGTTTGATTTCATGTTATTTTTATTAAGTTATTATGGAGGTTGTATGAGCCTCGATTGATTTCATGGTATGTATTATTATTTTTCATTCATGATTATGGAAGATGTACGAGCCTCTTTTATATTACAGTCGAATGGTATGAGTCTACCATAAATCTTATTTCTCGGATACGTTTTAAACTGTGATTTGACTCATTTATTGTGTCTGTGTTATGTTTGTTGGAGTCTTAACTAATTTTTGTTTTTTTCTCATTTCATCTTTCTTAGATTAATTCTCAACGGCACTGCAAGATGGTATCAACTTTGGACACATGTTCGTGAACGTCGAAAGAGTCTTATGAAGACGTTTTTATGTTATTTCTGACGGAGATCGAGACTTCTCAAAGCAGTTAGAGTAGAAAATTCTATCGTACCAAGATTGTAATTTTTGGCAAAATTAGAGTACTATTGTATGAACAATCAATTTTCTTTATAATATGTATTCTATGTATTTACTTTGTTGTAAATATTATTTCTTTGATATGGAATAAAAAATTTTCCACCAACAATACCCAATGTGCTAAGTGTTCAGAAATTTATATGGCCTTCTCATTTGTAGATTTATTTTTTTCTTTTATGTATGTACATATATAACTATATATATGCATAAATAAATATACATATATATATATATATATATACATATATGGCCATGAGTGTGTACGTATTATACATTGACATTAATGCTAAAATTTGTATATTTATTATATTTTAGTATTTTTAAATTATATTAACAATATTTTTTATGAATACATGTATAATCAATAGTATTATATATTAATATATATGTTACATTGTCCATGAATGAAGGTCAACAAGTATAGCATAGAATAGTATTTACTATTTTTTATTCTACCAAATCGGAATTAGTAGATAGTAGAATAAGAAAGGTAATTTGGACAAAAAAATATTTATTATCCTTCTTATTTTTCTCTTCGCAATCAAAACAATTAGAATAACTTCTTATTTTATCTTCAATTCATATCCACTGTCAAATCAAAAATCTTCTTATTCTAGAATAAGTCATCCGGCATAACTTATTTTAAAATAAACAATTCGACAAACAAAGTGGGGCTAAGGAATGCTACCTTCTTTAACCTTTGTCTTTCCAAAGTTTTTTAGGTCTCTCTCTCAACAGCGGGTATTATATATCAAATTAAATACAAACTGCTCCAGCCAAGTTCGAAATTTGAGCTCCACTCAAATCCTGCCAAAAAAAACTCCCATGCCAACCAAGCTTGCTCGGCTGGTTGTCCTTCCACTTTAAAATACAATCAAAATATGGTATAAATTGTAAAGTATTACTTGCTGTATTACACATAATGTAACATCAGATCGTGTACTTTGTGTGATCGGACACTTGGATCGAACTAGTATGTGATCTTTTTTTTTGTTTCTTTTCAACCGTCCGATGTATAAATCCATTTCACCGGACAGTCCAAATACTGAATCGAGGTGGACCCTTAGTTCAGTTTTTTTTTGGGAAATAAAAAAAATTATACTGGGCCCATCCCATCAACAGAATCAGACGACAGTGCCGCTGACAGTGCAGAAAGTATTACGCTAGATTATATAGTGTAAATAGTCGTGAACAAATGGTTGGATCCTTATAAGACCGCGTACCTCCCTCATGAGAGAGGGTTGTTCATAGACAAATGAGCAAGTATTCGCTGCACTGCATGAGACAGAAGCAGCAAAATTACACGGAAAAAAAGAAGAAAAAAGGAACGCGGATACATATCTACCGTATCACTAATCTAGCTATGTATGTATCGAGATGCAACACGATCAAATGAACAGGACAACGACCACATCCGAAGCTCAACAACAGAAACGAAAATCCAAAGAAAAAAGGGGGGAAAAACTCATCATCACCATTCGATCATACACCACCCACCCAGAAGAAGAAAGAAAGGAGAACGTCAAGGAATCGTACGTCGGCGGGCGGGCTAATGGAGTTGGATTTGATTCGATTCTTCTTCTCATGTGCAATCTGCACGCATGCACGCGCTAGGTCTGGTGTGTTCTCACTTGTTGTTCTTGGGGATGACAATGGGGAGGACGATGACGAGGACGATGATGAGCAGGAGGATGATGGCGAAGCAGGTCCACTTGCGGGTGTTCTTCTGGCTGTTCCTCGCCGTCTGCAGTTGTTGCGTCCCTGTCCGCACGAAGGAGTTGGCCCGCGCCACCTGGCTCTCGATGTCGTCCAGCTGCTCCCCCTGCGCCGCCACGAGCACGGCCATGTCCATGAACACCTGCTGCAGCTCCGCCAGGCTCCGCTCCAGCTCTACCGCTGCTCCGTGCCGCTCTCTGATCTCCGTGACCACGGCCATCACCTCGCCGCGGCCCCGCTGCTCCTGGATGGCCCGCTGCACCATGCGCTCCGCCTCCCCGGTGGAGATGAGCGCGTCCAGGGTGGCCTCGTCTGCCGCCTCGCCTGTGACCGTGTAGTAGCGCCTGCCGACCGTCTCCCGGTACTCGGCGGCGACCTGCTCCCTCAGAGCTGAGAAGCTCTCCATGGAGTCCTTGAGCTTCTTGCGGAGGCCGGCTACGACAGAGGTGCGGGTGCGGTCGGTGGAGGTGCCGGGGCCGCAGCCGGGGAGGGAGCGGTTGGCGGCGTTGGCGCGGTCGAGGGCCTCGAGGCGGAGCTTGATGAGCTTGGCCTTCTTGAGGGCAAGGGCGACGTCGGCGTCCATGCGGGCGCGGAGGGAGCGCACGGCGGCGGCGTCGTGGAGGGACTTGCTGGCCTCGTTGGAGTCGCGGAGGCCGCGGTGGAGGCGCTCCACCTCCTTGAGCTCGTCCTTGATGCCCTCCACGTCCTCGAAGAACTTGTCCAGGTTTGCCCCCCCGGCCGACATCTGGACATCGCCGCTGCCCCCCCTGTCGCTGTATGATCTGGAGAAGGAGCTAGACGAGAACAGGTTGTTCATGATATTTCGTTCTGTTGGATATGGGATCCCTTCTTCTTCCTCTTTTTCCCGATCTGATCTGTTAATTACAGGAGATGTTGTTGTTGTTGACAGCGGTGGTGGCGGCGGCAGAGGAGGAGGAGGTGGAGGAGGTTTACGCTCGCTAATAGGAGAGGAGTCGCCGGTTGCGGGAGATGGTAGATGACCAAATGGATAGGCAGAGAGAAAAAGAGGGGGGAGAGGGGCAGGGAGAGCGTGGAGGGTAGACGATATAGTATTATTGTCAGAAAATCAACTGGCCGGAGGTGGGTTGGGATGGGGGCGTTCCTCTCAGTTCGTCTTTCTCTCTCTCTCACTGGCCGGAGGTGGGTTGGGATGGGCGCGTTCCTCTCAGTTCCTCTTTCTCTCTCTCTCTCTCTCCTTCTCACACACACACACTGGCCGGAAGTGGGTTGGATACTTGGATGGGGCCGTTCCTCTCGGTTGCGCTCTCTCTCTCTCTCTCTCTCTCTCTCTTACATATCATATATATCTTTGGTGCCCTTCCGTGTCCTCCCTTCCTCCTCGCGTCCTCAATTCGGTCGTCGCCCAACGCCCGCCTGACGCGGTTTTGGGTGGCCCGACACATGCTAGTAATATTCTTTCGTGAACTCCTGCTGCTGGGTTGGTGTAAAATCAAATGAAATGAAATGCTCCGCCGTGTTCGGCCGTTGGATGGCTGTATGTGTCTCCCGGATGACTGAATTGCTCGTCAAAATACACAAGTGGGGTCCGCCGGCAGGATGAACTGGTGGTTACAATTTTTGGAGGAGAAGGTAACCGGTGACTTTCCTTTCTGCCTTCTTTCTTCCCCAACCCAACCCCCACGCTCTCCCCCGGGCTTTCATAATCCATCATGATGACTTAGTCTGGTTTGGTTTTACGCTGACCAGGTCTAACCGTCTAGGGAGCCGCCTCTCCCCTTCCCCCGGTCCTCGTTCCTCCTGCTTGCTTGACCCAATCGTCTCGCTAATTGTCTTGTCGTCCTTCCTTTCCAGGCATCTTCCTCGCCTCCTACTTGTCGTCGTCGTCGTCCCTCCCGATGTGGAGTGGAGAAGGACGAATGCCACCGGGCGACGACCCAGGCAAGATGTAAACACAAAAAAAGTAATGCCGCTAGCCGCCGACGCCGTGTACACCTTGTTTTGTTGCCATTTTATTTCAGGAATGTCAGCATCGGGAGCGTAATGCCAGCAAGCAAGCAGGCAGATGATCCGGCCTCTCTTTTTCTCCTTCTGTATCCTCCCGGCCCTCCACTCCACCTTTTCTGTTCTTTTTTTTTCATTTTAGGAAGAATTTATACAAGAATAAAAGAGAAGAGCATAGCTTATTCCTTTTTATTCTTTCACTTTTTAATTACATGAATTTCTTATACCAAATGGAGAGCGACTTATATCTAAATAAGAAGGAATAAATAATTCGGACAAAAATGTTAGGAAAAACATTAGTAACACATCTTTTATCTTTTTTTCATTTATTTCACTCATTTAACATGGTTTATTCTATTTTTATTCCGATATTAGCAATTTAAATTACTTATATCAGAAGAAGCAATCCTTCTACGACAAGTTTCTAATAAATATTTGGCTCTTTGTTCCCATATTTACTTGAGACTAATGTTGTCTGTGAATATCATCCAAAGTTGGAAAGTTAGTGGCCGGCCCTCTATCTTGATTGAGTGGGTTTGAGTATTAAAATTAACATTGTTTCAGTTTGAGCTGACTTGGACCACAATTTAAGTCCAACCCTCCTCCCCTCCCCCCCCCCCCCCCCCACACACACACACAAAAAAGGCTCGGCTTGGATTTCGTCAAGCCTCAACCTAAAAGTTTAAAATTTTGACAAATACTAAATATAAAAAATAATAATTAAATTTGTATAATGCATACATGTCTATATTAACAAGATCATTTATTTGCGCGTATATGTTATATACATTAGTTTGTGTTAGTATGAACGCTGGTCTAATTGTCATAAATTGAAAGTGCTCTTTGTATATTGATGTTGTCGAGGCAATCACTGTCGGACTTCGGAACTGGAATCCGAAAACCAGTAGGCGATCGAGAACTGAGGGGGATCCGAGCCAAGAACGAGTCGGGGACGAAGGCAGAAGATTCTACAAGAAGAATGAACCAATCAGGAAGGGTCCCAGGTCTCGACCCAGGAGAACCCCCTCCGATGGTTAAGTTAGCAATGGGCTTAATGAAAACTCTAGTATTAAAAGAGCGATGGAAGCTTAATAGCATGTACAAGCGAAAGAACCACGGTCTCATCAGAAATCGAAACATATTTTGAGGCGATTTTATCTTATCAGAGAGATCATGTCCAGAGGAGATGTTGTGATGGAAAGAGTTCCATATGTCGACAATGTAGCAGATCCACTGACAAAGCCATTGGCTCAAAATGTGTTTGAGCATCACCTAAAGTATATAGGTTTAGTGCATAAAGGTGATTGGCTTTAATCCAAGTAGGAGATTGTTAGTCTTAGATGGCCTACAAGCTAATATGACTTTGTAATCTCGTTCATTTATTAATAAAATGGCATTATTTATTATGTGTAAATTCGTATTATTATCGTCTTATAATGAAGTTTGTGAATATGTGCGATAGTGATCAGATTATGATGAGATCATACTAGTGAGACTGATCACTTAAACACACACATTTTTAATAGTTCATAGTCGGAAGATATCCGAGAAAGACATCGGATATCCGGATAGATTAGTACATATTACTCCCACTCATAAGATGAGGGTGACTGATCTCATAGTCACTTGTGTGGAGACACTAAGGTGAATCTGTAGGTGTTCATTAGAGAATAAGTTCACTGAACTGATCCGACTGAATCGCTAGATGGTATTGTACCTCACTGTCAAGCAGCTTGATTCTATTGTCGCAGTTACGTAGATGGTCCTCGGACATGAGACATCAATGACACCTTGCCGGTGGACTTTTGTGTTTTGACCTTGATTTATAAATCTCTAACTACATGATTCTAAACAGCTGAGGATCGGGTACAGCGGAATACCGTCGAAGGGAATTGAGTATCAATAAGGAATCATTCGTTCTCGGTACTTAGAAAGAGAATGCTCTAGGAAGGATGCGCAGAAGTCTCTGGCCAGGGCGGACGATAATATCGGGAAAAGAGTTTTTCGATATTATTCGGCAGCATATGATCCAAGTGATTCGACCGGTTAGGGTTTGACAGTATACTATATCCTGAGTTGACTCGAGAGTATTGTACGAATGAAAGACTATATCCATACAGTAACTGTGGGCAGAAAGATTCCAAGAGTGGGTTATTTAACCCGATACTTTCTGGGTTTACGCGGTGTTGCTTAGCACCCAACGTGATCGAAAGTCCGATTGAATTTGATGTGCGACATTGATTCGATTGATTAATCAATTAATATTAATTAATTAATATGAGTTATTAATTGATTAATCAGGCCAGTGAGGAGTCACTAGGCTTATTGGGCTATTAACCGAACTGGTTATTGGGCCTAGAGGGTCACACGCAAATGATTCTCAAGGCGATGATAAATAAGTGGGTTTTATATTAATCGGAGATTTTTATGAAAAAACTGCGCAGTTAGTATAAAATGTAGCGAACGGGCTGAGCAGGCCAGGCTGTTGCTAATCCTAACCGCCCCCTCCTCTCTTCCTCCCTCTCTCTGGCGCCACAGACAAATCTAGATTCCCGAGTCTGCTCCGCCGCTTCTCCGACTCCCATTCGACGGGAAATCGTCCGCGCGTTGCGGCGATCATTGCGGCGAACGGCGGAGACTTCGTGGGCTGCGAAGAACGAGGACCGTGATGATATCCGTCGCGAGGAGGATCGCATGGACTCCACTAAAGGCCGAGCGCTTTCGCGGCTTGCAGTGTCACACCGATGGAACCGAACGGTTACAGATTCGAATCCGCACACGGTAAAAACCGATTATCCGATAATCCAGCTTTTAGTATTTTCGAAATGGGTACGGATCACAAGTTTTATTTTTTATTTTCTGCTGCGTTTTGCGATCCGGAGAAATGCTGAGATTCCAACAGCCCGACCCAAACCCACTTCTCTATACTTAAGCCCGAACCCCGCCCAAGCCCAAAATAACTTCGGTTTCGCTTTCGAGCTTTGGGCTTCAGGTTTAAATATAAGAAGAATTGTTTCATTTATTTAAAATATGTAATCTATCATCTTGACAAGAATTAGTGTCTATACATAAACCTAAGCACTCACTAAAAATGAGATCTTCATGATCATCATATTTAATACACATAAAAAAAATCAAATTAATCATTCATAATTTGGTCTTTCATATTTAGCATAAAAGCACATCTTTTATAAAATCAAAACTTACCATAGCAATTTGATCAAATATTGATTAACTCACACTAAAATATTATAATGATTTATGATGCATATAATTATTTTGAAGGTGTCATAGAGATGTGGCTTTTTATAAAAGTAAATTTTCTCATAGCATTTTGATCAAATATTGATTAACTCACACTAAAATATTATAATGATTAATGGTGCATAGGATGATTTTGAAGGTGTCATAAAGATGTGAACTATGTAAGATAATTGTTTCATGTCTAGTATTATTTAGTAAGTACATGTAAAGAGAACTTTCTTGAATTTAAGATAATTGAAACATTAGTCCAAAATGTCCATACTTGACGTAAATTAATATGTAAGATATGTGCGTGCAACTAAATGATCTTGTTAATGAACTTGTTTATCGGGCTTTCAGGCTCAAGCTTGACAAAGCCCAAGCCCGGCCCATTTTAGAGATTAGGCTTAAAATCAAAGTCTAAGCCCAGTCCAAAAATGAAATGGGTTCAATTTTAATACCAAAGCTCACTTAATCAGGGTCTGGTCGGGTAAGGCTTTTGGGGCTTTCGAGACCCATTAACAGCCCTAACTGCTATTGTGGCGCAGCAAGTAAAACTCATCTACTATTAACTCATCCACCTTGATTCAATGGTTTAACTTTTTAATTCTTAAACTTTTTTAACTCTTTAATGCATTAATACTTTTACTATTTTAACTCTTTACTACGTTAAGATTTTAACCCTTTAATTAAGAATTTGGCAATTGGTCCGAATAATGTAGTCAATTTTGAAAATTATCCTCTCTGTCTATCCCAGCAATATGTTGCCCTTATCATCGTCATTGGATGACAATGCTAGTATTCCTCTTAATCTCTATCAATCGAGAGTCTATCTTCCCTCATCTATAGGCTCTCTCTCCACCTGATGGCTTTGGAGAATAGGTCTCCTCTCTCCCTAGTGGTTGAAGAGAGGTCATCTCGCTCGCCCTCTCTCTCTCTCTCTCTCTCTCTCTCTCTCTCTCTCTCTCTCACTGTAATGACCCGCCACCGTATAATCGAGGAACCGATTACTAAATTGATACTAAATCATTAAAATTAGGAGCCAAATTAGGATCTCAAATAAGTCTGAAAAATAAATGATAAACTAACCTAAACATTCCACACAATATCGAACTATAAAGAAAGTGCAGTAACTAAGCTACCAATTACTCGAACTCCTCTCGACCCCTCGCTGAGTCCCCCTCTCCGCGGAAGTGTTGCCACGACACCAACGAGCCACCGAGCTCCACCTCCTCATTGCCGAACCACCTCACCGCCAAGCTGCCGCTGGAATTGCCGTAGATGCAGCCACTCTGCCAAGACGTCGGCCGCTGTCCGGAGAGTGAGGTGCCGCGGTAGAGATAGTGGTGGTAGTCGTGAGAGGTGGATGTGGAGAGATGGAGTGGTGGAGGAGGAAGAGGAAGAGAAAGAGAGGGAAGGAAAGAGAGAGAATGAAAGGAAGGAAAACGAGAGAGGAAAGAGAGAAGAGAGAGAGTTCGGAGGATAACCCTTCCCCCAAACCCGCTCCTAATGTCTCCAGCTCCACTTGGGGGTGCCATGGGATGGGTGAAAGCCATGCAAAAGTCCTTTAAATAGTGTCGACCTAACCCGATGCCATTCAGATGACAAGACCATGGTTCACCACGTGGCCCCTACACAAGTCCACGAGGCATGCATGCATGACTTGGAATAGTGTCGTCCATGGAAGATGCCTTTCAGAAATGTGTCATGTTTGCTGGACGCGATTCAAAACCCATACACCATACCCACAAAGACCCAAACCAATCGATCCAACCCAAAACCGACCTAATAATTGCATTCAAAATCTTAGTCCTTACAACAATACCTTCTTCGAAGGTGACGTGGTGCATCATTTGGCCATGAGGGCATATATCCCCGTGGAGAAGAATTGGGAGGATCGACAGCTAGATGGTGAGATCTCAATCAGGGCGCTACAGTTGGGTCTGAGGACCTTAGTCCAGACTTATCGTCTGGCAGAAAGGTTCGACGATCTTCAAGCGAACAAGTTGTGACCTCATCGACTCCCCCGAGAACGTCGGGGAGGTTGTCGCTATAGGTGGCCCCCGTGGTGCTACTGTCAAGGATGCTAAAATTGCTGAAACCTCTCATCAGAGTCGCTAGTTCCACCAACTCCACTCTTCTCTAGTTATCGACCGGATGGATGCTTAACCGATAAGGCATGTGGGTGCCTTGTCACCTTACTTCAATCACTTTTTCCACTTGGAATTTGCTGGCTTGCCACATTTTGTATGTCGGGCTCCAGAGGCGAGATGGTCGGTCTGCGTTAGGATTAGCATTTCTTTTGGTTTTCTTCTATGTAGCCCTGTAGACATACTTTTCCCTTTTTTTAGCCCTCTGGGCATTTTGCATAGAGATGGCTCAACTCTTGTAACTTTTTCTAGTGTTATCACTTGCGAATTGCCTTGAATGTAATTGCGGGTAGGAAAAAGGCCAGACGCCTTTCTTGAGTGCGGGCACTTGGGAGCGAATGGCTTAGGAGCCTTTTCCAAGTGTGGGCACTCAGGGGATGAATGGCTTAGGAGCCCTTCTCGAGTGTGGGCACTTGAAGAATGATTGGCTGAAAAGTTCTTCCCGAGTGTGAGCACTCGGGAGACGGAGGGCTTGATAGCCCTTCTCGAATGTGAGCACTCAGGCTTAGGTGCCCTTCCCAAGGGTGGGCACTCGGAGATAGCATGGGATCCCTTCCTGAGTGTGGGCACTCGAAGAATGAATAGCTTGATTCCCAAGTGTAAGCAGTCAAGAAAAAATAGAAGCAAGAAAGCTTTGGGGGTACGGTTTTGTTATTAACTCGTAAACTTGATATAACTAGCTTTAAACCCGTGCGATGCACGACATTTATATGAAATTATTTAAAATATATAAAAAATTTAATTTTAAGATAAAAATATTATATTGATTTAAATAGTTTCATTTTAATAAAATTTTAATTTTAAGCAAATAATCAAGTATAAAGATAATTTTGGATGAGGAATATTAAACTTTTAATTTTGTTTGATAAGGGCTCTAATCTGAAGACATTTCGCTCGCATGCTAAACTATATTAGTGCTATCTTTGTAAGTTTAATGGAGAGATCTCAGGAGATCCAAAGTAGTGTTGAAAAAGAAAAAGAAAAAAAAACGCATTAGCATGAAGTAACCAAGTATAAACATAATTTTGTATGAAGACTATAGCGAAACTATAACAGTATGCAAATTAGGTAAAATATTATTCGAGCATAATGGATGGCCATGGTACTTTCATGCAATAAAAAATTTAACAATACCATTATTCAAAAACAGGTCATTCATGAAGGGTACTGTCGACGAAGGTTGATCAAGTAAAGATACAGAAAATATGCTTTTAACTTTACATGTTTCGAATTGTCTTCTTTGCTAGGTGGTTTACCGTATATATTAATATATTTAAAAATATTAATATGTTATATGTTATAACTATAAATATGATAACTAAAAAATGTTATATACGACTATAAATATTAAATATTATATGATATGGCAATTATTAACATATAAAAATTAATATAATAAATAATAAATACAAATAATATACGATAAAAAAAGTATAACATATGAGTAAAAAAAAATATAATAAATTTAAAAGATAAGTTAAATAAAATAGAGTAAGATTATAACATTTCCTAAGAATTGTTTAATAATTTTTTTTAGCAAAAAATAACATGAGAGTGTCACATCAATTAGGTTATAAATTGTATTTCATTAGTATAGTATAGATACTTAAAAATATTAATATGTTATATATTATAACTAAAAATGTTATAACTAAAAATATTATATGTTTCCATAAATATTAAATATTATTTATATGTCAATTATTAACATATAAAAATTAACATGATAATAATAAATGTAAGTAATATACGACAAAAATTATATAACATATGAGTTAAATAAATTTATAAGATAAGTTTAATAAAATAGAGTAAAACAAATATGATTTTAAAAATTTTAATTTATTTATTATTATTTTAATTAAAATATAAATTATTTAGAAATAATATTTTTATTACCAAAAATTCCTCAATTTGGGGGGGGGGGGCGCCATGGCCTCCGCTCCTCTGCATCCATCCCTGAGAGAGAGAGAGAGAAAGAGTGTGTTAATGAGTTATTTTGAAATAGGTGGGGTGAGAGTTATGATTATTAATGAGTTGTTTTGAAATGAATGGGTGTGAGAAGGAGAGGGAATAATCATAATGGTTATGAGCATTAATAACTTCTCCTAAGAATTATTTAATAAATTTTTTTTAGAGAGAAAATATCTAAAACTGCACATCAGCAGGATTAGAAACTCTACTTTATTAGTATGATATAGATGCTCTTTTAAAAGAAATATCTCAAACAATAATAGGTCTTAGATTATCAAAATTCCAAGTGCGAGGTACCTCCTGGCCTTTGAGTGTAGAAAGTCAGTATGCTCCCTTTCCGAGGACTTTCAACATACGATAGTGGCCTTCCCAGTTGGGGGCGAGTTTTCCCGAAGCCATATGTGGGGCCGATGCTTCGGCACTGTTAGTTTTAGGTGGCCTACAAGCCAATCTGACTATGTAAATCTCGTTCATTTATTAATATAATGGCATAATGTTCATTATGTGTAAATCACATTAATTATCGTTTCATAATGAAGTCTGTGAATATGTGCTATAGTGATCAAATTATGATGAGATCATATTAATGAGATTGATCACTTAAACACACATATTCTTAATCGTTCCTAGTCGGAGGATATCCGAGAAGGACATCGGATATCCGGTTAGACTAGTACAGATTACTCCTGCTCATATGATGAGGGTGACTGATCTCATAAGTCACTTGTGTGGAGACACCAAGGCGAATCTGTAGGTGCTTATTGGAGAATGAGTTTACTGAACTGATCCGATTGAATCGTTGGATGGTATTGTACCTCACTGTCAACCAGCTTGATTCTATCATCGCAGTTGCGTGGATGGTCTTCGGACCTGAGACACCAAGGACACCTTGTCGGTGGACTTCTGTGCTTTGACCTTGGTTTACGAATCTCTAGCCACGGGATTCTAAAACGCCAAGGATTGGATACAGCGGAATACCGTCGAAGGGAATTGTCTGTCAATAAGGAATCATTCGTTCTCGGTACTTAGAGAGAGAATGCTCTAGGAATGATGCGCGGAAGTCCCTAGCCAGGGCGGACGATAATATCGGGAAAGGAGTTTTCCGATATTTATCAGCGCCATCCAATCCAAGTGAGTCGACCGGTTAGGGTTTGACAGCACGCCATACCCTGAGTTGACTAGAGAGCATTGTACGAATGAAGGATTATATCCACGCGGTAACTGTCGGCGGAAAGGTTCTAAGAGTGGGTTACTTAACCCCGATACCTTCTGGGTTCACGCGATGTTGCTTGGCACCCAACGTAATCAGAGGCCCGGTCGAATTTGATGTGCGACATCAATTTGATTGATTAATTAATTAATATAGAGTTATTAATTGATTAATAAAGCCAATAAGGAGTTACTGGGCTTATTGGGCTATTAACCGAACTGGTAATTTGGCCTAGAGGGTCACACGCAAATGATTCTCAAGCCGATGGATAAATAAGTGGGTTCTATACAAACCGGGGATTTTTATGAAAAACCGCACGGTTAGTATAAAATGTAGCGAACGGGCTGAGCAGGCCAAGCTGCTGCCAACCCTAGCCGCCCCTCCTCAGTTTCTCTCTCTCTCTGGCGTCCCAGACAAATCCAGATCTGCTCCGCCGCTTCTCCGACCCCGTTCGACGGGAAATCGTCCGCGCGTTGCGGCGATCGTTGCGGCGACCGGCGGAGGTTTCGTGGGCTGCGAAGAACGAGGAACGCGAGGATATCCGTCACGAGGAGGATCGCGTGGACTCCGCTAGAGGCCGGGCGCTTGCGTGGCTTGCGGTGTCGCACCGACAGAACCAAACGGTTGCAGATTCGAATCCGCACACGATAAGACCTTGATAATATGATTATCAGTTTTATTTATTCAAAACGGGGAAAATGGATCGCCGTTTTATTTTATTTTCCGCTGCATGAGCGATCCGGAGAAACCCGAGAACTCAACAGGCACTCCATAGGACTAGGTCTTTTGAAAAGAACTACATTTCCTTTGCTCAAAGGTTGTAGTATCTAGCCATTTCCCTACTGGTACTCTACCATCTTCAATCTAGCGCTCTCTCGGACCTTTGGAAGTATATCAAGGTTCTCCCTAAGCTACTTCTAATTTTCCTCTTCATCCATAGCTTCGATTTGAAGTGACGAGCTTTCGACTTCCAAACGGATCAAGGGTTATGCCTCATATACCAAGTGGAAAGGAGCTTCTCTTGTTGTTGTTCGGGCTATTGTCTTGTCTTACCATAGGACACTTGGCAACTCTTCCATCTAGGACCCTATGGCCCCCTCTAATCAAGTCTTTACGCCTTAGGGTATGGCTCAATTAGCATTTTCGACCAGGTTGTTGGCTTGAAGGTGAGGTACTGACATGTAACAGTCTTTGATCTTCAATTCGTCACATCTTTATCGAAAGCAAGCACTGGTGAATTGCTTCCCATTGTCTGAGAGTAGGGCTCTCGGTGTGCCAAATATGCATATGATGGATTTCCATATGAAAATCTATGCTACTTTGTTGGTGATTATGGCGAGCGGTTCAACTCTTATCCACTTGGTAAAGTAGTCAATTATTACAATAACATACTTTTGATGCCCCGAAGCTTATGGGAGGGTATGAAGATGTCGATTCCCTACCCGGTGAAGGGGCAAGGCTCGTAGAGGCTGCTCATGGGGACGGCTGGCTGGTGTAGAGTTGGTGCGAAGTGCTAACACTTGTCGCATTTCTTGATGTACTTCAGTGCATCCTTTTGCAGAGTAGGCAACTAGTACCCTTGTCGGAGCAAGGTGTGGGCCAACGACCGACCCCCTACGTGTCTTCCACACATCCCTTTATAGACTTCTTGTACGACCTTCAATGCCTCTGTTGGGTGAGAAACTTGAGGAGCGGCTATGAAAATGCTCTTTGATAGAGGTTTCCACCTATTAGAGTGAAGTATCGAGCCCTGTTGCAGATGCTCCTCGCTTCTAGTCATTCGTCGGGGAGTCGACTGTGGGCCTAGAAGTCCACAATAGGGTCCATCAAGGATGATGTTTGATCGATCGCCTGCACTGATTCTTTGACGATGCTGGGTTGAAGTAATTCCTCTATGAGAACCGAACGAGAAGGCACCAAGTTGACCGAGAAGGTGAGTCGCGATAGTGAGTCGGCTTTAGAATTTTCCCCTCTCGGAATTTGCATGACCTTGAAGAAGTCCATCCCAACTATTTGACTTCTGACTTCCTGTAGGTATCGGCTCATGTTTGGATTACGAGCTTCGGAATCTCAAGTCACCTAACTCGCCACAAGCTGGGAGTCTGCATAGATTTTGATTCGAGTGACCCCCATGCTACTAGCCATTTGGATCCCTGACAAAAGGGCTTCTACTCTACCACATTGTTAGAGGTCAAGAACTTCAACCAGAGGGTGTAATGTAGCTCGATCCTTTCAAGCGACATCAACAAAAGTTTGGCTCTATTGCCGGTGGCACAAGATGACCCATCGACATACAACTCCTAGGTTGGCCCCAGAGTGGAGGCTTGTGACCCTGAAGTATTAGTATTAGGTGGTCTGAAAGTCAATTTGATACTATGTATTATTCACTTTATTAATAAATGGCATTAATTCATTGTGTGTAATAAGTTCGATCTACGATTATCGTATCACGATGAAGTCCATGAACATGTGCAAACAATCTTCGGATTATGCTAAGATCATAATTACGGGACCGAAGACTTACAAACACATGTTCTTAACTGTTTTCAGTCGTAGGATGTTTGAGAAGGACATCAAACATCTTGATAGACTAGTACAGGTTTCTTAAGCTCATATGATGAGGGTGATTGATCTTATAAGTCACTTGTGTGGAGACACTATGCTGGACCTGTAGGTGCTCATAAGAGAATGAGTTCACTGAACTGATCCCACTATGAATCGCTGGATAGTATATACCTCACTATTAACCAACTCGATTCTTTTGTCTCGGTTGCGTAGATGATCCTTAGACCTGAGACACCAAAGATACCATGTTGGTATGTCTCTGAGCTTTGACTTTGATTAATGAATCCCTAGCCATGGGTTATCAATAAGTCAAATGATCGGGTTCAGAGAAATGCCCTCGAAGGTAATTGTGTGTTCAATATGGGATCATCCGCTCTCGGTATTATGAGAGAAAATGTTCCGGGAATGATGCGCTTAAGTCCCTGGCTAGGGCAGACTCTGTATCAGATAAAGAGTTATTCGATATAAATTAGCGGCATATGATTCAAGTGAATCGATCGGCTAGGGTTTAACAGTAAACCATACTCTAGGTCGATTCGGGAACATTGCACGGATGAATGATTATATCCGCACGCTTACCGATGACGAAAAGGTTCCAATAGAGGGTTGCGATAACCCCAATGCCATCTAGGATCACACAATGTTACTTGACATCCAACGTGATTGGAAGCCCGTCCAAATTTACTGTGGGACATTAAATTCAACTGATTAATTAATATAAAGATATTAATTAATTCAATGGGTTCGTAAAGAGTTATTGGACTTATTGGGCCATTAACTGGACTGGTATTTGGGCCTAGAGGGTTACATGCAAAAGGTTTTCAAGTCGATGGATAGTTTGACGGGATTTCGGATAAGTATGAGTTTTTATGAAAAATCGCAAATATACTTATTATAAAAGAACGGCTGCTACTTCGGGGCTAGCAATCATGACCTAGCCGCCGCCCTCTCTCTCTCCTAGGCGCACGTCTCGAAGCGGGCCCTCTGGAGGCTTTGCTTCGACTCACGATAGCTCTGCCTTTCGTCCGACGGGAGTTTCCGAATCCGCATGTAGCGGCAGATTATGCGTAGTCAGACATGATCTACGAACGCCGCATCAAGCGAGGAGGCGAGGACGATCCATCGCGAGGAGAACTGCGTGGATACCGCTAAAGGTCAGGCACCTACGCGGCTTGTGGCATCGCTCCGACGGAATCGGAAAACGAACGCGGATTCGAATCCGCGCAAGGTAAATACGATTTACCGCTTTAGGTTTTTGTATATTGAAATGGGACGGATCCGATCCTGAATAATTTATTTCCTTACGTTTTCAGTCGGATCTCGACACAGCGATCCCAACATGAAGTTGGTATGGTGCATTCGACCACGAAATTGGCTAAGGCCTAGGCCTTTATAGCCGTTCTTGGTTTGTAGGAGATATTGAACTCCCTCCAACTCAATCACCCTTTTCACAAGATGTCATGATGCTTTGAATTTTGGAGGATTCGGCCCATGGGTTGGCTTGTAAGGATGGTTATTGGTGAGGTTGGAAGTAGGGGCATAGCCGGCGCACTGAGTGAATCAACGTAAGACGAACTTCTCGGTAGTTAGATACCGTAGTTCGGGCCCATGCAAGGCCTTACTTGTCTAGTAGATGGGTTTCTGAGTCCCCTCATCCCTCACTAAGATGGAGCTTAGTGAATGAGGGGTGACTGAGAGGTAGAGGTAGAGTTGTTCCCCAGTCGTCGGTTTCGACAAGATGGGGGTAAAGTGAGGTAGCTTTTCAGCTCTAACAAAGGTTTCTTACATTGCTCAATCCACTCTATCTTGCCTCTATTTCTTGACTGTGTGAGGATTCTTCTTAAGGTTTTTAAAAAGAGGAGGCAGTGCTCTGCAGCTCGGGACACAAATCGATTGAGAGCGGCTATCCTACCAGTGAGACATTGCATGTCCCGCATCTTGTCGGGGCTTTGCATGTCCTGGATGGCCTTAAGCTTCTCAAGGTTGGCTCCAATCCTTCGGTGTGTGCCTAGGAAACCTAAGAATTTGCCCAAATTAACTCTGAAAGCACACTTCGAAGGGTTAAGTTTCATGTTGTACCTTCGAAGAATATCTGGAGTTTTAGCGAGGTCAGATAGGTGATCTGTTGCTCTCGAGTTCTCGACCAACATGTCATTGATGTATACTTCCATGTTCCTACCCAGTTGAGCTTCGAACACAGAGTTGACGAGGTGTTGGTAGGTAGTCCTCGCATTCTTGAGACCTAAGGACATCTTAGCGTAGTAGAAATGCCGAAGTCGATGACGAACACGGTCTTCTCTTTGTCTGCTAGGTTCATATGGATTTAGTGGTACCCGAAATAGGCATCCAAGAAGCTGAGCATCTCATTCCCTGAGGTTGAATTGATCAGCTGGTCGATATTTGACAGTGGGTAGCAATCCTTTAGCGTGGCCTTATTAAGGTCAGTGAAGTCGATGCGCATGCGCCACTTATCGTTGGCTTTGGAGACCAAGACCACGTTAGCGAGCCATTGGGGGTACTGGATGGCTCTTAGTAAGCTAGTCTTTAGCCTCTTAGTGGCCTACTCTCGGATTGCTATTTGGTTGTCAGGCGCACACCTCTACTTGCGTTGTTATATTGACTTGACCTCAGGATGAAGGTTGAGGTGATCTGGTGCCACCTATAAAGAGATGCCGAGGAGATCTTCTTTGGACCAGGCGAAAATGTCTTGATATCGAGACAAGAAGACACGATACTCTCCCACCTAGGGTAGTGGGAGGGAGGATCCTACTCGCACTATCTTGTCGGGTTCTTTTCCAAGTTGGATCTTTCAGGGGTCCTTGGCGGGTGTCGCTACCTTGGGCTTCTCACCAGGTTCCCGAGGGAGCTCCGCAACTTCCTTTGGAGGCGATATGGTAGCATTGGCGCGCTTCTTCCTAATTCCCCTTAACTTTCCCGACACCATGGGATGTTAGGAATTTCCACTTCTAATGATATGATGATGGGACGCTGCTAGTCCTCCCAATGATGCTCCTCCGGATGATGATGTTGTACATGCGCATTTCTCTAATGACTATGAACTTAGCCACCATGGTGATGTCCCAAGGTGCTGTCCGGAGAGTTATCACTAAGGCGACTACCTCTATGGGAGGGACCGCATTTCTCGAGAACCCAAATAGAGGAGTGTGCATTGGTTGGAGAGGGGGTACATCCACGCCCATAAGGAGAAAACAATCGTAACTAATAATGTTTGAGTCGCTTCCCCCATCCACTAAAATGCGATGGACCTTACATTTGTTGACTGTAGCCGAGACAACTAAGGTGTTGTCGTGCATGATGATTACTCCCTCCAAGTCGTCCGAGAAAGTGATGGGATCTTTCATCTGATCCCTTACAGTTGGTTTCTCAGTTGTGGGGCGCTCAGAATCAGGAGTCGTTCACCTAGTGCGCGTAGCTTCTTCCCTTGGTGGCTATCTCCTTCGGATGCGGTCCGCCTAAGATCATGTGGATCTCCATCCAATTAGGGCAATTCTTGATTTGGGGAGCATTTCGGTCTTGTCTTGGCTTGGGCGTACTTCTCGAGATAGCCTCTTCGAATCAATGACTCAATCTCGTCGTAGAGCTGTCGGCATTCCTTGACGGTGTGGCCATGATTTTTGTGGAAGTAGTGATACTTCCTTTTGTCTCGACGCTTTGGGTCAGACCTCATCTTCTGCAGCCAATTGACGTACTCCTTGTCTTCAATATTCTGAAAGATCTCAAAGGCATACATGGTCAAGAGAGTGTGGTTGTCGTAGGGTGCATGATTTTCAGCCTCCCCTTTGAAGCACCAATTATTCTTTTTCTCAAGGAGAGGTGGTCACTCGCTAGTGTGTTTGTGGTTAGTCTCCTCCCCTCGGGAGTGGTACGCGTCACCACTTCTTTGCAGTCGACGTGTTGGTGTGCGAGGGTGATGAGTTTGTTGAGCATCTTGGGTGCTTGGAGGATGATCACTCGCCAAAGGACATCATTCCGAGTGCCCTGAGTAATGGCCGAAGATACCTCAAGCTTGGGTACTCGGAGGGCCTCTCGTGGGATGATGTAATCCCGGAGGGGTTCTCCCTGCCGCTACTCGATCACCACCAGGTTGGCAGACGATCTCTTGTGGTGAGCTCCAACGAAGTGGTCCTTAAACAGTTTCTCAAACTACCCGAGAGAATGGATAGATCCAGGAGCTAGAGACACGAATCAAGCTTGTGCTGTTCCCACCAGAGTTGTGGTGAAGACATGGCACCTAACAACGTCTGGAACATCGTGCAGCCTGATGTGAGATTAGAAGTTGTTGTAGTTGTTCTCTAGATCACCCTGCCCATCATAAGTGCTGAGGTTGGTGATGGGCAGTTTCTTTGGCATATTGACGTTGGAGATCTCCTGGTGATGGACGATTTTCTAATGTTTTGAATTTTTTGCAGATAACATCCTATACAATCTCATATATGCAGAAAATAACCTTACAGAGTGCATATATGCGAAGAACCTCCTATAGAATCATTGCGTGCCTAAACTACCCTCTATGATCAAATAAACACCTCTTATAAAATTCGTATATACAAAAAAAGATCTCTTATGTAATCAGTGTATACATAGAAAATCACTTTTGTCAAACCCACTATCACTCACGTCGTTTATAAATTAGGACTTATTTTAGAAGATTTTTTTTAGGGATTTTCCGTATATTATAATGCAAGGGGTTTTCTTTATATACAAAGCGGTTTATGGGTTATTCGCCAAATGCCCTGCTTTCGACACCAATTAAAGGAGCAAGTCAGGGGCGGCAGCAACAGCATCCGAGCCGGTGGGGCGGGTGCGAACACCCACAGGGTCACAGCCTTCCACTCCTCCCCTCGCACGCAAACGCATCAAACCAGTAAGAAAAATCAGACCTTCCGTTTGCGTACACAATGTTTGCGTCTCTCCGGGTAATTTCGTCGAGCAGGGGGTGGGCGTGAGTTGTGACGCGAAAGGTCCTCATCTCTATTTGCTCGAGGGCCCGCGGCTGCGGAAGCCATGGCATCTTCGTCGTCCCTTCGAATGATAGGTAAGTAAACAGGAATGTAATATTCATGTAATCGTTTAATTATCCTCGATCGATCTTTCTTTCTTACTCCCCCCTACCAAAATTCTTTGCCTCGGCCCCGCTGGGGCTGCTTCATCTCCATCACGGACGAACGAGGGAGCAGACATAGCCGTCAACTTCACAGGTGAGGGTACATACAGATACAGACACATGCATGCAGCTCAACAAAAAGGGTGGGATGGATCATGGATGGAGGGATAGATGAATGTGCCGCTATATTTTTGACGCAGACAACATGTTCAAGGGCATCTACAACGGCAGGCAGTGTCACGCCGCCGATATACCCACCGTGCTGAGCAGGGCCTGGGCCGCTGGGGTGCGCCGGATCATCGTGAGTCACCATGCCCCCTCGTCGATTTGGTTCCCTCTCTTTCCCACGTGATCTTCCCTAAGCAGAGGAGCTTGTTTCACGGAAATGGTGCATGTCGTCTGACGCAATTTGTCGAACAGGTCACAGGTGGATCCCTGGAAGAGTCCAAGGCTGCATTGGAAATTGCCGAGACTGATGGTCTGCGCCGCGCCCCCTATTCCTCTTTCTCTCCTTACTTTCTTGTTTCTTCTTTCCTTCAAAGTTCGCTTTAGCTTAAGACACAAGCTAGGTCAACCCATCGGCTGCTTGCTAATTTTACCTCTGTCTTTCTATGCCCCCATTGTCCTTTGTCTCGATATCGTTTTCTTTACTTTGTTGCAGGACGGCTTTTCTGTACTGTTGGGGTGCACCCTACCAGATGCAAGGTGATCGATCACAAACTCTCCGTGCAACCCATTTAATGCAGAGAGAGAGAGAGAGAGAGAGAGAGAGAGAGAGAGAGGGAGGGAGAGAGAGAGTAGCTCCATTTGTGCATGCAACCCATTTAATGCAGAGAGAGAGAGAGAGTAGCTCCATTTGTGCCAGATATCAGCATGTCACACTACACTACGTGCTTCATAATGAAAGCATCTTATTGTCATTCGCTCTCCCTTTTTTTAGCTTCCATATGTTGTTGTCAGCGAACCAGCTGCCAAGTGCAGTTGGTTCACCTCTTGCCTCCCAATTGGGAGGTTTTAGGTTCCATTGCTGATTGGAGCCTAAAAACTCTCCTGGGATATTTATCTCCGGTCTGTAGGATTACTTCCTTAGATGATCAGGTGGACCTGGATTTCTCGCCTAATTAGGTGGAATTATCGACCAGTTTGGAATTATCTCCAACTATGGAGGATCTCTCAGTCTTTGCCGCTGGTCACATGTAAATATTTGTACCGGTTCCAAAATATGCTCTTGTTAGCATCTAGCCATGAGAATCCCCAATTAACATTGTGGCTTCCTTGCACTTTTCTTCTATCACATTTCTTCTTGATTGTTATTTTCTAGGAATTCGATGAGAGTGGTGACCCAGAACAACACTTTCAGGCACTTGCTTCATTAGCCAAGGAAGGAATTGAAAAGGGGAAGGTAGACTTTGCCTTTTCCCCTATGTCAGTTAAATTCTCTTTGATGCACAAGGTCATGGTCACTTATTATGTTATTTTATGTGAGGGGAACAACTTCTGTTCTACCCCAGTATTAAGTCAATTTTATTCTTATAGTACTGTATCTAACTCCCTTTGGCCTAGTGGAGGAACTATTGCTAGTCTGCCAAAGGTGAAAAACCCCTAGATCGGATCATGAGTAAATAAATGGTCTTCTGATAGCCTGCAAACAACAAAGGCACTCTAGTTACCGGAGCTTAAATTGCAGGAACTTTGAGGTTTGCTCACTGGTTGCATGAACCTAAACTGTGGAGTTTTCCCTCTTAGTCTAGACTCTCCAAAGTCGAGGAGAACTTTGAGGTTTGCTGCCTGGTAGCATGATCTTAAACTGCTTAACCGAGAATGTAGTTGAACTGCATAACTAAGAAGGTGGTTTCTGTTTGGCTGCTAGCCTCATCAAACTTGACACTCTGCTACCCAAAGTTAATCTGCCCTGCTACTTGGCACTACCCTGTACAGGGCTAATGTCAGGCGGGCAGCTAGGTGAAAGAAAGACTTTGTCAAGTCCCTGGATCCTTCATTAGATCTGGCTAAACCAATGTTTTCGGGATGGACTGAGCATTTGCTTAGACAAAAGTCATTGTCAGCGATGACTTCTTGGACGACTCTGTTACTTCTGTGTAATTGGGTGTCGGTTTGAACTTTTTTCTCTTTCTTGTTTACTGCTGTGGTGAAGAAGATGAAATTGTTACATGACGTGAAGTGCTGTTGTTTTCTAGGTAGTGGCAATTGGTGAATGTGGTTTGGACTATGATAGACTTCACTTTTGTCCTGCTGAAGTGCAGAAAAGGTGTACACAGTACTTCTCTGCCAAACCCACCCCCAACCCCCCGAACCCAAATGTGCAAATGTACATAGGAGGGTGCTTAAACACAACATATGGTATATGGTTATCTTATGAAGTTTTTCCTACATAACATAGGTACTTTGAAAAGCAGTTTGAATTAGCAGAAACATTGAAGCTACCAATGTTTCTCCACATGCGTGCTGCTTCTGAGGACTTCTGTGACATATTGGCACGAAATAAGAAAAGGTGATTTTCTAGGTGTTTGAATTGCAGAATTTTATGTTATTTTATTGTCCGAAAGTTTCTCAGAGGGTTTTTTATTTAAAGACATAATGAAAAAAATTCATATTCAAATCAGTTTATGTGGATCAGTTTGAGGTGAAAGTTGTGTCAAGATGAAATCAGGATGCAGGGAACAAACTAGAAATGTAAAATAGCATGAACACGAATCTTAAAAATCTTAATCTTCCATATAGCATCAGCTACTTCTCTTGCGTTCAACTAGTTGATTTCACATTGGATATATCATTTAAAGTTTTTTCATATTTTACTTCTGTATTTTGATTTTGCAAATTTTGATGACATTCCTGATAAACTTGAAAAATGTATAAATGGTTGCAAATTAAGTGCTAGAACATTGTAACTCCAAATAAAATATGACTTGTTAGAGAGATGTTGTCTTTATATTCTTTAAGGTTGTATGTATGTACTTGGGGTCATTTGTGCCTTTTGTATACATTGGTTACTGTCTCGCAGAACCCCATCACTAGTGTATACAATTATACCTTAGGCTTATGCCTTAATAGAAACTTCAAGTTTTTTTTCTTTATATAACGTACATGTGGAAGTTCACAAATTCCACCACGTGGACAGATTTTCATAAGGTGCTGCATGTGATGATTTTGACTATTGATGCATGGTATGCATAAACTGATGTAAGCATCATCAGTTAGCAGGCTTGGGTACATCTTAGAAATATCTAAGCTACTAAAAAGAATGGGGGCAGGAGAACCAAACAGAGATATACAGTACTACTGGTAGAAGGAAAGCATGCCAATATAAAAGGGTATCAATCCTGGGGAATAGGCAAAGATAGCAGGGAGTCTAGATGGGGGCGGAGGTGAAGTCTGGAGTCTGGAGCAAGGTGGTTCAAAGGAGGATCAGTCAGGAAGGGAAGAAGATATACAGGTCCAGATTCTTCCCTGTTGGAGTAGATTCTTGCTTCAAGTGCCTGCAGAAGGGTCACTGGATGAAGAGAGGCTGTTAGATGTCTTGTCTGCAAGAGTGTGGGGCATTGGAGCTGGGCATGTAAGGAGAAGGGGAAGTTGATTCCTACCGGAAGTTCTGGTGTAGGACAGAAGGGATTGCGAGAGATTCCCCATCATCATGGGGATATTCTGGAGCTTCCCAGGGGAGAGACAAGGTTCATAGACATCCCATGGTGTCTTTCGATTCTTGAGGCCAGGCAGAAGTTAGAAGATAGTGTGGTGGTCGAGGGGTTTCATATCTGTGACCATGCAAAAGTGGTGCAAGGAGATGCTTTGGCTTCATCTGTCCGGAGCTTTATGCATAGTTAGTGGCCAGAGGAGAGCAAGTGGCATATGAGGGAGCTATGCAATGGTGTGTTGCTGGTCAGTTGGCAGAATGCCCTCTGGAAAAAGGAGTGCTTGGCATTGCGAGAAGCTCCGAGAGGATTTACAGGGTTTGAAGTTCAGTGCTTGGAGTCCAAGGTTTGCCACCTTCCCTGTCACGACAAGTGAGTTGGTCTGGTGTCAACTCATTGACATTCCACTACATTTATGGAACTCAGAGACCATCTGCTATATTGTGTAAATCTTTTAGGATGATTAAAAATGTTGACCCGCATACTCTCGATGGGATGATGATGAAGTAAGGAGATAAAGTTCCCCTGGTCCGAGAGCACAGTTGGGCCGGCCCATGAAGCCAAAGCCCGTGGATCCACTAAGTCCCCTGGCCTGTGAAGGATGGACCGAAGGAAGAAACTTCGGGCCAGAAGGTGGAATTGGATTCTCATCAGAGTCCTCCTAACTGCCCACAACCTCCTCCTCCGACCGGGAACCCAAGGTCCCTAATCACACAAGTTCAAGATGGAATCAGCTCTGAGAATATGCCTCGAATAGGACTTTCCTGGCTCAAAGTTATCCCTCTACACAAGGTACGACTACTGAATTCACCAGGGTCTACTCCCCCCGACCAGACTAGGAATTGCCCCTCAGAAGGGTTTCCTACCTGATTGGTATATAAGGCTTCATACCCCTACGGGCACATGTATACTCTTTGACACCTAAGTTTCTGCAGCTTTCCCTTCTGCTTCCCCAACCTTCTGACTTAGGCATCGGAGGGGACTCCCCCGGTCGCGGCCGGGAGCTTCTCTAACGGTGTTCTGTTTTGCAGGGACTACCCCACGACGTCCCTTTGATCGGAGATAATATGCCTTGATCGTGGTGGACGAGATTTTGGTCCATCAATTTGATATCTTGAACAGAGCCACAATTTGGTTGGAGTAGTGGGGTAGAGCAGCTGGTTTGTCTGATGATAACATACAGGGTTTGCCGGCCAAGGCGTGCTTATGGAAAAATTTGATTCAATGATCCTTTCTCTGTTTTATTGTCTTGATAAAACAGTCACATCGTAACTTTTTGGTTTTGCTGTCCAGTTGGATTTAGTGATCAGACTTTGGGTACTTGTGCCCAATCTGTTTGGATTTTTTCCTTTCCATGTGTATTTCTTGTCATCATCAATGAATTGTGACTTTTGTCACTTTCCAAAAAAAAACCCTTCATAATAAGCACTGACATGTTATCTGCCAGTCCATAAAATCTATGTATGTGTTTGGAACCTGACCTAGACACATCTCTCCTATGTCGGATTATTCGGAAATCCAATTTTTTTTGTTTATCTAGAGAATTATAGGTCGGTTTTATATTTTATCGGACTATGAGAGCTTGGGATTAGCCCTCAGGGAATCCGGGACTTCGAATCAAGCGAAGATTCGAGTATATGACCTCTCTCCACTGACCTCGGTCAGTGTTAATTACGCTGAGCAACTGCTCGGCAACCCTTGATTAACCGTCCGTATGATGCCCTTATAACATGCAACACTACTACTACAGGCAGCACATGCATATGAAGATATATTTTAGGTTAAACTCTTGGCCTCACCCAAGTTTGGGATGTGTTTATATGATTCTGGATTGATTCCAAGCTATCTGGATTAATTCCAAGTATATTGGATTGACTCCAAGTATCCTGGATTGATTCCAAGTGTTTTAAACCCATAGGGGTATTTTTGTAATTATGCCAAGTTGGAGGGTATAGGGAGATTATGGTTATTTAAGTGTATGAAATGAGTTTTAATGATTTAGGAAGGTTTCAAAACCTTAGGAGGTATTTTAGAGTTATTTCAAGTGTGTTTGGATTGTAAGGATATTTTGGTAATTTTGCCCAAATTGGATTTTTAGACTTAAAGTCTATTTTTATATTTTTCTGAGATTTTTATTTATTTTTATCATATTGAGGGTATTTTAGTAATTTTACCCATCTTATTAAGGTTTGGAGGGTATTTTGGACATATGAGAGATTTTGATATTTTTTAAGAATTTTCTGTGATTTTTACAGATTTTTAACATGTATAAGGGTATTTTTGTAATTTGTATTAAGCTCTAGGGGCATTTCAGTCATTTCAGAATTTTATGTATTTTCAGATTTGGTTCTCTGTTTTTTACTGATTTTTACTGATTTTTACTGATTTTTTTATTAATTTTACTGATTTTTATTAATTAATTAAGTATATGAAGGATATTTAAGTTATATTTTGGATTTATGTAATTTCCAGATTTTGTTTTCTGATTTTTACTGTGTATTACTGATTTTTACAGAATTTTTCTGATTTTTATATTTATTTTATTAATTTTAGATAATCTTCGCAGATTTTATTAATTAATTAAGTATTGAAATATTTAAGTTATTTTTAACTTAAGTATATTATTTTATGTCTCAATATTTCATTATTAAGTTTTAATTATGAGTCTAAGATTAGTTATATATGGGATGAGGCCAATGATATTTTAGAATATTTAATTATATGTTTTATGTATTTTAATTAGTTATAAAACTAATTATTTTACATATGAAAATATAGTAACATAGTGTTACTTAAATAATAGATTCATGAACATGCATGCACACACATATGCTCAAAAGAATAACATGGGCATTTCATTCATCATTTCGGCATAATCCCGTCTTGTAAAACGGTGATTTTACAACATAAATTTGGCAGAGCTTCCCCTTAGGAATAAACCTTAGGAAGAGAGCCCCTCCAAGAAAATATCGCCTCCAAATCGCAGCAAACCCGGGCAAGAGCACCGGATTTGGTCTTCAAATTGGCAGAGTTTCCCCTAGGGAATTTTGGGCCAAATGGGCATGCCCTTCTCCTTACCCCTTGGGGGGTATTTATAGGCTTCAAAGCCTTAACCGGTGGGGGTACCCACCGGAATGCTTGAGGTGGGGGGTACCCACCGGTTTGGCTTGAGGTGGGGGGTACCCACCGGTTGCCACTTCCTCCTCCCCCTCTCTTTTTTAATTTTTTAATCACATGGGTGAGAGAGTGGGAGAGAGGGCATTAAAAAAATGAGAGAGAGAGGGGGGAGAATCCGGTGGGCACCCCCCCCCACCGGTTCCCAACCGGTGGGGGGGGGGGTGCCACCGGTTGGCTCCCTTCCACCTGTTTGGGAACCGGTGGGGGGGGGGTTCTCCTCCCCATCCCTTCCACTTTTTTGCTTTCTTGGGCTCTTTAATGCCCTGGTTTCAGATTTGGGGGGGGGGTTGGCCAATGTGAAAAGGGTTTAAACCCCTTAAATCCAGACTTGGCTACATGTGAAAGGGGTTTTTTTAGGATGGGTATTAAATGGGGTTCACATGGGATTCTCAACCCATGTGTGAATGGGGTTAGGATTCCCCATTAACTCCCTCCATCCTAATTAATCCCCCCCCCCCCTTTCTTTGAATTTAATAATGGGAGAGAAGGGAGGGCTGTTCCTCCCCCCCCACCGGTTTCCCTCTTGGAACCGGTGGGGGGTTCCCCAACCGGTGGGGGGGCTTCCCCCTTCTCCCTTTTGCTTTAAAAAAAAAAAAGGGGTTTCAACAGTATGCCATGATATGCATACATAATAGTAATTTATTATATTTCACTCATGTAACATAATTTTACCTATTTCCATATTTATAAACTGTATGTATGGAATTTACAAGTAGTTTTTTAGATTATAATCAATTGGAAGATGCAACCCTAGCAAGGTTTTAGGAATGACATGCTGAGCATTAGAACGATGTAAAGTATTAATTTGACTTTGAATTCAAGAAACCAAATTGCAAACAGCCCTATCATTAGACCACAAACAGTCACATAATTACTTGCTAATCATCTCTTAGTAATAACATTAACTATAAAAGCTGATTTCTAATGTCACGAGGTAACATCCTAATGATATACTAAACACTTTTAGGTATAGGAAACGAATATAAACATGATTTGGGAAATTAGTCCCTGACAGACTCTAAACAAAAGTCACCACAAACCCCCATTTCCATGCACGACACATGGCTCAACTTATAAATGAATGGTTTAGTGTGGTAGGAGAACCTGCGCCCTTTATATTCGTGTTTGCTGTGGTAGTTTAGTAAAAGTCTACAAGGTATCACTTAGCAAAACAAACTCTCACTTTGTACAAGAATCATTATATGTTCATGACAGGTTATTAACCTGTGAATATAATTAGGACATGCAGTTCACCCAAACAAAATTCCAACAGCAGCTCCCCTGTTTATGGACTATAATTCCACTCATAATACACCAATAGTTGCAGTAAACATCCTCCTTTATACTCGCAGACAAATCTAACAGCATCTCCACTATTTGGGTTATGAAAATCCCGCCTAAACGGGTTAAAAAATGGACCAAAATAGAACGCAGAACAGAGGCACATAGAGAAGAGTTGATGCGGGACAGCAAGGGGGGGAAGATCGGATGAAGGCAGAAGAGAGGGGGTTGGGGAAGAAGAAGCTAGGGCTTCACGCCCTCACAAAGGTTCCCCTCCCATCTTGGGAGAAAACGCACAGCGGCTGCTCTTTCATTTCATTTTCAAAATCTTCAATGCCTTTCCCACAAGGAGATACAACTCTATGAATAGAGTAGAAACCCTAACACTAAAGACCCAAATACCCCTTATTCAAAATAAAAAGACTAAAACATAGCTAAATCTTAAAAAGAAGAAAATACATCCATTGGGCCTTGAATGGGCCAAACAAAATAAATAATGGGCCCCGAAATAATGTTCAGCAGTCTTTGAATTCCCATCAAAGTATCTTCCTGTCACATGTTGTCATTGTCTTATTGATAAGTGGCAGAATCTCACCCAGGGGGGTCGTATCGTGACTGAGTACATCTCTGAGTTTGATATTTATCTTTTGAGATGTGGAGTTCATGAAGAGAGTGCGATGACCCTTTCACGCTTTCGGAAGGATGTACGTCCAACTTACCAATGTGAGTTGTTTAGGAGGGATGTATCTACATTATAGTATGGCTATTAGGTGGTGCTAGAGGCTGAGCAGTTGGAGATTAAGAGTGAGTCCTTCTAGCACCCGAGGCCTTCTTTTCAGTGTCCTTTTAACCCTCGAGGTGCACATGCCTACCCATAGAGAGGACCTATGGCTAGACCCCCTTGTAGGCCCCCGAAATGTCCTCCTTTTCTTTCCACCTTCTCCTTTCGAACTTTAAAGGCCTACGGGACTACAACACGGTGAGAAAAGGAATTAATCATGATCGTTAGGAGCATTACCTTGGGACCCATGCTCCGCGGGATGAAGGAAGTGATCGTGTCTCGAACTCGTGGGGATTGAAGGTTCCTCCTCTTCGTCTCCAGGCGGCCAGTGGGCGGTAGCGCCTTGGTTACTGCCCCTCACTATGAGCATGTCTGGTGCCCATGGGCAGCAGGTTGGGGCATGGGGCGCTCAATGTTTTTGACTTTTTGTTCCCCAAAATCTGACCTTTTTTATTTTTTTCATTTTCAGGAATTCTTCCTTTGTTTTCTCAGAAATTTGGGCAAATGGACTTTACACTCTTTGCCTTCTCTATAAGACCAAGGGTAGTTCTTTTTAGTCTTTTAATTTTTGAGAAAAATTTTCCCCAACAGTTGTTCATTAAAAAAATGCAAACTTTGGAAAATGCAAACAAATGTAGACCTACATTATGACTTGTGGAATTTTGCATGAATTGAAAAAAATTCAATTCCCCAGGCTTTGGAGTTATAAAAATTTATATTCTTTTATCATACTTCCATATTTGTCCTTAATTAAATATGAATGTATCATAAAAAACAAGAATTATACATTGGCAACACACAAAGTTGATGAATTATTTGACAATGTACGTCATTCGATACAAATAATTCATCAACTTTGTGTGTTGCCAATGTATCAATTCTTATTTATTTTTGTGATACTTCTATATTTAACGAAGGAGACAAATGGAAGGGCGGCCAAAGAAAATAAATTGTACAGTGAGCTACTATAAAGATAAAATAAACAAGCTTTCAAAGAGCTACTATAAAGGTAAAAGAAACAAGCTTACAAAGATAAAGAAACAAGCTAGTCCACAGTCTGCACTGAAGACATTCTAAAGCCTTGCTATGGCACAAGGCCATGACAATGGCTGCATCTAACATGCCCTTATGCCATAGTGAAGATGTTAGAATGTCTTCTTTGGAGCTGAGCTGATCTCCATAGAGCGCGGTCCCCCAAAGCTGAACTTTAGAGCAAAGAGAGAGAGAGAGAGAGAGAGAGAGAGAGAGAGTTAAGAGTGAGAAAGAGAGTGCTTAGAGAGAGGAGTGAGAGGGGCTGGAGATGGGGGTATGAATGGCCAAATGGGGGCTCTTTATGGCCCCCAAGCCATCCCCAACTCCTCACTAGCTGTTGGAGGCCCTTTAGCACATGCTAGAGTTGGTCTCCAATGGCTATTTTGACTAGCCATTAGAGCCCCAATCCTGGGGTGGACTGGCCGAATCCAGCTGATTCTAGCTGATCTGGCATGGGATTGGCAAGGGTTGGATCGGGATCAGACTGGATCAGCTGAGCACTGATCGGATTGGCCAATCCGATCTGATCCCAGCCTATCCAACACATCATGGGTTTGAGCATGTTGTACACTACCTACAAGTATAATCAACAAGGGAGATAGGTAATGTGGTAAAAGTATCTCAAAAAGGTGATCCTTTTATATAAATTTTTGTAGGGAAATGTACCTAAAGACATCGGTAAAAATGTTAAAAGTGTAGACCTAATCATGAGCCAAGCAATAGGAAAGGGCTACCCATAAGGTAAAGCAGTGTCTAGCCGCAACGGTGCAGAGTCGTTACTGCATATGGGGGTTGGGGTAGGAATGAACCAGATTAGTTCCATTCGGACGGAAGGAAAACATTGCCTAGCTATATATGGAGGCGGTGGATCTGTAACTTGTGAGGCAAATAATACCTCAAAAAGGTTGGATCAGGTCATTACATAACCTATCATAGCAAACAGTAAGATAAAAAATAGGCTGCACTGGTTTTAGAGTGCATTACTGTCTTACATGACTACATTATGTTGTTGTTACTGAACTAAATTTATACTGTATTTGCTTTCGATTTTACATTGCTTCTTCAGATATCATCATATTTGCTGGAAGTGCCATATAAATTATTGTTTTTCTATTCTGCATGTTCGCTTACCTTCAGTTTGTGCAATTCGCATCTGAGAAATTGCCTTTATTGACAAGAAAGACCATATCCTTGATCTTTGTTCCTTTTACAGGTTTAGTAGTGGAGTTGCCCATTCATTTACTGGTAGCGTTGAAGATCGTGATAGACTTTTATCATTTGATAACCTTTTCATAGGTGATACTTGTTTGGATGAATTATTCCTTTCTATTATTTACTCTGTTGCCTTTTATTCAAGCAGAAAATACAACTATTCAGAGAAATCTTTTTTTTTGGGTTTTTTGCAAATAACCCCCTAAAAGATTCTATATTTGTAGATAATCCCGTACATAATTCATATTTGTGTATAACTCCCTTAATTATGATGATTTTTGCGTATAACCCCCTTAACTATATAGTTTGTCTTGAACTTCATCTGAGTTAAAATATTTTTAGTTTACATAGAAATAGAAATAGATTCTTTGATGTTAAATATATATAACGAGCTTGCGGATAGATGCTTATGAGATTTTTCTTGTAAAGTGTTTGTATTTTACCTGTATCATTAGCATTTCATTTAAGAGCTTTACGTATTCTATGTGTGGAAACAATATTCTAATTCATATGAAATTTAAAGTAAACTGACATAGTTAAGGGGATTATACGCAAATATCACTATAATGAAGGGGATTATATGCAAATATAAATCATGCAGGGGGTTATCTACAAATATAGAATCTTGTAGGGGGTTATTTGCAAAACCCCTTTTTTGATATAATGGCCTCTATCTCACTCTGTAACCTATCTGGCAATGCAACTGTTTGGAGATGGTGTATAATCTTCATCTTTTTAATTATGCTTCATTTTACTTGGTTCTTTGGTATATATGTCTGGCACTCAAACAAGCTATGTGTATCTTGTTTAGCTGTGTAGTAGAACTGTGTTGGACTCGCTATCACTTATTCCTCACGAGTTTCATTTTATTTATCACATAATTTGTCCTACTATATAATTGGACCGAGTGAAGAATTGTAAGTTCTCATTGGATTTAATGCCAGGGATTAATGGCTGCTCTTTGAAGACTAATGAGAACTTTGATGTGCTGAGAGGCATCCCCATCGAGAGGATGATGATAGAGACTGATTCACCCTATTGTGAAATAAAGAACACACATGCTGGAGTTCATTTCATAAAATCAGTATGGCCTTCTAAAAAAAAAGAGAAGTACGATAATGACTCAACAGTGAAAGGCCGTAATGAACCTTGTTTTGTCAGGTATTTCAGCATTTTACTGTAACATGGTTCTATGGCTTTCCTGATATTTGGATATACATATTCCCATTTCGTCATGATTTACCTGCTATATTGAACTTTGGCACCCCACCTTATCTTTCATAAACCACATTTTGACAAATATGTACAGCAGGTGTTTGGTGGTAGATGTAATTTTTTTCTTAATTTCCCTTCTTTTGGATCATTATTATGTACTGCACAACTGTTCAGTTTGTTAAGTAAACTAGATCACATGAAAACATTCCCATGTTAAATTGCCTAATCGTCATTGTCATCTTTGTTATGACACATCTTGATGCCATCAGTTTGGGCTCAATTTATGGACCCAATCAACATCCCTTGAGAATTGAGATATGAGTGATTGTTATGGTCAGCTGTTTGCCTGACATGTTCTTGAAGATTACGCTCAATATTGTTATGCCATTCTGCAGCTTGACTTCGACTAGTTGGTGAGCATTGATATGCACCTTGATTAGGTCCAAATTTATTCCTGATTATGCCATTCTACCAGCTTAACTTTGGCTAGTTGGTGAGCAGTAATACGCATCTTAATTATTTCCAAGTTTATTCCTTTCTCGGATTCTAAGTTTACTAACTTGCACCCAACTAAAGTTAACTGCAGTGATCCAAACCCTTCTTGGTTGAAAAAAAAATCACTGCCATATCTCCTCGTGATTTTCCAAGGACAAGTGTCAAATTATGATGTTAGTGTCTTACGTAAAAGAAAATGAAATATCTTCTACAGTAAACCACCTCCTGGTTCTGATTAGATACCGCATGATGTGGAATGTCCTATATATTTCTCTAGATGGATAGAAGTAAATGTATTTTGGTGCAATCATGCATAATCTTTACTTAGACATGCTTCATGGACACTTATTTCATCGTATTTGTGCAAGAATCTTGGCAGTACTTAGAGGTTTTACATATACCATCCACTAAGAACATATTTTTATTAAGTGATCAGTTTCGAGCAGCCATGATATTCATTTCATCTCAACCATTTGTGTAATTGTCTGTTTTAGGTCAAACCTGCACGATTTTTTCCCCAAAAGCCGCCTCATAAGTTTTGGGTCCAAGCCTCCCATATATAGCACATAACTTTTTCCTATTTTTAGATATATAATTAATCCAATTCATCCCCACCTCAACCTCTAAACATAGGCAGATTGACAATGTGGCAACTGTATGCCGACCTTCTATGGGTAGTCCGTTCCTCTTGTCAGCTTGTGACTGGGTCACTACAAGCCCACCAACTTCTATATTGTTCATCCTCGAGCACAGTCTACATTGTACTGTGCAGACCTGGCTCTATAATGTGACGGCCAGAAGCAATCCTTTTGAGGTATTGTCCAGTTTTGTCCCCAAAAGACACATCTCAGGTTATGGATATAGCCCAACAACTTTTCCCATTTTTTGATATGGACTAATCTAGTTCATATCCGTCCCACCCCCAGACAGGGGTGGCTCCACGCCATGGCAATTTTACACTTACTTTATGGGTAGCCCCTTTCCTTCTGCCTGGCTCATGACGGTAATTTTGCGATGCTGAGAATAGTATTTTTATGCAAAATGTATCAGTCAGTTGTTATGTTTCTTCCCCCATCTTATTGCCTTTACATGGCTTTATTCACCATATTGGATCTATATTTTGCTGGGATTTATGTGGACGAAGATACATGCATGAAACTACTTCCCTATGATTTCTATGGTATCCATGTTTAGTCTTATTGATTTTTGTGAAGTAAACTCCTACTTCCCTTGTCATTTCTGCCTTGGGCTCTAGCAATCATAACATGAGTGGCTGATTTCTGCAGGCAAGTTTTAGAGGTAATAGCTGGCTGTAAAGGCATTAGTGAACTAGATCAACTTAGTGAGGTTCTTTATCATAACACTTGCAGGTAACTTCTGGCCAGAAGACTTCAGCGTTCACTGATTCTTTGCAGATTTGGTTGTTCTAGAATGATTTGCACCATATTCTTGCGGATCTCTTTGTTAGACAGTGTTTGTGTCATTGTATTTTACAACAAATGTGATTTATGTGCACTTCATAAAAGGATTTGTAACAGCAATCTCTTCCCATGCCCATGAGTTGGAGCTACATTTATTCGGACACTTTATTTGCATTTGATGTGTGGTACAACTATCTAAACTGAAGGATAGTAATACATTCCAAAGGAATTAAACCATCATGCTAACATGGGCAATCCCCAAATCTTATCCCGTCTTGTGCTGCATTCTCTGTCCTCCATTCCTAAGCCATGCACTGCAGTGGCCAGCCTTGCCACAAGGGACCAGTGGAACACAGTTTCAAAACCTCTGGCCACCAAAGTCCAGTGCAGCAGATCCTGTTGATGGGTGGAGGGTTTATGTGAAGGGTTTGACCCATCACCTCATGGACAACTGGAAGGCTTGGGTCTAAGTTCCCACCCACTGGGCTCTGTTATCATGGGCCTTGAGTTGCTTTCACTTTCTACCCTGGAGAGTGAAGAACACTACAATGTATCAGTAAATGAAAGTATATAAAATCACTAGTACAGTTCCCAGTAATAAGCATGATCCTATGCTTACTATATCTAGTTCATGCCCCACAATGCTTCTTCCATCCATAACAAATCTGTTGCAAAATCATATTTAACTCAAACACTGAACAACCCTTACCTATTGCCTGTTCCAGATACCCGCCCCTCCCCCCCCTCCCCCCCAACCAAAAAAAAAGGAAACTTGTTTCTCTTAGTCCATAGTGCACATTTTCAACATGGACCAGAACCCTACTGACATGCACTGTTTTAACTGAATCAAATTCCAAAGCAATCTTCTGAAGGTTCTGCTGCTATGTCCGGCGTATGCTCACCCTGCATCTAGAGCTATAGCCCATAAACATATTATTGATGGATTCCACCAGATTTATTCCACAGTGCAAGTCTGGAACACAATGGAGAAATCTGATCAAACATGTGCTTTCAGAATAACTCTAATTCATGTGATACCTGGGTGGCGGTACAGGCAGTCTGCCATTGCACCTGTAAGTGCCCCTCTAAATTGGAAACCTCTTCCAATGAAAAACCTTCACAGCTCTGCCTCCTAGTTCGTTCCTCATATCATCTAGACTTGAGTCCTCGGAAAAGAATTGTGACAATTGTCAAATATGTGTATGGAAAATTCGTGGCCTTTGTCCATGTGCATATTGGCAGCTGTCATGCCCCCTCCGGCATATCCATATATAAGCTTTGCCAACCAATTGTTCAGTAATGAGGATGCTCTAAATGTATATGTCCATTTATAGAAGCATTACCTCATGTCAGTAAAGTAGACCACTTTACATGAATACATCAATATCAAAGATCACAAGTATTGATATTAAAACTGCATCTGCTTACATCTACTTTATTCATTTGTGCATAAATGTCTTACCAGTTCATTGGGAACTTGACTCTCCTCCTGTAGATGATTATGGAGGATCTCAGCCCTCCACTCAAACTATTTGGGGGCAAAAAAGCGTACGCCATTGGTGACCCTTAGCCATGAATAAAAGTTAAAGGAGAAATAGTGGGAGCATAGGTGTTGGGGGGGGGGGGCAAAGGAAGGATTAAAGGAGGAGGAAAAATAGTGGGAGCTCAGGTGGTCCTCTGCCATTTAGCGGAGGGAAGGGGGGGTTTCAAAGAAAAGATTAAAGAATTAGGTTAGGGCACGTGATCAGCCAGCCTTGGACTAACCTGGATCACCCGATCTTAACCTGATCTAGCCTGATCTGGGCCGATGGTCATCTTCATTTTATACTTTTAGGTGTACATATATATGCGTAGGTGCTTTGTTGGGATAAGACATCTTTATTTATATATGAATACTTTTGTAAGAATCTTTCATTTTGTGCTTTGTCCCTTAAGGTACCTGCGAAGGGGTTCTTGTATGTACGTACACTTCCTTTCTCGTATACTTTACCTTCCCGGACTTCCAATCTCACACATAGGAGGAACATGGTGGCAAGGAAGAGGAGGGGGAGGTGGCGGTGGTAGTTGTGACAGCAGCAACAGAGATAGTTGTTTATGGCAATAATAGCAGTAGATGATGGTATGGCAGTGATGGGAGTTATTCATAACCCAACCACCCCTATCCCGTGGCCCAGGAAAAGGATTGGGAAGCAGGAGACTAGTATCAGGTCAGTTGACCAAAATCTGATCGGATTGGCAAATCCTGGTTGATCGTGTATTTTAATCCTTGAATCCTTGATTCAAACTTTCAAAGGCCAGTGAAACCCCACTTGATTAGGATTCAGTGAAGAAATGGAGCAAAAGTAAGGTGGTTTTGTGGGCTCTCAAGAGCCACCAACCCCTCCACCACTCGACGGAAGGGCTTGTTTGGAAAGGATTATGGGAGAGGTTTCAATCATTGGAATCTCTGACAAGCCAGTCCTTTTCAGATGGGAAAAGGGTGCCTTTGCTCAAGTGTAGAGAGATTTTGGGAGAGGAGAGAGAGATATATACACATGAAGATGAGGGGAAGGATTTTTCTCAAAATCCCTTGAAACTTAGCTTTTGCATGGATTTTAAGAGGAGAGGGGGTTTGAAAGATTAAAATGACGTGAAAGGGTAAAGTGAAGGGCATTAAAGTAAAAATATACTCTCACAATCTATACTCCCATAAAACACCCAAATATGATTCTGATCTTAAAAAGTTATAATGAAAATCTGTTACCTTTTTAAAAGTCAATGACATTATGAGATTTTTCTCATAATCCATAATCCAATAATGTTTCTAAACGGGCCTAAGAGAAATCGCTGGCATTAAATTGATAAAAGGAGGAGAAAATGTTTTTTTTTTTTTTTTGGGTGGGGGTGTGGTGTGGTTGATGGCCCTATGGCATGAACCACCCCTAGACTGTGCTGAAGAGCAAGGTGGAAGAGTAATAGCAAAGATACAGAAGATAAAGCGAAGTCCATTGCTCAAATGTACTCTCATGAAGATACCTTACATTGGAATTTAAAATTCAGAAGAGACCCAACTGACTCTGAGCTGGAAGAACTGCTGTCTCTTATGAATATTATCAATACAATTCGGTTGAATAATGATGTGGAAGATAGAAGAGTATGGATGTGTGAAAGGCAGGTTTTCAGTCAATGCAGCTGTGAAAATATTAAATGATGGAGGCTGTCGGGTGTGGTGGAAAGGAATTGATTGGTCAAAACTTATACCAAACAAGATCAAGATTTCCCTTTGGAAAGTTGCTTGGAAGAGGCTTCCAACTACTGCCAGACTTAAGAAGTTCATCCAAATTCAGAATTCAACTTGTTTCTTCTGTGGTACCTTCGAAGAAAGTCTTATGATCTTTTCTGTCAGTGTGGAATTATCAATGCGGTGTGGAAAACTTTATGTAAGCAATTGCATGCTCAATGGGACGAGCCTCCTTCGTTACTGGAGTTGATGAAGGGATGGATGCAGAAAGGTTCTTGCTGCTCAAATAAGATTTTTGGTTACTACTACTCCCTGTGATGCTCTGGCTATTTGGAATGAGAGAAACAAAAAAAGATTCTCTGAAAAATTCAACAATATTCTTGGTATCATCAGAAGAGCTTTTTCTTATGTTTGAACGGGGAAGAGCAGGGGTTATCTTAGTGGGATAAGGATGTTTCTTCCTATCTTATACCCAAGCAGGGGACAAAAAATTGTTAATGAGCACGAGTGTTTTCCTTTGGTTTTTCCTGTTCGTTTCCCCCTTTTTATTTACTGGATAAAATAGAGGCAGTTTATGTCTGTGTTTCTAAGGGCTCGTGGTCTTTATACCACTTTCTGTGATCTTGTACTGTTGTGCTATTTTCTTATTGGAATGAAATGTGGCTTCTGCCACCTCCCCCCCCCCACACACAAAAAAAAGGAAAAAAAGAAAGAAAAGAAAAAAGGAAAAAAAGGAAAAAAGAAAAGAAAAAGCAAGGATACAGTGGCCTTGTGGACCCACTAATAATACGTTGGTGGCATAGAACCCCTCTGGTGGCATTAAAAGAAAGAAGAAGGGACAACAAGGGGGTGTGGCAGCCATGTGATCCCTCCATTGTCATGGACAAGGGAAAAAAAGGACAAAATGGTAAGGAGGTTCGATGGGGGTGTGGATGACATAACCCCACCTTCTTTCCAACCATGTTTCCAGCTTCCAAGGAAAGAGATCAATACTATTTTAGTTAAGAAAACAGAGAACAAAAGCTTCTCAACTTGGATCAGCTGGCATTGGTCCGTAATAGGCCAATCCCGTGCTGACTCTGAGCTAATCTCATTCTAGATCAGATGTGGCCCAGCCAATCCCAGGACTCGATTTTATTCCACAAGCCTCGTTTTGTAGCCTCATCCCCCCCGCCCCCTCTTCTTGTATGATTATTGAAAGGAAAGAGGAGGGGAAAAAAGGAGAGGGGGGGGGGCGTCTTTCAGTGGCTATATCCCCTTTGTGTAATTATAGAAAGGAAGAGAGGAAAGAGAAAGGGGGAAGTTCAGTGGCATTAAGCACCCCGTCCTCCACGTAGCAAAGAAAAAGAAAGAAATAAGAAAAGGTGGGTGTCTGGCCACATTCACCCCACTACCAAAGAAGCCCCTTTTGGTGGCCAATACCTTGGCAAAAGAGACAAGAAAAGAAAGCCCGATGGCCAGTGTCTTGTCATAACAGACGATAAAAGGGAGCCCCTTTCAGTGGACTAGTGCCATATGTCAATATGATGCCATGATCTAACCCTTGTAAGGTATTGTCTACTTTGGACCCAGCCTATATGATCCGATCACACATGTACGTGGTCTAATACCTTTTGCCCCTCCACTTTTAAAATAACTTTTTCTGTGTTTTCAATGTAGGACTGCTCAATTGATTTATGCCCCAACTCCTAGTTACGATGGTGGTTCCACACACCATGATATTATGTCAACCTATAGATAGCCCTTTCTTATTGTTGTCTTCATGGCTGTGCTACTGTAGACCCTCTAGCTTTTAGATAGCTCATATTCGAACTAGGCACATCATACTTTGGATATCTTAATGTCATGACCAAGTTCCACCCTTGCAAGGGATTTTCCTTTTAGGCCAAACCCATGCAACTTTTGTCCCTAAAGGGGGCATCATGAGTTATAGATTCACATGCATAGTCTGACAACTTTTTTCTCCCTTTTCAATGGGAAGTTATTTGGTTAATTCCTATCCTAGCTCCCAATAAAAATGGTTGTTCTACATTATGGTATTATGCCAAAACGTGGCTAGCTGTTTCCTACTGTTTGATGCACAATTGGGCCATTACAGTAATGTGCCTGCACTTTTTGGTCATCCTTAGTTTCCATGGTTCATGTAAACAACAATAGCAAAATAGGAGTGCCCCAACAGAATCACCCACTAGCTTTGTCTTTCAGCATCAGTCTATCTATCGCAAGGTGTCTTTGGCATCTCTAGTCGGAGAGGCAAGTTGTAGGTTGACTGGAGAACATAGTTTGCATACTATGTAGTCCCTAGTTCTAGTTACAAATGCAGTCAAGTAGGGCTCCACCCACTGCCTAAGTTATTAATGTCCCGAGCATGAATTCTAGGCCTCCTAGAAGAAAGGGACATTCCATTCCCCAATTGTGGCACCAATTGTAAATAGCTGACCCAATGGTCCATATCTTTAAGGGATAGATTATAGTGGGTACATATCACCAATGAAGTGATGTCACTTTAATACCATGCTGTTTCCATCCAATCCCCATACTAAAAAAATAAACTTTATCATAAAATTTTAAATATTCAATTACCACCCGTAGGGGCTTAATTTTAAATGTTCGATCGTGAAACTCAATTGTAGCCGTCCATCAAATATGTGAAAAGAATATAAATAATAGTAAAAAATAAAAAAAAATTGTCGGATTACCCTTAGGTTTATTCTCATCTCTTGGGGGTTACAGTATTCATCACCAATTTTAGCTACAATCAAGTTGGATACGAAAATTAAGTCTCAAGGAATGGAAACAACCTTGGGGGGGTAATTAAATATTTAAAAATTTATTATGATTTTTATTTTTTTATATGGGGATGGGGTTGAAACATCACGTGTGGTTAAACTGTACGCATGTAGCTAGGATTGATCGTCAATATTGGACGATGCAAATTAAAGGCCCAGAAATGGAAGGTACCCTAAAGAGCTTATTTGAATATTTAAAAATTATTGATGAATTTTATTATTGATGAATTTTATTATTTAGCTCATTTGATCCGTTCCCTATATATATATATATATATGTATATATAGACAAATGTTAGTATACGGTTGAGATGGTTGGTACGGTTTTACCGTACTTCAATATGGTCCTCGGATTTCAATCGGACCGACGAAAAAAAAGAAGAAAAGTAATACTCCGTGGCGTGGAACAGTTCCTGCGCGGAGCTGTTCCTATGCGGAACAGCTCCGCGCAGGAACAGTTCCGCCGTGCGGAATAGCTGTTCCGCGTAGGAACAGTTCCGCCATGTGGAATAGCTGCCGTCTGATCTTTTGATCGGATGGCTATTTTTTATTTTTTTTAGTTTTCCTCTCTTCCTCCTCACATATCCACCCCTCCCATGAATTTTGGTGCCGAAGTGATGAAAAAGAGATGAATTTTTAGCATCACTCTCTCTCTCTCTCTATATATATATATAGAGTGATGCTATGGTACGGTGAAGGATGTTGGTGCGGTTTAACCGCGCATCTCTTTTTCTCTCTTCCTTTCCTCACATACCCACCCCTCCCATGAATTTTGGTGCCGAAGTGATGAAAAAGAGATGCGCGGTTAAACCGCACCAACTTCCTTCACTGTACCATAGCATCACTCTCTCTCTCTCTCTCTATATATATATATATATATACCCCACCCCAAAACTCCCCATCCTAATTCAAAAAAAAAAAACTAAAAAATTTAAAATATTCAAATAACCTGTCTAGATTATTTTCCACCCCTTTGGATTTAATTTTCACTATCTAGTCAATAAAATCAACCGTAACTGTCCATTTAAGTTCGTTGTTCTTTGGGGTAAAAACTTCAAGGGATAGAATCACCCTTAAGGGTTAACCTAACAAATTTCCTATTTTTTGACTATTTTTTCAATATTTTTGGACATTGATTTTTGATGTGTCCATCGGATGGCTCCGGTTGATTTTCAAGATTGGACGGTGAAAATTAAAGCCTCGGAGATGGGATCAACCCTAAGGGGCTTATTTGAATATTTAAAAATTTATAATTTTTTTTTATTTTTAACATCGGTATATATATATATTTAAAAATTTATAAAAATTTTTATTTATTTTTAACATGGGTATATATATTTAAAAATTTATAAAAAATTTTATTTATTTTTAACATGGGTATATATATATATATATAGCAAAACCCACTTCACAACATGGAGTATCCCTCTCCCTCTTCCAACTGCAAGAGAGTCCATAACGCATGCATATCATCTCTCTCTCTCTCTTTCTCTCATCCAACCATATCCCCATTAGTTATGCACATCTTTCTCTTCCCCTTGCATCCAATCTCTCAACCACATCTCTTTCTTCTTTGTTTTGCCACGTGTCAGCCAATGGATTGGAGTTTCCTTGGCTTATTTGTATGTATATATGTATGTATGTAGGTCGACCGGAGAACATAGTCTATGTACTCAACAGTCCCTAGTTCTAGTTACAAATGCACTCAAGTGGGTCTCCACCCATTGCCTAGGTTTGTAATGTCCTGAGTATGAATTCCAGGCTTGGTAGAAGAAAGGAACGTTTCATGCCCCAATTGTGGAACAAGTTCTAAATAGCTGACCTCCTTTATCCTTTGGAATTTTTTCTCTTCTTCTTCTTTTTCTTTTTCTTGTTCTTTTTGTTTTTGGTTTTCTTCACTTCAGTTTTAATGAATCTGTGACTTTTGTCACTTTCCAAAAAACGTTCCTTATCCTTAAGGGATAGATTATAGTGGGTATGTCTTGCTAATGAAGTGATGTCACTTTTGTTACTATTCTCTTCCTCTCTCTGGTGCAGACCATAGTCCGAACCGCATAGAGTTTAAATTCCTTAGTTGGTGTTCAAAATTAAAACCTCAAGGGATGGGAGCAACCCTAGGGATAATTGATATGCTTTCCTTTTTTGATTATTTCTTAATTTTTTTTTTCTGATCATGAAAATCAAAAGTGGCTCTCGATTGGATGGCCATGGTTAAAATTTATGATCGAAACGATCAAATATTAAGTCCCAAAGGATGGAAACAACCATGTGGGGTAATTGATTTTCATGATCAGAATTTTCTTTAAGAAATAATAAAAAAAGGAAATCATATCAATTATCCCTAAGGTTGCTCCCATCCCTTGGGGTTTTAACTTTGAAACTAATTAAGGAATTTAAACTTTGTGCGGTCAGGAAAAGTGGCTCTCGATTGGATGACCATGGTTAAAATGTATGATCGGAACGATTAAATATTAAGTCCCAAGGGATGGAAACAACCATGGGGGGTAATTGAATATTTAAAATTTTATGATGCTTTTTATTTTTATTTTTTTAAACATGAGGGTGGGGTGGAAATTGACATATATATGTTTGTGTGTGTGTATACATATGTATACATATATACATACCCATTATGTGTGTATGCATGTATGCATGCGCACGTGTTTGTATGCACACGTGCACATGCATGGAGGTATGTGTGTGTGCATGCATGCATGAATTTATGTATGTAACTATATATACACACACACATACATACATACATACATATTATATATGTATGTATATATATTAAAACTAATATTCATACTCTTAATCATAGTCTTGAATCATTTATAACTATGGTCGTAATCATGAGGTCATGGTCTTTATCACATGTAATCATATTTGTAATTTCTTTCCTTAGTGAATAAGGGTTCTCATCATCATATTTATCCTCATCTTAATCGTTGTCATTATCTTCATCATTATCGTCATAGTTATTATACATAGTATTGTCACTCCACATAAATCTTCATTGTCTTGGTTACTCATTCAAGTCTATAACATATCAAAGTCCTTTTCTTCACAGAAGATCATCGAGTATGGCATAACGTAAACTGACATTAAACATGCAAAGGTATTGCTTTAGGAGTCAAAGACTTAACCTTTGCTTATCAAGGAAATTTGTGAAAGTATACATAATCCTTGGTATCTTTAATTGTCATTATGAAATCATTCCCATTTTGATACGTTTAGTTGTAATTTTTTTCCATCATGTAAGGTAATGATCTTTTGTTTAAGTTCTTAATTCTATACTAGACAGATTTAATTATCTTTCCTCATCATCCTTTTATGATGATCAAATGTGTTATACTACATACCCCACTAATCATGATTAGGATGATAATTTATGGCTAGTGTCCAAAGCATATAAGATATTCATTGCGTAAGGTAGAAACTCAACTAATCTTATCCTTCTTCATTGTCTTAAACTGAAATCTTCTAGAAACATGCCCCTAAGGATACAGTATCTGTAAGACCGCACCTTATCCTATTGAGTCATTACTTTTTTTTTCTTACCTAAATATCATTTCACAAGAAACCAAAAATGAGAATAAAATTTGATGGTCTCCCCTCTATTTTTACACTCTTTTACCCCTCATGTATTCATGATATCCTACCCTCTAGACTTACAATTTAACTAATTAACTAAAAACTATAAGGGTTCTTTGGATTTCCATCCCTATAAACTTACATATTTCAAAATGTTCCGTATCTATGTATTTTGGTATTGATTTCTACATACGTAGAAGTGTTCGTTTTTAATCCCTATTGTTTACTTCCATTCATTTTTATTGACCTTACCATAGTTAAACCCTAGCTAATGATGTAAAAGACATATATATATATATACAGATATATATATATATATACATATATATACATATATATATATATATATATACATATATATACATATATATATATATACATTGGAGATGGGTCTCCTGGAGACTAACGCTTTTGTAAACTGGAACGAGGAATCCTAGCTGGCATACCAGGACTTCGTCATCCTCCCCTTCGTTGTGGTATTCTTCCTTACTGTCAGGTTCTTGCTTGACAGGTTCTTCTTCAAGGTAATTCTTTTTCTCTTTTTTTTCGATGAAAGGTGGGCGCTTTGTGATGAAAGGTGTCATTCAGGATTGTGCCTTGCTGGGTTCTTCGATCATGTTGAGATGGGTTCTTGTTATCTGGTCCTTACTCAATTTTTTGTATGGAAATTGTCTGGTGTCTAATGCTAGCATTGTGGGTGGAAGTGAGGGTGCATCTTTTTCTGGAAATTGTCTACCATCACCATGAGCAGAGCCCGTCGAGAGAGAGACATCCGGCACCCAACTTCAACTCACTGGGAAACAACTCCCTCCCAAAGCAGATGCTTTTGCTTTTAAGTGTCTCTAGCTCTTGCTCAATCTTCACATCAAGGGAGGTCAAGGTTTGGAAGCTGCATAGCTCCAAAATCCCCTTGACCAACCTTCCCTCTCCTCCACCAAGAATAGGCATCCGACAAACTCCACCAACTTCTTCAGCATCCCCATGGGGTCCTCCTTCATCTCTTCGTTTGTCTCTTCTACTCTTAAGCTCCACTACTTGCTCATCCTACAACAGAGAGTGCTCCCCTCATGCTTCCATTTGCATTCCCAGGTCAGAAGGGGATCGTGGTGCACATTGGCTCTTCATATCCTGTTTGAGATTGATTTTGTTCTTTTCCTTGTTGTCATTTATATTCTTGTGTTTGGCCCGTCAAAGGGTGTGCGTGCTTAAAAGTTACTTGATGGGTGAGTTAGCACCGCATCAACTAGCAGGTATTTCTTAGAATTGATTCTAATGAAGGGAATTCCCAAGGAGGTCTTGGAGAGCAGATGTAGGCCAGAGGGTAGGTCAAACCACTACAAAAATCACTTCCCCCCCCCCCCCCCCCCCTCTCTCTCTCTCTCTCTCACACACACACACACACACACACATTGTTATTAGCACTGATTGATTTGTTTGTATTATTCCTTGGGATTCTTTGAACTCTATCCCTCCACCGTGAGGTTAACCATAGCTTTGGGTTAGCAACTTGTATGTGAGATCCAAGTTTTTCATGTATGCATGCATGTGCATATATGTTTGTGCTCATGCAGGCATCGACATATTTATGTATATATTTTTGTGTTGAGTACACGGTAACATTTTGCTATATATATGACTATGAGCCTTTGCTACTGCAAATTAGTATCCAGTGGCCAATTCCTGTTCCAAATCATTGTACATGATTACTGTTTGAACCTGTACACAAAATCCAATATACTTAATGTTAACATGTTAATCCTAAGATATTGTGCCCACAGTCACTCTAGCTGTTGTGACATGGTCCTGCTAAGCCCCATAAAGTATTTTTCCCTCGTCTTGTTTCTAAAACCTCAGATGAGAATTTCCTTCAACATCTCTTCAAACTTAAGACGAGATCTTTAAACTACTGAGAATTCCATGGGATATGGAGATGACCAATTACTTGTGAAGCTCTTCCAATCACATGGGTGTCTCTTCTCCTCGGCCAATCCATAGCCTCTGGTAGCTGGTTATCTTCACCCAACTCTAGGCTCTCTGATGTCCTTGCCTTACATGGCATGGATTACTTTGTTTGTTCTTCCCCATGCCACCATTCTCATCACCGTTTTCATGAGGCTTAGCACATCGATCTTCTGTTTTTTTCCCTTTTTGTAATCTGATGGAGAATAGTATTTTTTGTACGGTGTGACTGTGTGGGTACTGTATCTCACTTAACCTGTGATGGCTCAGATCTATCACTTCCAACCCCCCTCTTACCTGCCTGCTGGGTGAGGTTTCTGATGCGAGTGCAGAATTGCTCATGTTTGTGGACGGATTTTATTATGCTTGATGCCGGCTTAGTGGATGTTTAATTTATATTTTTGTTGTGTATTTTATTTTATCCTAGCACTTTTTCTTATTTCTGTTCCAATTAAGTTTGTCTTAGATGGGCCAGCATGTTGATGGCCTTATCTTTTATATAGGAAGTAGTGAACTTCTGTTGGCTTGGTAGGGGTAAAGATGTCAAATTTGAAATGTAATGCCCCTATGAAAAGGGTCTACTTTGTACTGAAGCGGGGGAGATGAAATGGATGAGAAATGTTGTTTGCTTTTGAAGGAAACCCTGTGACAGGAGCTTGTAATGCCCCTTAGTTATGCCAACCTACTTCGATCCGGCGGGTGCGCCACAATGGGAACAATCAAACATATCCCAAAATATCTAGAGCGAGCATACATACATCCATAATTCCAATGACATAACCATCATAGCCACAAGAACATTCACTTAATAAATTAAACGCTGCAAATAATAACAATAACAAGTACTTATCGAAGATCTCTACATGTCCAAATAAAATTTATTACATCTCAGAAATAAAACTAACTATTACATCAATTTTATAACTGAAAATAAACATAAACCTACATCTACTAGTAAGTCTGAAACTCAAGCTAGGCATCACACTCCTCCTCATGCCCAACTTCTACCTCAGCCTCTCCTGAAAGTGTTAATTAGTAAGGGTGAGTCCTAACCGACTCAACAAGCTCACAATCCATAGAATCCATAGTTTTCATTAAATCACATACATAAAAAGAAAGGCATGATAAACATCTAATTAGAATAAGCATTAATTTCATATACATGCTTATGCTCCTAAATATATTCTTTATCATCTAGTCATAACGTGTACAATTAAACGTGCATAACTTGAAAACATGCTCTTAAACATGCATCTTTTATCATAACATGGCTTAACATAATCAAGCACATCATCATCATTTTATTACTTCATGGCGTAGGACAAACAACCATAACATGACATAGAGGTATCATAACATCATCATCATCGTTATCCAGTGGTAAAGCAAAATCCACTAAGTCTTCGGCCGTGTAGTCGGAATGCTCTCAGATCTCCAGCTAGATAGCATACAATTATATTTTCAGGATTTAACCCGTTGCCTTTGGGTTTATACATAACCTCATAGTCGTTAACTAAATAGATATGGGAATCTAGAGATGTCCCCCACAAGATCAAGTGGTGGCTTCCACCATATAACATTTTAGCCCGTAACGGACCAAGAGGTGGCTCCTATGGCATAGCATTTTGGCTTATGTGGCACTTAAATTTCATACTACCGGCTGGTGCATCCAGCATCAAAACATCTTAAGTACATGCATACATCCTTATACTGTGTGGTGTCATACATGACAATGCATAAAAAAACATAAAACATGCAAATTATCGTGAAGGAACATGTTTTATAAAGGTACTGTCTGGGCATCTGAAAGGAATCAAGGACAAGCGACGCTTACTGTAAGAGGCGCCCAGCCTCCACTAGGTTTTATCAAAATTCCGGATAAAGTGGAAAATCTTAATTTAATTTTTGAAAACAGTAAAGCATGCTCTGTTAACCACCTAAACATGATCATCAGATTTATATATGATTCCAAATTAATAGAAGAGCTTCAAAATTAAGCATGACGGTCGAGGGAAATAGGAACATGCTGTTAATATCTAAAACATGCTTTAACAAGCTAATTAGGGACCAAAATTTCAGAATTTATAAAATAATTTTCGCACGAATTAAACATGGGTTAAAAGTTTATTGTTGAGCTAAAGCACATCTATGTAGGTCAACGTGAATCTCTGTTTCACATCTACCCTTATGGAGGTCCTTCAACATAGAAACCCATATTCACGAGTTTCTCACGTAGTTCCACAAGTCCTTACGAATTCTTAACTAAATTGATAACTACATGTTTATGAACATCAAACTTCGTGTTAAACATCTCTTAGACCTTCTTACTCATAGTAGATAGGAAAAGAGTTTTGAAAATAGATCTTTCTACAAAAAAATAACTATGAAATAATGGTTAATCATCACCTGTCTCTCCACCAAGAACCAAAGAACTTGATGAAGCCCGCCTAGGCATAGCAGGAACCTCCTCCAAGTATGAATCACACCACCTGAAGAGCTTCCCACGAAATTGTCCACGAGCCGCCCCCAAGTACACCTAATCTCCCTCCAAGCTGCTCTCAAACCTTTCTCTAACTCTCTATAGGGTTTATGGATGTATTAGAGGAGTCTTAGGGCGAAGGTGTACTATAAATAGAATGCTATGGTCGAGCTCTAAGCATAATAAAATCCCTTAGGGATGGAAATTATTGGAGTTTAACTAAAACTGTGTTGCGGACTTGAAATGGGTCAGTCCGACTGGACGCCTATCAACTCTCTACGACATGTCCACCACATGTGATCCCTCTCAGAACAGAAGCCGAAGTTCACCCTAAACGCATTCTAAGTCCACTAATGGGCCACTCTAAAGCTACTAGTGGGCTCCTAACGATTGACGGACCAAACATTACACCATCTCCCTCCTAAAGGAAATTCGTCCTCAAATTTTCAAAAGTAACTTAAAACTCACTTACCAAATAAGCCGGGGTACTTTCTCTCCATCTCTGACTCTAGCTCCTATGTGGCTTCCTCTCATGAGTGATTCCTGTACAATACTTTGACCAATGAAATCTTCTTATTTTTGAGCTCCTTCTCCTTGAAGTCTAATATCTGAATAAGCTACTCCTGATAACTCAAATTCGGCTGTATTTGCAACGGAGCATAGTCTATCACATGTGTTGGATCTGGCATATACTTCCTCAGTATAGAAATATGGAACACATCATGCACACTGCTTAAAGAGGGTGGCAAAGTCAATCTATATTCCACTTTTCTAATCCTTTGTAAAATCTCAAAAGGCCAAATGAATATCAAATTCAACTTGCCACGCTGCTCAAATCTAACCACTCCCTTAGAAGGAGAGACCTTCAAAAGTGCATGCTCACCAACATCAACGGCCGAGCCCTTCCTTCTCTTGTCTGCTTAGCTCTTTTGCCAACTCTGTGTTGTCAAAAGCTTTTGCCTAATCAGCTGAATCTTCTTTAAACTGGACTGCATTAAATCTGGTCTAATTAACTACCTTTCACCGGACTCCTATACAAAGGTTATCTACAAGGTCTCCCGTATAAAGCTTCGAACGCTGGCATACCAATACTAGCATGAAAATTGTTGCTATAAGCAAACTCTACTAATGGTAAATTCTTATCCCAATCCTCCTTCCAATCTACACTACAAGCTCTCAACATGCCCTCCAAGGTCTGGATAGTCTTCTCCGATTGGCCATCTGTCTGGGGATAAAAAGCTGTACTGAATTTCAACTGCGTCTCCAGTGCTGTTGTTGAACCAAAAATTTCAATACACATGTAATAGGTTTTTTTATATAAATCTATGTGTATGTACGTACATGTTTGCATGCAAAAGAAAGAACAAAATATAACATGGATGAGTACTTATATGCATGCAGTACAAGCTAGGGTTTAGGGACCTAGTTTCATGCATAAAAAAGGCCACAACATACAAAAAAAAGAGGAGAGTACTCATACCTCAAAGCTGCAAAAACAGAAGCACAGCATCCCTCCAATGCTGTGATTTCAGTAGCAACAAGACACCAACAGCAGCCCTCCAACGCTGCAAGAAGAGTCCTCCAATGCAGCAAGCCTCCAACAACAACCTCTAATGCAGCAAAACCAGCAAAAGAGAGAGTAGCCAGCAGCAGCAGGGAGCAAAACCGCACCACAGGGGGAGAGAAAGAGAGGATGGCCAGCCCTAATTTCCTCCCAACAGTCTTCTATTTTAAGGGAAATAGAGAGACGAGATAAATGCAAAAAAAAGCGGAGAGAGAGGATTAGAGATAAATACAAAGAGAGAGAGAGAGAGAGAGAGTTTGGAGAGCCGGCCGGCCAGTGGGGCCCGCTGGTCTCCTCTCTCCCTCCATCTCTATCCACTCTCCTATCCGGCCCCATCTCTATCTCTCTCTCCCATCCTCATCTTTATCCTTGGCCGGCCCCCACTCTCTCATCTATATACCCCTCCATCCGTCCCTATCCTGCCCCCCACCAGCTACCTATGTGGCACCGGTGGGGGGTGCCACCGGCCCTCCATGCGCCCCCTAGCGGCCTATAAAAAGGCCCCCATGGCATCAAGGAATTTTGGGTCGGGTCGGGTCCCAGAATCGGGACCCGGCGATCCTGACCCGATCTGGATCGGCTGGGTTGGCCGATCCAGACGAAGTCCGGTCGGTCCGACTGGACCAGATTAAAAAAAGAATCAGAAAAAATCAGGAAAAATCATAAAAAATTACATACATATTATTCAATGGATGTACAATAAGAATGAATGCAATTCATGTACATCCATAAAAAATAAACATTAAAGACAACTAACTCACTAATAATTTTTGTTGTGCACTAATTAAAAAAGACATTATTGTTTAAAAATATCTTAGAAATATGACATTTGTGATCCTTCATCATCCGACTCATAAGTTTGAGTTGACGGGCCATAATATGCCGACATATATGTTAGATATTCATAGCTAAACAAGGAACTAGCGAGGTCTTCGAATCTTCTTTGAATACCTCTAGGTATGTAAGCTTGTTGGCTTGAACTTTCTCTTGATTGTGTTGGAGGGATAAAAATGCCATACTATATAGGTAGAGGTTCAGAGTACCCCTCAGTAGTGCTGCTGATGTCTGAATACGGCAGTGTAGGGGGGGTGAAAAATGGGCGGATAAGAAGGTGCATCTTCCCATGGTGGCTAATCACATCCTGCCTGTCTCTGTTGGCCTTCAAATTCCCTTTATTGTCCTTGTCTTTGGCCTTGAGTTCCTTCAGAATGACTCGGAGGTGCAGAGTAATCTTCGTATCCTGTGTAACTACTCCCAAGTGCAGAACCTCTTGATAGTCCAGCAGCAGCAGTAGCGCCATCACCATCACCATCACCATCACCATCTCCATCATCCTCCTCCTCCTCCTCCGTAGAGTCCTCACTCCCTACTTGGCTTGTTTTCCTCAACCGCCTTCTTCTACACCTGTAGGTTTGTCTTTTTGTCTCGTACATGCTGGCCAAGTGAGGTGGTAAACATGGGGTGTCCTCAAATGTCTCTACAATCTGCTGAACTCTCCCTTCTTCTTCTTCCAATGGGTCCACTCGTTGTTTAGACTTTCCTTTTGATTGTTTTTTCTTTTTGTTGTTAGATGACTGCAGTGAAGGTCTCACTGACTCTTTCTCCTTTCTTCTTTGTGGATCATCTTGAGTAGCTGATCTCCTGAATGCTGGCTGAGAGGCAGAAGTTTTAGCAGTGTATGCTAGTGTGATTGACTTTTGACGCCTCTGAAGAACAAGTGTACCTCCTTCTTGTGTTGTCTGAAATTTAGGATCTCGAGCAACTACTGCATCTTATTCACCTCCTGCCCAACTCCGATCCTGAGGATCAAACTCAGGCTGTGCATCTCTGACTGCTCTGCTCTCCACCCAAGAATGCAGTGGGTGTTCTTCATCTAACAGTTCATCAATATCAATATGATGTACAGGCTCATCAACTGGTCTGCTAGCAAACTCCATGAATCTTTGTCTTTGAAGTCTCTGTCTTTCCTGAATCTGCCTTATTTTTAGGTACATGTTGTAGTGACAGTACACCAACTTCTCCAGTCTAGAAACACCCAATTTGTTACGAACCTTCGTGTGAATGAGACTAAATGTACTCCAGTTTCTTTCACACTGACTGGAAGAAATGGTTTGACTGAGTACTCTCACTGCAACATACGCCAAAGGGTTTGTGGTAGCTTGTCTGTAATTAATCTGGATCCACCATTCAGCTGTTGAAAAAAAAAGAAGAAGACGATATTAATAATGAATTGTAGACTAGTAGTAATTCATTAAATTGAGTATTTAACTATTTATTATGTAATTCACTTGGAGTTGTCCTTGTTACTGCAGACCTGACGTCATCATCTCCATAAATATCAATCTTCAATTTAAATCTTTCCATCTACAAAATAAATATAAATGACATAAGTTAATGAAAGAAGACTGCATTTTCATAAACTCCTACTTTGTATGTTACTTATGCTAAAGCATCTATCTTTTTATTCGTATTCCTTGATATTCTAGTAATCACGTTAGTTGTGCGTCGAAGGACCTCTCCATCATTATGCACGCTTTGACTATACTGATACATTGGGTTGAAAAAATATTCTGCATATAAATTAGGATTCATTAGTTATAAAAGTAAATGTGATTAAAATTAATAACATAAAATCAACTTGAAAAGATGAAGAATTAACCACCAGCATAGAGATTATGGTGAAGAGTCGACTCCTATCTATCATCGATGATCCTCCACCATTTGTCATGAGAAGTAGGAAGGCTTTCGCTCAATTGCTCATTTGCTCTATTTATGGCCTCATACAAATATCCGATGTCATTTTTGTCATCTCCATCAACTAACCTCAGAACATGTACTAAAGGCTCAACCACTTTCAGATAACGAGAAACTTTATCCCAAAAACTTCTCTCCCCAACTAGCGATTGCACTGCTAACGCAACTTCTCTAGCATCGGCCCTCAGTGTCCCTATATATGTCAGAAACTCGTCAGAGTAGACTAACTGGGCCAACTGATGCTTGTATTTACTCAGGCTCTCTAAAGAAATGAAGTTAGATGTAAATCTGGTAAGGCAAGTACGAAGAAGATTCCGTCCACCTGTATATTCTCTCATCATATGTAAGATCCTATTGTGACTATAAATAAATCTCGTGATCATCTGAGCATGTTGTACCACCTCAGCAACAAAATGATCTTTACATATGTCCTCCATCATCAAGTCAATAGAATGTGCTACACAAGGCACCCAGTACAAATGGTGCCTCTTCTGCATCAACAATTTATCGGCTGCTTTGTAGCTTGCTTCGTTGTTAGTGACTATCTGGACAACATTTTCTTTACCAATTTCTTCTACCACGTCATCTATTAGTCTGTACAAATAATCAACATTCTTTATTTTGTTTGAGACATCCACAGATTTCAAAAAAAACAGTGCCCTCGCTGCAATACACAAGGACATTAATCATGGATCTCCTTGTGGTTCCCGTCCAACCATAACACATGATGGTACAATCACGCTCCTTCCACACATTTTTGAAGTTGTCAACCCATACCTTCAAGTTATTATATTCTTCTTCGAGCCCAACATCATAAATGTAGCGAGGTGTGAGGGCCTTTACACCCGGCCCAACATCTGTAATTGCATCCACCATCGTCTGAAAATATGGATTAGATGCTATATGTGCTGGCACACCTGCATGTAAAAATCATTTCACAATTCCTTTCAAGACATTTTTTACTGATGCCTTGTCTCATTTTAATGCTTGCTTGATTTCAAGCTGTCTGACAGACCTTGATCTGTACAAAAATTGGTCCATAGGACCGCGTGTCACATCTGATGTCCGTCCACAACCCAACACAGAACTAGCAGTCTTGCGACCAGAAGACCCTCCATGAACGAATTTCTCAGGCTAAGAAGCAGTAGGTATTGATCCACCTGATGATCCTATACCTCTTCGTTGATCCTCATCTTCTCTATCTGTTCTCAAACTGGCACGAACACCTCTGGTGTACTCTGCATCAGGGTCATATGGATCCTCCTTATCCTCCTCTTCCTCTTCCTCATCATCATCTAAATTGATCGGGCGCTAAACAGGTAGACTGTAATCCTTCGTCTCTGGCGCCCTGATATCTCATTTTGCAAATCCATGTGTTGTTGAGATGACAAATCTTTGTGTGCCTTTTTACCCATCATATAAATTCTCATTTCCTTCTTCAAGTCCAACAGGACTGACTCACATCTACTGACGTCTCCTGATATGCCAGCAAGATGATTTTTTAAGCGATAGACGCCACCACCCATCTCCTTTCCACATCAGTTACATTTGACCCTCCTCCTAACACTGTCCACTAGTGTGCAATGCTGCCAACCAGGATCAGCACCTTGTTGCTCCACATCCTGTTCATGATGTCCTTGCTCTGCCATATTCCTGTATAACATAAAAACACAAAAATGTACAATCAGATTCTAATAAGTTCAATTGGGTGTTTGGCATGCTGAATTGAACCTTAATTACAGTAATCATACAAAGATCCTAATTTTTAACTCCTAATTAAGGTTAATTTTAACTAATTAATGCTAATAACATGCAATTAATACAAAAAAATGCACAATCAGGTTCTAATAAGTTCAATTGAGTGTTTGGCACACTCAATTGAACCTTAATTACAGTAATCATATAAAAGTCCTAATTTTTAACCCCTAATTAGGATTAATTTTAACTAATTAATGCTAATAACATGCAATTAATACAAAAAAATACACAATCAGATTCTAATAAGTTCAATTGAGTGTTTAGCACACTCAATCGAACCTTAATTACAGTAATCATACAAAAGTCCTAATTTTTAACCCTTATTAGGGTTAATTTTAACTAATTAACACTAATAACATGTAATTAATGCAAAAAAATATACAATCATGTTCTAATAAGTTCAATTGAGTGTTTGGCACACTCAATTGAACCTTAAGTAATCATACAAAAGTCTCAATTTTTAATCCCTAATTAGGGTTAATTTTAGCTAATTAACGCTAATAACATGCAATTAATGCAAAAAAATACACAATCAGATTTTAATAAGTTCAATTGAGTATTTGGCACACTCAATTGAACCTTAATTACAGTAATCATACAAAATTTCACATGGCTAGATAAGTTTTATTAAAATTTCGGATCAAGTGAAAAATCTTAATTTAATTTTTGAAAACATTAATTCTGAGCATGTTGTTAACCACCTAAACATGATCATCAGAGCTGTATAAGATTCTGGATTAACAGAAGATCTTCAAAATTAAGCATGAAGGTCACAGGAAATAGGAACATGCTGTTGATGACCTAAAACATGCTTTAACAGGCTAATTAGGGATAAAAAATTTAGAATTTACGGAATAATTATTACATGAATTAAATGGGGGTTAAAAGTTTATTATCAAGCCAAAACATGTTTAGGTACGTCGATGTGAATCTTTGATTCACGTCTACCTATATGGATGCCCTTCAACATAGAAATACACATCCACAAGTTTCTTATCTGGTTCCACAACTCCTTACAAATCTCAACTAAACCGATAACTACACGTTTATGTACATCAAACTTCGTCTTAAACATCTCTTCGATCTTCATACTCATATTAGATAGGAAAATAGTTTTGAAAAATAGGTTTTTCTATATAAAAAGAACTATGGAATTGTGGTTAATCATCACTTGCCTCTCTACCAAGGTCCAAAGAACTCGAAGCAGCCCACCTAGGCACGGTAGGAACCTCCTTCAAGCACGAACCACACCATCCGGAGAGCTTCCCACGAAGTCGTCCATGAGCAGCCTCTACGCACACCCGATCTCCCTCCAAGCTGCTCTTGAACCTGTCTCTAATGCTCTCTAGGGTTTATGGACGCATTAGAGGGTTCCTGGGGCGAAGGGGTACTATGAATAGAACACAGTTGTTGAGTTCCAAGTGGAATAAAATCCCCACCGATGGAAGCTTTTGAAGTCTAACTAAAACTGGGTCATGGGCTTGAAACACATCAGCTTGTCAACTCTCTAAGACACATCTACCACAGGTGACACCTCTCAGAACAGAAGCCGAAGTTCACCCTAAACACATTCTAAGTCCACCAATGGGCCACTCTAAAGCTACTAATGGGCTCCTAATGGGTCACTATGGACCAGACATTACAGAGCTTGAGAGAGGCATCCCGAGAGGGGGAGAACGTGAGGCCCATACCGCCAACGCCGTGTTCTTCCTCGCCCTTCCTCTGTTCGCATCTTCCTCCTTGCTCATTCCTCTCTCCAGATCAGCACAGCAGGAGCACCTGGCTCCCTTCTTATCCATCTCCCCTGCTCGTGGATTTCCAGCACTGAAGTACCTAGAAGAGATCCTGCCGACATCAGCACCTGCTCCAGCGACGTCCTCGCCTCCACGCGGCAACGTTGGGTCAGAGAAGTCATCCTCTTCCGCAGTTTGGTGCATCAAGAGCACCCCACTCCTTCATCCCTCCACCTTGTCATCTTCTTCACCATCTCTTTCCCTCCATATCTTCTGTCCATGGAAGCACAGCATCGAACAGCCTGCCGCCATTGTCCCTGATGAGTGGATCCATCAGCCCCAGCCAGTTCTGCTGGTGAAGGATCTCAGATCTGGACCTTCTTCCCCAACAACAATGTCCCGCTCTTCTCTCTAGCAACAGATCGGTCACCAGGATTTCGACAACTGCCCCGAAGATTGGTCCATCCCATTTGGTTGATCCCATAGGCAACACTGTCCAGATCAGATCGTTCCCTTCACGTGATGGATTGGTTTTCAGAGGACGACGTCATGTTCTTCTCTCTCTCTCTCTCTCATCACCTCTGCTCTTAGATGTGTCGGAACCCTTCGTATGTAGCTGCGACTCCTTGTTCCAAATTTGGCCATTGACGACGATGAATCCGAGCTTCACTGATGAAGATCCTGCCATCAGGAGACCCGAGCAGCTGCCCCATCCACGCCACTCCCACCATCAAGCGCCTTCGTATTCGCCCATTTCTACACTAATCAAATGCAGCAGCCTGGGTTCTATAGTCATGCATGCAAGGTGTTTGTTAAATTGTTCCTTTGGTTTTGTCATTTTGTTCGTCTTTCCATTTGGGCTCCGACGCATGTCATTGAACTATTATCCCACATCAGTTTCTGTCCATCTGTAGAGAAACATGCTCATCATCTTCATATACTTATTATATTTCACAGATGTCCATCTTTACCTGCCTAATCCATCATTCTCACACGTGGTCATTCACCCACTTGATCTTCTTCTTCATTTTTTAGGTTTAGTCAAATACAGTAGTTGCTGTGAACCGTCTGTATTGTCCTCATTGTCCTCTGCATATTGGTCATCATTTTGCTGATACTCCTCCCAGACTATCCCATGTTTGGTCAGTTCATTCTGATGCCTGGTCATTCAGATGCCTGTCTATTCTTGACTCTCTTTCATTCCAATGCCTGGTCGTTTCTGCACCTAGTTGATCTTCCACTGTCCTGAGTCCGACAGTGGTTGCTCTGAACCCTCCATACTGTCCTCATTATTGCCTGCACATTGGTCATTATCCTGCTGATACTCTTCCCTGACTATCTCATGTTTGGTCATGTCTACTGCCTATCTTTTCATTCTGGCGCCTGGTCATTTCTGTACCCACCGGATCTTTAATAATTTTCTGCTCAGTAACCAGTCCTACAAGACCTTTTTTTGATCTTCCCTATGGCGAATTACTATAACCGGGTATCTGGTACCACTTTGTAGTGAGTTCACATTATGCAGGACTCTTTATTGAAAAAAAAAATCCAAATCTTTATGTCCATTTGTGGGATTTGGCAGACCTAGATTTATGGGGTAAGGTATATGATGATGGTGGGTTAGTTTTTAGTTTCTAGTAGTAATCTTTTATGTAAGACGTGCACTAAATAAACACTGCTATGCAGGATGCTTTCAATCTTTCCACCTCCAGCTTGCCCCAGTTCTTCTTATTTTCCTTAAAACATGTCATAGTAGAAATAGGTAGACAATATTCTTTCAATAGAATGTACAGAATTCATTCTGTTGCTGCTTTTGTTTTTATAGGATCTTCTTTCCCCATGATCTGGATTCAGCGGCAGATGCTCTTCTTGACAAGAGAGTTCCTGTTCAGTAGCAATTTGCCTTGCCAAGTATGTTGCAGCCAACCAACCATGCATTTTCAATGCTGTTAAACTGCAGTTCTTTTCTCTGGGTACTCTGGAGGAATGTTTAAGATTCATGCATTTTGCCCCCCTTTTTTACCGGTGGCTGCTGCAGTGTTATCTTGTGTGGTTTGCATGTACTGCAATAGTTAAAGGGAATGTAACGTGTTGCAGTTATATGGATGCGGTGGTTCATGAAAAAGTGGAGCGGCTGCTAAAAGGTACGCCCCCATGCAAACCGGCATGGTATCTTCAAACCAAAGGATCGCTTTGTGTTTAGTTTAATGGTATCTTCGATGTTGTGATTGGAGGAACAAAAAAAAACATAAAGAAGAACGATCGTCAGGGTTGGAAACGGAGAAGTAACGAGCTCTTGCATTTGTTGCAGTTAATTATGCATCTGACGACCATCTGTCTCAACTCTTAAATGGGATTTTAGATCTGATTGGACTGTTATTGGATGATCAAAATATAAAGCATGTGTGCTGGTGGGATCACCCAGCATCATCAGTGTGCTTTTAGTCCCATTCCTATCTGAATGGGTGAAAACTGGATTGATGTTGGTACAATGAAAATTGGGTGCCTTATGTTATCATCTGTACTGCGTATGGATACCTTTTTCTATGAATACCCTGGAGGTGTCCATGAGGGATGCAAATGGGTCAGATTCTATGCGGACCTAAGGTAGATCCATGACTTTCTCTGCTGTATTATTGGTTTAAAAAGAATGTGTATTAAGACTCGTCGGATCATCAGATAGCATACCTTATGCATTTGGTTTAGAGAACATTTGCATCTCTTACCTTATGTATGTTGGTTTAGAAGGATTGTCTATTAACTGACCTATAAGTCAATATTATGTTGAGTAATAAGGTCATCGGACCATTTGCATCCCTAGTGTTGACTTATTGACGTGGTATAAAATGTTGTAATCTTTTAGTTTTAAAATTGTTGGTTTTAAAGTTTTTGAAGATCTATGTTAATAGGTTTATATTAGAAACTGAAGTTAACGTGAACTAACATGATTTTGAAATTAATAGTACTTCAAATATGTTTAAAATATTGAAAAATAGTCTACAGTTGTAGTGGTTGGGAAAGCATTAAGGATTCGATCAACATCCCTTGCCGCCCATTGATGGATGGTGTAGATCACTTGACTTGCGGGAGAGAAGGGAATATCATTAGGGGTCTTCCAGCTCTTGATTTTTTTTTTTTTGGGGGGGGGGGTTGGACATTCCTATGTTTAAGTCATAAGGTGGGTTTGGGCCAATGAGAAAGTGGCTTTCAATGAGAGGGCTTGAAAAGGGCGTATTGGGCATGCCTTTGGTGTAGATTTTTTTTCAATAGCCCTGAGTGTTATTTATATTGCTTTTGTAGTAGAGAGGAGAGGGAGATATGTCCCCTTATGCATATCCGTTCGTTGATTGGTTTTAGGATGGTAGGCCAACATGGCCTTCGTAGTAGTGAGGAGGGGACCTCTATATCTTGTATGGATATCTATTATATACTGTCATACTGTCATGAGATTGGACGCTCTTTAATGACTAGGTTATTGAAAATATGGACTAGGTTACTGAAAATCATGATGGATCCCCCTCCTAAGGGGGAGGAGGAGGAGGAGGGGGGGAACCTAAAAGCAACTGGTTGACATTAACTTGTATTGACTTGACTAGGGTCTGTCTCCCTTGCGAAGTTCTAAGTCGGCCATACTGTGTAAGGAAAGAATCTCTTATGCTCTTTAGCTCCCAAGCTTTTGTAGCTCTCCCTTTTGTTTCCCCAATCTTTTAACTTAAGCATTGGAGGGGTCTTTCTCGGTCGTTGTCAGGGGCTCTTTAACGGGGCATTGTTTTGCAGAAACTACCCCATGACGTCCTTATGGTTGGAGTTTAGATGTCCTAATCATGGTGGACGAGATTTTGGTCCATCATCTTTTGACGTCGTCCGTGAGAAACAAACTAAGAAGCGATGACAAAGAGGCCATCATAGTAGGGTATCTTGATAGAAGGAAACTGAGGGCGAAGGAGTAAACCTCCATCCCCCACCTCTGCCTCCTCCGGTTATTGATGTCGTCCTTCTACTAAGGCCTCCTAATGGCAAGAATCGCCAAGCAGAACGCTCCGACCTCCAGTACCTAATTGACCTAATCCATCGACTAGAAGCGAAGGTCAACCGCCTCAAGGAGGACACACGGCGCAGGAGGCGTGAACGAATAGCTAGCCTTGCAGGAAGTTGCTGGGTTGTGAAAAACTCGGCACAGGCTGTACCGCCACTCCCGCCGGATGGTCTCGCCATCCCCACAGAAAGGCGACATTCACTTCCTGACCCTGAGAGAGAGGTCGATCGCGCAAGCGATCAGCTAGAGAACGGCCCTCAGTGCGAGGGTTGCACGATCTAGCAAGAAGCCTCGCCTAGCCCTGAACTAACGGTTCACGTCGCCGACGGCAGGACGAGGACTCTGATGACAATAGCACCTCCCTTCGGAGGTCCTCTGGTCAAGACTCCTCTTCCTCGAGCTTGACGACCTCATCTCGGAATAGGCATGGTGGGACTAGCCATCACTCCCGTTGCCTGTCTCCAGGAGAGCAGAGGGTGCGAAGGTTAGAATAGTAGGTAGAAAAGCTACTTTGACGGAATCGGAAGTCCGTTTTAGAAGATTCAAGGGGGCGGACTTCCTGTTTTACTAGGCGAGTGCGGGAGGAACAACGATGGCAGTACCGGTATCGATGGATACCAATACCAATACGTATTGGTATCATTATCGACTGTGTCTGTTGGTACCGGATCCATTTTGGCCCAATACTGGGCCAATATCAGCTGGTATCGGTCCACTCAGTACCGATACGTACTGGTACGCACCGATACCGATACGTATCGGCCGATACTGCAAACCATGGGGAGGAGCCTCTTCCTCCACGGTTCCGCATGCCCACCTTGGAGACTTACAATGGCACAAAAGACCCAGATGATCACCTGTAGATGTTCGAGAGCACGTCTTTGCTTCTAAACGTATTGGATGAAATCGAGTGCAGAGTCTTTCCGACAACACTGGAAGGGAACACCCGTCAATGGTTCCGACAGCTTAAAGCCAACTCTATTGACAACTTCAAAGAGCTACGACGCTCTTTTTAGAATAATTTTGTCGCTAGCAGGCATATATTGGTGACCACGACCTCTCTAGTATCTTTGCGCCATAAAAGAGACGAGTCACTGTGGAGGTTCTGGGTGCGTTTCCATGAAGCTGCCCTCAAGATCCCCAATGTGGATGTGCCGAACGTAGCATAATATTTCATAGCAAGGACAACCAGTTAGCATGCTCAATTTGAGCTAAGCAAGGAGTTTATGGTTACCTTCTAGACTTCGTAAGGAAGGTTAACCAGTGTATTAACAGTGAGGAATTACTCCGTGAGAAATTATTCTGCAAAACTGTCCGGAGCTCGAAGGCAAGACTGTAGACCTGATAGTCTCCGATCGGAATAAACGACGACTGGAATGAGACCTACAACATACAGAAGGACGGTGTGACCGGTTCTCCGATCGGTGGGAAGAAAATTACACAATGTTAAACACGTCGATCGATCGCATCCTTCTAGAGATAAAAAATGAGAGCTATGTGCACTGGCCCAAAAAGATGAAACCGGTCCCAAGGGACAAGAAAACGAGGAAGTTCTGTGCCTCCCACAACGAATATGGTCACTTCACTTCCGAATGTTATGATCTCAGAAGAGAACTTGAATACTTCATCAAGTGAGGTTATCTGAAGAGGTACATTGCTCATAGTGGAGAGCGAGAGCCCCGACAAGACGCGACAAACGACAACTGCCCCCCCCCTAAAAATTAGGAGCGGCCAACCCCTCCGATCAGGTCATCGATATGATCTATGGAGGAGCGTCCGGCTGTGGAGATAACAACAAAAAGAGGTGAAACTACGTATCCGAAACTCAGAGGCTTGCGTGGGAAGTCGCCTCAGTCACCTGCCCGACCTTGACCAGGGAGCTCATTACTTTTTTCGACGAAGATCTTCAAGGTATCATGCTTCCCACAATGACGCCTTAGTAATTGAGGTTGACATTGCAGGTTATCGAGTCAAAAGGATCTTCGTAGACAACGGCAACTCCCTAGATATCCTGTCCCTTGACTGCTTCAAACAACTTGAACTAAACCTGTCTGGCATGAGGAAGGTTCGAACTCTGATCTACGGCTTTAGTGGCTAGTCAGTGACCGTCGAAGAACAAATAACTCTCCCTCTTAGACTAGGGACCCCTCCACTGGCCATGACCCGGTAGATTGAGTTTACGATGGTAGACATGCCCTCAACTTACAATGTCATCCTGAGGAGAGAGTCGATCGGACAGTTTCACGTCGTCCCTTCTAGTCTCCATCAGAAACTCAAATTCTCGACTGAGGAAGGGATTGGAGAAGCCCGAAAAAATCAGAATGTCGCTCGACAGACATACCTAGTGGCAACTAATGCCCAATTGAAGAAGCCTGTCATAGCAACATAAACTAGAATGAATGGGGAAACTACAAATCCTCTTTTTTTCTTGCTCTTTTAAAGAGGACAGAAACCCTTACTTAAAATTATTCTTAGGAGGTTCGTAAATATTGATTGCTCTCAACAAAATTCTTTGGTTTTCCATTAGATTGTGATGATGCTCCAAATAAGATAGGTCACTATGCAGAGAAAGGGGTCTCCACCCGAAGATGAAAAAAACTCGATGTATCTATTACCTTTATCGAGGCTTGCCTCGCAGAGAAAGGGGCTCCCCATCCGAAAATTAAAAAAAACTCGGTCAGTCTACTACCTCTGCAGAATCTCGCCTCGTAGAGAAGAGAATCCCTAGCCGAAGAAAAAAAACTTGGCCAGTCTACTATATTTGTTGAGCCTCGCCTCGCATACGGGAAACTTGGCAACTCAACTCACCCTTAGACGCACCAAGCCACATAGCCAACTCCAAGCAGATGTCAAGACTAAGTTGTCAAACACAACTTAGCCTATCTTGCTCGGGGGGAGAGGTGATATGCAAAGAAAATCACACAAAGACATTCGATGATGCACTCAATTTAAAACATGAATGACATAATACATTCATCAAAAAGTCTTTCTCTATTACCAAAAAGAAGAAGAAGAGGAAAAGACCCCTCATAAAAATACATTAAGGAACTCAAGATGTTTTGCCGATAGGGTGATCCCTTGGGGAAGATGGGCCCATCCTCGAAGACGACAGAACCCAGGTGGGAGAAAGCATGCTTGAGCATCAGCAAAGCCAACAAGATATCCATCGCAACCGCCATCGTATATCGGCTTCCCGACCTCATAAGCATAATTTGCCAAGGCTTGCCGATACTCTTCAGAACCCTTCTTGACGAATCTCCTCTCGATCAGCCATCCTCTCTTCAAGGATTGCCTTTAGCTCCCTCTCTGTAGATGCGGCCTGCTTCTCCGGTGCCCTTAGTTTCAGTCGAAGCCTCTCTGTCTCCATTGCATCCGACCGACTCCCTCTGCTAAGCTCGTGGAATTCTGCAAACATAGATGAGGCTACTTTTGATTGAACGCCAATGATCCAAGAGGACTACAACGTGAGACCTGCTTGCAGCGCGGCAGAGGCCACATTCCTAAGAAGATTGGTGGTGGTCATGGCTTACGGCACTCGATCGTCGGAAGGAAGACGGAATTGTCCAAGGATCTCGAGGGCCACGAAGTCACTCGTATCTGAAGCATCATCGCTTGTTGATTCCCTGGAGGGTCACTTTCAATCCTTCTCCCCCCGAAGCCGATTGCATCCGCCTCAACAACTGCAAGGTGCCCCACAGCCTCCAACACCTCGCCAAGGCTAAGGATCGAACAAGGATCCCTGGATGAAGCCTCGATCACCAATTGCTTGCCGTGGGCAATTCCTCGCTGACGTCGGACCTGGATATCTTTCGTCAGGTCGGATTGAAGAATGCCCCTGATAGCCTGGACATCTTGGGGCCTGGCTAGAGGAGGGGCGACCTCCGAAGCCGACCAGACGTGGACCCGCTCGAAGGACATCTCCCCTGCTCTTCCACTCGGCGGCAGTTCCCGCTTTGTCGCCGTTGTTGCCGGCGCATCCCCTGCGGCATCTGGCTCAACTTCTCCTTGGCGGATGGGACCTGGGGAGTCAGACGTCCGGACGCCCTCCTGGTCGGCCAAGCCAATGTCGCTTGGCACTGCAATCGCCGTTTGGCAATCGGAGCATCATGTTCTCGAGAGCATGAGGATGTTGTTGAAAGTCTTAGGATACTCTTGGGAGCTTGAAGATGTTGTAAAAACAATCTAGTAGACAATTTTCTTACTTTTGTTTTTTAATCTTAACACCCTCATGTGCGCTGAGGCACGGATGACATTGGCATACATTTAATGGAGAGGGGGGACGAAGAGACAACACCTATGTGGGCTCTCTAGGTGACAAAAGAATAATGAAGAGCTCAATCCACGCCACTCCATTTGTAATGGCAGCGATGTAGTAAGCATGGCTCTTTTTCTAATGTGGTTAAGAGTTGACATTGTGGTTGACTCAGATGTTGATGACCAGTGTACGAAATTGAAGATGAGTGTAAACTGAATATACAGTATGTTCTCATAGTTATTAAATAAAATATAAAAAAAGTTTAATTGAGCTATTAAATGAAATGTCAAACAAACATAATTTTCTGAAGTATACATGTTGATATATAAAAATAACTTGAGAACTTATACTTAAGCACAATTTATTTATCATGTAAATATAAATTTTGTTTCAAAGCTAACGTGAACCAAATCTGAGTTGGATCACGAGTTATTTATAGTACGCACCAGTTTACTTTCGTGCACCTTAACATTGTTAAAAAATGGAGTATTGTTACAGTGTAAGTAGGGCGTAGAAGGAGTTAGAGATGAAAAATAAAATATTTGTTCCTGTTTTATTTCTGATATTTGATATAGGAGGTAGAGGCAGAATGGAGATGTACATTTGTTTTTGTACTTTAAAATTTTAAGCTGCAAGCAAAAATGGAAACAAAAGTGAAATCTAATATGGTTCCTTCTGTTTCATACACTGATAATTATTATTGTCAATAATTTTATGTTGATCATTTTTTTAATTAGAAACATTATACTTATTTGTACATATGTTTCGACAATTTCCGATCGTTAATTTACATAGAGTCCAATTAACATATCTTGAGTTGGCATAGAAATTGAATCATCAATAACTAGAGACTAGATTCATATGAGAAAAGAAAAGTAGAGGAACCTCCACTTAAGCTTCTAAAGATAAAAGTACATGAACAGTCATTTGATCTCCATCAAAATTTACATTAAACTCTTTATAAACTAATGGATACAAACATATAGCACGCCATCTTTTTCTACTTTCTCTTATCTTGTACGTTAGCACTCATAAATCGTGCACAATGACACTCAATATGATGTCCATTATGTTGATGCATGCGATGTATGCAGTGGGGGATATGAGATCGTCTAGATCTTCTCAATTTCTATGCTTCCACTCAAATGGAGGCAAGGACAAACAACCTTATCTCTACATAAGAGGAGAGAGATTCAGAAGATCTCATCTGACAGTAGAGTAGGACTGGGCCTCTTTTGTTTGTTCCTAATTAGAAACAGACCTCAACCCTCTCCATAAAAACATCCCATCTCACTCTATACAGTATAGGTGTGGAGCCACATGGTTTAAAGTTTAGGACTCAAAGGTGGACGTGCGCATGAATTTTTGCATTCAAATTTGGGTTTTATGCATATATCCTCCTGAAACTAGAGTAATTGTCTTTATAACTCCAACTCCCATATACTGTATGAAATAATTTCGAAAACCTCAAAATTGTTGTGGTTGTATTCCTCCATCAAAATCCTATGAACTCCAATTGAATATGTCAAAACGATTCTAAATATTTTTGTATGTATACCCCTACATTCATTAGAGTTTTGTATATATATCCCTAACTTTACTAAAATCTGTGAAATCTTTCTAATATATTTGGTTGGAGTTCACGGCATTTTGATGGAGTGGTATAACCATAATATTTCTGAATTTTTTTATAGTATTTTATACCAGATATGAGAGTTGGGGGTATAAAGGATACTCGTGTATTATAAACAGGATATATATATATATATATATATACACTTGCATACCTATGTTCAAAATGTAATAGGCTGGGCAGCTCAAGACGGGCTTAGCAAAGTCCAAATCCACTGATAAAAGTAAGGCACAAGCTTGGCTCGAGTCCATTTCTCTGTGCCCAAGTTTAAGCTCAAAAATTAAAAATAACTTGGATTTCGGACATTGGGCTTAAACATAAGAATAGTCAATAACTTATCAAGTTAATATTAGTGTCTATATGTACGCCTCATCACCAATTAAAAAAGGGAGACCTTTTAAGATCATCATATTCAATAACCCATATTACAAAATTGTTAAAATAATTATTTATATTAAAATATTATAATGATGAATGATGCATACAATGATTTTGAAAGTGTAATAGAGACAAAAATCTTATGAGGTAATTTTCACGTCTAAGTATAAATAAGGAATACTCCCTCGAAGTTAAGACAACTATATTCGGACTCGCGCTTGACAAAGTGGATGGGTCAGACTTAAAATTGTGAGGTGAGGGAGGCCGAATTTTTAAACCGAATTTAATTGACTGAGGTGAGGCCGAATTTTTAAACCGCAGTAGAGGAGGGAGGTGGGGGAGGCTTTTCTTTTGGAGGGTAAATAGCAATGATCAACCAGGGCAGAACTGGTACCCAACCTCAGCCTTATCATCTCGGCGAAGATAGAGACAGAAACCTAATCCAACCTATAGTCGGAGGGAGGGAGGGAGGCGAGTACCGCCTAGCTGCGGGCGGCCGGACAAAGGATCCGCTTCTCTCCATCTATCTATCTGTCCCTCCATCATGGCCGTCGTCACCTCCAGCTTCGCCGGCCCCGTGCCCTTGGCCCGCCGCCATCACCGTGCCATCCTCTGCGTCGTAATCTCTCCGCCGATTGCAGCAGGCGCATGGGCCAGCGCCGGCTCCAAAGCCCTCCTCCGGGTCCGGAGGACACAGCCACCTCTCCTCTCTCTGGTCCTGGGCCGCCAACGCCCTGCCGCCGCCGCCAACTCCTACTACGACGACGACCACGACGAGGGCGGGGGAGAAGGCGGAGATGAGGGGGACCGGAGGGTTCTTGGGGGGGCTGGAATGGGCGGGGGGAGGCGGGCCGAGGAGGCCGGACGGCGGCTGTACGTGGGCAATCTCCCCTACTGGATGACCCCCTCCCAGCTCGCGGAAGTCTTCGCGGAGGCCGGCACCGTCGCTTCCGTCGAGGTACGTATGTGCGTACGCGCCGTCGTCGTCCGCCTCCTTCCTCTCCCCCCGTGCGGTGCGGTTCCATTGGTTCCCTCCCCAACAAGAAATAACAAAACCACACCAATCCCTGCCCTGCAATAATAATAATACATACATACAGGTGGTGTACGACCGGCTTACCGACCGGAGCAGGGGCTTCGCCTTCATCACCATGGGCAGCGCCGAGGACGCCAGGTCTGCCATCCGGATGTTCGACGGAGCTGTGAGTAGTTCCCCACCCTCCCCTCTCCTGATCTCCTCTACAATTATAATTAAGTAAACAGGAGGTCGATCCAAAGGAAACAACAACAACAGCAGCGGCCAAGATCTAAAAAGGAAGGAAAATCTCAATCTTTCTATCACCACGTCATGTGCAACTGTTGAACGAATCCGTTACGCGATGGATTGTTTTGTTTGACATATATTGGTGGATGGGTGGCAAATTAAGGTCGCGTTAATGTACAATCCAATAGATATCTTGATTAATGATGAGTTGTTGATGAATATTGCTGCAGCAAGTCGGGGGTCGGACGGCGAAGGTGAACTTGCCGGAGGTGCCCAGGGGCGGGGAGAGGGAGGTGATGGGCCCCAGGATTCGGGACGGCCGCCGCGACTTCGTGGACAGCCCCCACAAGCTCTACGCCGGTAACCTTAGCTGGATCGCCACGTCCGACTCGCTCAGGACCGCCTTCGCCCCCTGCCCGGGTCTCCTCGCCGCCAGGGTCGTCTACGACCGCGACACGGGCCGCTCCAGGGGCTACGGCTTCGTCTCCTTCGCCTCCGCCGACGACGCCCGCTCCGCCCTCGACGCCATGGACGGCGTGGTATGTACCTCTCTCTATCTACGACACATTAGACAATAGATTGTGTGTCTACTTACTAGCAAATCCCAAAATCATGGCGTAGAGATTCTAAGAGTGTCCTTTGTTATCAATATTGGTGGCAAATTTTTGGGATAACCTGGGATATACCTTTTTAGAATCGAAATAAGAGACCTTTTTAGAATCGAAATAAGAGGTGGGCAAAACAAATGCGATTCTGTTTTGTCCACTGATTTCTAAGTAGTGGCACACTCTTCTATGTATCTTTTGTTGGTGTGGCAGCATTAAGAAGGGAAGAAGTTAATGGAAATCGATTCTCTCAATATCGAATCCAGAGAAAACTGAGAAAATCGGCTTGCTTCCCGTGCCGCACATTAGCCGAGGCCGTCCGAAATCGATAACGGACGCTCCTTAAAAATCTTAAACATATGGAATGTTGGTGCTTTTGTTTCAGCTGCTCCTTAGATTTTGAAAAAAATCAGTAGATTTTGTAGGAATCCTCTTTTTATTAGATAGCGGGGGAATATGGTATAAGGTGTGATCTTTGACATTAGCCAATGTATCAAAAAATGTAATCATTACTTCAAAATCTTGTTTGTTTGCATCCAGTCTTATTCCAGATTTTTTCTCCTTATTCCACTTTTATTTCTATTATCTAAGGTAGTAGCTGAAACAAACGAAAGACCTATGTGAGATTATTGTTACATAAAATCAATTTATAAGTGAGGGGGTATGTTAAAATAGTATCACATTAAAAATAAGATTCAAATTATGTTTTAATAGACGGTACTTATTCCACCTAATCTTTTAAGACTTTGAATTAGATGGCTCAATAACTTTAATGAACAGTATACAAAATTTTTCTGTTTAATACGTCAGAGTAACACTTGCTGCATCGAGGGGTGGTGCTGCATTGACCTTAATTGCAGTGGGTTAATAGGAAAAATAGTTTTTGAATTTTTTCTAGGTGGATTCCAGATGTCTTATATGTCCGTATGTGTCGAATCTATGATCGGACGATAAATTCTTTTGAAAAATAAAAATTTATTATTGGCTCACCCATAAATTTTATTTCCTCTTATTTATTAGATTTTGATTTTTAATTTTTAGAATTTTTTTGGATCATTCGGTTGAAGATGTACGGACATACAAGACACCTTAAGATCCATTAAAAAAATAAAAAAATAATTTTTTTTTATTAATCCACTGCACTGAAAATCAATGAGCAGCACGTGTTACTCAATGCGCCACGACACGAGTGAGTAACCGTGAGCCTCGCCCCATTGCATTGCTTCCATTAATTTGCTGATCTTATGATGGTGATGGTGATGATATTACACAGGAAGCATTTGCACTCGTCACTGACCACGCTGCTAATCCTGCCTTTGCGTTCCTTGGGACGGACCAACTGACAGGAGGTGGAAGGCCGGCCTCTGCGTGTGAGCGAGGCGCACAATACTAGGGCTACCGGCGACACCATCACCAACAGCGGTGGCGGCAACAGCCCTTCCTCTCAAGTGCTTTTAGAGGCGGCACAAGAAGAACCAGTCGACAGTGCTGCTACCGTTGGCTGGCTTTGATGTTTGAACCGGAGAATATGGTGAGTGACAATATTAATCAAGCAAATCAAGGAGGGAGGGTTTATGACCGACGCCGACCTCCCGTTTAGATGTTATACCGGACGAGGATGAACAGGACGACGGCCACAGAGTAGTATGTACGTACGTGGTGCTGCTGCGTGCGGAGAGAACAACCCGAGGCACAGCCATCGTTCCTGTCCCTTCCCCTTGTTTTCACAACATCATCCGACTTCGATCGACATTTTTGTGTGCTTGCGTGTGAGTTATATATGTTTGTGCATTAGCTTCAAGTAGAGAAGGTGCTGCCTAGGGATGGATTGAGTTGGGTTATGTGGTAATTTAGATTTAATTTAAACTTAAAATAGTTTAACTCATTCAATCCAATCTAAGTTCAGCTCAAATTTAACTCAAATTCAGTTCATATTCAACTCAAATTGAACACTAAGTGGGCTGAATTGTGTTGGGTTGGACCGACCCTGTTTATAAAAAGTTTGTTAGAAGTATTTTTCTTTTTATATGAATTAATATAAAAGTCAATGAGTTAAATTGGATCTGCCCAATGTCAGCCCAGTTCAGTCTAATGTTAACTCAAAGTTAATCTAACTCAATTTAGATAATTTGAATTAACTCAATTTATTATAATATGAGTTAGATTAGACTGGGTCAAAGGTTGACCCGCCCAATTAACATTAGTGCTGCTCGGCAGGTGGTGACATTTAGCTTCGAGGGGGTGGTCATGGCCGCTCACAACTGTTTCGGTGGTTTTGCGGATTGGCGCTTATTAGCCACATTTGCAGCCGCCGGCTTCCGCCATGATATGGCTGAGTTGATTTTTCTGTTGTGTATTCCTGTCATTGTTTTGTCATCACCTTTATGAGTAACTTCTCATGTCACACAATTGAAAACTTTCTTTTTAAGCGTAGGACTTGCTACCCAGCGCCGGAAATTTTTTCTTTTTTTTTTTTTGAATTTTTTTAACCCCACATATGCGACACATTTTTACAATCTGATCTTTATTTGATCTCTCTGATAAGATGATCTAAAAAATATCACTGTTCATTAGCTCAATTTTTTATTTATTTTTTTAAAATTGTCAGATTATACAGGTATGTTGAATATGAATATATTTAAAAATGAATAAAAAAAATAGACTGCATCATATGCGGTGTTCGTTTAAAGGATTAAAAGGAGACAGCTTCTATATATCGCTTTGGAAGCTATCCCTTTACATTCCTAATAAGCAGCGTTTAAAAACTAAAGACAGTCTTAAAGTAGTTGGATCAGACTCCCACCCATTCATCCTAATCATTTTAGCGAGAGGAGAGAAGTGTTCGCTACAATTGTTCTCGAACTAACTAAAGATGACTCCCATTGGGCCAGACAGCACCCGTGGGCTGATCACTCTTCGGCTCTCCCATATGTTGCATACTACGTACTCCCGGACCGATGTATGTCAGTTTTGCTCGCGTGCAAAGCCAAAAAAGCTTCACCGTCGATCGTCGATCAAATGGGCAGGATCACTTCAGCCACGGGGGGGAGTCGCTAATGGGTAAGTCAGCAATGCTCCGTAGAGAAATATAACCGACAGTCGATTGTGTCGTACGGGGTATTGAACTCACCAACGGCTTCTTATTTTCATTTTATTATGTGCAGTTTACACCAAAAACAAAATCGAATATTCAATGAAGAAATGTAAAACAAAATGATCCACTCCACACTATCAAAAAAGAAATGTAAACTACATCACATGGAAGTCATGATCAAAACCCTCAACAGAATCCAACGTAGAAGCTTCCAAAGCATCATCTACTCCAAAGACATCTGAAAATTAAATAGAGGCAAGTTTTTGGGTTACGCCTCCAAGTAACGTCATAAACAAAGCAGAAGATGAGTCTCCGGATCATTTTCTTAGGTTACAGGATAACAAATAGGTAAAACAACATCCTACTAAGTCATGATAAAATGCAGCTTTCCCATCAATGTGTATAAAACAAGAGCCTTGTCAAAACTAGCACAGTGCTACTGATTACCGAAAGTAAATTAGCATATCAGGGAACGTCAACCCTTTATGAGGCTTAGGGGAGTTGGTACTTACATTAAACTTGGAGAACCTTTTTAAACACGAACGATGGGCAAACAGGTGAAAGCGAGTATGATACGGTCAATATGACTAATATAGGTTATCATTATATATATATATAAACGGTGGAGAAATAAGTGAAAAGAGTATTTTCCAATGAGTATCACTTCCCCTGTGCCTTTAAATGCGTGCCTTGTTCAGAGAGACTATATAGAAACAAGTGGTATCTTTACCTTCTTCCTTCTAAATATAAGCAAGCAAGGGGGGAACGATATATGCACACAGACAATCTAGCATCAAAGTATGATAGTGGCAAATGCACATACAAAGCAATTCTTTGTGTAAGAAATGGCAAATATGCCTTAGTCATGGTTGACATTGTGTTTCAATTCACTCTCTAGATCGTATTCACCCAAGTGATGATCACATGTTCGTATGTCAGAGTTGTTTGATTCCCTCAATCTATTTTTTTCCCAACGAGTACTGAAATAATTGAAGGAATTATTTAGCTGTATTAACTTAAACCTCCAGCTAAAATGATAGTTTTCTACCCACCAACTGCCCTCATGGGTCTTCCAAAAGGCCCTTTGCAATTTAAAGTGCAACTCAGAAAAGTACCTAGCACCACCTTGCAGATGGTTGACAACAAGAAGGCACCCGGTTGAAAAAACTTGCCAATTTTTATCATTGTTTATAGGCTCTAGCTGACCCAGTTTGATGGAACAAGCCTATTGATGAAGATGATATGCTTGCCACGAAGCAAAATGAATATTATAATAGCCGAGAGGCTTGTAATTGTTACACATGGTAGATTTTTTGAATTGGAAGCATGCAGACATATATATCATGAAACCTTGTTTCTCCTTTGTACGATGCATAGATTCATCAACAATAGCAAACAAGTTACTAAATTCCTAAAGCACGACTGATTCCTATTTGCCATCTCCTATGTATCTAGAACCTGTGATCAAGTAGCCTGTGATTTGGCCAAATATGCCATCTAGGCCAAATCTAAAACTACTTGGAATTATCCTATTTCCCCGATGTAGTTCAGATGCCCTTGCTTCTCATCTCTTTTTTCGGTTGCGTAGCCCAGACAGCTAGGGGAGAACCTATATACATCATACAAACAGAACCAGCAGGGTTCGAATCCTGCAAACACCAGCCCATAAGTGGGCAAACAAGCTGCACCAGGAAAAAACCCAGGCAGAGAAACCCGAGTGCGGTGCCTCCACCAGCACTCGAACACCCAACCTCCCATCCCGGTGTGCGTGCGGTTGGGGGGGGGGGTGTCAGAACCACTATGCCAAGCTTCTCATCTCAGTCATCATTCCAATCCTGAATGATCAAGAGTTTTGAATGAAATGCAGCCCTACCAAAAAAAAATGATCCTTATTGACATTAAGCTTGGGGTAGCTCTTACTGACAGTAAGCTTAGGCAAACAGACTAAGATGTTTCAGTCATGTGCATTGGCAGCCAAATTCAGTGCCGGTTAAAAGGTGTGATCAAATCTAGGTGGAAGAGATTAAGAAAACTTGAGAGAGGCCCATAATGAGGTGGTCATATGTAGTAATAAACGACTTAACCTTCATACGTTTAACTACAAACATGACACTGGATAAATTAAAATGTCAGGACAAGATTCATGTAGCCGACCCCAAACAATGGAAGGCAAAAAAATGGCTTTAAAGAAAAGTCAAAAGAATTTTCTTATATATTTTTTATCTTATCCTATCTCAAGATTATTAGAGGAACAAAAACATTCTCAACAAAATAATACCAATCACACACATTTCTTGAAAAATATACTACATATTCCTGGAAGAAGTTTACCTTCCTCTGCAGATATCGGAACACTTGTGTGATAGAAACTACTGGTTCATCTCCCATTCTTGTACACAACTTTGCCATAATAAGCAGACTTCTCAGCTCCTTGGAATTGTAAGTGCTTCCAAGATCAGAATCAACCATCTTATGCATGGAATATGTAAAGTTAGATTGTTGGATCCACTGCATTAGTTCTTCACCTTCACTCCCAAAAGACTGGCCCGTTACAAGCTCAAGAATCAAGGCACCAAACTGGAATAATGTACGCTTGTTTCTTTGATTAACATGGTCTGCAATTAGTAGTGCAGCCATGAAAGAAGAATCAGCCAACCAATGTAAGTGTAGCATAAAAAAAAGGAAATGCAACATCCCAACTTTAACCTCTCAAATTTTCACCATACGATCCAGGAACCTGGTGGCCATCAGAGCTCATCAATAAGCCAAAAGCAGATAGCTGCAATATCAAGAAAACATTGATACTTCCAGATTTCCTTTAGCCACCAAATCAAGCATGCAACATTGCAGATATTCTATGCAGCAATCTATACCTTGGCAACAAAGTTCCTGTCCAACATAACATTGTCTGCAGATATAGTCACATCATAAATTGGGGGGTCACAGAATGAATACAAGTACTCCTGCAGTTTATTAACTGAAATAAGTATCTATGGTAAATTTGAACAGGTTACTGCCAATTGATAAAAAGATTCCAGTGATGTATCAATCAAGCCACCTACCAAAGCAGCTGCAACATCAATAGCTATTTGCAGTCTAGTTCTCCAATTCAATGGCGTCCTAAGAGGGTCTGCCAAAGTTAATAATTAGTTTACTCAGCACAGAAATTCACAATATCCACTTTATTAGGTGAGATAATATACCATGAAGGAATTCTTTCAAGCTTCCATTTTCCATGTAGTCAAAGACAAGAAACCTGAAACAAGAGTCAATAGCTAGCTACCGTGAATGAGGGAACCTTGTCCAGCAGAATTCAAGAGGTCACTTTTAATGAGTTAAGAAAGCAGATAGCCAATAATATGAAATGAAACATTTCAAAAGATTTTGGGCATAACCTATCACGTCCTTCAGAAAAACCTTGAAGTTTAACAAGGTGACGATGGTGCAGACACCCCAGGAATTGCAGTTCCCTATGGAAGACATCTTTTCCTTGTTCAAAAGCTATTACCTTCTTAACTACAGCAACAAGGCCATCTGGAAACTGAGCTTTATAAATAGCTCCATTTGAACCACTCCCAATTATCCTGCTAAACCCATCCGTTGCCCTCTTGATCTCCTTGTAGTTAAAGTATCTAAGAAATGGTAAAGTGCCTGCAAGTACTATCATGAAATTGAAATTTCTTCTCTGTGAACATAAGCATAACAAGGCAACCATATTATAGGTACAAAATATAACTAACATGATGTTCTAAATAAGAAACTTTTAAACACATTAAAAAACCAAAAATATACAGTAAGTGGCAGGAACAATCTGGCAGCATTGTAGCATGACTGCGATGGCTTCGATGTCATTTTGCTCCGATAGATGCATATCTAGATGGGTTCCATGGAACATACTTAGCTTTGCAGATAAGGCTTTCCAATGATGGTTAGGCAAGCATGACGAGATCATCAGTATCTAGCAGATATTCCTAACTATGCTGAAGGACCGGTATAGCATATCCAGAATTCCTTGATGGATCATCATGCTTGGACCACATGCATGACATCACATTCTCACTTTTGTATGCTGGTGATGCTGGCATCCATGGTAAGAACCAGAAGTTACCTAAGAAAGATGCTTATGGAAGAAACTCTTATCAGCGTACCAACTCATCTTGGATTACGAGGACTCTTTAAGCTGTCTGCTTTAACCATTATGTTTCTTGTCCATGCGAGGCCACTATGACAAACTTCATATTTGGTGTCCGGCTTGTTCTAGAATAGTTCCTCTAGATGATCCATGGCTGCAAGAGAAGAAGAAGAAGAGAGGAGAAAGGGACTGTGATGGGGAGGAAGAAGCCCCAGGCAGTTGCGGCTTGAAAGGAGAGTCCCGCTCACCATTGCCGTAGGCATACTTTATTCCTTATATGGGCTGGCAACTTCCAGAATTTCATAATGACTGAAATCCCCCTGTTAACCTAACTATCAGGGTGCATGACAAATAAAAGAGAAAAATTACAGAAAAATAGAGAAAAGCCTTAACTAATAAAAGAAAACACAGTCCTAAATGGCGAGGAGAGGTAACAAAAGGTGGGGAGAGGAAGTGGGTAGAGCACGCTTCGAGAAGGTGGGTGCTGGTAGAGGGTCTTCTGAGGTGAAGGCTGGGGAGGGTAAGAGTGGTGAGGTTGGTGAGGGCTGGCAGGTTGTTGGAAGAAAGGGGAGGAGAAAGGTATGGAGAGAGGATGCGGAGAAGTCGAAGGAGAAGGGGAGTCTTGTTCTTCCTGTTGGAGCTGATCAATACATTAGATGTCTCTCCAAAGGCCACTGGGCGAGAGAGTACAGGGAAGCAGTAAGGTGTCTTCGGTGTGGGGGGATAGGGCATAGGGTTGCAATATGCAAACAGAGCTTGCAACACTCTGTTTCGGCTCCAACACCTGTCATATCTCTTGCATCCCCTGTCCCCCTCTGCTCCCTATTCATTTGATGGGGAGCGCTTGCCCAGGGTTGAGATACCTTTGTCTGCTGCAGTGGTCACTAGCAGGTCCTCTCTTCAATAGTGCCTGGTGGTGACTTTCTCTTCTAGCCAAAAAGAGGTAGTGGATGGAGGAAAGCCGTTGACGTCCAAACTCCACTGTATGCTGCAGTCTTGGTGTCCAGGGAGCCGTTCTTGGAGATTTAGGAAGCTGAAGGGGAATAGCTTTCTTGTTAGTTCATCGTGGCCTGGTTGGAAAGAAGATGCATGGAGTTTGAAAACCATCACTGAGGATCGGTATTCCGTGGAGTTTTCTCTGTGGGAGGAGGCCAGTGGTTCTTAGTTGGCTCCTAATGGCATTCAAGCTTGGTGCATGGTGGAAGGGCTTCCCCCACATGTTTGGACTATGGAATCTTTCCAATCCATTGTTGATAAGTTTGGTACTCCAAGAGAGATTGATGATTGATCAGTTCAACTGGAATGTCTCAAGTTTGCCAGAATTCTGGTTGAGGTGGATTCTGTTTGTGAAATTCCTGGGAAGATAAAGGTGAGGGTTGGTTGGGAGGGGGGGTTGGTATTTAATTTCAATTTGTGTGGAACCGACATATCCCTCAGGAGCAGTCAGAAATCCTCAAAATGATGGGTGGATGTCGGCTAAAGTGGTAGCAGAATACAAGACATATCATTCGAGCAAACAGAAGGTCGATTCTTTATACAAGGGTGCTGAATAGAACAACAGTTCAGAAGGCAAGATGTTTATAATGAGAAGGAAGATGAATGGATGGAGAACTTTGATCGCCCGAGTTCAGTCCTTCCGAGTCATTCCATACTGAGTTTGAATCGACAACATCGAGAAATGAAGAAACAGAATGATGATGGTGGAAGATCTTCAAGAAGCTTTACTCAGGAAATTGTTTCTTATGAAGGAGGTGTGTGGTTTCGAGGCTTGAGATGCATCAGACTCATAGGGAAGATGCATTGGTTTCTATCAAGGCTCTTATGGTTGGCTGGGGAGCATAGGAGGATCTGTCTGCTGGCGGGTGTGAGACTTGATTTTTGAAATCAATCTTTCCTTTTGAAAAGAACTTAAAAGATTTTAGTTTTCAAAAGAATCTCTTTTTTTGTTTAAGTGTAGACTTTGAGAACTTAGGATTAGCCCTCAGTGAGTTTAGGGTTTTAGATCAAACAAGTGAATGCGTGAATTTGACCTCTCCCCACTGATCTCGATCAATGTTAATTATGCCAATCATCGATTAGCAACCTTTGATTAACCGTTCGATAATGTCCCTTAAGATGACATATATGAAAATGAAATATGCCACTTGATAGCCATTATCAAAGAACCCCTTAAAAGATGTCCTAAAAAGATACTTAGACGATTTAAGTTCACATAAAGGCATATGAAATTATAAGCTTTAAGAGGCCTTAAGAGAAGGTGCCCTCAGACAAAATCCTCATTGAGACTCCTTAAAAAATACTAAGAAATTGAGGTAGTATCCTTTAAGCATCCATTCAGAAATCCTTAAGGATTTGGGCAGCATCTCTCCTCTTTTGATTCTTTTTTAAGAGAAGCACAAAGGGTAGACTGGGTTAATGGGACATATGGACCATCACATAACCAAGGATAACCCTTGAATAGCTTATCGACCCTCCAACCAATATGGAGGAACCACCCACTTAATTGGCCATTCAACCGATATGAATGAACCGAGATCAAATGACAACATTTAGCATGCATAATTGAGTCAAACCTACATCAACACTAACAACATTTATTTCAATTCTTCAACAAATCATATTACATAGATCTTGGTCATTCTATTAGTAGGAATGAACCATTAAAACTTCGGCCGTTCTACTAATAAGAGCAAACCAACAACTATATAGTCATTTCGTCAATAGAAATGAACTACATGGCATTCGGCCATTCTACCAATAAGAAATGAACCAATAACTTTATTGTCATTTCACCAATAGAAATGAACCATATAATATTTGGCCATTCTACTAATAAGAATGAACCAATAACTTGTGGCCATTTCACCGATAGAAATGAACCATATGATAATTGGCCACGCTACCAATAAGAGTGAACCATTAACTTATGACCATTTCATCAATAGAAATGAGCCATCAATTAATTCATAAGGTTAAAATGATATGATTATAATCTTATTAAGTCCTAAAATTACTAAATCCTTCATGTGCCACACATAGAAAAATCTTCAAAGAAGGTTTTTTCTTCAAAAAGGGGCAACACTTTGTCTTTAAGAGGGCCTTCTCACAGGAGCTCGTGTGATTTTATGTGTCTAGGCTTGTGTCTCCAAGCTTGCTGCAGCAGCCCCCGTTGGGGGTATTTATAATGGGGGAAGAGGAAGCCACCGGTGGGGGGTAGGGTATCGATGGCACCCCCCACCGGTGCCTTTTCCCTCCTCTTCTTTTCTTTTGTTGAAATTTAAGAGAGAGAGAGAGAGAGGAAGGGAGGGATGTGGTGGCACCCCCACTGGTTGGCCCAACCTATAGGGGGTGCCACCAATGGCCCTTCCCCCTCCTCCTTTCCTTCTTCTTCTTCTTCTTCTTCTTCTTATTTCTTTTCGTTTTTTTTTTTTAAATGGGAAACCCCCCATCAGTGGGGGGATCCAACCAATAGAGGTTAGCTACCGGTTTAGGTACCCACCGGTAGCCCATTCCTCCCTCTCTCTCTCTCTATTTTTTTTTTCTTTTCCTTTTTGTTCTCATGCCCCTCTTCAAAAATGTTCAACAATAGGCTTTCGTTGGTTTCAAGATGGTGCGGAGAAGGTTAGCCGGCACGGGCCTTTGTTCCTTTGAATTTTGATGGTTTTTTCTTAAGATATAGCTCCCAACAACTATCATCTAAATGATTCAGTCTCCCATAATGATCACACTTCGGGACGCTTTTGCCTTCTTCCTCTAATATGTTGCCCATAGGTTTTTCTTCCCTTTGGAAGCATTTCCTACTAAAGTTGAGTGCTCCAGGACACCTTAATCCCCATTATCTTTGTTGTCTGCCTGCATTATTTCTCTTCTAGTTTCTTCAAGCAGCACTCTTTGATATATTCCATCCAAATACAAAAATTTTGATTCATTCAGAATTTGTACTCTGATATGTTCCTATTCTGAATTAAGACCGCCAAGGAATTTCAAGACTCTCCCTTCCTAGATGAATTTTAAATGATATTTATGATCTGATGGAGTGTCCAAATCTTCAGAATCATAATAGTCTAACTCATCCCATATGGTCTGCAGAGTGGTAAAATCATTAGTCACTAAAATAGTGCCTTGTTTTGTTGCAAAATGGCATTCTCAAGTTGATAGATGAGAATTGCATTCTTTTTTTCTCTATACATCTTTTCGAGAAACACCGACATATCTCGAGTTGTTTCTTTTTGCATGATCATCTTCCTTTAAGCTTCTTCCATAGAATTAACTAGCCAAGTCATCACAATGTTGTTCTCCTTGACCCAATCTTCATATGTATCACTATTCTCCTCAGGTTTATCAATTTTTCCATTGATATACCCTGACTTCCTCCGCGATCCAATGAAACATCTTAGCAGCAGCTGACCATTCAACATAATTTTTTTTGTTTAGCTTCACCGGAGTGATCTAGAGAGTATGGTGGTCATTACCATTAACCACAGACATACTCTTAACCCCAGATGCTCCTGCGTTGCCATTAGATCCTGCCAGAGAAAGAGATGAAGAAGTCTCGGCCATGGTCCTCCCCCTTTCACTGACTTCCGGTAGTACCCTAAGAGGGGTGCTGTAAAGAGACACACCCCTGGATGAAGGGAAGAGATGGGCAACCTTCCTAAAATACCTTGGATTGAGAGTTCAAGCCAACCTCACACCAAAAAAAACTCGGAAGAAGAGGAGGATGGGTAGAGTGATGTTTTGTACATAAGAACTAGGAAACAAAAATAAAAAAACCTAGCCACAGTCACCAATCCTTCACCTACCGATGCATAACAGAAGGAGAAAGAATAGGAAGCCAATAAAAAAGATTAGGCAACTGCCTTGCCATCTTGAATAACCTTCTCCTCAAAACACCACTGTGGTACTGTAGCACCACCACAATTGCTATAGCATGCTACTTCTAGATCACAACCTGACTTTGATACTATTTAGATGATTCACAGCTACAAGAGAAGAAGAAGAAGAGAGGAGAAATGGACTGTGATGGGGAGGAAGAAGCCCCAGCCAGTCATGGCCTAAAAGGAGAGTCCCGCTCACCACTATCGTGTGCGTACTTTATTCCTTATATAGGCTAGCAACTGCCAGAATTACATAACGACAAAAATACCCATGTTAACTTAACTATCAGGGCACATGACAAATAAAAGAGAAAAAATACAAGAAAACAGAGAAAAGCCTTAACTAATAAAGAAAACACGAGGAGACTAAAATGCCCTCAGTCTCCTTTACAATTCCATATCAAAAAAGGGACAAAACAAATAATGCTTAAATAGATGGTGCCTACTCCACTCAATATCTTAAGGTTTTGAATTGGATGGCCCAATAACTTCAATATGATATTAGAGCCATGGTTGCGAACTGGACCATACACCCCGTCTTTGTGATCCACGTGACATAGCCAAAAATCGGCTTGCACATAAGGGGGCGGGTTAGAATAGTCCACATTGGAAAAGAGACAAGACAAATAATGCTTAAATAGATGGTGCATACTCCAATCAATGCCTTAGGTCCTGTTTGGTATCGAGATAAGATGAGACAGGAATAAATTTAAGTCATCCCTGGGTAAGTTATCCTTATCCCTATCATGTGTGCGTTTGGTATCACAAGGGGATAAGAAACAATCATAACTTTTTCCTCGTTTGGTATGAACATGAATAGGAATGGGGATAACATCTAAAAAAAGACATATGCCCTCCTTATCTCATATTAAAATAAAAAGGTATGCATTAATACATTTCAAACGCAGAAACACTGCATGGACTTCAATTTTTTTAAAAAACCAATTGTTATGTGTAACAACATGTTTTACCTAATATTGATAAAACATGTGTTAATAATAATTGTTTTGCCTAATATTGAAACCTAATATTGATAAAATATTGCTATTAAGTGTTAACATGGGTTAACAACAATTGTTTTAAGTGTAAAAATGTGTTAACATAAATTCTGTTAATTGTATGCAATCTATTTTCCATACTTTGGCATTTCATATTAACAATGAAGTATTATGTAACTTTAATTACATAAGTCATTAAAGTAAGAGAAGGGAAAATGGAAAGGGCAGCCTTGGCATTAGGCATGGGAAAAGTTGTCAAAATGGGGTTAAGAAAATAGGGATAAGTCATTCCAACAAGATACTTAACCCCATAATTGGGGATATACCCAAAAACCTTAGCCCCCTTATCCCTGTACGGAAATGACCTACCAAATGTAGAATGGGGATAAAGTGAGTTTAACCATCCCTATCCGGATACCAAACACAGCCTTAAGATTTTGAGTTGGCTGGCCCAATAACTTCAAATATAGATCACCTTCTCTAGAGATTTTGAGTTGGACAACCTAATAACTTCAATAGCTTCAAATACATAACACTTTCTGTGGTGGTGGCCCCACATTATTAGATGAAGGTTGCTCTAGTAATATCCAAACTAGAAAGTTGATGGCAGCAGAGTAGCTCTCACCCTTCAAAAGAATCTATAACACAAATCAACAAACGAGCTTCCTTGAACTATAAAATGCTTCATGGCTACACGATCATGTCAATCATCTCATTGAATGTTCAATCTTTACTTACACATTCTGCCAATAATCCTCCTTTACAAGGTTTAAAAACTCAGCTCGGATCGGCACGGATCGGACGACTCGGACAGGTTTTGGGCCGTCCGTGCCGATCCTGAGTAACCTGGCTGAGTCCAGGATTCGGATCGCCCGATCCGATCCGGATCGGGCGATCCAAGACCGGATCGGGCCGGGTCGGCTCGGGTCAGCCCGACCCGGCCCCCAACGGCTAGTTTGACTAGCCATTGGGGTCAACCTAGCCGTTGCTGGTCGTTCCCAAACGGCCAGCAACGGCTAGTTTGGGCCTTGGGGGTCTATTTAAACCCCCCCAAGGCCCTCCTAAGGCTCCACAAATTTCCTTTGAGCCTCCTAACATTCTTGCTCTCTCTCCCACTCTCTCGATCATAGAATTCTCTCTCCATCTCTCCCACGAGGTCACTTCTAGTCTACTACAAGCTCCGCAATCTCTCATCTTCTTGTGCTGTAAAGGAATGGCGTCTCAAGGTGCTGCTGAGCGGTCATCTGGGAATCCTCCTAGCGCTGATCCTGCTTGGGGTCATTGCACACCGGTGGACATGGGCGAAAGAAAGGTACAATGCAAATATTGCAACCGGGTCGTCTCTGGCGGGGTCTACCGATTCAAACAACATCTTGCTAGAATAAAAGGTGAAGTTGCAGCATGTGCTCGAGTTCCTTCAGAGGTTAGGATCCAATTTCGAACTTATATGAAGGAGAAGGAATCAAGCAAAGCAAGTACTGCCAGAAGAAGACAGGAAATTCGAGAGGAATTGTCTGAACCAGCGCGAAGGTCTGATGCTGGAGTCCGGCTTGGTGGAAGTAATCAACCTATAAATGTTGATGATTGGGATACAAGTAAGTTTCTTATTTAACTTATTTTCATGTTCTTCATTTAACGTTTTCAGACAAATAGTTATAGTAGATTATTTTTTTTTTCTTTTACATTTAAAGCTGAATTGCGACGTGCAATGGAAGCAAGCCGGCGATCCTTTGCAGATGAGGACTTATTTCGGCAAACTGGAAGATATGGAGACAAGGAAGTGGCTCCACACCTTCTGCACAAGAGAGCACTAGCGCCGGCATGAGCGCTAATGTATGCGAGGAGCTGCCTCAGGAGTTCACTAGAGCTGGAGATCCTAGAGTAGGTCCAATAGATCCCTTGCTCACCAAGAAGAGGGATAAACAACCTTCTATTAGTGCTGCATTCAAGAACTTAAAACTTTGTAAGGAGAAGATAGGGAGAGCTACATTTAGGTGGTTTTTCTATAACAGTATCCCTGCTAATGCTGCCAAGGGGCCATATTATGAGTCCATGATCGAGACCATACAAGAAGTTGGCAAAGGGGTTGAGGGACCTTCTCCATATGAGATATACAACAAATACTTGGATATGGAAGTTGATGACATCCGAACATATATTAAATTATTTGAAAGGATCTGGGATGAGTATGGATACACTTTAATGTGCGATGGATGGACAGGTACATAAATCTTATCTTCAGTTTCTTATCTTATCTTCATTTTTTCTTAATCAGAATGGGTCTCTTTCTGATTTCTTATCACGTTTGGAACTTTACAGGGATAACAAGAAGAAGTATGATCAACTTCTTAATTTACTGCAAAGCCGGAACCGTATTTTGGAAGTCCATTGATACATCTGGAAAAATAAAGAATGCCCAGTACCTATATGAATTAATGGATCAAATGGTGGAAGAAGTGGGCGAAAAAAAGATTGTCCAAGTGGTTACGGACAATGCAGCGGCGTTCAAGTTAGCTGGACAAATGTTGATGCAGAAGAGAGAACATCTATACTGAGTTCCCTGTTCTGCTCATTGTATTGACTTGATGTTGGAAGACATTTGCTCTGATCCGATGGTAGATGGAGTGGTCAAGAGTGGTCGATTTATCACCACATTCATCTACAACCACAACAACATTCTGGATATCATGCGCACACATACTCATGGAAGAGAGTTGCTTCGTCCATGAGCCACCAGGTTTACATCTCAATATATCTCTCTAGATAGTTTAAGTCAACAAAAGAACAACTTGATTATGATGGTGACATCGGAAGATTGGGAGAATCACATATTGCGGCATGTACCAACTAAGGTCAGAGAGAAATGTAAGAAAGTGGCTGATCTAATTCAGTCTAGACCCTTCTGGAGGGGGGTGCAAGCGGTGTTAAATATTGTAGAACTACTTGTCCGTGTCTTGCGATCTTGTGATGGAGAAAGAAGATCGGATATGGGATATTTATATGAAACTATAGACAGAGCTAAGGAGCTTATTCAACTTAACAATCCAACAACCTATGTGAAGTGGTGGGACATAATAGACAGACGTTGGGAACACACTTTACATCACGATCTTCATGCAGCTGGTAAGCTACTAACTTTCTATATGTATTATTTGTATACACATTTTTCTTAAGTAATAACTAACTTCAACTTATTTATTTAGGTTATTTTTTCAACCCTCAGTACATGTTTAGAACTGATGGGAAGAAGGATAGCTATGATAGTTGCTCGGAAGTGTTGATGGGGGCTAAGTCTGTTATTAAGCGCATGCTTGCAGATGAGGACAGAGCAATAATGGCATGCAAGAAAATGCATGATTACATAATGATGTTATACCACTTTGGGACAAGTACTGCTCAAAAAGCTGCCAAAATTTTGAGTCCAGGTTTGAAAATTATTAACTAGATGTTCTACTTAATTTTTAATTATAGCTTGCACATTGTTGACATGGCCAATTTTCTATTTACAGCTGACTGGTGGCTAGATCATGGAAAAGCATATGGATATAAAGATCTAGTCTATGTTGCAATTCGGGTCTTAAGTCAAACAACTTCTTCATCAGGTTGTAAGAGAAACTGGAGCACCTTTGGTTTGATTCACACCAAGCAAAGGAATAGATTGAAGTCGAGCCGTCTAGAGAAGCTAGTATTCTGTCATTATAACATGAGGTTGAAGCTAAAAAATCTGGAGCTCATAAGGAACCTTCAAAGGCAGGAGAAAGAGAGAATTTCCGGACAAGCCACGGAGACGACAAATGCAGAAGAACCCATAGACTTGGATGAGCTGTTCGAGGAGCAACATCCACTAAATGCATGGGTTGATGCAAGCACCTCAAATGAACCTGAATTCAACCCAAATGATCGGGAATGGGCGGAAGGTGAGTTAGATAATGTTCCATTACTTACTGATTTTCAATCTCCTCCTCCAAAACGTCAGAAGAAGAGCAAAAAATAAGCACCAAGCAAAATGAAGAGTGGTACTGTAATTCAGATTGCTGATCTGGAGACCATCGAGGAAGAGGATGAAACGTCAGAACCAAGTGATGAGGTCCAATATCAAACCTCAAATGACTCGACATCAAATACGAGCTCCGACAGTTCTGAGGATGGCGGAGATGCTACCAGTGCCCCAGCCCCAGCTCCACCAATTCAATTCACTGGAGAAGAAGAATACACACATGCTACCCAAGATGAACATCATGGTAACAGAGCAGGACGTGAAGAATCTTCCATTCAAACATTCAGCAGATCAAGGAGGAAGGACAAAGGTAAAGCTCCTCAGTGTGCAGAGGCCAAAGAAGAACTTAGGAGGGAGAGAGAATATCAGGAGCAACTATCAGATGCATCATCATATTCTCCATACAAAGGGTATAGTCAGCCTACTGGATATGTAGTTTACCCTCCTCAACATTCTGATACATCCGACTATTCAGGGGGTTGTCTAGAATATCCACAATTGTCAATCATTTATACCAATACGGATGACTATAGCCGGTATGTGATGCAATATGAACAATACTACCAGAGCTATATGTCATGGGCTGAGTATGTTAGCTATATGTTCATTCAGTATAATGTACGTTTGGAATAAATGTAAGTTCATAATCATATATGTAAGTTTATTCAAGGTTTTTTTGTCCAACAACATCTTATGTACTTCAAATCAATGTATTTCAACACAATTATGTATTAGACTTGTGTTTTATATTTTTTTTCACATTTTTTCACATTTTTTTCTATTTTTTTCTGCTATCCGAACCAGCCAAGCCTGACTCAGCCAGGATCGGCCGGGATCGGACTGACTCGGATCGGAATCGGCCGATCCAATCGGTTTTGGACCGGCCGATCCGGGACCCGATCCCGGGTTTCTTAACCTTGCTCCTTTAGATACCCCATCCCACCCTTGCAATGATTTTTCAAGCCTGTTTTAAGCCATTTGACTCTAATGCAGTTCAACTTCATGAATGTCCATGATGCCCACTAGAACTTGATCATTTAAGAAAGCCTTACTTTGCACGGGCACAGAAACTAAGCACTCTGCTAGTAACACTCACTAGGTTGGCAAAATATTTCAAAAATGTTTCTTATTGTACATGCAAAAAGATTCATGTTAGTCCTAAACAATACAAATGAAACTCTATTAGTAGAGAAATGTCCATATGGACCATGCACCAAAATCATCACTTATTTGGAGCAAGATATCAAGCCATACAAATTCCATTACCATCATCACAATTTGATAGTCAGTTTTTTTTCTACATGGTCTTCTAGTTCCTTGGAATTGGTGGAAAGCAAATATATATGATATCTGTCCTAGTTTACCAAACAATTATTAAGTGCAATTTGCTTACTTGAAGAGATTCGTCGTGTTACAGGATCCTTTCCAGCGGCTCCTTGCGATAAGAAGGTAAAAAGTACAAGCCTGCATATTTAACAGTCTACATAAAATCACCTATTGTCAATTCACTAAATCCCAAAGCATTTGGCTGGCTTTCTAAAAATTTTCCCTAGTAATCACCATGCAATTCTTTCTTACATTATTTCACCCACAGTAGATATAATTTCCATGTATTTTGTGACTTTCTTACTAAGAAAGATATATCCCTAATGAGCATATATAGAAAGACCTATTAGATATTAAATGTAATATTTACAATCCAATTAGCATTGTGGAGATGTCTATTCTATTTTATTCGGGGCGGGGGGGGGGGGGGGGGTGAGAAGAGCGAAGTTGTTGACTACATAGCCTTGAATAAGTGCAGATTGGTTGGAGCTGATGATTTTCCCAATAACCGGACCATAATTTCTTCGTAAGAGGTTAGTTTTGTTGACGTTGTACATGAAGTTATTGCAGAGGTACAATGGACCAAAGCTTCGAAGCATCTGTGCTTCAGATTTGAGAATCAAGTGACTTGATGACGATGGCGCTAATAGATTTTAGGAATTCCCTGTAAGTTTTCTCCCTGCCATAATAGAGGTCCAAATCAATCAGGGGTCATATTTTCTGGGAGAAGGTAGTAAGAAACACGGGGTAGGCAATTGACATCATTCACTCAGCATATCATAATCATTGTAAACAAAGAGACAACTTAGCTAGGGGTTGGATACCAAGAAAACATTGGAATACTAAATACTTGTAGAAATAAGGCCAGTTGGACAAGCATTCCTTTAGTTCTCCACCTCAAAGCTCTACAAGAATGGAAGTTGTAAAAGTATAGAATGAGGGCTTTAGCCTAAAATCGTTGTTGAGAAGGCAACCTAGTGCTTGTAAAGAAGGTTCCCCCACCTTCCTCCCAACAAGGACCTTTTTCATAGCACCAGGATAAAACCATGGGGCCACTCCCATAGGCCAAAGTGGACAATCCCCCACATTATGAGAAGGCAACCTAGGCGCCATGTATGAGTAACTCCAACCATAAGCACAAGCTTTACCTTCTCAGGGATGATCTCCATAGGCCAAAGTAGACAATGTCTTGTTGGAGAGAACTAACGATTCCTTCCCTCAACAAAAGTAATAAACGTGCTCTTTTTACCGTGATCCATGCACCACACCAAAAAGCTAGCATATACATGCATGGAGTCAAATTTTAGTTGTATCATTGCATAAAAATCAGAAGAAGAAAAAATAACAAATCAGGGTGCGTGAACTTGATCTTATAGAGGAGGAATTCATAGAGCTGGCTTTCGGTATCCAATAAGAGAGAAATGTAACAAAGCCAATTTACAGTCTCCTCAATTGAGGTTTGATACCCTATATTGATTTGAGGTTATCATATAGGAAATCCTCCACATTGTTAAAGCTGCGTATTGATGTCGTAGAGAAAACATGCTTTTAGTTGGGATGCATGGAACGTCACTATAAGGTGATCGCTGTATGAAACTAGTCCCCTCTCAGAGTCGGAGACGCTCGGTGCTAATAAATGCCTCGTGCTTTGGTGTTTCCTTTCCAGGTAATTTACTTGGGAATTAATCCAAGTTTCCTCTTCAGCTACGGGGCTGATAACTATAATTAACAGGGAAAACTGAAGAGGGAAGCGGAACGGAAGCATAGGTACTGACTGACATTATTCCTGCATCGAATTCTGTACAGAAATCGGTTTCGGGAAACAAGCAAAGGGAGAGACAAGAAGTAGAAGGGGTCGTCACTAGACTAGCAGAGTAGCTCGCCAGTAGTGAAGTAGCAGAAGAATACCCGGCGGCGGCGGTGGCGGAGAGGTAAGGGGAAGCAGAGACGTCGGAGCGGAGAGGAGGGCTCCCCTGAGCTTGAGGCACAGCAGCGGCCGTCGTCTTCGGCGGGTGTCCTCTGACATAACATCAACTAGTGGTAAGGTCAGCAGTAACACTGAGCGGTGATCGAGGCGGTGGTATCGCTGGGGGGCTGCCCCGGCGGCGGCGAATGGGGGAGAGAGAGGAATTCGATGCTTGTGTGATTGGGGAGGTGAGCGGAAGGTTCCGGGCACAGACAGAGACAGCAGAAAGAGGGAGGAAGGGTCTGGGGGGCATATAGCATATTTGTGGGGAGAGGAGGATAGAATGGGGTGGGAGGGGGTTGTTGCAAGCCAAAGTAACAGGTTTGGGAATCGGATTCTTGCTCGCTCTTACACAGTCGTCTTTCTCCTCAGGAGGACAAAAGAAAAGGAGGGATGCACAATTTTACCGCAGGATCAGGATGGAGTGGACAAGCAGGCAGTTGGATTTGAATAGGGAAATATAACAGAACAAGGAAAAGGAATTTGCCGTGCGCACCCAGTGGACTAGTTTCCTACCTGGACCGCTCCCTGTCACCTTGCCTGAGCTTGACCACCTCCTTTCCTTTCCCACCCGCTCTTTCTCTCTCGGTTCTTCTTCTTCTTCTTCTCCTTCCCCTTCGCCAGATTCACCCACCCTTTACTTTACTTGACGGCACAGCGCCGGGATGGTGACGGGTGGCAAATGGCAACGCCGCTGCCGTCGACGATAACGGCCTCATGGCTCCTCTCTCTTCTCGCTCGCTCGCTCTCTCCACTCGCGCCCGACGCACGTGTAAAAGAGGCCGGGAGGGGACAAAAGAAGAAGGCTCGAATCGGCGGACCCGATCCGGATTCCGGGGCACATGACACATGCCATGTGGGGACTGGACCACACGGCCACGAATGCCCATCTGTTCCTCCCACCACTTCAAGCGTCATGTTCATTCACTCAATGCAGTAAACGGATCCGATCTAGATTTGCATACTATGCTTATCCGCCGGATGTTATAATTAGATGCCTCCAGTGTACATTATCTATTTAGTAATTATAGCAGAAACCAAAAATCTATTATCTCTTTCGATTATTATGTATAACTGATTATAATTACTATATATATATATGAAAAATTGTTCGGATTCTTACATTACTCGATTGATAAAAGATGGACAATTCAATTTATTAATCAAAACAGTCCTTGAGATCTGATATTAGAATAATAAGATAATATGGCATTCACTCTACTGACTGTCCTACCCTCAACTCCAATCCTTTCACTGTTTTAATAAGACCCACAAGCCATCAACGTAGACATGTGACCAGTAACTGCTAGAATCAAGCAATAAACAAGCTGATAAGCCATCATCAATACGATGCAAAAACTCAGCAGAGGAAAAAAGGGGGAATCCGACCTCATTTCGGAGAGAGCCAACCAGAAAAAACAGAAAACAAGGGTACGAGGATGCCTTGTTCACTAATAGACGCAAAATATGGAGTCCAATATCATATCTCTGCATGAAAGACATAATCTCTAACACTCTAATTAAATGGTGACAAGCAATGAAAATGAGCTACAATGTGCGCTTTGGTAAGGAAGTCTAAAAGCTACATAGAGGACGAAACACAAGGTAAAATGAGGATGTCCTACTAAAAGTGATGGTGATTAAAGTGACCATCAATCTCCATATATATACTTGGGTGCTCATTAAAGATAATGAGCAGTTTGAATGAAGGCTTGTTATCACAGCTAGCATAAAAGAACGTAGGGCCATCCTGACAAAACGCCCATGTCACCCGAGTCATCTTCACCAAACAATCTCGGTGGCAATAGAAGCCGTATCACACTACTCAACTTCAATGGTGAAACTAATGAGGAATGACTTGTTGCTTCTTACTCCTCCAAGAAATCAAAGAATCCAATAAATTAAAACACCAACAAGCGGTGGCTAGATTTCTTTTTAGCGACATCACTAACCCAAACCACACCTGCATAGGCCGGCCCCAAGGGTCAAAGAGGAAGCAGAAGAGAATAAAAGACCTCAGCGATAATTAGCTCCAGATAAATATCAAAGAATTCCAAGCCCTGTAGCTCGAACAAGGCTCATGAGATAAACTAGAGAACCAATGTTTTTGCAATATTTAACAGAATCCTTGGGTGGAACACCAATATATACTAGGAGAGAGCTTAGTTAACATTGTGCTCTAAAGGAGCATTAAACATTGCGGTCATTCGTTATGCCAGCGCTCTCAACAAATCCAAAACATACTTATCTTCGTGTGGGCCGGCCATGATTCTATCTCTTGTAAATCTAAATCTTTGGATACTATATCACCACAGGTTAGCATGCATCCCTCTTCCTCTACTCACACTAGCTACTAGGCTTCCTGTGCAAAATGTTCAGCCATATATCTATTAAAGTTAATAAACCCACGGGTGTGGGTCTTGAATGAAGACCTGTAACTCGTCAACCAACCTGTTCCGGTCACTTCTCCTTGTACAAGCCAGCAAGGTGATGTCGTGGGGTTGCATCAAATCTCTACGTCTAATGCTTTTCAAGATTGTTCGGTTATTTCTACTCCTTGCTGCAGATTATTTCTCTGCCCAAGGCTCCTTAATTTATCCCCAGCGTGGTGAAGTGTCAAAACATCCCCATTAATTCCTCCCATGCTCCAGCAAGTGATCATACGATGGCTAATAATGGACATCTGGGTTCTCCTAAGAATATGGATAATAGCTCTGTTGACAGCACTAAATATGGACGTAGGTTCACATCCACGCTTGTAAATGTGGCCCTTCTGTGGACGTCTCACTGAAGCCAACAGGTATATGGTCTTCTTTTTGTTCCCCATGCCGCAGGTTCCTAGCTAGTGATGATCGTATAGCTTTGCATATATGGCGTGGAAAAGCAATCCAGATGCAGCAACCACAACCACTCACGATGATCGCCAATGACACTTGCTTCCTAATGTTTTGGGCCTTTTAACATGGTAGCTAGCTTCTTCTTCCCCGTCTACTTCTCTATTTCCTGAATTGGTTGCTTTGAATGCCCAAGATAAATTAATAATGCTATTTTCGACATCTCCACTGGGGGAACCTTTGACTTCTAAACCTCCTAAACACAAGAGAGCAACCTCCCTCTCAGTCAATCCCTATGAGTTGCCTTATCTGGAATTTAAGAGATGTCAGCAACGATGCCACCATTGGTCTATGCTCAAATATTAATTTGATTGATTCGTGTTCATAACATTTTGCTTGCTATTATTGAGCCTATATATGATTGATCATTCCTCTCTTATGGACAAGTACATTTGCCGCTTAAAGATGGATCTTGCTATTGCTAATTTCACTGGTGTTAGTCGTATTTGGCTTCTCTAGCTAGGAGGATCCTTTTAATTATTATCCATCCTATTCAAGTTAAGCTGACTGTTTCATGTTCACTTAGCCTTCTAATTGCCATATAATTACCATTCATGTCCTCATGTGTGGCGATGATATCGTTGTTATTGCCACAATGGACTTGCAAGATATCCTAAATTCGGAAACTACTTAATTATCAGTTCAACATTAAAAATCTTCGTCCTTTAACAGGGGCATCTGTGTACCGCAACACAAACATGCTCTTGAATTATTATAAGATGCAAGCTTTCTTGGGCTCGGTCGAACTGACCAAGACATCTGCAGGGTGTATCTTAAAGTACGTAGAGGATCCATATGCTAACTAGTCCAGCGTTGATCAACTAAATGCATGCATTTTTATTAAGGTGGCGACTTCAGCCGACTGACTAAAATAGGCCACCTTGGTGACCAGACAAGGGTGAAAAGGAAAATGTGAGTCAAAGGTAACTGTGTGGAGGTAGGAAATTTTCTTTGGAGAGCTGAACTAGAGGCATCATCACTAAAATTAAAAACATTTATAACAAGTTAAAATTTAGGTTCAAGAAATAAATAAAACATAGAAAATTAAACAATTAAAATTTAAATTAAAAACTAGTCTTCATGAGTGAGCCGTTTCATAACGGCCCAATTATTAGACTCAGAGGACTTCCCCCCTTTATGGATCATGTACAGTTGCAGAAAAGTGAGTTCTGTGACGAATACTAGGGTTTAGTAAATGAGGTATCTATACATTAGATTTATTCTTGTTATCCTTATTGGTTAATAAGCAATAATTGTTCCACCACATGGGGTGCAACCCCAGAAGATTAAATATATATATATATATTTTAAAATAAAATAAAACAAAACATCTTTAATAGGCCGAGTCCAATAAAATGTGGCTGACTTATTTATTTTTTTTAGATTTTTTTTTTAGATTGTCTGATCAAAAATTGGAATGTATGGACATATTACACATGGTGCCGTCCATCTTCAAAAAAATATTTTCAGCCTTTTTACACTGCACTCCCATGCAATGCAATAAGTATTACTCAGTTAATTCAGTACTTCACATGTGAGACTCAATAACTTTAATTTGTTGCCAGAGTTCGGATGATCAATTTTTTGTCTCACTGTTCATTTAAGAAAGAAATTCACCATCAATAGAAAGAGTAGTAACACTTGTCGCACTACTGCTGCACTGAGGGTCAACGCAGTGGGGTTGTTAAAAAAATATTTTTTGAATTTTTTTAGGTGGATTTGGAGATCTCCTACATATTCATACATGTTGATATCTAATCAGGCGACCCAAAAAATCTGAAAAAAAAATAATTGAGTCCCAATGAACAATAAAAAATGTGTTTAATGGGTCAAACCTAGTAAGAGTTTTTTACTTTTTTTTTAAATCATCCGATGAGAGATCAGCCTATAAGGAAGTGTTGGACACCTTGGAGTCCGCGTAATTTTTTTTTCTGAAAAATAATTTTTTTTTAACCCACTACGTTGACCCTCAGTATGAACAATACAACACGTGTCACTCTAGAAAAATTATATTTTGAAACCTACCCTAGTAACTGTTGGGTTTCTCGGATTTCTCCGGATCGCTCACGCAGCGGAAAATAAAATATTAAACAGCGATCCGTTCCCGTTTCGAAAAACTAAAAACTACGATTATCGGATAATCGATTCTCACCGTGTGCTGATTCGAATCCGCAACCGTTCGGTTTCGTCGGTGCGACACCGCAAGCCGCGCAAACGCCCGGCCTCTAGCGAAGTCCACACGATCCTCCCCGCGACGGATATCCTCGCGTTCCTCGTTCTTCACAGCCCATGAAACCTTTGCCGGTCGCCGCAACGATCGCCGCAACGCGCGGACGATTTCTCGTCGAATGGGATTCGAAGAAGCGGCGGAGCAGATCTGGATCTGTCTAGACGCCAGAGAGAGAGAGAAACAGAGGAGGAGCGGCTAGGGTTAGCAGAAGCTTGGCCTGCTCAGCCCGTTCGCTATGTTTTATTCTAACCGCACAGTTTTTCATAAAAACCCCCGGTTTATATAAAACCCACTTATTTATCTATCGCCTTGAGAATCATTTGCGTGTGACCCTCTAGGCCCAAGTACCAGTCCAGTTAATGGCCCAACAAGTCCAGTGACTCCTCACTGACTTTGTTAATCAATTAATAACCCTTTATTAATTAATCAATCAATTGAATTGATGTCGCACATCAAATTCGACCGGGTCTCCGATCACGTTGGGTACCAAGCAACACCACGTGAACCCGGAAGGTATTGGGGTTAAGTAATCCACTCTTGGAACCTTTCCGCCGACAGTTACGGCGTGGATATAATCCTTCATTCGTACAATGCTCTCGAGTCAACTGAGGGTATGGCGAGCTGTCAAACCCTACCCGGTCGACTCACTTGGATTGGATGCCGCTGATGAATATCGGAAAACTCATTTCCCTATATTATCGTCCGCCCTGGCCAGGGACTTTCGCGCATCTTTCCTAGAGCATTCTCTCTCTAAGTATCGAGAGCGAATGATTCCTTATTGACACACAATTCCCTTCGACGGTATTCCGCTGTACCTAATCCTTGGCGTATTAGAATCATGTGGCTAGAGATTCGTAAACCAAGGTCAAAGCACAGAAGTCCACCGACAAGGTGTCCTTGGTGTCTCAGGTCCGAGGACCATCCATGCAACTGCGACAATAGAATCAAGCTGGTTGACAATGAGGTACAATACCATCCAGCGATTCAGTCGGATCAGTTCAGTGAATTCATTCTCTAATGAACACCTACATATTCGCCTTAATGTCTCCACACAAGTGACTTATGAGATCAGTCACCCTCATCATATGAGTAAGAGTAATATGTACTAGTCTAACCGGATATCCGATGTCCTTCTCGGATATCCTCCGACTATGAACAATTAAGAACATGTGTGTTTAAGTGATCAATCTCATTAGTATGATCTCATCATAATCTGATCACTATAGGACATATTCATGGCCTTGCCGCCAGTACTCTGTTCTCTCCCCTCTTAAACACAACCTTGCTGCATATAATGGTCAACACTGGGGGTTGACAATCCCCCTTCCAGCTTGGGGGTGCCACATTATGCACAAAAATGAGCGTATAACGCATAAAAGTGAGCGTAATAATATATATGCCTAGAAAGACAAAGTTTAAACATTAATGCAGTACCGCTGGCGCCAACTACAGCGGAAGAACGAAGGGGAGAGACTGTGCTTAAGTTATCGTTGACCTGTTCTTAACTCGTAGATGAAACATACATGGCTAAAGTCATGTCTCATTGATCATTTTGGTCTAATGTTTAGGATGACGGGTTAACATATTAAAATACGTATTATATATATATATGGATGATTAGAAGATGGTGCTGGGAAATTAGTATAATATTTAACAAATAAAATACAAATAAGATTTACACGTGCACGACACTAGCAACATTACATATAAAATAATATGACAAGAAATGCTAATAGAGATGGCTCAGGAAGTAATCATCAAGGCTCATCAGCCTGTCAGGCAATATTATTTCTACGGAACGTTTGCCATGGTACACATCTTTGTTTTCGGTAAAAGCTCGCCCGATCGATCCACTACATTAAAACCTCGCCGAGTCTTTGGTTTCAAATGCGTGGGCATCCGATCTTCCTTGGCGGTTTGCTGCAACCTTGTTAATTTTCAAGCCGATCCGATTAGATAGTAATTTTAGCCTTCCGATCTGAATCGGGTGATCCCCAAGCAGGAACACTCCGCTAGTGGCGGAGCTGGGGGGGTGGAGCCCTACTTAATTTGTGAGACCTCTTTGATTCCGTTTTCATATATTGCCCTCCTCCTATTCATGCAACTTTGCCTCTTCCTTTCCTAACTAATTTTTACATGCAAGAGATTATAAAAGTAATTTAATCTTGAAGCCTAGTCTTTAGGTTTCTAAAAGTCTCCAAATAAAAGAGTTGTAACCAAATTGGTAATTGAAAAAAATCTCCACGTAATAGTAGGCAGCCCCACCCCTTTCTCTCTCTAAAATTTGCTGCAGTGATGATATCTTCAAAAGAGGAAAAAAATTTAAAATTTTTGGGGTCGGCTCCAATCCGATCTATATGTTTGTATTAGCCAAGCAATCTCTAATCACATAATCCACGACTGCAGTCAGCGCATGCCATATGGGATGTTGTTCATGTGCTGTATGGGTCTATTCTCTTGTCATTTGTTCCACTTGGTCCCCGGTGGACGGCCCACATCAATACCGGTTGGGCGTATCAGATTGATTACGTCCAAAAGCTGGAGAGGCGGGCCACCGGCAGTGAACTAGATGGGCCTAGCCCGTTTTGCCATTTTGCTGAATGACACTTTCTGCATCACATGCGGTGCAGTCAGCTTCTGACATGGCATGGGGTGCGTCTTAATTTTTAAATTTTTTTTATGGTCAGTTCTATCATGTCATATGTGTTTGTATAATTTGACCTCTAATTAGATGGCTCACAACTTTTTAAAGCATCAAAAATTGAACTCTAGTTTATTAGGTACTACCCCTTAACAGTTTTTTTTTCAATTATTTTTTGCATGGTTTGATCAGAAAGAAATCAAATTGTATGAACACACATGTTAAAAATAATTCCAAATTGAATGCTAATAGCCATATTTGTTATTCCCGTGTAAGTAATTCCGGATTATTTTTAAAAGCATTGGACACCCTCTCCCATTTTAATGGGAGGCCTCGGGTTCGAATTCCACTTACAGGTGTTCTCTGTGGGTGTTTTCTCCTTTTCCAACACTCCTTCTAATAGATTTCTACCGAGTTTCGAACCTCTGTCCTTATAGGATTTTCCCTCTATTGTATCACTAGCTTATATGTTGGAGAAAACAAATAAATAAGTTTGATCCTTATTAGCATCGAATTACTTCTTGTGCACCACCTTTTTATTAACTTAGCGAACGATTACCAATTCTACTTAGAACGCAGCTAAGGAGAATAAGGCCTTGCTTGGCACAACTTCCAATCGGAAGTACTTTTAAAAATATATATATAATTATTTTGAAAAAAAAAGATGGATGTTAGAAGTCACTTTTAAAATCTTTTGAAGAGTGTTGGAAGTCATTTTTAAAATATTCTGAAGTACTATAAAAATATTTTAACTTCCAATGGAAAGGGACTTTGAACACTCACCTTTTTTCTCCTAAAATATTTTACAAGTGACTTTCAACACCTACCTTATTTTTTCCCAAAATAACTTTGAGAAATTTTAAAAATACTTCCAATTCGAAGTTCTACCAAACACGGCCGTATTGTCCTCGTTGTTTTCCAAGTAGATATGGTGATCAGTAGCTGTTGAAGTTATTGGTCCATCCAACTCAAAATCTTAAGACAAGAGTGAAGTAGGCACCATCTATTAAACAATTTTTTTAACACGCCCCCTCACGTGCAGGTTGATTTTAAGTTCTGTCACATGAACTACAAATACGTGGTGTGCAGCACGATTCGTAACTATGGACTCTGATACCATATTGAAGTTATTGGGCCTTCCAACTCAAAACCTTAAGGCTATGAGTAGAGTAGGCACCATCTATTAAACACTTTTTTATTTTATCTCTTTTCCGATGTAGAACTATTCTAACATACCTCATCAAATGCAGGTCGATTTTAAGTTCTGTCACGTGGACCACAAATACGGAGTGTGCGGCCCGATTCGTAACCATGGGTTTTGATACCATGTTGAAGTTATTGGACCATCCAACTCAAAACCTTAAGATAAAGAATGAAATAGGCACCATCTATTAAACACTGTTTCTAACAGTAGCTAAGTTAATAAAAAAGACGTGCACAAAAAGTAATTCGCTGCTAATAAGGATCAAACTTATTTATTTTGAACATATAGGTTACTGACACAGGAGAAGAAAAATCTTATAGGGGGTCAAGGGTTCAAAAGTCGATAAAAATCTAGAGGAAGAAGTATTGTGGAAGGAAAAACACCCGCCAAGAATTCTCGTTAGGTTCCAACCTGAGGCCTCCCCATTTTTAACGGGGAAGATGTCCAACGCATCACAGATGAACAGATAGTCAAGTTTATGGATGGTGAAATTGTGGAGGCGAGCTAGCTGCTAGCTGATCTCCAATTAGGAGTAGATCACCTAATTATATATACTCAGATTTACTATTAATTATGATTTAGTAGACACTTCTATTTACATTAAGAACTGTCAAACATTTAGACATGACACGATATTCGGACACCCGCATCTAATCCTTTACTTCAAGATTTCGAAATAAATATTAGAGATTTCTTAAGATACTTAGCACACCTTCCTAGAGTATTTGTCTATATGACAAAATTTGATGTATTTTAATTATATCCTATATATCTTAAATAAATTACAATAATTATATTTTATTATACATATATATAACTAAGAATTCATGTGTATAGAATTTTATATACTCTCCATATCTTTGTATCTTATTTTTAAGATACTATCATGTCAAAAACACGTATCCATATTGACACTTGACACTCGTGCCTATGTGCCACAAATCATAGACCATCAGGCTCCATCACAAAAAGATTGTGACTATATACGTTGCCCACCCACCAGCTCCTTGCACGCGTGCATGCATTCTTCTAACCCTATTTTCCAAAAACAAAACGGAAACGCTCATCATTGCCTCCTTAATTTTTGCCATTTCTTTCCCTTCCTTCCATTCTTTGAGATGGAAGGGCAAGGGGCTCTATTCGCGGTGATCCTTCTCGTTTGGGCATAACCTAATGAGCCCCACTGGAAAAGCAAGTCTTTTTTCTTTCCTAATAGCAGTTCCTGTAATCTCCATCTTCATTAGTTTGCACTGCACTCAAGTACTGTCCCATCTAACAAACCTTTTATCTAAGGTTGTAATTGGGAATGAAACTTGAGAAGGGAAAAGTAAAATGTATATGAAGCAATAAAAACAAAAACACGAAGTAGATAAAGAGTCAAAATTTGATATACTAACTTTTGCACTCAAATGTTAATTTAACACTATTCATTAGTATATGGAAAATGAGGATAAAATAACGTCCTTCCTCTCTTAACTCAGGAAAACCAAAAGGTAGATGATAATGTGTATACATGATGGAACATAATTTTTTTTATTGATGTATTAATGATGGCATAAAGAACATAGGAATGTATAATAGAGCATGAGAAATTCTGTGTCATACATGTAATTATCCTCATTTGAACAATAAGAAAATTGATAAAATTTCTAATTTCACATTTTCAACGATGCTCCGAGGGCATTCTCATGACAAAATTTCAGTATGTTGTTAATAAGCCGCGTATAGATATCATCCCTTTCCCCTTTTAAATTCTTCCGTTTTGTCGTATCACACATATAGATGCATGCATACCACTGTAGTTATTCTAGTACGGATATGGTATCTCATGAGATATAATTATATATATATTCTTTAACATATTTATGTATACTCTTATAATAAGTAATATTATTTTGATTGCATCCCTTTAGTCAGTCACATTACGGTTAGAATTGAAGAAATAGTCTATTAAAAACATAACTCAAGCATAAAATACAAGGTCTTAAGATTGTACTGAGGGTAACATATATGAAGGATATTAATTAATTAACATTGCACATAATAATTTCGATAGTGGGAGGCGGTCAGACAAGAATAAATTAGTTGCTTCTCCTCTCTTTATTCACTTAGGATTAAGATACATAAATGATCGATGATGGTTGGACTACAAATTGATAAAATATAGTTTATTAATGGGATACAGATAATAACACGAAGAATATGAAGACACAGTAACATTAAGCAGAGTCTGGGGATTACATGCAGTGACCCTATGTATTTCCAAACAAGTAATATGCAGTGAAGCGGTACCCATCTGTTTCCATCATTCCCAATCAGTGGTCAAGCAGGACTTGACATCTCATCAATCAATCACCTCAAATGATCTGGTGTCATCAGAACTGTCCAATCAACAGGACACGTCATGCGGGCTTTAGGTTTGGGAGCCCGTCATGGCCGGATACGTACAACGCCTGCCCCATCCCAGGTGCGTGTGTCCGGCCACATGGGCCACACCAGATTGGCTGGCTACTCCAAGAGGCCTCGTCGCGCGCGGTCCGATGGACGGTCGTGATGGCTCCTCCTCCACCGGATGATCTCTCTCTCTCTCTTTTGCTTTTATAGACAAGGTGACTCAATAGTTACCGGCCAAAATTATTAATTCGGAGAGTTGAATCGAATCCGCCAAAGACCAACGAATAAACCGTCCAAGTGAGCGAAACTTTCGTTCAAGGAACGCAGGTTTCACGGGAAGACCCCCCAGCCCGTCCGCACAAATTCCACATAAAAGTCTTCCGCCCGCACACAACGCGGGCAGAATCGATCCCGCGCCCTCCCACCTTCAGCGCCGAAAGGTGCACTACCACCGCGCTACGCGTGCATCTCTCTCTCTTTTGCTTTAATTTGGAATGGCGTCTCCCGTGTTAATGCGCAAGCAAGAGCGTGCATGCCATGCACCCAAACGATAGATAAATCGGTTTTTATTTATTTAAAAAGGAAGATTTGGAGCTGAAAATTACGTGTACCTGAGCATGCATGCGCTTCCAAAATAATTAATTATACACCGAATATGACAGCCGATGTATATAATATATCAACTGACTAGTCTGATTAATTTTACAGCGACGATGGACTTCGTCTCGCTGGCAATTAAAGAAGACAAAGACCCCGCATCTTTTGCTAGTATTTTCATTGGGGGGGGGGGGGGGACACCATGAATGAAGTACGTCAATATTTATACATGCTGTGCTGCACTTGCACGGTCTGGTAGTACAATTACATTGTAATTTGAATTTTTTTTAAGGTTAGATTCTACATGTTTTACATGTCAATACAGTTTTAATCTCTAATCAGATGGTTTAAAAAAAAAAATACTATTATGCTTGACCTATATATTAAGGGTATATCTTATTATTCATCAAGCTTAGTTTCCTTTTTATTTTTTTAGAATTATTTAGGTTATCCGATCAAAGATGTGGGGCATGTGAGACCCATCTAGAATCTAAAAAAAAATCGCGTAACGGTAACATCATGTGGTGCAACTCTACCTAACAGTGCAACAAGTATTACTCTACTTTACATTAATTTATTGCATTTAATTCAATGTAAAAAAGCGAGACATCATCAAACCCCCAACATGAAGTATCTTGAACAATATCTTCTCAAAATATGAGGTGTTCTTCTTCAACAATATCTTCTAAAAAAATGAAGAGTGTTCTTCATGTTCTGTGATAGAAAAATGTAGAAAGCTCTGGTAGACTTTATATTTTCGACTCCCTAACTAAATTATGTTGGAGTACTTGCATTGGGATTGTAAAATTCTTAATCCTTTAATGTATTGATTATATGTATATATACACATCTATATACATATTGGGCCGAATCAAACACGTCCATGGCGCGCATCAGACTTGGATGTGTCTCGTCTGAGGTGTCGTTCTGTAACGACCCGCTACCCTATAATTGGATATCTGATTACTAAATGAGTATTGAATCATTAAAATTTAGAATCAAACTAAAATCTCGATAAATCTGAAAAATAAATGATAAACTAAGCTAAATATTTCACATCACATCGAATTGTAAAAAAAGTGTAGAAATTAAAAATTATTACAATTCGACTCGACTCAGTAAATAATTATATATTCCAACTGAAAAGAAATAATTAAACGTGCAGGTCTAAAAAAGAAATAACAACTACATCGGGACATATCTCGGAACAGTGACTATTGGCGTGCAATCCGAGACGAAACCCTCTACACTACATCTGCTTGGAATCCTCACCTGAAAATTGCAAAGGTGAGTCTCATCCAAATAGACTAAGTAGGAATCCTCCGATCCCTACCACTCACTCACGCACCCACAAGTGTAACAACACGAATCGGCAATTAAATAAGCAAAGCAGTAAACACAGTTCCTAAATTCCGATATGAAACACATAAATTCGAAGATGCAACATACATAACTCTAAAACCACTCAATTCAACACCGGAGTCCACAACCAACGTTCTTACGAAACACACAAACCACGCAGCCGAACGCGAAAAAATACAAACCCACTGAGACGGAGCAGCAACCCCTCGGATAACACACGGTTACTCCGGACTGTCTAGCTTTAGGTGGTTCCGCCTCCTTCCAGTCACGAGTGACACTTCGCAGTGTACTTCTCCTGCACCGATCTAACTATACATCGGGGTACACCAGATGACCCTCTCTCATTAGGCGTCACCCCACCGTTCACACACCGGCGTTGTGTCATTCTCACACCGACACAAGGTGTCAAACGTTAACAACTGTCACTCTAGGTCCACGATCGCACAAAACACAACACAGTGCCATCCGATCACATGGAAACCATCGTCCTCAAAGTACGGTTTCGATCATGCATTTAACCAAATTATATAATAATATATACACATGTTAATTGCATGAATTAATGGATTCTGTCTTGAATCGCGTCGTCCGTGGCCGACGTCATTCAATACCCCTAAACTGGTTCAATTTTCTCACAATCGCTAAGATCAGGGGATACTGACCTGAATGGCGTCGCCCATGGCCGACGTTGTTCAACTCTTTATCCCACACTGGCCTTGGGAAATGAGAAAATTGGCCATTGAATCACGTCAGCCATGGTCGACACTATTTTAAATGGCGTCACCTGATCTCGACGTCATTCAACGTCCGAAACCGAGTTTCTCCGGTCTCCACCGAGCCAAAATCGAGGGTCCCTCTTCTCCTCCAAAACACACAAAAATATAAAAGAGACAATGGGAGAAATCCAATAACCAATTTAATACTTAAAATCTCATTTCATAAAAATGTCTATTTTTATTAAAAAGTCCCTCGAAACATGCTTTCTACCCAAAATTTTCCGTACACGTCACATGCTTCAAAGCAGAAAAGTCATGATTTTAAATAAAACACAGCGAGGATCGTCACCCTATCGGTTACTTGAACTCCTCCTAATTCTAAGCCGCCGCCGCTACATCACAAGCCACCGTCGGTACTACCGTAGACGCCGTCACTCCACCAGGACGTCGGCCGCCGTTCGGAGAACAATGTGCCGTGGAGGAGATGGTGATGGTAGTGGTGAGAGATAGGAGGTTGATGGAGTGGAGGAAGAGAAGGAATGTAGAGAGGAAAGGAAGGAAAAGGGGAAGAGGAAACAGAGCTGTTCAGAGAGAGGGAGGAGAGAGAGAGGAATGGAGAGAATGAGGGAAAGAAAGAGAGGGCTCGAAGCGTCAAGCGAAAATAGTTTAAATCGCATCGTTCTCAGATGACGTCGTTCAGACGACAAGACAGGATCATAGACTGACAGATTTCTGAATAGCGTCGACCATACAAGACGTCTTTCAGACGATCAGACCGGGATCGTACACTCACGTCCCAACGCTCGCTCACATGGCACCCCCGCATGGCTCTTAAATGACGTCCCCCTAAGCCGACGTCGTTCAAAATCGTGTCGAACTTGAAGGGTCCAAACCAAAGGGTCCGATACCGAACCCGACCCGATAACTGAATCCGAAACATCAATCTTTACACGTTCAATATCGATTGGACGGCAGAACAAAAAACTCAAAATGGCTGACACGTGGACAGGTGGATGCGCAAGTTTCATATGCCATCTGATCGTGATCAGACGGCGTGCAAAAAACACCCACGCTTCCAACGCAGTCGGACGGCATGCGAACCATCCGCCCACTCGTGCACCAAGGCCGTTTGAATTTTTTTTCTTAACTCGGGAGGAGGGGCGGGAGGGTGAATCATATCGCACTGGGATACGGTCTTTATAATTCAAAAGCGCAACGAAACCATGTCCTTGTAATAACTCTTGAACTTCATCAGACGGCTGACACAAGAGAAAAAAAAAAAAAAGCAGCACGCCTCGACTCCTTTTAATACACCGGGGGATTAGTGATTGAGTGAGAGGGGACGGTCTAATCTGGGTTGCCCGATCGGCCACCACTCTTCAGCCCAATTTCACACCAAGTAGAACAACGGGGCCATTCGATTAAGATTGCCTAAGATGTAATCCAGCAAATTGTCCGAGCAATATCAACTATCAAGTGACTAGACTGTGTGAGGAACCAACTGCCTAGTGTAGTTGGCTTCATCACTTACCTCTCAATTGGGAGATCTCCCGTTTGATTCTGATTAGAGTCAACCTAAAAATTCTCCAGTCACAGAGTTTTAAAGTACTGTTGAGATCTTTATCTCCTTATCCGTGAGATTACTTTTCAAAATAATGAGGGGATCTAAAATTCTCGCCTGATTAGGTAGATCTATCAATCAGCTCGAAATTATCTCCAACTCTGAAAAATATCTCGGATTTGTACCCTAGTCATTTGTATATATCTGTACATACTCGGCCATTGTACCACCGTTATAATAAATAAAAATAAAAAAATAAAAAAAAAAACTAAAACTGGACCGTGTTAGAGAGAGAGAATGAGAGAAGAAAGTGTGGGAATCTTTAGCCCATTTCTAAACATACCGTGCCAATTAAACTGCTACAAACAATCCACTGTAGACCTCAATAGTAGTGGAACCAACTGTTCCATGTATGACGTCACATATGTACGACACCATCTTCCCTGTAGCAGTCATTCTCTGCGGAGATGGACATAAATTCTCTTGCGACTGTTGTTCATTTCAGAGTCTATACATCGGTACCCTCAATGTTTGAAATACCATGCCATACGTGTACACGCATGCCTTGATTCAGCATGCATTCAGATACCCACATGCAGCCCCTTTTTATTTCCTTGAAGTTATATCTTTAAAAGAGTCGGGAGACAGGATAGTCGATCCAGTCTTTCTTCCTCCTTGCATGTTTTTTTTTCTTCCTTTTCTATGCTTCTAAGGCCAGTCAGAAAGCTTTTAACAGGATGCATGGTTAAGTTGCATCGCAGCCCTTGACCCTACACATTAATGACCCCCACTGGCCACATATCATTCAGCCACAAACAGACAAAGAGAGAGAGAGATGATGCATATGGGGAGTGGTAGTAGCAGACTCCACCCACCTACTCATTCACTCTATGATAACCCTTCCTTCCCCCAAAGGAAACCACTGTCACCACCCGGAAAACCCACCTCCACGACAGGGAGGGAGAGAGGACTGGGGAGACACTCCTCTCGCCCCCCCCGGCACTCACGAGAGACAACGGCCTGCAACCCCACCCACCCGGGGCTTGTCCCTCCCACCACCGCCATTACCAGTTACCACCACCAATTGCATCGCCCACCACAAAACCTCATCCTTGTCCACCATCAGATACACGATCTGCATCCTCTCCATCCCGCAGCTCCACCCTGTATTCTTTCTCCCCTCCTCCCCCCTACTACTGTAACTGTTACTGCAGCGCCAGCCTCTTGTTTCTTAATTCCCTGCAGCCTGCGGCTTATGCGCAAGTTCCTGGTTGGATCCCGTAATTGGAAATGTCGCTTGAAGCTGCATCCGAGCACGTCTGCTACGTCCACTGCAATTTCTGCAACACCATCTTGGCGGTACCTTTCGTCATATATATATAGCATCATCTCTCTCTCTCTCTGATCTCTCTCTCATACTCATGCATCTCCGGCTTCTGGGACTCTCAACCGCTAGATCTTAAAGAAATTTCTGTGGAACCCCATTTATCGGCAGATTGGACGCCATATCAAACCTTCCTTTGCTTTCAAGGGTGTAACATACGGCCGGCGTTGTCAATTTGGGATGGTAATACCGGATTTCCTCCACAGGTTGAAATATATATATATATATATATACATAATATATGATTGACATAATAGTATAATGGCGAAACTCGTAGAGTGCCGTGAAATTAAAAATGCTTCCCGTCAAATATATAATGATCTGCCAACAATTAAAACCAGCAAGATCTCTATTACAAAGCATGCAGCCCGACGATATGATTTCATGCATCCCCGGCCCCTTGAGATATCATGTTACCATAACCTGTTAGCAGCCAGACTTGAAGATCACAGAAGCCTACTATGGTATAGCTAGACTAGGCATTTATTTTGGAAGCTAAGATCACAGGAACTTTATTATATATCGCAGCTTAGGAGAACTGGCGCACGTGGATTAAATTGCGATTTAGCTAGGTTCCTACTTTATAAAAAAAAAAAAAAAAAAAAAAAATGGACGGCTGACAGCTTTGGCTTCTGTCTAGCTAAATTAATTTTTTTGTGACCGACAAAGTTCTTTAAATCGATAAATCCAGCCCTGTCCGGACCATCATGCATCGTCCCTCAATTTTCATTAATTGCATACACTTTGAGGAGTTTGGATTAATCGGGGCTTTGACGTGATTTCGATCTTTGCATATATCCTCGTTGAAAATAAATCAAATCGTTTGGATCAATTGGTCAGTTGGCCGCTTTCAATTTAATTTCTAACTAGCTAGCATTCCCATATCTCGAGTCCAGGTTTTCTAATCAAAATCCGCTGGCAAGACAATGCAAGCCCTATGCATTAGTGGCTTGAGAGAAATCCTAGCTAGCTAGTTAATTAGGATTGACCAAAAAAGCTCAGTGATCAGTGAACTATTAATTCCCCTTTCCGTTAGAAGGGGAATCCTTGCACAACAAAAGAAGTACGCCAGTGAAACACCTAATTAAATACTATTCTGGCATTTTTTAATGAACTTTTCTTGTCAAGCTAATGGTTTCATTTCTCAGGAGATGAAAATTTGATTAACCAGGTGGCTTGCTGACATCTCTCTCTCTCTCGAATGGTTTAGATATATCATCCTATTATATTGAGTGAACATATCTCTACATATATTTTGTTTATGGAAACTTCATTTCTCGTTCCTTCCGTTTTTGGTACTGGAAGTCATTAGATTCCTCTAACATTAATTGTTGCATGCATATCGTCTATAAAGCTAGCTTCATTTGCCGATTTCTTTTTGGAAGAGGAAAGAACCTCATGTCCATCGATCCAATTGGTTCTATTCACTTTCTTTGTGGTCTGAGGACAAGATAACTATAGTCCTGGATCTCTCCCTCTCGGCTCATTTCTTGTCAACTAATTACATCATTTTCACATGCGCGTTCCCTCTTCATATATTTGAAGCCTCTTAATTTCAAGGTCACACTTAGTCTCCCTTGCCATTCCTAAAAGCTGCATCCAATGAAACCTGAGACACCCATGCATCCATCTTTTTGACTCCCACCCCGACATCCTCACGGCATTGTTTGATGAAAGCATTTCTGACAATACCTGCAGGGAAGTATCATAAGGAGCACAATCACTTGCTTTTGCTGTTTCCCAGAGACATTATTACACAGTCTCTTGAGATGAGGTCTTTTTATCTCTCTCTGCTCATCATTTTCTTCCACGCCATGGTTTTGGAACAAGTGCTAATTCCTTTTCTTCTTCGTCCACACACGCATTTTAAACGTATAGAACTTGAAATTTGTTTTATGTGTCTGATGTTAAATGTGTGTCAAATTTCTCTGTCACAAAACTGTTTTTTTTTTTTTTTTTTCACTAGTTAGTTGATCGATAGTTTTTCTCCTTTTTTAATTTTTTTTCCCCACAGCCGAAACAGAGAAAGTGAAGTTAGCGTACTGCTGCGAAGACATGATCGATGCTTTTTAACTCAAAAGAGCGCTAGCTGCAAAAAAAACACACGTCCTCTCTCTCTCTTTGAGGGGCTGCCCGGGGACCGGCCTTCTTTTTAGACAAACTAGCTCGATCGTTCTTTGTGAGATCAGAGGTCGATCCGGAGAATTAGGAGAACGCATTCCCTTACAAAACTATTAAGTACTGAAACCACTTAAGAAAGAGCAAAACAAGCATATCCAACGGAGTCTTAATTTCTAATCTTTTTTGAAGGAAGAATTTGCATGCCATGCAGAGGAGGGAAAGGCCTTGGCCTCTTCCTCTTCCTCCTCCTCCTCCTCATCCTCTACTGCTGCTTGCTTTTCTCCACCTTAATTCTCCACATGAGAACGCCAATAATCAACCTTGTCCTCTTCTTAGTTACCCGGTTATACCTAGCTATACATTCCAACTAATTAACCAGTGCTAGCTAGGCGCTCCTTCAACTTCCTCCAATATGGGCTTCTTTCTACTTCGCACCGAGGTACCTATCTCTCTCTCTATATATATATATATTCTCGTGCATGCAGTTGGTACTCCTTAATTTCTTCAACTGAAAAAAACGACACTCGTTAATTCTGCGGCACTCTCAGCCACCGGAAGCAAACTAGCTATTTGAAGATCATATTCTGCGTTAAGTGCGCACTTGGGTCCTGCCTGCAGATTCTTCTTAATTTCTTCACAACGATGCATGGAACCTCTTCAAATATTAATTTCCCCCGTCCGGTGTCACGATCTCTTTCCTTCTCTTTCTGTATTTTTTTACTTGTCACTGCGAGGTCTGGCTATTATATATTCTTGAAATGTTTACTATAATGGTCGATATATATGTATTATCTTTTCCTAATTATTCCAAATTCTGCCGCTAATGGCCTTTCATGTGTGGGTAGACAACGCATGCCCCAAGTCCATATAGCTGCATGTCATCAATTGAGGATTAATTAGCCTTTGTTACAAAGTAGATCGAGGAACTTGCATAACAATTGTTTTATCCTGATGCAATATCTTAGAAAATAATAATAACTCCAAAAAAGAGTCTGGATTAAGCTGATCAATAAATAATTTCATTTACATGACTTGGACACTCGGTCACATGAACCAACTAAACTCCCAATAAATTAACAAAAGAATGTGTACATGACTAATCATTGCTGTTGTTTTCCTCCAAATTCAGCCTACTTTTCATGTTTGAGAACACTACTTGTGTAGCCGTATGCAGTCTATTCAATTATAGTACTGATAGATTACAACTCTAGCTGTACGTTTTGTTCCTTGATTTCTGATTACAAATCTCTGATCAGGTGAGTGTCCCATGCAACAACTTATGCAACATTGTAACTGTGAGATGCGGACATTGTGCTAATCTGCTGTCAGTCAACATGGGAGCATTGCTTCAAACTTTTCCTCTTCAGGATTTTCAGGTTCACATATATCTCTTTCTTTTTCTGTAGCGCTGTTTTCTTCCTTCACCGTATTGCTCACGTCATTCTTCCTGTAAAACTATAGCAATAATGTGGAAACATCCGCTCGCATGCTTTTTCTCTACGTAGAAATATATGTAAAGAGAAAAGTCCGTACGTAGGAGGTTCGTACCTTTCTTATTTTTTTAACTAAACGTCCGTTTGTTTACATGTAAAGTAGACTATCTGAAAAGTTTTTCCGAAAAGTGTATAATACATTAATGACTTATTTAATTATTCAGAAAACTCTAGTTAGTCAACGGAAAATTACATTCGTTGACTCCCCCTTTTCTGGATTTTGACATTTATCTATGGGATGAGACCGAGTGCCTTTTTCTAAAGTTATTGATCAAAATGTTAATTTTAATGGATACCAAATGACTGACTTTGTTTTCAGTTTCCTTAATTATATATTTATTTTCTTAGAAAAAGTTTTCCATTCAAAAATCTTTTCCTAGAACCAAACGCACCCTAAATGTCTCCTGCCTGATTTACTTATTTTGTTTATCAATAAATATTATACGACATACGTAGAGGGGAACATTTCAACTCAGCTCCGGGAAGTTAGCGCAGGTATGTATACAAGTACTCTTTGGAGATTGGAGGAGACCAAGTATGGGCCATACTTCCGTGAGTTGAAAAAGGAGATTAATCTATCTCTTTATCAGGAAAATTCTGTCCCGCGTTTTGGAGATCTCTGGGTATGTTTTTTTTTTTTAATGTCTTTTTCCTCGTACGTAGTTTCTTCTAATTAAAAAGTGTCCTTTTTAATTAAGGTAGACAATGGATTCGAATATTATCTTAAAGTACAGTAATATTCGATTTAAATAGGAATTATCGTGTCGGTAAATATATGTATACTTTTTACATCACCCGGATTAATTTTTTCTGAACCTTCTTTGGACCCAAGGTACTGAAACTGATCTAAGAAATCGAGATGAAAATACTCCAAATCAGACATGTGTACATAGAGGCAAAAGGACGATTGGGTGACAAAGTTAGAAGTGGGGTTTAATTGGTTCCCTTTAATCGTTTTGCTGTGTTTATGTAAAAAGGACGTTTCACGAGTGCGCACGGAAATGACAAGTAGAAATTACCTGCATAAGTACAGATTTAACCATGAACGGAGATATATAGTAAAATGGTCTGATGAAGCTATTATTTCTTGTTGTGTAGGGGAAAACATTAACACAGAATCACAACTTCAGGTCACAAGATTATGGCAGCGACTGTGGATCTTCTTCCAAATGTAACAAGATGCCAGTGATGAACCCAGCAGAGAATGATCAACCCCAAATGCTGCCCAACCGCCGTATGTGGCACATGCCATCATATATGATTAATTCAAGAGTAAAAATTGAAGATTGGAATTATATATATATATATATATATATATATATATATATATATATATGCTAATGTCCATCCATTACATATAATAGAAGTTTTCCATAGATTCCTGGAGATATATATATATATATATATCGATGGAGATATGTATCCTCTATAAATTACGTAGATATAGATAAAAAGCCTAATTAATTATAAATGTGCCTGCGCTTGCATCTATATAGACGTTAATTAAAGGTAATTTGATAAATAAGCAACCGCCATGTTTCTCTATCATTTTAAGACATCCCATGTTTGTCTATCATTTTTTGTTCACTCATCTGCACACGGGCACTGCTAACTTTCAAACTCTCCCAAAACTTGCCAACTTCTGGGTTTGGAATAATGGTTTCTCCTTGTCTAACATTTTATGTATCCTTATGCAAACAGCTCCAGGAAAAAGACAACGTGTGCCGTCTGCTTATAACAGGTTTATTAAGTAAGTCATCTCTTGCCAGACGTATTATACATTCATTCTAGGCATATCCTTCAATATTAATGAAATGAGACATGCAAGAAACACTTGGAGACTGTATTTGATTGCTTTCCTTAGCCATTTCTCCCCCCAAACCATGCAGGGAAGAGATACAAAGGATAAAGACCAGTAATCCTGACATAAGCCATAGGCAGGCTTTCAGTGCTGCAGCAAAAAATGTAAGTAACATGAAGAATATACACTGCTTTTAGCGAGAATTTTACTATTCGTCATCTTTCATTCAGAGTAACGTACATGCTAGCTAGGCCAATATCAATAACAGATAAAAGAATCTAGAGACAATATATATATACTCTAGCGGCTACGCAAGTACTAATAGTTAACAAATTACTGTTGCCCAACTTTATAGGTCTATTCAGTTGATGTGATGCGCAAATTGAAGGGAACTTTTATTAATAGTTTGATCACTAAGGGAACATACCTATATAGTCTATTCTATTGTCATACATTCGCAACTGTAACCGCCTAACTAAAAATCAGTGGCTAAAGATTTGAAAAAATGAAGAATGGGATCACCTAGACCTTAAACGTTGATTCGTTAGAATGTACTCCTCAAATCCCCATGAATGTGGTGGATCCCACATATATAAATTCTAAACATTGAAAATTTAGGATCCACATAAAAGATCCAGAGAAAGAGTCTAGATGATCCGATTCCAAAAAATAAGGCATGCTCCGCGCTTGAGCTGCCTGGTTGAAAACAATCCTTCCCATTATGATCAGGCAGTTGTGGGCAGGCTAGGTGAATTCACTTGGGTCCCCACTTGTCTTTGCCCGCACCCCTACTTGTTTTGGTTTTCTTGAATGTCTGAGTCGGCACACATCAGTAGACTGCAATGGCGACCTATGTATGTGTATAGATAGATACATAAATAGATGTAAAGAGACAAAAAGACTATTATATACAGGAGAGCTGCTTTGTGCACACCCACGCGGGCGGGTGTGCACGCACACTATGAGCTGATAGGCGCGCACGCCTATCAGCGTGCAGTGTGAGTGCACACCCGCCCGCACGGGTGTACACTGAGACTTTCCCTATATACAGTGAACAACAAGATCAATAACAGCATTGTAATTTGATTAAGGTTTACACAGTCATTAAAAAGAATATTGGTATTCACTACTTGCAAGTTGCAATATGGCTTATATCTTAAGCACATACTTAGACAAATATAGTACGTAAAAAATGTGTTCATCGTACAGCTATATACCATCCACTAATACATGCAAGAGAGAAAAATTTCAATCAATATCATACAGAAACCGTCTTTTGCAATATAGGGGCATTATCCGTTGGTCACTTTGCCTGAACAATATAGCTAGACATTTTCATTTAGGAGCAAAGTTTCGGAAGTCTTTCTCATTGATATAAATTCATGTAAAAGAAAAGTGAAAAATGGTTCATGAAGACAAATAGACCTTGGAGCAAATATATGTGACAAAAAGTCAAAAGTACCACTTTTAATTAAACATTAGGCAACTCGACACCACAAGCATGAATTTTATTATCTTTTTTCATGTGCATTGTCTACTTAGGACATGTTTATTTGAAATAGTGGTGAAACTTTGACTAATATGCTAAACTAGTAGTGGAGAAAATTCCCCCACTATCTTCTTTTTCTAAAATTTCTACAAAATCCAAAAGGAGGAGAGGATAGTGCATATCCTAATGCCAAGTGTCCTCTTTTCAAATTTTTGACATTTAGAGATATCCAAAAGCTTGATGAGATACGCCTATTTGTTTGCATTACTCATCTTTTTAGCTACTTCCAAAAGCTAGGACTTCGAAATATCTTTCACCATCTTAAAAAAATGCAGTCAAAGTGTGACCATAAGGCAATAACCAAGAGAAGTAATTATTTAAATGAAACTACAATGTAGAATCCTTGAATAACAAATTTTATCCTTCATCTTCCTTTTGTAGATCCTTTCTTCTTTTGCAGATTCTTTATTTACTACTACTTTATTTACTTCTTTATCAAACCACCTAGGCAAGGAACTAAGGAGAGCAATTTTTTTTATCAGATTGCGGCTCTATATAAGTTCTATATCTCTCTCTTGACCTGACTAAATTTGCAATTCTGTCATAGCTTTGAGATGCCTATATAAGTCAAATTAAGCTTTGATATGCATAAAGCTTGAAATGAGTCATGATACAAAGACCCTAGTTGCCTATGTTTTTTAAATCCTAGAACTTTACAAAGACCCTAGGCTGCCCTGATTATATATTTCATTGCACAAAAGGAAAAGATACAAAACAAGGAGGGGACTTCTTGCCTTTCCCCAAGAGGTACAAGCAAGGAAAGAAATCCAAAAATACCAACCCACAACAATAAAAACCATGGGCCAAAGTGGGGCAAAAAAAAAGAAGCAAAAAATGCAACCTAAAGGAAGGAATTCCCGGGAGATCAAGATGAGTCACCATTCAAGCCAGAAGGAATTGGAAGAAGAGTCACTCCAATGTAACGTAAGGGCATCAATTGTAGAGTTACCTTCCTTGTAGATGTGAGAACTAGTACCATCGAGAAAAGTAAGAAGAGCATGAACCTGCCTAACAATAGAAAGAATCCACCAGGGCCAATGATAATGGCCTTGAACAATTTGAACCAGAACCGGAGAGTCATATTCCACCAAGACATGAAATAAAGAGAGGGCCTAGAAATAAAGAAGACTATATATCATAAAGAGCGCGAGCTTATGCCTAGATCTGGTCGTGAGAATCCCACATGAATGTGAGAAACCTCTAGCTTGAACAAGATTACCCTTACTGGGGCTATCAACATTAAGCTTCAAGGAAAGTTATAGTGGCTGCCAATAGACAATGAGCATTGAGAAATATGTGGGAACCAGTTTCCACCTGATCAGGAGAGGGACAGTATCTAGTGACAAGGTGCGCACATAGGAATACCAATTATCACCTACAAGCGATCATCACTTGGAAGACAATTATGTAAAATATGCCGTAATAAAATAAAAAATTTAGGTGGAATATATGTAAGGCATGTCTATAACATATTTCGAAGGTGCGGGTGCATGCATGTCTAATATATTTGTAATATACTTACATGTCCATTATCTGATATATCAAAACCCTCCGCCCCTGATAACGTCCGTTCCTTAGAATGTAATTTATGGACATCGACAACCGACAGAAAATGTTTTCAGCAGATTGGCATGTACTTGTTATTTGAGTTCAGTAAGCACTGCCATGCATCTATTGGTGAGGCCTACATTTAACATAGTTTCCGAACACTGAAATCATTGATGAAATATAACAGCGCCGTCTGCTGCCAATGATTACTCAGACTTATATTTGTACAATACAAGGCATTCTTCTAGCCTCTGATTTTGTTAGCTATCACATAATAACCATAAACGTACGTGAATTGTTGGTTACAGACATAAGATCTTCTTTCCATATTAATGACTCTTGTGCTACGTGAAGTGATATGTGATGTAGCAATGAATGCCCAACACCTCATTGATGGGATACTTGATGTTGATGATGATACCATATAAGACTAATGCCAACCATGTGTTTCTTCATAAATTATAATGATCATTTTAGATAGTACTGATTTCCAGTGCAACAACGTGGGAAGAACTTAATTAAACAGGCATCTTTTTTGGCTTGCAGTGGGCTCATTTCCCTCACATCCATTTCGGCCTAAACTTGGACAACAGTAAACAGGTAAAACTTGATGAGACCATCGCTGGTGAAGGGAGCCAAAAGTCTCAAGGGTTCTATTAAGACCGCATGCATGTTGTATCTGATTATAGAAGCTAGCTAGCGTTTCTCTGTTCATCAAGTAATATATTAATTTCGATACTTTGAAGTACTCTCTACATGTTAATCGCTTAAGCCTATGTTGTTTTTACCTTTATTAATTGGCCTTGCATCGATCTATGAAGGGACTGGACTTTGTGGCCGGCACAATTGGATCATATATATATAGAACGCTTGGCCTTGATTCTTTTGGGTATTATATACTGAGATAAACAGGGTGGAGATAATTAACAACTGCATGCAGGAGACCCCATATATAATTCCCGTTGGATGAGACTCGTGGTCGAAATCACGTACGAGGTGTATAAAAGAAGAGATGTTAATTACCTTATTCGATAACAGAAGTTTAGCCGCGAGTTGCTTCTGGTGAGAACTCGCTCCAAGAACTTTTGGGCCTTATCAGTGACTAGCCTAGCTCAGAGTTATATGCACATATCTGCAGATTTGACTCTGTGTGATACATCCAGGGTTGTTCCAGACGTACGTAAACCTTTTAGCTGATAATTAATGTACGTATTAAATCACCAAAAATAAGGAGGAGAATCGTTGCATATCGATCCGCAAAAGCATGCATGCAGTTGCCACATATAAAGCTCGCTATTGGTTTAATATTTCTTCATTTCAGACCGATGAAATGTACGCGGTTTTGACGGCATTATCTTGCACCCAGCACAACCACCGAGATCAAATGAACAATGAACAAATAAAAGGAAAATATTGTGACACAGAAATTTGATATACACATTTGACACCAGTGCATGAGTAGAAAATGCAAATTTTAAAATTAGTGTCATGAGTCTAGTCAAATTTCTACGTCACAAAACTATTTCAGCACAATCTCCCGTCAAATGAACAATGAACAAATAAAATATGGGGTTTAGCATCCCTCTCTCATCTCTCACGTGGGCTAACGACTGGATATATAGAGCAGCTGGGTGTGGCGATGGCGACGTATACATGGTCTTGAATTGGCCTCTTTGTGCCTTGGTTGGGAACAGCACAGTACGCAGCTGCATTCGCAGAAGCCAGCAGGAAAGCGGGGTGGAAGGGGCTGCAACTTGGAAAGTTGGAGTTGACTTCAACCCCACTAACATATAGGTACTGTTGATGAGATGGTGGTGCTTGCAGTGGTGGAGTGCACAGAGTCATCATATGGTTCACACCTTTCAGGCAGAGGCCTAGCTGGTTCCTTTTTGGAGATGTATATATACAAGCGTAGATACATACAGATAAATTAATTAGGTTATATATAGGGTTTTGTATGTGTTAAGACGAAAGGGTAATAATTAAATTAAAGAAAGTCTTGGATAGAGCGAGAGATGAAAGATGCATGAAGTAACCCAAGGACGGAAGGAGAGGGTGCCGAATGATGGGATGAGTGTTATAATCCTCGACTTCATTTCCCAACCTAACCTAGAAGGTGCCTATCCTACCCTCCGCTAGCTGCCCTCTGCATCGCCTAGGTGGGCGTACATATGGGTATAATGGTTCTGACATCCTCCTAGCTCGATCCACTGTGATACGTGTAACAATAAAGAGAACCATTTTTTAGTAGAACGCTACCAGATACGTGCCTTTTGAGTATAGATAGATAGATAGATAGATACAAAGAGAGAGAGAGAGAGAGGGGGGGGAGCAAACTTCATGTGGGATGAAGGGGAGAGAGTTTTTGTTGATGGAAACAGAAGAGGTTATGGACTGCCGAGTAAAGTTAGACCTCAAGAAGCTCCGCCAGAACTAGCTTAATAGGAAGCTCATGTTGATTAATTTGTAGCCCTCGTGTAAAATAAAAACTCCACAGGAATGGTTGAGAGAGAGAGCTCAGAAAGGGAGGGAGGGGGGGTACCGGAGGCCGGAAAAGAGAGGATGTGCGCTCATAGCTAGCATGGCAGGCTGACCAGCATGCACTAGCTAGCTAGCAGCAGTGGGAGGGCATGCACGAGGTTTCATTACCACACAATTAAGAAGTGATGGGAAATTTTAGGTGGTGGGGCGTCGTCAGCTGCATGCAAGTGCTGTAGCGGCCGGCCGCAGTAGCTGCTGCTGACTGCTGTTGCTGTCTTGGGCGTGTTCGAATAATTAAGTGCTGTACTGTTCACTTCGCCTTGCTTCTATTTTCTATCTCTATCTCTATCTCTGGAGGGCATGGGGGGACTATTCCGGCGGCCGACCACCCCCCCTTCTTCCACGCCACGAAACCCGCAACCCCTCTCCCCCCCATTCCATCTTCTTACATGTACACAATTAATGAGGCAAGAGAGAAATTGATTAAGGGGACTCGGAGTCTATTATGGAAGTCGAACAGTAGCAACAAAAACATACGTACAGAGAGAGAGAGAGAGAGAGAGAGGTCCCGGACCCGGCTGTGCAGTCAATCCACCCTCCACTATGACTGCACATCAATACATTCGTCTTCTACCGCTGACAGACTGCGGTCCTACAGCTCCCCTCAGCTAGATCTCAAGTCTATCATTGCAAAATAGGTTAATTTAGAATTACTTATCTAGCGTATACTAAAATAAAGAATGCTTAACTTTGATAATTCTGTGGGACCTATCGACCGAATAAGAAAGACAAGTAATTTTTGAGTCTAAAGTCGAATTGTTTATTCTCTTTAATTCTCCGAATAAGTTATTCTGCACCGATGTAAGTCATTTCCCTTGTCAAAATTAAATTAAACTTATTCTCTCTTTATTTTTTCTTATTCTTCTCGTATCCTCCAATCAAAGTGACTGGAAAGTGCCATCCAACATCGCCAAGATAGATACATATATAACGAGCCTATATATCCGCCGTTCATGCCCGACACAGGTGACCGGTAAAAGACGAAAGAGAAGCAGACTGCAGAACGACGTTTGCAAATTAATTGTAATCTAAGGTAGAGTATTCACTTCATTCAAATCATAAACTGAAATCTAACTAGTCAATTCGGTGAGAGTTTGAAAGCGAAACAAAATTTGATTTAATTTAGAATCAAATCAAACCAAAAATACTAAATTTAATGAAACATACATACATATATATATAGATAGATAGATATACACACACATACACATCACCTGAAATCTCTCATATCCCCATGTTAAAAGAAAATAAAAATCATATAACTAACTTTTAAATATTCAATCATATCTCTAAGATTGCTCCCATTTCTTAGAATTTATATTTCACTATCAGATGATGAAACTCAACCATAATTATTCGATCAAGTACACACAAAAAATGTGTTTAAATATTTAAAAAAAAAAATCATATTTTCCCCTAACATTGAGATTTTAGTTTTTCTTTCTATAATAGCAGTAGTTTATAAAAATATTTCAAAATTTACTGAGTCTGTTCACCTCAAATTGAACCCAACAAACTACAAGGTGGACGCAATCCAACCTGATTTTTTGTTGCTCAATCATGTTCTGATTTGGCCCTCCCAAATTTACAGCCCCATTTCACTTGATTACCATTTGTGTATCAAAATACTCCAGTCAACGTGTGTATGTATATATATATATATATATATATATATATATATATATATATATATATACACTAAAACAAGGAACTTGAAGGTCTTATACTAGGTTTAAAGTGACAAAAGCTAAAATGAGGAATGCTATTATACCATATTTTTTATCACCCTCGTTATCTTATTCATTCAAAATTGTTTAATCACTTGCTAGATAATTCTTACTAAAGGTACCTTCCACGTATAATTTTTCCTTGCAAACAGTACCCTTAATGAGAGTTCTCTTATTAAGCAATCAAATTACTCCCAATGAATATGACAAAGAGAGTGATAAAGTTTTAGTATAATAGTATTTCCACAAAGAATGTATAATGAGAAGAATAATTATTTTTTTTACATTCCGATCCCTATAGTTTTAGTAATTCAGACTTTGGATGCCACAACCATCAAATGTTCTTTCTCCTAGGGCTGCAAATGGACTAATACAATCAATGAATAACTCGGTGACTTCGGCTTGTTTATTAAGCTAAATAAACATGTTTAAATAAAATTTTAAATTTAATTTATTGAATGAGACAAGCTTGAACACATGCAAGCACACTAGATCATGTTCGTGAATAAGCTCATTTAAGTACTCGTACTCGTTAAGAACTCATTTAAGTACTCATAAAAACTTCTTTTAAGTATTCATTTAATTATCTTGTTCATAAGTAAACTTAGTTGATAAGATATCTAATGTGTTATGGCAGTTTCTATCAAATAAATAGGGGAGCAAATACATTGATACTCAACATAATTGACTTGAGTTTATAAATTTAAATTTAAAAAAATTTAGATGAAATATATCATGGGCTCATTGGGCTTGCAAGCTACTCGATATTTGGCTCGAGCTCGTTCAATATCTAAACGAGCCAAGCTTGAACACCGGTCATAGGTACTCAACTTGAATTCAAATTCATTAAAAGATTTACTGAATCAAATTTGAATATGATTTAACTCGGCTCGACTCTTCTTATTTACACCCCTACTTTTTGTTACATACATGACCTACTTTGATGGAGACAAAAGCTATTTTTTTCATCAATGTTTTAGAGTTCATTCTAGGAACACGAAATTATAAAAAATTGAATATTAAGAGAATAAATAAATTCCTCTACTGTCTAAGAAAATTTTGATGGGGAGAGAATAAAAAAAGAGCTAGAATGGTCGCCGCACACGCCACATCATTTGTATGGAGCACCAAGATACTACAACAGATGATCCCAAAGCTAGCTAGAATCTCGGATTCTCGGGCTTCATATTATTAATGTGATTATCCCGTAGGTTTCTTGAAGTCATGTTCCTAAATGCCACCTTAGAGTAATAAACCTAAGAAACTACTTCCAGTGATTTTGGTTAGGCAGTACATAGAAGAAATTTAGGTCGTATGCAATTCAACAAGATTGGATTCCAAGAATCCCATCCTTCTAAAATAAAAGAGTGCAGTTGGACCCTTCCGTACAGTTTGATCGCACGGCATCAGTTGTCTAATCCTAAATTTTAACTAAGAAATTCACAAAAAGAAAAAAGAAAAGTAAAACACATAACAGGATCGGACAGCTGTGACACCGTGTATATAAAACAGATAACAAGCTCAGACAGCTACATGATCGAGTGGCAGCGTTCTTAACATTTGCCATTTGGGGTTTTAAACCTCTTAATTAATTAGTGTTTAAACTAAATCTCTAATAAATAGAAACAACTTTAGAAACTAATTTATAATCTTTTATCTTTTATTCTTTTTTAAAATTTTGTAAAAAAAAATTTGCACACTTGTCCGGATGATTACGGTTAAGTTTTATGATCGGATCGTGAAGTTTAAATCTTAAGAAATGCAAGCTAACCCTAAAAAGATAATTGAACAGTTAAAAATTTATACTAGTTTCTATTTTTCTCATCTTCATGTTCGACGGACAAGGTTCGACATGGTGCATCCCATGCCATTAATCTTGGTCTGAGTAAACCTTGGAAGTTGGAACTCTTGCCTAAGGAGTACTCTCGGTGGTAATCAAATAATTAGATTACGATATAATGGACAAGCTGCGCCGTTGGGGTCGAACCATGGCCCGTCCGGCTTGCTTGGATTGGTCACCTAGCTGTACTTGCAAATTTATATATTATATATTGCATATGGCGGCATGCATACGTCCAATACTAAATAAGATACATGGATAGATTAGATGTTAGGCACATGCCATGCCGTGTAAATTTGGTCGTTGGTGCCCACATCGGTTGACAGCTCCATGCACTTGTCATGGGGACTGGAAAATTAAGAAGAGGTGTGGAAATATCCAAACCCGCGTTGTATTGTATATATGAGCTGCGTAGAATGCGATATCATGATCAAACTATCCGACCGACCAGGTGGGCAGGCAGGTATGTTGGGGTCGGAGTCACAGAGAGAGAGTGGGCGAAAGACAGAGATGACGTCTTATGGGCATGTGATTGGACAGAAGACGAATTCCATAATATCTGAAACGTCGTGTCATCGGCTCTTCTCCCCAAACACTAACCCCGACCACTGCCAAAGTGACAGGAACTGTCCTTTAGCCCACCCGCCTGCGGCCATTAAACCCCGAACAGGACACCGACGCGACTCATGGACCCATTTCTCTGTAATGGTTGACAACAGCACCAAGAGTTACGGCGTCCCCGTTTCTCATGGGCCCATTTCTTTGAGTTATTTTGGAATTTCTTATATTAGAACAAGGGCTATTTTGATTTTAAATATTTTTGACCTTATACTTATTTGTCTAGGTAGTCTTGCCTCTCTTATTAGAATCAGTTATACTGTTTGTTTTACGAAATAACTTATTCTCGCATAAGACCCGCTTAGGATAAAGAATTCTACCTATCAAACTAAATTTTTCTTATTCTGTAAAATAAGTCATCTTGTTCCAACTTTATTGCATTATCAAAATGAACCTATAAATTCTTGCAATCTTTACCGTCCATATTAATTAGTTCCTATCTACATATCTCTAAAAGGTCCTCCGGCCCTTCCTAAAAGACCCTTCCAGAAAGACCTTTTAAGGATGTTTGAAGAACTAATATTGTGGAGGGTTTTAAGGAAGTATGAAGATTATAAGGGCTTATAAGAAATATTAAAAGATTATAGATATTGAAAAGTAAAAGAACTTCTTTCATCTTTCATTACATATTTATGTACACCTTAATTAATTCAAATGAGCGACAAAAATATTTTCAAGACATAAAAAGAAATTGTGAAATCTATCAAAAGTGAAGTCTAAAAAACTAGAACTATTTTATTTTCTAGATCAGTTCTCATAATTAATTAGCTTCAACTGAGAAAAGGATAATGCCATTAATATTGTTGACTTCAATTTGGCTGGGCGATTGCTCTTAAGGTTTGAAGCCTTGATCGGTAACTGGTGCTCGACCAGATTCCTATGATCGATCAAGGTCACGCATTAATTCTGAATATATTAGAGTGGATGAGCAAATCTAATAATTAACAGTTAATATGAGAAATCACATAATTCATCTTGAAAGCTATAATTCACCCAGCAACGAATTGGATACGCACTGCTTGAACGCAAATAATTAAGAAGTCGCATGCACAGGTGCGTGTTTACCGTTCACAAATATAATATAATATAATAAACAACACTGCAGCCAAGACGCACCTACCCGTATCCGTGGGCAAAGCTGATAGGACATACCAATATCACATGCTCATTTCCCTTTTTTCTGCCTTGATGACAGAGGCGATCCTTCACGGAATCCCGGACACCTTGTTCAAGTAAATTAAAAATGATCCGGGATCTGATCATCACTTCTCTCCGGCCCCCTGCAGAATCTGAAACGTCCCCTCATGTCTTGGTAATCTATTCATCTCATTCCAGGGATCCCATCTGCGGTGTTATCTTCCCTCTGGAAGCGAGCATATATATATGTATATATACTTCTCGATCTCTCCTCCTTTCTAATTTCCAGCTGCCGGAAGGAACCCAAGTGGAAATAGCTAGGTGGTGAGACGACAGAGAAGTCAGTCTCAGAGGGCAGGCCATGCCCGGGACAGCAGTCCTCTGGCTGGCTGGCTGGCTCCAAATTTGAAGGCTCTCATCAGGAACGCGACCGAGGACTAGCTTCTGGTCTGCGAGAGACAGTGGCATCGCACGCGACGGTGGGAAGAGGGTTGGAGCATTCGAGCTTCCCGTGGTCCTCGTGGCAGGAAGCAAAGCTTTTAGAGATCGATGGCGCTCTCATCAGATCAGTGGTGGGCGAGAAGGATGGCCTAGAGAAATCTTTCCAATACAGTCATGCACAGGCACTGTGCAGCTGCAGGCCGCGGCCTAACTCAACCTCTACAGCAAGGCGTATCGCGCGCAGACAAAACATGTACAGATCAGTGAGGCAGCCGCGTCAGGGCAGTGAAATTTATGTGCCTCCCACCCCATCAGCGTGCAGCAGCAGCATCTGTCTCGCACATGTCCTTGCTTTTGTCTGTTTGCGGTCTCTGATCAGGTGACGGGTTTTACAAAATTTTACCAATTAAGTGCACTTCTCCCTTGTAACCGATCGACCGACCATATTAAGGCACCGCTATAAATAATTAATTAAGCCTCTAATTAAGCAAACACAACTCTAAATGGTACACGCGCGTTGAAAGGTCACTGCTCTAGAGCACCATTTACGCCCTCTCCAAAGGCAATGGCTCAGTTTGTACACGTACACGGACGGGTGAAACATAAAGAAAAGAAGAAGAAATTCGTATTTTCTTTAACAATAATTAAGGAACGTCCCAGCAGAGCAGCTCACTGTTCGCAGAATGGTATACACCTTGACTTCAGCTGGTCGGGGGGTGGGAGATTAAGCCTTTCACACTTGAGCCACTGCACACATTCCGCTGCAGATTCAATATTACTCCCAAGAAAGAGAAAATGGTTGCTGGTGCAGGCGACCACCGTTTCGAGGCCTCGCAGGCCCTGATCTAGCAGCTGCTGCAGGCCCTTCACTCCTTTGCTCAGCTTTTCGCCAACCACTTCGCACTAATTTTATTTTATTTCTTTTTACCTGAATATATCCACAGCTAGCTAGCCGGGACATGTGTGCATAGCCTTTCTTACCTGTGTTGTGTCCACTGGACTGTTGGGTGTTCGATTCGGTACCTCAAATGCACCAACAAATAGTGCAATCCACCTCCGATCCGTAAAATTCGATCTAATTGGCAAGTTTATGTATTAGATTAGTATTTGGGTCAAAAGGAATTAATCACCTATATTTCTTACGAATTAGGTCATGTATTACTCTAAATTTCAACCGGCCGATTTGATCCACTCCCATCCACATATAATTATGAATTGGATTGGATCTCTAATCTCTAAACTTGCGGATATCCGCTCCAATCTCTTTTACAATTTATACTTAAATGTTATTACATATGTAGTTTAAGAAATCAGACCCAAGATTAGTAGTCGGATCCGGGACCACAAAACCCGGATCCGAATGTCATTGGACCCTCTCCTATTTTCTGCTAAACCCACGAACAATTTGCATGGAAGTCAATCCATAATGCTTTACCCGTAATACTATAAATTAATGCCAACAAGTTTGCTTTAACCTATTGATCTACTTCGCGTACCAGTTCTGACTTAAGTATCAGAGTGGAACCCTCCGAGATCTCTCGGGATCCATTTAGTTGTGTTCATTGTCATTATAAAAAAAATCGGCTGGAGGAAAGAAAAAAAAACAAACTCCAAGTCAACAAAAAAATTGAAAGCTTTGCAAAAAATTTGTGAAAGAAATGTTAATTTTTTAATGTATAAAATAAAACTTTAATATCTAATTAAAAATTAAGAATATCTAGGATAAAAATGAGTGAGTTTCTTTGAAAAAGGCATATATAATCTTTTCAAAAATACATGATTCTATAGCTACTTTTTTTAATTTATAAAGATTTTAAAGATTCTTTCAAAAAATCATAATTCATTCGTAAAAAATATGTTAAATTGTGATTCAAAAGATTCTTTCAATATATTGTGATTATATATACAGAGAGAAAGATAGAGAGAGAAAGAGAAAGACTCCATTCTTATATTAAAAAAAATAAAAACCATTATAACATTTTAAATATTCAATTACCCTAGTGCATGATCATGAAATTTAACCATAATTGTCCGATCGGCTGCCACCTTTGATTTTCATAGAAAATTAACCAAAATTTAACCATAATTTAACCATAGAAAATTATATCAATTACTCATGTGATTGTTCCCATCCCGTATATATATATATATATATATATATATAAAGACAATGAGGGAGATGATGGGGAGCCTTCGTGGGGCAAAGATGATGGATGATTTAGTTTTATCTGTTCTTTGTGATGTTGGAGCACTACATTGATCTTTAGTTGACATTGATCTTGTGATGCATTTGTTTATATGCATGTAATGTTATGTAGTATTGTTTTAGATGTAGTAGATTTGTGACATATATTACATGTGCTTTGTAACGATTATCTTGTTTTCAATAAGTTGTAAATTTGTGAAAATTGCATAATTCATTGAATTTTTTTTTAAAGAAGATTGATGGTGACAGCTACAGTGGTTACCATTTATATTCTGCAACAGCTTGAGTCATTTATATTATCTTTTTGTACCGTAAAATTTATTATTTTATGATAGTGGCGGATGGTAGGTGTCACTATTGTGTTAGTCGCGAAGGCTCTAGCCGTTGCTATAACAATTTTTCAATTTTTTGAAATTTCCTTATTTAATACTGACGACTTAGGTTGCGATGGTCTAAGCCTAGCACTGAAGGTTAGAAACCATCACATTTATGTTATCGGCGAAACTTCTCACGTAGGGCTGTCAATGAGTCGGGCCGGCCAGCAGGCTTTTGGACTGGGCCGGAGGGGGGATGGGTTTCGAGCTGAGCCCGCGGGCCAAAGTCAAGTCTCTGGTTCCCTCCATCAACCAGATGCGGCGGAGGCCGGAAGCACTGCATGCAGAGATCACCATCACCGACGGCCTTTGCCGCTGACGATCAGGATCCTGGCCATAGAGCTTTGACCTCCATGCAAAGGTGGGCTTCGCCAATGCTAGGAGCTTCAAACCCCCCTGCCGGATTCCAGTGCGTGTGGCTAGGATTTCGATCGCCAGCTGCAGAGGTCGCTAGTGATGGCGCACGCAGTAGAGCTTGCTACGCCACCGCAGAACAGCAGCCCTTTTCTCATCCCTTGCACTTGTCTGCAGCTGCCTTGCATGCACAGGTCAAACAACAGCAGTTCCAGGTGCGGGAGCAAGATCTTTACCAAGCGCCGACCGTGGAGATGCATCGCCCGTGCCAGGAGGTGATCCATCGACATTGCCGCCGGCCACACTGAGAGATCGACTGTGCCCGACTGCCTTAGGCGGTCGTCGTCGTCGCCGCTCCAGGAGGTCTGATTTCCACCACTGCACAAGAGGATTCGCTGCTCCATGCTCAAGGGTTCCGTTTCCTTTGGAGCCGGAAAAGGAGAAGGGAGGTGGCATTTTGTGGCGCATTTCTGGAACGGGATGAGGGGAAAACTGAGAAGCGGGCTGGGTCAGGCTGACCACGGGCCTTGGAACATGTTGCCGGCAGGCCTGGCTGGGCCAAGCCAGACCAGGGGCTCGGCTGGCCTGACCATGAGCTGGGTCGGGCCCAGCCCATTGACAGCCCTAGCAAGCCGTCACTATTATAACAGTGATGGATTTTATGGCGACAGTTTAACAACGAGTGCATTTAGTATGTTTCAGCGACAGATTTGTTCCAGCCATCGCCAATGCACCTATTTGTTGTCGTGAGGGCACCGCTGCGAATTGAAGCCTGCTATATGGCAGGAATATATAGGATGATGGAAGGAGAACCTTCCCTCCGCCTCCGGGGTGTGTGATCAAATATTTGACGCATGTATGTATGTATGTATATATATTTGCATATCAACATCATCTTCTGAGTACCAGCCGTGAACAGAGGATAGCCGCTGAAATGAAGTAAAATAACATCTGAGCAAATTATAGGCATCGAAATTAATTATAAGGACTAGTGGAGTGGTGCCAAAATAGGCTGCATCCCACATGTTTGCTTTAATTGTTCCCCCCCACTGCTGATGTGATGCAACCAAGGCCTATCTACTATCTGTAATTAAGCTTAATGGAGGCAGATGAGACGACGCTTTGCCCAAGAAGGGAGAAAACAAGAAGGCAGCTAGCGGTCCGTGCCCAGTACGCTGTCCACAGTCACCACCCTTGCCAACCGCCAGCTCGCTCGTCAGCATTTCTTTGTCACTCCGAAATCATGTCTGCAGCAGCCTGTCTTCTCCCTTCTGAGGAGAGGTGCTCTGTCGTCAAGGACAGAATAGTGTTTCTGAATGATTTGGTTTGGGCTCGTTTCCCTGCTGGTACGTATAGTAGAGTAGTAACAAATATGGAATGGGGGATGATGATGATATTATTATTATTATTAATTATTATTATCATTGAAATATGAGATGATGATGATGGTGATGATGATGATTAAAATGGTGAACAGACAGACTGATGCGCATCCTTCAAAAACTATCACCAGGTAACGGAGACCGGCTAATTAAAGGCGTCCACCTCCAAGTTCAACGACTTTTGAAGCCAATCCCAGGCCCACCTCTTTATCTTTAAACATGCTACACTTAGAGACTCTCAAAAAGACTACCATGGGCTAGCTACCCAAGACCCATCGGCTATCGACTTCGCATCCACTCAGTCCAGAGAGATGTCAGAAAATCCTGCTAATCCTCAAGGTGAAAAATGGCCCGCTCACGCATTTCTGTCAAAAGGATGTTTTACCAAACAGATTATTCGTAGATTTGTGAACTTTAGTTATGGCACCGCCTATTACAAAAATACAATTTAACTTAATGAGTTGTTTTTGCCCTGTTAATGATCTAGAAACTCATCCTTGCGCCTCCTATCGCCAACCTGGCTGCGCTTACCCCACTTTGCACGAGGTACGTGAAGTGGTGTGAGAGCTGGAAAAGTAGTCCGCGGCCTCCTTCAGGTAATGGAGTACATAGCACCCCTGCGTGGACCTCATGTTCGCCTCAGATGGCACGCATGAGTTAAAGTCCAAAAAATAACTAAAATACTATATATGTGACTTATAACACCTGCATTTTTTTTCTCAAAATAACCAAGGAAAAGTGTAAAACTGCTTCCATTTAGAATGTGCGCCAAACACGGCCTCAGTGACCCAGCTCGGTAACTTCGAATCCTGTGCTCGACACGAGTGAAACAAAAAAATGCCGACTGGTGTCGTGAACATAAGTTCGTGATAGAGTAATGCAATGGTCACCATACACAGCCTGGTAAATGGCGGCTGGTAACGTAATCCGATCCCAAAGGGTCGGAAAAGAAACTGTTTGCGGAAAAGGTGGAAGGATGCTGAATAATTCCCTTGCTTAATCCTTCCTCTTCATTTAACATCCTAGACGAAGAGAACCCGTTAGAAACGACAATGACAAGCTAACTCGGTAACAGTTGTTATACACAACGGTAGCTTTCATAGAGGCTGCGTAATGTTTGCTGTATGCGCATGCGGTGTGGACGGCTGTATGACGGTGCCTTTTCTAATTTTTTTAAGCTATTCACTGATCTGAAGACTCGCTTCATCTTGACCTTCATATCATCTGACCTCTGATCAAAAAAAGGAGAATAATAAGACCGCACGCTAACACAATCCAAATCATCAATCGCACAATGTTCCATGGCGCACGGTGCATCAAGTATTACTCTTACAGCTCCTTGGCAACTTTAGAGTTAGTGTTGACAGCATTCCAACAGATCTCTGAAACAACTCAAGCAGACTGCCGGTACTCCGATAAATCAGATTTCTTTGTTGCTCAGCCGCAGTCGGAAAGAACAGTCCACCTAACATTTGCGTAGGAAAAATTAGATACAAGATTTTTCGACTAATTTCAGCTCACAACGATCATCACCTTCTTTGATGCCCATGTGGCTCCTACGCTATAAAAAGTCAATCGAATAAGTTTGAGAACCTCGTAAGAAACCAGTGTTATACTTGGGCAGCTACTGCCAGGGGAAAATATGCATTACATAGTTACGGAACAAGAGACGACTGCAGCCTCGAAAGTGCTCGGTAGCAATAAACCGCGAATGCCATTTGAACACAGTGAACAAGTACCAAAGGAATAAGTCGAGGTTCCTTTATGTCTCGGGCGGTCAGTAACAGTAGAAGCTTGTTTGGCCGATTCCATCAAGTACACACTCATTGGCGTCACAGTAACAATAGAAACAAAAAGATTTAAGGGCACATATTTTCAGGACGTAGGCTTCTTTATTGACATCAACAATCACCATGCCAACAACAACTTCGACGCTGAGGGAGCCTCGAGCATCTCAAGGAAATTAGGCCAAACAATATCTATTTGACGTTCCAGCAAGACCAAGACAAGCGACACAAATTACGTCTTACAATATTGTTCTATATTACATACAGGCGGAACAGAAATAGGACACCGGTGGCCTTTAAAGGCCTTCCTCCCCAGACACCACCTTGACATCCCTTCTCTGACGCTGCTGCAGGTGAGGAACAAAATTGTAATGACATGGCCCATAGGCAAACGGAAGAAAACTGACATGGGTGTACGAGGCGGCCAAAATGTGTAAGAATTAGGAAAGAAATGCAGTAAACAACTATCTTCCCAGGCCATTTAACCAGCCAGTTGGCTTGAGATTTTCAATCCACGGACCAAATAATGCTTACCTCTCACCTTCCATCATGGGTGACACTTCGGTTCTTGCTTGCCCCAGTGGTTAAAATGACAACTCACATCATCTAATATGGCCACAACATTCACTTTTTCCGATGTTTATCCCTTTTAGCTTTAATAAATCTCCTCCCAGGCTTGTCACCTACCCCACTGCCCACTGAGAAACCCCCACTGCCCACTGAGAAACCCCCACCAAACTCAAAACTGCCAGTTCCCTGAAATGGAGTTTGTGGAAAAGCAGAGGGCTGAGGGCCAGCAAACTGAAAGACAGGTGCTCCTGAAGGGGTAGCTGGGGAACCAAATGGTATATTTGAACCAGGAACATTGGATGGTTGGCCAAAAGTTGGAATAGAAGGAATTGTCGACTGAACTGTGTCATCAGCCATACTGTCCTCAATGTTCATCTGATCATTCCCAGGTGAGCCGGAAGCAAAGCCCACAGTTGGCGTTGAGATCTCAAAAGCAGGAGCTGCTGGGGAGAGAGAAGCCGACGATGTTGTAGTGCCAAATGAAGTAAATGAGAGTGCTGGGGAGCTTGTTGTAGTTGCTTGAGTGAAAATGAAGGCTGATGAGGTTGCAGCAGCGGACGAAGTGAAAGTCGGTGGTGAACTTAATGAAGAACCAAATGGTGTGGTAGCTGAAGCAGTAGATGATGTTGCAGATGAAAACATTGTGGAGGTGGAAGATGAATTCAATACAGAACCAAACATTGAAGTGGTTGATTGAGAACTCGAACCAAACAAGCTGGGGGATGTCATACTTGGTGCAAAGGAAGAACTGCTGGGTGCACTGGAAGAATCAGCATCTGCAGGAGATGAAGTCGTATAACTCTGTCTAAACCCAGAGCTTGAAGCAAACGGCTTTGTACTGCTGGTCAAGGATCCAAATGCCAAACTGCCAAAACCAAATGTAGAACCAGCCAAACCAAATGCTGGAGATGAAGTTGGACTGAGCTGACTATTCATGTTCTGTGTAAAAGGTGAAGTCCCACTTCCAGCATTAGTCACTTGAGTGCCAAATATCAATCCAGCAGTACTACTACCACTGGATGATGCCGACACACCAGAACCAAAGATGCTTGTGCCCATGCTTGATGTTGTTGCCGCAGTAGAACTGATAACACCAAAAGGTGATTCCTTGACAGGTTCAGGACCCAAACTTGTTGATCCAGATTTCATTGCAGATGAAACTGGACCAGTGGAAACTGCTGAAATGGTCCCAAACTGAAGCGAGGTCACTGCAGGGAAAGCAGATGAAGCAATAGACAGACCACTGGAAGCACTTGTGCAAGCTGAACTTGCAGATACAATTGCACCTGCTGAGCTACCCAAAAGAGATGGTAAAGGTGCAGCAGAAACTGAGAATATGGATGAGGTTGATGCTAGGGAACCATTGCTTTGGCTGGAGTTTGTTGAGGCGGCAAACCAAGAGGTGCTTGAGGTGGTTGAAGGCATTATACCCGACGAACTCATACTTCCAACTGATTTAAACAAATCTCCAGGCCTCTGAGTAGTATCAGTTTTACCAGATTCTGACTCCACTGGAGTTGTTACCGTTGCAGGAGTCACACTGGTGCAAGACATAAAGCATCAAATAAATATAATTGGAATATCAGTATTTGACAATGCACTGAAATACAAATGCTTAAGCAGATTCAGGATGCAAGTACAGCTAGGAGAAAGGAATGACAATCAAATCATCACTTTTGGTTCCAGACAGGTTATCATTTGCAATAAATAGAATGTTATGCTAGAACGTAATTCCTGAGAGATACATCAGATCCTAGCTGACCATAACCGATGCGAAACATTTATGACCGGTTAGCAGACGAATGGATACATAGTACACATATATGCAACCGCTCCTGAACCTATCCACAGATTATGACACAATAAAAGCATAATATGCACAAAATTGAGGAAAGTACAAGTATCCATATTACTTTTTACAAGAAGAAAGCATCCAGTCTATGTTCTAGAATCCACCAGCAGTTAAACTACTAACGATGCTTGTGAAACAATGGTATAGAACCATCATCCTTAGTTCAAAAAAGACATGACAGATCCATCTTGAGGAAAGTACAAGAAGCATCCTTCTAAATTCTAGGAATCCACCAGTAGCTGAGGATCAACAAATAGAACCATCATCTTTAATAAAAAAAGGCCATGACAGAGCTACAATTCTACATTGCCTAAAGCTCTTATTCTGCAAAAGAAATGGTGGATGGATTTTCAGCCTAAGTTATATATTATGAGGTGGAGTTCTTGGCAGTCCTATTGTCTTATTTTCTATAGTTATTTCTAGCATCTAAGATCTTTTGCATATGTAAGATAGTTTTCAGTGTTTGATTTACTTTGTCAAGGGTGGGTCTTAACATACTTTGCCATCTCTTCTGATATCTCCGAGATCTCTCGAGAATCTCTCTCTCTCTCCCCAAGTATCCTGAGAGGAGATTCCACTGAGATCAAGACCAAGACGAAGACAGTGAAAGAATAATGGAAAAGAATAGAGTTAAGGAGGAGAAGAGGAGAGATAAGAATACCAATAGACGGGATGAGGATGATGATAGAGTAGGAGGAACTTTCTAAGACATTGAGACGATATCGAGAGCCAAAGACTTGTATATGCGCAAATATATTTTTGCATTTTCTTGTTATTATTATGTTAATATAAAATCATACGGAATGGCTAAATGTATAAAATTTAAAGGTTATTTCAACAATATAAGAGGTCATGATTTATGGTCGTTGCTCATGATCTCCCTGAAATCTTTTCGAAATATCTTCTCTTCGGCATTCTGAGGCAATGTTGAAACACAATTGGCGTTCCTTGTATGTGTACATTTACAGCGTACTCATATGTGGATGTGTATTTATACGTGTAGGTGTATATGGTTGTGTATGTGTATTTGTTGGTGCAGGTGTAGGTGTATATGGTTGTGTGTGTATTGGTAGGTGTATCATGTATGTGTGCATAGTGTTATCATAGATACATGTCCTGAGATTTTGTCCCGATCTCCCAAGCTTTTACCAAGATATCTCCAAAATCTCTTCTCTCCGTCCCCCACGAGACGGACCCAAGATCCGAGATGGCAAACCTTGGGTCTTACTTAGTGGACAGCATGCAATAGTATGCAATTCTCTCAAGGGACTTTACAATAAACGCATTCGGCCAGGATTTGCACCTCCGAAAGGAGTTAAGCAAATATTCCCAAATAGAAATGAAGCACAAGCCAATTGCAACAGTCAGCATTATAGTTGGTGAACTACCTGCCAATGACTAATCAATCTTAATAAATCAAATGTAACGCTTTCTGGCCATGAAAACATAACACAACAAAAAAATAATTCCTGAATGCATGCCAAGAATAGAGATTACCTTCCAATCAACTGCCCCTTTGAATCTGACTTTGCCCCACTTGAAGGTTCGGTGAAGCTCGTCATGCTTGATGAAAATGTCAATGGAGTAGTAGTTTTGGAACTAAAAGTAAATATAGGAGCAGTGACTTGTTCAGTAAATGGAGCAGATTTCTCAACAGCAGGGGATGGCATGGTAGGCGTCGAAGGAGGCTGAGACTGAGATGATGCAAGTTGGAATGTAAAGCCAGTGTCTTTATCAGCGACAGCAGATCTATCAGTAACCCCCTTTCCGACCTCTTTACTTAATGTGAGGTTAGACGCGAGATTACATTCAGAGGAAAATGGAGATGGTTTCTTTTTTACTCGAGTCTCAGAGATGAAAATCTTGGGTTCTTTCGCTGATGCTTCTATTTTTTCCTTTACAGCTGCTGAAGAACCTGATTCTCCGCTATTATTGTTGTCATCCTCAAGCTCCAACAAGGCCTTTATAAGCATGACAAAACACAGAAGTAAACCAAACATAACAGGTCATTCCCATATATACAGAAAGAATAGGACATATGGAACAGAGTTTCAAACTTTCATGTGGTTGAAGAAAGGAAGGATGAGACCCATACCTCAGGAGCCTGCATTGTGAATCCTGGTTTCTTTTGCAGTGAGCTACCAGCAGAATGTGGGAAAATGGAGCCCACAGAACCTTTAATGGGCCTAGTATCTGCAAAAGAAACAAGGACACTGTCCAAACCTTTGGCTTCCGATCCCATCTTAAAATCTGCAGTGGTAGGCTTTGAAGGGCCATTTTCCTTAACCTTTTCCTGCCTTGGAGATGCTGAATTTCCTAGGCGTGAATAATCTGGATCCTCTAACTTACCATTCTCCACACTGAATACCTTTGATGAATCTATCTCTGCCACACTCTTTAAAGCTTGTCCATGTAACATGTCTACTGTCAACTTGGCTGGTGACTCGTGCCTGGAAACAGTTTTAATCACAGATGATTTCTCCTTTGGGGAAGGCACTAATTTATCAAGTTGATGCAAAATCTTCCTTGCCATCTCACTGGACTGGGGAGGAACAGAAGCATAACTACTTCTCTTATCTCCATTTTCTGCAGCCTTCTGGTGTGAGGTGTCATACTTGGGGTCCTGAGATGGGAGAGGCAGCTGAATGGAGAAATTAGATGGTTAGATATTATCCAAATCGTTCGATGTTGAAGGAAGAAACTTCCCAGGAACAAGCAAGGTCATGTCTTTTGAGGGAGATACCAAATTAGACTTCAGCCGAATTCTACGAATGGGACCGAAAGATCCGATATCACTTTCTAGGACTGAACACCTCTGTTTCAGGACCTATTACCAATTCAAAAATAACGTTAGTAGTCAGATTAAAGAAAAAAGTCTAGCAAGTCTTAACAGAGAAACAGTCAAGACGAGGTTTGGCAGAAAATGAAAATCTTCACGTGTAAAACACCAGACTACGTCAAGAAGCTGATTGGATGACAGTAAAAGTGCCAAATGCATATGTTAGTAAGAGGTAGACTTTGTAAAGAAAAAGTGAATAAGTACACTGCAGACTCAGTTTAGCCCTTTCCAGCCTCTCTGGTAGGTTCCCAGAGACTTACTAGGCTGGGTAGTGGTAGATGAATCAGGGGATAGCCTACTCACCATTACGATTGTTAGTTAATGATTATCTTCGTCAATTCAGATAGAAGGATGAGTCATCGTCGGTGTAAGAACCGACTATGAGTTACTGACCAATCTAGAAAGAAAGAAAGAAAGGACTCACTCTTGAAATCCGAGGATGATAGCTTGTAAATAATAATTTATATACTCTAAATATTAATTATAGCTATCAGTAGAATATAGTTTACCACTAATAAAAGATAAAGGAAAAGAAAAGGAAAAACATGAAATCTGATCAATGTTAGATTATGATATCAAGTTATGATTGTTGTTCATATTTCGTATGCTACTTGTTTTAGTTAGTATTGTAGAAATTACATACATATCATGTTGCACCTCAAAAAGGTAAGTAAAATCATGTATATGGAAGAATGAGAGAATGGGGTAATATGTGTGGGAGATAACAGTAAGGACATAAATGATCCCTACTGAGATCTCAACTAATGAATTCTTGTAAAAGATAAAATAATATTTTTTAGGAATAGAAGACACAGAATGAGATCAATGTACGCTTGAAAATTTAGGTACGGCCAGTTTGTTCAAATTCTTGGAATATGTATTTTATTTATCTCACATTTCTGTTATATTATGAACATATTGTCATTATTGTTCTTACACTTTTATGTTTTTTATTATTTTATTTTAGAATTGTGCACCTGCCGGAGGTCCATAATCGAGATCGTTAAAGCAGGTCTGGTAATACATGCACAAGATGAAACAAAATGATAAGATGAATAACTCATGTTCTCAGTATGACAGTTACATATCCCAACTGGCCATTACTTATAAATGAATACAGTAGTTCAAGATAAGGAATATTAATCGTATTGTGATGGGTGATCTCAAGTGACAGTAGGATTTGTGAGAATAGGTGTGTATTTCTTCAATCAAAGAAATAGTTAATGAAAACCAGAAAGAGGCAATAGTAACATGTTGAGAACCTACTAAGACAGAAGTGTTTAAGCAAAGAGGAAGCTTTAATCTACGAGGATAGGAAGACCTTATTAGCTATTTAAATAAAGAGAAATTGGCAACAACCATTTATTATGCTAATAGATTATTGTAGGCAATTTACATACAAGAGAATGGTCTATAATTGAGCACCTCTAGTAGTAAAAATGGAAGAGAAGATGGAAAATCGTACAATAGGTGGGCATGAAAGATTGGAGTTGGGTTGGATTTAGAAACTAAGGGAACTATAAATGAAGCACATAGAATTATTTAGGATTGACAGTGGTGATCCTTGTCCTTATTAGGACGTGGGGTGAACAAGAAACATGATAATTAAGGTTAAAGGCTGGACTCGTAGCAAACCAGATCAGTTTAAAGACAAGCAAACCTATTCGGCTGGCTAGTATGGAAAGTGAACCACAAATATTCTTAACCATAACGAAGAATTAATTACAAATATGCATGAATTGATAGATTTAAGTTAAATTTTCTTACAGAAGTCAAAAGTAAAAGAAAAAAAAGTGACAAGAGTCTTAATAAGGCAAAGCGCTTTAGGAGGAGAGGGATCCCTATTTGGCTAGATTAAGAAGACTTTATTCGCTGTCCATGGGAAGGGAATCCGACAGCAGCGGCCTAGCATGGTTATGAACACTAATAGGTAATCCACATGCAAAATGAGAGTTTATAGATGAATAGTCTAAAAGTGTCAACTCTACATGTAGTATTCAGTATGGATCCCAATAAAGCACCGGGACCCGATGGGTTTTCCCTTGGGTTTTACCAATTTTTTTGGGATACTATTAAAGAAGACTTGGTTAATCTTGTCCAGGAATTCTATAACAGTCCGGAAAGGATTAAAATTGTCAACTCTACATGTATTGTCCTTATTCCGAAATCAGAAGGTGCTGAAAAAATGGCTGATTTTCATCCTATTAGTTTACTCAACGAATGTTATAAAATCATAACCAAGATTTTGACATCTCAGCTCAAGAAGGTTATTCACAAGCTTGTTGCAATCAACCAGTCAACATTTTTGCAAGGAAGATTCATACTGGATAACTATATGGCAGCTTATGAAGCAATCTACTATTATAAGATTAGAAACAAGCAAGGTGTTCTGTTAAAGTTTGATTTTGAAAAGGCTTATGATGGAATCAACTGGAATTGTCTTCATAAAACTATGGAACTCATGATATTTAATGTTAGATGGATAAGATGGGTTATGAGCTATATGTCCTCCTCTATATTCTCTGTGTTGGTTAATAGAGAACCGTGCGGTTACTTCAACAGTTCTAGAGGAATAAGACAAGGAGATCCTATGTCACCGCTTCTTCTTTTTGTTATTGGTCAGATTTTAAGTTCTCTTTGGGACTCTGCAGCTCAACAAGGCCTGATTGAGGGGTTTAGAATTGGTAGAAGTAATATCCACTTATCTCACCTTCAATTTGTAGATGATACTTTGTTGTTTACACCCGGAAGCAATGAGGATATTCAGAATATCAAAAGACTGCTGATTTTGGTGGAGGTTATTACTAGATTGAGGATCAATTATGAGAAATCTGAAATTGTTGGGTTGAATATGCCACAGCATAGACTATAGGAAATTGCAAGTTCTTTAGAGTGCAGAGTCACTAATTTCCCTATCAAATATCTGGGTTTGCCCTTATCGGACGCTGCCATTAGGGTTAGGGATTGGGATGGCCTAATCAAGAAGTTTGAGAATAGATTGGAAGGGTGGAAAGGTAACTTTCTTTCAAGTGGAGGGAGATTGATTCTATCCAAATCTGTTCTTTCTTCATTGGCTATCTACTATGCTTCTATTTTCAAGATTCCAAGGACTGTGAAAAAGATTATTGAATCAGCTAGAAGTTCTTTGCTCTGGTCTGGAGGGAAAAGGGAGAAGAGAGGACTTCATTTCATGAATTGGAGAAATGTGTGTAGAAGTAAGGAACAAGGTGGTATTGGCTTATGTGGACTTGCCACCTTCAATAAAGCCTTGTTAGCTAAATGATTGTGGAGAAGGGGGGAGTGCTCGGATGCTCTCTGGGCTGTTATTGTTAAGGACTTCTATTTTTATTCTGAGAATAAATGGAGCCTCTATTCTTCAACCAGTTACAGCTTGTCCCCCATATGGAAGCATATACTAAAGAGGGCTGATTTCATGGCCATTTCCTTTGACATCCAAGTTGGTAATGGTTGCGATACAAAATTTTGGAAAGACAAATGGTGTTCTACCTTGGTCTTTTCTTCTCATTTCAGCAATTTATTCAACATTACTCATAATCAAGAGGCTTCGGTTGAGGAAGTATTATCTCATAGTGCTGCAAGTCAGATCAATTTGCGGTTGAGAAGGGACCTTACTGAAGTGGAGATAGAGGAACTCTTAACTCTGTTTAATCTTATCAATGGAGTTAGGCTTCATGGAGAGGTGCATGACAAGAGAGTTAGGAGATGGACTAATAATGGGCTTTTTTCGGTGAAGTCCATTGTTCAACTGTTGAATGATGGTGGTTGTAGGGTTTGGTGGAGGGACTTACTATGGTCTAACTATCTTCCAAATAAGATTTAGGTGTTTCTGTGGAAACTGGCTTTCAGACTTCTTATGGGAAGGAGGGCTAAGAAGCTTCATCTCTCTGGGAGTTCTTTATGTGTTTTCTGTGCACTCTTTGAGGAGGACCAAAAGCATTTATTTTGTGGCTGTGGTATTATTTCTATTCAATGGAAGATTTTTTGCAGATTATTTGGACTGATTTGGGTGGAGCATTCTTCTGTGTTGGATCTTTTAAGTTGGTGGATTATTGTATGTCCTTTTAAAGACCTTAAACAATTGTGGTTTCTCATCTGTCCGGCTCTGATGTGGACCATCTAGTGTGAGAGAAATAGGAGGAAATTCTGTGACCAATTTTCTAGTGCTAATGAATTATTGAAGAATACATTTAGATGGGTGGAAGAGTGGGGAAGAGCTGCTGATATTCTTAAAGAGGGGTGCAATGTAATTTTTGACAAGGCCAGTGTGTGGAGAGTTTTTTTTTTTTTTTTGAAAAAAAGTTCGATGTACCACCAATTTTATTGCGATAAAAAGAGGGAGTACATCCAAAACCCTAGAGGAGGGATTCCTCTGGGAAGGAAACAGAAAAAAAGAAAAAAGAAAATTACAATCGACTCATTAGTCTATTCCAATTGTCACTTGAAATGTCCAAGATATGTCTTGACCACTGATACCAAAATGATATCGCTTGTAAACAGATGTTTTCAATGTAGATTCTGCCCCCCTTGAAAATGTTATCATTCCTATTCTTCCAAATGCTCCAACAGATCGCATGCAGCAGAATTTTCAACATCTTTTGTTTTTTCATAGGTATTCCTGCTGAAGTATTTCGAAAAAATGAGAACATCTCTTCTATGTGTTGAAAATTCATATTTAAATTCAACCTGGCAGAAAAAATGCTCCATACTTCTTTACTGACTGCACCATGGATGAATAAATGGTTCACATCCTCATCTTCCATGTTACACAGCGAGCATATAGTTGATCCATTGGAATCCCAGTCTCTTCTATAAATTTTTGACACAATTCTATTATGGAATACTAACCACATAAATGCTCTAATCTTCAGGGGTGACTTAACCTTCCAAATATCTTTACACACTGGAGTGTTAGGTAGATTGCCTTCAATCAAAGCATAAAGTGATTTAACAGAGAATATCCCATTGTTTGCATTCCATAAAACTGTGTCTTGTTTCTGTGGCTCCAATTTAACCTCATACAGAAGAGTCATCAGATCTGAAAATTGTTCCATTTCTGCATCCAATAGATTTCATCTGAGGATAATATTCAAGCAAAAAATCCCCTCCTCGTAAGTGTATAACTCATCAATATTCTTCCATTTATCCACTGTAAGATTATAGATAAGAGGAAATCTCTCTTTAAGAAAAGACTCACCTGCCCATCTATCATGCCAGAAAAGAGTATTTTTACCATCTCCTACTGAGATCTTACTGAAATTGAGTACCCATTCCGCTGATTTCATGATTCCTTTCCATATAGGTAAAAAGCTTCTGCAATTTATGTTGAAGAAACTGAATCTGCCACTTTTTGCATAATATCTGTGTTTCATTAACTCTTTTCATAAATGTGGTTCATCATTCATCATTCTCCAATGCCATTTTCCCAATAGAGATAGATTCATAATATGCAGATTTTTAACCCACAATCCTCCATTCTTCCTTGGTTGGCATACTTGCTTCCACTGCACCAAAGGAATGCCTTTCTTATTAGCATTATTTCCTCCCCATAAGAAACCCCTTCGGATTTTATCAATCTTCTTAATGACCACCTTGGGTATAGTAAATACTGACATGTAGTAAACTGGCATCGAGGACAGGACTGAATTGAGGAGAGTGATCCGACTTCCAAGACTTATATTCTTGGCCTTCCACTGTGATAATTTCCTATGTAGTTTGTTAATTAATGACTCCCATTCAGCACTCCTTGTAGCTTTGTAATGTAATGGTAATCCCAAGTAAACAATCGGAAGCTTTTCGATCCTGCATTGAAGTACCTGAGCACACTCTTGCAGTTCCTCTTCCTCCATATTAACTCCTATGATGGATGTTTTGTCAAAATTGATTTGAAGTCCTGATGTAAACGCAAATGACTTGAGTAAAAATAGAAGCCTCTGTAGCTGATCAATCCCTCCTTCTAAAAAGAATAGGCTATCGTCTGCGTATTGCAGATGAGAGACACTAAAACCAGGATATAGTACTTTAACCCCTTGAAACCAGTTTTTCTCTTCTGCCCTTTGACACATGTAACTAAGAATGTTGGCCACTAGAATGAAAAGATATGGAGATAAAGGGTCTCCTTGTCTTAAACCTCTAGAACCCTTGAAAAAACCTTCCACTTTGCCATTGATAAGCATAGAGAACATTGCAGTAGTTACACAATTTTTCAGAATTTCCACCCATTGGTTTGGAAAGTCATGTATGTTTAAAACATTCCACAAACACTCCCAAGAGACTTTATCATAGGCTTTGTGAAAGCCCAATTTTATCAAAATTCCTTTCCTCCTCTCCTTCTTCATGACAAACAGTAATTCATGTGCAGTAATGAAAGAATATATCACGTTTCCGCCCGGAACAAAAGCATTTTGTTGCTCTTTAATGAGTTTTCCAATGATCCTTCCCAATCTAGAAGCCAAAACTTTAGTAAAGATCTTGTAAGACCCGTTTAAAAGACTTATGGGGCGAAAGTCTTTCAGCTCCGTTGTTATGTCTTTTTTGGGCAATAATATGATAAAAGTCTGATTCACATATTCCCCTCCCTGTTGATGAAGAAACCACATTTTAACTGCTTGAATCACATCCTCCCCTACTAGGTCCCAAAAGAATTGATAAAAGAACATCTAAAAGCCATCCGGACCCGGTGATTTATCACTCCCCAAGTCAAAAACAGCCTGCTTGACTTCCTCTTCCGTAATATGGGGCAGTAGAATATCCTTATCATATGCATCAAGTTTGACCACATCATTGTCATGCCATGTTGGATACCATCTTTGTTCCGCCGAGAACAATTTTTTATAGAAGTTGAGAATTTCCTCAATCATTATCTGTTCATCATCCGTCCATAACCCATTGACCACCAAAGAAGACAATGTGTTTCTTCTTCTACCATTAGCAATAATATGGAAAAAAAATTGTATTATTATCTCCCTCCCTTAACCACTTGATTCTGGAGAGATCTGTTTTCTTGATGTTTTCTTCAATTTGTAATTCTGTTTTATTTTCTGCTTTATTTTCTTGATAAAACAGAATAGTTGTAACTTTCTATTGAACTTAGTTGGGGACTTGGATGGGGGAATGTCCCATCCAGGTTGTGTTGCCTTCTTGGGCCTTCTTTGTACTTTTCTCTCATTATTCAATGAAATGTAACTTTATATCACCTTCTAAAAAGGTTGTTCTCATCCCTGGGACTCTAATTTTCACCATCCAATCATGATCGTCAATGAAGGATGCACTCAATTGGATGGCTGCGGTTGAATTTTTCGATCGTACAGTTAAAGTTAAATCTCAAGGGGTGGGAACCCTTAGGTAGGGTGGGTACTTGAATATTTTACCTTTTTGATGATTTTTTTACGGTGGAGAGGAGGAAGTTCCGAGGGGGGTGCATCTAAGTTAGATGAGCTACATGTACATATATAAATATATATATATATATATATATATGTATATATATATATAGGCGCGGACCATGGTCCGAACTGTACAGAGCTTGAACTCTGTAATGGATGATCAAAATTAAAACCCCAAGGGATGGGAACAACCCTAAGGATAATTGACATCATTTCCTATTTTTTGACTTTTTTCAAAAAAAATTAAGCACTCCAATCATGGAGATCAAAAATGCATTTGATCGAACACCTATGATTAAAGTTCATGATCGGACAATCAATATTAAGCCCCAAGGGATGGGAACAACCCTAAGGGGTAAATTGAGTATTTAAAATTTTATGGTGATTTTTTACTTTTATTTTCCAACATGGGGAAGGGGCCGTAAATGGCCATGCAGTCCAGCCGCACGGCCGCACATTACCATCTCTCTCTCTCTCTCTCTCTCTCTCTCTCTCTCTCTCTCTCTCTCTCTCTCTATATATATATATATATATATATATATAAACTCTATTGTTACGCCCCAAATCGATAACCACAATAATAATAAGATCAAAGTGTGACCGTCATTCACGTTGTCGATTGGGACATGGCAGTAGGGAAAGGAAATCCTACCATACTAAATTATGTTGGAGGTTTGTTATGTTATTGCCGAGAAATGTATGTAGAAAGAGAGTAGAAACAAAAGCAAAATACATTATCATATGCTGCTGGAATAAACATACACTATGCACAGAAGTTATATTACATGCCAAGGTCAAAAATATATATGAAAGCTGATATTTGTACAATAGTTCTCTCAATATTAGCAGCCAAACACAAAAACTCCACCCAACTATAGTGAGCCCCAGGGCTCATCTAACTTAGATGCACCCCCCTCGAAACTTCCTCTTAATAAAAATCTTATTCTCTTCATGTTTAAAAAAATAATAAAATTCATCAATAATTTTTAAATATTCAAATTGGCCCTTTTGGGTAGTTGCTATCCCCGGAGCTTTAATTTTCACCGTCCGATCTTGACGATCAATCCAAGCCATCCGATCTGGTAGATATGAAAAATCAATGTATAAAAACACTAAAAAATAGTCAAAAATAGGAAATTTATCATATTAGCCCTTAGGGTTGAACCCATCCCTGGGGTTTTATTTTTGCCCCAAACAACGACGCATTTGATTGGACAACTACAGTTAAATCCTTTGATCTAACAGTGAAAATTAGTTCTCAAGGTGTCAAAGCCAACATAGATAGGGTATCGGAATATTTTAGAATTTTAAAAAAAATAAGATGGGGAATATATATATATATATATATATATATATATAGAGAGAGAGAGAGAGAGACGCTACTAAGCGAACCACATAGTGCGTGAGGTTTTGACCACAAGCATTGTTTTGACCACCTTCCTTATATTAAAAAGCTAAATAAAAAATCATCATAAATTTTTAAATATTCAATTACCCCTTAGGATTGTTTCAATCCGTTGGGATTTTATTTACAACGCCTAATTGTGTCCAATCATGAAACTCAATCGTAGCCCTACATCAGGTACTTTAAAATCTGATTTTTCAAAAAATCATGAAAAATTGATCAAAAAATAAGAATTGGTCATATTACCCTTAACATTGTTTCCGTCCCCTAGGATATTAGTATTCATCACCAACTGGCTCGCACAAGATTGGACGGCTACAAGCAATTTCGATATGATCGAATAGTGAAAATTAAGCTCCAAGAGATAAAAATTAACTTGGAAGGTAATTAAGTATTTATAAATTTATAATGATTTTATTTTTTTTCAACATGGGGATGGGGTGTATTTGGACCGTGCAGCAAATCACATGGAATGTGTGGTTTGCACAGTATCTCTCTCTCGCTCTTTCAACGCATCATTTGTCATACTAGCTATGTTATAAAATGTGATCACCTCACTCGCCTAGGCAATGAAGTAGGTTAAGGTGACTCAAAACGTCTTGCCTCACCTCATGTTCACATCACTCATCTACGCACTTATCTATGATATCAACGTCAAATGTTTATTTCTTTTTTTAATTATGTATCATTGCTTTTCTTGTTCTTAAGTATTGCAAAGTGGCTAATGTTTCTTTTAACAATGTCCAATACCCTTTTTCTCTTACATGTTGTCACATTTTTTTCTTATTTTTGATAATTCTTAAGACCATCCACTACTTTTATGTTGGACATGATCAATGCTTCTCAAGGTCCTACATATGATTATTTGAGATGTTTTCTTTATTTTTCTTATATTGTCGTTTTCATCTTTCATGGTGATTTATGAGACAACACATCGCCTCAAACACCTAGGCAATCACCTAATTATTCGAGGCTAAGGCAAACCATGGTCGCCTCACTTGCCTCTGACTACATAGCATACTGGCTGATTCAGCAAGATCATTTTGATGAGTGATATCATAATTTTGATTGCATACAAGATATTCAAGGTATCATACACATGCCTAGACCAGAGTGTATCATCTGCCAACAGCAGACTGTATCAAGGGCCATTAGATCTTGACCTGTGGCCATGTTTTTTTCAAAAAAAAAAAAAAAAAACTCCACCATGTGGGGGCGTGCACGCACAAGCGCACCACATTTGTCCAAAGACGCAGGGCGCCGTGGGGGCCTCAGCAACCCTGCTCTGTCTGATCATCTGATCAGACAGCATGTGTGTGTGGAGCTAATACTATGCCCTCCCTTGTTTTCAGACACTAACAGCAAAATTCTACCTCTTAGGAGTGTTGTGGTGCCGTCTGGAGCCTAAAATTCAAGGGCAGGCAATATTTGGTTGAAAAAATAAAGTTTTCAAATTAAAAAAATAATGAACCATCCCAAGGACATGGTCAAACAGCCCACACGCACTGAAACCACACATGCACGTGGGCACTTGGTTGCCCTGTGAAATGTGGCGTGCTCCGTGTTTTGCAGGGCGCGCCCTCCGCGCCGCGTGTGCAGGTGGTTGCCCTGTGCACATGGGTGGAAACCATCCATTTTCTTTTTTCTTTTTTTTTGTGGTCCAATCACAATTGATGGCTGCATTAAGACTCCGCTGACAGGATAAAAAAACCACGCAGCATACTCTCTCTCTCTCTCTCTCTCTCTCTCTCTCTCTCTATATATATATATATATATATAGAGAGAGAGAGAGAGAGAGAGATTGGAAGTTTCTTCTTGGACTTCTCAGAATCGGGTCGTAGTGTACAAAACCCTAAAAGCAAGTGCCAACATATTTGACACATGTCGAATACATGCACATTTTACTGGCTGACTTAAAATTTCAGTGGTATCCCCCAGATCATAGATTGCACTAGAGAGATAAGACTAAAAGAGAAATAACCACTGGGTTGTGACCCGTCAATTAATTCCTATTGTACTTCTTCATTTGATCTAATAACTTTTTCATTGGCAACCAGGAAACCTACAGTAGAAAGCAAATGGTCAGTACATCAGGGAAGCATTTCTGAGACAGAGTACCTGTTTGCCACCTGAAAGTGCAAGGTTTGTGGGCACCCACTGATTTGATGTTGAAGGGCCAGAATAACCATCCTCAGCAACTTCACTACCCTGAAGAGTAGATAAGGAATCATAAGTGAAACAAATTTAGGCAATTATGGAAAGCTAAATAATCAAGAAAAAATAACACATAAAGGTCACATATTCCCCTGCATGTGATACCTTGAGTGTAATTGTTGATGGGCCCTTGAAATATGGAGAACGGGACATTTTATATATAGCCGATCTACCTCGAGACTTTGAAGCCATGTAACCATTCTCGGAACAGCCAGGAACAGCAGGTAAACGATTGAATGACTTTGAACTAACTGGTTCCACTGATGGTTTTGGAGCAAAGCCTATAAAGCTCGGCGAAGATGTAGCTTCTCGGACTGTTTGATTTCGCAGACTTGAGGAGGCCAGAGACACTTTTGGAGGCCTAGAACACATATAGGCTTTTGCAACTTCTGCTGGTGAAGCAATTTCTTCTCCAGGGATCTAGTCAAACCACCACACAGTGAAAACATGAGAAAGGAGGTAAAATGACAAGTTACAATTAATGTAATAGGCTCAAGCTGGAGAAAACTGAGCACCCAAAAGAGAAAGAACTTCATTTGATGACATGAGCAACAAGGATGAGTCAGGCATCAGTAGATACTTGTGTTGAATAGGCTCTTTTACATGCATTTACATGCAACAAAAGTAAACCATGTTCAGTATATAAAAAGGTGAAACAAAATATTTAAAAAAAAAATCAACTGTAACATTCAAACGTGAGATTTCTAGATGCCCTAGGTGTCTTAAAACATAAACTGCGTGACATTACACGTCTATAGTGATAAAGATTCTTCCACATGGCAGAATTAGATGAACAGAAATATCCACTGGCATGGACTTCAAACAAAAAAAAAATGTGTATCTCCTGAAGCAGGCATATACATAGATACTGAAAAGAATCTGGATAAAAAAAAAATGTATTTTCATAAAAGATGAGGAAGAATTCAATGCTTATGCCAGAATCGACCATCTCTCTAGATCTCTCCAAAATATTTCTCTCTATGGTACCGAGATGAAGCCTGTACCGAGACAAAGAATAAGGAGGAGGATGGGAGAGTAAGAGAAAAGAGGAGGGAGAAGACAGAGAAAGTGGAAGGCAAGTAAAGGAGATAGAAGAAGAAGAGGAGAATGAGGAGGAGAAGAGGACGAGGAGGAGGGAGAAGGAGGAGGAGAAGCTATCTCTTGATCTCTCCAGGATCCCTCTGAGATCTCTCTGACCTGCCAGGATGGCACTAAGACGGTAAGACCAGAGAGGATAATTCTTGCATCCAACAATACGAGTATTATTTGTCGTCACAGTTAACAAACTAACAGACTAATGGAAAGTAAATGAAATCAAAACACTCCAAAATCATCAGAAAAGTTTATCATGTCTGATTGCCCTCAGTAAAAATGCATGCTACACCTTCAACATTCTAAAAATCTCCCATGATGACATTTTTAAGCTAAACCTGCCTCCCTCCCTCTAGACAATCGATAACATCTTGCTTTTCTTGCTTTAAAAGGAATTTTTTAATAACGGAAAGAGCAAAACCGTGTAGCCAGGATTGATCCCTGCATCACCAGTAACCAGAGCTATGGGCCTCTCGCACAACAACACCCCCCCCCAAAAAAAAAAAAAAAAACAATTGAAGTTGAAGTTCGTGAGGTTGGAGCTCACGAGAACCCCAAGTTCGTACCCATAGGCCAATAGCTCTGGTTACTGTTGATGTGGGGATCAATCCTGGATACATAGGTTTATTCTTTTGGTTATAAAAAAAAACAAAAAAAGTCCTTTTAAAGCAAGAAAAGCCAGAGGCTATCAATTGTCTAGAGGGAGGGAGGGAGGTTTAGCTTTAAAATGTCATCATGGGAGATTTTTAGAATGTCGAAGGTGTAGCAGGTGTCTCCACAGGTGGGAGTCATCCAGTCGATACGGCGACCTTAGAAGGACTATAAATCAAGACCAAGAGGATGCATTGACACCAGTATGTATGACGTTCACCAGAAGATATGCAACACCAGTATGTGATGCATGAGAGGAGGCAGGGACGAAGGAGGGGGAGGAGTTTTCAAATGAAAAAATCACTGACCTTCAAAGCAGCTGCAGGGGTATAAATTGTTTGAGGAAATTTAGAGCTTTCTATTTCATTTCCCTGTCCTGAAATAATTTCAACTTTCTCTTTCTTGTAATCACCAGCTGGCAATATAATTCTTGGTTCAGTTCCCTTCTTTGCATCTTCCAGTGAATCGACAGTTCTTGAACGCAATAATTCTGTCAAGTGGTCAAACTCAGCCCTGTAGATTAATAATTGTTAGAAAATGTTATGTTGACAGTCAATTTCAAATACCAGACTGCACCATGCATGCCCAACAGCTGAACACAGCTACGATAGTAAAATTTCAGATAAGATGCTTTCCTAGTGAAAGTCGTCTTCTTCAGTAGCTTCTCAAGTTCTGAAATTCCATCATCTTTACAATTATTCCTCGAATCACTTTCATCTTTGCTTCCTCGCTCTGGTATTCCCAGCAAAGGATTCTGCATTATAAGACCTCAAACATCACAGCTGAATGAAAAGTCCTTACAAAAGTTGTGGTATTAGTGTTCCCTTCTTTTTGTGGGAGGAGACTTACTCAGGAGAGGAGAAATATATGAAGTTATGAACACAAAATATTAAATAGCAAGAGTTCCATAGCATAACATTAGACAAATGGTCATGGAACAAATCATAACTACCTATGCAGTACACAATCATCAGACCACTTGGCATGGCACGGATATCAGATATGACGAATCCTAATTTTTAGTCGTAAGAAGCTAGGGAAGCAGATTCATATGCTTTCTCTTACTTTCCCTGCTATATTTCTTATATTCTGTTTCTCCTTGCACACAGTGCTATAATAAGAATCAGGACATGCATTCTCCAATCTACTTATAAAGCTGGAGAAGCAAACTGAAAGAAGGTGACATAAAACGTTTTGGCAAGTGCTGCAATGTGCATGCAGACATAAAAATGTCAAATGTACATATCTTGTACGGCAGACGTGGGCCAAAATTCACAATATATATAGAAGGCAAGTTTTTTTTTTTGGCAGCCATTGTATCAAAACAGTCCCAGACAGTACCAACTTCCTCAGCTGTACAGTAGACTACTTCCCCCCCCCCCCAACTCTGTGTGTACGTGCATGCATGGATGTGTATATATATAGACAAATGCTACAATGAAATAGGGGTAGTTGGTGCAACCCTGTTGCACTGCACATAGCACCCATGGATCACAATCCAAGGGTGTTAGGAAAAAGAGGGGGGGGGGAAGAAAAAAACAAAAGAAACTGTTCCGCCACAACCAAGCAGCACAGTTCCACACATGGCAACCCTGCCGTGCGGAATGGGCGGAGGTTCCGGCTCATGCAGAACTGCTCGACATGGGCAGATCCTCTCCTCCCCCCTCCTCACATCCCTACCTCCACTGTCAATTTGACAGCCGGGGTAAGGCATCGCAATAACAGTTTCTTTATTTTTTTTATTTCTTACCGTTGGATTAAATCATTTAAAGTTACCTTCTGCTTAAAGCATTCATTAGCTTCTTTAACACAAAAAAATAAGCATACTCCATTATTCTGACAAACCATAAGGTTCCCTGATTGTTAAGAAAACATACAACAACAACTTCGGTCCACTCTTGTCTAATTGCATCTAAAAGAAGATAGGCTGAAACTTCCATTTCACCTCTCACCTCTATAGGCTAACACATGGAGGTGGATGTCGGAGACCAATGGCAAGTTCACCAAAAGAATCTACCTACAAGTTGATTCCAGATTGGGGGATTTAAAACTTTATGATGAACCTGATGTAAACCAGGTAATAAGGTCCTAATATGAGAGATACCACAGGGGAGACTTCTGACAGGCAACCGGCTAGCCAATTTTAGGGAGGAGCTCAAGACAAGTGGTTATATCAGTGATGAAGAGAGAGAATAATGATTAACTGTTTAAGAGTGTACCTCATTGTTGTTGTGGTGTTGGCTTTTTCTTCTTCTTTTTTCTTTTCCTTTTTTTTTTTTTTTTTTTTCGGGGGGGGGGGTTGTTTGGTTGGGATATTATGTCTTGGGAAAAGTTCTCCAAATAACGCATGGGTGACCGACGAACTAATCCTATGATTGTACTCACAGTGGGTAATTAAAGGAGACTAGCAAATTTCACGGTTGATCCTCATTCAATGCTGTATTTCATCTGTGGATAATAGGCCAAAGTCTGTCGCCTTATTTTCTAATGATCTATGGTAAAAAGTGAATCACTTTATTGGTGGCATGGGCCCGCACAGTCTGTCCCTTGAGGATAGAGACACCAGGTCAACTCCTTACACCTAGTGCCACAGACAAGACACAGAGTATCCCTTTTCTTATGAGGTGAAGAGTCCTTACACACAACAGAGTTAGCAGCCAGCACTAGAGACCCATTTGAGTGCACCCATGCCTACAACCAACATGGCATTGTTGAAGATTGAGTATCCCAGGCTAGCCTAAGATTGATCACTAAAGTATACAGGAGTAAATGAAGCCTGCATAGGGACTGAACCAATATGGTTATTATTTGAGAGAAGATTGATGACTTAGGTATACAGAAGGAAATGGAGCGTGGATTGTGATCTCTTATGTTCATTCTGATGTGTTGTGAATGGACATTGGCATTGCTCATTTGTTCATTCAGTGCACCTTCAGCAAGGAGGTGTGCGGCACTTTTGGCAAACAAATCCAATTACAGTTCAGATCTGACAACATCCAAGAAATGTGGGTTTCTTCAAGAAACCTAATAAGAGGTGGGAAAAGTACTAGAAACGAGATACTCGTGATCATTCCCCGTGCCATATGTTGGAGCCTGAGGGAACACAATGACTGCATTTAGAAGGGAAATAGAATATACATTTAGTTACGACTGGTGTAGGTTTATCCTCTGCATCTCCATCCATAGATGGAAGAGGGAAATGAAATCCTGTTACTTATATTTTCATCTGAGTTCATCACTATTTGCAGGAGAAGAAAATCTCCTGCTCTTTCTTTCTTTCTACTACCTCTCTCCATCACTTAATAAAATTTGTGCTACAATATACTCATTTTAAGAAAAAAAAAATTATAAAGAATGACTTTACTAAGGACGTGAGAATCCCACTTTTTTTATAAAGTAATCAAAAGATCATAATTCATTGCAAAAGAGAAAGAACAAGGAGTACAAAAAAGGAGAGAAAATGAGTGGATAGGATATACCAAGAAGGTATAAAAACTATCATCTCCACAGCCCTAACTCCAAAAGGAAATAACGAGGCAAGGGAACCACCAAAATCCATTACAAAGTGAAGGATATCCAAGAATACAAATGTCTTAATAATAGGGAAGGAAACAAAGGGGAAAGGGAACAACCAAAATCCATTACAAAGTGAAGGATATCCAAGAATACAAATGTCATAATAATGAGGATGAGAATGGTTACTTCCAGTGCTGCAGAAATGCCATTCATGGGTGAAATAGATGCCATCCCTGATGGTGATCATCAGTTGATTGAACTCATCTCTGAAAATCCTGTTGTTGCACTTTTTCCATATTGCCCACAGAATAGCTCATGCGGGACAGTGGGGAGAAAGGGAAAAGGAGGAGGAAGGAAGGGGGGGAAGGGGAGGGGGAGGGGTTATCGGCATTCCACCGGCAGTGGAGAGGATCTTCCCAACATCGCACCCGAGGAGGATCTAGGGCATCTCACCCAAGGAAGAACTCCATCACGGAGGCTGCATGACTTCAAATCTTTCAAATTTATTCATTATTCTTCAAAGGAAGGATTACATCACTATTTAAAGTAAACCAATCTCAAACCCTAAACATAATGACCAAAATACCCCTAATTCAGAACAAATGACTAAAATCCATCCTAAAATCTTAAGAAGAAAAAGATAAGTACATCAAATGGACCTCTAATGGGCCAAATAAAATATACAAAAGATTCTTGGCTTTGCTTCCGCCACATTTGGATCCCCATCATTCTCCCCTGGTTTGAGAAAAGTTGTCCTCGAGTTTTAAAGTCAGTCAATATCCATGGGGAAATGATGATGATAATAGTATATGCAGGACATAGCAGTAACACCTCTTGGATCATCATGGAGAGGAATGCCTCAACCGGAAGTGAGAAGCGCGCCTCAATGTCACCCTAGATGTGGTCAAAATCATGCAGGCATATAGTGTCTTGAACGACCTGCGGTTGATCGACCACATCCCTACTCGTCTCTTGCATCTTCGGCTCATCCTTCTCAGTGAGGAGGTCATCATCTGCTACAGACATCTCAGACTCGACCTCTCTTAAATACTCATCGTCTGGAGCTGGATCGGCTTCATAATGTACCTCCCTTATTTGGTTTTCATATTCCTCGATCATCGTCAGGTCGACCTCGTAGATAACCTCCTTTATGTGGGCTAGTGATAGAAGCTCCAAAGCTCACACCTTAGCTGGATCCATACAGGGTCTTCCCTTAATGAAACCCAATGCATGCTCAAATAGTTTGTGGCTATTATCTTAAGAAGTGTACAACGTGGTCAAAAATGTCACAAAGTTAGCACACAATTGAGGCAATTGACGCAGGCATCGAGATCTGCGAACGAGCTTTCCTAGGGTGCGTGCAGGTGCGATATGCAAAACAATGCACGTCGATGGTGTGAGCACATTGGATGAGTCGGCTTCACTGTGAGAGCCGCTGGTATGATTGACACACAAAACGAAGACCGAAACAACCTCGAACGACGGACAGAACAGTCCTCGTAAAGCATAAAGGGACAGTACGCAAAATGAGGCAACATTGACTGATGGGGTGTGGAGCAAGGTCGGTCTCGCTGAGACGATCCCATCGACCCAAATGGCACGCAAATCGGAGCACGTATGGGTCTGGACCTGACTCGGACCTTACGGGACCCTGCTTCAGACTAGGGCTGAACCTGCCAAAAACTGGTCAGACCAGGCAGCAACATAAAGCTGTAGCCCTTTTAATTGGGTCTGATTCATACCAATACAGACATGGGCTTGGACCAGGTTCATAACAAGGGTGCAAGTGGGCTCGGTCAGGCTTTAGGTGGTGGCAGAGGGTGGTGGTGAAGGCGCCGGTGATGGCACCAGCAGAAGGTGGCAAAGGTGGCGGCAGGACTAGAGGGCGACGAAAATGGTGGTGCAGAGCAGCGATGCTAGTGGCTGCTCCGGAGAGCGATGATGGAGGCGACGGCTGCAGCAATGGGCAAAGGCTGCGATCGCGACAAGGGTTGCCAGTGTCACTGGCAACAGCAGAAGCAGTCGACGACAGCGGCGATGCAGGTGAGTGGCAGCGGCAGAAGCAACAACAGCGCCAGAAACAAGGGTTGCCAATGGCAGCGGCACCGATCGAGGTTGCCGGCGGCGGCGAGAGGTCTGGCCCACCCCTCCATCCTCCTCCTCTTCTTCTTCTTTTAGTTCTTCTCTATTGGCCAAAGAAACTGAGGGAGAGAGAGGGAACCGAGGAAAGGGAGGACGGGTGGTAGGGTTCTGGCAGGTTACTATGGCAAGAACAGTAGCCGCACAGTAACAGCAATAGGAGGAGAGAGAAATGCAGAGATCCAAGACAGAGAGAGAGAGACAAAAAGGAAGAGGGGATCTGGAGAAAGGGAGAAAGAGAGATAGGAACCTTGCAGAGCAGCGAACAGCAGCCTGACAGATCGAGCTTAGACTATGATTCCAAGTTGATGTGGGACAACAGGGGAGAAAGGGAAAAAGGAGGAGGAGAAGAGGGGGAAGGGGAGGGGTTACCGACATCCCACCGGCAGTAGAGAGGATCTACCCAGCATCGCACTGGAGAAGGAGGATCTAGGGCAACTCACACCAAGGAAGAAATCCATCACAGAGGTTGCATGACTTTAAATCTTTCAAATTTCTTCATTATTTTCAAAGGAAGGATTACATCACTATTTAAAGCAAACCAATCTCAAATCCTAAACCTAATGACCAAAATACCCCTAATTCAAAATAAATGATTAAAATTTGTCCTAAAATCTTAAGGGAAAAAAAAGTACATCAAATGAGACTCTAATGGGCCAAATAAAATATACAAAAGATTATTGGCTTCATTTCCGCCACATTTGGATCATCATCAATAGCTGGAAGCATGGTTTGCCGTATCGTACTAGATCGACGTCACAGATCATGCCCACTTGTATGAGTCGACTCATATTTGGGCGAATCTGATACACTAGCATGCACCGAGTCAGACCGGATCATGTCAACTCATACATGCATAATAGATTGTTTCAAATTGAGTTTTTTTTCATCTGATAAGTAAAATTACACTTTTTATATCAATTAATAGGGTATATTTCTCTAAAATGTGGGTTAAACTCATTACTTTTAACAAACCCATTGGCTTGACCCGTGCGAGTCAGACTGAGTTGGATCGATATCGTACTGTATCTAGGAAGATACGATCCGATATGGATCAGTGATACAGCGAACCTTGGCTGGAACATCTTTATCTTCAAAATAGGAATTCCGATCTGCCCAAACCCCCATAAGAGATGAAATATTGGGTAGCAGAGACCGGACAATGTTTAGAGTTCTGAAGAAAGTCATCCAAACAATGTCAATGATCCCACAGGATAAAAATATTTCCACAAAAAATACACTCATTTTACTCCTCGGAATCCCACTTAAATGTAGTTTTCAAGAGATTATCACAAGAAATCTCAAGCGTGGAGAAGAGCTGCCAGAATCTTGGTCAACGAGGACTTACTGTTGATTAGAAAAGTCAGTCAGTGGAGGGTGTTGATATCTTTAGTCATGAAGTGTCTTTTTACGTGTAACTCCTCTATTTTATTGCCTTGATAACAGAGACTTTCTTGGTTTGTCCGCAAAGGTCTGTGGTTTGCATCCGGGGTCTTTGGGAAGTGAGTTTCTTCTTTTGCGTCCTGTTTTTTTTCAGGCATCTACTTTTTTACTCTATTTGGAACGAAATACAACTTTTGTCACCTTTCAAAAAAGAGAATGCAGAAAACCCAAGGAAAAAGAACTGGGCGATGCCCAAGGTAGTCACAGACTTCCTATAAGATAGGGCTAATACCTAATAGTTCATATGATTGGCATTTGTAAACATCAGCTTTCACCTGCAAAGGAATTGATTTGCGCAGTAGATTTTCCTGTGATGCAGCATCCTTTTCATAGGGTAATTAAGGACAATTCTGACATAAGAAATCACTCGGCATTTTCCAAATCCACAATGCGTAAGATGTTTTATCCCATATAAAGCAGGACTGTGTCTTATCACTGAAACCTTAAGAATAAGATAACAAGTATGATTTGCACTACAGGCTTGTCCATGCAGAAGCAATTGTGAAAATTATACGAGAAAATGCAATAAATCATCCAAATGTCAGATCATGACTACAAAAACAAGTCCATGTAAACCAGCAATCACACTCCTTAAGGGTGACTTACAGTGTTGAACAAATCAGGAACATCTTGTGTAGGCCCATGGCTTGATGCTGCATACATAAAATGTAGAACAAATGAGAAAATACGTAAGTACCACCAGAAAAACCTGGATGTAGGTCATAATTTCATTAATATTAAAATTTCCAATTGACGAACATCATTGTTAACTTACTGAGACAATATCTATTGCAGTTGATAGGATACTAAATGAGAAACTATATGTACAGTTGCTCATTATCTTACTGAGCACAAGACCATCTAACACTAAGCATTCTGAATTAACCAAGAGAATATTCATTTTGCTTAAAAGAATACCAAACAGGGATCTATCTAGATATTACTCAAGTACTTACTAACAGCATATAACCATACAAAAAGCATCACATTTAAAGATTACAAACTAACAGAGGAATTTTTAACCAAATACATTGCAATACCTCACTAGGGTTGGATCGGACCGTTACAGAATGGTATCAGAGCCACGAACCAGTCAGAAGTGTGGGAGTTAACTGCCACACAGGGTAAAGTGCTACACCATGAGAGGGCTACCCGTGGGACGGCAATACGTAACGCCACGGTGTGAAGCTACATGGTGGAAGCCACCTCTTGGGCCTATGAGAGCCACCTCTAGAATCCCACCTGCCTAGTGAACTGGTTGTAGGTTAGGTAACGTTTCGACGAGGATGTCGCCTATACTAGGGAGGTAGAAAGTAACACCCTTCAAATATAGCTAAGTTGTACCTCCAAACATCGACGCACCTTTTGGAAACAAAACCGTGTGGGTTTGGCCCAAAGCGGACAATACCTCACAAGGGTTGGATTGGACAGTTACACACGGCAAACCAAACGCCCGGGACAATTACTGGCTACTTTGATCCCTGTTGTTTTGGTTAATATTGTTTCAGTAATCAGATGTTTGGAAAAGGCAGATTAGAATGGCAACATCAGAACTTTTAGTTGCAAATACTTAGGTGTCATTTGGTAATGATCAAGGTGGGATGGACCTGGAGAGAAGCTGAAACTAACACTGATTCTCAAAAAAAGACCTGCTTCTTTAGATTCTCTGATCTGCAGTCGTCATTTTTAATTGGTTTTAAAAGAGGGTTGAAAAGGGAAAAGCAGAAATCTGATCCACCCACATCCCTTCATTTGGTAATACTTCAGTGCTTATCTGGATCCCAAAACATGAAAACACCTGAATCCTTTCCCCACTACATGGCCCTTCACTACAATAAACCCACCTAAACCAAACCTGAACCTTATCTTTCCTCCTTGAAAAGATAGACAAAAATTATTAGCAAACATTTACAATGCCCTGCTTCAAACCATCCTTCAGCATGCAAAAGTACAAACTAAATTTCAACCTATCCCTTCAGCATATAAAAGTACAGACCAAGTCCTATCCCTCTTCCCACATTCTTCCATTGGCTGGAACTGGAAGTTGGTTGAAGTGTATCCTTCCACACAAACATCTGTCAAGAATTTCCTGCACTGTCATCGAGCCCATCCAGGCATATACTGAGAGTGGATGCTCATTATTGCACAAATCATAGTGTACACAACTCTGAGAGGACCTGGCCAATACACAGAGCTCTGTTGATCGCCTTTGGGGTAAGCTTATGCCCATCCAAGATTCCTAGGATCAGGATCCAGCTCATAAGTGCCAACCTGCATCAGTTGATTCCAACCCAATATGGCCAAATCTGGAGCTGATACTGGCCGACATAGGGTTGACCAGGATCATCCTTGCTTCTAGCCACAAAAATTAAAAAATAACAAAAAAAACTTAAAAGTTGATAAATATATACTATACAAAGAATGTTGCATTGAACCTGAAAAAACTAGAGTTAAGACAATAGAATATGACATATGACTAGTATACACTTACACCTCATCGTCGGCTTAAATTGTAATCCATCATCACGAGGTAAGAAAAAAAAAACAATTCCCAACATAGGAAGTGAGTCAAGGCGGATAAAATTAGACAACAAAGAGAAACAAGAGAAAGAAGATAGGATAATGATAGAATCATAGATGGGGGGAATGATGCCAAGAGAAACCCAACATCCCCACCTTGTGAAGAGTTAAGTTAGAGAGGCGAGATGAGAAGAATATTGTGGCCCAAGTGCTCTTCCTCTTACATATAGTGAGCACTGCCAACACCTCTCTTACTCCGACACAGAGTAGAAAAGGTAATGGCAGTTCCTTTTGGCCAATACAACTTTTTTGAAAGATGAAGATGTAGGGTTTCTCCACTCCCTTGTTCCCATGAATTGCACTATTTCTATCTTACTCCTCCTGTTCTCATGAGTCACGCTGTAAAGACTTAGTTCCCTTAGGGCTGTAAAAGGAAATCCAGTTGTCTGACTTTTCCACTAGTTTCTTAAAAAGTGACTCGGATAGGAAAAGCATCTATCCGAAAACTATTAAAATCAGATTCAAAATATTTGGGTAAGTTATTGGACTCCGAAATGGAAAGCTGATATTTTTGTATCCTAATTATGATTTCCTATTCTGTTAAATGTTACAATTTATATACTCTAATATACATAATATGATTTTATTAACTATTGGGTGGATGCAATTTAAATAAGTATGATGAAGAGGATGAAAGTTAAGGAAATCTTAAATCGTTTCCATCAAATTTTCAGAAGTTGTCCTGGTACTGTAATCAGAAACAAAATGTAAACAGGAATAGTATTCTCCAATCACATCAGAATTGAAATCAGAAACGGAAATAGATCTTCCTGTTTCTGTATCCTACCTAGTTTCCCTCTGCACAGGACCACTGATCTTTTCTAGCAAAAGAGAGGGCAAAAGAGAGTGAAAGAAACAAGACAATGAGAGAGAGAGAGAGAGAGTGAAACTCAAGATCGACCAGGGAACACTAGACCAGATTCAGTCCAGACCAGGTTAAACCCGGGCAAACTGACCTAAAGGGGCCACAACCCAATCTTATCCTTGTAACCATGTACCGTACCACAAAAGCCTTCACCCTCCCTTTAACAGAGGGTTTCTGATGATTCAACCTGGGGATGCAACTTTGGGTGGGTCAACCAAAACCTGATCGGCCAACTTGAAATAATTTGGGTCAGGGCTTGGGCCCAGTTCGGGTTGAGCACGTGTTCATAGCCCATCTCAATTGGGCCAGGTTGGCCCTTCACTCAATCTGACCTTAATAAGGCGCAAATATATATTTTAAATCTAATATTAAATGTATATTGGGGGGATGTATATATAAGAAAATGATACAATCTGCTGATGCAGTTTTATTCGCTGGCAGCAGATTGTATGAGAAGCAGTGGGATCTTATTTGGATGGCCTTTAAGAAAACAAAAAGATAAAAGAGAAATGGAAAAAGTGGAGTCCGATTCTCGCAGAATGCCCACCTGCAACGCGAAATACATGGGCGCAAAAAAGGCGGCCCACACAGGCGCCCTGACCCTATGGATGTTTCAATCATGCCCCCGGCATGACCGGATGGCTCAAACACGTCCCAAGGCTCATCTAACTTAGATACCCCCCCTCCCAAAAAAAAAAAAAAAATTCCTCCCCTTTCCATGTGTAAAAAATAAAATTCATCAATTTTTTTAAATATTAAATTAGACCCCTTAGGGCCATTCCCATCTCTAGGGCTTTTATTTTCACCATCTAATCGTGAAAGTCAACCATCGAGTGCACGCCAAAAAACATTGTTAAAAATTGTTTAAAAATAATCAAAACATAGAAAACCAATCAGATCAACCCTTAGGGTTGATTCATTGTTTAAAAAGGCAGCATCTCAAGGCATTGAGACATACGCCTCGAGGGAAGCACTAGGAAAACACCTTGAGGCATCATGCGCCTCAAGTAAGCGTATGCCTTTTGTTAATTGAGGCATGCGCCTCATGCTCTTTACTTGAGACTTACTCCCTAAGGCGATAAGACAATGAGGTAGACCTAAGGCTTAGAATATGATTCAATGAAGATAATTCCATTACATTTGCAAAATAAAAGGATTTAAACTAAACCCAACTCTTCTACTTTCTAACACCAAAAGAGAAGGCAGTAACTATGGTTGCTCATGCTTCAATGCCAACTAGTAGTCCATAGCTTTCACCCCATAATTCATTTGTACGGGCCCTATAATTATGTTGGGATAATTTTACTAATGGCAAATCAACATTATTTAATTCTTTTTATAGTTTTATCATCTTTTCCCTAAAACAGTGAGGGTTACGCCTCATTGCGCCCCAAGGCTTACATCTTGTAAGGCTTTTGAAAAATGCCTCATGACAGCCTCAAGCACTTTTAAATTATGGGTTGATCCCATCACTTGCGATTTTAGTTTTGATCCCCAATTAAGGACGCACTCAACTGAACGGCCATGGTTGAATTTTTCGATCTTGAAAATTAAGCCCAAGGGGTGGGAACAAGCCTAGGGGATAATTGAATATTTTAAGTTTTTTGACGACTTTTTTAACATGGGGTGAGGGCATCTAAGTTAGATGCACCCTGGGGCACGTTATAGCCAGTGTGTGTCAGAGAGAGGGAGAGAAGCGTGTGTGCACGCACTCTTTGGGTTAGAGTCTGGTTGAGTCAGCTTAAGTCCTAACTCAGATTGGATTGAAATATTTTATCGGGTTGGGTTCAAGTTGTACAGGCTCAAGGTTGAGTCGGGTTCAGGTTGGCACTACTTCTCAATGGGTTGAACTAGGGTTGACTCCAGAACAACCTAGGTTGCAACAATTCCCCACCACCCATTCACACATCTCGTTGACTAACCACTCCATTAACATTGAAGGGGTTGATATTCCAGTCTAGCTTTGAGTATTGAGACCCACACTAACGCATCTCTCCATCAAAAGTTATTGCTACCCACATTTGGTGCTATATGGGTCCCACAAAGCCACATGGCTCACTTCGACCATTTGCATAAACATAAATATGAAAATCCACATATTTAAATGTAAAAAAAAGATTGAAAGAAAGGAAGCCCAAAATTAACTTTTTCTATCCCAAAGGAAATAAAGTCAGTCCAATTTGAAAAATAGGAGGAAATGAACTCATTTTGTGAGCTTTCAGGTAAAAAAGAAATTGATGGAAAGGATGAGGGTTTACATGTAATTGGCCTAATGGGCCTTAAGCAATGGTTTTTGTGGACTGCTATTGGGCCTCAAATTCAACAGGCTGTTTATGGGTCAAAATTAAGTTGATTAATGGGCTGAGATTTAGGGTTTTAGTGGGCCAGCTAATAGGTTTAGTGGGGCTGTTAATTAGGCCTCCTAATGGGCCTGATCAGGGCCCATGGAAGGAGCCAACCACCTCTCTCACCCCAGGCTCCCATCGACTAGCCCCTCTTTGTAAGACAGGAGCGGTGGCTGCCCCTTCACATGGACACATAAGAGAGAGGGGGAGAGAGAGAGAGAGAGAAGGAGAAAGAGAGAGCATGAGAGATGGAGAAAGAATCTGAGGAGGGTTAAAAGAAGTTGGAGAGGGGAGAGAGAGAGAGAGAGAGAGAGAGAGGAAGTGAGGGCAGGGAGAGAGATGCAGAAACACACACACACACACACACAGGCTGCTGTGAAGAGAGAGAGAGAGAGAGAGAGAGAGAGAAGAAAGGAGCTAAGCAGGGAGCAGCTGCAGCAGGTCTTCTTCAGCAGAGGACTCTCTCCACGTGTGGGTTTTATCTTCTTCTAAGGTAGGGTGATGCACTCAATTGTTCTTTCCTTTTATTTTGGGTTTTGGGGTGGTTGCAACAATGTAAAATTATAGTTTGTACAGAGAAACCCTGTCAAAATGAAATCTGAAATAGGGTGTTTTAGGGGATCTCTATGAAAGATTCACATGTTGCATGAGTGTTCTTATTAGAAAAGAATTAAACCTCCATATGCATATGATTTCTTGTGTTAAGGATTGATGTAAATGATGTTTTTTAAGACCTTAAAAAAGATTTCTTCCATGGTTTAATGAGTTCCTTCACGATATGAAAATACGTAGAAAAGTTATGCAAAGAACCCATGTTTGTCATGAAGTTTTCTTACAATTCATGACCTAAACATGTTCTCCAAATGGAGACTCACAAAAGAGACTTTATGCTTGTTTAAATACAAACAACAACATGATGTTCTCCCTTAGTTGATAAAAATGAAAATGATGGGCAAAGTCGATTTCAAGTTCCCTCACATAAATTTAGTTATGAACCAGTCTCCGATTCAGTGAACCACATGACGAAGAATCTGTCTTGCATAACTTAGAACCAAATACTAACATGAAAAGTATGAAACTTTCCTCTGTATAAAACAAAAAAGAACCTGATGGACTAAGTCCATCCAGAGCCCATGGGAGTATGAAAATTATTCATGAAATGAAAGTCTTTGAGCTTTATAGTTCCTTATATAGACTTGTATTTTTGCTTCTTTCTTTTTTTTGGAAGTGGATGGTACCACAAATTGTATTAAATAAAAAGAAGGGAACATACAAGCACAGGAGTTATCCGCTCACAAAAATCCCTTGTACAAAAGGCACACCAAGAAGGTGTGTTCAATCTCCCCCACTCAAAAGATTCAAAAAAGAAGTTGAGGGATTGACATTGCCAAGAAGCTACCCCCACTCCTTGGATACATCACAAACAAAAGAGACTAGCCTATCCTCTGACTTGGAGACCTTCTCAAAAATCCTGGCATTACGTTCTCCCAAAATCGACTAAAGAGTGGCATGTAGGATCAACCAACAAATCGACTTATATTGTTATTTACTCTAGCATGAAACAAGAACGATTGATGATGATGATGATCCCAAGAAGGGGGCAAAAGAACCTCTATGATGATGATGACCCCAAGAAGAGGACAAAAGAACTAGGAGGCACACTCTAGTCTCCCATGAAGAACTCATGAAATAAACTTTCATGAAGAACTTATGAAGTAAATTGAAGGCAAAAGCCCTTCTACGATGAACGATGCTTCTTACGACGTTTTACTTTTTAAAGAATTGAAGCAACATCATGTCATTAGCGAGATGGGCCCACATGATCTATTTCCTGAGGATATGAGAACACTCGGATCAAGTTTCTTATGATGTGTGTTGTCAAGACAAGGAGGATCTGCTTTTTCTTACGGTTTCATAGTCAAAATTCCCTCAACTTAAGTAGAGGATTGAAATCTCACTTGACTGCACTTGTCAGCTGGGGCATGGACGCTATGGTTAGAGGATTGCAAACCCAAGTTAGCTTACCTTCCCACCTCACCCAGTCAATTTCCGGGAGCCTTCTGGGGCGGACATGTGAAGGCCAAGAGTATTGCCAATGGACGGCCTACTCAGCCACTATGACGCTAGTGAGCAATTAACCTTGTCACCTCGGATCAAAGGATGAGTCACCTCGTCGACAAGGTGACCCGACTACGAACCCAAAGATCAATTAAAGATATGAGTTAATGAACGGCTCATCTCTAAGACCCCATGATGATGACTTCCAATAATATATTTATATTTTTTACATTAATATTGATTATCACTAATTACAAGAAGAAAAGAACATGAAGACTTGACCTTATGAACTATTCAAAAAGAAGAAGAAAAAGTGTACTTGTTATAGTCTTATCAATCTTTCCACCACTATTTCATCTTGTTTTTATGATAGATGCATCACATGCTATTTTAGGATTTATTTCATAAATCTCATGTGCACAACAAATACATAGCATGACAAAAATGAATAAAAAAGAAATAATTCTTTTGGAATGATGAGTAAATGGGGTGATGAGTGAGGGATAGCAGTTGGGATGTAAATGATCCCTACTGAGATCTCATTACGAGTTATCATAAAGGATTAAATGTACTTTTCAAGAAACATAAGACAAAGTCATAAATCTAGTACGAATTTAAAACATTTCAGGTATGGCCAGTTTCATCATTTTCTTGGGATATGTGTTTTATTTTCCTTATATCGATGTTGTATAATGGACATGACTTTCTTTTTACACTTTTTTTAAGGTGACTAAAAATCACAATTCATTGAAAAGGAGGAGAAAAAAACCCAACAGGAAGATACAAAGGATCCCATACATGAAAGTATTGGACACTCCCGAACAACGAAAAACAAGAAAGAAACCCCCAAAACAAAAGCCCTGCCCTAACACACAGTCCACGTCCTCTGTTTTATCAAGATAATAAAACAGAGAATAAAGAAAACAAATAAGAAAGATACATCACTCTATGAAGCTCTTCCATCTCTGAGCCCTTTCCGGCAGTTCTTAGAATCCGCATTGATTCCTGTCCACAGTTACACTCCAGTCTTGAACCAAAGTAATGGCTCTTCTCAAAATAAGGAAAACACTGTTATGATCACCCCTGAATATCCTTGTTCCTTTCGGACCAAATTGCCCATAACATGGCTGGTCCGAACAAATACCACAGCCCTTTCATAGACTGAGTTGGACATAATTCATTCCAGTCCCTCAACATCTCTATTACAGACGCATAATCAGTCCATCTGACATCCAGGGTTCAGCAAGGAAGTCTCCACAAGACATTGATAATACCACAATGGCTAAACAGGTGGTTTTGACCTCTTCATGCAAAGCACAAAACACACTCCTGTCATCTTGAATATGTAAAATGTATTTCAATCTTTTGCTGGTAAGAAGTCTGTTCCACACAATTTTCCACAGAAATATCTTGATTTTGTTGGGCAACAACTTGGACCAGACCAAATCACACCACCAGACCTAGCACCCTCCATCATCTAAAAAACTCACCAGAGAATTGACTGTGAATTTTCCCTTACTGTTCCACCTCCATTGCCTTCTGTCTGTCTGGGTATCAAGGAGCTGAATCTGGCTGACAATGCTCCACAGATGTCACAAATCCTCAAAACTCCACGTCCATAGGATGTCTTCTCAAAACTTGGTTCCATTGACCATTTTTAAGATTATTCACCACCTGAGCCACAGAAGCTTCTGAATTAGAGACCAGTTGAAAGAGATTGACAAAATACTCAGCCAAAGGCTTCTCCAACTTCCAGAATTTGATAATTCCTCCATTCCCCAGCTGCAAGGAAGTAGAAAGAGACAATAATTCTGCCACCTTCACAATCTGCCTCCATATTGGGGATAAGTTGTAAGTTGATGAAGGCTGTACTTCCCATTTACTGAAATGAAAGAAATACTTGTCTTTGACAATAATTTTCCATAAAGCAGGTGAATCCTATCCTAACCTCCAAAGCCAGTTGGCCAGCAAAGCATTATTGAAAGTTTCTACTTTTGTTAAGCCCACTCCCTCTTGATCCTTACTCCTACACACATTATCCCATTTAATCAGCTGAAGTCCTTTCATGTCTCTTTTCCCTCCTGACCAGAAGAACCTCCTAGCAGCTTCAATTTTTTTCTGAATCAGCTTAGGAGCTTTGAATTTGACAAATAATAGATAGCTAAGGCCGAGAGAACAGTCTCTGAGAGCACCCATCTGCCTCCTGCTGACAGTAACTTCCCTTTCCACCCCTCCAGCCTTGACACAAACTTCTTAACTATCCCATCCCAACTGTTCACTTTAAAGGCTCCCGGTCAAAGGAAGGCCAGTGATACATTCCACTATCACAAGCAATTTCTTGACATTAATCAGGAACTCCTCCATATCAGATGAAAAAATTAGCATGCCATCTGCAAATGTAGAAACCTTCAACCAACCTCATTTGACTAGCTCTATCGCACAAAGAGCCAAGAATCTGTCCAACTAGCAGAAAGAGAAATGGGGATATTGGGTACCCTTGTCTCAATCCTATAGAACTAGTGATGCGGGACGACTACCGAAACGACTCCGAACTCGTGTCACGAATCAAGATCAACATGAATGCCACAAGAAAATAGCCAATAATCATCGAATTCCATGTTTCCATGAGAATAACTACGTAACGCAGTCGCACATAAGCTCGGAAAATCGTCCTCTCGCGATAATAAAATAAACAGGACCGTCGATAATAAGGACTACCGGAAGGCTAGGGCAGTCGCAACGTGTCCAATGCGCTCAAATAGTACTACAGGACGGGTCTCAAACTCACAATCCGGCAGCGTTTAATAAGCAAGTAACTAGACGTCCTAGGCCTATAACCAGTGCAGGACTGTGCAGACTCAGACATAAGGAACGAGGTTAATGGGTCTCCTAGGCCTATAACCAGTAACAATCTCGAACGGACATATGCCTGTAGATCTATAAACCGAGCTATTGTATGCAAACTCAACCTACTATAACACATGATCCCAACCACGCGCACGCTCTCCCACAAGGCATCGCAGCAAGTCACCCAGACTCCGATTGACGACCTCGGTATGTTCATCGGTCTGAGGATGATAGGCAGTGGAGAATTTAAGCTTGATGTCCATCAAATGCCATAGGGTCTTCCAAAAATAGCTACCAAAGCAAACATCCCGATCCGAGACGATGATTTTGGGCAACCCAATGTAGACAAACCACACTCTCGTAGAATAACTGGGCAACCCGAGATGCATCTGCCGTCTTCGAATAGGGAATAAAATATGTCATTTTGGAAAACCGATCAACGACGACCATGATAGAATCGTGCTTTCGGACTGTTCGAGGCAGGCCTAAGACAAAGTCCATACTAACATCCTGTCACGGACAATCCGGTACGGGAAGAAGTGTACAGACCCGTGTTCTGCTTCTTCTGCTTCACCGTAGCGCATATGCGGCACTGAGCAACATCGCGCTTCAGGCTCCGCCAGAAGAATCTATACTCTACAAGCTCAATGGTCTTGTTCCGGCCAAAGTGACCGTCTAGACCTCCAGCATGAATCTTCCACGTCAAGAAATCAAGGACCGAAGTCTGGAGAATGCACAACCTGGACCCACAAAACAAATAGGCCTCCTCAAGGATGTACTCAATGTGCTCTCTAGAGGGCCCAAACTAAAGAGCCGAGTGGATAGGACCAAAGTCGGGACAGGTAAGATACTCGTCCCAGAGTCTCTCAAATCCCGTGACCTCTACACTTATAACTAATAGTAGGGAAGATCACCGGCTTAGTACGTCAACCACGCGGTTCTCCACACCCGCCTTGGACTTCAGGACGAATGTATAGGCCTGAAGAAACTTGACCCATCGACTGTGCCTCGGGTTCAGCTTCTTCTGAACGTGAAGAAACCGAAATGCCTCATGATCGAAGTATAGCACGAACTCCTGCGGTAGCAAATAATGTCTCCAATATCTCAATGCCTGCACTGCCACATAAAACTCCTTATCATAGGTGGAGTACTTCAGCTTAACGTCGTTCAGTTTCTCGTTGAAGTAAGCAATGGGATGGCCCTCCTGGCTCAAAGCCCCACCTATGCCGATACCAGAAACGTCACACGAGACCTCAAACACTCTCGAAAAATCAGGCAAACGAAGGACAAGTACTTGGGTCATACGCTCCTTGATGTCACGAAAGACTGAAGCAACAGCCTTCGACCAAAGAAAGGCTACCTTCTAAATGCAGTCAGTGATCGGAGGAGTAATAGAGCTGAATCTGCGGATAAATTGGCGGTAGAACAGCGCTAAGCCGTGAAAGATCCGCACATCATGGATAGACTACGGCTCAGGCCATTCTACTATCGCTCTGACTTTCTCGGGATCAGCGGATACGCCCTCGGATGAAACGATGAACCCTAAGAAGATCACTCGATTTGTCATAAAAGCACACTTCTTAAAATTCCCATACAAGCTCTCGCGACGAAGAATAAGGCACACCTATCGAAAGTGCTCCAAGTAATCCTCCCTAGAACGACTATAGATGAGGATATCGTCAAAGTATACGACTAAAAATTTACCAATGAAAGGTCGTAGTACCTTAGTCATAAGCCGCATGAAGGTACTAGGGGCGTTGGGCAGGCCGAAGGGCATGACCAACCACTCATAAAGCCCATCTTTCATCTCGAAAGCCGTCTTCCACTCATCCCCAGATCTGATCCAAACTTGGTGATAACCATTCTTTAGATCGATCTTTGAAAACATAGTGGCTCCCACCATCATATCAAACATATCATCAAGGCAGGGAATGGAAAAGCAATATCTCACCGTGATGCGGTTGATCGCGCGGCTATCCACACACATCCTCCAAGTGCCATCTTTCTTTGGAACTAGGAGTGCGAGGACGGCGCAGGGACTCATGCTCTCTCTAATGGAGCCCCTCGTCAGGAGTTCCTCAACCTACCTCTGGAGCTCAAAATGCTCCGTGGGATTCATGCGATAGTGTGCAGCAGGTTGGGCAGAGTGGATCTCGGAATCAAATCGATGGCGTGCTGGATATCACGCATAGATGGTAGACCTTCCGGAAGAGGTGACCTAGATGGGGTGCTCACTCGGGGTCTCGACAGAAACCTCTCTAACCGCTAAAAAAAACACAGGATCATTGTCAACCAAATCATGCTCAAGCTCGCTGACAGAAATAAGCTATAAAGCTACAGTAGAAAGTGTGCCAAGGAGGGAAGGCTCGCGAATGCTGGTGGTGCCCGATCGGGTCAGACGGGAACTAGAACACATACTCGCTAAAGCCGTGTTGAGAGTGGTAGACAGGCCAACAGGCATGGTGCTAGAAGGGATCGTAGCACCAGAAAGAGGAGGGGTACTCGGGGGCACTAAAGAACTCCCCTGAGAAGTCCCCTGCTAAGAGGACGCCCTAGGTCGGGAGGACTGTAAAGTGATGGGCAGGTCGTCGTACTAAAAAATGCAAGTGTTGGATCGCCCTTGGAGGGTCGCGTCCATATCATACAGCCAAGGCCTGCCAAAAATAAGGCTCCCGACCTCCATAGGTAGGACGTCACACCAAATCTTATCCTCATATGGTGGGAAGTGAATGGGAACGAGACACCTCGTCTAGATTGGAATGAAAGTAGAATCCGCTTAGGACACATAATAGGGATAAGGGTGGTCAACGACAGTCAGCCCAAGGCGCGCGACGGCATTAGTGGAGATTGCATTAATGCGACTTCCACTGTCAATAATCACCTTACACATCTTGCCATCCACACGGTAGTAGGTGTGAAAGATGGTGATGTGGTGCCAATCATCACACACCTTAAGCTGGGTCAAGATGCACCTAACCACGCCAATTCTGCCCTCATCAGGATGATCATCACTACCATCATCTCACAGAAACTGAGTCTGAATGCAACCCACAAACTCTCCCTCAGAGTGAAAATCATCTGTCATCTCATCTCCAACCGCATAACTCACCGTCTGTAACTCGGACTGGGACTCCTCTGGATCCACATCTCCGATAATCATGGCCCTAGACGGACACTGAGACTGGTAATGCCCAAATCCCTGACACCTGAAGTACCGACCACGGGATCCGCCCTCCTGAGAAGACTCTCCTATAGCTGGGGCCTTCCCCTTATCCTCCCGTCTGGGTGGCGGGGCTCCCATGGGTGGTCGAACGCGGGGGGGGGGGGGGGGGGGGGGGGTCGGTAAGGCGGGCACCGGGTCCCTCTGGGGAAAACGAGGACGAGAGGGAGGGTCCTGACGACTGGGGTCAGCAGGCCTAAAGGCTAGAGCCCTCTAAGGCACTCCCGGTGCGGCACGCTGATCAAGAGGTCGCTGAAAGGTCAGTCTAGCACGCGAAGGTGACTCCATCTCAAGCTCAAACTGTTCCATCTCTCTCACGACCTGATAGGCGTGCTCAATGGTCGTCACATGCTGATGGAACAGTTCTTACTAATACACACGGCGTAGACCCTTCCAAAGCAAGAAAGAGTCAACGCACTCTCCTCTCGAGCCCCACATCTCATCAGGTACTTGTCGAACTCGGCAACGTACTCTGAAACAGTGCGAGTACCTTGAGATATGCTCTGCCACCTATCAATAAGGCGATGGCAGTAAGTCGGGGGAAGGTACTTCTCACGCAGCTTGACCTTCATGTCTTCCCATAACTCGATCGGTTCATGCCGACGCTACTCAAATAGATCCTCGACATTCGACCAATAGGTTTAAGCCTGGCCTGTCAACTTCATCATGGCGAATCGAGCTCGTCGGGCATCAGTCATACCCATCCAATCAAAGTAGCGGTTCATGCTGACCTCCTAGTCAAGATAAACCTTCGGATCCAAGAACCCGTCAAAGGTGAGAGCATCCGCACGAGCGGCCCGACGATCATCTAGGTCCCTCGAGACGTAATGGGGCATCCGCTCTTCCTCAAAATCATCTCGATTGTCCAGATCATCTCGATCCCTCGGACGTCACTGGCGTCTAGGCACCTCACCAAACTCGGGCCGATCCCATCGGGCGTACCGATCACCTCGATCATATCGCTCAGTCAGCTCGATCACGGCGGTTGTGCCGATCCTCTCGATCGTGTCGATCGAATCGAACATCCTGAACGCACCGCTCTAACTGATCATCGCACTCACGAAGATCCCAATGATCATAACGATCAAGCCTATCCACCTGACGCCTCGCGCGTCTCTGATCGGCACCATCAACTCTGTCGCACGGCCTATTATACCTCATAGGCCTACGCGCCACAACCTGTTCAATCAACTCATCACGTGGATCATAATCCACCCCGTCATTAGCAAGTCGCTGCTCATCGACTAAATCAGCTATCGGAGAAGCCTCATCATAAGGGACATGGACGGCTGAGACAGGATGTCCGAGGTGACGTGGGGCCGAGGCATGAGCAAGAACCCCTGGTGCACCCCTGAGGCCTGCTAGGTCCTGAATCGTCCGTTCGGAATCGTCGACCCAGTTCTCTCCAGAACGGATCGAACCTCTCATACTCCCAAGGCGTTGGTCCCAAACATTCATACGATGTACGAGCTAACTAACCAACTCGGCTAGATCAGAGACATCCAGGGACCCCGCCTGCGAACCTGACACAGGTGCAGACATGTGGAAAACCGTGCTGCTACGAGTGGGCATACAAGACAGGCAGAGTAGTAACGTGTATCAACTAACACCTAGACGACTAGCATGCATGACGTAGACCAACCAAAGCAAAATGCGGAACTAAATGGATGGAGACACGCTAACACTAAAATAATCAATAAAATAAATAAAATATACAACAAATAAGCCCTAGACAAAACCTACGCTTTGATACCAGCTGATGCGGGACGACTACCAAAACGACTCCGAACTCGTGTCACGAATCGAGATCAACACGAATGCCACAAGAAAATAGCCAATAATCATCAAATTCCATGTTTCCATGAGAATAACTATGTAACGCAGTTGCACATAAGCTCAGAAAATCGTCCGCTCGCAGTAATAAAAGAAACAGGACCGTCGATAGTAAGGACTACCGAAAGACTAGGACAATCGCAACGTGTCCAATGCGCTCAAATAGTACTACGGGACGGGTCTCAAACTCACAATCCGGCAGCGATTAATAAGCAAGTAGCTAGACATCCTAGCTCACACGCACAGAAACAAATATAATCATATAATGAGCGACAAATAATATGGGATGGGGCAAATCGCTACTAACCCTCCCACTGTCAAGTAAGGACCTCAACCTCGGACAAAACGATCTGCGAACACCCTGTGACGAATCAAACGAACGCCGCTAACACTATCCAGCAGGGCACATCCGGGAGCGTGACATTTGGGCACAAGGCAGCCGGTCCTGCCTACGTACGCCAAATAAACGGCTTATGGCTGCTAGGGCGACGTTGGGCACCAGACAGAGTCGACCTGTAGGCTGAAAAGCGGGTCGCAAGGAGTGCTGGCTAGGCGGCTAACGGCAATGGTCCGGGCGCTCGGACGGCACCACGTAGCCCGACAGGCGCTCGTGGTGAAGCGGATCCGGCAGGAAGGGGGGCTTGCACTCGTGGCGATTCCCTGCGGCGGCTGGTAGGAGCTGGGTGGCCTGTAGCCGCGTGGTCGTGGGTGGGCGGCTTGGTGAGGCGGGCTGCCGGTGCGTGGTTAAGACGCACGGTGGGGGGGGGTTGGATCCCGGACGTCACTCTCTCCTCGAGCGTGGGGAGGGACGGCCTTACACGTAGGTGCCTGGAAACATATCACTCGACAACGCCCACAACGCCGCGCGGATTGGAGATGGCGGTGAGTAGGGACACACCACGCAGGGGCTTTAACGGGCGTGGGATCCAAGGCGTGTAAAGAACAAAAAATATTAACGCACAGGGGAGTGGGAATGGGAAGAAGACAAGGAGAACAGGGGGCTTCAAGCCCTAGATGCACACACACGCACTTATGCGACTATACTTTGCTTTCTCAATTCAATCGTCAATCATCATTACCTCTTTGAGAGGTTACAATGCTTTAAATAGAAACGAGAATCCTAATTAACCCTAATGAAGTAAATGACATAATTAACCCTGATTCTAGACAAATACAAGGAAATTCGCACAGAAAATAACAATAAAATAGAAAAGTGATAAATGGGCCTCATAATGGGCCTTACATCAGTCACAATTGCTCCTCAATAAAGTAAACACAAGTCACTCCGCAAATAGGCCATCGTCGAGCCACAAAGAAGCTAGGAACGCTGCAGTCGTCCTCCTCCGACGGTAGACGCAGGTCGGGTCAAAGCGGGTCCGTACGCAGGTGTCCTCACCAACTAGCAAAAAAACCAGAGGAATTACTATTGACAAGAACAGAGAACCTGGGAGAAGAAATGCAGGACATAATCCATTCCATCCATCTGTTAGAGAATCTCATGACCCGAAGAGTATCCTCAATACACTGCCAACTGACTTTGTCATATGCCTTCTTAAATCAAGTTTCAAGAAAATCCCTTTCTTTTGCATATAATTCTGAAAGTGAATAGTCTCGTAAGCTGCCATGAAATTGTCCAAGATAAATCTTCCTTCAAGAAACGCTGACTGATTAATGCCCACCAGCTGCACAAGGACCTTTTTAAGTCTATTAGCCAAGATTTTAGTTATAATCTTGTAACAGCCATTCACCAAACTAATAGGTCTAAAGTCTAACATTCTTTCAGCAACCCTCAATTTTCGGAATAAGAATAATATGAGTTGAAGTAAAACCTCTCACGCAGCTAGGTCTTTCATGAAATTCTGACATCACTGCCATAAGATCATCCTTGATTACATCCCAAAAAAATTGATAAAACCCCAACGAGAATCCATCGGAACCCAGGCATTTGTTGGGGTTCATACTAAAGACTGCCTCTTGGACTTCTTTCTCCTGAAAAGGCATACAAAGACCTTCAGCTTCAATTGCATCAATCTTGGGAAGAAGACCATCAACAAGCTGGGGTCTCCATTCAACATCCTCCTCAAATAGGTGCTCATAAAATCTGATGAACCTTTCTTGGATTTCCTTCTTGTCCTCCATCAGATCCTCCTCAACTCTAATGTGATCAATTCTCACATTGCTTTTCTTTGCACTTGCCACAGCATGGAAAAAGGCCGAATTTTTATCACCTTCTCTAAGCCAGTGCTCTTTGGCTCTCTATTTCCACTTAATCTCTTCCTTCAGTAATTCCTCATTGTTTGCTTTCTTGTAATTCATCAGACCTTGATCTTCAGTTGTGGATAAGGGATGTTGATCTTTTCCTTCTAAAAGCTCAATGTTCTACAAGATTTTCTGTTTCACATCAGAGTCTTTATAAGAATCTTTCTTTAACCATTGCTTGATGCAGAATCTAAGCCTTTTGAGTTTCAAGAGGAACGCAAGAGCAGCAGACCCTGCAGAAGATTCCTTCCTCCGATCTTGTGTAACCAACTCTTTAAAACCTTCTCTCCTGTGTCACACCAGTTCATATCTGAACAGTCTAGCCTTCTTCTCTTTCATATCAGTCAATAACCGTATGGGAATGTGGTTGGACACAGTTCTAGGAATACCCTTGACCTGAGTTTTCAGAAACTTCTCTAACCACTCAGTGAGATGAGAATCCTATCAATCCTAGATTGAATGCTGTTACTTTGGAAATTAGACCAAGTAAATCTTCTGTTAGGGATTTCTAGATCAATCAATGCACTCTTTCTGATCTATTCATTCAATTCCTCCATCTCTTTCTTCCATTTCTGAGAAGTAGATCTCTCTCCCGGGAATCTCACAGAGTTAAAAATCACCAGCAATGCACCAGTTACCAGAAAAAAGTCCATAACCTGTATTATTCTTGAAAGAAACCATCCCTCTGACTAACATTATTAGGCCCATATACATATGTAATAATCCATCTCTCGCCACTGTAATGAGTAAGAAAACAGAGATACTGAATAAACCCACATAACAGACTCTGTACCACTGTATTTCCTTTCATCCCATAAAATAAGCTGACCTCTCTATGGCCCTCAGCAGGAAGTATGGCAAAATTATTCAATAAGGGAACCCCCAGTCTTCTTAACAATTGATCCTCCATAGACATAATCTTAGTCTCTTGCACACAAACACAGTCAAGGTGCAGGGATACCACAAGATCTCTCACTGCTTTCATCTGGAGATCACTATTAAGACCTCTAACATTCCATGACACCAGCTTCATTGAGTAACTGGAGACTTCACCACCCTTTTCCCTTTCTTATCCCTCAAACTATCAAACATTCATTACTCTGAAGATAACTTATCTCTCTCTTACCCACCTTAATTTCTCCTCCCTGACCTTGTCTTTTGACTGAATTCTGCATCGCTTCATTCCTCTTCAGTCTTTTTAGAAAGCTTTTAACCTGTTCCTCCTTCCCTAGAAGGACACGCCAATTTTCCTTCCAAACTCCATAATCTCCTCAGACCGAGCTTCCTCAGAGACTGGGTAAGGCACAGAAGACAGGTTTGAAGATGACTCAAAAGATACAAAATCCCCCTTGGTCCAGATAAGCTTCTTCGGAACAGTGTCAAGTGATGTAGGGATGGTGGAAAAAGGGACTATAACTCTGTAAATGTCCTCCTCCTCCTCCTCCAGAAACATCACTGCCAGACCCATGTTCCCTTCCAGAACAAAAAGGTTGTTGTCTCCCTGAACCGGCGGCTGTTGACCTCGAGAATCCACCAAAGAGCACACAGGAACACCCTCCACAGAAGGATGCAGGAGGGAAAAGCCTTCGTGCACAACCCCGTTCACCAGGGGGAGATCGAGAGGGTTCTCAAGGGTAACAGAGTACAGGCAGGCCGATAGAGGGTCGTATCGGGTAAGTTCGGGTGAGAAAGAAGAATTCAGGAGGAAAGAAAATCTACCCGAAACACACTCTAGTTGACCCGGACGACTTACCTGATAGCCCCCTATGATCTGGATCCAGATATTGTTCATCGTCCTCGCCCGAATCGATCAAGCCCTTCACTGACTCCGATCACTAACTGCATATAAGGAAGCCTTTCTTTGGATGAAGGCCGCAACTTTGGCCATTCGTGACATCAAGGAGCACATGACCCAAACACATGTCCTTCGTCCACCGAATTTTTCAAAGGTGCTTGAGGTCTCATGTGATGCTTCTGGTGTCGGCATAAGTGGGGTTTTGAGTCAAGAAGGCCAACTCATTGCATACTTCAGCGACAAATTGAATGATACTAAGCTGAAGTACTCCACCTATGATAAGAAATTTGATCCGGTAGTTCAGGCGTTTGAGTATTGGAGACATTATCTGCTATCGCAGGAGTTCGTCCTATATTCAGACCACGAGGCCCTCAGGTTCCTCCATGCCCAGAAGAAACTGAACTCGAGGCATAGTCAGTGAGTTAAATTTCTTCATGCCTACACCTTCGTCTTGAGACACAAGGCGGGCGTGGAGAACTGCATGGCTAATGCACTAAGTTCCCGATATTCACTCTTATTAGTTGTCAGCGTGGAGGTCACTAGATTTGACAGACTCTATGAGGAGTATTCAGCTTATCCAGATTTTTGTTCGATCCACACCGCACTTCTTGTCGGGCCCTCGTGAGAGTTCAGTGATTACATCTTGCACGAGGGTTATCTTTTTTGTGGTGATTGATTGTGCATTTTGCACACTTCGGTCCATGATTTTCTCATCTGGGAAGCGCGGGTGGGTGGTCGAGCTGGTCACTTCGGCCAGAACAAGATCATTGAGTTTGTTGAGCACCACTTCTTCTAGCCTAGCCTAAAGCGTGACATGGCCCAGATTGTCACTCAATGTCACACATGTGCTACGGCCAAGCAGAAGAAGCAAAATACTGACTTGTGCACTCACCTTCCCGTACCCAACCGTCCATGGCAAGATGTTAGCATGGATTTTGTCTTGGGCATGCCACGAACCGTCCGTCGGCACGATTCTATCTTAGTAATCGTTGATCCATTCTCCAAAATGGCTCATTTTATCTCATGTTCCAAGACATCTAATGCGTCTCGGATAGCCCATCTCTTTTATGAGGGAGTTGTTTATTTACATAGGTTGCCGAAGACCATCGTCTCTGACAGAGATGTGCGATTTGTCAGCTATTATGGAAGACCATTTGACACCTCTTAGGCACCAAGCTCAAGTTCTCAACTGCTTACAACCTCCAGACTGATGGGCATACTAAGATTGTTAATATAAGTCTGTTGCTTTGCCTAGTTGGCGAGCATACACGTAATTAGGATCAGGTCTTAAAGCATGCTGAATTTGCATATAATTGGTCAATAGGTCTACAGGCATGAGTCCATGTAAGATAGCCACAGGCTATAGACCTAGGGGACCCATAAACCTTGTTCCCTTATCCATTCATTCATGCATTTTAGAGTCTGCACAGTCACTAACTGAGCATATTAGGAGTCTTCATGATAGCGTCTGTCGTCACATTGAGGACACCTGCGCACGATTCCGTTTTGACCCAGCCCAGGTTTACCTCCGCCGCAGGACATCCGCAGCAGGTCGAGCAACATTGTGGCTAGGAGATGCGTATTGATACATTTGTTATGCTTTTCTTTGTCATGTTGGGCTTGTATTAGGCCCCGATGATGTATTTTCTTTTATTTTAGGTCTCTAGATGAGAGAATGGCCCATTAGTGGCCCATATTAATTTTTCTATTTCTCTATATTTTTTTCCTTTCAGCACTTTTCTTCTTTTAGGACCTAGGGGTACTTTGGACTTTTGATGGACCTACGGTTGCCTTTTTGGGACCCTATATATATTCTTGTATGCCTAAAAGGGAAAGGCAATGATTAGTTCAATGGAAAAGGTGCTTTGGCTGCCAGATGTGTTTGTGTGTTCCTGTGTGTGGAGCCCATGAAGGGCTAGTGTGAAAGGGGGCGAGAGGACCTGAGTCCGTCTTCTTCCTCCTACTCCTTCTTCCTCCCCAGTTCGTCCACCTCTTCCCCCCCACCCCATGTCTTCTTCCTCCTTCTTGGGCCTCCAAACCCCTCACCCAATTTCCCCTTCTTGTGCCGCATCAATTTTCTTTACGTTTCTATCACTTTTTGGGAAACTATTAAGGAAGATCTTACTAAAATGGTCAAGGAATTTCAAGACATACCACTCAGCATTAAACGGCTTAATTCCATTCATATTGTCTTAATCCCAAAGAAAGAAGGGGCTGAGGAAGTTTCTGAATATAGACCGATCAATCTTTGAAAGGATGTTATAAGACTATCACAAAGGTTCTGGCTAATAGGTTGAAGAAAGTGTTGATGGATGTTATCAACAAAAACCAATCAACTTTTTTGTAGGGCTGTCAACGGAAACCCGATTATCCGATTGTTCAATCCGTTACCGAAAAAAATATCCGTTTTTTATTAAAAAAAAAATATCCGTCCGATAGCTATCGGATTCGGAATCGGATATTTCCGATAAGCTATCGGAATCGAAAATAGAAACTCATGTTTCCGTATCCGCTTTCCGATTTCCGATTCCGATTGTTATTAAATTTATTATTAAGAATAATATTAACCTTAGGAATGTTTTAATCTTATTAATCATTATCTAATATAATTAATCATTATCTAATATATTAAGACGTATTAGTTATATTTAGGTTTCATTTTATATGTTTTAAACAAATAAACCATGAAATCAGTAATTTTCGATAATTATCGGAAATAATATCCGATTCCGATATCGGAATCGGAAACAAATCGGAAACGGAAAATGGACTTTCCGATTTTATTGGAAACGGAAACGGATAATGTACTTTTCGATCTTATCGGAATCGGAAACGGAAACAGGCTATCCTTATTGGAATCCGAAAACGAAAACACATGTTTCTGTAACCGTATCCTACCCGTTTACAGCCCTACTTTTTTGGAAGGAAGACTCATTCTTGAAAATTTTCTAGCTGAATTGAAGCTATTCACAATCAAAAGAGATGTGACAAGGAAGGGATTGTTTTTAAGTTGGACTTTGAGAAAGCTTATGATAGGGTCAGTTGGCACTGTGTTAACAAATCCTTGGGTCTCGTGGTTTCAAACAAAAATAGATAAATTGGATTATCAGCTGTATCACTACACCAAATTTCTCAATTTTGATGAACAGACAGCCATGTGGATACTTTAGAAGTTCTAGAGGGTTGAGACAAGGTGACCCTATCCCCCCCCCCTCTTATTTTCATCATCATTGGTCAGATTTTGAGCTCTCTTCTGGACAAGGCTTCTTCACATGGATTGGTGGATGGTTTCTACATCGGAAGAAATGGACTGCAACTCTCACACTTACAATTTGCAGATGACACCCTTCTTTTCTCATATGGACATGTGGATATGTTGAGAAACTTGAAGATTTTACTGATTTTGATAGAAGCAATCATGGGTCTAAGCATTAACTATCAGAAGTTAGAACTGGTGGGGATTAATGTGGATAAGGATAAGCTTGACAGTATGGCCAAGGTTCTTAACTGCAGAGGGACTCAATTCCTATTTAAATATTTGGGGCTCCCACTATCTTCCGGCCCCATTCCATTGAGGTATTGGGATGATGTCATTAAGAAGATTGACCACACACCAGAAGCATGGAAAGCAAAGCTACTTTCAACTGGGGGGATATGAATACTCTCCAAATCAGTGTTCTCCTCATTAGCCAATTATCACATTTCCATCCTTAAAATCCCTATTTCCATCCTTAAAATCCCTAGAACTATAGAAAGGATGATCTAGGGCAATGAGGAGTTCATTCTTTTGGGAAGGAGGAAAGAGAGATGAGAAAGGACTTCATCTTATTGCCTAGGATCAAGTGTGCGGAAGGAAAGAGCTAGGAGGGGTTGGGTTGGTGAAAATTGAAACTTTCAATAAGGCAATGTTGACCAAATGGCTATGGAGACTAGGAGAATAAGTGGACTCCCTTTGGGTGAGAATTGTGAGAGAAGTACTATCACAAAACTTCTAGATGGTGTTTAATGCCCTCTAGGACTTCAAATGTGTTACAGATTTGGAGAAATATTGGGTTACAGGATCTCATCTTGCCAGCGGTATGATTTCAAATAGGGAATGGGGAACTGGTCAGATTTTGGGAGAATAAACGGATTTAAGATGATCCGTTTGTTGAACAGAATCCTGATTTATATCAGCAAGTAGAAGAGAAAGAGGTTTCAGTAGTGCATGTTCTCTCATGCTAATACTTTGCAGTGCAATTTCCCACCCAGATAGAAATGGAGGAATTGTTAATGGTCTTAAGGGTCATTCGGGAAGTTCATCTGATCAGAGGGCAGGAAGACAGAAGATTTTGGGTCTAGAATTCAAAAGGCACCTTTTCCCCCATTCTTACTAGAATCCTTCAAGATGTTGGCACAAGACTGTGGTGGAAATCTCTAATTTGGTCCAAGTATCTACCAAATAAAATCAGAATATTCCTCTGGATAGTGGCATTGAGAAGACTTCCTACAGCACAAAGATTGAAGAAAATCTTCAACATCCAACAGCCTAATTGCATCTTTGTGGTACCTATAAAGAATATCAAGATCATCTATTTTGTCAGTGTGGTATAATCAGTACATGATAGAAGATTTTATGTAAAGCTCTGCAAGTTCAGTTGAGGAACCAAGAGAGATTTACACTTGATGCAGGCTTGGTCTGAAATTTGTCCAGTATTTGCAGAAAGGGAGGTGTGGTCCGTGTTTCTACCTGCTATGCTATGGGCAATTTGGTTGGAAAGGAACACCAGAAAATTCAAGCAAGAATTTAATACTCCAGCCAATATTCTCAGAAGATCCATCAATGGGTGAAGGAATGGGGTTAAGCTGCTGATTTGGGAAGCATCGCTCGGGGGGCTTAATATATAGAGCCAGCAAGTGGGAAGGACTTCACTTTTTGAAATATATGGATTTCTTTTTGTTCTAATTGTGCTTCTTGTGTACTTCTATTTTATTTTCTGAATAAAAATAGTATAGAATCTGTTTCTTTGGGTTGGCATCTTTGCCTTTTATTGTCCGGCAGTTGGCCTTATATGTACTCTTTTCCTTATTAAATAAAATGTAACTATCACCTTCAAAAAATAGCAAATGTCTGTAGCGTTCCATGGATAAAGGATACACAAACCTGCAGCCCATGTTCTAGACTTCTCCGGTGGGAAAATCTTCAGAGAGTTTTAGGTGGTGTTTGATAACTCTTAATTGGGCTATTATATATGAGCAATAAGGGATTAGCCCAATTAAGAGTGTTTGATAAAATATTAAACTTCAGTGCGTAACATAGTTGTCAAGGTGGGCACTTACGTGCCACCAAGGCACAAAGGCACCAGCCCATGCATAAGGTGACCAGAACCTTTAATGGACCTAGGAAAGGCAGTCATGGCAATCGCCCAAGCACCCAAGGTGGCATGGACACCCACCTAGGCATGCCTGGCCCACTGACCCGATTGGGACCAAGCCCAATGGATCCCAGATTTAAAGCCACACCCCCGATGGATTTCGCTGCCCACTCCATCCCCCTCCCCACCCCCCAAGCCCTCCAACTACCTTGCATTGCTAAGGTTTCTCCATGGACCATTGTAGACGATCGCCGTAACTCTCCACCGTCGACGAGTGCCGCCAAGCTCTGTTGTCCCCCTACCAAGAAATTCCAGGTCAGATCGGGTCCCCGAATCGGGACCCAGTGATCCCGATCCGACCCGGATCGGATCGGCCGAGTCGGCCGATCCAGATGAAGTCTGGCCGGTCCGACTCGGCCGGATTAAAAAGAAAAAAATCAGAAAAAATTGTATACATATGATTCAATGAATGTACAATAAAAATGAATGCAATTCATGTACATCCATAAAAATATATACATTAAAGACAACTAAGGGTCTGATGTCCGGAAGAGTGATGATGTTTCCTCTGAAAAAGCTAGTGGACAAGTGTCCCAAGGGTCAGACAATTGGAACAAATCGAAGGGGTTTGACAACGACTCTGCAAAAGCATAGAATTCCACATCTGTGTCAACCAAAGGAGCAATGTCTAATGAAGATCATTTCAACAGAGAGATGCTTGGAGTCAAGAAAAGCCTTATGGTGGAGAACATAGTTCTAGCGAGGGTAAGCGGCTGGGAGAGATCTAATGGAAGGAGTGCAGAGAACGGCAGATGGTAGCCATTCATAGCATGGCAATGTACATCAGCTTCTTATTTCTGCTTTGATGGTTCTGTATCTATCGTGGTTGCTAGTTATTCTCTTTTTGTCTTATATACTGATGATCATCTGTGTATATTTTCCTTCCAATGTCCGAAGCCAGTAGCAACCTTTTTTTTGGATGGAGTCTATTTTGGATCTTTCTAGATAAAAGGCAACAGGGTTTAATCACTTCGTTTGTCCCTAGCTTATTCTACTTGAGATTTTTCAAGTTGTAGCCTGTTTTGGGGGTCAAGTTGCCGGCGGCGGCGAGTGGCGGCGGTGGTGGCCGGGGGAGGGGGAGGGGCTGGGGGAAGGAGGGAAGGCCAACATCAGCAGCAGAAACGCTACTGCTGCTAGCTGGATCGGCCCCCTTAAGGGGGGATCCGAATCGCGCCCGATTCGGACTGATTCACACTGGTGTTTTTTTTTTTAATCAGGGGGATGAACAGTGAAATACCCCCCGAATCGGATCGGAACCCATCGATTCCGATTCGAATCGGCCAATTCCGCAATCCATGCCCCCTACCATCTATGGGCTCTCACCCCCTTGCCACGCTAGAGTGTCTCCATGGAACATTGAGGAGCATCAGGGCCACCGCGGACTCTCCACCATTGATGAGCATCACAGTGCTAATACTATTTGTAGGGGGGGCACTGTGCACAACCCCTTTCCATGTGTATGCATGTGGCTCTGAAAGGTGACATGTGCATATCTCTCATATAATATGGAGCTCCATAAGGGGGCACTCTACATAGACCCCTCTTTGCATGTGTGTATATGTATTTGACAGCGAAAGGGGCCACTATGCACATCTCTCTCATATAGCCCTTTCTTTCCTCCCTCCTCGAATCCTCTTTCTCAGGAAGTAGGTGCCAGAGTAACATCTAAGCAGGCGCCTAAGCGCTTGGGCACTCAAGGACCCAAGCATGCATTGGATCACCTTTATACCTTGACAACTATGGCAGTTAAGTACAAGTAAGCTGGAGGTTACCCTCTAAATGACCAAGGAAAGAAGTATTAACTTATTACATAACAACCCCCCCCCAAAAAAAAAAAAAAAAAAAACCACCACAACAATGTGGGCTTTTAGTGGGGCATGGCAACATAGGTTTTCCAACACTTACGAATCATGAAGAATGTGTTAGACAACCCTCTACCACAAAGTAGAAAAAATCCTAAAACTAATGTAAAATCAAGTATATTTGGAGCAAAATACATGGTGGGAAAGATTGCAAACAAACCAACCAATATAAAATAATCAACACTTAATTTTTATATTACATCATATGGCATACTAATTTAATATGTTTATAGATATCTATTAAATTACTGATTAAATAAACAAACATTTTCATATCTACAAACGATCATTATCAAGTATGAGGGTATAGTTGTGTATAAGTCATCTACTCAACTATCCTATCGTAGTTACCAAATAGTCTGCTTCATTCAATATTCACGACTTTTGTCACCTAACTCATATTTAAGACGCTACATAGTCAAAGGCAAGAGGCAAGCGAGGGAGTGAAGCAACCATAGGTTTGCCTCAACCTCAAACACCTAGGCAATCACCTAGGCGTTTGAGGCAATGTGTTCTCTCATAAATCATCATGAAGGAAGAAAATGACAGTACAATGAAAATAAAGAAAACATCCAAGAGAATCATATGTAAGATTTGAAAAGCAGTGATCATGTCCAACATATAATGTCAATGGACGGTCTTAGGAAACATCAAAAATAAGAAGTAAATGTGGTTGCATGTAAGAGAAAAAGGATACTAAACATTGCTAAAAGAGGCATTAGCCACTTTGGAATAATTAAGACTAATAAAAAGATACCACATAATTAAAAAAAGAAACAAGCATTGAGCATAAACATCATAAGCAAGTGCCTAGGTGAGTGAGGCGAGGCATTTTTGCTCACCTCAGCCTACTTTATCACCTAGGCTAGTGAGGTGATCACCTTTGATAACATAGTTAAGATGTGAATCATAGATTTGTTTAATGTTATCAAATGCCACCTTGTCATTCCCCATTTGTGCTTAACCATTTATGGTCATGGCAACAGAAACATGCTGTTGAAGGAGAAGGGTAAGCATGTAAGGATGCTAGACAGAAAGCAGATAAGTGTCATAGCTGAGCAGGGGTTTCGGTGCCAAACATTTGTCCCACATCGCAAAACAAGAAAACACCTAGAGAGGTGTCACTATAAAAGCTTTGTAACACCCCATTGGCCGCTTGTTCTAGCAGGCGAGTTGGAAAGTTTTGGTCTGGGTCCATCAGGTTACTACAGTTTGGCCGGTTTTGACAGTTCAAAACAGTTTTTTCACAGAAAATGGGTAATTTAAATTTGAAAACCGGAAAATGCTAAGTGGTTCAATCGGGTACTTTGGTCTGGGTTTTAAAACGATGTGTTTCACCTATTCTATTAACTCTGTGACACAGTGAAGAAATGTCCAACTGCATCCTATAACCTATCTAGTGAAGTCTCCATCCTATCTTTTCCTGTTTAATACCGGTTGACATGTATATTTATACCCACCTCATAACATATCCATCCATATTATTGTGTCTGAATGTATGGTACTTACTCAGGGAACCTGACATCAATGTGTTTCTGAGAGGATTCAATCTGGTTCTCAAAATAAAGTGTGTTCATTGTTCAACCACTTAAAGCAACAAGCATGAGAGGAAATCAATGGAAATGCATGCAAGCATTGACTAACTTGCATTTCCACCTCTGTCATATAAAACAAAGTGATGAAAAGAAGCAAGCAATGCCATCCCAAGGAGAGAAAATTGCAGGAATTTGGAAATGGAAATAAGGAATAGTTTTATAAAGTTTACTCTCCCCATAAGACCATTCAAAATGCTTATGGACATAATTGCAGTCCCAACTCCCAAATCCTACCCGCAAGGCAAAAACTTTCTAGCTCTACTGATTTGGACTCGGACCAAATTAACAACTCTCCATGTATTCAAAAATTACTAAGCAGGGGGCGGTCATTATTTGGTTCTACAACCATGCCAAGGTATTGGATTTGTCTAATTCTGGTTATAACAGCTCCAAAATAATAGTAGGGAGATTCAAACTGAGAAACAATGTCACTGGGAAATGACTATGGGGGCTTTCTCATAGTCGTATGTTCCATACACGTGAGAATAACACGTACAAGCTATGATTGCTTTGTCAACATCTAAGTGGGAGAAGGGAAGGAGGGAGAAATGTGGGACGGTAATTCTGAGTTTGGTGTTATAGAAAGAATTCATTATCATAGAAATCCCCAGCACGGTATCTTCGCAAGCATGGATCACAAAAGGAAGACACCAAAAACAAAACAGACACTGATTTACAAAGATGCTTACCAAACGGTGGACGCAATGAGACGAGCGTCAAACAACAATAACAATATATATATGTGTCTGTGTATAAGAAATTCATGTAAAACAACTTTTCGCCGGAACCGAGTATTAGATGATGTAAGAAAGCATACGGGACTGTCACAAGCTGCGATCCATTTTCCAGAAACCAAGAAAATAGAGAAAGAGACAGTACGAAAAACAAGCCTGCTGAACACTCCCCGAGCATGAAATCAACTCAACAATCACCATGGAAAGCAGCAGACGGAAGGCCATTAAATTAAAACTCTGGCCAAGGAGGAGAAGTCCCAACTCCTAACTGAGATGGGAAGGCAGGAAAAAAAAAAACTAACAATTAATTAATGAACAGATGAGGGAAGCCAAGTATGAGTGGCAGATGAAAAACTATTTTTACTACAGAGAGAGACGGGGACTCGGACCTAAGGTGGGCAGGGCGTCACCTGGAGCCACCGTCGAGGATGGAGCGCCGAGCCGCTTTTGGAAAACGGAGGAGAAGAACTTGGTGGCCCCCCGGGTAATCAGCCGCGAGGCAGGATCCACGAGCTTCGACAGCCATCCGTTCCTCCCCCCCACCGCCGCCTCGACGGCGTTGCCCCGTGTCCCCCGCGCGGCCGCGGGCGGCCTGTCGTACGGCGTCGCCGGCGCCCTCCGGAACGGCCGCCTCCGGAACTTGCCCCCAATCCCGCCGCCGTACCCCTCCTCCCCCGCCGCCGCCGCCTCCGACATGGTGCCGCTCCCCTTTCCCCCCCAACACGCCCTCACACAGAGAGAGAGAGAGAAAAAAAATTTTGAGAGGGACGGGAGCGAAACGGAGCGCGATATGTGCTGACGAAATAAAAGATCGCGAAACCCTCGCCTTGGCTTCGCAGGGAACATAACACTAAGAGGAAGAGATACAGATGGATAGAGCGCGAGAGAGGGAAAAATAAGACAAATGAGGGCCTCGACCCCCGCGGCGCAGCGCCTTCCGGTTTGCAATCCCGGCTTAGCAATTACCATAGCCCGGCTCAGACCGCCGACTTAGTTGTCGATGCGGGACCAAACGACACCAACCAAAAACCCCACCCCCCGTGGCCTGGGCCCTCCCTTATGCATTCTGGGCCCAACTCGGAAACACCCCTCCTTCTTTGTCTTGCCTTTATGGGCCTATTAATAGCTTATTCTCTTCTTATTCGCCCTTATTCTTCTCCTATTTTCCAATCAAAGTGGCGCGAAATCGTGAATATGGTATTCCAGATTTTATGTGTCCCGATTTCTTATACCTAGAACAATATGAATTCTTTTAAGAGTACTTTTTATTATTTTAGGAATAAGTAATTCTCATTTTTTAGATGAATTGAGTTATTCCACTTGTTTCGTAATAATGCATCCGCGCCAAGAACAACGCATCTGCACTCCCAAACTCAGATTAACGAAATAAATCTCATAAATCATCCCGTTCCACCCCATATTCCTAAAACAAACCGGTCAATGTATGAGAATAACTTGTTGTCAATATCTTAAATTTTAAAAAAAAAAAAATAATAATTGGGTCGGTCCCAATCCTACCTACGTGATCATACAATTCGATCTCAGATTAAATGACTAAAAAAAGATAAAAAATCAAAAATCAACCCCAAATGAATAGTAAAAAACACTATGGAGGTCAATTTTTTATTTTTCATCTTTTTTTGAGTCATACGATCCTATATCAGACTATACGACCATCTAGGAGAGATTGGGGCAGATTCAAAAATTAAAAAAAAAAATTTAAAAACACCGGCAGCCGTCATAATCCGGTGTCGATGCAGCAAGTTATTCTCTGTCTTTATTATTTAACTAGTTGTAATCTCATGCGATGCACAACGAATTAACATATTTGAATAAAATAGTTATAATTGATATAAGTAAAACTAATCTTTTACTCTTTCTTTAGGATTGAATAAAACGGTTATAGAAGAATATATGTTCATAAATACTTACATTTTTTTCTATGAATATTAGGTTAGTTGTTTTGTGAATACTAAAAATTCATAACCATTGTATCCAATTGAAATATGAATTGAGATAGAAAACTAAAAAGTGAACTGAAATTATTATTATTATCTCATGAGATTATCTCAATAAATGTTGGGTTAAAATATGGATTGAAATAAAAATGAGAAAGAGATTGGTCTCATTAATAACAAAATTAGCTCATGAAATTATCTCACTAATGATAATAAATATCAAAAATTACTATTATTATCCTAATAGACTGTCTTAATATCAATAATAATAACAACAATAACAACAACAATAATAACAACAACAACAATAATAATAATAATAATATGAATGAAAAAAGTAAAAGAGAGATTGGTCTCGTTAACAATATTATTATTATTATTTTAATAATAATATCAAAATTAGTTATTATTATCTCATAACTATCTCAATAATAATAATATCAAAATTAGTTATTATTATCTCAAGAAATTACAACAACAATAATAATAATAATAATAGGAGACATAAAAATAATAGAGAAATATTAATAGGGAGAGAGAAAAATGTGAAAGAGAATAAAAGAAAGCTAATACTAATAATAATATCAAATTAGTTATTATTATTGTAAGGATTGAGGTTTCAGATCCGGTTACTGGGTCAGTTTCGGAGTCGGATCTCTTGGTTTGGGCCTTTGTGGTGCTGGGGCTCGTGTTCTCTCGACGCGGTTCAAACGGCGTCCGTCGTAGTTGACATGTTTTAGATCGTGTCACGTGGGTGTCACGTGGGTTGGTTTTGGGTCGCGAGAGTACGGCCCCGGTCTTATTGTCTGAATGACGTCTTGCATGGACAACGTCATTTAAAGTACGGTCCTGGTTTGTCAATGTACGATCCGAACTTGTCGTCTGAATGACATCGGACTTGGACGACGCGTTTTACCTAGTTTCAGTTTGACTCCGGGAATTCTCCATCCTTTCCCTCATTCTCTCATTTCTCTTCTCTCTCCTCTCTTCTCTATGAACCTCCGGCTCCCTTTCCCCCTCTCCTTGCTTTCCTCTTCTCATTCCTCCCCCCCCTCCACTCCATTAACTTCCCAACTTCCTCCGCTACCACGACCACTTCCTCTGCGACGTATTTCTCTCCGGACGGCGGCCGACGTCTCGGTGGAGTAACAACGTCCACGGTATTACCGGCGGCGGCGTGTGGCGTAACGGTTCAGCGGCTTGGAGTTCGGAGGAGTTCGAGTAACCGGTAGGGTGACGATTCTCGCGTTGTTTTGTTTGAAACTATATTTTTGGGGAATTTTTGGGGTGAAAATATTAATTGCATGCAATGAAGAATTGTGGGTTCTTAATGGAAACTTAGTTTCTCCTCCTCCCTCTCAATTTTTATGGCGTTTTGTGGGATTTTGGTGGAGAAATCCAATTTTATAACTCGGAGGAGGCCGGAGGAGAACCTGTCTGTGAGGGTTAAATGACGTCGGGGAACAGTAACGCTTTTTAAAAAGGCAGCTTCCACCTACGACGCTATTTATCCCAAATAACAGACTATGTCTCTGGATTGAATGGCGTCTAGGAAAAGCGATCCTTTTAAACGACGACCCGTTTAAACGACGTATTTTAGGCCATCTTTCGAGGCCATATTTTACATGAACCAATTTAGGAGTCTTGAATGACATCGGCATTGGGCGAGGCTATTCAAGACAGAATCTCATTAATTCCTGCAATTAACATGTGTTTACATTGATAGATAATTTGGTTAATTGTATGCTTGAAATCATACTTGAGAACGATAATTTCTACGTGATCGGATCGTACCTGTAGACACGCTAATTTTGACGTCATTTTGAGTAAATTTCATATCATATAATAATGCCTCAGAATGGTCTGATATTTAACCATTGATTAATTTTTATTGATATTTTTGAGTGCCGGGTCAAACAGACATGTTTAAGTTAATCAATTAAATTGATTTTAGCTCAAATTTCAGTTAAAATATGAAGAATCCTAAAAGGCGTCGATCCATGTGGACGCGATTTAGACTTTATTCCTATTTTACCGTTTAAATTTGAATTTTAATTAATTGATTTATTGGCTAAAAGGCGTCTGTAAAGGTCGACGCGTTTTAAGTTTCCTAAGCTGTTTTAACTTCTCTTCCGGATGCTTATCCTTATCTTAATTAGGGTAAAAGACGTCTACCAAGGTGGACGCGTTTTAGCTAATAAAGATAAAGATAAGTTTTCCCGGATATTTATCCTTATCTTAATTTAATCTGAAAGGCGTCACCCAAGGTGGACGCGTTTTAGATAATTACAGATAAAGATGAATTAATCAGTAATTATCTGTCGATTAAGGTAGATAAATCCGAGATTTTTCTATGTTAATCGCGAACGCAGAAAATGCCTATAAATACCTTGCATCTCAAGGAGTTAAAAAAAAAAAAAAAAAAAAAAGAGAATTATTGAGCCTCAGCGTTATAGCGATTTGAAGATCGGAGCAACTACGTCGGAACGCCGGAGCGCTGCCATTTCCAGAAGTCGGCATCATTTTTCAAGATCTTCATCTCTTCAAAGCTTCAACCAACTGGACTGGGCATAAATCAAAAAGAGGGAAATCAAGCACAAGCCAGGAGAACTTCTGGACGATCCTCAACATTCAACAGCAAGAACAAAAGAACAAGAAGAGGCTCTCTTTCTTCAGCCGGCTGAAGGAGGGGAACCAAGGATTCATTCTTCCGCGTTTAAACAGGTAGGCGATCAAACTCTTTTGAAGCTTTTTAGTTAAAAGTTTCTGGCGATCACAGCACCTTAGTTGCATTTTTTTATAGGTTAATTTACTCTAAACAACATAGTTTTTCACATTAATCACATGAGCAAATTTTCAGCACCTACAGCTCTTTTGGCGATCACGGTGGGACTTGGTCTCGCCGTCTTTTAATTTCTTTTGTTCTTGCTATTATCATACCGGGCACCCACGGTGCACCACTTGTGTCTTTCGACACGTCCTCACCAATTGGTGAGTGTTTAGTTTGTTTAATTTCCCTCGTGCACCACGTGCACACCCCAGTGGCAAGATCTTGCCTCCCCTTTGATTAGTTTAAAAAGGTTGTTTTTGGTGATAAAATGCTGTGTGATTGCGTGATTTCTTAGTTGTTTAGATAGTAAACCATCCTGTTTAAAATCTGAAACTAAAAATCTTTGCATGAGTCGATTGTTTACTGCATTTTTCCCTGTTTAAGGAGGATTCGACCCAGAAAATCCTTCTGGAAATCTGTTTCTGCGAACTAAAAAGCGTCCAGGAACAGCGACGCGTTTCAAAACCGCGTCAGGACACCTGGACGCCTTTTAGCCTCCAGATTATCTCTGTCGTTTACATCTGTTTCTGTGAAATAATTAAGCTCTGTGTTGAATAGCGTCGACCATAATCGACGCTATTCAGACAGTTTTTAGTTATTTTCCAGGTTTTCTCTGCTGTTTGCATCTGTTCTCTGCGAAAGAATTAAGTTCTGTTTTGAATAGCGTCGACTATCATCGACGCGATTCAGACAGTTTCTTAATTATTTTTCAGTTTCCAGATTTCTATGTTGAGTGTTAGCTACACATTACTCTATTAAGCATTAGAGGCCATCCAGGTCGCAGGGCATACGTATTGAGGCTAAAACCCTCCTTTTCTTAGGAACACATTACTCGACGTTAGCAACTCTCTCTGATTGGGTTGGTCCCTTGATCAGACTAGAGAAGTTGACGTTGAGACCTCCATAAGTCCCCAAAATCAAGGTATTCCTCCTTGATCATCGGGCTGGTTGTACCAATTGAAGTCCCGGCTAGATTCCGAAAGCGTTGTGAGAGAGAACCTTAGAGAATAACGGTGGAAATCAAACTGAAACTAGGATCCTTCCCTGAGCGAAATTGTGGTTTAATCCAATTCAAATAACTCAACAAGGAATCTTGAAATCACGTTAAGCATCCACTTGTTTGATTAATCTCTGCACAACTTGTTTGATTAATTTTCTGAAAAGAGAATCTAATATAATGTTGCTGCGATCAGGCAGAGATTTGAGTATGGCCCAAGACGCCATTATCAACTACGAGGGAGATGCTAATGCCCCTCGCAATTCTGATTTCAACTACGAGAACGGGAGAGATGCTGATGCCTCTCGTAATTCTGTCCCCATTCCAGTTCGACATGACGGGAATGTCCGAACTCCTCTTTTTAATCCGCACGATCAATATCATGATCTTCCTCCGCATGAATATGCGATTCCCAATCCTGACCTTGAGGGGGACATGAATCAGAATGATCCCTCATCCTCCGATCCTATGGATCTTGTCAATGCTCTGGGAGTTCTTGCCTCCCGATTGGACCCTCAGCAGTTCGAGGCGATCCAGTCCATTTTGAAGGGGAAGGCACCCATGCAGCCTGCTGAGCCGAACCCTATGGCTCCCCCTGTTGTTCCTCAACAACCTCCTCCTCCTCCTCCTTATATCCAACAGGCCATGGAAGGCCTTCATCTTACTTCTCGGCCAACTGGGCCACAACTTTCGTCATCCAGGCAACCGGCTAAACTGCAGACGCCCATTTATCAAAATGCCCTCGGGCATGGCGGAAGCTCTGCCGGACCTCATCCTTATTATCCTCCTTGTCCAACCTACTCTAGGCAGCAGGCCTATCAAGTACTTCCTCCTCCTCCTCCTCCCCAGGCAGATCTGACCACGCAGACGTTGCTGGCCAAGATGGAGCGCATGGATGAACAGTTCAACAATCTCCAGAAGATGATGGGGGTTAAAGCTGTGCCAGAAATCAACTTACCGAGCCTGCCAGTGTTTCATCTGCCACCCTCTGAAATGCCAGTGTATCGAAAGTATAACGGTACTGGTAACCCCTTCACGCACCTGAAGGAGTTCATGTACGAATCCTCATTTTGGCAGAATGATAAGAGGTCACTGGCTTTCTTGTTCAGGAAATCCCTAGAGGGACCAGCCCTCGAGTGGTTCTTTTCTTTGGAACCCTCAGAAGTAGAGGATTACGGTATCGTTTCACGCAAATTTATCCAACGATACCAGGACAGAGTCGCACCCTCCTTGTCTATCACGGATCTTATTGCAGAAAAGATGAAACCGGACGAGGAGTTTGTCAGTTTTGCTGACAGGTGGCGGGGCCTGGCTGAAAAAGTGAAAGATCACTTGTCCGAATCCGAACAAGTGAAAATGTTGATTTCTAACGCCACTCCCCAGTTCAAGCTAGTCCTCTCCTTGAACAACTTGACGAACATGGCAGAGCTCTACGAAAGAGCACGGTACTGCCAGAATGCTTTCAAGGACGCTACGTTCTCTAGCGTCTTTGATCCTCATAGACCTAACAGGCCTCCACCTCGGAAGCCTGCAGTGCCGAATTCTCCTAGCTCAGGTCCAACTACTGAGGGCACGCTCTCTCACGAGCAGGTCAGTACCATGAACAATAACTCGCCCCAGTTTGTGAGGAATCAGCAGTACCAGAGGCCACCACAGCCGAGCCAACAGGGGTACAGGCAGCAGCAGAACCCCCATTACCAATAGCAGTACCAGCGGCCCCAGCAGCCGAGTCAGCAACAGCTACAGCAACAGCCGCAACGGCAACAGCAATATCAGCAGCCACATCAGCAGCAACAGCAACAGCCACAGTACCAGCCGCGTGCACCGCCGGCGTACCACAATGTCCCTCCTCCTGGTGACTACAACCAACAAAGGAGACCTCCAGGCCCGAAAAGGGCAGAGTACCCGGCCCTCCCAGAATCCTTGGCGGATATCTTCAGCGCTTTAATGGCAGCCAATGCCTTAGCTTTGCCAAGGGAGAAGGCCGTCTGGCCTCAAAACGCCGATACGTCTAGGTATTGCTACTTCCACAGACAACCTGGGCATACCATTGACACCTGCTTCCAATTCAGAGATTATATCCATGATCTCAACGAGCAGGGCGGCATTGACTGGGAGGAAATGAAGAAGTACATAACAGCCCTGAAGGCAAGGAGACCGCAGCAGCAGCAGCAGCAAGCAAGACCACCGGCACAGGCAGTAGCACCACCCAACATGGGCATAGTGCAGAATCCACTGCCGGAGCATCAGAACCAAAACCAGGTTGCTCCCATCCTGACGAACAGCCAGTCTGAGGCTGGTCGTGGGCAGCAGTGGAGAGTAGAGGACTCTTCCTCTCTTTGTTCAACGGGTCACGTTCAAAGTACCGCAGAGCGACCACCACGCCGCACCATCCACATACCAAGGCCACAACCTGTTACCATTACCCCCATACCCACACCTACATACCACTCGCCCACGCCCAATAACCCATTACCACTACCCGCCTTCCTTAGACTCATTACGCCCCGCACCACTACGCCTCCATCATATAACCCCCCGCAAACCAATAACGCGCCCCTCTTACCATCTAGGCCATTATTACGCATACCATTTCCTACTTCACCCGCTACCACTACCACCTATCCAGATATGCCCTTACCATCTAAACCGCTATTACGCGTACCATTCCCCACTTCGCCAACCACTTACCCATCCACCATCCAACCCTCTAGGCCTTTAATCCGCACCGCGCCATCACCACCTAGCACCGCGCCATCACCACCTAGCCCCGCGCCATCACCACCTAGCCCCACGCCATCACCTACCTACCAACCCTCTACGCCATCCGCACCATCACCATCTGCGGTACTTAAAGTGTCACCCGGATCCTCCACGGTTGAGGAACACGCGCTCTGGAGTGGAAGGATTTTCAACAAGGTCTTTCCTCAGTCCACAGTCAGAGACGGCCCATCACAGCCGACTGAGGAAGCCCACAATGATGAGAGTGCACCAGGCACTCAATATGACCTGTTGAAACACCTAGATCGGACACCGGCACGGATCACTATACTCGAACTGATCAAAAGATCCAAGAGTCACCAAGAAGCTTTAATGGAATATCTGCAGAAGGTGATGGTCAATGAAGACGTGCCGGTAGAGAAGATTGCAGCACTACTAGTTCCTCAGGGGGATCAGCCCTTTATAACATTCCATACATCGGAACTAGCACCGCCAGCAGCCAGAAGCATGGCTCTGAGTATCACGGTCAACATCTGTAAGAAGGCCGTGGATGCATGCCTGGTCGACACAGGGGCTTCGATCAATGTTCTACCTCCGAAGACCCTGGAGCTGTGCGGTGTGCCCAAAGAGAAACGGCTGCCCAGCCCCATATCAGTAACAGCATATGACAATTCTACCCGTTCCCCTCTGGGAATGGTTTATTTAAAGGTGGAGCTGGGCCCTGTAAGTCATGCAGAGGTTGAATTTCACATCTTGGAAATCGACCCTTCCATAAATGCCATTTTAGGTCGTCCTTATATTAAAACTCTTGAGGCGATTCCTTCTACGAATCATCAATGCCTCAAATTTCCTTACAAAGGACGAATAATTAAAGTAACGAGCATGCCGATCCTTGCTGCTGCTCATTCCTTGAACCTTAAATCTGCTGTCTTACCTGGCCGACAACCTTTTCTGTCGGTATTACAGGTCTACCGTCCAGTGGCTGATCCTCTGAAAGCCGCTACTATTTCTCCATATCCATTAAATGCTATCAAAAGGGGGAAGTGCATGAGTACCCCAGGATGGAGGATCATGATGAAGAACGGCTACGAGCCCGGGAAAGGTCTGGGCACGCAATTGCAAGGCAGGACCACTCCTGTCAGAAATCATCGAGCAGCACCTGGAAGTGGTCTGGGCTATAGGCCAATAAAACTGAAGCAAGATCCGGTTCAGAAAACAGAGATCAAAGAAGGCCCGAAAATCTGGGAGGCAATGTCTACGCCACTCAAAGAAGGCCGAGATCCCCTAACATGGACCCTGTGTACGCACTTCGTGAAAGGGCCCATACTTAGCTATGACAATACGGTAGTCATTACTTCCTGTTTTGACTTCCATGATATATATGGGAGAGATTTGGCCAGACATTGCTCTGAATTACTTACGTATCAATCCTTGGAGGCTCTGCGGCCTATGAAAAGGAGGAAATTCCATGACCCTGAATGTGAATGGTACAGGTGGTTCGACCTCAGAGACCTCTATATTGCACTGAACAGACTATTTCTGGATCCTGCAGAACCTAAGTGGCCACCACAGATTGATGAACTGATTGAAAGCCCTGGTGCCATATTTGACAAGCGGATACTGCTGTCCGAAGAGACTGACGAAGGGGAACCAGATGACCCCTATGAAGCTGGTTACACAACAGATCTGCTCTGGAGGGGGACATATCCTTCACATGTCTTCATGCTCCATACTCTTTTCCGTACACTGCTCTTGACCCCGACTTGGTCGCGGGTCATAATTGAAGATATTCCACGGGCTCCGCCCGTCATGATTACTCTGTCCCCTCGGGACATTATACCACAACCTCCTCTCGATCCAGAGAGGTTGTATGATCTGATCTGGGACATATTACTATATGATCCCCCCAATCCTTTGGCCTTGGTGCCACTTCCTCCGTCTGATTCTCCTCCCATTTTTATTCATTCTTGCTTTATGTTTAATTCTTTCATTTTCCAAAAAAAAACGCCATTTTGGCAACAAATTCTTCCCAAATCCTCATTGAGGAAACATCTTACTTGTCCGATTGCACCCCACCGCGCGGGTCCTTCGGTCAAGATTCTCTCCTAGATTTACTCTGTCCCTCCCCTCGGGAGGATTCTCTTGTATTTCCACTTGTATCCCAGGATTTTCATCCTGCTTCATCCTCGTTAGGTTATGATAGTGAGTTTAGTGAAGTTAGTCAGTCTAGTCAGGTTAGGAAGTCTAGGAAGCCTAAGGGTAGGCAAATTCCAGATAGATACCTCCAGGACTTAGCTGATAAGTGCTCTTCTTGCTCTTTGATCCCTCAGCTTTTAGAAAATCCAATTCAGATGCCAGAAGATTGTCTGGACGATGAGTTAGTCAATGATGGGTACGGGGTATATGAATTAGTACATGAAAAGGACCCCATTGAGGAAGATGACGAGGACGCGGCTGAGGCATATGCCAGTGGAGTAAAGAGATTTGATGAACCCTCAGCTGCCGTAGAAGAGCCTACCAAAGAAATTAATTTAGGGACTGAAGACAAACCTAAGGTTGTCCTCGTCAGTAAAAATCTTTCTACAGAGGATGAGAAGGCAATGGTACAAGTTCTCAAGGACTATAAGGACACTTTCGCCTGGAGTTATGAGGATATGCCGGGGTTAGACTCGTCTTTAGTTGAACACAGGCTGACATTAAAGGAAGGAGTTAGCCCGGTCAAGCAGAAATTAAGGCGATTCCACCCACAAATGGCTTTAAAGATGAAGGAAGAGGTCGACAAGTTGCATAAAGCCAAATTTATTAGAGTTGTCCTTTATCCACAATGGGTAGCCAATATAGTCCCGGTTATGAAGAAGGACGGAAAGGTCAGGATTTGCATTGACTTCCGTGATTTGAATCGGGCGTGTCCTAAAGATGATTTTCCATTGCCTCATATTGATGTACTCATCGATAACACCGCTGGCTATGAGACATTATCATTCATGGACGGATTTTCAGGATATAATCAGATTAAGCTGGCAGAAGAGGATCAAGAGAAAACATCATTCACTACACCTTGGGGAACATACTGTTATGTTGTCATGCCATTTGGATTAAAGAATGCTGGAGCCACTTATCAAAGGGCCATGATGGCAATATTCCATGACATGATGCATATAGATTTGGAAGTGTATGTGGATGACTTATTGGTTAAATCGAAAACAAAGGCTGAGCACGCCAAAGTTTTGGCAAGGGTGTTAGAAAGATCGAGAGAATATCAGTTAAAGATGAACCCCAAGAAATGTGTATTCGGGGTATCTTCAGGAAAATTGCTTGGATTTATCGTCAGCAAACGGGGAATTGAGATCGATCCTAACAAGGCGAAGGCTATTAGAGAAATGCCACCTCCTAAAAACTTGAAAGAGTTGAGAGGATTAATCGGAAGGTTGCAATTTATTCGCCGTTTTGTCTCCCAGCACTCACAAAGGTGTAAGCCGTTTTACGAGCTTACCAAGCCGGGAGTCAAATTCGATTGGGACGATAAGTGTCAGGAGGCGTTTGATGGATTAAAGAACTATTTAGCAAGTCCTCCTGTTTTGAGACCACCATCTCCAGGCAAACCATTGATACTTTACATTTCAGTCCTGGATGATGCAGTGGGGGCTGTCTTAGCACAAGAAGATGAAGAAGGAAAAGAGAGGGCAGCCTACTATCTCTCTAAACTTCTCAACCCCGCTGAACAGAGATATACGGCGATGGAGAAAACATGTGCAGCATTGGTCTGGGTTGTGCAGAAATTAAAGCATTATTTTCTGGCCCATGAAGTCCATCTCATCGCTAGGATGAATCCGATCAAATTCCTTCTGGAGAAATATGTTCTTACTGATAGGTTAGCACGATGGCAAAGCTTTCTATCTCAATTTGACATCATTTATATCCAGCAGAAAGCGATCAAGGACTATGCCATAGCAGAACATCTCGCTCATCATCCCCTTCCTCGATTTGATCCAGTCCGATCAGAGTTTCCGGATGAGCAACTGATGTCCGTAAATCAAATTAGAGATGATATGTGGACTCTGCATTTTGACGGAGCTCTGAATTCTCATGGAAAAGGGATCGGTATTGTTCTGTTATCACCTGAAGGTATCACCATTCCACAAGCCTTTCAGCTTGATTTTCCAGTTACAAACAATATAGCTGAATACGAGGCACTTCTTGCTGGTCTCGAGGCTGCTCATTTTCATGGTGCTACCAAACTCAGGATTGTAGGTGATAGCCAACTGATTCTTCGCCAAGTGCTGACCAAGTATCGAACTCTCGATCCCAAGCTCAAGCCTTATCAAGAACTTACTTCTGCTTACTCAAAGCTTTTCACGAAATTGATCTTTGTCCATGTCCCTAGGAATCAGAACATCTTAGCTGACGCTCTAGCTTCACTTGCATCTTCTCTTAATTTTCCAATCAACAAGCAATCCGAATCAATCATAGTTCATAGGCGTCTTTCACCCGCCGTGAAAAACCCTTCATTCCTTAGAACTAAGGAGAAGTTGCTGAAGAAAGTCAGAGATGGAGATATCATTGAAAAAAGAGAAATCATGTTGATAGAGCTGTTAGAAGAGATGGATGATGAACAGAAGCCATGGTATTATGAAATTGCAAAATATTGTGAAGATCAATCATATCCTGAAGAAGCTACAACTGAGGAGAAGAGAGCTATCAGGAGAGTTTCTCAACGATACACCCTAGTTGGGGGATCATTGTATAAGAGAGGTTTTGATGGAGTTCTTCTTAGATGTCTAGACGAAGATGAGCTTTGGAAGGTTATGGAAGGAGCTCATAGTGGAGTTTGTGGTGGTCATGTCAATGGACAGATGTTAGCAAAGAAGATCCTTAGACAAGGATTTTATTGGCCAACCATGGAAGAAGATTGTGTAGGATATGTTCGCAGGTGTGCTAAGTGTCAACTTCATGCCGACAAAATTCATTCTCCTGCATCTTCACTCCATCCTGTTTTCTCCCCATGGCCTTTCTCCATGTGGGCTTTCGACATTATTGGACCTCTTGGTAACCCAGATTCCGGCATCAAGCAAAAATCTTTCATTCTCACGGCAACGGAATACTTCACCAAGTGGGCAGAAGCTGAAACGTACGTGGAGATCAAAGCATCAACCGTCTGCAAATTCATCATGAAGAACATCATCACCCGATTTGGAATTCCAAGCACCATCGTCACCGACAACGGACCGCAGTTCGTGTCACAGGAATTGAAGGACCTCTGTAACAGGTATAAAATTGCATTGCATCATTCATCTCCTTATTATCCGCAAGGCAATGGCCAAGCAGAGGCAACAAATAAGACTTTGATAAAAATCATCAAAAAGACGTGTAAATCTAACAAATTCGCAGATTGGCCAGAAAAACTGGTTGAGGCTTTATGGGCCTACCGAACTTCAATCCGCACGCCCACTGGGCAAACTCCTTATTCCTTAACATTTGGAATGGAGGCGGTAGTTCCATATGAGATCCTCATACCGTCATTAAGAGTACAATTGAATAAGGAATTTTCCATTGATGAACATCGTTCAGCACTCCTTGCTCAATTGGAACTTTTAGACGAGAAAAGATGGTCAGCTGCTAATCATGCAAAAGTTTATCAAAATAGACTAGCACGTTTTTATCAAAAGAAAGTCATTGAACGTAAGTTCAAAGTCGGTGAAATGGTTGTCAAAAGAATTTTTATAAAACCTGGTGGTCCGCGTTCTAAGCTCCAACCCAACTGGGAAGGACCTTATGTTGTATCGCACGCTTTTCCTGGTAATGCTTATCGTCTTGTTAATGCAGAAGGAGAAGAGCTAAAATATCCCTGGAATGGTTTACATCTTAAGAAATACTATCCTTAGGTTAAAGAGTCGATCAGTATGGTACAAAGACCAATGGAATCAGAAAGTTTATAAACTCAAATTTCCTTATCAGTCTGGATAACTTAATTTCAAGCCCATTACTGCACACACTGACACGTTTGATTCGTGAGTAACAAGAGATGACAAGTCCTAAAGGATATCGAAAGCTTGACCGAAAGTGCAAAGTACAAATCATTCTTTTTAAAGTAAAAATTCTGTTTTAAACTCGGCCCATGATGTCGGAACGAGGCTTATAATAGACTACCAAGAATACCCGCCATCTTAGTAGGAGGCCGTCATAAAAAAAAGGGGGAGATCCGTCCCGAAGCAGAAAAGAAAGAAAAGAAAAAGCAAGGCAAAAAGCCAAATGTCAAATCAAAAGGCCATTACATTACAAACGTTACATCAAGGCTATGAAATGAAATGAAAGGGAACGCAAGGTCGATAAATACCCCGGAAAGAAATGACCGAACCCCAACGGATATTAGGGTAGGAAAGGAACATCTTTTTAAGTCTCCGGAACCTTCTCATGGGCTTTCTAAACTTATTCATCTTTTCTTTCTAAAGAGATGTACTCCAAACTTAAGGAATGGCTTAGATTGACTAAGGGTCAAATCATCAAATGGGATCACGAATGGAAACACAAATTCAAACACGATGGGTTTAAGTTGAGTTGTTAAAGAACAATTTGGGAATTAAGTTAATAAATGAATATGATCTTTTGATCTAAATACCATGCTGATCTTTTAGTCAAAAACCCAAAAAAAATTACATAAGTCAAAAATCCAAAAAGAAATACATATGTTTCAAAAATGCATCAAAAAAATTTTTACATAAGTCAAAAATCCAAAAAAAATATACATATGTTTCAAAAACAAAAAAAAATACATATGTCAAAAACAAAAAAAAATACATATGTCAAAAACCAAAAATACATATGACAAAAAGCCAAAAAAAATACATATGTCAAAAATTCAAAAAAAATACATATGTCAAAATTCAAAAAAAAAAAAAAGCATATATTTCAAAACCACAAACAAAAATGAATATTTTCAAAACAACAAAAATATTTCAATTAGCATCTGCTTGTTGCATTTAGTGTGTTTCATCCCTTTTATTTTCAGCGAGCATCTGTTTGCTTGTATGTTGCATTTTTACTTAAGTTTGATTATTCTCATTACCTTTGTTAATAAAGGCTATGCCCCTTGACTATTTATTGAAGAAAAGATTGATTGACCATTTATTTGGTCAGGCAAGGGGCTAAGCCTAAATAGATACTTAACCTGTTTGTTAAGTGTGTACAGGATGCAAGATAAACACAGGAACACAAGATTGGAGCCAAAAGTTTCATATATATCATCAAAAGGCGTTTTTGTACATGATACATGAAGAAAAGAAGATACATGAGCCCTCAAGACTGGCTCTCCCCTCCGCCCTCGTCCAACTGGCTCTGGGCCTCGTCAGGCGCATCCGGTGCTGGCCCTCGGCTAGGAGGTGGAGGTGGTCTCATCGCACTCGGACCTGCATGCCCGGAAGATACAGCAACACTAGCAGTAAAGGCGCTGGTCAGACCACGCTCATGGGCACGCTGCCGAGCTCGCTGGAACCGTTCCTCCACCATCTTGCGCTCATGCTCCGCAACCGACAAGCGACCCTGCATAGCCTCCAGTCGAAGGCGGTCGCGGTCTCTCTCCTCAATCACAACCTCCAGGCGAATCTGGAGGCGTGCAAGATCTCCAGTCGAGAGAAGAGCCACCTGCTCCTCTATAGCCCGGATCCGCTCTGCATCAGTCTCAGCCCGAGTCGCTGCAGCACGGGCATGCTCTATCTCCGCTTCAGCCCTCTGAAGGGCTTCCTGAAGCTCAGCAACCTGCAAAGGAAGATTTTGTTAGTCCAAGGCAGTCAAAATAATCAGGAAATTCAAGAAAAAAACCTGAGCAAAGCTGGAAAATATCAAGAAGATCTCGCTGTGGGATTTAAGAAGTCCTGACCGTGGCTAAAAAGACGGTTATTTCTACTCTTGTACTCTTTCATGTAATTATTTTGCATTCGCATTATTATATGATAAATATTTATTAGAGTATATCAAGGACCTTGTAGTTTTGATGAAACTGGAATTTGAGTTCCCCTACAACAAAAACAGTGATAATTCCAGAGGATTCTTAATCGCACGGATAGGCCGTTGGGTTGTTAATTAGTGAGGACGATGGTTCCACTTTTGTGAAACGGTGCGTGGATAAACGAGCTTCGGCTTAGCACTGAATTACAAGAATTGGTATCTTGACTCATTAATGACAATTTGACAATATTATCATTGATTAATTTATATTTTATTTGACTTTATATTTTTCTTTTAGCCCAGCATGCATCATGTAGGACTTTGAAATCATTGTGATAAGGATTAATTATTGATTAAGTTTCAGACCATTAATCAAATAACTCCAACATGATATGAAATATTCCATTCTGAATTGAGTATCTTGATTATCTTTGAGGTTCGCTTGAAGATATCCTTGGAATTCTATCCTTGATTGGATTCTTTATCCAATATTTCTTGTTTTCTTTTAAGATCCATTATGGCTGTAGCACGTCCACATTGGCTGGCAAACGCTCCCCATGATGAAACCTGCAGTGTCTATGACCTGGGGTACTTCCCATTCCGAGGAGGTTGATCGACCTTATTTTATTTCCTTGTCTACCTCATCCAGACAGGATTAATTCCATTGATTTCATTGAGCTATCTTCATTGATGATTTCGAGAAAAGTTCCAATCATGTGATGTTAAGAGCGTGTCTCATTACACCTTGGCATCACCTTTTCAGTACATTCAATTTCATTTCACTCCCTTGCAAAGACGATGCCAAGGTGAGGCAGCTGTAGACACGCTAATTTTGACGTCATTTTGAGTAAATTTCATATCATATAATAATGCCTCAGAATGGTCTGATATTTAACTATTGATTAATTTTTATTGATATTTTTGAGTGCCGGGTCAAACAGACATGTTTAAGTTAATCAATTAAATTGATTTTAGCTCAAATTTCAGTTAAAATATGAAGAATCCTAAAAGGCGTCGATCCATGTGGACGCGATTTAGACTTTATTCCTATTTTACCGTTTAAATTTGAATTTTAATTAATTGATTTATTGGCTAAAAGGCGTCTGTAAAGGTCGACGCGTTTTAGGTTTCCTAAGCTGTTTTAACTTCTCTTCCGGATGTTTATCCTTATCTTAATTAGGGTAAAAGACGTCTACCAAGGTGGATGCGTTTTAGCTAATAAAGATAAAGATAAGTTTTCCCGGATATTTATCCTTATCTTAATTTAATCTGAAAGGCGTCACCCAAGGTGGACGCGTTTTAGATAATTACAGATAAAGATGAATTAATCAGTAATTATCTGTCGATTAAGGTAGATAAATCCGAGATTTTTCTATGTTAATCGCGAACGCAGAAAATGCCTATAAATACCTTGCATCTCAAGGAGTTAAAAAAAAAAAAAAAAAGAGAGAATTATTGAGCCTCAGCGTTATAGCGATTTGAAGATCGGAGCAACCACGTCGGAACGCCGGAGCGCTGCCATTTCCAGAAGTCGGCATCCTTCTTCAAGATCTTCATCTCTTCAAAGCTTCAACCAACTGGACTGGGCATAAATCAAAAAGAGGGAAATCAAGCACAAGCCAGGAGAACTTCTGGACGATCCTCAACATTCAACAGCAAGAACAAAAGAACAAGAAGAGGCTCTCTTTCTTCAGCCGGCTGAAGGAGGGGAACCAAGGATTCATTCTTCCGTGTTTAAACAGGTAGGCGATCAAACTCTTTTGAAGCTTTTTAGTTAAAAGTTTCTGGCGATCACAGCACCTTAGTTGCATTTTTTTATAGGTTAATTTACTCTAAACAACATAGTTTTTCACATTAATCACATGAGCAAATTTTCAGCACCTACAGTACCGTGTTGCGTTTTGTTCGATCGTGGGCCTAGAGTGACAGTTGTTAGCGCTTAGGCACCCTGTGTCGGTGTGGAAGTGACACAGCGCCGGTGTGGGAGTGGTGGGGTGACGCCTAGAGAGAGGGTCACTTGGTGTATCCTGGGATATAACTAGTATCGGTGTGTGAGTGGTACATTCGGAGTGTCACTCGTGTTGGAAGAAGCAGAACCACCTTGAGCCAGATCAGGCCGGAGTAGCCAGTGCGCTATCCGAGGGATTGATGTTTAGTCTCAGCGGGTCAGTATTTTCCACGTTCGGCCGTGTGACTGGTGTATTTAGCCAAGACGCTAGTTATGGACTCCGTGGGAGTGTGGTTTCAGAATCATGCATGTTACTGTTATAAATGCGTGTGTTTTATATCGAAATCTAAGAATTGTGTTATTACTTTATTTAGTTAAATTGCCTATATTGTGTATTGCACTTGTGGGTGTATGAGTGGGTGGTGGGGATCGAAAGATCCCTACTGAGTCTTTTTCGATGAGACTCACCCCCTGCGGTTTTCAGGTGAGGGTTCTAGGCAGACGTAGCGAGGAGAGTGTTGCATTTGGTTGCGCACCTGCAGCCACTGTTAAGGGGTATGCCCCGATGTAGTTGCTATTTTCTTTTCTGGCATATACGCTTAATTATTTATTTTCTGTTGGAATTTGTAATTAATTGCTGAGTCAAGTCGAATTGTAATAATTTTTAATTTCTGCACTTCCTTCACAACTCGATATGATGTGAATGTTTAGCTTAATTTATCATTTATTTTCCAGACTTATCGAGATCCTGGTTTAGCTCCAAATTAATGATTCGGTACTCATTAAGTAATTGGATCCCCGATTATAAGGTGGCAGGTCGTTATAATTATCCTATGAGACTACCATTTCGATATTAATGTAATAATAATAATAATATCAAAATTAGTTATTATTATCTCATAAGTAGTAAGACTACTCAATAATAATAATAATAATATAAAAGTTAGTTATTATTAACTCAATAAATTGCAACAACAACAAGAACATTAATAATAATGATAATAATGATAAGGGACAGAAAAAAATAGGAGAAAGAAATATTAATAGGAAGAGAGAAAATGTGACAGAGGAGAAAGAGAGATGATAACAATAATAATAATAATAATAATAATAATAATAATAATAATTTAAAAAATAAAAATGATAATACCAAAATTAGTTATTATTATCCCATGAGACTACTATTTTGATATTAATTTTAATAATAATATTATTATTAAAATAATTATTATTATCAAATTAGACTATCTCAATAATAATAATAATATAAAAATTAGTTATTATTATCTCAAGAGATTGCAACAACAACAACAACAATAATAATAATAAATGATAGAAAAATAGGAGATAAAAATATTAATAGGGAGAGAGAAAATGTGAAAGAGAAAAAATAAAATAATAATAATACCATTAATAAAAAATAGTTATAAAATAAAAGAAAGATTAATTATATATAAAGTATATAAGAAGTTTTTTTTTATTATTATATATAAGAAGTTTTTGTTAGAAAGAGAGGACCGAGAGAGAGAGGGGGGAGAGAGAGATCGTGAGAGAGAAAGAGAGGGTTGAGAGAATTAATGAGAGAGAGAGGGAGGGAGAAAGAGAGATCGTGAGAGAGAAAGAGAGGGTTGAGAGAATTAATGAGAGAGAGGGAGGGAGAAAGAAAGATCGTGAGAGAGAAAGAGAGGGCTGAGAGAATTAATGAGAGAGAGGGAGGGAGAAAGAGAAGGACGAGAGAGAGAGAGAGAATTAATGAGAGAGAGGGGGAGAGAGATCATGAAAGAGAGCCGAGAGATAGAGAATTAATGAGAGAGGGAGGGAGAAAGAGAGATCGTGAGAGAGAAAGAGAGGGCTGAGAGAATTAATGAGAGAGAGGGAGGGAGAAAGAGAGGTTGTGAGAGAGAAAGAGAAAGACGAGAGAGAGAGAGAGAATTAATGAGAGAGAGGGGGAGAGAGATCATGAAAGAGAGCCGAGAGATAGAGAATTAATGAGAGAGAGAGAGGGGAGAGAGAGAATTAATAGGGGACAGAGATGTCAATAGGGAAGGGAGAGAGGGGAGAGGAAATTTAGGCAAAAAATAGAGCATTTCGATATTGACATGTGACACTAAGAAACTCTATTTTATATGTATAATATAGAGAGATAATAAACCAATTCAATCTAATCTTGAGTCCATGATCTTTAAACCAAGCTAGGATGTAGTATCAAATATATAATAGAGTTTTTTTTTATGCGTATGTATTCCTACAAACTACACCATACTTATCTTGACATCTTTAGAAATGTTGTATTTATCCTCGGTTAAAATATCATGAGCTTCAAACTAGATACATGTTAGGAAGATTCTGTCGGAGACATACAAGTAAAATGGGTTTTTTGCATATATACCCTTCAAAAATACTATATTTGCATGTATACTCTTAACTCTCACGTATTAGCATCAATATCCCTGAAATCTTTAGAAAGTTGCACTTATACCCCTCAATCTAATGGTTTTACATAAATACCCTTAAATTCACTAATATTTTGCATATATACCCCTCAATTCATTAAAATGTTGCATTATGTACTCCTGACACCTCTGATGATATCATGATTTATGCAATGTTTTTGACACATTTTGTTGAAATTCACCTAAGTTTGACGGGAGGGGTACAAATGCAACATTTTGAAGATTTTAGAGGTATTGATGATAATACGTAAGAGTTTGGGGTATACATGCAAATATGATATTTTTGAAAGGTATATATGCAAAAAATCTAAAGTATATATGTAAAAAATGTCGACATATTCAGTTGGAGTTACCTGCATTTTGACTGAATGAGTGCAACCGTACTTTTCTTGAGGATGTCGGGAATATCTGTAATAATAATTAATTTAATAAATAAATGGATTATCATCTTATGATAAATCCACTAGACTTTCTGACCATAAACGGCACCAAGTAATACGTCATGATCCCATAAGATATAAGGGATACCATTCCCTTTATTGAACCCGTCCATCTGTAGATACCGTACAAATATAGTCATTCACCCATCCAATGACCCAACAATGCAAGGGTATGGTTTCACTCTCAAACCTCTTAAAGCATTGCCTGGATGGTATCTAGTACTCAGTTCACTTCTGAAAAGACACTTCATTCAGTTGACTCTGGCTAGAGATTTCTGAGTACATGTCCATAGGGCATTCTCTCTCCAGTAGTATGTCAAGAGTGAGTGATTCATTGTTGTTCACTTAATTTCCTTCGCAAATTTTCTACTGTGTCTGCAACACTGACTATCGTGGACCTAATGGCTAAAGTCTATAAGTCAAAAATCAAGACACAATAGTCTACAAGCAAGGTATTTTTGTCGACTCAGGTCTAAGGACCAACTGTGCTACTGCAACAGCTGTATACCCTAGTTGACAGTTAGGTATAATGACCATTCATGAATTCTAATTCGGGTCTGCTCAGTGAACTCATTTTCTAATGAGCACCCACAAGTTTGTCTTAATGTCACCATACAAGTGAATGCGAAATCATTTATGCTCATCACTTCAGTAGACATAACTTGTGCCAATCTTTTCGGACATTTGATGTCCATCTCAAATATCCCGTGATCGTGAATAATTTAAGACAAATGTTTACAGAAGATTGATCTAACTATCATAATCTCATCATGATTCAATATCCATTACATGTCTATAGACTTCATTACGATAAGTAAACATACAAGAACCACATAAGAAAGGAACATCTTTATTAAAATGTTGAACTATAATGCACAAAACTGAGTTTATAATTGGCTTTTAGCCCACCCAAGTCTATCATTTTGATGTTGGACATAGAATGGACAAAGGAGGCTCTTTCACTGAGATGGAGGGGACTTGGACCAGGGTGGCTGGATTGATGATTGTGGGCCGCTCCTTTGACGTAATCAAAACCAAAGGCTTGACTTGTAGAATTGCTAAGACTTCTTAAAGGGCTTTCTAGGTGTGGTCACTTTAGTAAGGCATTCATTCGTATCCTAATCTCCTCATATTCCTAATATTGTTCTCTCCGAACTTCTCTTAGTTCCAAATCTCTAGCAAGGGTATTCACCTTTCCTTGGGAGCTAGAAGGATCTTGGGCTATCTGGTGAAAGGTGAAAGGTGAAAGGGTCCTTTACAATCTCCAACTCCTTCTTGTTAACTTTTATAGCTTCAATGGCTCTCTTCATGCCGTCTCAATTGATCTTCCCTTCATCATTCAAATCATATACCCAGTCCCTGAACATAAAGCAGTTGTGTATCATATGCCCCGGTGTCTCGTGACACGAACAATATTTAGACATATCCACATTGTGGGGAATGCTCTCTCCAGGAGGGGGAAGTTGAATTGCATTGCAAAATAGTAAAGCATGGAAAATGTCAAGATAAAGATTCCGGCAAAGGCGGATGTGAGAGACGCTTGGGCATGGGCTAACTATAGCTAGTCAGAGGAGGAACTACTAAATATTATTTCTGACTAGATTGGTTATCTGATTTGGATTTAAGATTGGATGATCTGGAAGGGTGCCCAAAAGCACTCACTTGTTCATTGATTGTCACCCCCTCTGTGGTTAGAGTTTGCATGGTCTTCTTGTTCCTATTCTTATTCTAAAAGAAAGGAGGCAAAGTGGAATTCCGAATTTGAGATTGCGCTACCTAAGCACGGTTATAAAGTTGCGCGAATGTATGAAGTTCACTAAGGATAAGAATAGCCAAAATCTGCAAAGTAGCATTATTGACCAACATGGTGACGGCTTGAGATTCAGGGATTTTGACTTCTGCCCTACAAGCCATCGCCCACCACCTGTTAGCAAAATGCGTAAAGTCCTCTTCGGACTTCATCTTCTCCGTCACAAGATCAAACAAAGTGGGAGGCATGGTTGTCATATGGTTGAAGTGGGTGATGAACTTTTCAGATACCATATCGAAATTGATTAAGTCTATGACAGACATGGAATAAAACCATCTTAAGGCTACGCCTTCTAGGGATCTCTGAAACAAGTGAACCAGGAGAACCCTGTCATAGAGCTATTATTGAGAATCTATGAGGAAACTTGAAAGATGATAATGGGGATCAGTTGTACCATCACACTTCCTATAGTTGGGGACTTTGAATCCCGGTGGAAAGTAGGCGGAGGAAAATTTACAATAGCTTAGAAGAGAATGAGACTGTCTAAGCAAAAAGTTTTCAATCATGAGTTTATGCACATAGGTTTCCACCTCATTCTTTGATGTAAGTTCCTCCTACTTAGGGGGCAGTACGGGGGACTATATTAGTGACAATTGGTGGAAAGGCTCGGTTTAGAGTTGATTGACATAGTTGAGAGTGGGCTTTGTTAGAAGAACTTTGGAACTGAGTCTTCTGAGGTATGGTAACCTGGGTCTTACCATGGGAAACCAACTGGATAAGGTATATCGGGATAACATGGCGATGAGCTCCGGATCTTCATTAGGATTTTGAATGGATTTTCTTGAAATCACGAGGTCGTCTTCTCATTGTGATGAGGAAGATTCATATGTACTCCTCTTCCTAGGGTTTTCCCTATTTTGTACTGTCTGGAGCACTCCTACAAACATTTGCCATGGGTCTTCCTCAATTTTGAATAAAGGATTGTAAGCAAATTTATCGCCAAATCCATCCATATCATCATACATGGGATTAGAACGCATGTTGTCCATTATGAGACACAAAACCCTACAAATTTTGACTTTCTCTTTGGGGTTAATCATGTCTTTTAGGGATGATTGGTTTCTAACAAAACAAGTTCAACTCTTATCACTCCACAATTTTGAGATTAGTTTGAGTCGAATGTACTTAAATATCTTGTTATGGTGTGTCTTCCATACTCACTCAAACCTCTAAGGTGCTCACTGGATATTCTTCATACAACCTGCTCGACAGTCAAGTGGGAGTCTTTGACTTGCGGAGGCTCACGGAGGGTTCCTTACTGAAAAAGACTAGCCATACTTAGGTGGGAATCTCCAGGTGGAGAGTCAGATCCAGAAGGAGGGTATCTCTCAAAGAGGTGGTGTCGGCTTTCTCAAAACCCACGTAGTACAAGTGTACAACCCCAAATAAGTCCCAAAAAAGGGGCACCATAGCATGTACACAGCAAAAAGGAAAGCGAAACAAGGACTGGTGGGCGGCCAAGAACCATGCCGTCTACTTAAGTAAATGGCCAGGTATCTGGCCGTTTAGTAAACATGGTGGGCATGTATCTGGCCGTTTACTAGAATAACAACCAGTTATATGGCTGCTCAGATAACCTGATGGCAAGTATTTAGCTATCCAGAGAACTTATCGGCCAGGGATCTGGCCGTCCAGAAAATATGAAGGCTAGATAACTGGCCGTTGACTAAAATTGATCTGAAAAAAGACAAAGTCGCAAAGTTACCATACGCCCAACGGTGTTGGAGGGTCCCACTGTAATCGCCAGAGACTTGTAGGCACCCGAATCATCCACCTCTCCTCTTTTTCGTGAGAACTTTGGAAGCCTATGGGACTACAATACGGTGATGAAGGAAAAAAAGAAAAGAAAAGAATTGATTGTGATCGCCATGAGCATTACTGTGGGACCCGTGCTCTACAAGATGAAGGAAGTGATCGCGTCTTGAGCTCGCAGGGATTAAATGCTCCTCCTCTTCGTCTCCAGCCGGCCAGGACGAAGAACTGGGTATCTGTGCGTATGGTTCCTATGAATAAGAAGAAAAAGAAAGAAAGAAAAAGAAAGAGAGACTCAATTAACGCTAAACAGAGTGGTAACTATTCATGTGAAAATAAAATTAGAAAACAATTGGAGGAGAACACACCTGTTTGGTAGTTAGGAGGGAAAGTGACTAAGTAGTATGGCCAGTCACCTCCCATTTTTTGTTTTGAAAATACCTATGAGAATTAGGTGCTAAAGATGTCCTAGATGATGCATGCAAGTGTGTGTGTGAGTGAAATAAAATAAAAAGAATGCGAGTGTTGTGAAGATGCAGGGAACGAAAGAGAGGAGAAGAGGGAGTTGAGAAGACAAGCCCGTTGGAGATTCCAGTGGGATGGACGTGAGCGCAAGGATTCCTCTTTAGACCGCCGTTTCTTTCCTCTTACTTGAGACTTAGGCCCGTATTCCTCTATCCCTCGCAACCCTTCGCAACCCATATCCCATTGGTCTGGGTGGGTAATTTATAGACATATCAAGAAAATACTCAAAATGGGGTCTAATTCTCCGTAAATGAGCAAAGGACCAATCATAGATGGTCAATGAGGGGGATCATAGTCCTAAAAATTGGGTTAGTGGCCTGTACTTGGAGTTAGTGGGACATGTCTGATGGGTCTTTGGGAAAAGGTGATTTGAACAAGTCAAACAAGAGAGAGCTAGTGGAAGACAAACAACCTGGCCGTCTAGTTTACTGGAAGGCCAGAGACTTGGAAGGCCGGCACTCTAGCCGTCCAATTGAAATTGAGAGGCCAACAACCTAGTCGTCCAATTTAAACTTGAAGGCCAACAACCCGACTATCCAATAAATTGAGTCCATATCTACGCCCGCCCAGCCAACTATGGCTTGTTTGCAAAAGGTTCGAAGATTGACTCCATGATTAGACTATTTGGGGTCAAATTAGATAGAAAATAGTAGTCATGCACATGATGTCCAATTTGAAACCACGGGGTGGCCAAAATCAGATGTTTACAATGTTGTTCTAATGGCTCGGGGCATTATCCCCCAGGGTTAAATAGGGCCTATAAGTAAATTAAGGGACACATTAATGGATGTTCATGCATATATGCATTAGACAAATGCTCCTTTTACGCTCCTGAGGTACTCTTCTAAGATGCTTTCTTAACGATCACTGTCAATTGAATGGTCGTAAGTCATCATAATAAAAAGGTTCATTGCAATAAAGATAATTTAAGTAGTAGCTCAAGGGAATACAAGTAGTATTTTCTTCTGCATGTCCACTATTTATGATGATAACTTGGAATTTCGTAGTGATTGGCTTGTTGCAATTAATAATAAATAATATTTTTTCAGCGAATTGAAAGACACGTAAAAATGGTTAGTATATATATTTGTACAACATAAAAATAAGTCACCATTTCTTAAATAATCATAACATTATCTAATCGAAGAGCGGATCCTATGCACTTCCCTATTTAGATTTGCTGAAGGTGGATACTATCTTTTAAGAGTGTTCCAACACCTAAAATTCACGAGAAGTATGGTGGAGAAAAAAGAGGTAAAAGAAGAGAAAAATGAAAAAAAAATGTTAAGAATTTGTAATCATCCAATCTGTTGATTGGATGGCGTTTGGGGCGGCGAGATGCGTACATGCATGCACATGGGCACGCAAGGCGTACGCCCTTCTCCCGCATGCCCCCTTCTCCTGTTTCACTTCTTCTCCCATCTCTCTTCCTGTTATATATATATATGTGCCCCCTATTTCCTAGCGTTAAGAGTGGATTCTAAATTTTTTAGGAATGTTGCAGCGTCATCGACACCCTAAACCCACAGAGGGGTGAGGCCTAATGGAGAAAAAAATGAGATAAAATAAAAAATAAAAAACTACATCATCCAATCAAAAAATCAGACAATGTGTAGGGCGAGGGACATCCACATGAAACGCGGGACACACAAGCACGTTCCCATGTGGGCAAAGTTGCCTGCGCAGAAACATTTCTCTCCTATTTTCTTAAAAGAAAAGAAAAAAAGGTGCATCAGATCAATATCCAAGGTCTTTTGATAATTTTAATTTGCCCAAGAATGTGAAATGGGAGGTGGAAGACAAAAGTTAGAAATCAAAGATCTGTGTAATGAAAAGGAGAGGTACAGGAGAGCAAAGAAAGCGGAGGGTGAAGAGAGATGGAGAAGTGCAAGGAATATAATAAAAAATAAGTGAAGTACAAGTGCTTTGGAGGGAGAGGAGGAGAAGGCCATATAGAAAGGAACCATTGTTTGACACTGGGGAGTTGGTTTATTTGTTTATAGTGGCTAGGATCATGCACAACATCTTGAGCACTAACGCATTTGATAAATTGATAGGAAGATTGTGTCATGCATCAACAATTATGCGATTGGAGATAAAGAATGTTACTTAATTGCGGCACAGTAACTATATCTTCAAAATAAGATGTATATTTTTAACATTATCTTTATCCTTGTATGTATGTATCTTTGGATTTCATCAATAAAAATTACTTTGATTTTTTGTTTTTTTGGGGTTGTTTGTTAAAAGTGGACGATACACTCACATATCATATTAAGTTCATATCTCCATTTTTACAAAACCATAAAGAATAAGAAAATAAGGAGCATGAAAAAGAGGAGTGCTTGTTGAAGAGTAGTGTTGTGTGGAATCGATTTCACTCGTCTCACCAACTAAATCGGACATACGCACCAAACAACCACGAATAAACCACATAGAGAAAGAGAATGGAAGCAGGAGAGAGAGAGAGAGAGAGAGAGAGAGAGAGAGAGAGAGAGAGAGAGAGTAAATGGATTTCACAACATAGTGCTCGAGTACAGCTTGCATGCTAGATTGGAGGAGAGTGGGAGCATGATTGAGTAGAAGCTAGTTTTAAGCCGAGTTTGGCGCAGTTTCCATTTGGAAATTTTCATTTAATTATTTTTTGCGAAAATCAATAGATCTTGGAAGTCATTTATGTAATATTTTACTTGTGTTTTGGCTTCCAACCAAAAGTTATAAGGAAAAAACTTTTAAGATTAAAGAAAAAGTGATATTATTACGAAAGAGTTATTTTTGTAACAAACTAAAATTAATTATAACCTCTCTCCCTTAACTCATTTTACGTAGAAGTGGAAGTCAAGAGTAACTTTTAAGTAGAAGTTTTGCCAAACACGCCCTTAGTGCCCGCAACACAACATAGATCCAAATTCATTAGATGACAAAGACAATGTAGATTCATTTGGAAATCTCCATGTTCTTCACTTAAGAGACTTCCTGACGTGGGATTTCCTTTGATAGAGAGATTGATGTTTTGAGGAAGGAAGTGTGAGCTAGAAAGAGATTTCCCCAACTTGATGGTAGCCAATAACTCAATTATTTGACCTATTTTTAGTTTATATAAGTTAGCTAACATCTAGTCTTTTTAAATTGATATGCATAGTGGATAAGATAATAGATACAAATTTTTTGTCTGACCAAATGCATATTGTGAATAATATTTTTAAATCAATAGCTTAACAAATACAATCATAAAATTACATTACATCCGCACCAAATCTAAGTCGTTTGCATCACTAGTTCCTTGTCTAAGGAGTCAAAGGCTTTTAGGAAAGGAAGTGAAGGATGATAGGAGATTTCCTCGGCTCTTAGGCCTTCTATGCTTAGGGTCGATCGATAGAGGAAGTTAAGCCTGCTAGAAAGCATCTTTTAGCACGTTAGCCCTTTTATGCTTAGGGACAGCTTCCACTGCCCGCCAGAAAGCATCTTTTAGCACGTTAGCCCTTTTCTTTTATGCTTAACTTCTACATGCTTAAACTTGAGCTTCAAGCTTCCACCATGGTAGTGAAGCTCTTTCCTCAGGTGTTTGATGGCGGCCGAAATCTCAGACGGCCAAAACTTTGATTACGAATGCTTCCCCTTGTGGGGAGGGGGAGGTGTTTATTCAACAACACGTTTATCATTTTTTGCTATTTCAAGTTTGTCTGTGATGAAAATTTTAGTTCTTTTATTTTTTTAAAATAAAACAGAAGTATTAGATAAAAGTACTTTTAATTAAATTCCAATAATTATATTAGATCATTCACCTTTAGGTCGTCCCTCCCCACAACTTCATTTCCTCACTATGAGAACCATAAGTTAAGACTCGGATAAACAGTTCCTTAGCGTAGCCAAGTCAGCCAGAGCATTCTAGTGTGGGTAATGCTGCAGGCCCAATTTAACAAAATAAAACAATCACCCGGTCTTCTCGGTGCGTGGGTGGTGCAGGGATTGTTCCCTTCCCAACCTTGTTTACCCTACCAGTTGGGCTGCCACTGGCAACGGGACAGGCCTAGATTGGGGATCCGTAGGGCCCACAAGCTTTTCGTGGCGGCCCGGATAGGGGTAGATTGAGGATCCATAGGGCCCACAAGTGTGTGTTCCACCTAAGTTGCACCGAGATGGAGACTAGGGCCGCAAAGAGTGGAGCCCAGTTTTACCTTGTTCAAGTTTGATTTAATTAATTTTAATAAAGTTTGAGTTTGAGTTGAATATTTATAATAGTTGTTCAAATTTTGCTCGTCTAAATATTAAACAAGTTGGAGCCAAATATCGAGTAGCTCGCAAGCAGAATAAATCTATAATAGGTTTAGTCCAAAATCTCTAAAATATAAACTTACGAATTCAAGCCAGAACATGGCACATACCAAGTTGTTTGTACTCTTAGTTATTTGACATAAAACATTATAAGACATTAAATATCTTATTAATATAATTTAATTATAAATATAATACCTTATGAGTACTTAAAAGAGGTCTTAATGAGTACTGAGTATTAAAATGAGTACTTAAAACGAGTTTATTCATGAACATAATTGAGCCGAACTCATATGTGTTCAAATTTGACTAGTTTAATGAATCGGGCTCAATTTTTTATTCGAACTTGTTTATTTAACTTAATAAACAACTCGAGTCGAAATATTATCGAGTAGTCTTATGAGCCGTTCATCGAGTGTATTGACTTGCTTACAACCTAGTCGAGACTCGAGTCTGTGAATGTGTTAAAGCATCAAATCGATCAGACGGTTTGGATTGTACATGTATGTAATTCTTTTTGTTTTGATATTTTTTAATCACTTGAGTGAAGATAAAATGATACGGAGATGGAATTAAGACAATCTTAACTTGATTTCTTATTTAAAAGGTTATATTGATACTACCGTATGACTAATGTGGTATAGTCCACATAGATGAGACATAACAACAATACTTTAAGGGCTGGTTTGTTTTGAGAATAAGTCTTGTACAAGACGTGTTATTTTACTTATTCGATTTGAGAGCGTAGACATGTTATTTTTGGTGAGGACATATTATTCTTAGAACAAGTGAAACAAATTATTCTACTTAAAAAGTATGAGTTACTTATTTTACTTAAAATAAATTCTTCTTATTCTAAAAATAAGAGATTCAAAAATAAAAAATTCAGAATACCACACCCACTAAACAAATCTATCTTAAAAATTTATTTATGTGGGTGGAGGAGAGACTGGCCGTACCACTAAATCTTCTCATGATGCTCGTCGCCCCCACCCTAAGCATTTTGTACTTGATGGTTATGGCTGGGAATCTGTCATTATAGTAGTCGCAATTTTTAACAATTTTTTATGTAAAGTTATATTAAATTGTAAAATTAATCATGAGGGTGCGTTTACAACTTTAATTCCTGTAAATTAACGGTAAGTTAGTTCGAGCTGAAAAGAACGGTTATAGCTATACCCATATTAAATCAAACCGTTCATATTTTTTATTTTCTATTCTTTTTTAAATTCAGACATATATTGGGTCATTGTGTCTCCTAGGGGAACAGAAAAATTTTCCATAAAGCATGAGAAGACATTTCACGGGAAATGAAATATTGACTTTCTCTGTAAGTAAAAGACCCTTTTACCGTAGCCGATCCATTTACTCTTTAATCATTTATTTTCTAAATGGAAAAGAAAGAAAGGAATGGGCATTTATTTTCTAAGAATTAAAAAAACAAAGCCACCAACTGAGCAAACGCGTCTGTTTGGGGCCCCTCTAAACTGCTGGAAATGACGAAAATGCCCTCGTCCTCCGGGATTCCCTGCATTCCCGCGACCTGACCTGGTAACGGCGGCAGTCTTTGTAAACTAAACCGGCCCCTGTTTCAACTGGGTCTTCCTTGCTCTAGTTGTACCCTCCCTCCTCCTCTCCTCTCCCGAGTCTCCTCCCCTGTCCTCGCTGTGTGCGCCTTTCTCCCCTACCCAACCAGTAGTCTAACACCACCACCACCAACTCTTGCTTGCTTGTGTCTCCCTTCTCTTCTCTTCCCTCCCGCTATATATCCACCTCTCTTCTGTTGGACGTGTTTCTGTTGTCCCCCTCCCCTGGTCTTCCATCCGCCGCCGTTACTTGTTCTACCTTCCTTCACATTACAACCTCTTCTTCTTGCTCGTCTTGTTTGCGCCTTCCCTTCCCTTCCCTTCCCTTCCAGCAGTAGTAGCTCGCTCAAGGACAAGGAGATCCCATATTTTATCATCGCCTCCTCCTCCTGCGCTTACAAAGCAACAATCACAATTAGAAGCCAAAAAAAAGGAAATTAAGGATAGGTTTCTCCTCCCTCCCTGTCCCTGATCATTTCTGTCGATGCAATAATTATTCCCATCTCAGTGCTGGAACCGGGTGCGACGATGGCGTCCGTCTGCTGCCGATGATGACGAACAACAAGCAGCAGCAGCTACAGCAGCGCCGCGGTGGTGGTGGTTGGGGATCATCTGCACCCTCCTCTTCCTACTGAGCTCTCCGTCCCGTGGGCGTTCAACGCATGGGCAACACCTGCGTGGGGCCCAGCATCACCAAGAACGGCTTCTTCCAGTCCGTCTCCGCCACACTGTGGCGCGCCCCGACTGTGCATGATGCTGACGCCGGCACCGCCCTCCCTTCCAGCACCACCACCACACCCAGCGGCGCAGACCCCCAATTCGAGTCCAAAGGCGCCGGCGGCGGCCCCCTCTCTGTTCAGAACAAGCCTCCGGAGCCGGTCAAGATGCCAGAGGTACCCGAGCCTGCGCCCCTTTCGCTGCCGACGGCGGCAGGAGGCGAGCTACCTCCCCCGAAGCCGCCCAGGAAGCCCCACCATGTGAAGAGGGGCTCCACCGCCGGACTCCAGACGGACTCGGTGCTGCGGCGCAAGACCGACAACCTCAAGGACATGTACAGCTTGGGGCGGAAGCTGGGGCAGGGCCAGTTCGGGACGACCTACCTGTGCGTGGACAAGGCCACGGGCAACGAGTTCGCCTGCAAGTCCATGGCCAAGCGCAAGCTGGTGACCGAGGACGACGTGGAGGACGTGCGCAGGGAGATCCAGATCATGCACCACCTCGCCGGCCACCCCAGCGTCATCTCCTTCGTCGGCGCCTACGAGGACGCCGTCGCCGTCCACGTGGTGATGGAGCTGTGCGCCGGGGGGGAGCTCTTCGACCGGATCGTCCAGCGGGGCCACTATACGGAGAGGAAGGCGGCGGAGCTCGCCCGGGTGATCGTGGGGGTGGTGGAGGCGTGCCACTCGCTGGGTGTCATGCACCGGGACCTCAAGCCCGAGAACTTCCTCTTCGTTAACCAGCAGGAGGAGTCGCCTCTCAAGACCATCGACTTCGGCCTCTCCGTCTTCTTCCGCCCGGGTACAAAGGACAACAACAACAACAACATATACTCCTCCTCTGTCCCGTCCTCTCTACTCTAGTGTGTTACTTTCCCATATGCATTTGCCCACAAACAATCTGCTCACTCATGCACAGGTGTTCTTTTGCTTAGTTATGAGAGCATGTAACTAGCTGTGCTTAGGAAAAATAAAAAAAACATCTTCTTTTACGGATTGAGATCCTCTACTCCACTTTTCCTACACTATTAGTACTCCATTTTTGCCTCCCATTGGTTCATTTGCTCTAGTAAGAGAAAAATAAGACTTGGAAAGGAGATGCCTTCTTATTCTAAACTAACAAATTGAGTGGACGACAAATTGTAAGTGGAATAGAGGATCTCAATCCATTCTATATACCAGCAAGATCCATCCGGTCCTATCTTCAAGTTAATTACCTAGACCATGGCAGGACTGGCTCTTGTTTTTTCTCAAGGAAACCACCATGTTGGCTGATCCAATTCGTTGGTCAAACCAAACTAGACCGTGAAGCACTGTTTTAGTAGGTGGAAGTGCTGTAAGACAACTTGGAGTTCCTCCTTTGCACAAGTCTGCTGCATGCTCGAATCAAGCAACATTGGATTACTGCTCTTGACAAGATGCAGCCATGAGTTTCTGATCTAGGAGTCCTGATATCCATTGAGTGAGTTGAACTAAAAATGCTGGCAAGTCATATAGAAGAACATTCATTTATCAAAAAATGAGCTTGCCAGTGGGACTTTTATGTTGTATAGAAGCTTGCACAAAGTTTTATTTGATTGTTTAAGCAGAAATTGTCATAACTAGCTGAGAAAATTACTTGTTTTTACAAATATGATAAATGCTCTAGGCATCAAATCAAATATCTGTAGAATCTAGGGACTTCATTGTTCTAAAGCCCCTACATGACAGCGAACATAATGGGAGCAGAACTGCGTGCATACTGTGCATTACAGTGGATAAGCCAAAGGCATGAGTTGCATACTTGACATAGATGGCCTTTTATAATTGATTCCCTATGCCCTCTATAAGCTTGGTACTAAAAACCAGCCAAACCAAATCAAAATCACCAGAGTATGTCCAGTTCCATATCGGGACTAATTGCCCAAAACCAGCCAGAACGAGCCTTGGATTCTTTAATACCTTGCTTTAAGTGCACACTGCTTGAAATTGAGATAGATTTGTGTTTAGCTCTAGAGCTATATTGAGCAGCTTTCAAACACGTACAAATCCTAGCAACAGAATTATACCTCTCCCAGAGCTGAGATACTATAACCAGCATGAGTTACCTATACTAAAATAAGGATATCTGTGAAAGTTCTCAGAGAGCTATCATGAAATTCTCTTTCCTTGTACATTCCTTTCACATCAATAGGGCAGCATTTCCTCCACCTTATAATTTTCATGTGCAAGATCTGGCACTGCACATCAGAGTTGCCTTGTGCCATTACTGCCATGCCATTCAACATGGCCGAGGTGCATAATGCAACTAACAATAAATAAGTCAACTATGGCTATCTCTTTTTCAGCCACTTCTACCTCCACCTCTAGAGCCTGAATTTTCTTTGCAGTCGATCTAGGAATCTTCATATTGGTTTTGTTGGTTTTCCTTTAATTGTTACAATTGCCCAAGATATTCCCAGTTTTTTCATCCCTCTTTCTTTTGTTTGTTCTCACTCTTCATGCTACTTGTCTTTTATCCCACCTTGATTGACACTTTTTTTCTTTCAGGAGAAATATTCACAGATGTTGTTGGCAGCCCTTATTATGTTGCACCAGAAGTCCTGCGTAAACGGTATGGTCCAGAGGCAGATGTATGGAGTGCCGGGGTGATTATTTATATCCTGTTGAGTGGAGTCCCTCCATTTTGGGCTGGTGAATATTTTGAAAATTCACTACATATTTAGTTCTGTTGACAAAGTATTTCAAATTTTTTGTGGCACCTTTTGTTCTTACCACCTGAAACTGTCCCTCAAGCCTTCATTTGTGTTATTCAGAAACTGAGCAAGGAATATTTGAACAAGTTCTTCATGGTTCTCTTGACTTTGAATCTGATCCATGGCCGAGCATTTCAGAGAGTGGAAAGGACCTGGTACGGAGAATGCTTGTCAGAGACCCCAAAAAGCGGTTAACAGCTTATGAAGTTTTATGTGAGTTTACATTTTGAATTGTTTTCTTAAACTATTTAGGAATCATGGACAAGTTCTACTTAAGGAATTTCTTCCTAACTTCTATAATTCCAAGATGGCAATATTGATTTATAGTGTGGCTATAATTCTGATTAACTATGACAGCAGACAGAAGCCTGGAATTATAATCTGGGTTAATGATTCATCGATGATGTTAGCCATATATGACGCACTTTTACCATTTTAGCTTTCTGGAAAACTATGACTTTTACCATTTTAGTTTTCTGGGAAACTATGTGCTATATTTGTTTATAAACTTTGACAAAACTGAATAAACCTACCGCGCCAATGTTTACCGTGGGTGACTTTTTTTTTTTTTTAAACCTTGTTATGTGATACCTGCTATGTTATATGGTATTGATTGTTGGTTGCATTAGAGCATCCAACCCAAAACTGATTGCCGATGAGTGGAGAGGCCCATTTTCTCATAAACACGGAATGTTTGTCCATACACAACTACTTAATAACACCCATGTCTAGGCCAAGTATCACTAAGAGCCTAGCACATTGAAGCATGGAAGACGGAGTCATAATAGGAGAGACAAACATCATGTTGGATATGGATAGCATCCAACTCAAAATCAATTGGCAGTGAGTGGAGAGACCCAACTTGTTATAAAGCCATAATTTTACCCATATACAACCAACATCAGGTTGGTGAAGAAAGAATACATACACAAAACACGTGGCAAATATGAGGATGTTATATGTGGAAAGACTAAGAGAGTAAGATCCAAAATGAACATATATGTAAGAACTTCACCTCCCAAAAGAAACATATTAAAGACTTAGGAGTAGCTCTGACTGGCACCGAGGAAAAATAGCTTTAGATGGTTTGGGCATGTACAAAGTCGCTCAAGTTTGGTGCCAGTTATAAAGTGTATGTGATCAAATTCAAATGAAACGTGATAAAAGGACTGGGGAAGGCCAAAATTAGATGCTTGGCATAGCAAGAAAGCACATGTCATTTCAAGGTTTAACCATGAACATGGCCCTTGGTGAAACAAAGTGAGGACAAGATTCATGCTACTGAACTCAAATAACTGGGATAAAACTTTGATGATAGTGACAAAATGTAGATTGATTTTCTGGAAACATAGTATAGGTTAGTTTTCAGAGTGTATTTTAATTTGTAACGCAAATTGGTCATTGCCATTTTGATGCTTAAGGTCACCAATGGTTTTTCATGATTCTGGTCTGTTTTCTGTCAGGTCATCCGTGGGTTCAGGTTGATGGCGTAGCTCCTGATAAGCCACTTGACTCTGCAGTCTTATCACGTCTGAAACAATTTTCTGCCATGAACAAGCTAAAGAAGATGGCGTTGAGGGTAAGACTTCGAATCCTAAGGTCTTCCAGACTTCGAACTTGCAAAAATATGCCTCTTGAAGTCTTAAACTGATTCACTTCTAAGAGAATCACCGCTTTGTAAGGGATGCTTGGGTATTGCCTCCTGCAATCTATCGTATTTAGGGATTTAATGCTTCTAATCCTAATATGTACTTTATCCCCACATTCTCAAATTATTTTGTCAACCAAAATTAGACAACTCCTCCAAGATTTTGGAAAAAAAAAATCCTGGAAATATGGGATTTACCAAGTAAATATGCAGTTGTGGGGTTAAAAATAAGTATTAATTTAGGACCGTTAATTTCTAATATCATATATTGTGGGGGTGATATCTAGAAATCCCTATAGCAAAATTAAGCATGAGTAATTGACAATGTTAACATATGTAAGAATAGAAAAATAAATGTATAAGGATCTAGTTTTGCCTTTTTGTGTGCTTCTAAGTTCTGATGCATACATGTGGGCTCATATGTTCCTTGCATAGGATTAATGTGCCATATGAGATAGATACATCAATATCTGAACTGTGTCTTCTTTGGTAACTTTTGAAAACTTCTCTTGAGACATCTTGTAAACTCATTGCAGAAATCAACCATCTTCTGGAAGAAATTATACATATAACTTTGACCCAAAGCAGATTATGGTTTCATTTTGACATTTCTTTTGTGTATCCGTTTCTAGTGTCATTGAAGTTTTAATGCTCGCTTTTTTCCTGCAGGATAATGCCAAACTTGAGGATTTCTTTGTATCAGGCTGGTGTTACAGTTTTTATAAACTGTTGTCTAAGAAAATATTTACTTTTTTCCCTATCCAACAACCCTGTCCAAGATGTGAATCTACAGTACCTGTCTTCATTTCTTCTGTTTCAACTATCATATAACTTCTTCATTATTCACATCCATCTGTGGTTGGCTGGATTGCCATGAGTCGACATTCAAGGCAACCAATTTCTTTCAAATTTGGTTTTGTTTTTAGCTCCTCCTGAGACAGTGAATATTGGAATTTTCACATGTTTGGTGATTATGAGAAGTGTATCTTTTTATCAGATGTGCTGAATAGAGGACATAACGTGGGTTTTCAATCCTTTCACGGGAAAGTAACAATGTCAGGTTTTCAAAAGGCCTAATGCAAAGTATGACAGATATGGAGCTTCCCCCGTCTAAATATGTGCACTTCAGGGCTTTAAACTAAAAGTTTCCTTTTATGTTCTTCCAATCTGATGGGTCTGATGCAAAACGGTCATCTTCATTGATATTTATGATTAGCCTCATGGAGGGTATTGCAGTTATCTGTGTCCTCAGATTGTGGTGATAGTCATTGGTAGACAGGTAGTATATGGGAGCTCAAAAGGTGTGGCAGTAACAAAAATCAAGTAGATAAGGGTGGATGAAGCAATAGGATAGAAGGGCAGACTGGAGGTGAAAGATGGCAGAAGGCGAGGAATTGAGCATCTTGGGCGCAGGCATATATTTACTTTTAGCCATGACTTAGTCATGATTTGTGATGTTCTATTGCAACATCAGGGGCATTCCACCTCCACAGCACCACTGGGTCTCCTTTGCAGTGGGAGCAAGAGGATTACACTTGTTGTATACTTAGAATGTTTTGATGGCTCAAAGGGACTTCCCAACTGGCTTAAAAGCTCTAGTCTTTTATTTTGAAACTGAAAGGGCCATGCATTTTGTGTGTAATCTGTATTATTTGTATTAAAAGCTCACCAAATTTGAAACATATTCTATAACATATTTGACAAACTAGTATGTTATCCAGTGATGAGATTAGTTCATAAACCATGATTATTTACAGACAGAAATTATTTCTGTGAAGTGATATTTCCACCCTGCGTGCTCTATACCTGGCTGTATTCTTGTCTTGCATAGTATTGAGTATATTTACCATATGTCACTAACAAAGCACCTGGCAATCAGATGCTCATGAAGTGATTGCATGTTTTACATACTTACACATTCTGCGTGTTTGTAAACTCCTTTTGATTGTTGCTTGCAGGTAATTGCTGAAAGCCTTTCTGAAGATGAAATTGCAGGCCTGAAAGAAATGTTTAAAATGATAGACACCGATAATAGCGGTCATATCACTTTTGAAGAGCTCAAGTCTGGACTGGAAAGAGTGGGTGCTAAGCTAAAGGAGTCTGAAATTTATGCTTTGATGCAAGCGGTGAGTACCAAAGCACTTTTTTTCCAGTGAAGAGTGAATGAAGTTTTTGTTTAGTGTTAGAGAGGTTGGAATTTACATGGTTGGCAGTATCATCCGAGACTGATACCGGGGGGAGGGGGGGTACCTTGATACCAGCCATTTACATTAAAAAAAAAACTGTTATTGGCCGGTACCAGGCCAAAACGCTGGATACTGGTACTGCCATCCTTGGTTGGAAGAAATTGGAGATGTGATGCCTTGGACACATACCATACCAGACATGAGAATGCTCGATGATTTTCCATGGGGTCTAGCTCTGGTGCTTGGATGATTGCCATGTGAAGGAAGTTAAAAGATAGTGGGTCCAACATAATGCCATGTGTCAAGTTTTTAACTACCTGGGAGGGGGAGCTGTGGTAACCATTTGGGCCAGATTTTTCTCAAGGATGACAATATATGTCACACTTTATTGAAGGTAAGTAAAAGTACATCATAGTCAGGGTATTTTATTTCCAAAACACACACACAATAAAGGAAAAAAGGGAAGCTGTATACATTAACACAGGTAGAGCCATGCACAAGAATATGCTATGGATCACAATCAACGAACCATCCTAACTCTACTGAGGTAGTAGTCCAAGGAAGAAACAAGCCGTCATAAGATGATCTTTCGCTGGCACTTGACTCTCGAAATGAATGAATCTTTAGAGATTGCTACTCCTACTGCCTTGCACCAATCTTCCATCCATTGAAGAGTAATGCTTGCTGCATTGAGGGTTAGTGCAGCAAGCTGAATCATCTTGCAATGCAATATGTTATTGGTCCACCTAGGTAGGGGTCACATGGGCTAGGCAGTTTTCTCCACAGGTGAATGAGACAAGCATTAAATGCGAGTGCAGGATTATGGGCATGACAAATATATGTGGACGTGATAAATACTTCGTAGGCATGAAAAATATTATTTGTCATACTCACGAAGCATTTGTCACGCTTAGGAAATATTTGTCATATCTACACATTTGTGTACATATTTTTTGGCGTGATAAATACTTTATAAGTGTGACAAATACTTCGTAGGCATGACAAATATTATTTGTCATGTCCATAGAGTATTTGTCATGCTTAAAAAGTATGTCATCCCTGCGCATGTGTGTACAGATTTATAGGCGTGACAAATATTTTTCAGATGTGAATAGTCCGTAGGCGTGACAAATAGTATTTGTTATGCTCACAGAGTATTTGTCACGCGTTGAACCATGCACTTGCATTTAATTCTTGTCTGGCCAACCTGTGGAAAATGTTGCCCAGCCCATGTGACCCCTGCCTAGGTGGACCAATGACATCTTGCATTGCAAGATGACTTAGCTTACTACACTGACCCTCAGTGCGGCAAGCATTACTCTCCATTCAACAACTCTTCTAAGGATGTGCAAATAGATGATATAGTTTTGTCTAAATTTCCTCAAATTTCTCTCATACCACATGGCCCACAACATATTTGGAAGTAGAAGAGACCATTCTTGTTTTCCTACACAACTAGGACAGGCAAAATTCCACCATCTCATTAGTTCATGGTGAGTCCTACATTGGAAAAGAGACAAAATCAAAATATCCTTAAAATCATGATACCTGCTCCACTCAATGCCTTGAAGGTTTTGAGTTGGATGGCCCAATAACTTCAATACATGGATGTCTTCACTTGAAATCCCTGCCAATGAAGATCTAGAGTTCTGCAAATTTCTCACTGAACATTGATGATGCCACAACCACAGAATAAATGATTTAAGTCCTTGATGCTTCAAAAACACAGCTGGTCGTCTTGATGTGAAAAAAATGCTTTGACTTTGTCAGAAGCAGGGAGCCTTCTTCTTGCAATTTCCACATGAAAAGCTTAATCTTAGAAGGATAGGCTCAGAGCATACCAAATGCATCCACCATTGGGCCAGATTGGTCAGACAAAATCACTTCCATGCAGGTTTTATCCTTGTTGATGAGAATAAGCTTTTTGGCCTTGTAAATCTCCGGACAGGTCCTACCTCTCCACCTGTAACCTATAGGTTTCCTATGGAAGCTTGGTTCCTCCTAGATTGCATGAAGACAGAGGTTTCTTCTATTATCTCCCTATGCCTTGCAATTTATCACAATCTAGTTGCTTGATACTTTTTGCTTCTGGGTAGGAGGTTCTTCACAATTTCTAGTTCCTTTGTTCTGATAGGTGATCTGAACATTGCAGGCAGACATTGACAACAGTGGCACCATAGATTATGGGGAGTTTATAGCTGCAACTTTGCGTTTGAATGAAATTGAAAGGGAAGATCATCTCTTTGCAGCGTTCTCATATTTTGATAAGGATGGTAGTGGGTACATAACCCAAGATGAGCTTCAGCAGGCCTGTGAGGAATTTGGCATAGAAGATGTCCGTCTTGAAGACATGATCCAAGAGGTGGACCAAGACAACGTAAGGCATCTAGTCTTATTTATTCATTTTGGTTTCCTGTTGTGGGCAATGTTTTGAAGAGTTCCATGAGATTTAAATGACTTCATGGACTTTACCCATTCATTTGACCTTAATTTTCAGGACGGACGCATAGACTATAATGAATTTGTTGCAATGATGCAAAAAGGAAATGCTGGTTATGGCAAAAAAGGGTTGCAGAGTAGTTTCAGCATTGGATTTAGGGAGGCATTAAAACTTGGTTAATGAGGTAGAAGTTTTTTTTGGTTATCCTAGGTGATAATTTTTTTCAGAAATCATACGAATTGTAAAGCCCCACGTGTGCTTGTGGGAAAAACAGATGCGTATCCGGCTTTTTTTAACCATTCTTTTGTGGATCGCGTAGATTTGATGTGGTGTGAGATCAGGAAAAAAAATGAAATTGTGCAACAGCAATTTGCCTCGTGTTAACTTAGCACTATTATATTATGTCCATTGCCACACAGGCACTCCATTACATTCTCGGTTACGTTCTACAGGAATGAACAAGACACGGCAAAATGTGATTTTGGTTTTATTCTTGTTTCACGGGATAGTAGGAGTTGAGCATGTGCTAACGCTTCAGCTTGTGGATTTGGTTTGGACAGGCTTAATTGTTTTCACAAAATGCTTTGTCTTTGATAACGGAATAAGCTTAGAATTAGCTGAGTTATCTAGGTTATTTCGGGGGTTGTTTTGATTGCTCAGATGACATATTAGGCCGAGAATGATCCATTCTAGGATAAATTGGAATACCTAATTCGACCAAAAAGTTCCAATTACTTATTCTAACTAGAATAGAACCAGAATTATACTTTTCAAATTTATTTGTTATATTTTTATTCATTTTATTTAAATTGATTTTTATTCTAGTTAGAACAAGATTATAGTTATCAATTCAAAGGGGGCTAGTGAGTAGTGTAGCAGATGGGTCCCGGCTTTCGACGAGTTAAATTTTCATAGGTCGTGGATTCGATTCCCCATGCTTTCTTCGGTCATGGCTTTTAGAGTCGTTTCTCATAGATGACGTCAAAAGATGATGGGTCAAAATCTCGTCCGTCATGATTAGGATCCGCCGCCTCCGATCAAAGGGATGTCGTCCCACGGTCCATACAAAAGAGAACATCATTACAGGTCTCCTGACAGGAATTTAGGGGATCTCCCTTCGATGCCTAAATCAGAAGGCTAGGAAAAAACATGAGAAAAGTCAAGAGAGTTTGGGCTTTTGAAAGCATACATGTACCAGTTAGACTATGGGTCCTTATATAATAATCAAGTCCATTGAAAGGTTGATTTCAGTTGGGAAAGTCATGTTAGGTTCTAGTGTTTCTCGGGATCGTGAACGCAGTGGAATAAATAAAATTAAATAATGTGATCTCTGTCCGTTTCGAGAAACAAAAAATGAAGAAGACAGTGATCGATTATCATCTTGCGCGGAACCGAATCCGCGTCTGAACGGTCCCGTCGGTGTGATACTGTCAGTTGTGTAAACGCTCGGCCTTTAGCGAAGTCCACGCGATCTTCCTCGTGACGGATTTCCTTACGATCCTCGTTCCTTGTAGTCTCACGAACGATTCGTTGTTCGCCGCATCAACCGCCGCAACGCGTAGTCGATTTCCCGTCGAACGGGAGTTGGAGAAGATGACGGAGCAGACTCAGAGAGGAGGGCCGCCCAGGGGCGCGCGCGCGCGTGAGAGAGAGAGAGAGAAAAGAAAGGGGGTGGCCAAGGTTGAGCAGCAGTTTGGCCTACTTAGTCCACTCGCTATATTTTATATTAACCGCGTGATTTTTCATAAAAATTTCGGAATAATATAAAATCTACTTTTAATCCATCGCCTTGAATGTGACCCTGTAAGTCCAATTACTAGTCTAGTTAATGTCCCAATAAGTTCAGTGACTCATCACTGACTTAATTAATTAATTAATAACTCATATTAATTAATTAATCAAACGAATTAATGTCGCACATTAAATTCGATTGGACCATCGATTACGTTGGGTGCCAAACAACACCGCGTAAACTCGAAAGGTATTGGGATTAAGCAACCCACTTTTGAAACGTTTCTGCCGATAGTAATATAATCTTTCATTCGTACAATGCTCTCAAGTCAACTTAGGATATGGTGAACCGTCAAATCCTAATCGGCTGACTCACTTAGATTGGATGCTACCATATAATATCAGAAAACTCATTTCCTGATATTATTGTCCGCCCTAACCAGAGATTCCTGCGCATCATACCTAGAACATTCTCTCTCTTAGTACCGAGAGTGAATGATTCCTTATTGAACACTCAGTTTCCTTCGTTGATCTTCCGCTGTATCCGATTCTTAGTTATTTAGAATCTCATAAATAAAGATATATAAACTAAAGTCAAAGTACAGAAGTCCACCGATAAGGTGTTCTTAGTGTCTTAGGTCCGAGGACTATCTACGCAACTTCGATAATACTATTCAGCGACTCAGTCGGATCAATTTAGTGAATTCATTCTCTAATGAGTACCTATAAATTCGCCTTAATGTCTCCACACAAGTGACTATAAGATTCGTCATCCTCATCACATGAGTATGAGTAATCTGTACTAGTCTAACCGGATCTTCCGACTAGGAACATTAAGAATTTGTAGTGATCAATATGATCTCATCATAATCTGATCACTGTTGCACATATTTACGGACTTCATTATGAGACGATAACAAAATAAATTATACATAATGAAATAATGCCATATTATTAATAAATGAACGAAATTATACAGTGTCATATTGACTTGTAGGCCACTTAAGACTAGCAAGTCATACCTAGAGCAGACTGCTGGAGTCGATTTCCTTTTCGAGAACAGCTTAGGGGCCCCCGAGCCTCTGGCTCTGATCGGAATAGGGACTCTCCATTCCTGCACGAAGGAGAAATCAGGGTTGAAATCGACATCTATTCTGCTGGGCGAGTGTGGCCTTGAGAAGCAACTGGCTATCGTAACGAGTGTCACGCTCAAAGTAGGAAGGATTAATGGACCGACTCATTAGTGCTTTTGGACCGAGCATAATTTCCTCCTTTAGGAACCATTAACAGGAAGAAAGGTCCGAGAAGTGTGGATGGTTCAAATGGGAAGGCTAGCTATTAATTACATGGGACCATGCTTATATGTATATATATCTATATATGCTATGAAAATTCTTTCTGCTTGTCCTATGCACGAAAAGGATGATTTGATGGGACGGGTAGAAGATAAGGAAGACGGGCCACTAACAGTAATGATACATGTAATTCGATGTACCGAACTAATTAGGGGATCAAAGCCAATGATATTAGGGTAACATGGCATATGTATGCTTAACATACCATAATATTAATTCCATTTGCCTCATTTTAATAAGGACAACCAGATTACTCAGGATAGGATCATCCATCGTTGGGTCCCATAACTGTCCTTATTAAGGCCTCATAATCTTTTTGTTTCTAAGAGAATAATATAGAGTGCACCTGATGTGCATATGATCGATGAGCATAGTCATCCATCGCCTAGACATGGAAAGGGAAAAGAAAAAGGGCAAGAAACTTCATTCAAATTTGATCAGAAAGGGTGAGCTAAGCTCGGTAATTCATTTCCACTAGCTTCGCTTTGTTTTGCTCGACGGTAGCATACAAAAATAATGGCTTTCTGGAGACCAACCACCTTCGAACAAGAGAGAAAAAAAGGGCTGGGTGTTCTGGAGAAAATATCAAGGAAATTCTCTCTGCCCTTGGATGCGATCTCAACCAGCATTTGGAAGGGCGAGATCGAAGGCTGCCAGCTTTTCGGGAAAACGACGCTGCATCCACCACGTGGCGCGACGTGCGCTGACGGGGTGCCCGTCGTTTGCGCTAAGCCGGTCTCCTCAACGCCGTGAGGGCGGCCCGCCACCGCCCGAAAACCGTCACGTCCCGGCGCCGTCTCTGGACGGCGTCTGTTCCCACCCAATGATTCGAAGCGGGCTGACGGTCCTGACCTAATACCGGAAGGCACCGGGGGGGGGGGGGGGCTCGTAACGCCGTCACCAAGAACCCAGCCGGCCAGGTGAGCATACAAGACCCGGGGGTGTGGGGCCCTAAATTCCCGGCACCCACGTTCCTGGGCTTGCGAGCGATGGGACACGGACAAACCGAAAGCGGGCATCCCGTCACCGCTGCCTGTTCTTCGGGTGTAGTCATCTCCCAGGTCGCCTTGCCCATCACCACGTGGGTCCTCCACGCCCGCCATCGAGTTGGCTTGGGCTGAGCTGGGCTCCTCGCCAACCCTACGGGGGAGTGGCATTCACCGTAAAAAGTGAAGAAACGAAACGGCTGTTTAGTCCATGGCTTGCTGTCCTGTCCTACTCCTCGCTGGTTTCAAATTATTTGCGCAAAAAATTACCTTGTTTGCTCTCTCTCTGCTTCCGCTGCTGCTCTCTGCACCGTCTGCGTGTAGAAATCGCGGGCGCGGCCCCCCTCCCCCTCCTCTTGTTAGCGACGGGCGGAGGTGATCGGAGAGTCGTCGTCGGAGGTTCCCCCTTATTCGTGTTGCTGTTGTTGTTGTAAGGGTTGGGGTGCCAGGGGCCGGCGGGCAGCGGCGGCGATATCCCTGCTGCGGGCATGCCCAACTTAGATTCGGCTTCTTTGTTTTCTCGTCCAAATTTGTGAATGCTCGGGTCGGGGATCATGACGGCGATTGCCGATCCTACCACGCGCTCGGCCGGAAGATCCTGACACCCTCGCTGCCGAGTTCTCCGGAGGTAGGTCCTGGGGTTTGATCTCAGGGCGCTCCATCCGGCTCTGTGCGCGTGTGCGCGCGCGCTTGTTGTAACTTGGAGCAGGGAACCGTAAAAAGAGTTGGTATCTTTGCTCTTTCCTTCTCGTGGCTTTCGCTCTGGTGTACATGTCCTTTTCCAAGTATACAGCGAATTAGATCTCTGGAAGAAAAATCCTCCTTTCCCTTCTTACGCTCTTCCTTTTGGTTTTTGTGGAGCAGCCCTTTGAGAAAGAGAAAGGCCGTGGATCAGATAGTTTTGTGTTTCCTCTATGATAACAATTAACAGCAACTACACTACTTCTATAGATCTGCCCCTGTGGCTAATGTGTAGGACAGTTCGTTGTAAGCAAATGCAATCCAATGCCCAAATTGCACTACGTTCTTGCCATGTTTCTAGCTGATTGATGCTTCTCCATATGATACTCTTGGTATCCCAGAGTGCTCGAATTCTGGTCATACTCCCCATAAGTCTGGTCCTAGGTTGTAGATCCGTCTGTGTTCCTACTTGATAACGTAAGTATAGGACAGTTGGATGGAAGGCGGTGGATCCAATCTCCAGATTGCACTACGTTTATGCTGTGTTTCTAGTCAACAGTGTTCTCACTATTCGCATTGTACTAGAGTGCCAAAACGCTGATCTTGTTTTCAAATTGTTGCAGAATTTGGAAACCAGGATTCCCATTGTGCAATGGAGTCTGGTAATGGGTTTGTCCAGGAGCACATGAACGGTTGTCCGGACAAGTTGCCAGAGATGGATGGTTTGGCACCGAATGTGAACAAAGAAAATGAAAATGCTGACAATGGTGACGATTCCAACCAACTCAATGCGGAAATAGGAGATCTGTTGGAAACAGAAGGTCTTATTTCTTCTGAAGCGGACGGTGGGGTTACTGAGGCTGCACCTGACAGTAGAAGCCCAAAGGTAATTTAGTAAGTTCAAAATGTCTTGCATATGTCTGGTTGATTGGTGAGGTGCCAATAATGAGAGAAGATGCCTTCCTCTGTAGAAACTTGGGCAAGGCCGAGGTGATCGCTTGAAGAATAGTAAGAAAGAAAAGGGTCAACTGGGCCCGAGTGCTCCTGCAACGACGACCCAAAACCAGAAGGCAGCCCTTTCCAAGAGTCTTTCTTTTCCTTCAAAGAGCATTCTCAACAATGGTTCCAGCAGGAGCACCACTGACATGAAGCAATTCAAGCCTGATAAAAAGGGTCAGCACTTGAAGTCCTGAATAGCACCAGTTCTTCATTTTCTGTGTTAAACAATTTGAAACGTCCATTTTTCATCCACAGTTTTTAGCAAACAACTACCTTAGCTCTACTTAATCTTGTGATTGTAATTGCAGGAGCACTCCCTCTGAAGCGAGATAGTTTAACTTCAAAACCAGCCATGGTATTTCTACCTTACGTACATTCTGCAATGCATTTTAGTGGATGCTACTTCTCAGTACTTTCTATGATTTAAATATTTATGTTTGTTCTTTAAATTAGGCTTTGAAGTCCGGTTCAGTGGATGCAACTGCAAATGGCACTACATTTGAAGCACCAGAGTAAGTTGTACTGTACTACTCTTATTGACATTGTTTCCTACTGACATTGAGTACATGCATTATTAGTTTTTCTGGGTTTTCTTGAATTAGCTATGATAGGTGTCTTGTTGAGTATTTAGATCCTAAACTTTTGCTTATCTAGGTTGTCTATCGATCTATTTATTGTCTTTAAATGTAGAATAACACATATAGCAATGTGATAGGAAATAAAATCAGTTAACCTTTTTTGTTCTTGTTGTAAATTTGTGTTGCTGTTGTTGGCAGTGCCATGGTGGTGGCAAATATTATTGGTATTTGTGGCAGTACTCTCCTGCAACCTTTTCCCCCTAGACCTCTTTCTCTGTGTGCCTTGTGTGACTTTTTCATAACTACCTGTAAATGTGCTATGTGGCATATATTATTTAATGCACAAATACTTTTTTTCTTGATGCATAATGGAGGATAAACTGAAGGTAGCTATGAGACGTTACAGTTTCTTTTAAGGTTTTGGTCTCTCTTCGCTTTTTTGGTCCTCAACACTTAGGCTTTGTGCAAAGTCTCTGTCATACATAATTATTTGCTGTTATGTACATATGAATGTATATACATATTTATTTTGCAGTTATGTACACATGAATCTATATACCCATATCACCAATTCATAGTGGATGTCTCAGTAAGCCACCTGCATGCGCAAATTCATGAAAACATGCATGCACATTGTGTATTCCACATTGGCATCCATGTAATAATATGTAGTTGTCCTCATTTTGTTTCTGAGGCTTATCATGCTGTTGTAGGTCAATCATTCTAACAAATTATTAAAACGTTCAAAATGTGTAAAAATAAATGAGGATTTCAAGTATGCTACCTAGTAGTCTCTTCGCTTACTTTCAAATTCATTAAAAATCACCTGGTAATATTTGTTTATTCATTTAAAAATTTGAAGTTCTGACTTTTGATACAAAGCATATGCATTCCGTGTCCAGAACTCCTGAAGCGGTATCTCAAAAGAAAAGCAATGCTGCTAGTTTTTCTTTCAGGTTGGACGAACGGGCTGAAAAACGGAAGGAGGTAGGCTTACCTTACGTTTATCTTGTGATGTTACTGTTTGACTAGAATAACCTCTTTTGATTGTGAAAACACCCTTGGTTCTGCTGGATCAGTTCTTCCAGAAACTAGAGGAGAAGATACAGGCGAAGGAAGTTGAAAAGACAAATTTGCAGGCAAAATCAAAGGTGTTGGGAATGTATATTGTTAAAGTTCCGAGTTCGCCTTATTCATTGGATTGATGGTCTTTTGCCATTGGATTGTAAGTTCAGTATATTCATTGAATTGTGTAACTGTAACACAGGAGAACCAGGAGGCCGAGATCAAACAATTGAGAAAGGCCTTGACATTTAAAGCAACACCCATGCCAACTTTCTACAAGGAACCTGTCCCTCCTAAAGTTGAATTGAAGAAGGTAATCTACACTTATTCCACATGTCTATAGTTCCACTTTCTATCATCATTTCATGCTTGGAGAATTGCTTTGTAGTATTTACTTTGAATTACAGTATTGCCATCCCAAAGCCTTATCCTATTTATTTAGGATTGGATACATGAATCATGTCCGGCCACTTTAATCTATCTAGTATCATATTTTTATTTCAATCTAGGAAGGTGAAGTCCTTTCTTACTATATTAATCATCTTATTTTACACCTTCCTTAGTTCTTTTGCATCATCGACTTGAATTTCATCGCACCTTCTAAGCAGCATTGAACTCGGACAGCGGTGCACATGAGTAAATCATCTAAGCCTATTTCCCTAAGCTTAACATCAATTGGACCTGTCTAGGTCACTGCGTATATGTTCATTTCAAATCTTACCCTTTTTGGCCTTTTGCATATCTACCTCAACATGTGCATCTCTGCTGCGTTCATGTTTTGTATGTGTTCTTTCCTTATTGTGAAACGTTCAATCTTATGCAATATGATAGGTTTCATAATTCATAATGGTTCTATAAAACTTCCTCTTGGCTTACTCTGATATTACTAAAATTGTGTTTCATATACTCTGATTTAGTTGGACTGATCATAAATCCTTTAGATTCTCAAATACCCCAATGCCACTTTAACTTACCATTTAAACCTTTTACATTTTCATCAATTAAAATAATATTTTTTTGCAAACAACATGCATCAAGGGATATGATCATATAAATGTTTTGTCACTTTATCTATAACTGGGAGATGTGAGCTTAGTGCCAATCCTTGATGTAATTTTATAATAGAAGGGAACAGAAGTTTCTTTAGCTATAGTTCCCACACTGGTAAAAGACCTCTCATGTGTAACCCTAACCACATCAATATAACCTTTAGAGATTAGCGAGTTAGAGTTGTTCTTTCTTTTTCTTTTTCCATGTGGAAGAACAAAAAGAACTAAAGAAAGAACATGTATTGGGAAGACTTTGAGAAAGGATTGTGGATCCGTTGCCCATTCTATTGAGGCTGCAACTGGGATTGGGGTACTAAATGATTAGAATAAAAGTTGAGTGTACGAGGCAGCAATGGATTGCAAAGGTAAATTACCATTTACCTATTCTTATAAGAGCTTAAACATACTTATTTCACAAGTTTTTTCCTGTTTCCCATTGAGAATTTTTTGGTAAATTTGCATGCTGGGGACTTGAAGCTGCATAGGATAGGTCTAGATAGATTATAGGCAGGGCAGACATTTGGCACTTTTCCCCCTGCTCATTTGCCAATTATCTAATTGCTTCATTTTTTAATTCTTTAATAGATACTGGTTCACTGGGCTGAACTTTAAATGCTTTATGTTTTCCTTCAATGTTTATTTGGATTTCTGACCTGCATGTGAGAAATGTGGGATGGCAGTCCTGTTCTTGCCTCAGCGTGTTTGTGGCGGTTAACAGTTATCTCACATGGCTGATAATTTGCTGATGGAGCTGCACATCTGATTTGCCAAAATGTGAGAGGTCATACCTTTTGGAGGATAAGTAGTAGTTCAGTCTGTAAGGAGGCACTTTTTCTTTTTGAGGGATAGGGCAGTAAGTGTTATTAGCTTTTTGGAACTGACGGTTACGTGCAATCAACTTTTTGGAGCTGATGGTCCAGGTTCTTTTTTCTTCTCTGTTTTCACATGTGGATTGTTTCATCTTTTTCTTTTCTTCCTCTCACAGTCGGTGAGAAAATCCCCACCGTAAAGGGAATTTCTCACCTACCTCCCATGCCTGCTTTTCTTGTTTCTGCACATGGTATGATTTATTTTTGCCTTTTGGATTCTTCAGTATATCAACTCCAAAATGGGGAGCGGAGCAGCTTTACTTTGCAGTAGCATGCCTAAGGATGGTCCTTGATGTGTCATTTTTGCTTGACACAGTTATTGGGTTGTAGAGTTTTGATAGGGGCAAGTGCGTTCTAAACTAAAAATTATCTATGTAGCAACAATAACATAGGTTTTTCTCCCTGAAGGGACATTTTGAGTTGGATTCCTCTTGAATGTACTATCATATGATTATCTTCCTCATTCTATGGTTGATACTTCCTGCCTCCCTGCCTGTGCACCGTCTCAGTTTTGTGGAAATCAATCTTACTCAGGAGTTGATAGTTATTAGAATGATCAGCTAGTCCTTTCATATCATCTGATTTATTCTCAGAATGGATGGAACATTTTTCAGAATTTGTTTTTGGTAGAGGTTTATAATACCAGTTAGTTAAGTGTTTGAAGGTTTGGACATGAAGAAGTTTGATATGATTTGTTGAATTAATGCCAGATGCATTTTTCTTCTCCATAGTTGTTTTACCAGATGTTTCATTTTCCTTTCATTACAATATTATGAATACTGTGGTGGGCACGGAGTTTGGCTTACAACAATGGAATATGCCTAGTCATTCTTTGTTATAAGTTTTGTATGTGGTAGCACAATAATGTCAACAATCTATATGTATGTATGTACACAAACACACACACACACTATGCTGTGTATAGATGTACACACATACTTGTTTAACAATGTACTTTGCATGTTACAGATACCAACAACACGTGCAGTATCACCAAAACTTGGACGTCGCAAGCCCTCTGATGCAGCAGCAGACAACTCCACTGGAGATAATTTTCCCACTAGAAGCTCACGCTCCAGCCTTGATCCAGGCAAATTGGATGGAGGTGTAGCCAATGAAAACGGGGGGCCTATTACTTCTAAGAAGCCAATCTGGAAGTCCACCTCAAAGCTGCCACCTCAGAAAACAATGGTTACCAAACCAGATGTAAAACCTCCGGGCACAAAAGCAAAGGCCTCAAACTCCGAACGTCAAGTCATAAAAGTAAAACTTGGAACAGAAGAGAACCTGGAAGAGGGCTCCGAAGGAACCCCTGAAGAAGCAGTTGATATTGTTGAACTGGATTCTAGGGATAACTCTTGCGAGGGCCAGGGCAACGGAGAGGACGAGGGAATGGTTGTTTGTTTCCCCAATCCTGAGATCATCACAGCCGATGAGGTCTCTGTGCAAGGTTGAGGGTCTGGTTCATGTCGTTATTCCGCTTGTCCAGATTTGTGTATAGTTAAGAGAGAGTGGCACTTGCAAAAGTCTATCCCTGCTGTTCCAAGACATTCACACGTTTGCATCCTTGTTTCTACGGATTTGTGCTCTTGTTCGACTGGGTTTGCTCAGCAATGAATGTAAAGTGTCTATTTAAATTTGTTAGATACTTGTTGGAGTCCTTGTCCCTTCTCTGTCTCCCATCTGGTTCTCATTTTTGGATTCAATCGGAATACTTGTCCAGACTGGAGACGTCTTTCTAGTAAAATCTGTCTGCAAGGCAACTACCAGTGGCCGCTGTGTTAAGTGGAACACCAAAAACTGCGTGAATTTGGTGTTCAGCTGAGCTGAGGGGGATTATGGTGATGACGAGTTGCTGTGCTCACAGTTCGTCCGAAATTTTCCAGGACCCTCTCCTACCATCACCATTTCACGTCAGATCCAGTTTCGATCAGTGCGTTGTGCAATGTCACTCCATTTTTACCATGTGATGCAATGCCTTAGATGATGTAATGATCGTGATTAGGCATAAAATTCGTCTTATGATTAGGCGGAAAATTCGCATTAAGTGTGAAATTATCACCCAGTAGATAAACTCATGAGATTACAACATGAGTTTTAAGCCTAAAAGATTACATTACAACATTTTTCTGAACGCTGAACAGCACCATCTAGGTGACGATTAAGGGTATATGCTAATACTATACATCACTAAGATACAGGCAAAAGGTATTCGCGTTCTTGGATGCCGATGCTGTCAACATGTTGTACTGTACAATCGAATGTTCGAATATGAAATAACTCAGATAACATTTTGAATAAGTCACTAGGGGTTGTACTAATCAAATAAATTAACTTAAGGAAACAACGTAAATTGTAGACAGTAAAAGTGATGAGCCAGGCTATTGCTCAACTGAAGGATGATAGTATGTATGCCACTTCAAGAGTTATTTTCAGGTAGAAGACTTATAACAACTCATAAAATGTTTATACAACACACCTTTTATGGATGGCAAAAAGAAATGATAAATGAACATGACATTGCATTCCCCTTGTTAAAATAAACGCCAACAATCCCCGGTGTCGGAATAAACTATAGCAACGGTCCATATAGATGTCTGTGCGGTGTAGCCCAGTGGAACTCTCTTGGGACACCCTCTTCCTTGGGGGAGGAGGTCAGGTGTTCGCCTCTTGCTGGCGCGAGTGGGCACTGTGGGCGGGGGGTTTTTTCGGCGGGTTTGTGATGGCTTTTGGAGTCGATTCCCGGTGGACTAGTTGTTGGGCTTCATCTCTAACCGTTTGGACTATTGTTCAAAAAAAAAATCGGTCCATATAGACTAAAATGACTCTATAGGTGGCAAGCGGCATTGGGGCCGGGAAAACCGGATCTGCCATTCCATATCCTGACAAGTATCTGACATTGGGATGTAGACACACCCTCCTTCATTTATTCTTCAGTGCAATTTGGACAAACTTTATCAACAGTAATAGCATAAAAAAAGTTCTCGTCCTCCCTGGTCTGCAACTAATGAAAAATGAGGTTAGAGTTGTCGTAATCTAAATTTATAATCTCGTTTATAATAAATATTTTGATTTGCAGCCATCCTTCGATTTCTTTATAACACTTGTACAACATGAAAATGTGAAGATTTAACTTATAGTGTTTTAAACAAAAAGGTTTTTTTTTGCATGTATAGCCTTCAATTAACATATTTGTGTTTATATCCCTAACTCTCATTACCAATAAAATCTCAGAAATGTTGCGGCTATGTCTATCCGTCAAAATACTATTAACTCTAACATAATATGTTAGAAAGATTCCATAAATTCTGATAAAGTTAGGAGTATATATGTAAAATTCTGTTGAATTTAGTGGCGTGCATGTAAAAATATCTATAATATTTTAACATATTCTATTAGAGGTAAAGGCATTAAGATGAGGGGCTAGTCGCGACGTTTTTGAGGTTCTTAGGAATATTTCATATAATATATAAATTACATATATACATATACATATACAAATTTTCTAATTTTCAAGAGTGTATATGCAAAATCCCTAAAAAGGAAACTTAAGAGTTGTAGTGATTTGTTGTCGGCAGCACATGTACCAGGTCGGCAGATGAGTGGGATCCGGGGCTGCAATGGTGGTAAAACATACTAACATCCAATAGAATTGACACAAGATTCCTCGGATTTTTTTTTCTGGATCTTTATGCCCCTATTTGATAGCGGGTTAGGGTTACCCCTAACTCGGTTGAGTGGGACAACTTATCTTAGAACAGATGCAAAATCATTTTGATAACATCTCATTGACGGATGTGAGACAGTCGTATCTGATGGATCTTAGTGGGACAGATATCCCTACGATTTCCCTTCTTTACATAAGATTTAGTCCAGCTTGATCTAGATTAAAATTATCCTCCCCTCAAATTGATTAAATTATCTCTAGAATAATCAGGCTATTAGAAGTGAGATATCCGACGAGTTATATGTCTCTACTTACATGAAGATGATGACAGACGGATCATTTAACATGAAAAAGATGAGTAAATACTAAATTTATTTTATTTTTTACATAAACCGAGACATACAAAGATCTAAAGAAAGAATTTTAGAAGAACTCATCTCCCAATAGACAACGACGACGATGTATCTTTGAAGACATGTATAATTGTCCTTCCCCAATATTTGTAAGTTATCCAACTAATTATATATATATATAAGCTTTGCAAGGCCTAATGACTTTTTTTAAAAGTAGAAGGTCTACATCGACCCAATGCCCTCGAGAACTCCTATGGGATCTTCCCGGGAACCACAATGCCTTCTTAAGGTCAAGAACGTACTTCGCTCGGCCCTCGTTGACCACTAGATATGAAAATAAGGTCTATGTCATTCACAAGTCTACTCATAAAGGCAAGTTCCAACACCTTGGACGATTTCTATAAGACTCTTCAGGAGCTACGACCCATTCTTAAGGTCAAGAACTTGCTTCCCTCGACCCTCAATGGCCACTAAGGCCGAGCGTAGAGAAAATCATTTTTGTCAACCATAAGCTCGCTGCATCAGCCCTCGTACTCCTCGGGGCATTGGTAAATAGAGAGTAAGCACCTTTTAGAGTCAAGATTCACTTCTCTAGAGCCAAAGTGCAGTGTGGCATCACTATGGCGAAGCCCCCTTCATTATCCCGTCACCTTATGATCAAGATCGTTGTCATCAAGTCAACCATTCCCAATTTCGTATTCGTTGCATGCGAAAACGATCACTAATAAAGGATGTTTAATCTTGCAGCACTTTCATATAGTAGTATCAATCCATATATGACCTCCTCGTAGGGTCCAATCCATAAATGACCATCTAATATGAGACATGTATCCCTTCTCTTCTCTACTAAAAAGTTAGCATAAGTATCTACACACTCCCTCCATGGAAAAGGTATGCACATTCCTGCATCTGCTTACAATTGAGAACACCCTCGATCCATCTAATAGGTCCTAACTTAGGCATTAAAGGGTGTTTTCCCGCGCCAAGAGCCCAGAGATCCCCTAACATCTCCCTTGCACGTACGTCCATGGCAAGCCGTAGACAAATCTGTCATTAAAAGCCCGAAGCATTGCAGCCGTTCCATCAGCTCATCTTCTCGAGAGAAAAAGCGAGGAAGCCCTAAATGAGGCTAAAATTATTTTTTGATATTTAACGCCTTATTTGACTATGTAAACACAGCTTTGTTCTACTCCAGGTACGATTCCAAGGATAGACACTTGTTTGAAAGAACTTAAACATAGTCATTATGTATGTGAAGTTTAAAATATTATTTTTGCTAATTTTATTTAAAGGAACATAACAGGAAACTTGGCTAGCTGATTATTTTACTGCGATTTTGAGGATAGAATTCCTATTACTATTATGTAACAGTGAGATTCCCTATTGTCACAACTCAATCCGCTGTCAAAGTTTGACTAAAAGAGTGTTCATTGCCCTTGGATTAAGGGGGTGTTTGTGTTGGCTAAAATTTCGACGAGAAATATTTTTTTCAACAAACTTTCACATGCTCTGCAAACACGAGTAAAATTAGTTGGTAAAATATTTTTCATATTCTCGAAAGATTTCTTTTTTTCCCCAGGATCTGTTTCCCCACCCCTCTCCATGGGAAAATACTTTCATGGAAAATATTTACCACTCTCTCTCTCCACATCAGATTCTCACGTCGCATTCTTTTTATATTTTTTATTTTTCTGTGAGATTTGCAAACACGTATTTTTATTTTACAGAACAATAATTTCCATGAGTTTTTACTTTCCGGAAAATACTTTCTGTGATTCTTTACTTTCAGGACATTTGCATTCTCAATATTTCTCCATAAAGTAAAGAACCACAGAAAGTATTTTCGGAGGGTAAAAATTCACCAGAAGTATTTTTCTGTAAAATAAAAACACAAGTTTGCAAATCTCACATGGACGTAAGAATTTGATGTGGAGAGAGAGTGATAAATATTTTCTATAGAAATATTTTTTCATGGGGAGGGATGGAAAAATAAATCTTAAAGATATAAAAATTATTTTACCAACTAATTTTTAGTGGCATTTACAAAGCACGTGAAAGTTAGTTGAAAGATATTTTTCGAGAAATTTTAACCAATAGAAATATTCCCTAAAAAATCAGAGGGCCCATAAATAGGCCGGGAAAAAGTCGCCGCACTCCCGTTCAGCTCAGTATTCTTCCAGGTTGCTAGTATGCCGATGGCTTTGTTTATTTTTCATCTTTTTGGATTGTCCAATTTAAATATCAAGGATCCAAAATACTAGCTTAACAAGAAGCATTCCTGTTAGTCGATAACAGGGATATTTTTTTCTATGCTTTTCTTCAAATAATTCTAAAGATAAAGATAAAACAGAAAAGTGAAAAATACGAATAGAGATGTTGCTTTTATTTAGAGAATAAAATATATACATAATTAATGGTCAACTGGAGAATTGTCTGCTTGCTTCCACTTATAATTGCAAGGAAATCCGATGGTCCGGAAGCGGTGACGAGACATGGCAGTCTATCTTTGTGTATAATACAACAGAGATGCATGTGCCCGATATATTTTATTAGCTTAAATTTTGAATAGGATGGTCAACAATTCTATCAAATATTGGCCAAATGATGACACGAAGCGCAACAAAATGCACGTAAAATTTAAGTTCTTGTCAAAGTTGTAAAATTTAAAATGAGAATATAATTATACAAGAAATTGATATTAACCAAATTGTGAACTTTAGTGTATAAAAAGATAAGGTTTTGATCACATATCCCATGACTTAAGAGATTTACATAATCAGGTTTTTGCTTTTTCTTTTTCCGATGACATGATGCAGTAAATGAGAAAGATTAATACGTATTTTTACATTAAACAGTTATAAAATGACTTGTCAAAAAGATGAGTTTGTTTTAATTCCGATTTTTCAATTCAACGAGGTGTACGCATGGGAAGTTTTTTTAATTGAAAAGTTTCCTAATACATAAACAATGTGTAATAAATTAAAGTCCCATGTAAAGTACCTATGTGCGTTTAAGAAAGAAATCTAATTTTCTTAGGATACTTATCTCTAAGATTATTTTCTTGGATGACCAAGTGGATCGAGATTTCTCACCTAATTAAATAAAATTATCAACCAATTCAAAATTATGCCCAACTCTGAAAGATGTCTCAGATTTTGCTTTTGATCACACGTAGATATCTGTTCTGATTGAAGAAAAAAACAAGGCCCATCACTATCATTAGAGCTGCTGGTAGGACCTGGAAGACGCTGCTAGCCAGCTGTTCTCGAGCTAGCTAGCTGCCTTGACACTCGCCTTCATGCTCTTTTTGTCGCCTCACTCCCGCGCTCTGCCACACAAAGAACAGAACAATCTCTCTGTACGCACAAAGAAAGGAATCATCGTGGATGGCGACGACGCGGTTTCCTTCCGCTTGCCCGTCGTTTGTTTTGCCTCAGCACGATCACCACCAGGACGTGGGCGGCTGGGTTCCCCTCTCTCTCTCTCTCTCTCTTTCCTTCTTCTTATTGTTTTGCCACCTTGCAATGCAATCACCAACCACAAGAAGCAACTGGCGAGCTATCATTTATATTTAATTAATGGTTGGACTGGACTATCTTGTCTTGTTTGTTTATCTTTTGTAGGCACCGGGTACATACAACAAGTGATACCTGCAACTAGCTCGATTTTTTATTTTTTACAGCTGATCCCCAGCCCGAAATGGGGTGGAAAGCAGTGCCGCATATATATATATATAACAAACAAGGAGACAAATATCTTCTCCATGCATCTTAATTATTCACAAGGTGCAATACAATTACTCAAGGGAGTTTTTAGTTTCCCATCCCTCTTCTTATTATAATTAATGTCCTTCTAAGAGGGAGGGGGATCAGGGGGTCCAAAGGTCCACCACTCCACAGCAATTGACATTCCAGCACGCATGTGGACGCCCACAAGAGGAAGATTGGCATCTACGTACATACATACACACCTGCCCCCTTCCCCCCTTCCCCAAAATGTTTACTGTCCAAAAATTAAAATGGAATATGGGCACAGCACCAACCAGAGAACACACATGGACCGAAAAGAAAAAGAAGAATAAACCAACTCCCAAACGCCTCCAAATTCCTTTTTTTCCCTCTGCACATGCTCTTCCACATCACCAACCCAGCCAAGCAGAAACAACAACAACTGTTGACAGATCAGGAAATGTGTACAGAGAAAAAGGAGAGTGGATATTAACAAGAGCAATTAAGTAACACACATATGATTAATGAAAGTACCTTGTTGTGTTTCAAAATATTCGTCACAGATGTGTCCGAGTTGATGGTCCATCATATTTGTTGTTGGACTTGGCAGGTGGTGAAGCGAGAGCTCTGACCCAAGGCGCCCAAGACCCCGCAGGCCAGCTCCATCAGCTTCCCTGCAGTCGCATTCAATCCAGCACACCACTAACGCAAATTAATAATAAATTAAGCACACGCGTTCTAAACTAATTTTCAACATCTTTTATATCCCGATATTTGCAGAAATAAAAGATGGAGATGGGAAGAGGAAAGCTCTCTAACTTAAAAAAGGACAGAAAAAAAAAATACACTACTCCAAACACGCTAAACAGGCGAAAGGGACAAGACCAGTAACTTTCTAGGCAAAATTTATTACTCTCATGTAACAAGTGCCATGTCATTCTCATAAAGGAGGAGGGGGTGTTGAATAGAAAAAGAAAAAAAGAAAAAAAAACTAGAAAAGAGCGTTCGGCACCGGGACTGCTCTTTACCCATTAATTTATCAACCGAAAAATAACCATCATCAAAACAAATGGCCCATTACTTTCTTTTCCAATCCAACCCAGACACTAATCCCAATAAAAGAAATACTAGAAAGGATTTCCGAGGATTGTTTTCTCCTTGTTTTAATTGATCTCACCACCCAGTTGAATTGAACAGGAAGGGAACACCAGAAATCATAAAACTTGGAACACTCTTTTTAATTTGTACGTGAAGGAGAAGGCGGACTCTACTCTGGCCCTTCACGTGTTGACTGTTGATTAGTAATAGGAAGTGGCGTCCCCGCGAAGCTACGGTAGATACCTAACCATTTTATTCCGCCTAAATTCCCGTTTATCCCTTTTTCCATTTTTCTTCCCTTGTAAACAAAGACTCCTTGCCTAGCCTAGTAAAATAACCCAGACATAAAAAGGGGCAGCCGAGCTGATTTCTCACATCGGACCTGACTGTGGGCGGCGTAGAAAGGTGGGGGAAGAGGAAAATATGACGAAGGAGACCAACCAGGAGCCGGTTCACCCAACACCGACACTCCCTCCCGGACCCCACCCCACGCCCACCGAATCCATCTCGCTGATGACAACGAAAGGGAAGAGTGGTGAGCTTCTTTAAGAATGATAAATATTTTATAGATATGATAAATATTATTTATCACGCATGTAAAATATTAATGATACTTACAAATTTATAGGTAAAATATTACTTTTCTTCCTGTTGTGTTAACAAAGAGGCGAAGGGCCCCCCCCGCCCATTGGGGCTACCAAAATCACTGCCACCGACAGGATTACTTATATTACAGGTTAGTAAGTAAACCCCTTCGCTCCCTCCCAGTTCCCCTCTTCCCACCCATTAATAAACAAAAATGAAAAACCGATCGAAGAAAAGAAAAAGGTAACAAGAAGAGGAGCCCGATAACTGCTTATGGTCACCTTCCGGCGAGCGGCACGGCGACGACAACGAAAGTGCATGCAGGTTTAAGGCGGATGAACAAAGGACGGCAAAGACACGTAGAGTAGAGATTACTGACCTCTTCTTGGTTCGGCGGTGGGCTTGATCGTCACCTTCTTCGCCGCCGGCCCCGTCGTCGTCGACGCCGGCACCACTTCCTCCGCCGGGAACAGCACCGCGTCGATGCCCTGCACGGAAATACGGCCGTCGGTGTAGATGTCGGGGTCGAATAGGTAGGCCGAGCCCTCGCCTTGCCCAAACTTGACGCTGCCGTCCGCCTCCCGTGCCACCACCTTGTGTGGGAACCGCAGCGTGTCGTAGCGCAGCCTGCCGAAGCGGCGAACGGCGTTGTACATGCTCTCCTCCGTCTGGTACTCTGGGATGAGGTGGTAGTACATGATCTGCTCCGGCGCCCCGGGCTCGCTGAGCTGGTCGGCGGTGAGCCGCGCCATGGCCTCGTCGTTGGGGGCCAGCACGGTGAGCACGTACCCCTCCGACACCAGCCGCCCCATCTCCGTCGCCAGCGATGTCAGGTTCACCAGGATGTCCGCCATCTCATTGTACCCGCCGTACTGCAGCAGCGTGTGGATGAAGTCCTTCACCTGTCGCATCCCGTTGAAATGGCCGTGCGGGCCGCCGGGCCCAGGGGCGGGCGCCGGCGCCAGCGCCGGGCCGGGTGCCATGGCGTTGTAGATGGGGAGCGCCGGCTGGGAACCCGCGGGGGCGGGGGGCGCCTGGTGCTTCAGGCGGTGGGTGCGGGGGTCGACCTCCGGGGCGCCCACGGGGAGGACGGCGGAGATGGAGGTCAGGCTGCGGCGGCGGTTGAAGTCTTCCTGGACGGCTCGGGGGACAAGCAGGCGGTCGATACCGTGGATGACGCCGTCGGGGCGGACGATGGCGTCGGGATGGACCACCGCCGCCAGATCCACCTTCTTTATAGCGAGGACGGGGGAGGAGGCATCTTCAGTCTTGTCGCAGCGGAGGTGGAGCTCGTGGGCGTGGTTGATGGAGCGGTGGCGGCGGCCAGACTGAGATTGGGGCCAGGAGGCGGCGTCGAGGCGGGACGGGAGGACGTGGGAGAGGAGGAGGGTCTGAAGGGAACGAAGGTTACCGGGCTCGAGCAGGAAGCGGCGGAACTCGGGGTCGAGCTCGCGCTCCAGCGCCTCGTTACGGGGGGCGAGGATGGTGAGGTTGTGGTGGCCGACGGCATCCTCGAGGGTGGGTAGCAGGAGGGCCTTCTCCACCAGCTCCGCCAGCTCCGTGTACTGCGAGTCCAGGAGGGCCACCAGGACGGAGTTGGAGTTGATCACCTGAGTAGCAGTAGAAGTAGCAGTAGCGCCATTGCCGCCGCCGGGGGAAGCAGAAGCGGTGAAGGAGGGCAATGTGGGCTTAGGGACGGCGTCGGTGGGCAATGCAGGTGAGTGGGAGGAGACGTCGGCGGTGGAAGAGGTGGCGGAAAGGAGGAGGAGGAAAAATGGGAGGAGGGCGACGCGGCGGATCTGGGGAAACCCCATGGCGTCGGATCGATCTGCCGCCGCCTTGGCTTGGGGAATTAATCAGCAGAGTCTCCTGTTTCCCCCTGCGCGCGCTCTCTCTCTCGATCTCCCGATCTCCTCACTTGGACTTGCGATTCTTGTGGGCGCGGCGCTTGTGGGCATGGGGAGGGGATTTGGTGACCGGCGAGGGAGGAGAAGAAGAGCAAGGAATTATTAACCGGTGAGGAGAGCGGAAGAAGTTATTGCGTACGCGATGAGGAAGAGGAAAGGGCAAGCAGATGATAGAGTGAGGGACACGTGGCGGTTAATCCAGCTCGGCCTGGCGTGGTGTGCTCGACAGCCGTGTGGGGAAGGATGATAGAGTGCAGGACACGCGGCGGTGAATCCAGTTCGATGCGCCCTCTCTCTGCGTCGGGGGGGGGTGGTTTCCACTTTCCAATTTCAAAGCAAAGGCTTGGAGGTGTGGCGTGCCCGGGAGCCGCGTGAGGCTTGAGCTGGCCAAGAAGGGAAAGGAGAAAGAGGTGGCGTGGTGAGTGGGGCGTGGAACGGAAGTAAAAACGCCCACGGGAGTGGGTAGATGCACGGCTCTGATGGCTTGCTCTTACCTTCCACCCTGTTCAGAGATTAGATCCCTCCCCTCTCACTCTTTTTTAGTACATCTCTCTTTCGGACTAGGAGGCAGAGTAGTGTGTTTCTTTTAAACTTTCGTCCCCGCGTGCGCGTTCCTCTTTCCCTACGACAGTTAAAAAGAAAAAGAAAAAAATATATACATCGTTTTGTCCAATCTGCCCTTGTAACGACAACAGCGTCCACTCCAGGCTGGACTCGGGGGAGAGAGAAGACAAGTGCAACCGGAGGAGTGTTTGGTCTTCTCATCAAGTACCCCCATCCGTCGTAGGTGGCGGGCAGCTCCTCCCAAACAAAAGCGCTCTTTTCTTTTTCTTTTTCTTTTACGCAAGCAAAGAGGCGGCCGGTCGGTGAGGGTTAAAATGAGCAGCGGGCGGAGGCTGAGCTGTCGCGCTCCTCGCTGACTTCCAGGGCGGGGTACGGCGACGGTGACGTCCCTCCTGCCAGGGGACCGTCCGTCTCCGTCTCTTCTTATCATTATTAATTTATCTTTTTAGTTGGCGTAAGAAAGAGGAAAAAATACCCACAGGACAGAGCCCCGCGGAGAAGTTTGAAGGCTCAAAAAGGCAAGGCTCAGAAATAAGTAAGTTGAGGCACCACCACCGACAGAAAATGCCGATCGATCCAACCAACTCCCTTATTCTTCTCTTGGGTTAATTACAATTCTCTTCTATACAGTTTGATGCGTTATATCTTACTGCTGTAATCAATCACAATGGCTACTACTTCAGCTAGTCATTCTAGTGAAGTTGTTCATCCTCTTTACTCTCTATATCCCCTTCCAAATGTTATTGGTGGTAACGCACTACTTGAGCTATATATTCCAAAGAGAGTGACGCTGCCCATGGGAGAGAAGGTCCGTTGTGCTGTCCTCTTCTTATACGGGACCTCATCTCATTCGAAATACGGACGAATATTATTGCAGCCAAGGGGAACCTTATTAGTAAAATATTCCTCAAATTACTTTGGCAAATGAGATCAAAGTAGGCACTCAAATTTAATTTAGGTGACCGACATAGCTTTCAAAATTTATTACAACATTTAACCCAAAACCAATTAAGAATCACTAGTGAGACTTTTTCTTTTCTCTTTTAAAGAAATAAACTTACCACTTTGGCTATATGCAACCGATGCCAAAAATAAATTTCCTCTACATGCACAAATCATGGAGGACTTAGCAGACAAACTTACGACTTTCGCTATATGCAATAAATTTCCTCTACATGCACAACTCATGGAGGACTTGGAAGATAAAAAATACAAAAACAGAAGAGATTATAACAAGAGTGGGAGACAACACGATACATTGTTTATGTGTTAGCTGTAATACAATATTCAAGTATTTGATTCATCACTAGTTGACGATGAATGAAAAGGTCGATTTCCTTATAAATTCACAGTTTTACAAGGTCACTCATTGAGGTCATAAATCTTTAGGTAGAGTGAGTTTTACTTTGTCCGTCCATCACAAGACCAAACCTAAAGTCGAAAGACGATACATCTAAGATAAATAGTTCAGTAACTCAATGTTATAGTAAATTTCATGTTTACGATTTTTTGGCTATACAACATCGTAATCCTTATCCACATTAGAGTAGAAGCTAACTTACATGTGAGGGAGTACGTTAAAAACTTTTTATACGAGAGAGTGCAAGGAGTGACGTGGGATTCCAAGTTCGAACATGAGACGGTGATTTTTTTTTTTTTTCAATTTATATGAACAAACCGTAGTAGAGGTCCCTAAAATGCCTACACAAGAAACAGCATATTCAAAGAGTCCCATAATGAGCAGCAGTGACAAAAGATCAATGACATATGGTAAATGCCCATTTAATGCTATTTCGTAAACTCTCAAAAAAATGAGAAATACAATTCTATAAAAAAATTGAGGTTTATCAAATTATAGGGGTTTTAAAATAATAATTATTAGGATCAAGAGTGTTGATACCTAAATATGATCGATTGTAGTAGGTAATATCTAAAACTTTTTAAAATACTGTTTGTAAAGGCTGATATTAAAAAAATAAAAAAGCACAAATACAATGTAGTGCCCTTTTCCCACTCATTGTGTTAAGATATTGAATTGGATTGTGGAAAAACTTTAACAAAAGACCCCAACCTAAGTATGCTTGCAGTTAACAAGTTAAGGGGAAAAATGCTGTCTGGACCTTGCGCAAATCAAGTCATGCATACATTTATATCATCTAATCCATTGTTAATTTGCAACCTCTAAAAAAATCTAGTTTTTCGATGGATATCATTTGAATTTTATGAAAAATCATTCAATATTGAAAGAAAAGCTCATAAAGAAGAGAGAGATTAAGACATACACTATAAATGGATTATTATTAGGAACTTACTTGGAATTGACTAGGGGGTGTTTGTTTTTGATGTAAGACAGTGTAATATAAAAATATATATTTTATTTTACCTATTTTCGGTTGTCTAGTATGATGTAAAATAGTGTAAATCAAAATTTTTGTCTGGACCTTGTCTGTCCACTTGGTAGGTCCGCTCCAATTGTTTTAGTTTACAAAGAAGGCCCACTTAAACTAAAAGAAGAAGATTTAAGTATTTTCTTTTACAAACAACCAAACAAATGCCTTCTGATTTTAAAATCATAAAATTTCACTTGTTTTAAAATTGGCGATTTTGAAACCAATGATTAAAAGATTTTACATTGAAACAAATAACCCCTAGATGTCAAAAGCTACCATGTAAGGTTCTTCAGTTGCCGCATTATATATCTATACCAGTAAAATTTTTGTGAATAATAGTTGTTCAGGTACGTTCTATCCATTTCAGTGTTCATTTATTGGAAGAATCAACTCTTGTAATAAATCTAACATATGCTGAAGTCTATATTGAAAGAGTAATGCTTATTGTACTGTTGCTGGTACAATAAGCATAATCTGAATTCAGTCCCCAATCTCATTTTGCCACTTGAAAAGCTCGCAAGAGGGTTGTGTCTTTCATTAAGTGCACCTTGACATGATCTGGGCATCAGTGCACGGGGTAAATTTTTTTACTTTTTTAATCTAGTTCCCCATGTGGATTGATGCGTGAATAATGCCGGGGTGGATTTAATAAGGAAAACATCCCTTATTCAGGCTCTTTAGGTTGAAGAATAAGATTGGAGCTTCAATCCAAGTCAGATTTTTTGCGGCAGCGGCAAGCATTACTCATATTGAAAATTATATGTTTAGATGTCAGGGGCTGAAGGCTCCTTTTTTCTCTTTCTATCTTCACCACTACCTCTCTTCTTTCTATTAGATTGTTACCTCTTTCTTTTTCTATTGTTAGCCACTGTGTTTCTCTTATCTCAACGATCCTAAAAATATTTTAGCTTTAATTATAGAAGGCATATAAATTTTAAATATTTATTAAAATAATATTTGAATGATATAGAATTATAATCAGATTGTGAAAAGGTCTATCTTATTTCAATTGTCAGAGATTAGAGAAGTTAAATGACTAAACTAAAGACATAAAGTGTCTTTTTAAGTGTTTTCTTGAACTATGAGAGGCTTTTGAGTACAATTAATGAAGAATAATAGTGACGACTTTTCTCGAGGAAAAAAGATATTTTTAACCATTGGAATTTATGTTCTTATTCTTATTTTCTAAGTTCACTTGAAGGTAAATATTAGAAAGAATCTATCTACATCCTTTGTGGATCTATTTTTCTTGATACACTTAAAATCAACTTGATCACGAACTGTTGCGAATTTTAATGTCTGGAATTAGGACTATCGATCAGTAACGAAAGCCTAAATGTCCAACTTGTCCTGACGTCGATCAAGTGAGCTTGAATATTAAAATTGAACTCATTTTGTTTTTTGATTGGGTGGTAATTTTAAACTCTATCCCTAAAATGAGTTCGACTTGAGCTTTATCAATTAGCTTGAGTCTGAAAGACTAGCTAAAAAATCCGATAAAAATTAAATATGAAGAATAATGATTGAATTTGTATAATATAAACATCTTTACATTGGCAAGATCATTTATTTGCACATACGTATTATACACATTAATTTATGCCAATTATGAACATATGATTAATATTTCAATTGTCTTATTTCATGAGAGCGCTCTTTGTATATACTTACAGAGGAACCTTAGAGATGTAAAAATTATCTCATTGAATTCATATCTTTATGACATCTTCAAAATCATCATATGCATTATTAATCATTAAAATATTTTAAAACGTGAGTTAATCAATATATGATCTAAATGTTATGTTACATTTCGATTTGATGAAGGATGTGCTTTTTAGAGTTTTTACTTTAAGTTAGGCATGAAAGATCAAAGTATAAATGATTATCTCATTATTTTTTAATATGTGTTATTGAATACGTTGATTAATTTTGAAGGTCTCATGTTTTAAAAGGTGATGAGGGTTACATATATAGATGATAATTTTTGTTAACTTAGTAGATTACATATTATAAATGGGAAAAATCTACTCTTGTTATATTTAGTCCAAATTAAGTCTGAACCTAAAACATTGAGTTACTTTGGTCTTAAGTTGGACTTAGGGTTTAGCCATAGAGAAATAGACCTGGGCCTCATGCATTTCTCTGGGTAGACTTGAGCTTAAGTTTTTCTAAATCCGATCGGAACCAGGCTCATTGACACCCTATCTAGAATCCATTAATTAAACGTTTAGTTGCAACGGAGCATATATACTCCCAAGGAAGTCACCTAGCTAGGTCCAGTCGATGTATCATCAAGAGCCTCAAGCTAATAAACCTGTTGGTCCAAATGAGTCTGGCGAGCACGCTGGTTCGCAGGCCGCGTGCAGGTGGCTTCCAGTTGCAGGGCGACCAGCCGACCACGTGGGATGCTCTGGGCATGCCAAGCTGGCGCACACATAATCGTCCGCCTCTTGTCTTTGGTGGAATGAGATCACCTGTGTCTCATTCCCTTCACCCACTTGCAGCCTAAGATACATGTAATGGAGTACGGTCCTATTTATCTCATAGTCAAATGATTTAGTTATCCTTTCCTCATGTCTCCTGTTGACGTAGAGAAAGACGTAGGGATATATAGAAGGAGATCCTCTGAATTTGAGTATTTATGTGCTCCAAGACTTATGCATGCAGGAGAAAGTGAATAGATCATTTGACCTTAGAATGATGGGATGACTCCATCACCTCTCCTCTCTCGTTAGTCTAGAGACACACAATCACCTAGAAGGAGGAATGGGGTCCCGTTTCATGTTTGATTGGTGAGTTAGGTCTTGACCCCACCCACTATGGATTCACTTGGGTGGGGGCCCGTCGCCACCCACCCTGCATGGCGCGACGCAACCTTTCTTCCGATCGGGCGGCTGTCGGTGGTTCCAAACGGTGCTCTTTTTCCACGTCCGGGTATATATTTTGTAAGCATGGGCGGGCGTTAATCCTAGCATGCATTTCTAACCATGCACAGAGGTGTTGTACGTTGGAATATTAATGGAGTAATACTTGCGCCTCTAACACATATATATAATTGGATGGCTTACAGTGCATTCCAATAAGTATGTACAATTGTCTGATCAACGTACAATCTAACAACTACCAAGTTTAATTAATTCTAACCATCTTCTATTTAACATTTCTTTTAATTCCAAAAAAAAAGGTGTTCTTTTTGTTCAGGTTGGGGAGAAATTAAAACATATGTCATGCATATTCATGAACCAGGATAATTATAAATCAAACCAGTCAATAGCCAAACATTCCAAAACTATCTTTTCCCTTTCCCTTTTGATATTTTGGTTCAATTAATTCTACAAATAATCGGTCAAAGTCGATGGTACATTAATTTAATGTGAAACCAAGGGCCTGGCGTCCAGCCCCTAGATTCAAAGTCAATAATATTAATTTATTGGGAGCCACCTCGCGTGGGGCTGGGACAGCCTTAATTTCAAGCTCAAACATCTGGCAGGACTCCCACGTTCATTGCTGTAAGGAGAGCAACGTTCCTAAGATGCATTATTCGACACCATTAACCTCACATTCCTTGATTGGATTTCCACATCTACCCGCCTGATCCACACCATTAAACACTAAATGTATTAAGAAATTAACACCTTTCATTAGTTTCAGATCACATCTCACCGCACCCTCTTGGGGGTAAGTGTTTACATTATTATGGGTGGAGTGCTTCGGATCTTAATCTTTGATTATATATACGGCTTTTAATTCTTATAAGTTAAAAGTGATTCTGATATACATTTTTTTTTAAAGTAAACCAAATGGTCTCATCAAGACAAATTTAAAAGGAACTGTTTGATCACATTGTCAAACAAATAATATTTCCCAACAATGACACGAGTTTGACCGGCGGAGCATAGGTTGGTTGGTATATGTGATTTTCTCTCGAAGGGGTGACTTGTGAGGGGGGGGATGCCCAGAGTTTGAACCTCGGTGAGTTGGGTATGTTTCCATTTGATGAATAGGGCTCTGTTACTACGTGAGCGACCTCCAAAAAAAAGGAAAAACTTCCACATTGATGAGTAATAAATAATAAAAGAAAACCTTCAATGAGAGCCTCTGTTACGGGATAAAAAGGAGCTTTATGAGCCGACTCAAATTTTCCGTTCTTCTTGGACTAATAAGTTCTCTTTAATTATCACAAGGCCCACCGACACAAATGGGCAGAGATACACATCCTCATTTAGATCCAAGTCCATGGCACTCTTCTGGACAGAGAAGTCGAATTTAGACTTAAATGGATACTCAAGTCCAGTAATACCAACAAATTCAGTTTTATATTAGAAATTTTTGAGTGCACTTCATATCCCGTCTACATAAGGAAGAAGGAGCCTAAGGTATAGAATCCAATTGTAAAACCTTACTATTAGCCTTCATGAATTCATTAGCGTGGTATGTATTTTGAACAAAACTTGTTGATTGACTTGACTATTAAAGGATGAATCTCTAGAATCACTCGAGGGCTCGGTGATAGGTTGCAAGTTTCATCCAGACATTTGCTCTCCCCGAGTCAGTGGGCCTCCCGTTCCCTTCCAAGCGGGCCTTTTGACTTTCTCCTGACGAGTCTATTTTCTTCAAACAAACCGTTCTCCTTCGATTCAGGCCTAAAAATTCTACAATTATTCTGCGACAATTTTTTGGGCCAAGATTTTCTTTAGTTTTTTTTAAAAACTTCTTTGAGACTCCAAATTTTGCACGCTAGTGCAATATTTGTAAATGAGGAACTCTCTTTTTCAGATATTGAGATTCTCCATAATGAAAAGAATTCAAAGTGTACTATTGGCGTGAGCCAATGTATTGCAGGCTAGAGTTCAACATAAAACCCATTTTCTGTACCCTTGGGGATTTCTTTAACGCCCTTTGTTGAGGGAGATCGACATGAATTTAAAACTATGCCGAAAAGGGGCATACCCTTCTGGAGTTCTTTAACATACGACTAAAAGTTTACCGTTGTGAATATTTCCATCGCATACATCATGTTTTATAGAGCACAGTGAACCTAACTCCATGTCCATGATGCTCGCTTAGCAACCCGCAAGGCCCAAGATTAGGCCGGCACAATTTGCGGCCCGAAACAGCCCACTTAAATCTGTGCAAGCCGTACAACGGTCCAGGACTAAAGGAGGGCAGGGCTCATTTTGAGATCAAAGACAACCCGATTTGACCCTAATTAATTCAGATCTTAGAAGCACGAAAGGTGGGAACGGTAATGGAAATAAGATGTTAGCAGGAAGTGTTGTAATTAATCATTCAAATTCTCTTTCGAAGTAGTAGTGGAAAAAGAAAGCAGGACCAACGGCAAAATGGGTGAAGTCTAGCATGTAGGATTTAAGTCCGTTTCAGCGCGGGCAGAGCCATGCCAATCTGACCATATTGATCAGGTTTGACTATAGTTTGCCGTATCATACGTATCGGATCGGATTGTGCCAACTCATACATGTTTAACGAAATGTTTTAAGTTGAATTTTTCTTATTAAATAAAAAATTATATTTTTTATATTAATTAATAAGATATATTTTTCTAAAATGTGACTTAAATTCATTAACTTTAACAAGTAATTAATTAATTTTAACAAACTCAATGATTGGATTCATGTGAGACGGACCGAATCGGATCGATATCATACAATATCTAAGAAGATATGATCTGATACAGATCAGCGATATGGCGAACCTTGGATTTGACAGGACTTGCAAACACCCTAATGTGTGGATGCGATTTAATCTGAAATATTCTAGTAACATCACCGAATTTCGACTTATTAATCTCAACTTAAGTCATCCCAATTTAGTTGGTCACTTGCGTACGTCACAATTTAGCGGCAAAAATTAATATGAGTTATGAATAGGTAGTGCGACAAGTTGAGTCATCTTGTAATACAAGACGCCATTAGTCCAATAAGCAAGTGGCATATAAGTTAGGCAACTTTTTCCACGGGTAAACTAGACAAACAATAAATACGGGTACATGATTATGGACATAACAAATACATGACAAATACTTTATAGACATGACCAATATTATTTGTCATGTCTAAAAAATATTTATCATCTCTACGTACTTGTGTATAGATTTTTGAATGTAACAAATATTTTGTAAGTATAATAAATGTTTCGTGGACATGACAATACATGTGTGTACAAATTTATGGACATGATAAATATTTTTTAGACGTGCCAAATATTTCGTAAGCATGACAAATAGCACTCACGAAATATTTATCATGTCCAGAACTTTGTACGTGCATTTAATACTTGTTTGACCCGTTCGTGAAAAAACTGTTCCCTATATGCCACCTAGCTGCCTATGTGAACTAATAATATTTTACATTACAAGATGACTCAACTTACTCTCCGTGCAACATACGTTACTCACGAATCGAATCATAGCATGAACCGGACCACCAGTCCACTTGTCTATTTCAGCTCAACTCGGCGCACTCGCGGTGTCCACAACGCCTGCAACGAATTTCCTTGGCCTAATCTGATCCAGATGGGAAATTTGTTTCAACTCAGCATTACCAATTCATCATCATCATCATAATCATCATCCATGGTATATATGTTTCTCCCATCCAATCCTTACCTTGGAATAAAAAGGACTTCCATGATGCAGTGCTGCCTTTCTCGTCTGGTGCACCTATTAGAAGCAGCAGCAGTCTAATGGATGCATCTCCACCCCAGCAATTCCGGCTGGATTTTGCTCGAGAAAACTGCATCACATGGACGGACGAGAAGCGAACTCGATAGACAATCTCTCGCCCTCGTGAAGGTCACCAGCTAACCATATGATTTGAATTCAAGGACTACGTACGGCCTCATACGAGAGCTTGAGAGTGGGTTAGGTCAGTCCACATACGAGAGACTATTATTTAGAGAAATAATCATACGAATTAGGGGACATAATTCCATGATACTTTTGGCCGAACAATTAAGAAGAGGTTTTAGACTTCGAATCGATTTGAACTTGTGGCCTTTCAAAAGGAGGTCAACATATAAGTTAACTGTCCAACTCAACTGGTTCAACTAAGCTAGTCTAATAAGACTTCGACAACTAAGGTCAATATAATATGAGTTGAGAGCAATGCTTACTGCATTGATCCTCAGTGCAAATGGCCAAGTCATCTTGCAAGTCTTTCCAAGGAGGTCAACAGGTAAAGTCATCTGTCCAACTCAACTGATTCAACTAGGTCAGTCTAATAAGACTTCAACAACTAAGGTCAATATAATATGAGTTGAGAGTAATGCTTGTTATACTGACCCTCAGTGCAAATGACTGAATCATCTTGCAATACATGATGTTATTGGTCCACCTCAGCAGGGAGCATATGGCTCAGACAATCTTTTTTTACAAATGAATTTGACAAACATTTAATACGAATGCTGATTTCTAAACATGACAAATATATACAGGCGTGACAATTACTTTGTGGACATGATAAATACTATTTATCACACATATAAAATATTTGTCATACACGGATGTGACTTCTGAATGTGACAAATGTATATAGGTATGACAAATACTTCATAGGCACGACGAATACTATCTATCACGCGAACGAAATATTTGTCATGTCTGTATACATTTATCAAGTCCAGAAATCTGACAAATATTTTGTAGGAGTGACGAATACTTCGTGAACATGACAAATAATATTTATAACGTCTACGAAGTATTTGTCACCACTCTATACTTTTGTCGCGTCTAGGAGTTAGCACCCTCATTAAATACTTGTTATATCATTTGCGAAAAGCATTGTCAAAGCTATGTGCTTCTTGCTGAGGTGAACCAATAACATCTTATATTGCAAGATGACTCGGTTACTTACATTAAAGGTCAGTACAATAAATTTTACTTTTGAATTGAATCTAGAAAGAAAGGTTTTCAAAGATAAGGAAGACAAAAATCTCGCTGGCTCAAGTCTAGAGCTGGCAATGAGTCGAGTCGCTCGTGATTTGCTCGGGCTTGGTTCGATTCCGACTCGATTCAGCTCGATTCGAAACCTCAAACGAGCTAGACTCAAGTTTTGGTTAAAGCTCGAATGACTTAATGAGCCGAGCTCAAGCTTGCTGTGGCTCAGCTCACGGGCTCGTGAGCCAACTCGATATATTTAATATATATTTTTTAATTTCTTAAATTAGGTCAAGTAGAAGTAGTCTTATGTGAGTGTGACTGTCCAAATTTGAGTGGTTCGAACTTGAACCGAGTCGAGCTCAAATCTGGCAAAAATAAAGCGAGCAGAGCCCAAATTTAAAGCTCGAGTTCGAACTCGAGCCAACTTTCTTTGACCTGAGCTGAGTCGGAGCCATCTAAAGCTCGGCTTCACTCGACTCTTTGCCGCTCCTACTCAAGCCTGGGCATAACGTCACATCTCATGGGCCCTGTTTGTTGAACTACGAGTCTGGACTTGGAAGGACAGCTCCACGGTGATGAGGAACAGGAACCCACTTTCGCTGGTAAACTCTGGTGCTTGGTCACCGGCTGCCCCGTCTTTCTGGCAATAGCGGGCACATGCGGCCCAAACTGTAGAAGTTTCCTTCGATATGACATTTGTTGGAAGCTTGTCAGATTATCTAGACTCTATGTATTTAAAAGGGACGCATTATCTCTTGTAATTATAATTCTCATATAATAAAAAAAACTCAGTGCGACTATACAAATTCTTGCCGAATCACATAAAAATCTTTCATGCTCTTGTGCATTCGATTTCTTCTTATTCTTTTTTCTTTTCTTCCATTTTCATCGATCGAATGAGATTATCTCCATCCTAAAACAACGTGGACCTAGAACAATGTGGAGACAAGATTTTCTACACTTTTTTTATTTTTTGAAAGACGAGTGAATGCCCTCCACTCATATGGGTGAGTTTGGTGTTTTTTTTGTTTGGTTACAACAAAAAGCTTAATTACTCAAAGTCCAAAGCCTAAACCTCTGATTGGTGCCCCTTCTTTGTTCCTCTGCACTTGCCTGCTAGGGCCACTGTCCTGTGGACTGATTTTCCTAGCACACACAGCTGACCAAAGAACTAATTAACCTGTTTCCCTTCCTTCTTTGGAACCCAAAGCACGTATCTCCATTGAAGGCCTGTCTTGAATCCAAAAGAGAAATATGATTGTCAATTGCCAAACACACAAATTGTTAATATATATTGGTCAATAAACAAATAATGTTTTTGAACCGATCTCCATTGTAAATAAAATAACGGATACACTAAGAATCCTATTATCTAATTAATTATTAATTGATAGGACAATTAATAGACAAACTTCCTAAATTGATGTTATAACGAATATGATCATAGATCTACTTTAGATCTGCACTGAATTTAAGGTGTACATGTTTGACAAAATTTCTACTTGAAAGTTATTTTTAACTTCCAATTCTCCCCTACAATGAATTGAGAGAGAGAGATTTTAAGTAATTTTGACCTGTGACAAAAGGCAACTCTTTTGTAATAACCTCACTTTTTCTCTAATATGTGAAACTTCATCTTATAAGTTTTGGTTGAAACTTAAAATAACACAAGTGAAGCACTACATAAATACACGACTCAATTATCGGCCCCTGGTGCCAGCGTCCATTTTGTGCGCTCTCTCACCAGGACCAAGGCCATCCTACTCTCCCTCGTTGCTGCCATGGAAATTAATAAATCATGTGGCTTAATTTCGCAACAATCGACAGGTGAAACGCTCTCCTCTGTCCAGATTTCATACACAGGCGCGCCTTCAGAAATCAACACCCACTTGCACGGACGATATATATAATTTGCTTATTAGTAGAACATGACTGCCTGCCAGTATAAATTAATTAATATACGTACGTAAATGCTGCTGCATGATTGGCCGAGTTAGGACAACTAAATTCTTAAAGCGATAAATATTATATATACATGTATATACGCAGGTTGACCTTCATGCAGTTGCTTGCTGCGAGATATATACCATGTATATAACTAAACAAACTGCATAAGAACCCAATAGCTCATCGAACCGAGCTAAGTAGCTAACCACTTATTTCGCTCTTTCACGTAGGTGTACGTACCCTTGCCGTGAAAGAACGTACGGAGAAGAAAAAGAAGAGACAAGAGAAGGGTTGGGGGTGGCGGACCATCCGGTACCCTTCAAAGGGGATAAATTTTTGGAGACGACGTCGATGACCCTGCGCGCCTACCCCATGTAGCTAATTTTAGATTTTAACTATATATATATATATATGTAATTATCAGGTGCAAAACCTACCACCCGTTGACCCCATTTACTATATATTGACTGTTGAGGCTGCCAAAGTCAAACCCCGCGCTTATAAGCCATGCCGGGTATTTCTGGAAATCCAACACCCTAGCTAACTTGTGTTTTGATCAGAAGCTAGCTAGCCAACGCTCAGATTTTTGAATCGGTTGAACAGAAAGTTCCATATTTATAACACTTAATTACAAACAAAAGAAAACAAGTTAAGAGAAAAAAGAATTGCTCTCGGTTTCGTGCACGCGTTCAATTAATTTCCCGGTTATATATATCTAATATGCATATAAATGGGCCAGACTTAAAATTAATTCCGTCCTTGTGAACCTGATTATATATATATATATATATGAATCAGGTTGCCGGAGTGATGGTGTTGGGCATGCACGCGCCGGCCGGCCTTGAGTAATGGCGCCTCCGCCTCCGGTAGTTGTGGTTATCCGAAGATGGCTCAACAACATCATCGGCGAATCGGACCTTCTTCTTGGTGATAGCCTTCTTGCACCTCCGATGATCCCTTCCTCCTCCTGTTTGAGAATTCATCGACCGTTTCAACACGACAGGCTAATTAACGGTGACGATCGATCGAGTTCTATTCTAGCTAGTGAACTAATTAAAGAAGAAGAGCAAAACAATGTAGATTTTGAAGAAATTAAAGGCCCTATTCTGAAACCGAGTACCTGTACGTATAACACAAGACGAGAGCATATTCATGATTAAAACAGCAGGGAGAATAGTGCAAGACAAATTGAGAGGAAGAAAGAAATATCACACCCGAATTTAGATGTTTAGCAGCACTAAGATCTGAAGCAAATTAATCAAAAAGAGATGGCCGGCCGGTCGAGTACTTGGGGCGTTAACTAGCTAGGAAATAATTAATTAATGAGACGTACGTCGACCTCTCAGGTGGCAACAGGATTGATCAAGAGCGACCAAGAAGACGTGATCAACAGGATATAGATTACATGCATACGTACCACCCAACTCCAGCTCGGCTCTCCTCCTGAACTCGTCCCCCAGGCGCTTGTGCATCTGCAGGGTGAGCAGCGCGACGCTCCCCGACACCGCCACCACCGCCATCACCCCCATGCAGCACGAGCTGTCCATCTCTCTCTCTCTCCTGCCCTCCACATATACCTGTCGGTGTTCTGCTCAGGCAACATGTAATTAAGCGGATATATATATATATATATAGATAGATAGATGTTGTAGCTGCAGGCAGAAAGCAGCCCGACGGGGAGAAGGAAAGGTGGGCGTCTAAAACAGTGCATCAGATTTAGAGGTCGCTTACGTGGGAAGACGAAGGACCGTCCCTCCTAGTTTGGCCTCCTTGTTTTTTAAGCCAAGCCAGGGAGGACGAAACGTTCAAAACGTACATATTATTGGAAGGAAGGAGATCTGATGGGGACTTGTTTATATATATATTTGGGGCTGGGGAGCATCTTGCACGGCGCTGTTAAATCCACGTCCTTGGTGGAAGACCACGCGGGGAACCGAAACGACAAATAACCCATCAATCAATCCATCGGTAAATAACTAAAAGCCTTTGTACTTAATAAGAAGTGTTTTAAGAAATTAATTAAATTAACCTTGATCCATCGGCTCCTTCACCCATCTCAATTTTTGCTTAATTCAGTCATCATAAGTTCGTCATCAGGGCTGTTCTTACTTAAGGTTTCTTTGATTTGAAACATGAATATCCTTGCGTATATATGAAAGCGTCTCTTCTTTCAAGAGGGCTTCAATCTAATGTAATTTATAACCATCATATAGCTAGCTAGCTCTCTTCATCACATCATCCTCCCTCCAACTGGAAATTAACAAGCGGTGAAGTACGTACTCGTGTGAAGAAGAAGAAGCCCTCTGCAGCATCGATCGATGCGTTGTAAAAAATTGGTCAACTCAATTTGACATTTGTTCAAGCCAATATTTACGTACTAGTTCGGTTGATCGCATCACCTCTTGACGTCCTTAATTCATTTGAAGGTCTTAGGTGTAAGTGATCAGTCAAGAGTTTACTGTTTGGCAAATATATGTGCTGCAAGATTATTCCTTTTGGTTTATAGGATTATTACTTAATTCTCGATCTGGAGAAATACACAATTAATTATCTCCCCTGTTGAAAGTAAAGATTAATTTTGTTGCTACATATCTGGCCGGTCAACCGAGTGTGCATTGGAGCCATGCATGCATACACGTCTCCTTGGAAGATGGCGTGACGAGTTATATATATAATATTACGAGGACTTGTGGCCTCCCAATCAGGGCCATGTGAAAAAGGTGACGTCTCGTAATTAATCTTCTTAAGAATCGAGGAGAGGACGAGGCCGAGGATCACTATGGATGGTCGATTATGGGATCCGGTCAACTCATATGCATGGTTCAATAATTGGGGAGGGTTCTAAGCTGGTTAATTAATTTTCCTCTCTTACCAATTAATTTAGAGATCCATTTCTATATATCCACAGATATATCTCAGAAACTATGATCAATACAATTCCAAGTTACAATCATCTAAAATTTTGGATGGATGTACGTGTATATGGTATACTCGATCAGTTCGGTCGAACTAGATCTACGGATCGATTGGTTAAACTATATATACGTGGTAATTAGAATGAACCGTATGTGCGTTACAATTAATCAGCTATTTTTCAACCATAAAGGAAATTAGAGAATTAATCATGAGAATTAAGTTCACGGATGTAAACATAACTAACTAAAAGTAAAAACACGTACGTTCTCGCCTTGCCAGCCAACTGATGCCAGGGGACAATGCCCGTCTCATATTATAAAATTAGAAATTGAAATCAATAACTTTGATTTTAGATTAGATTAATTAGCTGACGCCCTAATTAATTACTGGATGCTAGTTGGGACCTGAGTCCACAAACACGATCGAGTATATATATACTGATCGAGGAGACCGCCCCTAAATTTGATTTTACGTGAATTTTCACACAAGATCTAAATCATGTGCGTCCTCTTGCCTACAATTTATCATATTTAGGGAATAATTCCCGCAATTCTATTATTTATTTATAAACTTTCATAATCTTGTTTATCTTGTAATAAACCCTTCAAACTTGTAGGGGAAAAAAACTCAGAAGGAGGACATATTAAATAAATACATGATTATGAATAATTAAGAATAAAATATTTTTACTTTTTTATATTCCTTTAAGCCCCCAAAATTTTTGAACCATCCTTAAAAAAGTACTGAATGGACCTTTTAGGGAGGATTGAGGGATCTTTTAAGGATGTTTTAGATAATCGTAGAGATTAATAAAGAATATAAATATTATAGGAACTTTCTCTCATAGTGCCATCTTGAGCATCTTGGGTAAGGAGTCCTTCCAAGCAATATTGAAAGATTATAGAGACTAAATGTTAAAATAAGAGGAGTTTACTTTTTATTATTAAAAAGGATTCTTGTAGATCCTGAGAGATTACATTGGATCTCTTTAGAAGGTAAATGAAAATTTAAAATTCTCCAATCTTTAGAGAGATTTTCTATGTGAATTTTTAGTTTTACATTCTCTTTTATGGCATGAACTTGTGGTTTATATTTTGGGACCGCTGTGTCGAGATCCGACCGAAAAACGCAGCGGAATAAAATTATTTCGGGTTCGAATCCATCCCGTTTCGATTAACAAAATAAAACCGGAATAAATCGGATTTACTTTGTGTGGATTCGAATTCGCGTTCGTTTTCCGGTTCTGTCGGAGTGATGCCGCAAGCCGCGCAGGTGTCCGACCTCTAGCGGTATCCACGCGGTTCTCCTCGCGATGGATCGTCCTCGCCTCTTCGCTCGATGCGGCGTTTGTAGATCCCGTCTGGCTGCGCGTAATCCGCCGCGACATGCAGATTCGTAATCTCCCGTCGGACAGAAGGTGGAGTAGTCGGGAGTCGAAGCGGAGCCTCTGATGGCCGCCTTGTGTCGCATGCCCAGTAGAGAGGAGAGAGAGAGAAAGAACGACGGCTAGGTTAGAGTTGCTAGCCCCCGACATAATATCCGTTCTTTTATAATAAACATGTTTGCAATTTTTCGTAAGAACTCAAAGTTATCCGAAATCATGTCGGATTACCCATCAACTTGAAAACTTTTTGCATGTGACCCTCTAGACCCAATTACCAATCCAGTTAATAACTCATTAAGTCCAGAAATTCTTTATGGACCCACTGAATTAATTAATATCCTTATATTTGATTAATCAGTCGAATTTAATGTCCCACAATAAATTCGGACGGGTTTCCGATCACGTTGGATGCCAAGCAACATCGCGTGATCTTGGATGGCACTGGGGTTATCGCAACCCTCTATTGGAACCTTTCCGTCAACAGTTACCGCGCGGATATAATCCTTCATCCGTGCAATGTTCTCGAATCGACCTAGGATATGGTTTACTGTTAAACCCTAGTCAGTCGATTCACTTGAATCAGATGCCACTAATCTATATCAGGTAACTCTTTATCTGATACAGAGTTCGCCCTGGCCAGAGACTTAAACGCATCATTTCCGGAACATTCTCTCTCAAACTACCGAGAGCAGATGATCCCGTATTGAACACACAATTACCTTCGAGAGCATTTCTCTGAATCCGATCACTTGACTTTTTGATAATCCATGGTTAGGGATTCGTTAGTCAATGTCAAAGTTCAGAAACATACTAACAAGATATCTTTGGCGTCTTAGGTCTAAGGATCATCTACGCAACCGTGACAAAAGAATTGAGCTAGTTAAAAGTGAGGTGTTTACCATCCATCGATTCATAGTCAGATCAGTTCAGTGAACTCATTCGCCAATGAACACCTACAGGTCTAACATAGTGTCTCCACACAAGTAACTTATAGGATCAGTCACCCTCATCATATGAGCTGAAATAAGTTATACTAGTCTATCTGGATGTTTGATGTCTTTCTCAAATATCCTATGACTAGAAACAATTAAGAATATGTGTTTATAAACTTTTGGTCTCGTAATTATGATCTTATCATAATTCGAAGATTATTGCACATGTTCATGGACTTCATCATAATACGATAAAAATGAATCGAATTAATTACACACAATGAATTAATGTTATTTATTAATAAACTGAATCAATATATAGTATCGGATTGACTTTGAGACCATCTGATACTAACATTATATCCTTTTGAGTTATATAGACACTTGTTCTCTAAAACTAGATGAGGATATATAGACCACACATGTGTGCGCACTGTGTCGGATTAGGCCGGGTTTGGGCTTCGGGCTTTATCTCTCTAATGGGCTTTGGGGCATTGGATTCTCATGATCTTCTGTATTTTGAATGAGAATTTTTAAAATGTCATAACTGTCCCTTCAGTCTAGATCTCAACAGTCATTTGTATTCATATATGTTTTGTAACATTTTAGGCTATAAACATCTCCTCTAATAGATGTTTGAGGGTTACCACAGAGTGTTCTCTCTCTCTCTCTCTCTCTCTCTCACACACACACACATACACACACACACACATTTGAGGCTATTGGTGAAAGAAGTTTTGTTCGAAAACAGATCCCTCCGTAAGTGCACCTGAAAATTTGTGGTGACTGTTATATCTTGACAGGAGACTACCATTTCCCTTCACAAGAATGTAGTAGGAGCAAAATCTCCTCTAAGGAGAGTCCAATGGATGCCTCAGCCCATAAATTTTTTAATTTTATTTCATTAGCTCTTTATATTTGTTCTATGCCTACGTAATCTTGATAACATGATTATCTCGTGTATTTCTGATTACATGTTTATATATGATGTTTAAATACATGTATGCTATTTTAATTATAATATTAAAAAGTAATATTTTTTAAAAATAAATATTAATTTTAAGAAGGTTATTCTTTATAGACAATTTACTGTAAAAGATGATATTGGTTGTATTAAAAATCTCGAAGTCTTGTTCCAACCTGAAAGTGCATGAGAAGAAGATCCTCTATGATCTTTATGAGGTAGTCTCTCGTATATCCTATTATTTTCATCCCTTATTAATATTTTGAAAAAAAATCTATAATGTACAAAAATGGCAAAATACTCTCATATCATGTGAGAGAATAACACACAAAAATTACTTAAAAGAAATCTAAAAGATCTCATTGATCACGCATGCACCTTTTTTGTATGCAAGATGCTGAGACTTGTACGTTCCAGGAGAGTCCATATGAATAACGTACACAGCCGTATATATGTATATAAAACATGACTGAAGTAAAAGGTCACTCTTGTACAAGCCCTTTTTACAAATAACTGTGTACTTTTAACAATTAAAGGCTCACTTTTTACAGTGTACACCCAAATCCTCATAAAGGTCATAGAGGATCTTTAGATGACTACGGTATTGATTAGATGGCAACGGTTGATTGTGTTAATATTAATCAGACGATAAAAATTAAACTCAAACAAGTGAGAACCAAGTTAATTAGAAAGAAGTATTTGAATCTATATAAGAATTTTGTGATTATTTTTTCTTCTTTTTTGTCCAAGAGGGCCGAGGGAGAGGGGTCACGTTAGTGCGTTACCACTAAACAAGAGGGATCATTTTTATTTATTTTTTTAATTCATAACAAGGGGGATCATTTGAGTTGGATCGTGGACTTGACAGCCACGGGCGCTAATTCAGGGAGGCTTTGGCTCGAACGGGCTCGTACTCAAGATTACTTGCTTAGCTTATGTCTGAGAAAATAAATATGAAAAACAGTAATAAGATAATGTCAAGATAATATATATATACATAAAAATTTAAAGATCTAAATAATAAATTTTTCACTTTTAATAATATCCTGATCATAGATGATAAGATGCGCATAAGAGTCTCCCGCCACTCCAAACCCTAGTAACATTTTAAATATGAGAAAATGATGTTAGATTGTAAAGTAAAATAATCAACGATAGATTTTTCTCATAGAGATCTTTTGTTACACACTTACGCACCCATTAAATTAAATCGTTTTGGTATATATGCTTGTGTACTCTCTTCTCGTAAACAACGTGAGTGGATAAATTACTCATAAACGTGAGGGGCAGAGGATTCTCAAATCTCGAGAAAAATAATCGATCAAGCAACAAGGTCCGAGAGGAAAGATAAATAAATTAATAGTCTTTTAAAAGCAGATAATTTAAACAAAAATATGAACGGAGAAGCATGATCAACAAAGGGCCCAACCGGGTTCGAACCGGTGACCTATTGATCTGCAGTCAATTGCTCTACCACTGAGCTATGGACCCTGTTGCAGAGATGTGCCACTAAGATGTTATATATTTAAAAGCATATACCCCTCACGGCCACGTAAGAAGCGGCCACAGAAGGAGGTGCACCACCTTGAGGCAAGCGAACGACACGGAGAGGAACACCAGTCCGTACACCACCCGCACAGTACCAGCCATGGCCGACGCCCCCGCACGCGCGCACATAGAGAGAGAGAGAGGGAGAGAGATCGTGGAAAGGGAATTGGTGGTGGGTGGCGAAATATATAGAGAGAGAGAGACTGTAACGGGGAGAAATGAATTAATTAAACCGCCGCGGGATGTAGCATGTTCTCGCCTCACCGAATAGCACGTGGAGGCTAACGTGGGAGGAGCGCAACACAAGTTCGCCGGCTGCCGTATGATCGATCTATCGCTTGCCAGTGGACGGATATATAGTGGCCACGACACCCCTACTCTCCACCTCCAGCATGCAAGATTATGTATATACATAGTTGCATATGAAATGGAAAAAAGGAAATCGCGTAGGGGCAAGAGAGACTCTCTTCTTTGAGGTCATGTTACGGTTTGCAGAGGGCCGGAGGAAGCCACGTAGAAAAGTGGAAAGGATGAGGTTCCGGATAAGAAGGGGAGGGGGGACTAGGAGAAGAGAGAACCCCCCCTGATCACCAGCTCACCTCTTCCACTTTGTTTGCTTTGCTTGGAGAAGATCAGATGGAGACAGTGGCGGATCAATATTTATTCAGTAAGGTCTAGATTTTGTCAAATTTATTAGTTCAATATAAAACAGTCTAATTCGAGACTCTACTAGTCTACTCTCAGACTTTACTGGCCCAACTAAAAATCCTGTACATATCGATCTTAATCAGAGATTTTATTGACTCAACTATACTTATGACTTAACGTCTGAGTAATTTTACTGGACAAAATTTGTGCGTCCGCGGCTGAATATATGCAGATGCACATAAAATAATTACATGAACAACAACAACACATCTCATTCATAAGTCACAACTACCTTCCTTCTCGCTACACGTCTCATGCACCTACTCGCCAGACAATATGTATTCACATGTCTCTCTTCTTTTTTTTCTCTTTTCTTCCTTAATTTTCTTCTTTTAGAAGAAGAGCTAAAGTATACATAATATATTGCGCGCGGGACGACATCCGGCTAGGCCAAACCAAAGCGAAATCCTCCCGTGATACAAATACAGCATTATACATGTATCATGCATACATACTTGTCTTTATTATATAGTCACAAAATTTTTCAACGTAATATACGAAAATCAAGGATATATATGTACACGTGTGACGGCATTAGCTCAGAGAAACGTACGAGATGTATACATACAAAATTTCCTTCTTTCAAAGCCCCACATAATCACTTAAGGCTAGCTAAACCTACTTATATCTATATTTGTGCTTTTGGTGGATGAGGTGGAAAAATCGGGTCGTCTTAGTACGCGTACTCTACCTTTTAGATTTTGAGAATAACTTTAGAATATTATAGAGGCAAAAAAATCAGAACAATACTAATATAAACAAATAAAATTTTAGAGTCATCAGTACAATTTTTTTAAGTATATATATAAAGCTCTTCACTAATGAGCCACTGAAGTGTCACCCTCCCGTTCATTCTTACTCCTTTATCTAACTTTTTTTACTATCCAACAAAAAATATAAAAGTTATAGGGTTAAGTAACAAACAATTGAACCACCCTGACCTAGCAGGGTCGGACGAAATCTCCCAGAGGGAGAACATCCCCAACACAACGCACGCCAATAAAAACAAGCAAGAGGTGGGTACTGTACCGCCATACCCACCTGCATCCATCTCGCTTCCACCTATGTTGCCAGCAACTTTGATTCTTATTTCAATGGCCTTTGATTAATTCTTACGTCTTCACTGGCTTTTGAATGATATTGTGTACCTCTAAGTTCTAAACACAATCTATTCATTAGAACCAACTCTCAAAAGATCAAACTAAAAATTCTTCTCGTTCTTGATGAAAAATATCATGTTATTTATCTTAGAATTGAGGTTGCGTGCAAGCGGGTTTATACACGAACTGAACATCTTATTTATAGTTCATTCCCTTTCTAATACTATCCAAATTAAGTTCTCTTCGTTGCAGATGACGGAAGGGAACAACATACTTCAGATCTTGAGCTGAGAACAGCTCCTGATCGAGAGCCGAAATGGGGGCCTGTGTAATAATACAAAACGACAAAGTCTATTAAAGAGCATGGGGGTCGCATCGAGAAGCCCGAATGTGCCTTCGATGAATAGAAAGGTCCCGACATGCATCCTCTTCAGGTTCAGCGATGTCTCCTCGGCGCAACCCTAGGAGAGCTTGTCTCACAATAAAGATTGGCTGCCCCCACACAACGGAGAGAGACCTCAAGACCCGCGAGGTCCCATCTTTCTTTGAGTCTCAGTCGTCCACTTGACAACCACTAGAGACACATGGCTGCATCCCCCTAACTGGCAACCGACTATGAAAACCCCTATACATCGAAGAGGTAAAGGCAGGTTTTTTTTTTTCTAACACAGGAATTACAAGGATACTAGCTTGAGTGTCCAAGGAAGAGCCCTCGGTTACACCGGGGTCCTCTTGTTACGATTTTTCTAGGTCTTGTAGGATCTCCCTCTCAGCCTAACGTGGGCCTAGCCCGCTATCTCTTCTCCCTTTGTTTCCCTTCATCTAGGCCGGGCACGATCTAGATATACAGGATTTTTCAAGAAGTAAATAGAGATACATGAGGTACTTTGTCACCTTTATAGATGATTATTCGAGATTTATGTATCTCTATTTACTTCTTGAAAAAGTAGGATGGACCAGTCCCGTTCAAATTATAAATGGATCCTACTCATTACAGGATCCTAATGGACACTCAATAGGTTAAGCCCAATAACTTTATTCCATTAATTGGATGCCTAATGGTGTGTATGTGTGCAGCCCAGTAAACACAAGTGGATCACTAATTTAGGTAAAAACCCAACAAATCTTTCCCCTTTTTAGAGATTTTTGTTTCAAGTATGGCTTACTGATGTCTAGTTTTTGTCTCCCTTCAAAGGGAGATCTGACCATCCTTAGGACTGCCTCTTCCCCCTCTTCCCTATTTGCTCTCTGTCTATGACTTTCCTTATGTTTTTTGACTTCCTTTCTCCTTGTTCCCCAATAGGTAGTCTTCCATCCTCTTTTTCCTACAGGTTTGGTGGTCTTCCCCAATAGTCTTTGCTCCATGTGTTTTACCTAATGTCTGAAACAGTGTAGTGCTTTAGATGTAGGGTGTACTTCCTGTTGTTTTGTACGTCTTTGTAATGTTCTCCTATGCTCTTGTACTATATTTTTCTTTTCTTTATTTGGTGTTTCCCCCTCCTTTCTCTATATTGTTTTCTTGTTGAAACGAAAGAAAACAATTCTTGTTTAATAAAAAAAACTCAAAGAAACTTTTTGCATATTTTCATCTCACCTATCCCTAATCCAACCAATTTTCACAAAAGCTGGTGCAAGGAACCCGTCAACCACTCTTAGAAGGAACCATTAAGTGCCTCATCCTTGCTTTAACTATCAAAACCCCTTCTCCATACCAGAGTGGGAACTAGGCTGCTCTCCTACTATCTTCTTTCACTAAAATAAGAATATGTTCAATCCCCAATGGGACAGGTGAATGCCTCGATTGTATCTCTTTCGTTCGTGTATAGCAGCACTAAGGATGAGTCGTGTTGTTTTCCCAAAGCAATTTTCAACTAGAATTTTGTCAAACATCTCTTGCCGGCACTTATCCATGTCACGAAATCTGTATTGGGAAGTAAAGGATCTGTGTAGTTTTGACGTGTGTGTATTAGTGTGCGTATGTATAAACATACATGGAAAGGATCAAATGAGACCAAGGTTGCATCAAAGATAGATGTAAAAATGACCCTCATTGTTGTCATGAAAATAGAAATGTAAGTGTAAACATGCCGTTTGAAAAAGTATACTTTTTGAAGTGGATTCAACGCACCCTTCAAAGGCTAGTGTTACCCTTATTTTTCTAATTTTTATGTAGTAAGAAAGATCATATGAGGGCATGTGTACCTTATCTGTTCCATCGCATCAAAAAGATCTGTCGGAAAAAAAAAAAAAAAAAAAAAAGTGGGATCATGCCGTTATGCAATTCAACGGCTCGGATCTTGTCTCATGGCATTGCATCGCAGTCCAGTAAGTCTTGATAATCTTTCAATATTCCTTATAAGTCAATGCAATCTTCATATTTCCTTAAAATTTTACATAATCTTTGAAGCATCCTTAAAAAATCTGTTTTTAGGATGGATTGAGAGATATTATAGAGATGTTTTAAAAAATAAATTAAGAATATAAAGATTATAAGAAATATTGAAAGATGATAAAGATTGAAAAATAAAAATCACTACTTATTATTATTGTTAGAGCAGGTTTTGGGCCGACCTTTCCCAGGTTTTGGGCCTGCCAATTTGGCGTCGGTCCAGTCTAGCGGGCCGGGCTCGTCCAATTTGGGGGTCGGGGTGAGCCGAGAGGGCAAGAGAGGGGGCGAGGGCGACTCTCCTCTTCTGCGGGGCCAGATGGAGGGCGACGGCGGGGCGGCGGTGGCCGCGGACAAGGCGGCGATGGAGGGCGCCTCGGGTAGCGTGGCAGCCGCCCTAGCGGCCGGTGGCGGCGGGGGGAGGGAGGAGGGGTCCATGGGGGAGGAGCTCGGTGGGGCGGAGGGTCCCCGGGACGCCCGGATCGTGCGGGCGCTGCTGCGATCGATGGGGGTGGCGGAGTACGAGCCGCGGGTGGTCCACCAGTTCCTGGAGCTCTGGTATCGCTACGTTGTTGACGTGCTTACCGACGCCCAAGTCTACTCCGAGCACGCCGGCAAGGCCGGCATCGATCCCGACGACGTCAAGCTCGCCATCCAGTCCAAGGTCAACTTCTCCTTCTCCCAGCCGCCCCCGCGCGAGGTATGTTGGTTGGATTCAAAACCCTAGCTCCCCCTGGTCATGGTGGATCCTCCTCCTCCTCCACCCCCAAAGCTCTGATCTTTTCTTGTTCGTCTTCTCTTCTTCTTCCTCTTCTGCTTCTGCTGCTGCCAGGTACTGCTGGAGCTGGCGCGGAACAGGAACAAAGTCCCGCTGCCCAAGTCCATCGGGGGCCCGGGGATTCCTCTGCCCCCCGAACAGGACACGCTCATCAGCCCCAATTATCAGCTGCTGATCCCGAAGAAGCCGGCCGTTGCCGAGGGCCCCGATGAGGAAGAAGAGGCTCCTGCCAATACCGATCCCACACCCAACCCGGCCAGTGTGAGCACTATCTCCGGCACGCCGAAGCTGTCGCAGGACCCGAACACCGGCGGGGGCGGCGGTGGAGGCGCAGGTGACCTGCCTATGGCCCAGCAGCAGCTGACGCCTCAGAGAGTCTCTTTTCCTCTCGCGGCAGGGAAGCGCCCGAGGTGAAGACCTGGCATCCACGCCCAGGTAGGTGAAGGGGAGAGAGAGTAAATCGCAGCTGTACTTCCTTTATCTTAAGACTATTGTTTCCGTTTCTTGAAGTTAACCGTCGAACCGAAAGATTTGGGAGATAGAGGAGATTTATTATCCTGCGGACAATGGGAACCTGCATGCTAGATGGCTTTTGTACTTATTTTCTAGTGTTTGTTATTGGCTTCTCAATTTCCGGTGAAGTTCATCGCACCAATGGATTGGAATATCCAATTTCTCTAATATTTCAATTCTTTAAGAAATTGCAGGCCACAATCACAATCTTGAAATTTGGCGGCAGATAAGAAATATATGATCCTAGATGTTTCTTCAGTTCTGTTGCTGATTAATAAAGTTCCGGAAAGGAGTTTATGCTCTTGGCATGGTCTTCAATGCAAGGCCTTCCAAATGAATGGTCAAACTTTGACAACTATGTCCAAAAAATAGTATCCCATTTCAAACTTTTATTTGTCTATCAATGGGCATCATTAAGTATCCCTCATGTTGAGATCCTTATTTACAATAGATGAAATTGATTACCCATCAGGATGCTGGTAGATATAGGCACCCTATGAATCGAACTTCGAAGTTGAATCATATTGGCTTAATATGTTTCATTTAAATTTCCGTTTCTTACTTATACGTGTGTGATAGAGTTAAGTATGAAGAGCAAAGGAGCATGGACCAATGTGCAGATGGCTGTTAGGAAAACCAATCTCTTATTTACAGATGGTTCACATCAAGGATTAGCTTTTGGACTTTTTCCTTGTAACTTTGTTATGAATGATTTGGGTGGAAATATTCAAGAGGTAGTTGACTTAGTGTAATTTTCTTTGCATATGATGTGGTTAGTATAATTATTTGAATATGATCAATGGTGTAGTTTTTGTGGTTATGACTAAGGGTGGGCTATAAATTATAAGTTGGGACTATACAAGGATGATTAGAATTTAAGGGTTGCTTTAAGATTAGAAGGAAAAAATCAATATAGAAGAGGTGTAATTTTTGTGAGAACAGAACACAACAAGAAATTAATATCATGTTCATTTCATAGTAGTCAATCTCATAGCATCCCGCCCTATCCCTACTGGGACATTTCATCCCAGTAAGAAAACTAGACGGACATGTTCTCATCTATCCCAATAGTTATGCTCGTTAAGGTTTGTCAACTCGATGATCCGGATCGGATTAGGTCCAACCAGATACAAGTCGAATCTAATCTAACTTGGGCCAACTCGGTCTGACTCTCATGAGTCACACGAGTTAGGCCGATTAAGTCTTATTTCTAATTTTTTTCTAATTCTTTAATTTTAAGAATAATTATGACATAAATAAACTTTTAACTCTAGTGGTTGTAAAATAGTAATGACAACAACTTTAAGTCAAATTTAGGAGACATCTACCCTATTAATCAATATAAAAGTATAAATTACCAATTAATTGGAGAAAAAATCTAATTACTTACCAATTGAATAAAAAATAGTTGAATTACTTATCAAATTAGAAAAAAAGTATACTTAATAAGATACAAGTCACATTGAGTAGGCTTGACCTAGATCACAACGACCCTTGCCAGATCGCAGTGTATTGCACAAGTCGACACGAGTCACATGCGAGTCAACACGAGTCAATACAAGTCAGTCTGAGGCCACATCGAGTCAGATGTGACTTGATGAGTCAAACTCTCCCAGTGACTCGAACTCGTCCAAGTAGGAGTCAACTTGTACGAGTCGACCCGATCTGGTACGATACAGGAAATCATGATCCTGGTCTATTCCAGCTCGTCTCAGCCTATTCGAGTCTATTCCGGCCCGTTCCAACCTATCTTGGTCTATCCCAACTAGAATTGGTATTTTAATTGAAGATTTTCCTAGCCACTTAATGGTGAGGACACCCGCGCATGGACCCGGTTCGACCCGACTCGCGTGTACCGTCGGAGGAGGACGACTGCAGCCTACCCAGCATCTCTGTGGCTCGACGATGGGTCTCCCTAGTGTTGGCATGTGTTTATTGTATTGAGGAGCATTAGACACTGTTGTAAGGCCCATTATGAGGCCCAGTTATCCATCATTTACTTACTCTGCATTTTCTGTTTGAATTTTGGGTGTTTTGTAGTGGGAGGGGCAATTTTGTCACTGAGGTTATTAGGGCTTCATTAGGGCTAACTTTTCTATTTATATTCTTGTAAACCTCGTTTCGAGGCAATGATGATTGAATAGAGAAAGGATTTTCGCAGCCGTCAATATGTGCGTGTGCTGGGGTTTGGGCATGAAGACCCCATAGCCTCCTCCTCCTTGTCTTCTTCCTCTCCTTCTTCTTCGTCTTCTTCTCTGCCTCCCTCCACTAACTCCCTGCGCTGCGTCGAACCGCCAGCAACGATCCCAAGCCACGCGGCCAGATCGGCTCTCCGGCGAGTTCTCAACGCCTCCCCGCGTTTCCCCCCCCCCCCCCCCCCCCCCGGCAACCGACCACCGGCCCTGACCGCGGCAACCCCGCGCGACGCAGCCCCGCCATCCGCAGCTACCCCCCCCCTGGTCGATCGCCCCGCGGCTGTCCTCTCGCGGCACGTCAGGCTCCGGAAGGCCATCCCCGCCGCTGCTGGCCCTGGAGGACCGTCCCCTGCAGCTCCGCCGTCGCACGCAGGCCACGGAGGCCCTTCTTCCCGACAGCTTCCTCGCGTGCCCTCCCAACCACCGCCGCCCCTGGAGGTCCTTTCCTTCAGGTCCCGCCGAGCACGCGACTCCGGAGGACTCCTCCCCGGTTCACTCCCTCCTCTGTTCGCCACCCTCCGGTTCCGGACATCCCCCCCGTGGGATCTCTCCCTGCCGCACGCAGGACCGACCCAACCTGTCGCCGGCTGTCGCTACCCTAGGCCCGACGGCCCCTCCACCGGTGCTCTCCCCAACTGCAACAGGCCAACTGGTCCTGTCCGCGTCGAACCAGAGCGCCGGCCACACCAGCCGACCTCCGTCACCCCCACGGGGCCTACTCCCACCCCAGCGGGTCCTCTGGTGAGCCGCCAGTCAGCGACGAGGGTCTGGACAGGTTTCCCCCCCCCCCCTCTCGCTGCTGGTTCTGCTGCCCTGCGAAGCCGACGGGCTGCCCGGGACCTCCACGGCACCCCAGTCTGGTTGCTCCGCGGCTGTCTTGCCGCCACAGGCTCGAGTTGAAACTCCCCAGCGACGCCGAGTCCGTCCGCAGGTTGCGCGGATCCGCCTCCTTCCTCCCCACGACACACAGGCCTCGGGCGGGCTCTCCCCGCTCCAATTAATTTCCAGCAGAGGGGGGGGCTTCACTCCCGCTGCCTGCCTGTTCCAACGGGTAAAGTTTCCGCGAGCCCTTCCTTCCCTGAGTAGTCCAGTGGTTGCGTGGCAGCTTGCAGAACGGCGGGTCTGAAGTTCGTACCCCACTACACAGTGGGTAGGTTAGTGTTATTGTGCCCATGCCCCTTTTGACTTGCTCGTTTATTATATGAACATGAATGTTCCCGTGCCAGTGAGTTAGGATCCCTAGCTCGATATATTTGATATTTGCTGCTGGAATGTGAGTGTGAGGTCCATCCCGTGTCATTAAATTGAGCATATTGATTGCGTTTGATGTTGTCCTAGCCTAGCGGTAGTCCTTACTACGCCGGTCCTGTTATTTTATCACTGTGAGCGGACGATACTCGAGTTGCGTGTGACTTGCGTTGCGTGGTTATCTTCATGAAAACATGGACTCTCGATGAGTATTTGCCGTACCTGTACGTTACATTTGCTGGTTTCGGATCGTGACACTAGTTCGGACCCGTTTCGGTAGTCGTCCCGCGTCACTTAAGCTCCTTGTAAACTTATTTTGGGGGTTCATTTGTTGGATATACTCCTTCATAGACCCATAAATCCATCATGAATGCTTTTATTACATTAATTTTGTGTTATTTCCATGCTTATATGTTTATTTTATATTATTTATTATATGCATGTTTTATATTTGTTGGAATATGTATGAAAAAAAATCGGGACAAGATATTGGGGTGTCCCATCCCAATAGAAAAATGGGTCAGAGAGCGGGATAGGATTGACAGCTATGGTTCAGTTAGACAATGGAAAATTTGCTCTAAAAGAACCATTTTGAGTGTTTAACAACGAGTTATAACAGATAAAATGGAATTCCAATATGATGCACATAGACCAAGAACATTTGTTGGTATTGGTTCTGTTATTCCCAAACATAGTAACCTTTGATGTTTATGTTCCACTATTCAAGGGAATGGAGACATCCAAGAGGAAGTTGTACACAGGGTTAAGGCAGGATGATTGAACTAGGGAAGTATGTTTAGAGTTCTTTTTGTTTACTGCAGTTGCCTTTGTTGCAGCACACTGTTAAGTTAGGAGTTTGCAGAACCTTCATGTAGCGGAGAATTTTGGATTGGAAACAGGGTCAAATATTCTTTGGGAAGATGTGCGAGACAGTCGTGTAGGTAAAATTAATGCTAGTCTCGGTTAGATGGGTTTGAGTATTTTTCTTGTCATTTCCCCCATTGTCATAATTCCGTTGTAACTTTGTTGATGTTGCATTCTCTTGGTTTTGTTAAATGTATCTTGAGGTCTCTCTTAGTTGTATGTAATTTTTTGTTGTTGTTGCCCAGTCTGGATGATCTTGCATAAGTCACACTTGCTGGATCTCAGCTAGAAGCTCGAGGGAAGAAAGGGAATGAGCAGCAACACAACCGGATTCATTGACAAGGCATAGCAAAGGAATAGCTGAGATGGTTCATAAGGCTGGTCCTGGAATGAAAGCGGTTACATTTGGGCATTTCCTTGCGTCATCTCATGTACCAGTTGTCTCGAATTTGCTCGGTTTCTACATTGGCGATATCTATTCAACAGTGATCGAGTTATATTGTATTTGACGTTTTCCGTTCAACAGTAATGGAGTTACATTCATATATTGTACACTTGTTAGTTATGTAAGAAGCTATGCAGCGTATATTATACACTTGCTACTGATGTAAGATACTGCTATTCAATGTGGTTTAAGTCCTTACGAGGTTTCTGGCATGAAGAGGGCTGGGGGAATGTGGCTGTAAGTATTCCACTCCTCCATCCTCACCCTCAGAGCTTGGTTAGTAGCTAGGTGTATATGTTAACTAATCCAAGAACGACAAGATTGGGCAAATGTTACTGAGCAGTTGAAGTCCGGCACTGTTCCCAAGTATCTCACGTTATCTTTGGAATTCTTATCTCTATAGTTGGGTCGAACTCAATTGGGTTCAATTTGACGATGATGAAAACAAGATCTTATTAGTGAAGAGAAATGCTGTTGTACGTATCATATCGTATGTCAGTTTGGTGGCTGTCGGATTGTTTGATCCTGATTTTTTTATATATACATAAACGTATCTTAGATAGAGTATTCTTTATAAACAAGGATATCTCGGATACACTTTCTAAAGGAGTATTGTTTTCTTCTCGCTTGGGATAACTCGAGCGTAACAGTGTGGTACTGGGGTGTGATCTTAAAGCTCTTTGACATTAGATTAAATTGACAGACTCGTGTCCTTGGATGTTGTCAAGAATAGTTCCACATCAAAAATATCGAGTCTCCTGCACGTATCTCACAATATAAATTTGAGTGTGCAGGGTGGTCCTCTGCACATCAGATCCTGTGTCCAGTATGCCTCACTTAGACGGGGCCAGGGGTAAATTTAGTACTTTTTATCTTAGTACAGTATGGCTCAGTGTTAACTCCTCATCCGGCTTCCGACTACAATACTACCAACGATTTGCTTTTAGAAACTAGAGAGAAATAGACTGTAATGCCCACATTCTCTTCTATTTTCGAAAGAAGTCTCAGATGAACACTTTTGAAAGGTCTCCCCCCCCCCCCCCCCAAAAAAAGAAAAAAAGAAAAAAAATATCTGTTAAATGTCTATAGTACTCTCAGTGTTCCTCTTCTCCGTTCAAAAACCGATATTTAATCGGAAGCAAATGCAAAACTGTGTTGAATCAATCTATTCCACATTTTAAACCTTTAACGAGATTCTTAAAATCCATATAATTATCCAAAATAACCTTCTTTCCAAATGTACTTTCAAAATCGACTTTTGCCAAATGTTTATTATACGTTTTAAAATGTTGCCTTGGTGTTCAGTTACGCAAAAAAACGAAGCATATTAGATGATCACCACTTTGACGACTTTCGTGAAGCCAACTAGGATTGTCAATGGATCTGGATAATATCTGGGTTTGGTTGAATACTTATCTTAGTAAAATATTTGACGGTTTTAACTATATAACTACTTAACATTCAATTAATAATTTGAGATGAATTAGAAAATAAACATCCCCTTTAATTATTAGGTAATCCACTGCCTTTTAATAACGATCCTTAGATTTCGTTTTCAATGGTTGTGAATTTATTCTAGTTTTCATAACGTTAATTGTTTGGATAAGTTTTTTAAGCCGTGTTTATAAGTTACTGTTCGAGGTACATTTAGTGGACTTGTGGAGAGATAATAATGAAATTTCACTAAAACTACTTTTACTAACCTTAACTTATTTAGATAAATTGTCCAAGTCATATTTGTGCCATTATGTAAGATGTGTTTAATGTATCATTATAGTAATTTAAAATATGTTTAGTGCTTTATAAATTTCATGTCTGTGGATTTGAAGTATGTCTACAAGAGAGGCTCTCGGTTACAAGGTTAAAAGTTATTACAAACTATACTCGAAATTGAAATAGTTATATTTATTTGGATTCAGTAATACATCAGATGGTTTTGAAGTTAGACATTTGGGCTATCTTTAGCATCCACTCTTGAAAATTCTTTCTCATTCCTTCTTATAAGAAATAAAAAGATATTCTCCATTCCTCATTCTTAGAATGAGAATATTATTTGGCTATCATTGTTAACTTATGTGAGAATATCTTTTTTAAGGCAATTTTAGTTTCAAAGAAAGTGATTTTTTATTTTTTCAAGGAAGGTCTTCCAACTGTAAAACAAGACAGAAGATGTTCTCTTGTACACATCATGCCCCATCCGCAAGAAACGAGATTCTCTAGATTTCTTCTAGTAGATCTTTGCGTGAATAAGTCATTCAAACGATGGGAAGTACAATTATATATAGTTCATCGCTTATTTATCTGGCAGCACATCTAACTTAATTAGATGCCCCTCCGATCCTCACACTCCCTCCGTTAATCCTCCCCAATTGATGCTAAAAAAATAAAAAATCAAAATCATCAAAATCTTGAAATATTCAAACCCCCTTTTGTTGGTTCCTGCACCTTGTGATTTAGTTATCTCTCTCCGATCAAAAAACTCAATTATAGGCATCTAATTAAGTGAATATTTAATTATGGATCAAAACTAAAATTCTAAGGAATATGATCAACTCTAATAATTAATCTGACTAATTTTTTTATTTTTTAATTATTTTTTGGTATTTTGAAACATAAATTAAATGACTATGATCGATTTTCACGATCAGACGATAAAAAGTAAAGCCACAGAAATGTGAACAATTCCAAGAGGATAATTAAATATTTGAACATTTTTTTATTTTTTTATTTTTTTTCTAAATATGGGATGGAGGGATTTCACGCGGGAGGAGGGGGAGGGCCGCATCTAATTTAGATATACTCCAGGGCACATTTAATTTTTATCGTCCGATCATGAAAACCAACCATATATAATTGTCAGATCGAGTACGTGCGCATGAAATAACATTGGTTTAAAATGTTAAAAAAATAGCTAAAATATAAAATTAGTCACATTAATTCTTAGGTCGCACTTGATTGAGAAAGTAAACTTCAAAAGATGGAAATCAACCTATCCAAGAGTATTTGAACATTTTAATTTTTTTAATAATTTTTATTTTTTCAATATCAATATAACCGTTAGATCTGCGGGCAAATGGATATAATTTTTGACACGATGATGAACAGGGGTAACCTCATGCATCTAAGGCATGTGTAATTGTATATAGCTTATTCTCGGTACGTTGCATGCTATGAATAAAGTTGGATTAAAGTGATTGTTGCATGGATGGATAGAAATTAAGAGGGATATATGAACAAATTAAGTTGGATATAAAGTGCCCTGGATGGATAGAAAGATGGATATATATATGCAAGACCCGCGCATGCATGCATGCACTTGGTGAAGAATGAAAGAAAGTTGCATGCCATGCATAGTACGTATTATATATAATAGGCGAATGCCGTGGGCTTTTGATCATCTCGATCGGCCCTGCAGCGTCAGGGAAGAGAGAAGAGAGTACAGCTCCATCTCCACCTGCAGGATCTCGACTAGAGGATCGGCATGGCGCCAACGAGGAAGACGTCCCTGCTCCTCTCCGGCCTCTTCGCCGGGCTTCTCTTGGCCGCCACTCTCGCCTCCGCCTCCATCGAGGCGGTCTGCAAGAAAGCGTCCGACGACTTCCCCGATGTGGAGTTTAGCTTCTGCGTCAGCTCGCTCAAGGCCGCCCCAGGCGGCAGCTCAGCCGACGACCACGGCCTCGCCGTTGTCACCGGCAACCTCGGGTCGCAGAAGGCCCGGAGCACCCTGGACAAGGTCGACGGGTTGCTGAAGAGCGCCAGCAACGTGGAGAAAGAGCTGTTGGAGGCGTGCCAGGCGGTGTACAAGGTAGCCGTGGACAGCTTGAAGGCCGCGGCTGACGCCGCCGGGCAAAATAAGTACGACGACGCCAGGAAGCAGTTTGCGGTGGGGGAGAAGGCGGCGGTGGCTTGCGAGGACAACTTCCACAGCTTGATGATCAAATCGCCGCTGGAGAATGAGAATCACCAAGTGTATCAGCTGGCGTGCATTGGAAAGAGCATTGCTGGTGGTGCTCTTGGACCAGAGTAATTAATTAATTAATTAAGTAGCTAGCTAGTTAGTGTGATCAACTACTAGCTACTTAATTTTATACTACTTAATAACTAATCAAATAATTATCGGCTTCACCATCCATCCACATCTACCTCCGGCCCAATCTATACTATGTATATATATATAATAGAATTTTCTAGTGCCACTTATCAACACCAGATAATAACTAATTTTGATGTTATTATTATTGTTGTTTTTATTATTAGGATATTCTCGTGAGATAACAATAGTTAATTTGTTATTATTATTACTTTTATAAAGTATTTTATTATTATTATTATCATCAACATCATCATCTAAGATGGTGCAAAGTATTACTATATTATTATTATTATGTTTGAAAGAATGATTATTTTCTTTTTCTTCTTATTATTATTAGGGTAGTCTAATGGGATGATAATAACTAATTTTGATATTATTATTATAGTCCCATGGGATAATAATAACTAATTTTGATATTATCATCATCATCATCATCTAAGATGGTGAAAAGTATAATTATATTATTATTAATTAAAAATATTATTTTATTATTGGGATAGTCTCATAGGATAATAACACTGATTTTTATATTATTACTATTATTAAAATTAATATCGAAATGATAATCTCATAGGATAATAATAACTAATTTTGATATTATTATTAATTTATTATTATTATTAACTCTCTTTCTCCTCTTTCACAGTTTTTCGTCTCTCTATTAATATTTCTATCTTCAATCTTTTCTTTTTTCTATTATTATTGTCGTTGTTGTTGTTGTTGTTGTTGTTGTTGCAATCTCTTGGATAATAATAACTAATTTTGACATTATTATTATTATTATTATTATTATTAGGAGGGTAGTCTCATATGATAATACCAACTAATTTTGATATTATTATTATTTTATAAACATATATTATTATTATTATTGCAATCTCTTAAGATAATAATAATTTATTTATTATTATTATTGTTCCAATATCTCGAGATAATAATAATTAATATTATTATTATTGTTGTTATTGTTATTGAGGTAGTATTATGAGATAATAATAACTAATTTTGATATTATTATAATTATTTTTTAAAGTATTATTATTATTATTAACGAGACCAGTCTCTCTCTCACTTTTCTCACTCATATTATTGTTATTGTTGTTGTTGTTGTTGTTAATATTAGGAAAGTGTCTTGGGATAATAATAATATTTTTTTAAAATTTATTATCATTACTGAGATAGTCTCATAAGATAATAATAACTGCTTTCGTCATTAAAGAGTCTACTCTCTCTTTCATTTTTCTCTCAATCCATATTTCAACACAACATTTATTAAGATAATCTCATGAGATAATAATAATAACCTATAGTTCACTTTTTAATTTTTTCTCTCTATCTATATTTCAATTAGATATAATAATTTTGAATTTTTAATATTACCAAACAACTAACCTAATATTCACAAAAAAAGGTTAGTATTTTTTATCATATATTCTTTTGTAATTATTTCTTTTCATTCGTTCACAAAAGTAAAAAATTAATTTACTTATATTAATTATAATTATAATTATTTTATTTAAATATGTTAATTTACCGTGCATCGCATGAGATTACAACTAGTATATAATATATATATATGAGTGGAATAATAAGATCATATATACTTTCCTTTCCTTCCTTTAATTAAATACATCCTCTGTGTGTGACGTGATCGTTCTTGTTTTGTTTTGTTTCATATACATATACACACATATATTAAACAAAGGACGGCCTGACCGCATTAAGAATGTATAGGCTGAATGCACCCCATCGAATTGGCCCCCTAGTAGGGGCCTGGGCAGGGTTTTAATTTTACGGGGGCGAGAAATATAATATAAAATTATTAAATTTTGTTAATATGTAGAATTAATATTTAAATATATTATGATAGGATGTTTTGTCCGTTTGGTCCATTTAGTTGACCATGTACAGCTAGGATGTAAATGGCTCTCTCCTTATCTTTATCCTTTAAGTTACATGTGCATTTTTTTTCTTATCCTTTAAAAAATATATGTATATTCTTATCTTTATCTTTTAAAATTATCGAAAACGAATATATAAAAGTTAAATTATCGGACAATACTATGTGTCAACTTAAGCTTAATCTTCTATTGTGTCCAGAGAGAACAAAGAAATACTACTTTCAAAATATACATAGATATAAGTTCTTTACAAATAGCCATTATAAATTTACTTATAAATCACGTGACATTTGTGAAAATGAACCTTGCAACCTAGTCAATAAGGGAAAGAAGAGATTAAAACAATGACATGGACAATAAGAAATCTAATTATATAGGTATAATTGGAGACTTCATTTATAAATGAGAATTTCAAATAAGATATAATCAATAGGGAAGATAAATAAAAAAAAACTTACAGATATTCAAAAAAAGGTTTATCATTTTCCTTATTTTAAATCATTTGGATACGGATAGTATTCTTATCATTATCTTTTAACTATATTTTTTTATAACCTTTAAGCTTCGAAAACGGACGGATAAACGGATTTTCGAGTACCATTTATATCCCTATGTGCAGCGGCATCAAAGTTCCACCGCATATCCAACCTTAGAGCGGATACATGTGCAAATTTTTTGGCATCTATTCCGTTACGAGTCAGATTTGTTGCACCACATAGAATACATGTTAATAATTAATTTTAGTTTTATGATTTTTGAAAGTTTTTAAAGTATGGCCTATCGTGCCTGACATATATCCCTACAATCCATTTCAAATCTAGCAACTCAAAAAACAAATAAAAAAATAAAACACTGAGCCACTTTTTTATTGGGCTCGGCCCATGACAATTTTTTTTACCATTCATTGGGTTCAATTTTTGATTTTCTAGATTTTTTTCATCGTTTTGTTTCAAGGTTGGATTATAAGGACATGTAAGACATGATGCACTAGACCTTAAAAAAAATTACAAATAAAAATAATAATAATAATAAGACTGCACCCCTACAGTACAGCAACTTGAGAGAGTCTTATTCTTCTATCATACAGGATGTGTAGCTTCGCGAGAATTTTTTCTCCAACACACAATGTTGGACCTGAAATGCTCCCGGAGAAGAGGGGGTGGGGAAGCTCCCGGAGACCGTCGCCGGCAACGATCGAGTCGATCCAAGGTGAAGAAGAATCCGCCTGAGTCGGCGACGGTACCCAAGGGTTAGGTGAGAGATTAAGAAACGCTTCAACTGCGTGAGTTTGGTTTCAGGCATCTCAAATATCAAATTCAAGGTCAGACCATGAAAATTGGTACACAACAAACCAATCTGATAAGATTGGTGCCGTGATCTTCTCCCTTGTCACTCAGCATAGAAAACAACTTCCCTACATCAAAATTCCATAGTTTGTCTCATTTGATAGTTCATCTCCACACGATCGATCGTTAGGATTAAGGAAACAAAAGAAGACATATACGTCGATCCTTCCATATAGCACCCCACACGCTTATGCGCTACTTTATGACCCCTTAATTTTTGACGAGGAAAATTAAGAGAATCACATATGGATGCGCAAGCCATCCATCGCATTAGATGAAATATATACCCGCTGTGTGATCGAGAGAGATGGAACGTAGTGAGATCAAACACACACGACAGAGAGGAATACTACTGAAATATGTATTTAGACGCCAACACGCTTCGATGCCATGAAAAAATCTGTAACAGAGACAAGCAGTACTTCTCAGCAGAACAAATTAATTAAACAACATGATAGTGCTTGGAAACAGGGGTTCCCCATAACGCGCCTAGCTAGGAGAAGCCCGGTTCATTCCATCTATTTATTCTCACAATGCAAAAGAAAAAGAAAAAAAAGCTATGAAAACAGTAGTAACATATAATAGCTAGAGGCAACCCGTACGTTTTTCTATAATTTATTCAGCATCGTTATCCTCTGCTGCTTGCTCCGGAAGGGAAGTGTGCCGGCCGTAGTACCAGAAGACGACACCCTTGTCGTTCACCAAGTGCCGGACGGCGTCCTCGTAGGACTTCATTGTTGGACTTGGAATGGACTCCTCGGCGCCGGTGAGGTTGAGCTCCCGTAGCTTGGGCAGGTTGAACACCCACGGGGACAACTCCTCGATACCGGAATTGCCCAGGTTGAGACTGATGAGGTTGGTCAAGTTACCCAAGCTGTCGGGCAATTTCTTGACCATGCCCCCGCTGCGCACCCACAGCACCTGCAGATCGCGCAGGTTGCCCACGGATTCAGGCAGCTCCTCGAAGGTGGCGGGCAGGCACAGCACCCTCAGCTTGGCTAGATTGCCCACCCCCTGCGGCACTCGCTTGATGTCCGTGCTCTCAGCGCGCAGAACCACCAGATTTGTTAAGTTACCCACAGATTCGGGCAGCCTCTCGAAACTACGGCTGGTGTTCAAGTTGAGCACTTGGAGACTGCACAAGTTGCCCAGAGACTCGGGCAACTCGGTGAGCCTGTCGCAGTGATGGAGGTCCAAGTACCTGAGGTTGGTTAAATTGCGGAGTGCTCCCTCGGGTATCCCCTTCAGCATGAAACAGTACTGCAAGAAGAGCGACTGCAGGTTGTACAAGTTGCCCAGCGACTCGGGTAGCTCTTCCACAGTCGACGTAGACAGATCCAGACGCCGCAGATGTCTCAGATTATCTATGGATGCCGGCAAGGTCGGGAAGTACAATGATTGCAGTGCCAGCACCCGGAGGCGTCTGAACTTGGTGAATACAACCTCGTCGAGGAAACGGACCATCTCCGAAGAGGACCACGCCAGTGGGTATCCCGCTTCAGGCCGAGAAGAAAGGAAGAGAGTTCGCAGCTTCTCATAATTGCCCAAGACATGGGCGGGGAGGTCGTCGTCGCCATAGCTGCCCACCACGCGCGCGAAATGGCGAACCCTGTCGGGCATCTTGCCTTCCAGCAGCTCCTCGCCGGGCATCACGCAGTAGTCTCGGGAGACGGACGCGGCTAGATCACGGGCTACATCACTCATGGTATAGGGAGCTATGTCTTCTTGCCCTATCTCTGATTCTTCTTCCTCACTATCCTCACGCCCCAAGAGGGACGCGGATACCAACCGGTCCAAGTGCCATTCCTCCCAGTCGTACTTGTTCTGTCCCTGCTGCGCCTGATCACTAGAACCATCGGAGGAGTACCCCTCGAGGAAACCCTGAGCCATCCAGAGTTGGACGAGCTCGTCTTTCTGGAACTTGTAATCTTGGGGATACAGGGAACAATAAGCAAAGCACTCCTGGAGGTTGGGGGCCAGATGCTCGTAGTTGGCTCTGATTCTGTCGACAGACAATGATTGGGGGTCGGGATCAGGGGAATCGCCGCCGGCGGGAGCAGGCTGCAGGCTATGATCATCACTAGTACTAGTATGTGGTACTGGTGGTGGGAGTTGTACTGGGACTAGTTGAAGGCCAAGCTCTTTGGTCCCAGTCTCAACAACATCTTCCAGTCTACCCCTGACCTTGTCGAATTGGTAGCCGGCTTTGAGTTTGTCAGAGAAGTAACTCCATACCTGCGAGTTGCAGAACAAGTGATCATTTGTCCGATCCCACTCTCGGTGGAGGAGGGCAGCGTCGGTGGCGTACTCGTCAAGCACGTCCTCGGCGTCCCAGACGGCATCCCGCACTTGTCCCAGCCAGCTTCTAGTTCTATCAGCGTGCGGGTAGCCCTTCTCTTGTGCATCAGCAAGCAGGCACCGGATGGCCTCCAGCACAGACCGGAACCCCTCCCTCTCGGCCTTGATGTCCCGGAGCAGCTGCACTTGTTCCCCCGTCGCAAAGCTCGACACTAGATCGATGGTGGCATCGATGGTAGCGTCGTCGGCCACCCTGCGGAGCACCCGCTGCACAGGAGCATTCAGAAATGTCCACTCCATCTCTCTCTCTCTCTCTCTCTCTCTCTCTCTCTCTCTCTCTCTCTCTCTCTCTCTCTCTCTCTCTCTCTCTCTCTCTCTCTCTCTCTCTCTCTCTCTCTCTCAACAGATCTCTCTCTATATGTCTAACTATAGTTTCTATCTTCCTCGCCGGCCCCTTGCATAGTTTATATACGTACAGCTAGAGAGGCATCCATGCTGGAGTCCTCCCCCCACATGGGGGCTGCGTCGTGGTGGGCGCCTAGTAATTAGCTGGTCTAACCCGGCGGCTGCTAGCTAGCTAGCTTCTCCTCTTGGAAGATTCGCATAATGTATAAGATTTATATATGATCAGGATCAGCACATGAGATAATGCCCATCAAATGATCAGTTATTCGTCCTTTCCTTGCATTGCTAATCTTTTATTTGGGGGTCGTTCATTTGAAGTGGAGTCGATTAAGCATCATTTGCTTTCCAAATAACATTGTCATTATGTGCCGTGGAGTTTTTCAAGTTTTAGCCTCCCAATAAATTATTTTTAACAATAATTTCATTTTGAAATTTTTTCCCCTCGACCCCATCCATCCCCAATTTTCTCTTCTAATTATCCCCGTAATTAATTAAGGTGCTAAACCGAGTTTGTGGTGGAGGAAATCGCCTCAATAAATTAGTGCAACTAAAAGTTGGCATGCTCTATTAAAAAATTAATGCTTAATTTAGGACGGATCACCGTCACCCTAACCAAACCAGTCCATCTTGGAGGGCTGGGCTATATATAATTTGATCGATCGTCTGCTGATTCCGTCAACAACTAGCACCACAAGTGGAGTGGATGTTAAAGGAATTTTATATGTATATTCACATATTATTATAAATGTCCATACTATCTTCAACAAAATTATGCCTATAGCCCTTTCATCCAAATGCATGCGATGACCGGGGTATATCCAAAAAGTTTAGATATTTTTCTATACATATCTCTAGATTGACTATAATTTTATTTTAGCTATATTTAACTTCACCAAAATTCACTAGAATCCTTCTGGCATATTCATTCCATCGAGGTTTACAATATTTTGACGGAAATGAATCAGTGCAATTTTTCTAAGGGTATGGAAAATATTTATAGCAGTATGTGGTAGTTAAAGGTATGCATGTAAATATGATGATTTACAGGGATATACTTACAAACTTTATATATATTGGGTGTCGGCCGGCAAGTGGACCAATAAACGCGGCCCAACCCGGTGTGCTCCGCAAATGGCGTGGCGTGGACCCTGCGACGGGGTCAACACCATATTTGCGCACGAGACATTGTAATCTTATATTCCCCCACCTTCCCCTCCTTTCGAGTAATCCTGTGTTCAACTATGATTTAGGAAATTTTGTATTGTAGCCCTACAACATGTCATAATATATCTTTTTCTCTATTCTTCATCAACAAATCCTTATAATCCAATTTCACTCTAATATGTCCTTCAAATTACTAAACGTCAAAAAAGCATATATTCTTGAGAACTCTCTCGAGAGACACTACTGGTGCAGTCCGAGGAAGAGGTTATTCCCACCTTCAAGAACTGTCCTCCGTCGTCTCTCTACCTCTGCATTTAAGAAAAATCAAAATTGAGAATCAGAAAGTCAAATTCATACCCATAATTTACATTAACTAGAGAAAGCTTCTTCAAAACATTAAGGTGGTGTTTGATAACTCTGAAAGCAGGCATTATTTCTCAAGCAGTTAGATGACGTCCGATTAAGAGCATTTGATAAAATATTTTTATTTTACTTCTTAGTTATCATTAATTGGGAGGTCACCTCACGCACGGAGGAGGAAGATCCCATGAACACCAAAACGGGGACACATGTAACCTCCAGCACGATCTCTCTCTCATTTTCTTTCCTTATAATCTCTTTATTATATGTAATACTATGAAAAATTGTAAGTATTTATATAGAGAGGAGGGATCAATCTCAATCAAATATAAATCAGGATCCCACTCATATTAGAATCTTAAGGACTGATCTAGTGGGTTAAGCCTAATAAACTTTATTCTAGGAAACCTAAACTTATCGCTTAAAAAAAAACCCAGGAGGATATGCATGCTATTAGGACTCCTTTCCCATCTCCAAATCCACGTTCAAACCAGGTTCTCTTCCCCCAACCCCAGTTCTTCATGTCTCTGGCTTCCCCAACTCAAATATGTGGTAAGGTTGCATCTTATTTTCATTTAATTTTTATTTTATTTTTAATTAAACATTTTATATTTAATAATATGAGTTTATAAATTATATGTTAATTTATTGAATGAGGGGCTCTGGTGTCACCGTAGTCGGCGTGTTCGGGAGGGGGGAGTCCTTCGTCGGCAGCTTCCCCCCTGCGTTTCCTCTCATTTTCCTTTCCTCTTTTCTTCCCCTTTCTACTTCTTCTTGGGCTCCGATCGTGCCGCTTCTTCCTTTTGCACTCTCTCTCTCTTCTTTCCCACACCATCGCCGCCGTCCAGATCTGTTTCACCCCATCCATGCCATCCTATTCTGTTTGTTCTCTCCCTGTCTCCTACCACCAGCCACCCACCAGAGCACCGTTCTCCTCCGCCATCTTTGTTTTCTGCCTTCATCGCCCCAAAACTCCTCTTCATTCCTAGCCCCTTCTCTCTTTCTCATCCTTGTATATTTTTCTTTTGGCACTATTGTGACTTCATCCTCATATTTTAAAAAAATAAAAATTTTAAATTTTAAATACTTAATTTTCTTTCTAAAATTAGTTTCATCTTTTTTAGTTTAATTTTTACCACCAAATCATAAGGCATTAACAATCCTAAGGGAGTTATTTAATATTTAAAATTTTATAAACAAATATTTTTAAAAAATATGGAGATAGAGTCAAAAATAATATGTGCAATTTAACCGTACATATTCTAGCAAATCGCATTCTAGCATTTCATATTATATATATATATATATATATAGAGAGAGAGAGAGAGAGAGAGAGAGAGAGCGTTGTGTTAATGAACATAGAAATTCTTGTTATGCTCCTAGTTCATACAACGGTAGGTTAATGTTGTGCCCATAAACAAAGTACATATAAGTTTATTGGGCACATAAAAGGAAATTTAACAGATGCACGTGTAAAAGAATGTTATGGATAGAACTTACTACAACAAAACATCGAAAATGCTCACGACTTGCTTCGTATTCTCAATCTTGTTATACCTAAAGTCCCTAACGTAGAGACATATGGATAGAACAATATTCTTAAATATAAAAAAAATATTCTTAACAAAGAAGATAAAAACATCCTTGTCCTTATTCTTAAGCTTGCATACACATGTTCTATAGATTTCAGGCAAGCATGTTTTACTCTCTGAATAAATGATGAAAAGGTAAAAGAAACATAGCATGTCTTTTTAGGTTGGAAGAGGTACTAAAAACAAAAAAGTGGAAATCAAGATTTCCTATTCAAGAATTATGTTTGGTCGGTTATTGGGAGAAAAAGGTTTATGAGTTTACCTTTCTTTTGGTCGTGAAAAGTTGATGGCGATCAACTCAGGTGTCTAACTTGTTTTGGAGCCACATCCACTATGTGGGGTGATTCCTATTATTGAAATCGTCCAACTCAGACGGCATATAAATCTCTTTCGCCCTAATCATAGGACATCAGCCATTACCTGCGTTCACATAAGGGATCCAACTCATATTGGGATTCCATTTGATTTTGAAATTTTTAAAAACACCCATTAATTTTGACATGTTAGAATAACTGATCTACCGGCCCATTCAAATTACTTCACTTTAATTTTGACATGTTACAATAACTGGTCTACTAATTTTGGTCCATTAGAATGACTCCACTTATTCATTTTTTGAATGAACCTGATGAACAAAATTTCTACATCTGCCACTGTACATTCAAGTGAAAAGGTAAGGTGACGGAACACGGAAGAAATTTAATGATTGAAAGTTTTTCTTAATTTAGACACTATGAGGAGGGCACTAAGCATCTTAATTAAAACAAGCAAGAACTTAGGAAATCCACCAGACCAGATGAATCTACTATTAGGGATGAAAAGGATTAAGATAACAACTATATTCTTATCTTTATCTTTAAAATAAAAAGTATATCTTTAACTTTGCCCTTATCCTTACATACTTACATCATTATCCTTATCCTTAAAACTTAACAGAAATGGATACATAAAAGTTAAATGATCGGACAACATATATTTTACACATTTTTGCACAACAAAATTAAATTATAAAATTTTGATCATATGTATGAAATGCAATTATAAAATAAGCATCGATATGATTAACTTCTAACTGCAAATTTAGCCATATAGCATAATGACGTCAAACCTACAAAGAAAGTAAAAGTTTACAAGTTACATGTAAAAGAAAATATAAAAGGTAAGCTATATGACATATTATAATATGAAATATAAAAGATATTTACGTAAGTATTTTATATTATAATATTATAATATAAAACATAAAAAGACAAATAATCGAATTACAAGATACAAAAATAGTTGTTTCCTTTTCCTTATCTTAAACAAAAAAGATGAAAGCTATCCTTATCCCTATTTTTAAATTTTATATCCTCAGTATGTCCTATAACCTACGGATAAGGATGGATATTTTGGATTATCCTTTTCCATTTTTATCCCTCCTTACCACACATGTTATAGGATACAAAAGTAGTTGTTTATTTTTTCTTAGTCTAAATAAAAGGATAAAGATAGTTTCCTTATTTTTATTCTTATCTCTATCCTTAAATTTGTATCATCGTATGTCCTATAAGCTACAAATAAGGATAGATATATCGGGTCATCCTTTTTTCATTTTCATCCCTATCTGTAATACACATTCACTCGAAGAGTGCAAATAAGAAAAGGAAAGACTCTATTGTTCAAAAACATTGCTTAAATAATCATTTTCTTTTCGTGGTATAGTTTAAGTCTGTTTTTTTGTTCAAGATATAGTTTAAGTCTTAGCATGTTGGTTCCTCACAATCAGATGACCAATGAAGTTCATGCGTTCAACACTAACTAGGTACATGCACCCTAGCATGAGGACATGGTGGTAGGATTTTTTTCTTTGGTAAGAGGATTGACTTAGAATAATTGTATTTGGTGCAGAAATATCCTCAATAAAGAGATACTTGTAGACTTGTTGTACATCTAAGTGCAATTGTAATTCTTTCGGTAGCGGCAGGAGGGCAAGTCAGTTCCTCACAATCAGAGGACCAGTGAAGTTGACGTTAGGGATGAAAATAAGTCATAGTGATCGACAAGATAGGAAAAAAAAAAAGAGAAAGAGTAGGAAGAAGAAATCAATCATACAACAACATGGAAAATTGTACATGATTAGGCATGGCTTTGCCTACATCTATGGCCACACGGAATTCTCTTCTATTCTAAGAGTTCTAAATACAAGAGATGGCACGTCCGTTTAAATATGAAGTGTGAAAACATGGAAAAACCTACCAAGATAGGGATCAAGGTCCATACTACTCTAACGGTTTATGGGTTCAACTCCGACTGTTAGAATTGGGTGGCCTCAAAGTCAATCATTGTACATTCTAGTTCAGATTATTAATAAAGGCAATTATTTCTTCATTTAATAGTTCTCGCAAACGACTATCGTAATGAAGGTCCATAGACAAATGTATGGGATATTGAATCATGATGAGATCATGATAGTGAGATCAATATCTTAAGGCAATTATCTTAAATAGTTCTCGATCATAGGATATTTGAGTTGGACATTAAATATCCGATAAGATCGACACAAGTTATGTCTGCTCACATGATGAGGGTGAATGATCTCACATTCACTCGTGTGGTGACACTAAGACAAACAAGTGAGTGCTCATTAGAGAATGAGTTCACTGAACAGACTCAAATAAGAATTCCTGGATGGTAATTATACCTATTAGTCAACCAGGGAATTCTATCGTTGCAGTAGCACAGTTGGTCCTTTGACCTGAGTCACCAATGATACCTTGTTTGTGGACCATTGTATCTTGATTCTCTGACTCGTGGACTTTAACCATTAAGTCCACCATAATCGGTCTTTCAGATACAGTGGAAAGCTTGCGAAGGTAATTGAGTGAACAACAAGGGATCACTCACTCTTGGTATAAGACTGGAGAGAGAATGTCCTATGTATGTGTACACTGAAATCCCTGGCCATGGTCAAATGAAAGAGATGTCTTTCTAGATATTAACTGTGTACTAGAATCCATCTGAATAATGCGATAGAGGGTTTGACTATAAAACCATACCCTTGCGTTATCGGGACATTGCATGAGTGAAGGATTATATCTGTGCGGCATCTGCAGACGGAAAGGTCCAATTGAAGGGAACAATATCCCTTATATCTTCTGGGATCATGAGGTAGTGTTTGGTGCTGTTCATGATCAGAAGGCCAAGTGAATTAATCATCGGATGATAATTTACTTGTTTATTAAATTAATCATTTAACATATGATGTTTAAATGTTAATTAATAAATATTAAACTCAAGAAACAGTTCTAAGTTTAATGGGCCTGCAACCGGACTGATATATGGGCCTAGAGGGTCACACACATAAGAGTTCTCGTCAGACGGTGAGAGATGTTAAATTTCATGCTTATCTAGATTTTTGTGAAAAGCTGCAGGATAAACATGAAGATTTAATGGAGAATTATCCAAGGCCAAACTCTTGGATAATCATGAGGATTAACTCTTGTGCTTATCCTTATTTCTATATAAGGAGGGCCAAGGGGGAGTGGTAAAAAGTTGGACGAATTTGACTCCCCAGATTCTCTCTCTCCTCTCTCTCTCTCCTTCTCTCTCTCTTGGAGTGGATCTGTCTCTCTCCGCGCATGGTGGATTTGAAATCTGGTCGGAGCACTCAAGTCGAGGAGGAAATTGCGTCTGCTGCGGGAACTCGTGTGGATACCTCTAGAGATCGTGCGCGTGCGCGATTACCGAGTCGGCATCATCCACGGGAGATTCGAAACCCCGCAAAGGTGAAGAACTGTTGTTCCCGCTTAGATTTTAATGTCCGTTTTACGACCCCAGCAACCGATACAATGGAATCATTTTTATTTCTGCTGCGTTCATGGCGATTCCTTACACCGACTAGGTGTATGCATCCTAGTATAAGGACATGGTCCATAGAATTTCTTCTTTTGATAATAAGAATGACTTAGAATAGTCATCTAAGTGGACTAAAAAAAATCATGTTTCATATAGAAATATCCTCAATAAAGAGACACTTGTAGACTTGCCCTACATCAAGTCCATTTATAGTTCTTTCAACAGTAGGAGGAGGAGAGAATGCTTCAGTGGGAAGAGGCAGGCAGTCTCACACAATTGATTAATAAGTGGACCCTAATAAGCTGTCCCATTGCGCATTTGGTTCTATGTAAATTATATTTAAATAATTATTTTTTAAGAAACTAAATTTACAAAGAAAATGAAAACGACATCTGTCATTTGGTACTCTGAAAATATTTTTTTGAAAATCTTTTATTTTTTTTATTTTTTGTAAAATACTTTCCTAAAAATAATTTCATACATTTGTTGGCTTGAAAATACACAAAATATATTATACTAAAAATGATTTTCTAAGAAATAACTTTAGAAAAATAATGAAACAAAATTTATATTATTTAATATTTATAAAACTTTTTAAATTATTTTATTATTTTTCTAAAAAAATTGTTTGTTTTCTAAAAATATTTATTTTCTGAAAGTGACTTTTTGCGTTTGTTTTCTTGTAAGAAAATTTCACTTCCTAAAAAATCCACTAGCTAGGTCCATTTGGTTGGGATAAAACCTTTGTAAGGAGAAAATATATTTCAAAGAAGATATTTTTCAAGAAAAACAAGAATATAATTATCTATCTATTACAATTAAAAATTGTTTCCTACTAAATGTACGTGGCCTATCCAACATCCTAGGGTGAGAAGATAGTAGAAGTGCCACATGTCGTTTGAAGTCAGGAAAATGAAATTCGTCCACTTGTGATGGATGAAGAAATTGGGGTTTGGGACTGCCATTATATGAGATTTTTCATTGACTTTTGATTTTCAACATAACCAAACAGTCAATCCTGATACATTTTTCTTAAAAAATTGATTCTATAAAATATTTTGCTAAGTACTAAATGGACCCTTAATTGATTCAAGGAATCAGAAGAAACTAAGAAAAACAATCGATGCGAGCTCGAAGGTATCCCATGAATCATGATTTGCCGCCCTTCAACACAGTTTTGTTTATTAAATGTACGACAACAAGCTCGAAGGGGTCTATAGGCCACCAACGGACAGATCGTCTGTTCAATTCTTTTGAACCAAAAAAGACCATCTTGTAAGATTTCAAGTCAATCAAATTGAATGGCTTACAAATACTAGAGGCAAAATGAAGTAAAGGATCTGAATCCAACTCCTAACGGAAGATCTTGTAAATGTTGGAGCGACTATATAATAGTCTTACATTGGTTAATCTGGGTTGTGGCCAATGTTTATGATCTTGGCCCCTTCAAATTCAACATCTAGATTTTGTAATTATATAGTATCAAAGTTGGGTTCTGTCTGAATTGGACCGTTCGATAAATTGGGTTCGGCCCAAATTAAATGTGGGTTATGGCTTAAATTGTGCCCAATTCACTTTTGACCCAAATTATCATGGTCCACTTCAGCTCAGATTTAAATAATAAGTTAGTTAATAGAATGTGCTTTGCGGGAGCATTTCTTCAAGCAATATTGTTAAGAAAAATAAAGTTTTATAAACAACTAATAGTATAAAAATAAATAGAACCTGCAGTCCAACGTTCCAGATTTTTCCAAAGAAAAAATTTGATGAAATGCAACTGGCGAACAATTAAATTGTCCAAGCCCGCACATATAAGTGAAGATTCAAAAAGGAAATCCAATTCTTCTAACAACTCACTGTCCCTTGAGCCAGACAGTCAAACGCACACACAAGCACAATATAACAACTTATATCATGAGTCTGCAAACCCATGGATTCAATGAACTCCTTCATTTTCATCTGGTCAGCAGTTGTGGATCATCCTCGCTCCGCGCGCAACCACCTCGATCAAATTACATCCTAATTCTAAATTACATGATAATTTAAATGAGGAAGCCTTATGGCGATTACATCAAGGAGGAAGGTAGAAGTACAATGGAATATGAGAGGGAGAGGTTCGCAGACCTCTATTTATTAATAAACAATAAACCACACAATAACATTCCACATCCATAATTAATGTTTGTCCATGACCACCATGTGTTTTAGTTAAACAAACCACACATGAATTGCACATCAAATGGCTAAAGAAATCTTTCGAAAATAATAATAATTTTGGTTTCAGAAAACCAGGAGCCAATCAAAATTGGGCTTAGAAATTTTCGAAAACAGATTTCATTAATTTTAAGCATGCTAATCTAAATCCTTATTTAAACAAGCAAACCAATCAAATGTTAAATAACCAATCACTACACATCAAATGTGCATAAAATCTAAAAGTAATGGCTTTAGAAATATTCCATGCTCAATTTGAACAATTCAAATAATTTAGAGTTAATCTAACAATTAGATTACATAAGGTTTAATCTAACAATTAGAATTAATTAAATTAACAACTTTTGTTAATTAATTAACAAAATAAACCTTAATTAGTACCCAATCAAAAAATTGAATTTATTAAAAATAGTAAAATCATATTTTACAGTTAATTATTAAATCAATTTCATGATTAATTTTTTTTTAAAAAAATTAACAGGGGCCCTTAAAGGGCTCAACCCTGTTGAGCCCCTGGCTCGAGCCAGGGCCGAGCTAGGGCTCAGCCAGGGGCCCGGACCCAGGCCCGCAGGCTTGGTCCGGCCCCTGGCTCGGACCCCTGGCCCGGGCCAGGGTCAGTCGGGCCGGCCCGGTCGGCGGCTAGGGAAACCCTAGCCGCCCGGCCGGGTAGCCCGAGGGTTCCTTGCTGTGCAGGGAACCCGATGGCGTCGTAGCCCCTTTGGGGTTCTTCTCCGGCGCCGGTCCGGCGATGGCCGGCCACCGGACGTCGACCATCGGCAGCGGCGAGCTCGCCGGCGACGTCCGGCCACCGGCGGTGACCTTGGGAGATTAAAATCCAGTTTTTTAGCCCCCTCTTTTCCCCCTAATTTCAGGTTTCAAAAACCCAAAACAAAGAAGAAAAAATCATGGCCGGCGATCCAAAAATCTCCAAAACACCGACAGCAACCTATTGCCAAGGATTGTAAGATCTTGGATCTTGGGGAAACACTTTTTAGATCATTTCAAAAACGCCAAGAACAGGGTGTTCTTCGTCCAACGAAAAACACGACGAAATAACCCAAAAAAAAATATTTTCTTCAGATTTAAATTGCGATCTCATCGCTGTGAACATCTCATGAACTCAAATCTTTCAAGAAAATAATTACTAGCATGGATTTAAATTCTAAAACCACAATTTTTAAAGACCGAAACGGCGAAAACACAGTGGAACCTGTCTCTGATACCACTGTTGGGATCGCTGTGTCTGGATCCGATGCTAAAAACGCAGCGGAATAAAAAAAAATAATATTCGAGATCGGATCTGTCCCGTTTCGATCCTAGAAATAAAACCGGAGTAAATCGAATTTACCTTGCGCGGATTCGAATCTGCATCCGTTTTCCGGTTCCGCCGAAGCGATGCCGCAAGTCGCGCAGATGCCCGACCTCTAGCGGTATCCACGCGGTTCTCATCGCGATGGATCGTCCTCGCTTCCTCGCTCGCTGCGGCGTTCGTAAATCCCGTCTAGCTGCGCTAATCCGCCGCGACATGCGGATTCGGAATCTTCGTCGAACGGAAGGTGGAGCAGTTGGGAACCGCACGCCCAGAAGAGGGAGAAAGGGAGAAAGAACGAATGACGGCTAGGTCAGGGTTGCTGTCCCCGGACGTAGAATCCGTTCTTTTATAATAAATCAGTTTGCGGTTTTTCATAATAACCCAGACTTATCCGAAATCCTGTCGGATTATCCATCGACTTGAAAACCATTTGCGTGTGACCCTTTAGGCCCAAATACCAGTCCAGTTAATAGCCCATTAAGTCCAGTAACCCTTTACTAACCCACTGAATTGATTAATATCCTTATATTCAATTAATCAGCTGAATTTAATGTCCCACAATAATTTCGGACGGACTGCCGATCACGTTGGATGCCAAGCAACATCGCGTGATCTTGGATGGCACTGGGGTTATCGCAACCTTCTATTAGAACCTTTCTATCATCGGTTAGCGTGCGGATGTAATCATTCATCCGTACAATGTTCCTGAATCGACCTAGGGCATGGTTTACTGTTAAACCCTATTTGGTCGATTCACTTGAATCAGATGCCGCTAATCTGAATCCGATAACTCCTTATCGATTACAGAGTTCGTCCTGGCCAGAGACTTTAAGTGCATCATTTCCGGAACATTCTCTCTCAAACTACCGAGAGCGGATGATCCCGTATTGAACACACAATTACCTTTGAGGGCATTTTCCTGAACCCGATCGCTTGACTTATTGATAACCCATGGTTAGGGATTCGTTCGTCAAGGTCAAAGCTCAGAAACCTACCAACAAGATATCTTTGGAGTCTCAGGTCCAAGGATCATCCACGTAACCGTGACAAATGAATCGAGCTGGTTAACAATGAGGTGATTACCATCCAGCGATTCATAGTCAGATCAGTTCAGTGAACTCATTCACCAATGAGTACCTATAGGTTCAGCATAGTGTCTCCACACAAGTGACTTATGGGATCAGTCACCCTCATCATATGAGCTGAAGTAACCTATACTAGTCTATCCGGATGTTCGATGTCCTATCTCAAACATCCTATGACTAGGAACAATTAAGAACATGTGTTTATAAGTCTTCGATCCCGTAATTATGATATCATCATAATCCGAAGACTGTTGCACATGTTTATGGACTTCATCGTGATACGATAAACACATATCGAATTAATTATACACAATGAATTATTGCCATTTATTAATAATATGAATAAGTACATAGTATCGGATTGACTTTGAGACCATCTAATACTAACATGGTTAACTTCAAACTAAGGTTGAAAAGTCTAAAATACATGTATTCTTTTCTCAATTATATCTCTCTTTTCATACATCCCTCATGATCTTTGTGTCTCTCTCCCTGGCATAATGTATCAATCAAAATAACTCTTTTATATAGGTATTTTCTTTTATATACTTATTTTTATGATTAAAAAATGAATATATGTTGCATCCTTGACAATGATTAATTGTAGGGACATGTTTTCATGTATTGTGATCAAATGAAGTTATTTTATAATAATCTAAACATAAGATAGACAAGTATGCAATTTAATATTTGAAAAAGATTTTTTAAAATCTCTTTTTTATTTAGAGTGCGTATTCATATGAATAATTGAAAACAACTCAAGAAAATTACATTCTAATGCCGTACATGAAAAATTAGTTCACACGACAATAAAATGCATTTTTTTAAATATATGCCCAAAGCTACTTGAAAACTATACATGAAAATGTAATTTTATAAAATTAAATTTATTAGTCATTGTTAAAATATATAAATATTAAACTTAGCTATAACTAAATTTACTTAATGGCCCGCTAACATGTGAACTAAATTTAATCAAAGGTTGTGCGGTCAGCTGATCGTTACGGGTAATCTCAAAAGTCAGACCAACTAAAGCTCCATTTGGTAACGATTTGGGGCCCTAAAGTTCGGAGGAATTCAGATTTTTTAAAATTGTCACGTCGTCATCTCTTGATTTCAAATTTTAGAATAATTATTTACTTTTTAGAATCTCATTTAAAAAGATAACGAGAACTTAAATTTGAAGGCACGTCAAATGATATTTTTGTCGTCATATTGTTCCCTTTTAAAAACTTTAGGAGAGTAAGTAAAAGAAAAAATATGTTACTTTTTAGAATCCTCATATTATCCTCTTATCTCATTTTCAATAAATTCGTCAGGAATCGAAAAGAGGTTTTTTTTCAATATGTAACAAAATTTAAATTCTTAAAGAATCCATCAACCTTTAATCGTTTGAAAAAAAAAATTATCCTTTTCAAATTATCGTCGAATCTAAAGACTCTAAATCTAAAGTATAATAATTACCAAACGAAGCCTAAGTCAGGAAAACCAACATGGATGCTCCAAACTGATTGATTATGACAAGAGTAATACTTGCTGCAACCCTCTGGCTAATGCCAACGGCAGCAGCCGTTGCACAGCAAGCCGGGTGGGTGGGTGACGATTTTTTATTTTTTTATTTTCTTCTCAATTTTTAAATTTTTTTTGAACATCCGATCAAAAATCAGTTCATACAAGCAAGTTGTTCGCGTTGGTCTTGACCCAACTATATAATTCTATTTAAAAAATAAAATTTGTATAGACCTCAATTTATGTGTAAAAAATAAAAAAAATTGTTTTAAAAAAATTATACAATCGAATTGGAGCTGACCCAACTATATTGTTCGATTTTTAATCAAACACTTCAAACAAATTTTAAAAATCTGAGAAGAAAAAATAAATAAAAAACCGTCACCCATCCACCCTAGCAATTAAAGACAAATTTGCAGTGATTGAGATGAATGGACATAGAAGAAGCAAGGAGCAACCATGTAAGTAACCAATGCACAGATTTGTGTAGTGGTTTGTCCAGTTCGCCAATACACCAGATGATCATTAATCCAGCATTTAATTCACCAACCTTCCTTCCAAAATAAAAACTCAAACCTTATTAATTGATCATGGTGTCTAATTCAGCAATGCAACCCACTGATTAATATGATAACTTACTAATATGCTAAGGTCATTGGTTTGATAGTTATATCTCCAAAATTAGTTGATATGGTGATCAGCACAGCAAACAAAAGAGAAATGATAGTAGAATGAATTATCCAGGATTATTTATATCATAATAAAGAACATTTTACTTTGATATTGATGTGTGATCCACTAAACAGAATAGACAAAATAAATAATTATTGAGTCTAAGATGGAATTACTTATTCTTCCTTATCTAAGAAATAAGAAATTTTGACATAGTATAACATATTCTGCCTATCAAATTGGAACTTATCTTATTATAAGAATAAAACTTGTTATTCTTCTCTTACTCTCCTATCAAAGTGCATGTAACTCAGACTTGTTTTAAGATGAAAGGACGAAGAGAAGATGAGAGTTTATTGTGGAGTAATAAGTGTTTAGGGTACGCTTCTTGGAGTCTTTGGCTCTCTTTCTCTGTCTCTTTTGTTGGAGTTCTTCCTTACTTGATAAACATAGATCTAAACGCTTGATTTTTTGAGCTCAGTAAATTGGTTGTTATGCTTTGCCTTATTTATATTTGACAAAATACTCATGCTCTTCATTGTGGCTAGATAATCGACATCTACAATAAAACCTGCTCATTTGCATCCTTAATCTCCCCTCGTGCAATCTTCATTTCTAAATGTAGGCTCTGTTTAAGAGGATATGAATAAAAAGGATCTAATTAGACACATTTATCATGAATCTATTTGCGAGAAATATATTTTTTATAAACTTATGTTTAGTTGTTCTATGCAAATATAATTGAATCTATGTTAAACCTGTTAAGATGTCTCCAACATCAATTAATTCCAGATAGGTTTATGCAGAACACTTTTATAAAGATGTTTAATAATTTATGACAAAATTATAGTAAATCTATTTATAACTATTTAATATAATATTATCATAAAAAGTAAAACTACAATAAATCTAAATGTACTACTGACTTGTGTCCAAATAAAGCTGTCAACTTATCTTGGTTTCTTTAAGATGCAAAGGTTCAAAATACACCAGACGAGGTGAGATTTTTTTACTTCTTTTCCTTTACATTTTTATGCTCCTATTCACATAGAGATGAAGTAAATTTATAATTTTTATTTTTGTACGAAAGTAACTTATTTTTAAATAATAACATAAAATGATAATATATAAAAAGTCTAAAGAAAAAATTTTTTTTTTTTAAATTTAAAATGACCACGACATCTTAACCAGCTACCCTAAATTTCACTCAAATTCCCACCCCAGCCCAGTGGGCCCCACCCACCAAGCACACGGAACGCCTAAACAAAAAATTGCCCTCCAACACAACATCTCTCTCTCCGTCCTTCCCTCCCCTCCTCTCTTCTCTCACGGGTTGCCGCAGCAGAACTCGAACTCGAGGCCACTGCCTCTTCTTCCGGCCTCACGCCGCCGGCGTCCTCAGGGCCGGCCGGGGCCCTTCCTCTCTCTCCGCCGCCATCCACCTCTCTCCGACGTAGGCGACCCATCTTCCCCTCGTCGTCTCGAGAGGCCTCTCCCTCTCTCCCTTCCTCTACTCCCCATCTTCTCCTCTCTCACCTCTTCCCAACCCCTTCCCCTCCCTCTCTCTGCTCCGTGCTTCTAGGGTTTTGCATCTTCCCAGTTTCCCAGGGTTTTCTTCCTCGCAATCTGTTTACTCCTCACTGGCTTCCCATACACAGGCAGGCCGCCGCTCTCTCTTCCGGCTTCTCTATTTCCCGAAGCCGGTGCTGGGGTTGCCGAAGCCGTCCTCCTCGCCACCGTTCTCCGCCCTCCCGCGCTTTGCATTGTCGTGCTCGCGAGGTATCTTTGAACTTTCTGCCCTCGTTTCGCTAGCTATCTCGTCTTCCCAATGTTGCCGTCCCTCTCTCCCTGTTTCCTGCTCTTTCTAGGGTTTTACCTTGTTCAATCTTTGTTTTTGTCCCTCTTTCTTCCTCTCTTCTCTTTTTCTTCGCTGATTCTCTTTTTTTGGTTATTGCGGTTTCCTCTTGCTGTATTACGGGCAGGCATTTGAAAATTTCCCACCTTTGAAACTGACGGAGCTATGTCTCAACCGGAGGAAGCGGGTACAGGGGCAGTTCAGTTTGCCTGGGGTGAAAAAAGGGGGCGTGGGAAGGAGAACGTGCAGTTTTATGGTTCCTTTACATATGATAGTGAAGACTACTCTCTGTATGACTGTGTGTACCTTTACCACGACGGTGAACCGGAGCCCTTCATTGGCAAGATTGTGAAGATGTGGGAGCAACCCATTCAGAAAAGGAGGGTGAAGATTCTTTGGTTCTTCCGGCCCATTGAAATCCGTAACTTTTTGGGAGAGTGCGAGGAACCTCTCAGGAATGAGTTATTCTTGGCAACTGGAGAAGGCACTGGCGTTTCCAACGTCAATCCTCTGGTAACTTTTTGTGCATACTTATCTTATTTAGCATATGCTAGTCCTGTGTATTTTCTTCATGCCCTCATGTTTACGCATCTCTAGGTTTCATTAATTACTTTTGGCATCCTACACATCCCAACATCTTGGACCTGTGTTTACTACTGTTTTGCCTGCGGCAAAGGCAGCCTCACAGTGTGTACACATTTGTTCACAAAGAAACATTTTCCCCATTGTCGTTCTTCTTGTTATGTCCATACGGTAAAATCCTTAGTTATCATCATATCCCTGTTTGTGTAATGGAAAATTGCATCCTCCTATGATGCAAACTATGTCATATGTTGCTCATACAAACTTGGTAAGTTTTACTTATAGTGACATCAAATAAGTGCATGCAAAGGTCTTGGAATGTCTTACCGAGTAGGAGAAAGCAGTACTTGAGACACGATCATTGTTATTTTTGGAATAAAATTTGTAGACACACAATCATGATAAAATAAAAAAAAGGGAAAATGCAAGTGCTTGTCAGAAGCTCCACGTTGGCTTTGTTTGGTATATTACTATCTGGTACCTTTCACCGTTGAAAGTTTCTGGTGGCTGATTTTAGTTCGACTTCTTGAAACCCACCTTTAATAGCTTGTTGGATTTTATATGTTGCTACAACGGTATTTTCAGTTAAACCCTGATAAAAGTTTCATCAAATGCTGTCCTCTAGCCTCTAGCAACAAGGTAATAGTTGTATCTTTCCTAAGTGATGCTATTATCTTGTATGTGCACCCTGTATGATTTATTGGCATCTGTTCGAGCTTGATCTGCCTTCCATCACACAGAAAACAGGATGCATGCTCTCAGTAGGTTGTGCTGTCACTCTGTTAGATGGAAATTTTACTAGTTGATGTAACCATACTAGTCATCATTGAGACATCTTCTGAATTTCAGACTTCAGACAGACTTTGTTTGGTTATTTCTTTTTATCATTGAGTTTACTTCATTTTTTAGTTTTTTGTAACCTCCTGACACTTTTTTGCTAGAGGGTAAACATTGATTTTTGGATAGGAAAGTTGTCTTGACAGACAGGAAACAGTTTTCATGTTATGTATATAGATAAAAAATTTCCAGGTTTTTAGCATTGATATGGAATCATGGATTTCTTGGGGTGAGAGCATTCCACACATCCTGTACATGTTATAGACTAGATATTTGACTGTGAACGTGGGCAGCTGCTATATGGAGAACTTTTCTCAAACCCTTCAGACTTGGTTTTCCAAATCCTAGGCTGGTTCAGATCAATGTGATCAGGCTTCTTTACTATGTTGTCACCATTTTTGACATCATTGTCATCATCGTCAACTTTGAATCTATAAATCAGATAGATAAGAAAACCTACTTGATGGTGGAAGTCTTTCTGATGATGATTCCATTATCTATTTAGATAATTTATGCTAAAGTGTACAATTAGCTAAAATTCTAGTAATGTTCCGGTCAAATATGTAGGAGGGTTGCCTTTCAGCTTGTTCTTTAGCCTTGATTGCCACAAGTATAATGATTCACAAACTGATTTAGGAAGCAATTGCTGGCAAGTGCAATGTCGTGTGCATTTCAAAGGACAAGAGAAATCCACAGCCTTCAGATGAAGATGTGAGAACAGCTGATTACATCTTCTATCGTACCTTTGATGTTGGAAGCCACATCATATCCGATAAGATCGGAGACAACATTGCTGGAATTGAAGGTAGTTGCCTCCATTTCTATTTCTCTTTCTTGTTACCCTATTTTAATATGAAGATTTAATATGTCTGTAGAATCTTCGTGTGATTTTTCATTTATCTGATGTGAAGTTCATCATGTTTCAGCTAAATATATTTTCAGTTGGAAAGAGATCTTGAACAATTCAGTCGGAGACGGGAGGTCCGACAAGAATGGGACAAGTAATAAGTCTCCCCAACCGGCGAACCTAGCACCCGAAGCTGATCAGAGTGTAGACAAAAGTCTTTCGGGTGTGAAGGCCATTGCAGAGTCTGAGCCAGCATTACATACAGATACAAGGAAGGCTGGCCTTCTGGATGCACTTGATGAGAGGCCCTCCAAGAAAATAAGGCTTTCAGATTCTGCTAAACCAACTGAATACTTTCAAAAGAATGGCTCTAGTGTACGAAAAGAAGAAGTCATTTTAGATGAGATTGATAAAAAGTCTTCTGCAGATGTAAGAAGAGTTTCTTTAGACAAGACTTCTGCAGATAAAACAAAAGTTTCTTTAGATAAGACTTCTGCAGATGTAACAAAAGTTTCTTTAGATAAGGCCAAATCAAAGCATGATGTTGATTTAGTGCGGCTCGATAAAGGGTCTGCTGGGAAGTCGAAGCTTGATGCAATAACGGGCAAATCTTCTGACGGATCTTTTAGAATGCCTTCTCTCGGTCTTGTGAAGGAGCAAAAATTTACCAGTGAGGCTGTGGTAGTGCCCAGAAAGCCAGAGTTGGTAAGAATATTTGGCAACATATCTTCATATTCATTTAAGCAGATGTCTGCATGTTGAACTTTTGTTGACCACTTGACCCCAACAAAAAGATTAAAACTTTACAATTCTGTCTTTTTGGCCATAAGAGTTTTTGGTGCTAGATAGAACTATCTTTTCTTCCATGGTGTTTTCCTTTTTCCTCGGGCAACATGTGAAGTTTATGTTGTGGTACCATTCACTACAAAAAACTGTATGAAGTTTGTGCAATACATTTCCATTTCTATGTGTATTTTTCTTTAATTATCTTATGATGGTTCTTTTTCACTTGTAGCTAGGATATTTTGTTTTAGTTTGCCCTCAAAATTTTCATTAAATGAATCTCTCTCTGTCTCTCTTTCATATTCTTTCCTCTCCTCTACATGTTATTTCACATTAAACTCTTTGTTGGTGGTTAACCTAAATGGTCACTTCCAGGCAGAAATGATCATTACCCCGTGATGGGCTATTATTATATTCATGTTGGGACAAGTTCCTTTAATTATGATGGAAAAATTATTCCTCAAGGTAATAATTTTAGGTATCTAGGGTCTATTGGCCTAGAGAACGGGAAAATTCAAGAGGATGTTGCACATAGATCTAAGACAGTTTAGATGAAGTTGAAAAGCATGTCTAGAATCCTATCTGGTCGTCATATGCATTTAAAGCATTTATAAAGTTTTACAGAACTGATGTGACTTGCTATACTGTATGGAAATGAGTGTTGGATGGTGAAGAATGACCACATAAAAATGTCTGTGGTGGGGATGAGGATGTTGAGATGGTTGTATTACTCGTGTAGAAGACTAACAAAGACATGATTCTGAATGAGTGTGTACATGAGGACTTGGGACTGATTCTAATCGGCATTAAATTGGGGAAAATAGGCCCAGGGAGTTTGGGTATGTGCACTGTCGTGGAAGTTTAGTGTCAATTAGAAGGTGTGGTCTAATTCAAGTGGAAGATGGCAAAAGGACTTGGAGAAAGTCTAAAATGAGATGATTCGATGCAAGATGTCTTTTCTAGGTTTAACCTTGAATATGGCATTTGGTAGAATATAATGACGGGACATGATTCTTGCCACTAACCCCAAATAAATGAGAAAAGGGTCCGATAATGATGCGCATGACGATATACTTTCCCCAAAAAATGATGAAGATGATGGCATATAACAGAGTTACTCTGCAAGGCCACTTAAAATATCTAAGCTTCATAATTGAAGAGGAAAATTATAGAAAAAGATGCTGCTCCAGATTATAGTGGTTTTGTGGCTAAATTGGAGAGTGGCGTCTGTAATACTTTGTGGTCATCATTTTCTGATTAGATTAAAGTGAGTAGTATGTTAAACAACAATTGGACTATCTGCTTGTGTGTTGTAGAATATTGAGCTACTAAGAGTTAGAGAGAGCTAAATTGGCACGCATAGCTAAAATGAGAATGTTAAATAGATGTGGGAAATCAAGAAGGGATCTTATTTCTTACCAAATGATTTTACTGAAGAAACACTGAGAATAGCGATAGGGAATATGGTCTATTAAGGCCATTTTAGGTGGTTTGGATATGCATAAAGAAGACTGATGTGAGTATCTGCTTCAGATACATGATAACCATTTTTTAAGGGTTGTAAATGAGAAGATGAGGATTTTAAAGTGCTTTGATTGGGGCAGTAACGAGAGGAAATTATAAAATGACAAAAAGTGAGAGCATGTTCAAGTGTAAAGGAAAAATGGCCAACCCCCTCTACAAAAAACCACCAAAAGATATGCTCTCCACCAGCTCCTCTAATAAACAAAGGTAGAAGGGCTGAAACAAAAGCACCGAAATGGTGCAATCTCAGCATGACGAAGATAAATATCATACATGATAGAGTGCAATCGCTGGATATGACACATCTCTGGTTTAATAAGTTTGGGTCTTTCGAATGACTACGATGATGATACTTTTATTGGATGCCTTTGGAGATGCAATATTATCTGTAGTCTCTGCTTTCTGTCTGCTGCTGTTCATCTTCTTCTCCAGAACTCTTCTTCACCTCTGCTTACAAAGCTTTAGCAAAGTCTCTTGTGCTATGTGATGGCTGGTACGCATACATGCCAGGGTGGCCTTGGAATTATCCTAGAGGGGGCACCAAATGGGTATGTTCCTCAAACTAAAGCATGAAGGATGCCCACCAAATCTTCCTTCCATCTTTCTTCTGTTTTACCTCCTCTTGGTGACCCCTTCTGATGGCTTCTTTTCTGTGAAGGGTTCTGTCATTGAGTGAGTTGCTTCCATCGAGATTAATTGAGATTTTGCCATGACAATTTTCTTGAATGATAAAAGTCAAACATGAAGTGGCAATTGATGGTCAGAAATCTAATGCAAAACACCCGACCCTCAAAATACTCGCTCCAATAGAGGTACATATTCTCGTGGGATAAACTGCCCCGACCCCTCCTCATCTGCCTCTCCAAACCACCACCTCCCAACAACACCCCCCCACCCCCCCAAAAAAAAGAAAAAAAAAACATCTGTGTGTACTGGGTACCTCAATTCATCTATATATTTTCACTTTATTTTTATTTTTTGCTATTTTTATTGTGTCAGAGGTCAATCTCCTGAACTAGAATATTTTCTTCTGCCCTTTTGGGAGATTCTAGAATTTAAGGTTCTAGGTGAAGTTAGTCTATAGATTTCATCCAATGAGAGTAAAGTTTTATGATGGTTATGATGTTAATGATTTTCCCCTAGATTAATAGTGTTAATTGATATGATCATGAAGGGAAATTAATCAAATGATATCATGCTTTAGAATGCAAATAACCTTCATTTAGAGTATTTTTATACGATCATTATGTGTGATCATTATACTGAATGTCATTGCTCTTATTTGATGTATTGACTATGACGGAACATATTCCTCCTTGAAGTTTTTTGTCATCTTTGTTCTTTCTGTTAAGTGGTGCAGTTACTTTTGGACATCAAACACTCTGATAACACTTTTCTGCGCTTTTCATTCACAGGATACAAGCAAATGGTTCACCGGCCTTGTGAGTTGGCTCTCCTTACTCCCTAGTGATTTTCCATATGAACTACTTTTGTCTAATGAAACGATTCAGTTTTCGCCATAGCTTTCATTATGTAACAGCTCTGTAGCTTTCATTACGTAACAGTACAATCATCTTTTATGGAAATTAGCACACAATGATTTTGTCATCTGAAGAAAATCCTTAGACCTGGCTACTGAAGCAGTTTTTCATATCATAGTCCAGATTTGGATGTTTCAGTACTATTTTACCATTGGCAAGTATCAACTGTTTGGATGTTAGGTTAGTAATGTCTATTATAGCTTGACACTGTGAATCCTTTTTACTCTGCGTAAGTCAGATAGACTAAAGTGGAGCAGAACTACACGCCTTACAACAAAGTATCCAACGCCCAACAAAACATGTTTTAGCTTGCGTGCTTTGGGTAAATGTTAAATGCTACCATTATTTAGTAGCAACTTCAACAACATATTAATTTATGTTTGTTTTGTAAGGATGGTGTTCTCCAATGGATATCTAGTGAGAAAACCTTTAATGGAGATCGCAAGGTCTAGTGGCTGATTCTTCATGCAACTCTTTGAATTGGCTGGGGGAAGATTGCATCTTCAATCAGTAAGGGAGAATGTATGGAGCTTGTGGTTTCAGTTGGAACTGACTAGAGTGGTCCAAGCTGTTACGTAGGATGAAGGTCCAACAATCTCAAGGAGTATTTTCCACATCGGGTTGTGGCCGTGATTTAAAAAATCAGCCAATTTGGTTTGGAACCATGTGAACTGGTTGGGCTGGTTCTGTTATTGAACCAGACAGTTCGATAGTTAAATGATAAAAATATAAAATATCACATTAAAACATCCTAAAGCAGTGTTCAGGGTCTGAAGAACCAGCCTAAACCAGGTGGACTGGTCCTTAGTAACAAGTTTAAAATCCGTGAACTGGTATAAGATTGGCTTAAAACCTGATATTTGGATCACTTTCTTTAGGATCTCACTTTTAAATTTAATTCATGTCGATTTCCACTTCTAATATTAAAAATGGTATAAATCACTTTTTGACCTATTCGGCAAAACTGTCATAATTTTTAAAAATTAGGTGGACATGTTCGGCTATTGTTGGTGATGTGAGGAAAACTTCCATGATTCCACAAACTCGAATTAGTAGTGTTGGTGACTTTCACCACCTTCTATAGTCAGGTTGCTTGTCTGGTTGCCTTTTGAATGCGGGAGTTATATTACCTTTCAAGCATTCATTATCCAGGTTCTCATGACTTTGAATCATGAGTCATGTCCTGGTGGGTTATTGTCACCTTCTAGATATCCATGGCAGTCTTCTAGGTAACTGATAGCCTTGAGTTTCCTACAGCATGCTGCTGCATATCTTTAAATATGTGAACAGCAGTAGTTGCAATCACGTTCTGGTTGCTCTGGAAGGTGGGCATCAGCTTCCTTGTAACCTGCAGAGACACCAACCACATCATCATCATGCATTTTCTGCTAGACTTGGAATCTTATGTTCTTTGTATTTGCCAGCATAGCCATGCAGAGTGACTCCACAATAGGTGGCAAAATAGAGGATTTCTTCTTGTGCTTCTCACACTTCTTAATGCAATGACAAAGTTTATGACATGATTTACAAAAGCTCGGAACATAAAAGATATTTAGGAGATTGCCATGGTGGGATGACAATGTAGAAGAAAACATGCAATATATGCTGCATTATTGATCAAGTACATTCTTCCATTGGAGAAGGGATAGATGAGAAGAAACTAGACTTGCATTTATGGTCTTTTGCCATTCAACTGACACTATTTGGTCAAAAATTCTAACAATGATAAATGAGAAATGTGGACTTTTTTATATTTGAGTAATAATTGTTAGTTTTTTTTTCATTGCTTAGGAAGTCATCCCTTCATCTTGTCTTTTCAATTGTTTTTGCAGCCTTGGGAGGACAGAATGTGGAAAGCTCATGAGCAAGGAACTCTTGTGCTGCTTGAAAATTTTGATATAGCTTACACTTCAGAAGAAATAGAGGTATTTGCCAATGGGCTGAGGTTAAAGCTATCCCTTTTTTTGAAAGGATTTGATAATATGTTGTTCATGCTGCGTAGCCTGTTATTTCCTGTGCTTATTACACATTATCCTCTTTTATGATCAGAATTCATTGTAGCTAATACTTTTATTTTATTTTCTCTTTAGAAGTCGGTTATTTACTTTTTTTGAAAGTGGATGGTGGTGATACGGCAGAGTGTATTAAATTAGAAGTTAGCTTACACTCTTGTACTTGGTAGTTAGTTGTTGCACCTTCTATAGTTGTGTGTGTATTGGACGGTTTATTTTTTCTTTAAGGAATATGGAAGGTAATTTTGGTGGATTTGAGGATTTGACTTGTCTTTGGCCAGTAGGATTGGCAATTTAGGCCTCTTAAGTTTGACCACCCTCACCGATCTAGACCAATGTTAATAGCTTTGTCTTTATTGGAAAAAACCCTTGATTGGAGTACCTTGATGATGCCCCAAGAAATACGTGTTGGTATCAGCTGATACTACCAACCATTGCATGGATAGAGGGAGTCAAATCCCCACATGAGCACCCTTGTAATATTTCTAAGCGAGAACCTCCTGCGGCTGGTCAGACCCTTCAAAGCTGAGCTTCCATAACTACTTGGATATTCCTGATATCTAGCCCCCCTTCCTGCTTACTCTAGCAAATCCTGGCCCAACTAATGTCATGCCGTCCCTTAGTATTCTTGCTAGAGCCGTGCCAGAGGATCTTGCATTGAATAGAGTCCATCCACTTAGCGACCGCTTTGGGGATGTGGAAAATAGAGAAGTACATAGGGATAGAAGAGAGGACAGCATTACATAGAACCATAGTTTAAAAAGTCTTGAGGTGGTCGTGAGGCACTTTGCAAGAGCCTCATGAGGTGTAGCCTTGAGGCATAATGAGGCGTAAGCCTCACTAGCTTACTGAAGTAATCTTTAAAATATCACAAAAATTTAAAACCATGCTGATTTTTCATGTACTATTGCCATCTCAACTCAATGATAGACTGTGGAACTGGACTATGGGGGTGAAAGTCTTGGACTAGTAGTTGGCATTGAAGCAATAGGTCTCACCATTGTTGCTGTCTCCTTTGGTGTTAGAACTTGGAAGTAGAAGAGTGGGCTTGGTTCAAATTCTTTCATTTTCTTTATCTAATAGATTGGCATCATTGAATCATCTTTAGAGGAGGCATAAGCCTCACATCCACCTGAAAACATGTTATTGACTCACCGTTTCAAGGTGTAAGCCGCATGTAAACAGCTTGAGGCGCATGCCTTAATTACACAAGGCATAAGCTTCAAGTAAACAGCTTGAGGTGCATGCCTCAAGGCATTTTTCTAGTGCCTCGCCTTAAGGCGTAGTAAGCCTTAGTGCCTTGAGGCGCTGCCTTTTAGAACAATGCATAGAACCAATTTGACCCCATAAGATAACAATTTCGCTTTCCAGCCTGTAAGTCTTCGCTCCATCCTTAGAGTAACAACCTGTATCCCTAGCAACAATGGCGCCTCCAGAGAAAGGAAGACCCAGGTAACAGAAGGAAAGTTGCCCACGTTACACCCTAGGAGTCTCGCAGCCTTCAGCCACTCTATTAGACTCCACGTCGACGTTTACAATGGAAGAGTTAAGAAGGTTAACCTTCAATCCAAATGCCACCTCAGGATGGTGAAAAACTGTCTAACAAAAAAAGTTGCTCCTCACCAGCTATGAAGAGAACTGTATCATCAGCATATTGTATATGTGTGATTTGTTCATTTCGCCTATGTACATAAAAACCTGAAATGAGCCCTTGAGCCTGAGAACTGTCCCACATCCTGCTGAGAATCTAGAGACACCAAAATGAAAAACCTGAGATAGGATCCCCTTGCCTCACTTTTTTGCCACTGTAGAAGAAACGGGTGGGTTAGCCGTTACCGAGGACAGCAAACCTGGCAGAATGGATGCATTCCCTGATATGCCATACCATCGTCACTAAATGCTATGGTTAAAACACAAAGAAGGCAACTTCGATTCACTCTATCACATGCCTTTTCAAAGTCAATCTTGATTTATGTTATCAAAGGCAGCGGAGGCGACCACCTAGGCGACGAGGCAAGGCAAGGTGTTGGTAAGACGCCTTGCTTTGCCCTTTGTTGCCTAGGAGATCGTTTGAATTACTCAAGGCCGAAGGTCGCCTAGGTGCACTTTTGCTGCTTTCAATGCCTTGCAGTGCCTTGCCTGGCCCTAAGGCCCATTCGGCCTGACACAAAGACCCATTGGCCCATGTTAAAAAGGTCCTACACACATCTGCATATAGAGCCTGACCTTGGGCCCCCCAATTGAAACCGTACCTCTCTCATCTTCCCCTCCACGTGAGCCCTAATAGCTCCCTCCACACCCTCCTTTGACTGTACATCCTACGGCGATGGCAAGCGAAGGCTCTGGGGACAGTGGTCGTTGATCTTTGACACGTTGTCCAGTGACTCTGGTGCTCCTCTTCCTCTATGAGGTAAGCTCCTCTCGCTCTCTACCCTTCACTTTTCTCTGTGTGTGTGTGTGTGAAGTTACAAAGGGCTCCCAAACCTCATATCTTCACGATGAAATGGGCCCGAAGCCCCGCCTATGTGTGTGCGTGTCTCTCTCTCTCTATGTCATAGGGACATTGAGGGCCCGAAGCCCCCCTCTTCCCCCACTCTCTCTCTCTCTCCTTCTCTCTCTCTCTCTCTCTCTCGGGCCTGAAGCCCTCTTCCCCGTTCAGTGACATTTACATGGAGAGAAGCATAACAAAGAAGGGCATTAGCTGATAAATTTTCATTTATGGTGTTTTTATTTAGCATCAAAATTTGTATGAATTTGTTGATTACATGTTGATTTGATTAAATTTTGTTTCAATTTGGTGAATTTTAAACTTATTTGGTTATATTTGAGTAGACGAATAAGTCATTTTGTATGATTTTTATGTACGCTTTTGACATTTTTAATAGTATATTTAAATATCTGAATTTTTATATTTTTTAAGTAAATGTCGGCTCGAATGCCCAGGCTGTTGCCTAGGCGTTTGAGGCTGAGGCAACCCCCTGCTCGCCTCATGCCTTTGAGTATATAGATCTAGCTTACCCAACCAAAGCTACATTGTGTTTTCATGGCATCAATACACTCATGAGTCAACTATGAAGCCCTACTGAATCTGCCTGCCTTTGGACTGAAAGAGACTAGGTTGTTGATGACCTTTCCAAGCAAGAAGCCAACATCTTGGTGATCACTTTAATGCACTCTATTCAACAAGCTAATGGGCTGGAAATCATATAGGATTGTGCTTCTTCCTTCTTAGAGATAAGGACAAAAAGGGTCTTTTTTAAATTTGCAAGATAAACGTGGCCCTCCTACAATTGTAGAACTGTAGATAGCAGATCCGCCTGCAGGAGATCCTGACAATGCTGAAAGAAGATGAGAGAAAACCATCCAGGTCCAGAGCCTTATCACTAGGAAGGCTAAACACTACCCGTTGTACCTCCTCCAATGAGAAGGGACTAGAAAAGAATTCCCTCTGATTGGGATCCAAGGAAGGGAATATCCCTAGAAGAAATGAAGGTGTGCACATGTCCTCTTCCGAGCAGAGAGAAGAGAGGAAATCAAGTGCAAGGCTCCTAATCTCCTCCTTGCCTCGAATCCGTTTGTCGCTAATGACAAACTCCTTTATAGTATTCCTCCTATCATGGGAAGAGGCAAATCTGTGGTAGTTAGCAATATTGCATTTCGCTTATTTGTCCCGTCTATCTCTAGACCTTTGACGTTAGTAAATCACCTCTTTAAGCAGAACCCACTTTATTTTGCCTTGAGACAATCCCTATAAGCCCTGTCAGCAGATAAGAGCAGCCCAACCTCCTCAAGGAGATTATAAACTCTCAGTCCAAAGAAGGGTATTGGCCCAAGCCTCTTGCGGAGGAATGTGCCTCTGGGAACCCCATTGGGACAACTAGATTCTTAGATTCTTTAACTTCTTGATTAATCTAGCCGTAGCAGAAGACCCTCTAACATCCTTTGTCAAGATGCCCCTAACAAATTGGAGAAGACCTTCCTCTTGAAGCTAGTATTTCTCTAGAGTGTTTGACCCATTCTATTACTATTAGTCTTCAACAAGATAATGATGCGGGACAACTATCGACAAGGACTCGAACTAATGTATGGATCCAAGATCAACGTGAGAACCGCAATTAATAGGAAATAACCACCAAATATCCCGCGTGTCCATGAGGACAACTACGTAACTCTAGCGCAAATAAGCTCGGGAATCGTCCACTCGCAAATGTAAAAACAAATAGGACCGTCGGTCGTGAGAACTATCGAAGTGCTAGGGTGATAGTACCATGTTCAAATGTGCTCAAATTGGACGACGGGTGGGTCCTCAATCTCACAATCCGGCAGCAATAGATAAGCAAATAGTTAGGATCCTATCTCACGTGCACGGGAACAAATTTAACCATATACTAAACAACAAATTGAATGGGATGAGAGCCAATCCGAACTAACCGACCCACTGTCAAGTGGGGACCACAACTCCGGAGGGAAAAGACCCCGAGAGGTTGCTGGCGACTGGAACCACATGAAACGTTTGTGGAATGCGGATCTGGTGCAATTGGCGCACTGGTCCGGACCTTGCGGTGCTGTGGCGAGTTCTTGAGGGGTGTGTGGCTGGCAGCGCGGGGAGCGGGAAACGCAATCCCCCACGCGTGGACGCGGAGGGCGAGGGACGTTGGCGTCGAGGCAGGCACGTGGGCTGGCGCGAGCAGCGAGGCTGGCGCGTGCGGGCCCTTGCTCTGGGCGCTGGACGCGAGGTGGCGGTGTCGGGCGGGAAGCGGCATGGCACGGGCGACAAGAGGCAGGCGGGCGAACATGCATGCCACGACACGTGTCGTGGAGGGCGCCGGCTTGGGGACGTGTGCGCGCCGAGGACGGCACGGGCGACAACGTTCGGTAGCGCGAAGGCCACCAGCTGGTCGCGTGGAACTGGTGGGGGCGCGGCAGGGGCACTTGGCCGCGGGCTCGGTGGGTGGGCCTGGGGCGTGTGGCCCAGGCGCCTAGGCACATGGATCACCGGCGCCTTGGCGTAGCAGGATTTGAAAGAAGAGCGGGGAGAGAGGAGATAGAGAGAGAGAGAGAAGGTTGGCGAGTGCGTAGGGAAGGGGGAAAACAACATGAGACGAGGAAGGAGAAAGGTGGCGTAGGGAGAGAGAGAACGAAGAAGAAGACAAAGGGGGAACATGGGAAGGGTTTCACACCCCACTGCACGTTCTCATACGCACACCGCGCCTGCAAGTTTTCTTTCTCATTTAATCATCAATATATTTCCCACGAGGGGATACAAGCCTATAAATAGAGTATAAACCCTAGCTACTAATGACAAAAATAACCAGAACCTAGATAAATACAAAATTCGTGCATGAAATTACAAGAAAATAGAAAATGATAATTGGGCCTCAAAACGGGCCGTACATGAGTCCAACTGTCCCTCCAAAATGATAATACTAATCAGTCCTTAAATAAGCCATCGTCGAGCCACAAAGACGTTGGAATCGCTGCTGACGTCCTCCTCCGTCTATAGACGTGGGCCGGGGTCGAATCGGATCCGCGCACGGGTGTCCTCACTAATCCTTCCTGACTGGGAGGAACTCGACCATGTCGAGTATGGGTCTCCCCACTCTGATATCGCTTCAGAAGGTCCGGGTCGATCTACTGTAACTCCTCGCGCGTAATCCACGTGTCCTCAGTAGGCGGCTGTCCTCTCCAGTGTACCAGATAGCGCTGATAGGCCCCATCCCTAGAAGTAACAACTTGCTCGTCCAGTATATGATCAATATGCTCTTGCTGTGCTGGTAGGGAGGTTGGAAGTGGATACTCAGGGGTAGGGTCGCTCGCAAGGGAAGTAGAAGGCTCAAACGGGTCACTAGGTATCACTGTCGGGTCCCGGTAGGCCACCAAATCTAAGACATTGAACGTGTTGCTGATGCCATAATCCGAGGGTAGATCTACCACGTACGCATTCGGTCCAATCCGTTTCAGTACTTTGAAGGGCCGGCTCTTCAAGCTTGCAGCTTCTTGACGATTACTGAGGGAAACCGTTCAGGTCAAACCCTGATCATCATGTAATCGCCTTCATGGAACTCCTGGGATCGCCGATGTGCATCTGCCATTTGTTTGTAGCACTCATTGCTGATCTCGATGTGACGACGAATATCCTCATCCATACTCCTAATGTGATCAGCTAAGGATTGTGCAGACTCCGACGTGCGGGACTGGATGGGCAATGAAACGTGGTTTATGGGTCTTCTAGGCCTATAACCAGTAACAATCTTGAACGGACAGTTGCCTGTAGACCTATTGACTGAGCTATTGTATGCAAACTCTGCCTGCCATAGCAGCGGCCTTCGGTCAATGAAAAGCTCCCTTCTGAATGCAATCAGTGATCGGAGCTATAATAAAGTTGAATCCGCGAATAAATCGACGGTAGAACGTCGTCAAACCGTAAAAACTCTGCACATCATGGATAGATTGCGGCTCAAGCCATTCTACCATCGTTCTGATTTTCTCAAGATCTGCGGAAACATCATCAGATGAAACGATAAACCCTAAGAAGATCACTCGGTCAGTCATTAAAGTATACTTCTTAAGGTTCCCTTACAGACTCTCGTGACGAAGGATTAGACACACCTGCCGAAGGTGCTCCAAATGATCCTCCTTAGAACGGCTGTAAATGAGGATATAGTGAAAGTACACAACAAAAAATGTACCAATGAAAGGTAGTAGTACTTGAGTCATTAGCCACATAAAGGTACTAGGAGCGTTGTATAGGCCAAAGGGCATGACCAACCACTCGTAAAGCCCATCCTTTGTCTTGAAAGCCATCTTCTATTCATCTACAAGTCTGATCTAAACCTAGTGATAACCACTGTTTAGATCGATCTTTGAAAACACAGTAGCTCCCGCCATCATATCAAGCATATCATTAAGGCGGGGAATGGGGAAGCGATATCTCATAGTGATGCGGTTGATTGCGTGACTATCTACACACATCCTCCAAGTGCCATCTTTCTTTGGAGCTAAAAGTGCGGGAATGGCGCTAAGGCTCATACTTGCACGAATGAAGCCCCTTGTTAGGAGTTCTTCAACCTGCCTTTGAAGCTCAGAATGCTCAGTGGGATTCATGCGATAGTGCGGTAGGTTGGGTAAAGTAGATTTCGGAATTAGATCGATGGCGTGCTAGATATCACACATAGGTGGTAAACCTTTTAGAAGATCCTCAGGAAAGATATCTTGAAATTCCTAAAGAAGAGAGGTGACCTCAGTGTGGTGCTCACTCGGGGTCTCGGCAGTAACCTCTCTAACCGCTAAAAGAAATACATGCTCACTCTCAACCAAATCATGCTCAAGCTCCCTGGTAGTAATAAGTTGTAAAGTCACAGTGGAAGGTGCGCCAAGGAGGGAAGGCTCGCGAGTGCTGGTGATGCCCGATCGTCTGCATAACTCACTGTCTGCAACTCGGGCTGGGACTCCTCTAGATCCATATCTCCAATAACTAAGGATCTAGACAGGCATTGAGACATGTAATGTCTAAATCCCTGACATCTGAAGCATCGCCCACAGGCTCTGGTCTCCTGGGAGGACTCACCCACAGCTGGGGCTTTCCCCTTATCCTCCCGTCTGGGTGGAGGGGCTCCCATAGGTGGACGGATTGGGTGTGCTGGTAAGGTGGGCACAAGGTCCCTCTGGGAAAAACGAGGGCGAGAGGGTGAGTCCTGACGACTAGGATCAATAGGTCTAAAAGCTGGACCCCTCTGTGGTACTCCCGGTGCGGCGCGCTGATCAAGAGGTCATTGATAGGTCGGCCTAACACGCGGGGGTGACTTCACCTTAAGATCAAACTACTCTATCTCTCTCACGACCTGATATACACGGCCTAGACCCTTCTGAAAACGGGAAAGAGTCAACGCACTCTCCTCTCGAGGCCCACATCTCACCTGGTACTCATCGAACTCGGCAATGTACTAAGAAACAATGTGAGTACCTTGAGCGATGTTCTGCCACCTATCAATGAGGTGGTGGCGATAAGTCGGGAGAAGGTACTTCTCACGCAGTTTAACCTTCATGTCTTCTCACGACTCGATGGGTTCTTGCTGATGTTGCTCAAACAGGTCCTCTACATTCGACCAATAAGTCTGAGCTTGGCCTGTCAACTTCATCATGGCGAAGTGAGCTCGCCGGGCGTCAATCATACTTATCCAATCGAAATGGCGGTTCATGTTAGCTTCCCAGTCAAGATAAGCCTTCGGGTCCAAGGACCCGTCAAAGGTGGGAGCGTCCGCATGAGCGGCCCGACGATCATCTAGGTCCCTCTGGACGTGATGGGGTGTCCGCTCCTCCTCAAAATCATCTCGATCGTCCGGATCATCTCGATCCCTCGGTCACCTCGATCATATCGCTCAGTTCGTTCAACTTGATCGCGGCGATTAGCACCATCATCCTGGTCGCGCGGCCTATTCTGCCTCATAGGCCGACGCTCCATAATCTGATCAACCAACTCATGACGTGGATCATAATCCACCCCGTCATCGGCAAGTCGCCGCTCATCGGCCGGGTTAGCTCTCGAAGGAACCTCCACATGTGGGACAAGGTTGGCCGGGACAGGATGCCAAGGATGATGTGGGCCGGGTTCGAGTCCTGTCTCTTGACAGCCCGCACCAGACCCGAACCCTGAGCAAGAACCCTTGGTGCACCCATGAGGCCGGCTATATCCTGAATCGTACGCTCAGAATCGTCGACTCTGTTCTCCACAGAACAAATCGTTTCCCAAACTCCCAAAGCGCTGGTCCCAACCATCCATACGGTGCATGAGCTGGCTAACCAACTCGGCCATATCGGGGACATTCGGGGACCCCGCGTGCAAACCTGACACTGGTGCAGACATGTGGAAATCTGTTTCGCATTGTGTGAGCATGCAATGCAGACAGAGTGATGACGAGTACTGGCTAACACCTAGATGACTAGCATGCTGACGCAGATAAACAAAAAATAAGTGGGGAACTAAATAGATGGAGACATGCTAACACTAAAATAAAAATGCAACAAATATGCCCTAAACAAACCTGGCTCTGATACTAAACGGATGTGGGACGACTACCAACAAGGACTCGAACTAATGTATGGATCCGAGATCAGCGTGAGAACCGCAATGAATAGCAAATAACCACCAAATATCCCGCGTGTCCATGAGGACAACAGCGTAACTCAAGCGCAAATAAGCTCGGGAATCGTCCACTCGCAAATGTAAAAACAAATAGGACCGTCGGTCGTAAGAACTACCGAAATGCTAGGGCAATAGTACCACGTTCAAATGTGCTCAAATCAGACCACGGGCGGGTCCTCAATCTTACAATTCGGCATCAATAGATAAGCAAATAGCTAGGATCTTATCTCACATGCACGGAAACAAATTTAACCATATACTAAACGACAAATTGAATGGGATGAGAGCCAATCTGAACTAACCGACCCACTGTCAAGTGGGGACCACAACTCCAGAGGGAAAAGACCCTGAGAGGCTACTGGCGATAGGAACCACAGGAAACGTTTGTGGAATGCGGATATGGTGCAATCGGCGCACTGGTCCGGACCTTGCGATGTTGTGGCGAGTTCCTAAGGGGGGGTGTGGCTGGCGGCGTGGGGAGCGGGAAACGCGATCCCCCACGCATGGACGCGGAGGACAAGGGATGCTGGCGCCGAGGCGGGCGCGTGCGGGCCCGTGCTCTGGGCGCTAGATGCGAGGTGGCTGCGTCGGGCGGGAAGCGGCGTGGCACGGGCGACGAGAGGCGGGCGGGCAGGCGAACGCGCACGTTGCGACACGTGTCGGGGAGGGCGTCGGCTTAGGGACGCGTACGCGCCAAGGAGGGCACGAGCGACAACGTTCGGTGGTGCGAAGGCCACCGGCTGGCCGCGTGGAACTGGTGGGGGCGCGGTAGAGGCACGTGGTCGTGGGCATTCGTGCGGGTTCAGTGGGCAGGCCTGGGGCGTGTGGCCCGGGCACATGGATCAGCGGCGCCTTGGCGCAACGGGACGGGAAAGAAGAGCGGGGAGAGAGGAGAGAGGGAGAGAGAAGGTTGGCGAGCGCGTGGGGAAGGGGGAAAACGATAGGAGACGTGGAAGGAGAAAGGCAGCGCAGGGAGAGAGAGAACGAAGAAGAAGACAAAGGGGGAACATGGGAAGGGTTTCACACCCCACTGCACGTTCTCATACGCAAACGGCGGCTGCAAATTTTATTTCTCATTTAATCATGAATACCTTTCCCACGAGGAGATACAAGCCTATAAATAGAGTAGGAACCCTAGCCACTAATGACAAAAATAGCCCTGAATCTAGATAAATATAAAATCGTGCAAAAAATTACAAGAAAATAGAAAAATGATAATTGGGCCTCAAAACGGGTCGTTCATGAGTCCTAACTGTCCCTCCAAAGTGATAATACTAATCAGTCTTCAAATAAGCCATCGTCGAGCCATAAAGACGTTGGAATCACCGTTGATGTCCTCTTCCTTCTATAGACGCGGCTCGGGTCGAACCGGATCCGCGCGTTGGTGTCCTCACCAGATAAGCTTGTGTTCGGAATGGGTTCCAATTAAACACAACTTCAAGAATGAGAAACATACCTCCCAATTTGTAGAGATCAGGAACCTGTCCAGCCTCAACAAGAAAGGAGAGTCCCTCAAATTAGACCAATTGAACATATGGGGAGGAGTACGCATGCCACTAATACCCGCATCAACGATGAAGCAAGAGAAATCATCCAAGATAGAGGAGACCCGTAGAAATCACCACGTGTGTACCAAGGCCTACTTGCCCAAATATGAACTGTGAGTAAGCTATCGTATAATTGTTTCTTGTCCTTGTTACCCCTAGGACCATAGACACTTGTGAAGTCCCACCTGAAACCATCTTCCAAATTCTGGAGGGAAATGGATATAGCAAACTTGCCAATATTGTGAAACTTTAAATTCATGCACAACAAATTCATTCCATAAAATAAGGATCCCTTCAGAGGTTCCCACAACAAGGGACTCCACTCCCTTGGTCAATCTCCTATCCATTCAATATCACATAATCAACTCTGCCCCGCCTTGATTGCATTTTCTTATGAAGACACAAGATATCCACCTTACGCTTACGAACTCCTTTAATACTCCCTTTTCTTTCACTCCCTTCCAGACCCCTAACATTACAACTAACTATCCTCATTGGGAAAAGGTCTAGGGTTCTCCGTCCTTCCCCATCTCTCTCTCCATCCCTTCATCTACCTCCCCATTCCCCACCTCCCTCCTCCTCTCTCTATTTCCTTTTTAAACCAATTTGCCTTCATTCACACTCTTTGCATACCCAAACACCAGTTCTTTTTTTAGAGTGGAGAAAAACATCTCGAAATCGGACCCCACTACCCCGACCAAAGAAATCCCAACCTTAAGGATCACCTCTCTCATTTGTTGCTCTATTGGCTTTTCAACAATCTCCAGAATATCCTTGCGTTATCATTGGCAACAAAGAAGCCTTCTCCAAGTTTTAAGAGTCCTTAGCAACATGATCAAGGAGGTATCTTGTAATGTTCTGATTCAACCCTTGTAAGGTATTGTCTGCTTTGGGCTAAGCACGTGCAGTTTTGTCCCTAAAAGGTGCCTTACAAGCTGTAGATACAAATCCCACATATATAGTCTAATAACTTTTTTTCATTTTTTAATATATCACTAATCTGGTTCATTCTCGTCCCAGCTCCCAAATGCAGTGGTAACTCCACACCGTAGCGGCTTCACACGGTGGTGTCTCCACACCGTTTCACTTGTGGGTACTTTTTCTATAGGTAGCCTTCTCCTTCTGCCTAGCTCGTGACTGGGTCATTACAGGCTTACTAGCTTCTATGTGGTTCGTCCCCGAACTAATCCTTTTGTCTAAGGCATTACCTAGGCACACTCCTTGACAACTATGCCGATGTTGGACAACTCCATCAAGTAGCGCAGCCCCACAACGAGCCTGCCTCATACAATCTTCATTGCCATCAAATCATAGTTGCCAATCCCGTCCCGATCCTTGTCCCGTTTTTCTACTGGCTTGGGACGTCCCGATGTCCTGGACAATTCCGGTGTCCCATCGTGGAATTTTTTCCATACATATGCCAACAAATATAAAATATATGTTTACGATAAATAATATGAAAATAAACATATAAACGGATAAATAACACAAGATTAATACGATAGAAGCATTGAGGACATATTTATGGATTTATAAATGAGTGTATTCATCAAATGAACTTCCCAAAATAAGTTTACAAGGAGCTTAAGTAGTTAGTAAAATGTTTTGTTAAAATACAAATTTTGGTTGGGAAAGGCTAGGACAGGTCAGGACAGACTGGGATTTGTGGGGACAGACCAGGACAGGTATTGGGATAGACCAAAAAACTGTTCCGTCCCATTTTCTCACTGGGACAGGACGTCCTGCCCGGGACAAGTCAGGACGGGACGGGATTGGCTACTATGCATCAAATGCTTATCTTTATCATCATCGTCGTTGCTTATTGTGATATCCAACAATTTAGGGTTTGTCATATGTCCTAGGAAACCAAAACGTAGGATTTGAACACAAGTTCTCCATTCACGTCTTGATGCTTGCTGCCAGTTGTGCTGAGACTTACAAGTTGTAAGTGGAAATTTAACCAACATATTCCCAAAAAATTGCTTCAGTGATAGGGCCTGATATGGAATGTTCCATGATGTTCTCATTGCAGCAGCACGGGATCTGGATTTATGCTTTATACTGGTTAGGAAACAAATTGGAGAAATTTTAACAGAATTGGATATTTCCTGTGGACTCCAGACAGGAATCAGACAATAGGAAAATTGTTTCATAAAGCTGGCCTCTTACTTTGTAGGCAGCATAATGTTTTTGTTTTCATCGATAAATTCTTTAGTGCCTTTCCGTTCAATTGACACATGGTGTCGTTTGCTTTGTTTATTCTATTTTCAGGACCTGATTTACCATTTTTTCAAGAAGAAATGCACTGCAAGGGTGATTGAATTGTCTACGTTTTCAAATCCCAACCATGGTACAGAATATTTGCAGTTCATGTCGTCTTTTTCCTCGTTAGAGTGACTGTTATTGGTGATAGAGATTTGAACACTTCTCATAGGTTGTGAGTTAAATAAGTATTTAGTGCAGTTAGCTAAGCAATTTATCCGTAGTCTGTGTCTGATACAAATGAAACATGTTATGTGGTTCGCATTTTCAGGTCAAGCGTTAATTATTTGTAAAAATAGAGGGGATGCAGATGAAATAGTGAAAGAGCTAAAGACGAGAGTTTTAATGCTCTCAAACGGCCGGTATCTTTTCTTTGCATTTCTGAACCTTCTATATCGATGTTTGACATAAGAGTTCATTTGCTAAACTAGCAACATGGAACTTTCAATTCAGGCTCACTTGTCAGAGCTTTGAATACCTTTATATTTTGTCACCTTTAATTGCACTATAACATATTTCTTATAAGCTACTTTTCAAAGATATTGATGAGCGGCTTCCTTCTTCATTTTGAACATTTTGTAGTTTGGGCAAATAGTAATTTGCCCAGTAGTCTACACTCATTCCTATGTTTCTATGATTTTGACTCAAGATCTCGATTCCTTGATAATGTCCACAATCCTTGACTCAACGCATAGGCTTGCCCGCTATCCATCTCTCTTTTTTCGTGTATTCTCCATATAACATTAAGATGATGTGTAAGCCAATAGCACAAAGACATGTAAAATGATGTGTAGGCCATATCACAAAGACTTGTACATTTTCACATGGCATTAAGGATCCCATTGATTTAGAGAAAGGTGATTATGTACTTAGGGAGCTAATTTGGTGGACTTTAAAGAAGAAGAGAGTATCGAAAGGTTATATCCATGTGATTAGTATATATATATATAAGATGGCTTATACCAGTATAAGGTCTATTGCCGGAGAGATGTTTGAGTTCTCTGTTTCTCTGTTACTATTGGACTACATCAATGGTCAACTTTAAGTCCTTATCTCTATACTTTATTTATGGATGAAGTTACTAAACACTTACATGATTACATCCCTTGATGTATGTTATTTGCATATGATATTATTATGATTGATGAGGATATTAAGAATTTGAATCATAAATTAGAATAATGGGGGCCTGCTTTGGAATCCAAAGGCTTTAGCATTAGTCAAACTAAGATAGAATGCATGAAATGTAATTTCAATAATATAAATGTTGATCAAGTAGATTTAGTCACTATCGAAAGTCAAGTTATTCCTAAAAGTAGCAACTTTTGATATTTAGGATATATTATTCAAGATAATGGAGAGATCTAAGAAGATGTTACTCTTAGAATGAAGGTAGGTTGGTTGAAGTGGAGAAGTACCTCTAGAGTCCTTCGTGATCGGCGAAATCCCCTTAAAACTGAAAGATAAGTTTTATAGGACAACTGTGAGATTGACTATGTTATATGGTTTCGAGTATTGGACTGTAAGAAAAGATCATGTGCAAAAATTATGTGTTGTTGAGATGAGGATGTTAAGGTAAATGTGTGGTAAAATTAGAAAGGATAAAATCAAGAATGAATATATACGTAAGGATTTAGGTGTAGCTCCTATTGACGTTAAGCTTAGGGACAATAGGTTGCAATGGTCTGGTCATGTACATTGTCGTCCAAGTTTAGGACAAGTTAAGAGGTGTGATAGAATTAAAGTGGAGGAGGGTAAAAGACATCGAGGAAGACCGAAGGTGAGATGGTTAGATGTAGTTAGAAAGGACATGATATTGCTACATGTTACCCCAAGTTTGGCATTTGATAAATTAAGATGGCGGGACGTGATTCATGTAGTCGACTTCTAATAGATGGGATAAGGCTTTGATGATGATGATGATGATTAAGGATCCCATTGTGACAATTTTTTAGAGATGTGTGACATAGTCTCAAGGAGCATTGTGTGCATTTGAGTTAAAAATAGTACTTCTTGTATGTGGAAATAGATTGCATGATTGGATGACATCTAAGGATATTTTCTTTGATATTGGTATCCAACAATTGTGGGCCAGAAGTATAGAGTGTTGAGCGATGAATGGACAACATGTCTCCATGATGAGTGTTGTCGAGATGAGAATGTCAAGGTAGATGTGTGGGTATGCTAGGCTGGATAAATTTGGTAATGAGTGTATTAGAGAAAAGGTGGGAGTGGTAGCAATTGAAGACAAATTGAGAGAATGGAGATTGAGAGGGTTTAGGTATGTTAGGCATAGATCTAGGGAGGCTCTGGTTAGAAAAGTGGAGCATATTACGATAGAGGAAGGGAAGAGAGGAAGGGGTACACCTAGGTTAACTTGGAGGAAGGTAGTTGAATATGATTTCAAGGCTTTAAACTTTTCAGAAGAGGTAGTCCAAAATCGTTTAGAATGGAGACAAAGAATCCATATAACCGACCCCAATTAATTTGAGATTAATTGGGTAATGAGTGTATTAGAGAAAAGGTGGGAGTGGTAGCAATTGAAGACAAATTGAGAGAATGGAGATTGAGAGGGTTTAGGTATGTTAGGCATAGATCTAGGGAGGCTATGGTTAGAAAAGTGGAGCATATTACGATAGAGGAAGGGAAGAGAGGAAGGGGTACACCTAGGTTAACTTGGAGGAAGGTAGTTGAATATGATTTCAAGGCTTTAAACTTTTCAGAAGAGGTAGTTCAAAATCGTTTAGAATGGAGACAAAGAATCCATATAACCGACCCCAATTAATTTGAGATTAAGGCTTAGTTGAGTTGAGTTTGAACAGAATAATTAATGTTGATGTTTTCATTTTGGGGTTTTTTCTAGGTTTTGATTTACGATGTCTTGATATGATAAGATCAAGTGATAATGAGTTCTTCGGATCCAATTCCCACCATTCATGTGATTGTGTTAATTACATCCTTCACAAGGAATGGAAACCCTTGATTAATCATTGGAATATCAATGCTTAACACCCTGGTGATCCACCATATGGATAACTAAGCAATCAAGCCACCATGTGAATAACTAAGCAATCAACATAACATTAATGGACAAGCATATTCAGATTAGTCATTTTGTGCATGGTTATTATGCTGCTAGTATTGTTAATTTAACCATAGATTCATTAATATCAAATGTACGTGAATCTAGGTAAACATTTCAAGGTTAACAATTCCATCAGAAAGATGGTCTAGTGGTATTGCCAGGTTGGTGAAGATATGTAACCATGGGTGATACGGGACAAACAGGTAAAATGGTGGTGCAAGGTGATCGGTAGCAGCGGCAACGAGGTGATGGCGATACTTGGGTGTCCCGCTCGACCCCGTCTCAAGGTTCCCTTCTTTGTCTCAAAGAGGCATGCATAAATTCACTGAAAAATCGTGCTAAAATTCACTGATAAATTGAGAAGAGTTTTGCAACAATATTAAAAAATAAACTTAATAGACTCCCTAAATGTGACTCTAAACTAAAATACCCTTAGATTAAAAAATAGTGCGAAAATCACATAAAAATACCTTAAAATTAGAAAAAGTGCCTAAATGGGTCCCAAACAGGCTGAATAAAATATCAATGAACTTGTTGTTTTCAGACCCACATGTCAAGCATCATACGGACTATATCCGAGCCAAAGGGGAATTGGTGTGGTCTTTCTATGACGTTAAACATGCTCTAAGTTGAAGTGGATCCCAGCCCTGGTGTCCTCAACGATCCTCCCTGACTGGGAGGAACTCGACTCTGTTGAGTAAGGTCGTTACTGCTCTAGTACCGCTCCATCATGTGTAATGTGTTGGAAACGTTAGTGTGCCGATTTTGGGTCCCCATCATTATCCCTTCATTCGAGAAAACACGTGCTTGAGTTTTGTAGTGTTGGAGGTTCATGACAGCAACTACGACAGACAAAAATGGCACCATAATTCTCAAACGAATGACCGCATTGCGGTGCGTGGTGTACCTCTCTATATGATCATCGAGTGCACACCACACTAGATTGAAAGCGTTTTATTTGGTGGCAAGATCGATATCCATGACAATGATCAACTTAATTTGTGGGTCTAATAGCTCCTTGAACAGAGAATCCTCTGGCAAATGAAGACAAGTTGCAACCATGATAGTCTGATCCCATGTGGATGGGTCAGGCGGAAGAAGAGAGGCCATTACTGTTAATGCAGTAGAAGGTATATCAAGATCTGACCTCACAGAGAATAAGGGTGAAGATGGTAAGGATGCATTGTTCGTAGTGTCCAACGAGTTTGAATCTACTGGAATGGCCGTCGAATCAACATCAAACTGTGTAACCTCAATTGCATCCTCGGGTCGGGGCTTGGTTGCACTTGAAAGGTCCTTGATCGGGAATCTGAACTTTCCTTTTAAGTGAGACAGCTAGAGAATGCATTGTTGTCGCTTGAGATCTACGGGGGCATGCAGTTCTTCCATTCAATCTCTGCCAACTCTAATGTACAGTCCTGGCTTTAGAAGAATAGTACTTCATGTCCTGTCAAAGTTCCCTTAAAAGTCCTAGATAATTCCACAAATGCTCGGTCATCATCTAGCACAATTTCTCCTATTTTAGAGAACAAATCATTAAGTGCTTGTAAAATAAAGTTCTCCTCTATTCTACCATTAAACAGAAGGGCGGCCTGTCCAAAGCTAACTCTAGTGTAGAAAACTCTTAACACTCCCTCCCAAGCTGGAGCATAAATATCTAACATAACTAGCTTGTTACATAGAGAAGAAAAATGAGGAAAACGGAATGTCTGGGTGGAAACATCTGCAATCTGATCTTGAGAAGTTGTAAAGGGAGTGGGTATTTTGTTGGACATGATGGCATCACTGACAAAATGACAATCAACTCAATACACTTTGTCCTTTTGTGAACATTGGATTTTGGGTAATGTAGATGGCAGCTTGATTATCACAGTGCATGACCATAGGCGCGAAAAAGTTATCTCCAAGTCACACATAAGAGATTTCAGCCACATCATTTCACATTTCACAAGCAGTATAAGCCATGGCACGGTATTCAGCCTCTGCGCTAGACCTGGCCACCACATTTTGTTTCCTACTCCTTTATGTCACCAAATTTCATCCTACAGAAATACAATATCCAGAAGTAGATTGCCTATCTGGGACTGAGCCAACAGAGTCAACATGTGAGTATGCTTCAGTCCGAAGATATCTATGCTTCCTATATAATAGGCCTATTCTTGGTGAGCCTTCAGCATATCTCAGAATACTTAGAACCGCGTCCCAGGGGCACTGTTTGGTTGTTGTATGAATCGGCTAACAAGGCCAACAACGTAGTTTGCCTGGTAACTGTCAAATAAATTAGTTTGCCTATAAGGCTTCTATAACATATAGCGTTAGGAAAATCTTCTACATCTTGTTTCCATAAATCTGAGTGTGAAACAATAGGTGTGTCAGCAGGCTTGCACCCGAGATGTCCTTTCTCCCGTAGAAGATCCAGAACATATTTCTTTTGAGAAAGAGATACTCCATCTTTACTGTATGCAATCTCAATACCAAGAAAGTAGCATGGCCGGCTAGGTCCTTGGTAACAAAATGTTGTTGCAAACAATCCTTGACTATGGAGATGTCTTTCTCATCACTACATGTCAGGAGAATGTCTTCGACATACACAACTAATACAACTATGCCTATTAAAGTCTCTCGAATAAATACTGACGTTCTAGACTAATCCCTGTAGCAATGTGACTAAATTTATCGAACCATGCTTGGGGACTCTGTTTCAGACCATAGATTGCCTTCTTGAGCTTGACACCATCACCTCCTCTACAGCAACATACCCAAGGGGTTGTTCCATGTAGACCTCCTCCTGTTAGTCACCATACAAGAAGACGTTTTTCACGTCCATCTGCACCATGGTCCATCCTTGATTAACCGCAATAGAGAACGACAAACGAACTGAGCAACATGGGAAAAAGTCTAAAAGTAGTCAATGCCATGTGTTTGAGCATAGCCTTTAGCTATCAGTTGAGTGTTGTCCTTGTCAATAGAGCCATCCGGAAGAAACTTGATGACGAACACCTAGCAAACAAGGAACATGAGTAACATGTGATGGCTGACAAACAATGTCCCAAGTGCAGCGAGAAATAAGAGCAGTCATCTCTTCGTCCTTTGCAGCCTTCCATCGAGGGTCAGATAGTGCCTCTTGATGTGAGTTAGGAATAGAAACAAAAGAAAGATACAAGGCAAATTGTTGAAAGGAGGGACTAACAGAGTTTTACGAGACAAAATGAGTGAGGATGATAAGTAATCGGCTTCTGACCATGCCGAAGAGCAATGGGAAAATCCAAATCAGAAATAGAACACAAGGGAGGATCACAGGGTGACAGCAGCGGCGAAATCGGTGGCTGCTTCTTCGACTGGCAAGTGTACACTTGCAGTGGTTTTAGTGGTTGAATATCTTGGGTAGTAGCATCATCCTGGGAGATCATCAAATCATCCAAGGGAGGAATCAAAGGAGGAAGGTGTGTGGAGGGCGGAGTTGACACCATAGGAGATGGCTGAAAGTACGACTTAGACTAAAAGAAAGGTGATGTTAGTGTTAGCGAAGAATCGTGAAGAAATTGGATCAAAACAATGATAGCCCTTTGTGTGCAAGAATAGCCAAGGAAAATACAACGGATAGATTGTGCAGAGAGCTTATCATGACTCGGACCCAGGGAGTGAACAAAACACAAGCATGCAAAGATGCAAGGGGGAAGAAAAAAAGGGTCGGACATAGAATAAAGGCAGGCAAAAGGACTCTGACCCATGTCATGTGAGAGTGGTGATCGGGATTGGCCAATTTCAGCTTATTCTGGCCGATCCGATCCTGATTCGAATCAGGATCAGTGGGTACCGATCCAGCGTTCCGATCCATGCCAGAATTCCATGTTTGCAGATCATAATTTCTCTCAAGTATCTTCAGTTTGGAAAAGTATTTTGGCCAATGTGGACTTTTCTTATGCTCTTCCTCTCTTATAGTGAGGAATGGAGTCTATTAGATTCTGGGAAGATAACTGGCTAGAAGGGAAGGCTCTTATGTTGCGGTTTCCAGCACTATACAGTATAACCTCTCAAGTTAATTGTCCAATCAAAGACCTCTGGTCACCAGTCGGCCAACAAGGAACCTAGGATATTCACTTCTACAGGAACTTGTGTTATCAGGAGATGGAAGATCTGCTGCATCAATTGAGACCTACAGTTCCAGATATCAGAACTTGGAGGTGGGAGACTAAAGGATCCTTTTCTGTGAAATCAGCGATTGCAGTACTTTCGAAAGGTGGTATTAATGTCCCTTGGAATAAGCTGGTTTGGAATAAGTCTTGGCCTATTAAAATCAGGATTTTTATGTGGAAAATTGCTTGGGGGTAGAATCATGACTGCTGATAAGCTGCGGTGGATTACTGAGGATAAAAGAGGCAGGTGTATATTTTGTGGCTGCTTTGAAGAAAACAGTGATCATTTGTTTATAACTTGTGGCATTCTTCAGACTATATGGACTATTTTCTACAAGACTCTTGGGATGCAACAGAATCAAGTCAGGAACATCAATAACCTCTATGACACTTGGGCTTCTATCAATCCGGCTAAGCAAGAGTCAGATATTTGGAAAACCTGTCTTCCAGCTATGTTATGGGCTTTCTGGAGGGAATGAAATAACAGAATTTTCGAGTACCTTCAGGAACCCGTCTCTAATTGTTAATGGATGTAATTACCTTTGTCCAAGAATGGCATTTTAGACGGACTGGGAATATTTTGAGGGTTTCTCTTTTGATAGACAGGTTAATCAATTGGGAGATGTTCACTAAGTTTAGAGGGTCTTACTTCTGTACTGTATTCTATGAGGGGATATCTTAGTGTGTTTTTGGGTTTCCAAACATTTGTTCTACTATCTTGGTAGAACAGATGTGTTTTTCTTACATGTAATGCTCTTTTTAAACAATGAACTGTGGCTTCTGTTTAGGACCACCTTCTAAAAACGAGATCTGTGTGCCGGCATCTCCCATCCAGAATCACGGTTTTAACAAGGGAAATGGAGCTACCAAGGGGAAGTATGTGGAGAGAAGTCGGGAATTGTCATGCAAGTCTTCCGCAGCAAACCAAGGTAATGATATCATTGGAATCACAGAGAATCTCCAGGAGGATATACTTGTGGCGGAAGGCCTGAAGTTCACAAGGGACAAGGTTAAGTCACTGGATATCCAAAATAAGAAGGTAGCGATTGCAAATTCAAATTTAAATTTGAATTCAGGTTCATCTTTTTTCAGATTGGAAGCAACAAGGACATAACTCAGAAGGCATTAACTTTGGGGTTGCAAGTGAGTCAAGGGCAAGAGGATTAAGGCAGGGAGATCCTTTGTCTCCTTTCCTTTTTCTGCTTATTAGGCAGATTTTGAGCTCCCTTTGGGATAGTGCAGCTCAACAGGGTTTGGTGGAAGGGTTCAAGATTGGTAGAAGCCATATTCAGTTATCTCATTTTCAGTTTGCAGATGATACCCTCCTGTTTACATCTGGAAGTATTGAGGACATTTAGAATATCAAAAGTTTGTTAATTTTGGTGGAAGTCATTACGGGCTTGAGAATCAATTATGAGAAATCTGAAATTGTTGGTCTGAATATGCCTCAGCAAAGACTACAGGAAATTGCAAATTCTTTAAAGTGCAGAGTCAACAACTTCCCTATCAAATATTTGGGTATGTCCTTATCGAATGGTGTCATTAGGATCAGGGATTGGGATGGTCTCATAAAGAAATTTGAGAGTAGATTGGAAGGATGGAAGGATAGCTTTCTTTCAGGAGGAGGAAGATTGATCATGTCCAAGTCGGTTCTTTCTTCATTGGCTTTATATTATGCTTCTGTTATGAAGATCCCTAGAACCGTGGAAAAGATTATTGAATCAGCTAGGAGCTCCTTTTTTTAGGCAGGAGGGAAAAGGGAAAAGAAAGGTATGCATTTGATAGCTTGGAAGAATGTGTGTAAGAGTAAGGAGCAAGGTGGCATTGGTCTTTGTGGGGTTGCCACCTTCAACAAAGCCTTGCTAGCTAAATGGTTGTGGAGAAGAGGAGAGTGCCCGGATGCTCTCTGGGCTGTGATTGTCAAGGATTTGTACTTTCATGGTGAGAGTAAATGGAGTTTCTCTCATTCATCCAGATACAATTTGTCTCCCATATGGAGGAACATTCTCAAATGTGCTGATTTTATGGTCACTTCTTGTGAAATCCATGTGGGTAATGGCAATGACATACGATTTTGGAAAGATAAATGGTGCTCCAACCTGGACTTGTCAACGCATTTCAGCAATTTTTTTAACATTGCCCATAATCAGGATGCTTCGGTTGAGGAGGTTCTATCTCATAGTGATACAAGTCACTTTAATCTATTGCTGAGGAGGAATCCTACTGATTTGGAAACAGAGGAATTGGTAGCCTTGCTTAATCTAATCAGTGGAGTTAGGATTTGCAGAGAGGTGCAAGATAAGAGGGCTTGGAGATGGACTAAAAATGCGCATTTTTCGGTTAAATCCTTGGTTCAGCTACTGAATGATGGTGGTATTAGGGTTTGGTGGAAGGACCTAATTTGGTCTAATCACCTTCCTAATAAAATCAAGGTGTTTTTTTGGAAGCTTGCTTGGAATAGAAGTCTTACGGGAATGAGGGCGAAGAGACTTCAACTCCCTGGGAGTCCCTTACGTGTTTTTTGTGCACACTTTGAGGAAGACCAACTTCATTTATTTTGTAGGTGTGGTATAATTTCTATTCAATGGAAGAGTATGTGTAGATTATTTGGACTTGAATGGGTGGAGCATTCTTCTGTGTTGGACCTGCTGCACTGGTGGACTACTGTTTCTCTTTCAAATGACCTTAAACATGTATGGTTCCTCATATGCCCGGCCATGTTGTGGACTATATGGTGTGAGAAAAATAGGAGAAAATTCAGTGATCAATTCAGCAGTGCTAATGAATTAATGAAGAAGACATTCAGATGGGTGGAAGAGTGGGGACGGGCTGCTGGTGTTCTGAATGATAGTAGCTCTGTTATCTTTGACAAAGCCAGATTGTGGAGAGAGCTGATTTCTTGATGGTCTCTTTCTTTTGTAACCCTGTTTTATTTTCTTGATAAAACAGTATATGTAAGTTTCTTTTAAACCCACTTGGGGACTTGGATGGGGGAGTGTCCTATTCAGGCAGTGTGTTCTCTTGGGCCTTCCTGTACTTTTCTCATATAATTCAATGGAATTGTGACTTTGTCACCTTCTAAAAAAAAGTGAGTCAAGGGCAAGCAGGGCAGTTACATAAGATTTGGGGGGATTCAGAAAATAAGATCCATAGCTCCAAACCAACCATAAAGGGGCAGAGAGTTGCAAAGCTTAATAAAGGGTAATACAGTAAAGATCAACACGGGATGGTCCTCAAACAAGACAACATCGGGGCACTTACACAAACTGAAGATCTTCACCATTAGTATTATATTTTTGTAACAAAGTTGAATTAGTTGTTATTTTCTTTTTCCGCTTTGCAGGTTCTATGTAGTTTTGATGGTCGAGGAATCTCACCTCCCATTTGATTGTACTATCTCTGTTTATTCAAAATAAAATATTCAACCCTGTAACATAGAATTTTAACGATGGATGTGTTTACATCCAAAAGTGAGAAAGAGAGAGTGTGCAGGGAATAGTTGCTCTAGAATGAAATGATGGAGTTTAGAAGGAGAAATTTTAGATGCATTTGAAAAATGTCTATTAAAACAAATATGTGATTTAAAAGAAAAATAAGGAGATGTAGAATAGGATTGTCAATTGTATGAAAAGATTCCTAGAAAAGAGAGGGTGGTAGAGAATCAACATTGAAACATGTATTAAAGAAAAATGAGAATGTTTTAAAACATGGCAAAAGAATAAAAATCATTGAACCTAGATTGCAAAACAAATACAAAGAAAATAGTTTGTGAAGCTGAGTTGAAGGCTTTTAAATAATTGTATCATAAATTGGGAATTTGAGAAGGTGAAAAGAATACATTTAAATTGCTAAGCTAAGGGACAAAAAGACTAAGGATTTAGATCATATCAGACATATTAAAAGTGAAGATCAAAGGGTTATAGTTAAAGATTATGAGATTAAGTTGCTGTGGAGTACTTATTTTGAAAATTTGTTTAACAAGGATCACTTCAGAGACTATCTTTTTGGAGAACCATTGAGTCAGTTAGGCCAATTGTTTATCATTACATTCGGTAGATTAGTGCTTCATAAGTTGATAATATTTTAAGAAAGATGAAGTTGGGAGAAGGCCTTTGGATCGGGCAGCATACCTATTGAAGCCTGGAAAAGTATAGGTGATGTAAGTCTTAAGTGGCTGACTAGACTTTCTAACAAGATTTTAAATTAGACGAGAATGTTGGATGGTTGGAGAGGTACGGTGGTTCCTTTCTGTAGAAACAGAGAGTGTATACACGATTGCAATAATTATTGTGGTACCTAACTTATGCAGCACACTATGAAATTTTAGGAAAGAGTAATGGAGAAGCACTTTGAAAATTGTTTTGGCTTCATGCCAGATCTGATAAAAGCTATTTTCTTATGAAGACAATTCTCGAAGAGTTATGGAGAGATGATGAAAGATTTACATGACCTTTATTGATTTAGAGATGGTATAATCAAGTACCAAGAGGACTAATCTGGTGGCCTTTAGAGAAAAAAGAATTCTTTAAAGGATATATTGATGTGGTTAAGGATATGCATGAGAAGGCTTTTATTAGCAAGAGAACTTGTTGGAGAGATTTCTTATTTTCTTGTTGTTATGAGATTACATCAGTCAACATTAAGGCATTATCTCTCTACCTTAGTTATGGATGAAGTGACTAATCATCTACATTATGGCGTCCCTTGGTGTATGTTATTCACAAATGATACCGTGCTAATGAATGAGAATGTCAAGTGTTAAAATGATAAGTTAGAATGGTGGAAAAATGCTTTGAAATCTAAAGGTTGTATGATTAGTCAAAGTAGGTCAATATATGAAATGTAATTTCAATAATATGACGTTTGTCTAAGAGGATTTGGTTGCAGTCTATGGTCCCATTATTCTTAGAAGTAACAACTTTCGATTCAAGAGCCTAAAGAGATCCAAGAGGTTATTACGCATAGAGTCGAGGCAAGTTTAAGTTGGTTGAAGTGGAGAAGTGCGTCTAGAGTCCTCTCTGATCATGGTTGGCAGTACTGGCCGGTACGTTCTAGTATCGGCCGGCACCGGTACAATACCTGTAAAGGGTATCGGCCAATACTGGGCCGGTACCGGTACCCACTGATACTGATACCAGTACCGGTACTGCCATCCATATCTCTGATCGACAAGTCTCTTTAAAGCTTAATAGTAAGTTATATAAAACATCTGTGAGACCTGCTATATTATATGCCATCGTGTCATCCTACGAGGAAACATCACATATTGTAGTAAGTTTAGCCTAAAGCAATGCTATAGGCGCACTGGTTCATATTGGTCCCATTAAGGAGGATTTGATTATCTTTAGTGCAAGTGTTTTACAGTATATTGGTTCATTCCGAATTCTATCCTTTCTAGTCTTTTCACACGTCTATCTCAACATCCTCATATCTACGACGTAGTTTTATATGTGAAGATTTACATGGTCACATGGCAGAGCTTATATGTGAAGATTTACATGGTCACATGGCAGAGCAGAGAACGAAGATAACAAGAAGGAAGGAAGGTCGCAGAAACTGGTGTACAGTACCAGTACCAGCTGCACCCTCCTCATTCTTTATTAGTTTAACCTAATTACACAAAAGATGACTGAAATACCCCTGTTACAAAACTGACTAATTAGGGTTGTTTCTGTAAAACTACCCTGGTTACAAGACTGAGTAATCAGGGTTATTTCTTTTCAATTTTGTAGAATTTGTACTGTTTAATTTTGGAATGAAAGCACAAGCTTTAGATTGCTTTATTGGATTGTTTCTTGTTTCAAAACTTCTCCATTTGTCACATGGCTATTGATATTCTGTTTCCTATTGTACCTTAGTTTCTATTTATGTTTTCTATGTGGGATCATTTTTAGGTCAGTAATGCATATTAAGTACTTTCTTTAACTCTATTACATATCATTGTGGCCTGATCATCGCGGGCTGTTTCTGACAGGTTTGCTTGTACCCTCTGTTGTGTGTTTTCTTTTTTAGTTAACTTCATGTGTTATTTATCAATTTCTATTTTCAATTATTCATTTGGCTAGTTTAGCTAGGGTATTAGCCAGCTGTCATCAACTTGACTTTTGTTACTGTTGAGGCACATGCCAATCATTGTTGAAAAGGTTGTCTCCCAGCTTATGAAAAGTTTACTTTGGGCTGACAGAGAGAAATTGTTTAAATCTCATTATGTCCTAGCTGACCTTGGTACATGCTGCTGCTGCTGGTGACAATTGTTTAGCTAGGCCATTGCATGTGATCTTTGGGATATCCCTAAGCCCAGTTCACAGGATCAGCTGATCTTGATTGGGACAAGAGAGACCTGCTGATCCCATTTCTTTTCTCTCTTTTTTCGGTTTGTTTTTTTGTGGGGGGGTGTTAAAAATCCTCAGTTCCGAATGGAGATCTGAAACCGAGGGTCTAGTTCCTGGTGGTATTCCCACCCTTGTAAAGCCAACCTCCTCTCTTGCTCCAGTGCCATTTACTCCTTTCTCCCACTAGCAATTCCATTTATGGTGGTGCTGACAACCTCCTTTTCTGGCAGAAAAAGGGGGAAAAAGGATTTCTCAAGCAGAAGAAAAGGCGATACCATAGTTTAGACTACATTCATATGTTTTCAATTTCATGGAGTTTTATATGCTTTTCTTTTTCTTTTTCTTTTTTTAAATAAAAAAAATGAGCCAATCCCGAGATAAGGCCTTCTTCAATGGGATGGGCTGATCCAACCCGAACTTGAACAGGTCATCGGGTCCCCAAGCTGATTCCACATTTGTCCAAGTATCACATATACCTGAGCATTTCGCATTGTGCAAGGATGATCGAACATAGCAAGAGTCAATGTTGTTTCTGTATGTTTAAGTGTGCAAAAGGAACAAGGCAACCAATACTGATAGCTTCCATTATACCTCCTTTGTTGTCTCATACAGTTTTTTTTATTCTGAGCACTAGTTCAAATCCCTTCCCTCAAACATCTTTTGTGGTCAATTCTCCCCTCTTTATTCCTGGACTCTGCATCTGAGAACCTAGATGAATGATTTGTGCTGCTAACGATATATATGTGCAATTTGGCCGTGCATTTTGTGCAATATAACTGCCATTTTCACGTGTTGACGTGCTTATCATGATTTCAGGCCGATTGTTGGACGCAGAGCTAATCCAAGGCAACCAGGGAAGACACCCAAGTTTTTTGGTCACTTCTTCATTGATAAATTAAAACAGCAAATGCAACGAGAAGAATGGGTGATTTTTCTGTCACTTTCTTTTTTTCTTGGTTTTTTATATTCTGAAATTTGGAGCTTTGTCATGGTGTATTTTTCGCTCTCTTTCAGAGGAAGGCAGTTGCAACATCACACTGTTCTCAGCCTAACACAATTGAGTATGAAATGGGAATGGATTGGATGTTGTTACAAGAGAAATCAAGTAGTTGGTGGAGGGAATTGCACAAGGTCCGTAACCAACGTTTATTTTTTAGGGATTTTTGTATATACCCCTGCAAACTACCATATCTGTATATATACCCTTGACTCCTATATATTGTTATGGATACCCACTGGAGATCCTCAAAAAGGTTGCTCTATACTCTTCCCATCAAAATGCTATGAACTCCAACCGAGTTTACCATGTGGATATTTTTGCATATATACCCCTAATTCTTCAGTTTTGCATATTCCCTTGACTTCACCAGAAATTGACAGCATCTTTTTTAGTATTTTGATGGAAGAGGTATAACTGCAACTTTCTAAAAATGTCGGGAGTATTTATAGTAATGTGGAAGTCATATATATACATATGATAATTTATAGGGGTATACATACAAAAAATCATATTTTCTAATAATTATTTCTTATGTTTGCAAAATTAAGACAATTATGCTTTATTTACAGGGACAGAAAGAGGAGACAAAACAGGCCACCAGGGTTGCCAAAAAGTAGATGGGCATCTGACAGTCGTTGCCAATTATTCACGGTAAAGCTGAACGGATTCTATTTTTCTTAATGTTTTGGCAACCTGTTTATTTGAGTATCTTGCATGTATTTTCCAAAGAACCACCCAAATGCCAGTTTTGTGGAATTCCTTGCAGGGTCTTTTGTCGCGCAACTAACTAAGTGGGGGTTTCCAGATAGTAACAGGAGAGGAAATTTTGGTTGCTCTTCAAATCCTGACAGGAGACGCCGAAAAGATATGCACGTCCACATCACCCCTGGATACAGAAATTTTCAATGCAAAAATGTACGGGCTTGTGATTTAATGCCGTCTATTGCAAAATGGAAATATAATCATCCTGTCAGATTTGTTCCACGGCCCTCAGTAAACTGCTTTATTGCGTTGAAAATTTTGCGATGCAATTCTCAATGGGACTCTTTTTGGGGGGTTGGGAATTCCTGTACAGTTCCTCTTTTTATGGATTCAAACGACAATGCCTTCTGGCTATGCAATTAGCTTTAGCCCTTGGTAGATTTTTAATCGAAATATATTTTTAGCTTTCATACTTTCAGATAATGAGTGGAAGCGGTTATGACTAATTTTGAGCGGTCAAAATATTTTGTAACAACTTTACTTTTATCCCAGTCTAGGAAGCTGCAATGGTTGCGTTCAGTTGGAAGTTTTTTTTTTTAAAAAGAACAGAATAATTGATTTTCAAATTTTAACGCTGTACCTACAAAATCGCTAGGATGAAAGGTGTAAAAGTCGCCAAACGTGTTCTTAAGTTGTGCTTCTTTGGCCATCAGGTGAATAGCATATTTAGCACCTGAATCGTTATTCCTCTTGTGCACTGTAGTGTTGGCAAGCAAGCAAACCTTGTTCATGAAAAGGTCAGTAAGGATGTACGGTTGCAAATGCGACAAAGTTGAGTCCAAGAGGATAGCACAGTACTTGTTTTCAATTCTGGTGATGAAAGTGGTTTTTTATTCCGTTGCTGGTAGTAATCTAAAAAGTGGCTTTTGAAAATTAGTGGAAACTAAGGGGTTGCTTGGAATTTGGCAGACACACGCATAACAAATTGGGTATAAGGACTTTGATTGTTGAGCCTAAAAGGCAAGATTGGCAATTTTTAATTTATTTGTTTATAAAGCATAATATTTAGCTTTCATCTCCCGTCTTCATATCTGATAGTAGATAAGAAACTTTTGGTACCAATTTGGGGTGCTTTTTTATCTAAATCTTTTTACAATCTGAAGTAAAAAAATTTGGATGTGTGGATTTCCATTTACATATTGCAATGTGGACGAGTAACCCCCATGCCTGGTGCTGCCTAGACCTTATAGAGTTTTAGGATCTATGCAAAGGTCCAAGCGATCCCATTCCCGCAAAATTGAGCCCGGAGTGGGCTGAGGCCCATTGGATGATCTCTCCTTCATCGGGCGCCTCTTTTAGCCTTTGCTTAAACTGCACTAGTCTATGTCTCCACCTTCTACTCCCCTCTTAATAATAGAAGAGGGATCCGGGAGAAGCCAAACAGGATAAGTACCCTAGCCAAACGCCTGCTGACGTGTTCTTTTGACGGAGATCCCCATCCAGCTGGCAGGTGATTCAGAGGTGTTACAGGACGAGCTGCATCAATATAAAAGGAAAACAATTTTGTGACTCGCACATTTGACGTCTACATTTGACACCAAATATATGACACGAATTTCAAAGTAAATGAATTGCAAATGTAAAATTTAAAATTTGTCCCAACACCATAAAATTTGTACCATGTGTCGGTATGGGTGTCAAATGTGTGAGTCACAAAACCGCTCTCCAATATAAAATCATACGACATTTGCATGTTTGGCACAACTTCCGATTAAAAGTATTTGTAGATTTTTATCTAATTATTTTGTGAGGAAAAAAAGTAGATATTAGAAGTTGCTTTCATGACATTTAGTTATGACATTTTACATCCATCTTTTTATATGTTACAAGAAGTTAAAAATAACTAGCTTTCACTTAAATTTTTTTGCCAAACACATCCTTAAAAATCTTTTTTAGGAACGAGGAGGAGATTTCCTGTACCAAACTGTGTTCTTCCGACATTTTATTTAGGCTTTTTTGCGTCTACGTCAAAAGTTTCCGCGAGGACGTTTCTAACGATGCCCGCACGCTCACCTCCTCAGCTGCACAGACACGCGCAGCGGCAAGGCAAGCAACCGCCCTTCCGTCCCCATGTCGAGCTTGCTCTCGTCCTTCGCGTTCCCGCCGCCGCCCTCGCCGCTGACCAACGCCATAATGGTCGCCAGCCTCGCCATCCTCGTCCGCACCGGCGTCTCCGAGGCCACGGGTCGCGGCCACCTGGCTTACTCCAAGTTCTGGGACGCCGCCACCTCCCCCAGCAAGCTCCTCCTCATCTCCGGCGTCCGCGGCCGCAGGGTGTCCAGCAGGGCCGGCCTCGCGGCGGTGTACGCCCCGGCTTGCGTAGCGGCGCTGGCGACCTTCGGGCTCCCTGGGGGGGTGGCGGGGACGCCCCGGGTCGCGCCGGTGGCGGCGGCGCTGGGCGTCCACTTCCTCAAGAGGGTGCTCGAGGTAATGCCCCTGAGAAACATATCGCAAGGATTTTCACCGTTGCTATAATATATAATATCGTTAGTTATATATATTGCCCACCAAAAAGAGATTACATTGTTATTGAGAAGTAGACGGGAACCTCGCAAGGTCTGGGCTTTTTGATGTGTAGTTATGTGCTGTTTAATGGTTGGCTCGGGCTTTTACTCGAGACCACACCACATGGTTAATTTTTCTTCTCTCCGGATCAGAAAGCTTTTGAAATTCTGATTCTAGTTAATTTGGAGGTAGAGATGTCAGGTCCGATTGCTTATTAGATAGAAGCAAAGATACAATTTCATGTTCCGGAATTGGTCAAAGCACACTTATTGAGATGTTTGTATATAATTTGCATATGCATAGTTTTTCATTGGAATTTGGAAAAGTACAATCTGAATTGTACTAATTAACAAGTGCTTTCTCATTTTTTGTCTCACCCTCATTCAAGGCTGAATCCTTTCATTCTTATTATTATTTGGAAGCAAGCCATTATGTAAAGTTACAAAATCATGCAAAATTAGATTTTTCTTTTTCCTTTTTTTGGTTGCTTGCCTATTGAAAACTATTAAGAAGAAGAAAATGCTTTAGGGATGGGCTCTGCAACACGAGAGTATATATAACCTCACAGCTTCGGTTTTGAATGCCTATCATCATCAGTACGCAAGCCCCTGGATTATGTTAAAATGATGAAATCGGTTGTGTGATGTTTCTTGTACCACATTCAGGATCAGTTGAGTTGAGGAGTACTCCGCTGATATCTTTGAACTCCCTCGTTTGTTTCTGCAGGTTTTGTTCGTTCATCAGTTTAGCGGGCATATGATGCTCGACTCACTCATCCCCATATCACTCAGCTATTTCATCAACACTGTGTTCTCCATTTATGCGCAATACCTCACCCGGGGAATGTCGGAACCTCCAGTTGATATGAGATACCCCGGCGTGATCATGTTCTTAGTGGGAATCGGCGGCAACTTGTACCACCATGTCCTACTCTCAAAGCTAAGGAAGAAGGGTGAGAAAGGATACAAAATTCCTCAAGGGGGTCTCTTTGGTATGGTGATTTGCCCCCACTATCTCTTCGAGATTATTGGATTACTTGGCATCTCCTTCATTGCACAGACACTCTACTCGTTCGCGTTCACGTTGGGTTCTACGGTCTACCTCATGGGAAGGAGCCACGCTACTAGGAAATGGTATCTCGGAAAGTTTGAAAATTTCCCAAGGGAGGTGAAGGCTCTAATACCATGTGTGTTTTAGATCATATGATGAAAGACTTGGTACTGAAGCCTCTTTGAGTTGCATTGGTTTGATTCCTCTTCTAATAGCAATTGCATGTGGATCTTGCCCTGCCCCCTTCTTAATTTCCACGGAAGCCTGTCAGTTTACCCTGTAACAAGATGTAATCCTGAAACTAGTTCTTGTACGTGCTCCTCTTGTAGCTATGAAACATGGATGTGCACTAACTAGTACGTGCTTCTCAAATGCCCCTCATTGTGTAATTTCTTTAACTTGGCCCTTTTTAAGAATAATGACCTTTTGCTTGGCCCCCATGCAGACCAGTGGTGGCATGCACAATCACCAGATAATGCCATGCCTGCAACCAACGGTCGTTTTTATTTCCATTTACATCTGATCCACTCAATAGGGTTTTTCACTTTCCGAGAATTAAATTGACGATTCGCTTATGCTGGCCATTAGCTTAAATTTCTTGGAGAGTCGACAGCAAACATGCAGTCCTGTGGTAAAACATGGAATGGCCTGCTGGCTATTTGGAAATAGTTTGTACTCGGAATTGTAAAAAATAAATTTGCGTTTGTTGACACCATATAGAATCCGAATTCAGGTCCTTCCGAGGCAGACACATAAAGATCCTGGCAACTGGCAAACGCACCTACGTAAGGGGGATTCAGGATTCCAAACATAGTGGAAGGTACCAAGACTGTGACAGCACTTACTGAAACAAAACTTTGGTTATCAGATGCTAGCCGTATCGTTGTCTTTATGCTTACAAAATCCAAAAAAATAAAAATTAAAATATTAGTTGTTGGATTAGCAACCGATCTAGTTCTTGTTAGTTGTGAAAAATTACAATCGAGGATGATAGATGAGAGTGTTTTCTATTTAAGCCTTCTCATAAAAATGCAATAATGTGAAAACAAGTACACCTACTTGATCAATGCCGTCGGTAATTTAGAGTAGATATGATCGAAACATAGGGCATTACATTCATATTCGTACATAAATATACCTTTTTACATTACACATGGATAGGTTTGAAAGGAAGTGTACCCATATTCCTTTAATATTTGAAAAGGTTAAAGGGAAGATTAGTTTAGAGTCCCTTCTTTGGAGTCTCATCTGATTTTTTTTGCTTTTTGTCAACTTTTGTAGACAATCCACCCTCACTTGGAAGTTGGAAGACCTATTTTTTTTAGTGCTTCTCATTAACCCATAATAATCGACTGCATGCCAACAGATTAGTGCACTAACATGTTAGCACAGTTAAGACATCGAGACAGTAGAACCCTAATATCTTAAGGCGTAATTTGTTGTGACGTCAAGGCATCAAGGGTTTAGTGCTTAATACTTTGACACATCATATGTTAACGTATAAACATTTCAAGATGTTTGCACGTTAATATTAACATATTAACTCTTGACGTGACATGGTTGTGCGACTAACAACAACATGAGATTTAAAAGTAACATTACATGAAAAGTTGATGGCCGTGAACAAGTTGAGATGAAAAATAAATATATCTCCACAGTGAGGGACGAACAAAACTTTGACGGAAGATGAACAATAATAACAAACTTCCGACAAAAAACTACAATTTATTTTGATTCATAAATTATTATACTATCAATTACCATTTGCATCCTCAAAACGTATCTCGTATGCATCCTCAGGTTTTTGGGTATAGCATTAACTGAATATGGTCCGTAACGGTGGACCTGGCTGGGTATGCACTTGGCACTTAAACAAATGGCGGAAAACAATCCAACATGCACATCCAGTTACATCAAATAGGAGAATCGAGTTGTTCTCTCCAACCGATTTCCTCTGGAAGCCAACGAGAATAAGCAGAGCATCGTACGTTACTTGAAATAAAAGTGACACAGGCTCAGTATGTACAAGTGTATGCAAACTAAGCGTTCTCGATTAACAACCATTCGTCGTAGCTCCATTCCAGTAGATGAATTAGATGAGCAAAATTTTAGACTCGACCAATAAATGACCGAGAACGAACATGCACGCGCTCAAATCGGTTGTCTTCTCGAAAAATTCAAGTATACACAGGATTCCAAATTTGTCCACATTTGGTTAGCAGCTCATTTGGAAATTGGAAGTTCATCGAGTCTCATTTGATTATTCAATTAATATGTAAAAATTAAACAGTAAACACAGTTTTTGACTCAGTCAATCACATAAAACAAGCTCAAAAAATTAAAAAAATAACACACTCTTTTTAATATTCAAGCAACTTGAACCCCTTTAAGATCCCACAGGACTAGTAAACAAACCCAAGTTTGAAAGAGAAAAAAGCTCATTTACCCCCCCCCCCCCCCAACCCAAGAGCTTGCCTTACAACTGCTAATGGTCTGCCTCTAGAAAGACCAATAAATATTTGAGCACAAGAATGACAAACCATCCGGATGAGGCTCGCTGAACCACGAAATACACTAAAGAAGATTCTATGGTTTTTTTAAGGAAAAAGTAAGATTGATGAATAAATCATGCTTTCTTGAAATTGTCAGAACCTTTCATTTTTTCTAATCAATTTTTTTCCCGGGTCAATTTTTTCTCAATTGCCACTAAGGCAACATTGACAAACAGTCAAGTGCACAAGAAATCTTATCACTGTGATCAAGAGGAAGAAATCCTATGGATCAGTAAATACTGCATTGTTTGGACCTGCACCTAGATCTCTCCTACAATGCTTTTATTTTGATTTTTTTTAGTATTTTATTTGGAGAAATATATGATATTTTATTTATTTTGTTTCTTAGACTATGAGAGCTTGAGATTAACTCCGAAGGAGTGCGGGACTTCGGATCAGACGAAGATCCGAATATATGACCTCTCTCTATTGACATCAGTCAGTATTAATTACGTCGAGCAATCACTCGACAACCCTTAATTAACCATCCATTGATGTCCTTGTAACATACAACACTACTATTACACACAACACATGCATACGAAGGTACGTTTTAGGTTAAGCCCTTAGTCTCGCCCAAATTTAGGATGGGTTTACGATGGATTGGAATACTTTTAAAAGGTTTTGGATTGACTCCGAATTATCTAGATTGATTCCAAGTATTTTAGACTCATACGAATATTTTCGTAATTATGTCAAGTTGCAAAGACATAGGGGTATTATGGTCATTTTAGTGTTTGAAAGAAAGGAATTTTAATTATTTAAGAAGGTTTCAAAACCTTAGGAGATATGTTATAGTTATTTTAAGTGTGTTTGGTTTGTAGGAGCATTTTGGTAATTTAGGGTTAATGTGAGTTTTATGGTAATTAACACGTTTTAGCTGATTTAATATTTTTCTTATTTTTTAGAATTTTTAATTATTTTTTTGTGTATTAGAAATATTTTAATAATTTTGACATTTAATTAGGGTTTTGAGGGTATTTAAGATATGTTGAAAGTTTTTTACATTTTCTGGGATTTTTTTCTGATTTTTGCTGATTTTTATTGATTTTTTTATGGGTGGAGGGGTATTTTGGTCATTTAGGATTAACCCCGTTATTATGAGTTATTTGAGGTTATAATGATATTTTACATGAGTTGTGTTCATTTTTTTCATTAGCTAAGGTTACATTAGGCTTTGGTATGTCTTCGGACTTTAGTTGGATTTAGGAGAAAGGTCAAGGGCATGTAAGTGTATGCATTGGTCACTTAGATGCATGTTTTATTAGGTACAAGCCTAATTAAAGACATGGTTAATTAAGTGCATTCTTAATTAAATACATGATCCTATAATTAACTAGGTGGAAATTAAATATGTATAAGTTTAGACTAGACACGTGTGGTCAAATGCATGCCTAAGTATGAACACATAAACATATACGCATCACATATTGCACATCAAACATTAGGCAAGCTAATGCTTATATTGCTTCAACAAAAATTGGGCAGTTACACTCTTTATATAGTTAGATTTACAATGGAATTTTGACAGAATTTTCCCTTAAGAGAACTGTTGGAGCGACTATATAATAGCCCTACATAAGTTAATTTCAGTTGTGGCCAGTGCTTATGATCTTGGGCCCTTCAAACTCAAACACTCGGGTTTTGTGGTTTGTAACATAATATCAGAGAGGGGTCTGGCCCAACTTTATCTTTCCAAATTTATTATATAATTTGCGCTGCCTCCTCTCATCTAATTTCCACGGCTCATCTTGGCCGTGAGGGAGAGTGTTGAAGCGACCATATAATACTCCTACATCCGTTAATTTCAGTTGTGGCCAGCGCTTATGATCTTGGGCCCTTCAAACTCAACACGCACTTATGATCTTGGGCCCTTCAAACTCAACACCCAGATTTTGTGGTTTGTAAGATGAGGAGGGCCGTATGTAAGGAATAATCCCACATCCATTATCCAAGTTGGGCACGACACGTTTAATCCCCGGCCTCTAAAACCTCAACACCTGTGTTTTGAAGTTTTCAAAAAGAACCTTAAAAGGGAACTCAAAAAAAGACTCTGCCTGCTCCACGCACTCTAAATTTGTGCATAGCACCAAGTTTGTGTCTTCAAACCGGCAGAATTTTTCCTAATAGAATTATGGACCAATGGGCATGACCTTTCATCTTCTCCCTTAGGAGGGGCATTTATAGGGGGTGGGGGCCCAACCGGTGGCACCCCCCACCGTAAAGATAAAAGAGAGTGAGAGAGAGATAAGAGAGACGTAGGTGAAAAGGTGGGTACCCCCTAGCACCAACCGGTGGGGGGTGCCACCGATTTGAAGAACCGGTGGCCACTCCTCATTCCCCTCTTTCTTTTTAGTTTTTTTGCTCCTCTTTTGCTACATTGAAACTTCATTCATCACCCTCTCTTTTAATTTTTAGGAAAAAGCTCCCAATAATTGAGGTCAATGATTGGACATTAAAATCTTCTTTATAAGAGAATCTACTAACGTGGGAAGCCCAAATAGACATTAACCTCCTTAAATAAAGGCCATTAAATTCCCCTCTCTCCCCTTTCTTTCTTTCTTTCTGTATCAAATAGAGGACCCCCCACGGATTTGGTCTTTATTTAATGGGGCAAGACCCCCACCGGTGGAGAGTTCCAATGGGAATCGGTGGAGGGTGAAGCATTCCTCCCTCCCTCTCCTTATGACTCCATTAAAGGCCACCAATGAAACTTTTTTAATTTCTTTTCTTGCTCCTCCTCCTCCATCTTTTTTTTTTTTGGCTTTTGTACCTTCCATAAAAAGGGGTTCAACATGCATTAATCCCACTTCAGCTGGTGCAACAGAAGTAGATACTAACATTTACAGTCACCTATTTTCATACCGACAGCCATGCAAAAACAACTCCGAAAATCATCAGCGCTGGCTAGCTCACAAAGGCACGTGATAATTCAAGCCCAGCATAGCAGGCATTAGAAGACCATCAACATGCAATCATAAAAATTCTCATAGCAAAGCTCATCAGCATTCGAAAGGTAGGGCACAGTAGGTCAAATCTGTCATATCGTAAACAGCTACTCCAGGTGTTCTCTTCACTAAAACTAAATTACCATAAAGATACATGAAAATTCAGGAACAAAAAACAATAATGACCCAGTTGTTGCACCCTTTACTCAAGAAGACAAAAGGAAAAGAAAAAGCGCTTCTTAAACATTTGTTCAGAACTAGCAAAGATGTAGGGACGCCTCACCACAAAATTGGTAAAAACTAAGCAGGCTGCAAAACAGGAACTTCTAAGCCGAAAGTGTCAATCATCGCGTGTTACCCTCACGCAAGACATCAACCATGTTGTAGATCTTCTTTGCAGCATTGGAATGGACCTGCATTCAGAAAATTCAGTATAACCTAATTGTCTAACAATCTGTCAGAAGAAAGTACAGTTCTTTGTGCTACCTTTTTGAACAGAAAAATTGCAGCATCAATCGATCCTTCAGCATATATTGATCGCCCACAAACATTGTGCTGGAATTCGAAGGTTACTCTGATGATGAACCAAAAAAAAGAGGAACTGTAAATATTTGACAAGGCATGAAAAGCATCCTGGACCACCTTGATCAGGGGCCAGAAGAATGGCACTTAGTGACACCACATGGTCCAAGTATAGCATGATGAAGCATGTTCCGGACCAAACCCAAGCCATGACAAGTTATGAGTGTGGATAGCAATCTGAAGTGGTCAGCCAACTGACATAGTTCAAATCCTCATAGTTCATATCTAGAATGAAAAGATACCAAGGGATAGGTAAATACGTCTTATCTGGTGACATCAGGTGATACAGATGAAAAGCATGACCAGATAGATGCTCCTCAGGAACGCCGACAATCTCAAGCTGTTTTTTCGGATCCCTGATCTGTTGAATCTGTATTAAGAAGCAAGCATACACATTCGAATGTGATCAGAATCATTCAAAGTCTAGTTCCCCAGGGAAACAAGACATTCAACACAGTTCCATACAAGACAGCGAGAAAACATTCTCCCAAGCAAGGGTTAAAACCCTCAAATGCATGATCAGCAAGTACATTCATCAGAGCTTTATCCTATTTATTTGGTATTTGGGGTTTGGTTGAACCCTATCCCACACATTGAATAGTGTTCATAGTCAAATCTAGGAAGCTATGTCCTTTCTTACCATTAACATTCTTTAAGGTCTAACCCAAGTCTTCTTTCCACCCTCCACTTGGATTTGATTGCACCTTCTAACAGGCGCCAAATTTGGGTGACAGTACACATATTGTATTTATATTCTGCATGACTAACTTTGTATCTTTTTCTCCATCCAGGCTGTGATAAGCATATGTTCAAAACTTCAATCATGGCCCAAACATTAGACTACGATGTTTGAGAACTGTGAATGCATTTCACATAATGTTTGACGGCTGAATTTTAAAATGAAATATAAGCAAAAGCGAATAAAGACTGGGAGTAACTTTGGGATAGAAACATTTTTAAGATGTCGATATCCCTTTCCGTACAAAACTCACATGGTTACCAGGCCTCATTTGTCTATCTTACCTGATCGAACTCAAATCTGACCCCCAGCTTTTTGAAGCATGAAATGATGGCTTTTGCTGTTCCAGACGTGTCTAGTTTGCTTGCTTGATGTGACTCCATCACCTGTAAACATGAAACATATACAATATCAAGGACCGTAACTGCATGGAATGCAATCCTCACCTTCTCAAATATTTAATAATAATAATAAATAATTGGATTGAATCCAAGGATATGCCTTTGTGATTGGCAACACAATTTATACATGGGAAATGTATATATACAAGTGTGACAAAAAAGATAAAAAAGAAGAGAATAGAGAAAAAGAAGCAGCTAGATTCAGCAATAGGGATGCAAATTTGGCTGGGCCAGCCAGCAACAAAACAAAAACAGCAAAATATAGAGAAAAATGAAGCAGCTACACTTGGCCATAGTAAAGAAAATTTGCTTGGACCAGATTGCAACCCAATCCAAGTTCAAACTGTTTGGGTTGGACTAAATTTGGTGTGGGTTGAATATGCGATGAACTTTACAAACAAAGTTCCACGCTGGACCAGCCCGAATGGGATTCAGCCCATTCCATCAACCCAACCTAACCAAAGTACCGTGCACACAGGGTAATCTCAAGATGGTTAAAAAGGTTTATGAAGGTAATAAATCTTCTGCTCTGCGCGCCCCCCCCCCTCCCCCCCCCCCCAAAAAAAAAAAACATCAAATAAGGATGTACTACACCAGTGACAAAAGGATCCTAAATCCCATCCTCAGCCTTATTTGCAGCTACTTTCAATATGACTCTTAACAGTATTAATTTTGGATCATTTTGCTCCCGCCAAATTAGGCAAGTGTCTGCCGATGGAGCGAAACTTTAGGGTTTCAGGAGGGAGGCTAACTCCCCAGACCATGTAGCTGCTTTTGTTGGGGCTAAAGTCAAAGAATGGGCGAAAGTTGGGTGTCCTATTGATCATCCAACTCATCATTTTGTTGACTGGGAGGAATGTGAGGGTTTTCACCTTCTTGGTGCTTTCATATAAGAAGATTTTTGTTCCTGTATCTTCTCCTTTTGTTCTCTTCCTCTTTTGTTTATAATACGTGGTACCATCCACTTTCAAAAAAAAAAAGATACTAGGGTAACCCAACATAAAATAAGCAATGTGACACTGTCATCCTACAAGAAAAGTTCCAATAACCTCCAACCCATTCATCCATTGTGTATTTCCGTAAAGGAACAAATCCCGATGCAAAGACGACATCTATAAAAACCATAGTTCAGCCCATCCTTGACCTATCCATGATTGTTCTGTTACACATACTTGTTCTCTCTTCTTGGCCTTCTTCCACAGAACATCTGCCTTCTTTGGAACTTGTGCAATGCCTTGCAGAAATGGCTTACAACTCATCCTCTAGTTCCTCAAGACAAATGTCCACTTCCTCGGCAATTTTTCTTGTTTTCCCCCACTCAGACTCATGGCCCATGGGCTAGTCATCCTCCAAAATCACAGAAAGCGTCTGGATGGCCTCCTGTGGCTTCATTGATCCATCTATTGGTGGCAGCATCCCCTCCTGTTACTGCACCCACGACCACACAATACCTACCACCACAAGTGTGTCAATCACCATAGCCACCAACAGCATACCAATCACTCGTGACTTGAACTCATCCCATCATCATTTCTTTCCATCCACCCACATGACACATTTTCCCCTACATAATGGCTCTGTAGAGTGCATAGGTGGCTTGCCATGATTGTATAGTCTTTACTACAACATAATCATTTCACAGTGGCCTCTCATCCTGCTGTTGCTGGGATAACGGGCCTACTACATTCTTGGTGTGAGGTGGCATGAGGAATGTTGATAAATCAAACATTGAAACCCCAATGGTTAAAAGGGTTCACTTCCCAATAAAGTGGTAAACACAGATTTGTCTGAACATGATGAGACTGCAAACACCATGATAACAGCAGCTTCACATCAGAGCAACCCATTGACCAACTGGTCAAAAGGATGTTCAGCCTTCACTAAATCACGGTAAGAACCAATTGTCCAGCAGTTCAAGCCCCATCTTTTGTCCAGTTTGAGCATCTTTTCATCCAACTTCATGGCTGCTCATAGTAACATCGTACCATATATTGATCCAAGGTCTTTTTTAATGCTCTGATCACAGTCATGCAGTCCGTTCCTTCATCTGACGTCCTGTGGAGAGATATGAGGTGCTCTTATTTTGTCCACCAGCTTGCTTTTGAGTATACTCTGCTTTATACCTAAAGAGTTCTCTAACAGGTTGATTTTCATTGGAGTAGTTAGTTTCTTTATCTAGAGATTCCTTTGAGCATTTAGTGAGCCTTCCTTCCACTAAACTTTTTCCAGATCGTTTTTGATATATGGCAATATTTGCATCCATTTCAGTTCTATATTTTGGCCATTTTAGCTCTTTATGTTCCACTCAACACTCACTCACTCTGCCTTTAGTGGGGACACCTTATTCAGGACTAATTCTAGCATCAGAGAGCTCTTGCAGTCCACACCTTACAACTGTTGTCATTTACCATTTCGTCCGATAGTTTCCACCACCTTTATCATGGCTCCAAGCTTATTGGTTGTTCAGCAAGTTAAGCTCACCACTCCACTCCAGCAGATTCCTTAAATGCTCCAATCAGCTGGTATATGTCATGGTTCTGTCCCTTTTGCTAAGACTATATAGCTTCGATGTTTTCTTCGTGATCTTGGCATCGCTTTTCCAACTTATGCACCTTTATATTATGGCTACAGAAGCAATCTGGTCTTCCATGAACAGACGAGTCATATTGAAAATGCTCAACTTTTTGTCCATCTACTCCACCTCTTTGGCACATTTACCAAGCAGACTGCTGATTTCTTCATCAAATCTCATATTGCATTGCAGACTAAAAAGTAACGGTTGGCAAACTCTTACTTTGATCATCCAGCATGAGTTTGAGGAGGGTGTTAGAGACACTTGTATGTATTATATAAGAGGGATTTTTGCATTAACTGTGGTGAATTATGAATAAATCCCCATATCTAGTGTATAATCTCCATATGTTGCAGGGTTCTTTATTTTTTTAATCCCTACTATCTACCTCTGTCACATTTTAATAACCTGACCATAGTTAAAAAATGTTAATATTAATTAAAGTAGTAAATAATCTTTATACTTGTATTTCCCCTCCCTACAATTTACTTTTGACGGTTGGTACACCTAGGCAATGAGTGAGAACTATCCTAACCATTGTTATGGCCTGGCCCTAGACGCTCTTTGTTAATTTTTCTTTGAACACTGTATATTATAGAGAGTAATTAGATTGTTCTGTATTTTTATTTATTTTCGTATATATTTATGAAATATTTTTATCTCTTAGACAGATTGTTAAACAGAGGGATCTATCATAAATAAATATCAAAAGATTATTAAATCGAGGGATCTATCATTAAGAAATATCAAGTCTATCATTAAGAAATATCAAGTTTTAAAGGATTGATACCTAAATATGACAGCTACAAGGAACTTTTCATAATTCATTATATTTACAGGGATTGAAATCTAAAAAGCCCTACATAATATTATCCTAGTCCTAAGATTAGGATTATTAGAGTCCTACTGGATTAGGATTATACATACTAGTTCTATTTCTACTTGGATGTCTTTATTTTTCATCCTATTCTCATAACCGTCGTATAGTAGTCCTATTCCTATTGGAATTGGGAATTTTCCTGTACACTTGTGTGTGTGTGTGTGTATATATATATATATATATGAGAAAAGCTATTCTGCAACTTAATAACAGAAACTTTTCCTGTTAACATTTCATTTTTGATCTCCGGATCTTTTAATCTTACCGTCAAAAAGTAAAAGTTAAAATAAGAAAGGAAGGTAAAACTATGAGAGGAAAGCGGATGGTTCCCCACGTGGGCCGGAGTTCACACCCGCATAACCACATTTGAGGTTCCACTCGGCACTGGCAGCAGTTGTGCTCTGTGCGGAACTTCCAATGCTGGCCGCTGGTAGTTCCTGCACAACATTGGATCGCATCTAATAATGAAATCACCGTCTGATCGCATACCTTAAGAATCCAATGGTTGTAGATTTGGTAAAAGGAAAATGTATGCCTCTCCTAAAACTGTCACATTTTACCTCTCCGTGAATTTAGGCGCCAAAGGCGCCGCAACACAAAACCCTCTTTATGTTAATGGCCAGAAGCTTCCATTACTCACCCCCGCCCGTGCATCTTCTCTTCACCGGACATAATCACCTTAACATGCTTCCCTCCTCCTTTCTAGACTTGATCATCTTACCATGCTTCCCTCTTAGGACCTTGAAGTTTTTTACTGTTAGTTTCTGATGGTCTAATGGATTTGGATGGATCATGGGAGATTTGCCAGTGTCTGAAGAGATCAGTTAGTTTTTCTTTTCTTTAAAAGTTTAACCTTTTTTTTCTCTATTTTGTGGCACCACAGTATTTCTCCCATTAGAAATGTACTCCCATTAATGCTAACTTAAAGAAGGAAGAGTTCTCATCTAAAAGTACAATATCTTATTATGGGAACCGAAAATCAGCCTGCCAAAGGTATATCCTATAGTAAGGAAGTACAAACTGTCTAGACAATTAAATGTAAATAAATGAGTTTGTCATCTATATGTATATCTTGTAAGTTAGATAAAAGGGCAGCCCACTGCCATGAGACAATTAACTATGAAAGCCGAGAACCACCCTGCCTAAGATATCTCTCCAGTTATTAGAAGGGAAATATAAACTATCAAGACAATTAAATGTGCATAAATGAATTCATCCTCTATGCTTATATTTCATAACTTAACAAGGGCAGCCCAGTGGGCCAGTGTCATGAGGCTCCCATCAGTGCAGGGTCTGGGGATGGACAATTGTGTGCAGCCTTAACCTTGCTTTCTGCAAAGAGGCTGTTTCAGGATTTGAACCCATGACCTCCAAGTCACAATGGAGCAACCTTACTGTTGCACCAAAGATCAACCTCAATTGGTTAGCCATGAATCCTAGTACTGAGATGGAAAAAAGTGTACCTCCAATGAGTAGCCTGAGAAGGCTCCAGGAAATTGGTCAGCCATGATTTCCATAGCTGCAAGGAATGCAACAACCTACAAGGAAAAAAAACATAGGAATAACATCATTCGGGATATATTCAACAAGAAAAAGATAAGATACAAGTATCTGAAACCTCTAATGGAGTAAGATAGAGAGAAAGAAGATGAAAGGAAACCTGCTTTCCCATTTGCGGGGAGATTACTGCATAAACATTTGAATCTTCCACTGTCTTGTATAACAACTTCCTATCCCCACCAGTAGTACCCATTACAAAGGGTATACCAACTTTACAGTAAAGCTCCGCATTTGCTACAGAGTAATGATCACAATGACACAGAAATCAAGTATTAAAGGAAGATACTATAAAAGGTGGAGAAGTTCAAACTCTCAAAATGAAATTGTTTAGTACATCTCCAGGTATCATCCTAACCTTTTTGAGGCATATCTAAAAGAAAGTCCACAGAGGACACTGCTAGTTGGGCATCAAAAAGAAAGTATCTAAGATAGATAATTTGTAAATAATAAGACTTCAAGAACACTAGGCTGTAAAGAAGAAACTTCAACTTCAAGACTTCAGAATACCCTTTTTGGAGTTCAGTGCGTCTCTAAGGTTATGAACTTCTTTTATTTCGATTACCATGAATATCGAATCATGCATCTAGTAACCATGATATACATAAATGAAAACTGACTCTCTGGAAGAGCATTTCAGAAAAACACTTACGATTCACAGCATCAGGTACAGTGAAATATACATAAATGAAAACTGACTCTCTGGAAGAGCATTTCAGAAAAACACTTACGATTCACAGCATCAGGTACAGTGAAATCCACAGCAATAACATTTGGATATTTATCCAAAACTGAAGATAGAACATCCTCCTTTTCGGAAGGGCTGTGCAGATGAACCTCCGTATTCCCCACACGTACCACTTGACCTGATTCTGTTAAACTGCCGAATGATGCAGGAACTAACTGTAGACCAGCTGACACTGCAGCCTCTGCAACAGCCTTTCCCATTTTTCCCGCACAACCATTTACCTAGAAAAATTAAATTGTCATAAAATCAATAAGATGCACATTTTCTCCTTTTCTTGGAGACTCAGTTTGCACATTTTTGTACTTCTGTAAGTTATATGTAGCACGAAATTAATTGCTATTACTTTTCTTTTACCGAAGTGGCTCAATGGTTACAAGGCCAAGTATCCAGCTCAAGGGAGCTGAGTTCGATTCCACCAACACGCGTGATCACCTCCCAGAGGAGAATTTTTCCTTCACGCAGGACCGCCCAACGGGGCGACCTTGCCGCTCAAATGAGCGACAATTCCATGGGACAAACTGCGCCCGCACACAACGCGAGCGGGATTGACCCTGCGACCTCCTCACTTGGGCAGGGAGGGGTGAGCGGGGAGGGGTATACCATTGCGCTACTGCATGGGTACAATTAATTGCTATTACAGCGAGTAATAATTACTATGTAAAATAGTCTCATTGTTCCCATACTCTTCTTAATTTAAACAGCATTCCATGTTAACTAACCTGTTAGATCAAAATTTTAATTCACAGAAGTAAGCAGATTTGAACATTCTAGTGTCATATAAACAACAAAGATATAATAATTAGATCACAAGTGCTCGGCCTCCTCCCACATTTCTCCTATATGTCTCACTCCTCCCTACTAAACACTGAAACAACAAATTCATCTTCCTTTCTTTTTCTTTTATTTTCTTTTTTTTTTGGTTGGGGTGGGGTGGGGTGGGGTCAGGGATGGCAGTACCGGTACCGGTACCCATATCGGTGGGTACCGGTACCGGTACGTACCGGCCGGTACCGGCCCAGTATCGGCCGGTATCGGCCGATACCCTTTACAGGTATCGGGTACCGGTACCGGCCGATACCGGTACGTACCGGTATCGGCCGGTACTGCCATCCATGGGTGGGGTCGGGTTGTACGGTTGTACCACAGATCCATTACTGAAAATTGAGGTTAGCATAAACCCTAAACCAAAAGAAAGGTGCCAAAATGAAGTCCCAAAAGAGAACAAAAAGTATCCCCAAGAAAAAAACAAAAAGAGGGCTAGAAAGGGTTGAGAAGACCCAAAATGGAAGAATGGACACTGGATATGCTGAGAGCTCCAAGTCCACTCTTGTCTGCTCTTGCACTCAAAGGTTCAAAGATTCCTTTTAGTCCAAATGTACCAAATCATGGCACGAAGGATCATGACACCAAACATTCTTGTTGCAAGACCGGGACCGCAATCTCTGCCATTTGCTCAATAGCTCAAAAAACGGACTTGAAAGGAATCCATCGTTGTCAAGGCGGATGCCTAGGTGCCGCCCAGGCGCCAAGACAGATGCCTAGGCACCGCCTAGGCGCCAAGGCAGATTTCCATCCATTAGGCATTGAGCCACCTTTCCACGGGCCCAGAAGGCACCCAAGGTGGCCCGTGTCAGACCTGCTGGCCCATTTTGAGTGCTCTCACTCTCTCATTGTATATTTCATCTAATTTTTAGAAGGTGACAAAAGTCACAATTCCATTAAGAGAATAAAGATAATACAGGGGGGACGATGAGATAGTCTTAGTCAGGGACACACTCCCAACTAAACCCCAGAGAATCTGAATGGCCCTAATTATAGCAAGGAGACTGTTTTATCCAGCAGATAAAACACAGTAATCAAACCCAACCAAAACAATCAAAGAAAAAGATTCCTCCAGGACCTAGCAATCAGCAAAAGGTTCACATTATCCTCATTCAAGATATCAGCTGCTCTGGCCCAGTCTTCAACCCATGTAACTGCACTCTTCAACAGATCACAAGTATTGTTGTATTGATCAGTGAACTTCCTCCTATTCCTCTCACACCATATAGCCCACAGCAAAACAGGGCAAAATAAGTACCATACTTGTTTTCTGGCAGGGTACGGACAGAGCTCAATCCACCATCTGATCATTTCCATAACTGAAGTATGATTTACCCGCATCACACCAAACAAAGAGCAAAGGACCTTCCATTGTATACTGACTATGCCACATTCATAAAATAAATTATTCTGATCCTCCTCAAACAAAGCACAGAAAGAGCATTTGGTACTGCCAGAAAGGTGCAGCTTCTTAATCCTTTGACCAGTAGGTAATCTACGCCATGCAATCTTCCAAAGAAATAGTTTGGTCTTATTAGGAAGGACATTAGACCATACAACATCCTGCCACCAGACTCTGCAGCCACCATCATCCATAACTTTCACTAAGGAGTTAGCCGAAAATATCCCTTTGCTGTTCCATCTCCAAACCCTCTTGTCCTGTTCATCAGTATGAATTTTAATCCTACTAAGTAAAGACAGCAGCGCAATGAACTCTTCAATCTCCACCTCAGTAGGATCCCTTCTCAAGTTAATATCAGATGAATGAGATAAGACCTCTGCCACTGAAGCATCCTGACTGGTAACAATGGAGAACAGATTACCAAACTTCGAAGTCAGACATATTGGAGCACCATTTGTCCTTCCAAAATAGGAAACTACAACCATTTCCCAACTGAAAATCAAAACATATAGATAGAATATCTGCAGTCTTCACAATATTCTTCCAAATAACTGACATGTTATAGATGATGGAAGGAACAAGACACCATTTACTGCAATGATAGAAATACCTATCCTTGACAATGAAAGACCACAAAGCATCAGGTTTTTCAGCCAAACTCCACAGCCATTTAGCTAGCATAGCTTTATTAAAGGTAGCAATTTTGGTAAGGCCAACTCCTCCTTGTTCCGTCCTCTTACACACATTTTTCCATCTAATTAGATGAAGGCCCTTCTTTTCTATTTTCCCACCTGACCAAAAGAATGAACTTCTAGCTGCCTCAGTGATTCTCTCAACAGTCCTTGGGATCTTAAAGATGGAAACATAATAGATGGCGAAGAGGATAACACTGATTTGGAAAGGATCCATCTTCGCCCAGCTGAGAGAAATTTTCCTTTCCAACCTTCCAACTTGTTCTCAAACTTTTTGATCAAAACATCTCAATCTCTTATTCTAATTGTTCCATCAGTTAGAGGCAATGACAAATACTTAATAGGAAATTCAAAACACTTGCACTGGAAATTTCTTGCTACGTCCATCAACCTGTTCTGCGGCACATTAATCCCAACAGCCTCTGTCTTTTCATAATTGATTTTCAAACCCGTGATTACTTCCACCAGCATCAATAGCTTCATGATATTCTGAATAACCTCATCACTTCCTATAGTAAAAAGCAATGTGTCATCAGCACATTGTAAATGTGACAAGTGGATAGTACTCCTTCCAATCTTGAAACCATCTATCAGTCCTTGTTGTACTACCCTCTCCCACAGAGTACTCAAAATCTGGCCAATAAGTAAGAAGATGAGTGGGGAAATGGGATCTCCCTGCCTTAAACCTCTGGAACTACTAACATACCCACAAGGTTCTCCATTGATCAAAACTGAAAATCTTGCAGTGGAAATACAACTAATAACCCATTGTATCCATATATGCTTGAAACTCAATAGCTCCAATGTTCTTTTGACACAATTCCAGTTTACTCTATCTTAAACCTTCTCAAAGTCAAGTTTCAAAAGGACTCCTTGCTTATTCCTGCTCTTCTGAAAATGGATTGCTTCATATGCAGCCATGTAATTATCCAAGATGAACATTCCTTGCATAAAGGCAGACTGATTTCTACCTAATAACTTATCCAACACCGTCTTAAGTCTTGATGCCAACACTTTAGTAATGATTTTGTAACATCCATTCAACAAATTGACTGGGCGAAAATCGGTCATTCTTTCAGCACCTTCAATTTTTGGAATGAGAACAATGTATGTGGAATTAAAGTTCTTGATGCAATCTGGTCTAACCTGCAATTCCTGCACAACCTTCAATAATTCATCCTTGATGATGTCCCAAAAGAATTGATAAAAGCCTAAGGAGAAGCCATCGGGTGCAGGTGCTTTATTAGGATTCATACTAAAGACAGCACCCTTGACTTCATCCTCAAGGATAGGGTCACATAAAGCATGAGCATCCAAACTCTCAAGCTTGGGGAAGAATATCATCCTCCAAATGTGGCCTGCAGATGAAGTCTTCTTTAAAAAGCTGTTCATAGAAGTCAATAAACCTGTCCTTGATGCCCTTCTGATCATCAACCATAACACCATTATCTCTTATATGCTCAACTCTCAAAAGTCTCCTCTTAGCACTCGCTACGGCATAAAAAAAGGAAGTATTTTTGTCACCCTCTTTCAACCAGTGTTCCTTAGCTCTTTGCCTTCACTTGATTTCATCTTGGAGTAGCCATTCATTATAGAGTTTCTTGTAGTCTTTCAAGGACTGCTCTTCTTGTACTGAAAGGGTAATAATCTGACTTTTGATCTCTAATTCTTCAATCTTCTCTCTCAATATCTGTCTGTTGTCAGAGTTTCTCCCAAATGATTGCTTAGCCCAATGTTTCAAACATTCCCTAATCCATCTGAGTTTCATCATGAAGTTATATGATGCAGATGTAGAATTACCTTGACGCGGGACGACTACTGAAACGACTCCTAACTAGTGTCACAATCCGAAATCAGCAAGAGTAGCGTATGTGAACGGCAAATACTCACCAAATTTCCCATGTTTCCAGGAATGTAATTACGCAACGCAAGTCGCACAAAACTCGAAAATCGTCCTCTCTCAGTGATAAAATAGACAGGATCGACGGTAGTGAGAACCACCAATTACTAGGGCAACATCAACGCATTCAAAATACTCAAATAGTGCTTTAGGACAGACCTCTTACGCTCTCAATCCGACAATGATAATTAATATGTGACTAGAATCTTAATTCACAAAGCACGGGAGCAAATCCAACCATATCATGAACGAGAAGGTGCTAAAAGGATAGTATCGAACAACACTAACCTTCCCACTATAGAGTGGGGTCGTACCGAAACGTTGGAGAACTGTGAGGTACCGAGTGGGGGCTACAAATAATCACTGCGAACACCTACCACGCGGAGCACGTCCGGGACTGGAAATCAGGTCCCAGGCAGTTGTCCCTGCCCTACCATGCTCAACGCGCAGTTTGCAGCCGCCTGGGAACAAATGCATTGGTGGGGCGCTAGGTTCACGTGGCCGGCTGAAGCGCTCGGGGAGCTGGCCGGGAAGCCCGTTCAGGGCTGCGTGGGGAGGGGAACTCGCTTGGAGGCAGTACGTCCCGCTTTGCTCGCAGGCGTCGAGGAGGCTTGCAGAGTTCGCGGGTGTGCCGTGTGGATGTTGTACGGGGAACGTGGACGTCGTGGTGGGCGAGACAGGCGCATGGGGCGGTTGGGGGCCCTGGGCGAAACGCCCCTGTTCGGCGTTACGTGGCCGTCGGGCGGGCTAGCCCCCGCGCGTGGGGAGGGGTCGGGCGTGCAGGCCTGTAACGGCGCGCAGGCGTAACGCGAGGGGAGACGGAGCGCCTGGCCCCGGCGCGTGGTGCGTGGACCTGCGTCGCTTTGGCCCCTGTTGGGCGGACGGGTGAGGCTCCGTGGAGCGAACCTCGCTCGTGGGCGTGGATGGCAATGGCTTACCGAGGGTGATCCGAGCGAACGTGAAAGAGAGGGAGAAGCGCTGGGAGGGGTTTCTGGGTGGCGGGCCCCTCGCTCACAGATCTTCACGAGAGAGAGATAGAGGGAGAGAGGGAGAGAGATGAAGAAGAAGACAAAGGGGTGGGGCTTCACACCCTAGGCAAACACAAACGCACGATAGCGGCGGCTTGCAGAATTTTCGTTTTCTCTTCCATCATCAATGACCTCCCGAGGGAGGCTACAGTACCTTAAATAGGATAAAGAAAACCCTAATAACCTCCTAATGAAACAAATGACATAATTAACCCTAATTCTAGACAAACACAATGAAATTCGTGCAGAAAATAACAATAAAATAGAAAAGTGATAACTGGGCCTCATAATGGGCCTTACATCAATCCCAACTGCTCCTCAATAAAGTAAGCACATATCAATACTCCGGGGAACCATCGTCGAGCCACAAAGACACTGGGAACGCTGCAGTCGTCCTCCTCCGACGGTAAACGCGAGTCGGGTCGAACCGGGTCCACGCGCGGGTGTCCTCACCATACCTGCTTGTGTCTCAAGCCACCACTTGCTCACCATCTCCTTGAAGCCCTCCACTTTCTGCCATGCTAGCTCATATCTGAACTTTCTGAAATTTCTAATTCTTGACTATGTGTTGTTATGCTGAAGATTTGACCATGTAAACTTTCTATTAGGGATTTCTAGATCAATCAATTTGATATCCCTAATCCACTGATTGAACCATTCCATCTCCTTTCCCCATTTCTGCACCCCTGACCTCTCCCATGGAAATCTCACACAGTTAAAATCACCGACTATACACCATGCATCTGTAAACAAGTTATGTAGCATGTATAACTTGGAAGAAGAGTTACCTTAGCTGATTAGTATGAGGTCCATACACTGAAGTAACGACCCATGTAAATTTAGAAACCTTGGTTTTGCAATGGAAAGATACCGAAATGCTAAAAAGACCAACATCACTGATAACACCTTCAAACTGATTATTCAACAGAATCAATTGACCCCCCTTGAACCCATCAGCAGAAAAAATAGCAGCCTTCGTGAGTCTAGGACCTCCCAATCTTTTCAATGAACTATCATCAAGAGTCTTCATTTTGGTTTCCTGTATACATATGCAGTCCAGCTGAAGAGAAAGAACCAAGTCTCTTACAGCTCTCATTCTATACTCCCATTAAGCCCTCGGACATTCCAGATCAAGAGATTCATGATGAACTTACTGTCTTCCCCACCTCTTTCCCCTTCTTCCCTCTTAAGCTGTCAAAGACTTCATTTTTCTTGACGAAATTGACCCCCCCCCCTTTTCCAATTTTAATCCCTCCTCCCATTCCTTTCTTTTTTATAGAATTATGTAATGCATCGTTCCTTTTCAATTTCTTAAGAAAACTGATAACATTATCTTCTCTACATTGGAAGGAAACCCCTACACATCTCCCAAATTGAACAATTTCATTAGCTCAACTATCTTCCTCTACTGAGCATCTCCCTGCAAGATGATCAGTTCTAGGAAAATAAGAAACAATCAGAGCTGAAGAAAAGTTATCCAGTAAAACCCCCTCTTCAAGTCCCATCATGACCTCAAAGGCACACTCAGAGACATTCTGATCATTGTTCATATTTCCCCCGTCCTGCAAATCAAACTGCCAGCCAGCTTCCTGCCCCAAGGTATATGCTGTAGGTATAATTTGAGAAGAAGGGATCTTCTGAGCCCAGTCATCATTCACAAGACCACCCTTCTCTAACTGCAAACATGAATGGTGAAGCAGATGAGTATCCCTCCTAAGAAACTGAACATCAGCTGATGGCCCCGAAGTCCTCGACGGTGATGGCATATAACTGGAAGATGAGCCGATGTGAAGGATCACCTTCCTGGGCACCATAGGCAAGCTTCCGGTACTCTGTTCGCGTGAAGTAAGAACAGGGGTCTGTTGGAGAGCAGACGCCCATGGTTCGCTGCTCCGAAAGATCCCTGAACCGGTTCAAAAGCTTCCATGTTCAAACTTACATTAAGATCTGAAACACATGGGTCACTAAGGATTGGGTCCCGTATCGGTTTCAGATCCCAACTAAAACCATCATCGGCCCGTTCCTATATATCTCCTCCACCTGACTCTCTTCCCCCGACCCCACTATTCATGCCCTTTTCTGAACCAACCTCGAGACACCCAAAGCACCGTCCTCCCGCAGTAGCTTCAAGCACGGCTACATCTCCCAGGAGGATTTTCGAACATGGGGGACGTTGCATATCCACCAGCCCAGCCCCCAACACACCTCTGCCATAATAGTTCTTTGGAACAACACAATCATTATTGCCCCGCCTCCCAATAGGCTGTCAATTCCTCTCCTGCAAACTCGTAAATGCTGAGTTAGGACAACTCGAAAGCTGTGATGACTCAGAGGCCCCACGAACAGAAGTCGCCAAGGAAGAAGACGAAGGTTTCGGCACCCCTGTTTTGTGGACGTAGTCTCTGTTCTGCCTATACTTCTTATATTCCTCAACAATTTCAGCCCACGTCCACTACAAATCCCCCTCCTGAGTTATACTAATCGAACCAGTATATTCGGGACTGATTTCAACCCAAAAAGCCTTGCCACCCATCAAAATCTTCACCTTCCAAGGAATATCAGCCATTTGATCCACTCCCACCAGCACTCTAGCAAAGACCAAGTCTTCTCCTCTAAGAACATTGGCATCAACCTGCTTGAGAATACCAAATCTAGAAATAATAGCCTGGAATGATGAGATGTTCCATAGATGAAGCGGAACTCCCCAAACTCTGCACCATACTCTAATCCCTTCAGTAGCTGGCAATGGCTCATCTTCAACCTTCCAAGGAGAGAAAAACATTGTCACATTCTCCCTCCTTGCCTTCCCCATGGAGCAAGCATGATTCTTCCAAGATTCAAAATCTACTCTGACCAAAAAGGAGTCCCCAAAAATCAGACGAATCCATCAATTGCTCTCATCTGGCCATATAGATTGCACAATCCTTAGAATCAACTCCTTGCCTACCGCAGAGACCAGCCTATTGGAATCAGACTTAACTTACCAAAGGACACCACCACACACTGCTCCAAGCTATCTCTGACAGCTCCTATCTCTGGCGACCACGGTAGATCCACCAGCCCAGGGAGAATTCTGAGGTTAGTAGACCCCCCTGCCATCGTTGTCAGCAAAACAATACTCTAGCTCTTGCATCCTAATGGAGTTGGACTTAGAAATGGAAGGGCAAGCCCATCTTCTATGTCCCACGCCCCTGCAAAGAAGACATAGGATGGCTTCTCTACAGTCGACAGCACAATGGCCTTTCCCTAAACACCGGATGCAAGTATCCTTGTCCACATGGATTCTACTCAAAGAAGCAGACTTTCCAACAGACAACACTCGAGGTCTCCTACCATGGATTGTCTTCCACTCTTTAGACTCACCTATAGTACCTCCCTCTCCCATGTTTAGACTCTCTAAAACCGTACTTGCCACATTATATTTCATCTAATTAACATTGTTTTATTGTAAACTTCATTATTTTGTTGGTGATAATATTTTTATTATGTGTTTTACATTATTGCGTCAAATATATTATTGTTGTGAGTATTATGTTGCGGATTTTGGAAGAATAAGTCAACAAACATTTGGTTTAGTATTTTTTTAATTATGAAATATCATTTTTATAATTATTTTTCAGTCACACATTTAACTTTGATACTTCAATCCAATAGTCTACTTATTAGTTTTCATATTAATGTCATATTAGTGTAATTTTCTTGTCTTATTTATGTTACATATCAGTGTAATATTGTTTATGTTACATATGAGTGTAATATTAAATTTATTAATATCAACAAGGTGCCTAAGAGAGTGCCTCGGCGCTTAGGCACTCGGGGACCCCAAGTACGTCTTGGGTCGCCTTACCGCCTTGATAACTATGAAGGAATCTAATGCTGCTCCAATCTAGGAAGGAGGTAGACCAAACTAAGCGAGAAAAGGGGCAACGGACAAACAAATGATCCAGGGTTTCCTCCTCCAAGTTACGCAAACTCTGTCAAGTTAGACAGAGGACAAATTCATCTACTTCCTTCTTTATTTTTCGCTCGCTCTCTCCTTTCCCTTTTCTTGAAAGGGGATGGGAGGATGAGGCTCCAACACTGAAAAGGTATTCAGACAGTACTTTAGTTTGAAGCCAAGCTGCATATATTATTATTTGACAGCACACAGCAACAAGACCCATGTGGATAAAATAGCAATGAGGTGCATAGGCAAAACTAAGATGGCGAAAAGGGAATTTGTGGCTAAGCCAACTGTTAAGCAGTCCCAAGCAGCGATCAACAATATGGAATTTCAACCATTTATCAACGATAGGCAACGTGTCACAGAGATCTCCTGCTAGGAATTGAACTCATTGAATAACATCATGAGTTAATATTGATACTAAACGGTATCTACATATCATTTGTAGGCATTTTGCCAGAGCTTGCACACAGTTGATCCAAATAAAGAAATGTCACTGCCGGGCCTTTGAGATGGAAACGGAACAAGGTACGGAAATTGAAATTAACTTTGCCTGATAAAGAGTTTTGATGAAAGAGAAACCCAAGAGGACCAAAAGATCACTTGTTGGCAAATGTCTCACATTTAGAGTGTGTCTCAAGTTTGGAGCAGTTAGGGGAGGTTTTCTCGTGTCTTTGAGTCCGAGACATATCCAGTCTGATGTGGTCCGACGCAGGGGTATTGCTTCGATTATACCCCTGCGTCGGACCACATCAGACTGGATATGTCTCGGACTCAAAGACACGAGAAAACCTCCCCTAACTGCTCCAAACTTGAGACACATATATATATACATCAGACCGACGCAGGGGTATTGCTTCGATATATATATATATATATATATATATATATCATGGTTTGTTGTATCGGATCGGATCGGGGTGACTCATACGAGTTGACTCGTATCTGAGCCAACCCGATCCGCTGACCGGATTGTGCCGACTCATACATAACAGACTGAGTCTATTTTTTGCCCGAGTCGGATCGGTATCGTACCATATTTGGGAAGATGCGATCCGATACAAATCAATGATACATCAAACCTTGATATATTGTAACTTTGGGAAACTTGCAACGATTGGAAAAACAACAGAGGGCGGCTGGCGGTTCCTTCTAGGACTGCATTCTTGTACATGATCTTAGAGAAAATTAGTGCAAGGCAGTGTGAAAGAGTCGAGCTCCATGGACGTGCACTTTGTCGAACCACGTAAATCCTTGTGTATTGTCTCTCTCTCCCTCTCTTCCTCTCTCTATCTCTCTCTGTGGTTTGTTCTCTCTTGTTTGGTGCTTATGTCCGATACCGTTGGTGAGGCGAGCGAGAACGCTTCCACGCAACACCACTCCAGATACTTCTACCAGCTAATGAGCCTACCACGAAAGATATTCAATTAATACACCTGGTAAAAATGAAGCCTTGCGTCCTCCATTCGTGATGTTACGAAGTAGTGGAACCATCTGGTGTAAAAACGAAACAACAAAAATCTGCAGCAAAGCAGCAGATGGAACCCCTAAACCCATATTAAACCCACAAACACGTTATGGGCGAGCAATCCCAAAACCCACGAAACTCAAGGTGTTGGGTACCCCAAGAAACACTTAAACCCCCTAAAAATCCCAAAATCGGAAGTATAGCCCCCAACAGTACCACCAAATAAATCATCACAAAACAGGTCGGAACAGGAAAAAAAAAGCCCACACGCACACAAAAACCACCAAGAGGCAGTAGCGGCGGAGGCCGCCGCGAGCGTTTATCCGCACCATGATTGGGAAGTAGACGTTGCTCCTGGAAGCAACGGTGGCGGCGGCCTCAGCCGTGGAGGTGGCGGCGCTGCTCATGGCGAACCTGGGCGCTCCTCGCCACCTCCTGCCGCGGCCGCTGCCGGCCCTGGCCCTGGCCCCGGCGAAGAAGACGGCGCTGCTGCTGTGGGTGGGCAAGAACAGGGACGCCATCCTCGGTCCCGGAATGGCGACGCACAAGCGCCGACAGATTTAAAACCTGGAAGGAAGACCACGAAAAGGGGCGGCCTTTTATAGTTTCCATTCTAGAGAGAGGTGACGAGTAAACCGCACAATGAATCCCAATTTAGGTATGGACAAGCTTTACTTGGTTGAATCTAAGACTCTAGTAGAGGAAGAAGGGGGGTTTTCAATGAATATTGTTGATAAAAGTTTATCTCTATAAAAAATATTTTTTAATTATGGCCTAATAAATATTTTTTCAAGTGTTATTAATAAATTTGAATTAGCTAAATGCGACGCACCTAAATTAGTTCGTGAGTTTCTTTTTTGTCAAAAGTATTTATAGCACCTTCATGGTGAATAAAATATACACTTCGACATTCCAACTAATGTTTCCCCTTAGTAAAATAGTTTGTGTAAGGTTTTTTTCGACGTCAATCAGTGCAAATATAGTGAATTCAAAATAAATATTTGTATCTTTGTGTTATGAGTTTAAGTCTAAGACACTCTGGAAAGTTACTTTATCCTTGTTTAAATTCTAAGTTTCAAAATAAAAAACACAAGAAAATTTTTAAGTCACCTCAAACACATCTCACATGTTCCTACAACGCAATTTTTGGTCGGATTATCTAACAAATAAAAAAATATTGTTAAGTTCGATATTGTTCATTAAAGTTCGATTTGATTATTTTTTTTTACATTTCAAAATTTTCTATTTCTTTTAACATATTCGTTTGAAGAATATTCCATGATTATTTACTTCTTAAAAAATCTTAATTAGAAAGATTTATTATTAAGTTATATTAAATTTATAGGAACTAATATCAAAATACATAAGATATAAAGATTTATTATGAATTCATTATATTTATAGGGATCCATGTTAAAAAAAAATCTTTTTTGTATTGCCTCAATAACTCGATGACCCTACACCTATAAAGAACAGTCAGACGTAAGTCCTTGTGTATGATAAATTCCTCTTCTTGCAAATTCGCATGACATAGAATTTACTTATGTCATGACTTTTTATACAAGGAAGGTCCTACCACTAAGTCATAAACTCTTTGATTAAATTCTTAAGTTTCGAAAGATTGTTCTACCAAACATTCACTCTAAAAAAAGTAACGTTAAGTTGTTAGTTAAAACTCAAATGTTTTTGTAAGACTAGCCTTATTAAAGTTGAAAATGACTTGTTGCATTGTCACATCCACTACAATGCATGATGGTCCATTCATTAAAAAATATTTGAATTTTTAGGTGGGTCCCATCATATCTTACCTGACTATGCAATTTGACCTCCGATTATGTGACATAAAAAAAAAGATGAAAAATAAAAATTCGACCATGATTGTTCGATCAAAAGTTGGATCGTATAGCATGTAGGACACAATGAGATCCACCTAAAAATTAGTTTTTAAAATAAAAGCACCGTGAGACAATATAGGGGGTCGGCATTGCAGTTAATTTTTTCTCATTAAAGTTTGCAATTATGAAATATTTGTGCCTTTTTAACTACACTACTGTCCTCAATTATACAAAAACTACGAATCGAGACAATGCTAAGTCTGCATAAACTCTTAATGTAGCTTCTTATTGTTGGGACATGCCACACGTAAAAATATATGTCAATTTGAATATGGAAAATGCACAACAAACCAAGTCTTATTACAATATAAGATGTTATTGGTCATCGTGGAAATATAACACATGGGTTGGACAACTTTACGACAAACGGCTTGACCAATATTAAATAAGGATGCAAGTTCATAAATGTGACAAATGCATATGGACATGATAAATATTTTGTCGAGAAGTAATAAATAGTATTTGTCACATCTATAAATATTTGTCACACCTAAAAATCTGCACCCGTATTAAATACTTGTCAGAACACCGTAGAGGCATAAAAACGGCAAATTGTTTTAGTCTCACATCGGATGTTGTAAAAATAAATATATACTTATAAGTAAAACACATCTTCTTTTCCCAACGAGGGCCATTTTCAAAGAAAAATGACAAAATTCCACATTTGCTCTATAGACAATACTTCGGGGGAGATATGTAAATTTTCACACAGCCACAATGACGCTGTCTGTGGGGCTGAAAAAAAAAGTCATCAACTTGTCCGAATACCCATAACCAGTCTGACCCTTCCAACAAATCAAAGGGATCCGCACATGCTTATTTTTACCTATGCTATGGGACAACATCTCAGGGGAGACACGTAATTTTTCACGCATCCACAGCTATATTTTAAAAAATTATCTAACTCATGTGCTCCTCATCCCATGGACAATGACATCTTGCATTTATTCAAGACGTGACAAATATATGTGATAGCTATTATGCCCACAAAATGTTTGTCATGCTTGTAAAATATTTGTTACGTTTCAAAAATCTGTACATACATACATAGAGGTGACAAACACTTTTCAAATATGACAAATATTTTGAGTATAACCACTGTATACATTTGTCACACATTCGCCTATGTATTGCTTGCTTGCATGGACCAATAGAATCTTGTGTTGTAAGCTGAGTCAATTTGTTATAAAATAAAATGTCAAAACAAAGATTAATCGTCAACTTTTTGCTCTATAACTTGCTTATTCTGAATGGGCCTCCAAGCCCTCCACACTTAGTTGACACACTTGATTTTAGTTATACTTAAAACATATCTAAGTAAAAAATATTTTAAAATACAAAATAAAATCTACCATTTGACACTTATGACAATATTTCTCAATTGTTGTAGAAAGAGCATTCCGTCTCATTCTATGGATGCCAAAATCAAGAAAAGAGAAGTCAACAAATTCAAATTTATACTTAGTAGAAAATTTCAAACTTCCAAAGAGATCGTCGTGTTACATTTAAAAAAAAAAAAAAAAAACCTTTCATACAATTTATTTTACAATTTTCAAACTGCCAAAAGAGATCGTTGTGTTACATTTTTCAAAAAAAAGAAACTTTCATACAGCTTATTTTACATGAAACCAAAAAAAACCTTTAAATGGAATTATTGTAACATAATTTTGTTAATACGTTCACTATACAATGCTTCGAATTTGATTTTTGTGAAGAAACTTCAATCACGGCTGTGGTTTCAGGGTATCTTCTTAATGTAAACGTCGTTTAGGAGATTTTCCTGTGATGGTCTCTTTGGGGACATCACATAAAATTAAAAGGATACAGAGAGTTTTGTATAGACATCAGTTACCATAACTAAAAGATTAGAGTGACATAACTATACTTTTATGAATCAAATAAAAGGCATCAAAAGCCACGGTCATTGTAACCACGGTAACGAGTAGAGTACGTATTTTGGTAACCAGATTAAAATACTCGCATCCCGTATGCAATTTCACATTAAATAAAGCACAATATATCCGACACGAACGTCATGGCAGTTTTCTATGTAAATAAATAAAAGCATAAAATTGGACTCGATAATTTCTAAATTTCTACCGCCGAACGAAGAAATCCGATGATCAAGATCAACTGTGATACCGGAGAGCATCAAAATTTAATTTAATATTCTTCACGAAGATTAAGCACCATATAGATATGTCACATCGATCCAACTTGGATGGTTGGATTCTATTACATTTCTTCTTATTATTATATTTATTTCAAAAATTAATGGAAATCATACGTAGCGTAAGCAAACCGTCAAATAACGATGACACCAGAACCAACCATGACAAGTGACGACCCACGCTCGTCAGATAGAACGTTCGCAGAAGAAGACGGCGGCAGCCGGCGGGCGACACGTACACCCCCACGTCCTCCGCCACAACCCATCCGGTCCGAGTCGACCCACGTCACGCCGAGTTGCCGGCCACGAAACCCCGGATGACCTCCATCAGCTGGTCTGCCTCCGCCGACCGGGGACTGATGGTGAAGAAGCCATGCTGCATCCCTTCGAACTCCGCCACCTCCACCGGCTTCCCCCACCCCTTCAGCCTCTCCGCGTACTCCACCGCCCGGTCCCTCAGCAGGTCCTTCCCCCCCACCACCACCACCATCGGCGCCAGCTGCGCCGCCTCTAGCCCCGGGCTCCGCGGTCCGAACGGGTTCGCCAACGGGTGGTCCCTCCCCAACCCCTCCCCATCGCCCCCCGGCAGCGACAGCCGCCAGTACCTGTCGTTCAGCTCCCTGTTCAGGAACGCCCCGTGGGGGCACTCCGCCTCCGACCTCGTGCGCTCCTCCCCGCCGAAGAACGGCATCAGCAGCACGTACCCGCGGATCCGGACCGGCGTAAAGTCCGCTTGCCCGTCGCCGTACCGGACGGCGAGGTGATGGGCGATGTTCCCGCCGGCGGAGTCGCCGGAGATGAACACCCGGTTGAAGTCCGCCGACTCGGCGAGGAACGGGTCCGCGTCAGGCGACTCGGCCTGGGACCGGAGCCATGCCACCGCCGCCACGCCGTCGTCGATGGCGGCCGGGAGGCGGTGCTCCGGGGCGAGGCGGTAGTCGGGGGCGACGACGACGGCGCGGAGGCCGGCGGTGAGGCGGAGGCAGTAGTTGTGGAAGTTGGGCCAGGTGCGGGAGCCGATGCAGAAGCCGCCGCCGTGGAAGTAGTAGAAGACGGGGAGCTTGGCGGCGTCGGCGTCGGCGGGCTTGTAGAAGCGGAGGCCGAGGGCGTGGGAGGGGTCGAAGTCGACGTCCTTCCAGAGAACGGAGCCGTCGTCGTCGACGGGGACGTTGAAGCTGGGGTTGGCGGAGCGGACAACGGAACCGTCGCTGAACACCCGGAGGACGCCGCGGCACTCCTCCACCTCGTAGGGGGCTGGGGTGGTGGAGGACGGCATGGCGACGGTGGCAGTGGTGGTGGCCCTGGCGGGTGTGCTGCGGTGATGGGTTTACTCTTTGTCTTCTTATAATTGTGTTGTTGACGTCGTCAGGGGGTTGTTTTGGGAAGGAGTGGGTTGGTCTCACTCGCTTGTCCTTCTTGGACATGGAAGAAGGAGGGTCTTTGCTGCGACTAAATACAAGAGCTAGAGAGAGGGGGGAGAGACTAGAGAAAGGCCCGTTGGCTTTAGCTTCTGCCTTTTACGTCCGGATTACAAATTCTAGAGGGTGGTAGAGAGAATGTTAGAGAGCAGTCTAATTTGTTAATTAATGGACTAATTAATGAGAAGTGCGAACATTGCACTGCCCTACGATGAGCAATTTTGTTAGGGGCTAATTGCTTTGTGAATATGGACAGAAGGCTTGCTAATATTTTGTCCTCTTTGCATGCCATTAGATTGTGGTCGGAGGGAAAAGGTTGAAGGATAAGTCCAATGATTAACTCACATTCCGCCCACAGGAATGCGAACCCTTGGAAGGGGAACTGCTAATTGGTAGATACTAAACCATAGATGGTCCATTTGTTGGTACAACGTATGCACAGATTTTTAGCAAAATTGAGCATAATGCGATGCCAAAGCTAGGTCCGAAGATGATTGTTTAACATGTTTTTAGTTGTTTGAAGATTGGGCATGTTTCAATTTTTAACTTTCCTTACATGCCTCTGCAGGACACAGTATAAGTATTTCTTCATTTGCCAATGATAGCATGTCGTAATCACACACTTTGAATTGGGAATGTTATGTTGAAGGAGAATCACTTGCTGCACCCAGTCAGTCTTATACCGGCAGTTGCCGATTTTTTAATTAATTTTTTATTTAAAAAAATTACGTGGGCTCCAACCCGGCTTATATGTATATACAATTTAATCTCTGTTTAAACAAGTCAAAAAAGCTAATAAATAAAACATAAGCCTCAAATGAAAACTGTTATTCATTTGGAGTCGAATTTTTATTTTTTATATTTCTTTTAGATTGTCCGATTAAAGATCAAATTATACAATTGTGTAGGACAAAATAGAGCCCACCTAAAAACTTCAAAAATAAAATAAAAAATACCGGTGGCTGCCGGTGAAGCAAGTGATTCTCGATGTTGAAGATAATGCATGTGATATTAAAATGGTGATATTTGGAACCATTTTTAGTGCCTATGCAATGGTCTTCAATGTACTGTAAAGTACGAGCAACAATGACCGTCGTCAATCAACCAGATATTGTTTTTATAAAATAAAATAAGATGAAACTACTCACAAATAATAGAATATTTATCGAGCACAACAGTAATTCAGAAGTATGTAATTTAAAATCTACTGACCTTGAATGAGACAATATATTTTTTGAAAATGTCCCCATGATAGAGGAGTTTATTGATGCTTTTTATTTTCTCCGAGACTTTGAGTAACTTAAGATCCTATGGTGCCAGAAATGGGATCCTCTAAGAGAGCAACCCCCCCTCAAAAGAAAAAAGGAAAAAGAAAAAGCAAAAAGAAAAAGATAACTCATATTTCTGGTTGGAGTCAGTTAACATTTATATGCAAATGAATGGCTAGCATACTTACTAACTAAAGCTTATGCGTCTCATCTCAAAGCATGGGTGACCTGTGTTAAACAGAATAGGAAGGAATATCAAGGTTATACATTAATTATAAGAGGTTTTTACTTTTCGAACTATAAAATCTTTCAATATCCTCCTCTCTGATTAGAAACTGTTAAAAAAAAAGAGAATATTCACGGAATATTCTTTTCATGTATCATATTTGTATTAGAAAATATCTATTATATTCCTTTTTTAATGTTTTCTAAGGCAGCATCTTCTAAGGGGGATTCAAAGATTACAGGGGATCTAAAGTAAATATGAAGATTATATGGTGATAAGAGTGTGAGACGACTCTCTCCCTCTTCAATATGGATGGACGCTGACAAGTAATTTGGGTCCACGGAGTTAGGGCCCAACAAACCCAACAAGACCGTTGACACCAAAATTTGAACGCAGAGGATGGACGGCGGCGGATAGCCAGCTGATGGACGGTGGGAGATCATCGAATTGGTGGGCCCCACATGATCATCCCCGCTCAATTCACTTCAACAACTCCTCCTCACTCGCCCCTCTCTCCGCTCTTGTCTGCTCTTCCTCTCCCCGCCCGACTTCGGGCGTTATCTCCGGCGGCGGCAACAAGGCAGGGGGGGAGGAGGAGAAGAAGAAGACAAGGAAGATGGCGCTGCTTCACAACCGGAGCCTTCTCACCTCCCGCGCCGCCCCTCTCTGGAACCCCGCCTTTATCTTGTCCTTCCCCGGCGCTGTCACTGCCTCGTTCCGCCGCAAACCCAGCCCGTCCGGCCGGAGATTCTTTGCGTGTACGTGGCTTCTCCCCCTCTTCTACGTTTCTTCTTTCTCCTGTTTTGACAGGAACGGTAGCAATTAAACGACGTTTCAACGGCAAAATTTCTTTTCTTTTTTCTGTCCATCAGTTTCGGCCGCCGCTGCGGGGAAGAGCGAAGTGTTCAACTCCCCGGCGGACGCCAAGTCGTTCGACTTTGCCGACGAGGAGCGGATATACAAGTGGTAATTTGTTTATGTTCCTGTATGGTTTATAGGTTATAATGTGGCGTTTTCTCGCCTTTCGTCCTTTCTGGGTTTTGCTTTTGCTAGTTTATCGTGCGTGGTTTCTGGTGAGAGGAGGGTTTTGATGAGTGCAGGTAAGCATGTAGTCTCGGTCAAGTTGGCCAATTTGGCTTGGAATTTAGTCTCCACGAAGAATTCAGCTATGGATGCATATTGCGCGGAACGCAAATGTGTTTGGGTGGGAAGATGGGTAGTTAGACAGACTCTCTCTCTCTCATGATGTAGTGCTGGAAGGGCTTACTGTTGGATAATGGCAGTTTGTTGGGTTTTGGTCCTTGGGACGAAAGAAATGATTCTTGAGTCGGGCTGACTCGCACAGACTCGGCCAAGTCACATGGAAAAGTGAGTTTTTTTTTTCCTGGATTGTAAACCTTTCAAAACCTTGAAAAATTCCCAAATCCAAATGCAAACCTCGGTCCAAATTGATCTGCATGAAGCCGAATCGAAAGGTTCGGCACCCTCGGCACTGATTTCATGCTGATCGAGCTGACAACCACAAGATTTGTGGGGAGAGAGAATGGTTCAATGTTAAAACCCTAAAAATCTTTCAAAAATGCAGAAAACAAACCCAAACAAATATAAGGCTATCTTTGGCATCCATTCTTGGAAGTTCATTCTCATTCCCTATTTTGAGTGGTAGGAAGACATTCTTTATTATTCATTCTTAGAATGAGAATACCATTTGGCTATCTTTTTTAATGTATGCAAGAATGCCTTTTGAAAATGGGAATGAGTTTGACAAATCTCATTCTAAAATATTAACATTATCATTTTAATATGAAATAAAATTATATCAACTAGATTCCCAATTCAACTTCAAATGGTTTATAAGCAAACATGAATTCAATTCAATCAAAAGAATTTATGAATTTGACTAAATGAAAAAGTTCATAATTATAATGTTTAATGTAAGAAAAATTATTGAGTTTTAATCACGTGTAAAACAAAAACAAAAGTATCATAGAATATCATACTAGATTAATTGTATGCAAAATATGGAGATAATTTATTTATAAAGTATAAACAATTAAAAATATGGAGATAATTTATTTATAAAGTATATTTTCTAGGATCTACAGACATTCTTACTGGAATGACCCCCTCTTTCTAGGAAGGTTTTCTTAAAATGAATGCCAATGATGTTTAAGTGAACTCATTCTCATTTTAAGTGAGAATGAGGGAATGAGAATGGATGCCAAAGACTACCTAAAAATAGACCAAATGCCTCGAGCCGACATCGGCCCATTGGGCTCGGGCGATTCGGCCTGTATCATGGTTAGGGTTCGCCATGATACGGTACGAGTTGCCTGAGTCGCCACAATCCGATCCGGTACAATGAACCATGTGCCATACAACATTTTAGAGTTGATGCTAATGATCATTTCACATGCTTCCATGCATGGCAACCATGACTTTATCATACTTGTCAAATTTAGGAAAATGCTTTCTATAGATGCTAAACAATGTTTAGAATAGAATGAAAAAATCACCTTCCTTTGCAAGCAAATAGTTGACCAATAGCTTACTACAAATATTTCATCAGTACATCATAGTGCATTGGAAATATCATGCACTGCATGTAAATATTTTTCTTTTTATGGAGATTGGAGACATAACTTAGAATTTTCTGTGTAAAACAACTCTCACTAATGAGATGCATTACAAACTTGATCATGAGAGGTAATGCTTGATTTGATTGCTCACTTTGTTTGTAGAATAGGGCTGGAATAACCGGTATAAAGGTCCTATTCTGATTTGATTGCGGGGATGCCTAATTCCCCCTATTCTCCTAACTCCCTAAACTCTACCCGGAATAACTAATTCCCCCAATTCCCTCAATTTTACCCTTTATTTCACTCCTTATTCTACTTATTCCTATCAAATCACTTGGAATACGCAGTGTAATTCTCCTTATTCTGGGTGGAACACCAACAACTTACCAAATCAAAATACCTCTTATTCTGGTTTAAGAAATCCCCAAAACCTTACTATGATTTAAGCTATTCTGCAAACAAAGTGAACCTGAGGAGGAGTAACGTTGGAGAAGTATCTTTGTGTGCCATGCTTTTCAAAGAAGAGCTAATTGGGGGGCATGTTTGAATAAGGTTGTAAGATCTTTGAATTAATATCGTGTCTAAGGTTACGTGGACAATGAACATAGGATCATCTTTCTAGATATACTTTGTGGGATTTTGGTTTATGGTCGAAGTCTTCAGATTAGGGTCACAAATGGATATGGATAATATCTGGGTTGGCTTTGTATTCGTATCTGAAATTGCGGATGATTATCCGAAATTGTTATCTAGTGGATCATAAATGGAGTGGTAACAAAAACGCCATATCCGCTCCGCAAGGAGGTTTAAAATTAGCCATTAGATCTTAATCCAATGGTTCATGTGTAAGGTATAAAATAGTTATTGTGTTGATATTTTAATCCTATATATGTCTATCATGTTAGTTATTTTTATAATCAAATGAGTGCTTAAAATCATAATGTTTTTTAATAAAATATCTATTAATTTTTACAGTTTTTTTACAGTTTTGTTGATTTTTAAAGATGAACATTCTGTTATCTATACACTCTTTCTAGATATCCAGATACTATCCTATCCACTCCAAATTCGAAAATTATCAGGAAGTAATGCCTGCACCGTATCCGAATCATAAACAGAGTGGATATGGAATATCCATTTATGATAAACAGACGGTTGCGGAATGAGCATATCCACTTTGTATCCACTCCGATTGCAGACCTAACTTCAGATTGTGACAGCATAAAGAAACTGGGCAGAGAAAATAAGCAAGTTTGACTAGGGTTTTTTAGAACCTGAAATCTTCTTAATTCAGGGATAACTCCCTCCATTCTTCATATCTCCTCTTTAAACTGCCAAAAATATTCCGAAGGAATGAAAGGAACCCATTTGATCAGGAAACATTCAAAAAGGAAAAAAAGAATATTCTTGGGAATGTCCTTTTGATGGTATCTTTTTATCTTAAATTACAAAATATCCTCTCCCTCAAATGTTCATATCTCCTTTTTAACTCCCAAAAATCTCCCCAAGTAATAAAAGGAACCCATCTGGTCAGGAAGCATTCAAAAAAGAAAAAAAGAATATTCTTAGGAATGTCCTTTTGATTTTAACTTTTGTCTTAAGTGACAAAATATTCTCTTGCATCAATTGAATGTATAGGAAATACCGTTATCCCATAGGTCACCCATCCCTATCCTTTGTTGTTAAGTGCCCAACCAATGAAAAATCCTTTTTCAAGTGATTGGCATGACCATTGGCATTGCTCTGCTCTGGTTGATCTATGCCAAAAGAGGAAGAAGAAGAAAGAAAAGAAGAGGAGGAAGAAGAAAATAAGTGTGTGGTCTTTATGCTGTTGGCAGAGAAGAAAGAGGAGGAGGGAGAAGCGGTGGCAAGGTGGATCAGTCTAGCATGCTTCTCTTCCCCCCTAGAAGGGCCATCACCCTCTTGTCTGCTGGTGGTAACATGAGGGGAATGGGAATAGGTGGCAATCCTACTGCCAGCTGCAGGCAGCCAGAAGTGGGAGAAGGATGGGGTTGCCACCCTGTTCCTCCTACGCTGGTAGTCCCTTTCCTCCTTTACTTGTTGGCAGCAAGAGAAGGGAGGAGGACGGGGCTGCCTCCTTTCCTCCTTTGCCACGGTGGTGGGGGCAAAAGAGAGGTAGGCGGCATCTCTCACTGCCTCTCCCGCCTGTGCAGCAGCTACAGGGTCGTCCCTTCACTAATAGCAGCCAGGTGGCCTGCCATTCCCTTCTTCCCCAGTTGGAAGGAGCATGATGGGAGGGGACTAGCGGTGGCCACCCTCCTCTCTCCAGTCTTGCCCTCCTTTTAGCTTTTGGTGTAAAGAAGTAATTTCCATTTTCATGGTTAGATTACCATTGTTTAGCCAAACTACAATGGTGGCCCTATTTGGAATCAAATGGCACGGAGTTTTTTTGACAATTCATTTCATAAAGACGTTGTACAATCTTCCATTATAATGTACAATCTTCTTATACAATCTTCTTGATAAAATAGTGATGGGTGGTTTTTATAAAGGGTGTTTTGGGTATTGTTGGGTTGTAGGTTGCTCTTTTTACCCTTCTGTATACTCGTTGATTTTGTAATTTTCTTATTTATGAAATGAACCGTGACTTACGTCACCTTCCAAAAATGCTCCATGCCATTTGATTATAATTGTGACTTATGTCACCTTCCAAGGTTACAGGGGAACCTGTCAAACTTGGGGAACTGTAGTCTAAAAGATCTATAAAATTAGCACATTCAAAAGTCTACTTCTAATCTATATGGCAAGAAGCTCCAGGGAGAATTTCAAACATACCTCATATTTTCAGCCACTTATTTTAGACTTTTATCTTTATCTATTCTAAAAGTATCCTTATTTGTACATATGTATCCTTACAAGCCCAAGCCCCAGTGGTCGAGTAGAGTTTAGGGAAAATTTCAAATAAATCCCTTAAGCTTTGAGCACTAGTCTTCATATTTATAGATATGAAAAATATTCACTTTGATTTTTTTTTTTAACATGTACGTCGTTACATTCATCATCTTTGTCTACTTGACCTTTTAGGTTCTCTCCAACCAAAATCCTCTTGAGTGGGAATATATTGGATTTCCTTATTAAAATTCTCCAATTTTTTCCTTATACTCTCATTTACTCCTACTTGTAACGCATGTGCATTGATTATATTTAAAAAATTCATCATTTATGATGAGGTTAACCAGTATAAGTGGTGCGGGACAAAGGTAGGGGGGCTGGATGAGGGTATAGAGGCCGGGGGGTGAAGGCGATGGGAGAGGGGGATGGTAGAAGAAGAAGAAGAAGAAGATGTTGGGAAGAAGGAGGGAGGAGAAGGGGAGAGGGCTTCACGTCCTTCCATAGAGTCCCATCACGGGGTCAGCACACACACTGCACAACCACTTTTGGAACCTTATATTCCTTCTCTTTTTTTGTCCACCACAAAAAGAGATATGTATATGTATATATAGAGGGCTCCATGGAGTCCCCTATAGAGAAAAAGACAAGAATGCCTCTACATCTCAAAATGAGAAAAATGTGCAGGAAATAGCAGAAAAATAAAAAGGTCTAAACGGGCTCCAAAGTCCAAACGGGCCGAATACATGTCCAAAAAAATGGCAAAATGTAACTCAGTCCAAAAATATATTCTCGCCAAGCCAAAGTGAAATGAGAATCGTGGCCGATGTCCTTCTTCAACGGTACACGTGAGTCGGGTCGAATCGGGTATGGGTTCTGGTGTCCTCACTAATCCTCTCTGGCTGGGAGGAACTCGACCCTGTCTGAGTGTTACACCCGCTCAGGTACCACTCCAAAAGGTTCGGGTTGATCTGCTGAAACTCTTCGCGTGTAACTCATATGTCCTCGATCGTCGGCCGTTCTCTCCAACAGACTAGGTAGTGTTGGTAGGCTCTATCTTTGGAAGTAACAGCCTACTCGTCCAATATATGGTCAATGTACTCTTGCTGTACTGGAATGTAGGCTATAGGTGGACGCTCATAGGTGGGTCACTTTCAAGAGGAGGAGAAGGCTCAAATGGGTCGTTAGGTATCACTGTCGGATCTCGGTAGGCTACCAAATATGAGATGTTGAAAGTAGTATTGATGCCATACTCCGGGAGAAGATCCACTACATACGCATTCGGTCCGACCCATTTCAACACTTTGAACGGACTGGCTCCTCGAGCTTGCAACTTCTTCACGGCCCCAGATGAGAACCGTTCAGGTCTGACCTTAATTATGACATAATCGCCCTCCTGGAACTCGAGTGGTTGCTAGTGCGCATCTGCCAACTCTTTGTAGCATTCATTAGTGATCTCGATACGGCGACATACGTTATCATCCAGACTCCTGATACGATGGGTAAGAGACTCAACTGACTCTGAAGTCAGGAGTGAATGGGTAGTAGGACTAGGTCTATGGATGCCCTAGGTCTATAGTTAGAAACAATCTCGAATGGACACATGCTAGCAGACCTATTGACAGAACTTTATATGCAAATTATGTGTGCCACAAGACCTAATCCCAGCTACGGACATGCTCTCCAAGCAGACAATGCAAAAGATCACCTAGACTCCTATTGACTACCTCAGTCTGACCATCAGTCTGGGGATGGTATGCAGTGGAAAATTTGAGTTTGGTTCCCATCAGGTGCCAAAGGGTCTTCTAAAAATAGCTAACAAATCGAACATTCCTATATGAGACAATGGTTTTAAGTAGTCCATACAATCGAACCATACCCTTAAAGAAGTAATGGGCCGCTCTATACGCATCAGAAGTCTTTGAGTATGGAACAAAATGTGCCATTTTGGAAAACCGATTGACAACAACCAAGATAGAGTCGTGCTTTCCAACGCGGCAGGCTTAAGACAAAATCCATGCAAACATCCTGCCACGGATGATCAGGTACGGGGAATGGGAAGTACAGACCGGTATTCTGTTTCCTCTACTTTGCCGTAGTGTATGTACGACATTGAGCCACGATACGAACAACATCGCGCTTCAGGCACGGCCAGAAGAACCGGTACTTAACAAGATCAATGGTTTTGTTCCGGCCAAAGTGACCGGCTATACCACCTGTTTGAACTTCTAGATCAGAAAATAAGGGACCGAAGTTCGTGGGATGCACAATGTCAACCCACGAGAAAAGGTAACCCTCCTGAAGAATGTAATCGCAATACTCTCTAGAAGGTCCGGACTGAAGGGCAGCGTGAATCGGGCCGAAATCAGGGCAATCAGGATACTCGTCCCGAAGTCTCTCGAACCCTGTGACTTCAGCGTTGACAATTAATAAATTGGAAGATCGACAGCTTAGCGCATTAGCCACGTAGTTCTCCACACCTACCTTGTGACGAAGAACGGATGTGTAAGCTTGAAGAAATTCAACCTATCGGCTATGCCTCGTATTAAGCTTCTTTTAGGCGTGGAAAAACTTGAGGGCCTTATGATCGGAGTACAACACAAACTCCTGCAGTAATAGATAATGTCTCCAATATCTCAACGCCTGGAATACCGCATAAAACTCCTTATCATAGGTGGAGTACTTCAGCTTGACATCATTCAATTTCTCGCTGAAGAATGCAATGGGATGACTCTCCTGACTCAAGACTCCACCTATACCGACACCGGAAGCATTGCATGAGACCTTAAACACCTTCGAGAAATCAGGCAGTCGAAGAACATGTGCCTGGGTCATGCGCTCCTTGATGTCTTGAAAGACCGAAGATACAATCTTTGACCAAGAAAAGGCTCCCTTCTGAATGCAATCAATGATCGGAGCCATGATTGAGCTAAACCCCCATATAAGATGACGGCAGAAGGTCACCAAGTCATGAAAACTGCGCACACCAAGAAAAGGCTCCCTTCTGAATGCAATCAATGATCGGAGCCATGATTGAGCTAAACCCCCATATAAGATGACGGCAGAAGGTCACCAAGTCATGAAAACTGCGCACATCATGAATGCTCTGCGGCTCGGGACACTCTACTATCGTTCTGACCTTCTCCGGATCAACAAAGACACCCTCATATGACATAATCAACCCCAAAAAGATCACATGATTTGTCAAGAAGGAACACTTCTTGAGGTTTCTAAATAAGCTCTCGCAGCGAAGGATGAGGAACACCTGATGCATGTGCTCTATATGATCCTCCTCAATACGGTTGTAGATGAGAATGTCATCCAAGTATACGAGTAGAAATGTACTAATGAAGGGTCGAAGTACCTGAGTCATGAGCCGCATGAAAGTGCTGGGGGCGTTGGACAGTCTGAAAGGCATGACCAACCATTCGTACAATCCGTCCTTCATCTTGAACGTCATTTTCCACTCATCTCTAGGTCGAATCCGGACCTAGTGATAACCACTCTTCAAGTCAATCTTTTAGAATACAGTGGCTCCTGCCATCATACCAAGCATGTCGCTTAAGCAGGGAATGGGAAAATGATATTTGACTGTGATGTGGTTGATGGCACGGCTACTCACGCACATTCTCCAGGTGCCATCTTTTTTTGGAGCTAATAGTGCGGAGACCACGCAGGGACTCAAACTCTCCCGAATTGAGCCTCTCCTGAGGAGCTCTTTAACCTGCCTCTGAAGTTTCGCGTGTTCAGTGGGATTCATGCGATAATGCGGTAAATTGAGTAAGGTGGATCTCAGAATCAAATCGATCGCGTACTGAATGTCACGCATGGGTGGTAAGTCGTCCGGAAGGTCCTCAGGAAAAACAACATGGAACTCCTAAAGTAGAAAGGTAACCTGGGCGGGGTGCTCGCTTGGGGTGTTATCACTTACCTCTCTAACTGCTAAAATAAATATGGGCTCGCTTTTAGACAGATCAATCTCAAACTCCCTGGAGCTAGTCAACTGTAAGGTCATCATAGGTGGCGCACCAAGGATAGAAGGCTCGTGAGCAGATGAGACGCTCGTCTGAGTCGAGTGGGGAAAAGTGGGAGTGTTCAGCAGTGCTGCACCAAGAGTAGGAGTAGTGCCAGAATGGATAGCACCAAAAGAGGTAGCTACACTGCAAGTACATGTAGTAGAAGGAGAAACAAGAGTACTAGAAGGAGAGGTCTCCTGCAAGGGTACTGACTTTGGTCAGGAAGGTTGCAAAGTGATGTGCAGGTCGTAGAAGAGAAACACACAAGTGTTGGACTGGCTATAGAGGACCGTGTTCATGTCATAGATCCACGACCGACCAAGAATAAGACTCTCGACCTCCATCGGCAGAATATCACACCAAATCTGATCTGTGTCTGGGTGGAAATGTACCGAAACGAGGCATCTCATCCGAATCAGAATGGACGTGGAGTCCACCCATGACACGCGGTAGGGACGAGGATCAACAGAAATCAGCCCAAGGCGCTCAACAACCTTCGTAAAGATGGCGTTGATGCAAATCTCGCTATCAATGATCACCTTGCATACCTTATCACCGACATGATAATATGTGTGAAAGATGGAAGTGTGGTGCCAATCATCACTATCTTGAGGTTAAATCAGAGTACAACAGAGGACACCTAGTTTGCCTCCATCAGGCAGATCCTCAATATTTTCCACTTTGAAATACTCGATCTGAATGCAGCTGACCATATCCTCCTCCTCTGACTGAAAGTCGGCAGCTAAGTCAGCTCCAACCTCTATCCTACATCACTGGAGACGGAGGCTCCTCAAGATCAGTGCGCTCAATAGCTAGAGACCTCTTGGGGGCACTGAGAAGTATAGTGATCAAACTCCTGACACCGATAGCATCACCCACAGGACCCTGATCGGCCACTAATAGCCGAGGTTTTACCCTTCTCCTCCTGCTTATCTGGTGGGGCACCGATCTGGGGATGTGCAGAGGTAGAGGTAAAGCAGGTGCCGGGTCTCTCTGTGGTAGAAATCGGATCCTAGGTAGAGGTGGAGGATTCTGGCTGCTAGGCTCCATCAGACGGGTATTGGACTCTTCGGTTGGGCTCCCGGCGCGATACGCGGATCAAAAGGGTGTTGGTAAAGCGGCCTAACGCGTAGGGGCGAAGCCATCTCCAACTTGAACTGCTCCATCTTGCGTATGACCTGATAGGCATGCTCAATGGTCAATACGTGCTGGTGGAACAACTCCTGCTGATAAACACGACGTAAACCTCTTCGAAAGTAGGAGAGAGTAAGTGCACCCTCCTTTCGAGGGCCACACCTCATCATGTACTCATTAAACTCAACAATGTGCTCCGAAATAGATCGATTCCCCTGAGTGAGGTTCTGCCACCTATCAATGAGTCGATGTCAATAAGTCGGGGGAATGTATTTCTCGCGAAACGACACCATGTCTTCCCATGACTCAATGGGCTCCTGACACTTCTGCTCGCGTAAAGCCTCAATGTTAGACGAATAGGTCTGTGCTTGGCCTATCAGCTTCATCAGAACGAAGCAAGCTCGGCGTTCATCGGACATACCCATCCAATCAAAGTAGCGGTTCATGCTGGCCTCCCAATCCAGATATACCTTCGGGTCTAAGGACCTGTCAAAGCTGGGAGCCTCATCACGTACGGCATAACGATCATCCTAGTCACCCAGGTCATAATGGAAATAAGGCCTCCGCTCATTATCGCCATACCTACCTCTAGGGTATCTGTCCGATCAAAGATGTGGCACCTCCGATCATGTCCAAATCCGTCCCGATCATCTCGATCTCTTGGGTAAAGGGGACGCCTTTGATCATACCCAAAACCCACTCTACCAAATCGACTGAGCCGATCTTCATGACCAAATCGGTCGCCCTGATCATAATGATCAAAGCGGTCACTTCGGTCATGTCGATCGAATCGATCATCTCAATCGCACTGGTCACAACGGCCATATAGATCGAATTGGTCATATCGATCATGGCGCTCATACCTACCACTGCGATCATAACAATCACTCTGATGCCACTGACGACGGCGACCCCCTTCGCCTCCTCCTCCTCTTTCTCCTCCTTGTCCCCCAACGCCTCCGGCTTCAGGTTCTCCTCCTCCACCAAGATCCCCGAGCGCATCAAGCCCTACTTCAGCAGGGAATGGTGGTTCAACGACCTGACTATCCTTAAGACGGTTGTGCAGAAGATGGGCGGTGGCAATGGCGATGGCGAGGGGGCGGGGAGCGGATGCAGGTTAGACTACGGCGACGGGAAGCACTGCCGGCTTATCTGGCAGCATCAACGACACGCGAGGAGGGGTGATGCAGTAGAGGGGGTTTTGGGGAAGATGAGGATGAAGGTGGCAACGAGGGGGATGAGAAGCGGGGACGGGAGGGATCGGGCTTGGGCCCTGATATTAGAAGTTGGTGCGGGACAGAGATGGGGGGGTTGGATGAGGGCACAGAGGCCGGGGGGTGAAGGCGATGGGAGAGGGGGAGGGTAGAAGAAAAAGAAGATGCTTGGAAGAAGGAGGGAGGGGAAGGGGACGAGGGCTTCACGCCCTCCCTCAGAGTCCCATTATGGGGTCGGCACACAGACTGCACAACCACTTTTGGAACCTTCTATTCCTTCTTTTTTTTTTTGTCCACCTCCAAAAAGAGATATGCACATGTATATATAAAGGGCTCCATGGGGTGCCCTAGAGAGAAAAAGACAAGCATGCCCCTGCATCTCAAAAGGAGAAAAAAACGTGCAGGAAATATCATAAAAATAAAAAGGTCTAAACGGGCCCCAAATGGGCTGAACACATGCCCCAAAAAAATGGCAAAAAATGGCAAAATGTAACTCAGTCCAAAAATGTGTCCTCGCCAAGCGAAAGTGAAATTGAAGTTGTGGCTAATGTCCTCATCCGACGGTACACGTGAGCCGGGTCGAATCGGGTACGGGCTCTAGTGTCCTCACCAATAAGTCTCTTCTCTTCCTCTTGCTTGAGTTCTACAATTTTGTACAATGGACATATATTTGTTTTCTATGTAACAGTTTATACGAATCAAATTATAACATGATTTCTTGACATGATGTACAATCAATTCATCTAAAAAGTTAATCCTAGCATATTACATGGATGATACATGAATTATGAAAAGTGCAAGCTGTACCGCCCTTTCCAATGAGTGTTCCATCATTCTTCATTCTAAATACAGTTTGCAACATCTTAAGATTCACCTTTCTGAATTGCTTATTAATTTCCATACGATGTTGTATAGGATCTAGCAACATCTGCTGCCAACCCGTTGCTTGCATCTCTATTTCTGGTAGCATAGAATACACGTTTAAAACAAAATAGAGTCCATACTTCTTGCAAACCCTGATCCCTAATGATGTCTAAGCTGTTGCTTGTTGTGAAAGGGGACACCATAGTTGCATATGTTGTCCACTAATTCTGCCACATTATATCTGCCGCATTAAATGCTGTGTGATGCATATCTTTTTATTTGTTTTCATATATTCAAGTCTCTTCTCATGCATCTGACAGCACAAATGTGGAGATGTTTCTTATTTACTCTTCTCTGGGTTGGATTCAAATATTAGGTGGGAATCCCAAGAATGTTTCAAGCCAAGCTTTGATCGAGCAGGAGATCCTTTTGTGATTTCAATGCCGCCTCCTAATGTCACTGGATCACTTCATATGGGCCATGCTATGTTTGTGACTCTCGAGGTAGAGCATGAAAGTGCTAAGGCTTCTTCTGAATCATAAAAATTATAGTTTAGAAATTTCTAGTTTGCTTTCCAATTTTTCCTATTATCATGGTCTCCAATTCCATCATCTTAAATGTCAAAAATGTCTGGGAAAAGTCTGCTTGAGTGTCCAGAAAAAGTTAAACGGTTCTTAAAGAAAACTTACACTTTATCATATGACCAGCAATTATAATTAAGAAACTTGTTTAGGACAATGAAATTGAATGTCATTCACTTTAAGCATACGCACCACATGACACCATTTAACTTAGTTTATCAATAGTGCCTAAGGTGATTTCCATTAACTTGACATATCATCGCAACTGGGCTTCTGACACTACCAACGGTTGACAAGATTGCGAGAATGAGAAGATAGGAATGGAGGCCAGGAGATGGCATGCCTACTTATTGAATTGCTGTGACTGATATCAGCAACAGCAGACCTCGTCATTCACGATGGTGTCATGTTGTGTTTGAGGCTTTGAGCTGGGAGTAGATAATTGGTTGTGGTGGCTTCTATGCTCTGTTATAGTAACAGAGCTATGCCAGTTCCCAGTGATTAGAGAAATAGGGCAGCTGGCAATTAGGGGTTATGTCCTTTCTGTGGTCCGATGTGGTGATGGGGATTACAAGTGATGTTTTGCAGCTGGTGTAGTCTGCTTCTGGTTGGAATCTGGTCTCCTTTCCCTCGTGTAATTAGGAGTTTGAATGCCATGATGCGTTCTGTAATCTGCACTCAGTAGCCTCATCAAGATTAATGAGTGGTTGAAACGTATTGGGCCAGCATGGCTTGTTCTATGTATTACTTATTGTAGATTGGGGACCAAACTTTGACCCAGGCACTATTGTAGAATGGATCAATGTATACATGTAAAATCAAACTTTACCATTTGTCCTACACAGGCTAAACTAGGATATTAATATAGGACTCTTGATCATGGTTGGCAGTATCAGCAGATTCTGATATGTTCCAGCCGATAAGTATCGGTATCGGTGGGTACCGATACAATACTTGGGGGGGGGGGGTTGTAGCCCGATACCAGTTATTTGTATCTAAATAAATAAAAAAAACTTTTATTGGCCTGTACTGGGCCAAAATGGACCAGTACCGGGTTCTTAATAACACTCAAACTAAATGTACATTCAAGTTCTCTAAATAATAGATTTAATGATGATAGAATAGGTCAAATAAATTAATTCATTAAGTGCAGGGAAGAAATTTTGTCCCGAGCACTGCTCTAATAAATGAATTTGCTGATTAGATCTGTGGATCAGGGTCAGATTAGATTGCAAATTAATGGAAACCTTTTGCAGGCACTTCAACATACACATTCTAATGCACCAAATGCTGTCCTACAGGGTATTGTGGCTGCTGCTCGAAAGCAGTTGTACATATAGCTGGTCAGGGCACTGTAATATTCCTGCATCTATGGAAAAATCCTAAACCCAGGATTCCGTAAATGTGGATCTGCTACATGGACCAGACTCCATTGTGTCTTTGATCTTCTGCTAACCGCACAAAATCATTCACAAAAGTGTGGTTCAGACACACAACACATATACGTAAACACAAAGTATTGAAATAAACTTCATTCCTTGGTATACATGCCAATTAGCAAATGATGTAAGGACCTATGTATAAAAAGATGGGATAAATTTTTACGTATGGGTCCTTGCACCTCAATGGAATGAAAGTTACGCAGGGATGCAGCAGGCAACTAGTGGAAGGAGAGAAGGAAGTAAAAGAACATAAAGAAATGGGAAGATGAAGTAAAGAAAGGCAAGTTCATGGAGAATACGATGAGGTTATTCAACAGTTCAACTTGGCTTTGCCAAATGGCTGTGGAAGGTAGGTACTTCTCACATGGGATTATGGATACATCTGCTCAGGGGCAAGTATTACACTTCCAAGAGAATATGGGATGTGTGTTTACAGGTGGATTACAATGTTTTGCCAGTGTGGAGAGGCATCTTTTAGTCTTCTGACATTATCAAGGCGGGACTCAAGTGTCCTTGGGGATGGGAACACATGCCTCTTTTGGGTAGATAAATGGAGTGGGCCTCATTTGCTTCAACAGTTATTCCCATGGCTTTACTCTATCTCCTCTGATCCCCTAATTCCTGTGGCACATGTTTTTGAGAGAGGTGAAGATGGCCTGAGAGTGTGGACACCTCAGTTTAGGAGGAACCTGAGAGAGGAAGAACTACTAGATCTATCTAATCTGTGGGATCTTTTGGCACCCAACCATCCCTCTAGGATTCTTGGGCGTAGAAGTGGGAGGATAAAGGGACCTTCTCTGTTGGATCAGCTTATCAGTTCATTGTTGATGGGGGTTTGAGGTTCCGCTTCTACGAACATATATGGAGGCCTAAGTCTCCTTTCAAAATTGAAGGTCAAGACGCTCATATGGAGGATCTCTCACAGAAGGCTGCCCACTGCAGACATGCTGATTAGATTCGGATGTGAGATGCCATCAATTGCCCTCTTGGTGGGCTTGAGGATGAGACCATGTACCACATCTTTGTAAGATGTATTTTTTCTATAGAGATTTGGAGTACCATGTTTGGCAAGGTGCATCCACCCTGTGTGCCATGAAATTCTGTAGAAAATCTCCTTCATGCTTGGCCCTATGCCGTGGTTCCCAAGGATGACTGCACCTTTTGGTGGTTAATCCTGCATGCCAAGATGTACATAATAAACAGCTCCACTCTCTAACCCTATCACACAGAAAAATAACCACTCTGCTCGAGTCCAAAGCTACTTTTTTGAAAATCTGCCGATTCCTCTCCCCCCAAATAGTGTTAGAGAGTGGAGCTGTTTATTATGTACATCTTGTTATCAGTCCTCTTCCTTTTTGGTTTGGTTAGCGGAGGGTTGATTGGGAAACCTACTTGGTCTTTTTGGTACTCTTTGCCCTGGTCTTTTTTTTTGGTTAAGGGCTTTTTGAGAGATGTTTTGTTTACACTTGTAACTTTTTCATCTTTAATAAATATTCGCGGAGCTGACCACTTTCAAAAAGGAACTATTCAACACCTTTATATATGAATATTCCCATAATCATGTATTGTTTTCATTGCAACACAGTATTGATTTATTTGTTTGTGTTGCCGTTTCCGCTACTAATAACGTGTGATGAGACATTATAATCATTTCTAAATTGTATGGACATATGTAAGAGATATATGAAGACAAGTATGCATATCTGGTGAACTATGTCTTCTCAATACTTCTACTCTGCAAATTTACACTTGCAATCTTCCCTATCAAGTTTAGGAAGATTTACCTATCAAAAATTTATGTAGCAGAATGTAGTGTTTTATGCAATAAATAATTTCTGTCTTACAGGACATTATGGCTAGATACGCACGCATGAAGGGAAGACCTACACTTTGGCTTCCTGGAACTGATCATGCTGGTATTGCAACTCAGGTTGGTCCCATGACCTTGAGTGAGAAGTAACTAAGGTGTAATTAACCATTGATCTTCTTCTGTGTATGTGTACTTTTTGGTGCTCTGATTGAATTATCTTTCTTTCACAGTTTTGCTATTAACTTAGATATTTTCTTCTATAATTTTGTTGACTTTGAATTTTTCAATGATATTGTCAGTATTCCACTGAAATTGTGAGAGTTGGTTGGGGGTTCTGAGGACAAAAGAATGAAAAAGTCAATTTACTTGAAAAGCCAAGATCGTTGAAGATTTTGGGAAATAATTGGTCACAGTTTATTCCTTGGGTCAGAAAACTACCTCAAAAGTTTTCCTACCTCTGGACCTAGTTTCTTTTTCTGACTTTTTCGAACAACCCCTAACCATGTCAAATTTAATATTCCCAGAATATTTCCTAGTCTAAGAACAAAACAAAAAATTTCCCCCAAGGAATAAATAATTTTCGTACAACCCTAACCCTGACCATATGTCCACAATTGTCATTTCGATATAATGCTTAATTGTTGTCTCTACATGGCTTCAATGGACTTGTGCTGTTAAAAGGCTTGTTTGCCCTCTTTATTTCAGCCATCTTAGTCTTTGTGGAATTCTTTTCAGTTAGTTGTGGAAAGGATGCTTGCATCTGAAGGCATTATAAGGACTGACATGAAGAGGGAAGACTTTGTGGAACGAGTATGGGAGTGGAAACAAAAGTAAGTAAATTCTGTCATTCTATTTTATCCAGTTTAGTAGCTGTGGGCCATTGTCCCTTGCATATTGCCATTCTGTTGTTCTCGTTGTTGTCAAACAGCTAACAGTCAAACTAAGCAAAGATTAAATTTATACATTTTTCATTCTAAGACCATAGACCACTTTCATGGAGAATAAATTGTGCATTTAAGTTGACTTACTAGATTGCTGAATTGGTCCATATTTGTCAAACTCAATAACTGCCATCTGCTTCTTGTTCCAGGTATGGCAGTACAATTACAAACCAGATAAAAAGATTGGGTGCATCATGTGATTGGTCCAGGGAACACTTCACTCTTGATGAGCAGCTGAGTCGTAAGGCATTGTTGTATTTAGCATTTTGTTGAATGCCAAAATGAATTTTGAGTCGCTGTCTCAATGTGCCATTTCGAGCATAAAACTTTATTTTTTAGAGGACTTTCTTTGATGATTACTGATATATGAGTGAGGTTGAATCCTGGGATGGCTGATTTGGTATAGCTTGTGGGCGTTTCACTATGATGGCTCGGGTTCTTTAGTTTTTGCTTGTTGTCAACTAAATGAGCTGTGTGCTTGGTCGCCTTCTTGATCAAAATGTGGTTCTGGGCCATCTTCAGTGCTTTATATGCATACTTAATATGCTGCAATTTTTTTTTGAGATCACCACAATGATTTTTCCTCTCTTTGTAACATTTGATATGGTCTATGTTTTTTTGTGCCTATTTCTGATTTTTGTTTTTCATTCTTGCAGAGGCGGTGGTTGAGGCATTTGTTAGGCTTCATGAGAAAGGTCTAATATATCAAGGTATAAACTCAGTGGGGATTTTGTTGCTTCGATGTTTATGGGATTTTTGAAGCTCTTGTGTTAACCTTACAGTAACATACTGTTGTTGCTTCGATGCCCATGAAGGCATGGACTATATTATTATATATAAAATAATAACATACATTATTATAGTAAATAGTACTAATAAGTATATCTAATATAATATTATATAGAATATAATAATATATATTATTATCTTAAACAATACTAATAAGTATTTTAATATATTATTATATATAATATAATAACATATATTATTATCCTAAATTAGTATTTGTACTTACATTAGTAGCATTAGTACTAATAAGCATTATTACTATATTGGGTTCATAAAATAATAATATAATTATCTTTAATAATTACTTCACTACTGGACTGAGGGCCCTTATTAATCAGGTTGGTTGCCAAGATGCCTCCGCCTCCGTCTCCTGTCGCCTCTGGGCGAACACGGTGCCTGTCGGCAGTGGAGGACATCCTCGTCTTAGTCATGGTCACGACTCTACTTCCGGAGGTCTTTCTATACGGGAGAGGCGGCGCCTAGAGCCCGAGTGTGCTTTCGTTGCCTCGGGAAGGGTCATCTCGCTAGATATTGTGTTTCCCCGCTGAGGTGCCTGGCTTGCGGAAGTGTTGGGCACATCCGTAGGCACTGCAATTGGTGGTAGAGGTCATTTGCAGAGGTTGTATCTGGGAAGAAGGAGATCAATACAAAGAAAGCATAAGTGGTGATTCAGCTACCTCCGCTGTTGCCGGAATTTCTCGTACCTAGATTGTCAAGGTTAAAAAGGCGTGTGAGGATTCTTCTGGTGGTGGGACAACGTTCCATTGCTCAGGTGAAGATCGTGTTGCAAACATGGGCCGATAGCTTGGGGTTATGAGAGGTTCGAACCTCGAGGATAGTCTCCTGGTGGTTGCCCCGTCGGAGTAGGAAGCCAAGGATGTGGTGAAGAAGGGAGTTCTGACAGAAGGATGTGCCCTTCATCTCCTTCCCTGGGATCTCAATTGTGGCACGTAGTCGGATCCCAGAGTGGTTAGGCTAAGGGTCCGACTGAAAGGAATCCCCATTTTGTCGTGTGATGATGCTGGGATGAAATCAATATTAGGGGAAGTGCGTGTTTGGGAGCCTGGTAGCTCGTCGTTCTTGTGTAATGGCGGAGTGCTCAGGTCGAAGGAGTCTTGCAAGTTTGCTCCAAGGAAGACATTCCAGAAGCGATCCTTTTTCCCTTAGCGGATAGGTTGTTCCCCATTTCGGTGCACAACCTTGGGGGCGCGCCGTCGATCCACAACATATTAGGGTTATAGAGGCCTCGGCGGGAGGAGGAAGAGGACACTATTCGCGAGGGGGTACTTGGCACGATCGGGTCCGGGTGTTTAAATTTCGAATGGGCTGCCTAGGCACGTAAGTCGATCGAGCCGTCAACCGTTGAATCGGGCAGCCTAGTCGTTCCGGAATCGGCTGGCTCGCTTCGAGCGACTGATGCCTGGACCCACGAAGTGCGACCCAAGACCCGTGACTTACCCCTCAACCCTTTTCGTGCGGGTCCTATTTTGAGACCCGGTGATCGTTGTCCTCGCTCGATTGCCAGTCCTTCTGGGCTGGCATTCATCCCAGAGGCTGCAGCTCTTGTTACAGGGCTATCCCCCATCCTTTACGCCCCACCCCCCATTATAGGCGCGGTGCAGCTTTTGGGATCGAAGTCTCCCCTCCGACTCCTTGCCCCTGGGGAACAACTGTATCAGAGGAGTGGAGGTGCCTTGAGCCTGCAGCCGCAAAGATCTTATGAGCAGGGAGGAGCTCCGGGGGATCGCAACCTGGTGCCGGTCCAGTCTGAGGAGCATGGAGACACTCTCATATCCCATCTGCAACTTATTTTAGGGTAGGATGACGTGAGGAAAGAAGGTAGATGAGGGTCATATGAGGCAACGGTTCCAGCCGGTCCTAATTTGGGGAAGGAAAACACATGCTATCTATGGAGGGACTTGTCTGCTGGACCAAGCTACATGGAATATCGATTCCCATGAGTTGTTGAGGGACAATCTAATGCTGCAAAGGGACTATTCTCTAAGGGTACCGGCAAGAGGCGATATGGATCCAGACATTGTTCTAGAGACATATATGGATGCTGTACAAATAGGGGATAGTCAGCATTTTGACAGTGAGCTGGAGAGGTTAGAGGTGAAAGATATCTTATCCTAGGTGGAGAAGATGGTGGAAGTGCAAGCTAAAGAGGTTGCAAGCAGAATTGGAGTGTCTTTCGATGGCATCAACAAAGATATCCACTATGTGTTTCAAAGGATTCAGAGAAGATGCCAGCTTGGGATGGCTAGAGGAGGAAGGGAGGGAAATCAGCGAGGAGAGAAGGGAGGGAGGATAATAGTGAGGGAGGTAAGAGGGGGGAAGAGGGGTGTCTTGCTCAATGTCAATGATCATAGCGTCTTGGAATGTTAGGGGTCTTGGGGGACGTGATAAGAGGCTGGTTCTGAAGGAGTTGACTCGGAAACATAGAGTGGACACCCTCTGCATTCAGGAGACCAAGATAGATGGCAATGGAGACGAGGTTTGGAGAAAGATTGGGAGCATGCGGCTCAAGAAGGTGGCAATATCGCCTGCTATGTGGAGGTTTGGTGGCAGTATGGTCCTTTGGAATGATAATGTTGTGGAGGAAGTTGGAAGGCAGGTTGGAAGGTCAGTTATTACGATCACCTTTAAGAATGTTGCTGATGGCTTTATATGGGATTTCACAGGTGTCTATGGGCCTCAAGGGAGGGAGGAGAAGAAGAGGTTGTGGGATGAGCTTTGTTCCTGCCATTTGCAAGCCCTTAGGCCGTGGTGTGTGGCTGGGGTTACTTCCTTGGAGGAGAGATCAGAAGGGGCCTCTATAGAAGGCTCGATGGACGACTTTGTGTATTTTATTCATCAGGCAGCTCTGGTTGATGTCCTTACTAATAATTTGTATTACACTTGGTCCAATATGAGAGTACAACCCACTTGCTCCAGGCTGGACAGGTTTCTGGTGTTAGTGGATTGGGAAGAGCACTATCCAGCTTGAGGGGTTCTTGTTTGGAGAGAATGGTTTCTGATCATAAGCCTATCCTCTTAAATTCCAGGTTTAAATTCCACTCAAAGCCGATATTTAGGATGGAAAATAATGGCTATAAGAGGAAGACTTCTTGGAAGTGGTGGCTCAGAATTGGAGAAGAGATGTCCTGCATGGGTTAGCTATGGCTGCAATGCTTACCAATCTCAGATCCTTGGCACGGGTGTTGGCTGAATGGGGAGAGAGTAAGCGGCTGCCTAACAAGGAGATAAAGGACAAGATGGTAGATCAAATTCATGGCCTTGATGCTGGTCTTCTGGATGTGGAAGACAAAGTGGTCAGGGAGAAGCTCAAATCGGACTTCCAGTTGATCTTAATGAAGGAGGAAATTTATTGGAAGCAGAGATCCATAGACAAGTGGATTAAGGAAGGAGATACAATATCAAATATTTTAATAGAATTGCCTCAGGGAGGAGGAGAAGGAACTACATCAGTAAATTGAGAGATGGAGACCATACCCTTTCTTAGAAGAATGATATTTGTAGGCACTTTTGTGGCTTCTCGTTTATTCATTGAAGAGGATGTTGTTAGGCCCACTATTCCTGATGACCTCCTTCCATCTCTCTCTGAGGTAGAGAGAGATCTCCTTGTTCTTCCTTTCTCTGTGGAGGAACTTGAGGTAGCTATTTTCTTACTGGCTGGGGACAAGTCCCCTGAGCTAGATGATTTCCCCATTCTCTTTTATCAACATTTTTGGGAAGTGGTGCATCCTCTATTGTTAAAGGCAGCTTTGGAATTCTAAGAAGGAAAGGCTCATGTTAGGGGCATTAACAAGACCTATCTAGTCTTGATCCTTAAGAGAGAAGTGGCTGATCGATTAGTGACCTTAGACCTACCCGTCTCCTCAATGGGGTCTATAAGATCATATCCAAGATGCTCTCGTCAAGGCTTGAAAAGGTTATAGACAGGATCATCCGTGCCAACTAAAGTGCCTTTATTCGAGGGAGGCAGATTCAAGAGGGTTTTCTTGTGGCACATGGGTGTTTACATGGTACGAAGTAACAGAGGAGGCAAGGGATTATGCTCAAGCTAGACTTTGAGAAGGCCTATGACAGAGTGAATTGGAAGTGTTTGTTCGACATTCTTACTAAGATGGGATTTGAAGAGAAGTGGGTTGCTTGGATCAAAACTTGCATTTCTTCGGTGGCCTTTGCCATTCTCATCAATGGGGAGCCTACACAATTTTTCCTTAGCAGGAGAGGTCTTCGGCAAAGGGATCCCTTATCTCCACTGTTGTTTGTTCTGGTAGAACAAGTTCTTAGCTGTATGTGGGAGAGGGCTGTGGCCGCTGATTTTTTTATAGGATTCCAGGCTTCTGCTGAGGGAACGGTGGTGACTCATCTCTAGTATGCTGATGACACTATTATATTTTTTTCTTAGGAAAGGAGGAGCAGCTCATGTATGTGAGATTGATCTTAGAGTTTTTGGATGAGGTGACAAGACTTGGGGTTAATTTCCATAAGAGTTGTGTTCTTGGCATCAACATGGATGAGGGTTCGTTGCAACATGCATTCACTATTTTGGGTTGTTAGATAGGGTCCTTCCTTATTACCTATATGGGCCTTCCTTTGTCTCCCAAGTCCATCAGAAGTGGTGATTGTCAGCCTATCATTCGGTTGTTCCACTCCCGGTTAGCAGGGTGGAAAGGCAGGGCTTTGTCATATGGAGGCAGGCTGGTGCTGTGCAAATCAGCTTTGAATAGCCTTTTGATATACTTTATGTCCATTTTGAGGATTCCCAAAATGGTGGCCAAGCAATTAGAGAGTATTCGCTGCAGATTCTTCTGGGAGGACAGCAAGGATGTCCATAAGGGTGGAGGCTATGAGGTCAGTTGGGGAGGAGTCTGTAGGAGTAAGCAAAATGGTGGGTTGGGTATTAAAAATATAAGAGTATTCAATCTGGCCCTCTTGGCCAAATGGTTATAGAACCTTACCAATCAGCATGGTCTCTGGGTAGAGGTGATTAAAGAGAAGTACTACTCGATGGGGAGAGTATGGGATCTTCACCACAAGTAGGGTACAATCTTTCCAGTGGTTGAAAGGGCATCCTTCAAGCAACACATATTGTTCTTGCAGCAGCTTGAGTAGATGTTGGGGATGGTCACTCATGCTACTTTTGGCTAGACAGGTGGTGCGATGCAATCCCTCTCTCACTCATGTTCCTGGGATTGAGCGCTTTGGCATGCAACCAACAAGTTTTGGTGTCTCAAGTTGTGGACAGGTACCCAAATGGTAGAAGGGAGTGGATCCCCCGATTTAGGAGAAATTTACGGGATGAGGAGATTCATGAGTTGGCTTCTCTGTTGCAAATCTTGCAGGATATCTCTTTGGAGGAGTCTAGACATGATTGTTGGGTGTGGGGCTAAGATGCCCGTGGAGTTTTTTTAGTCTTCTTTATTATCGCTTGTACATTTTTTTTACTCTTTTTATACAATTACTAGTCTTCCACTTCCAAAAAAAAATGACTTCATTATTAGCTAATGACATTATATGTCATTAAATAGAAATCTTAATCAATGCCGATACCCATGGAATATGTTACTATATATAATATACTAATATATTTTCTTATATTAAATAATTAGGAAGAAGAGTACAAGGGTTGGAGAGGCAATGAAAGGGTGCAGTAGGCTCTCTCTTTCAAGTAGAGAGGCCGGCCAGCCCACACACAACTATATATATTAGGTTAAAAGTAATACAAACGCCAATGACAGTTCTGCCCCTGTAGACATACACAGGGATAAAATCAGAATAAACACATAATAACCAGTAGATGACTGATATAAGATAAAACAATCCCTACACTTAATATCTACTTGTTACTATACTCCCCCTGAAGCTGAGCATGGATATTAAGCATGTCTAGCTTGCCAATCACATTTGAAAATTGCTCCTTTGAAAGACCTTTTGTGAACACGTCTGCACGCTATTGTCCAATATTTATATAGGGTAGGCATAAATCCCTACTGTCTAATCTTTCTTTGATGAAGTGCCAATCAATCTCAATATATTTAGTCCTGTCATGCTGCGTAGGATTATTGGCAATGTTGGTTACAGCCTTGTTTTCACAATAGAGCTTTATTGGCAGCTGTACTTTCACTCCAAGTTCTCCAAGTAAAATTGTTAACCAAATAAGCTCAGCTACAGACTGGGCCATGGCTCGATATTCAACTTATGTACTGGATCTAGTACATACAGACTGCTTCTTGCTCCTCCAGGTTACAAGATTGCCACCCAAAAACATACAATAACATGTTGTGGATCTCCTATCATCCTGTGATCTAGCCTAATCAACATCAGTGTACCCTTCTAGAGTAAGATGATTGTTCTTAAAAAATAGAAGACCTTTTCCCGGACAAGACTTTATGTATCTCATAATTCTGTCCACAGCTCCAAGATGTGATGTACGGGGCGCATGCATAAACTGGCTAACCATACTAACATCATATGCAATGTCAGGCCTAGTTAGAGATATATACAACAATTTTCCCACTAGTCTCTGATATTTTCCTTTCTTCCCCTGAGACAAAATTTCACCATATGAAATACTTAGTCTATAGTTTGATTCAATGGGTGTATCTGCAATTTTGCATCCAAGCTTGCCATTTCTTTCAGCAGATCCAGTGCATACTTACGTTGGCACACATAAATTTCACTGGATGATCTAGTCATTTCAATGCCTAGAAAGTACCTCAGCTACCTCAAGTCCTTGATTTCAAATTCTTTTGCTAGATTTTTCTTCAAGAGTGCAATTTCAGCATGGTTGTCTCCTGTGATAATCATGTCGTCTATATACACTTAAAACCACAACCTTACCATTTATCCATTTTGTAAATAGGGTATGATCTGCATTTCCCTAGATGAATCCATATCTGACCATCGCTACTCTGAACCTTTCAAACCAGGCTTGAAGGGACTGTTTCGGCCATATAGAGCCTTATTCAATCTGCACATTTTGCCACCAGTAATCATTCTTAGAGGTGGCTGCATGTATAATTCTTCTGTAAGCTCACCATTCAGAAAAGCATTTTTGACATCTAGCAAATACAATTATCAAGAATAATGGGCAGCCATAGTAAGAACCACTCTAACTGTGTTCAACTTAGCTACTAGTGCAAATGTTTCTTCATAATCAATTCCATACGTTTGAGTAAACCCTTTTGCAACCAATTTTGCTTTGAACCTTTCCACATTGCCACCCGCTCTAAACTTAGTGGTGTACACCTATTTTGATCCAACCAGCTTCTTCCCTTGAGGAAGATCAATAAGAACTCAGGTACTGTTCTATTTTAGAGCATCCATTTCCTCCTCTATAGCCTTCACCTGTTGCTGGTCTCTAGTAGCCTTTGTTAAAGTTAGAGGGTTCGAACAAGAGGAGATGACAATAATGAAGGTTATGTAAGAAGGAGACAATTGTGAGCATGGAATGCAGAATCGGCTGATCCATCGGCAGGTCCCGATTCGGCCGATTCTGGCCGATCCAGGCCGATTTCGGCCGATCCGATCTCGATTCGGATTGGGATCGGCGGGTCCTGATTCGGATCGAGATCGGTGGGTCCTGATTCGGATCGAGATCGGCGGGACCGATCCGATCCGGAATTCCTTGGTTGTGAGCAACATAAGTACTTTGAGATAGGATGTTTGGTGCACTCTCGTTCACCTTTTCGGACAACAATAGGTTTCTCAAGATCATGCTCATTTTGCACAATTTCAACTGGAACAACATCAGAATCAATGGGTTTAATTGAGTCAATAGGAAGATTAGGTTCAATGTTAATAACCTTACCAATTTCTTGGGATAATAGATCTGCAGAATAGTCTGTCACAGCATCCAGTCCCAAGTTCTTAGTTTGCTTGTGAACTTTTGATCTTTTGACATAGTGCTTCAATTTAGTCCCCTGCGTGCTATTATCATGTCTTTTTTTAGAGAGTTCAGGTTCCTTAGTTGTGACAACCCTGGAAGGGACAACAACATCTGGGATAGTCAAGGGTGTGGCTAGAATTTGAGAACTCTCCTCCTCAGACACATCTTGGGAGTAATAATGGGAATGAGATTCAAAGAAAGTGACATCTTTCACAACATATTTTTTCTTTATTTGGGGGTCATAGCATTTGTAACTTTTTTGTGTGGGAGAGTACCTAAGGAAAATCCCACGAATATCCTTGGCATCAAGTTTGGATTTGCCAGAGACTAGATAATGGATAAAACACAAAACCTAAACACTTTTAATAGCAGAGGAAAAAGTGAGTGCTGAGATCGAAGAATAGAGTAGGGGGTCCGAAACTAGAGGACTTTAGAGGGCATTCGATTGATGACATACACAACGGTGAGTACAACCTCTGTCCAAACCTTTTAGGGACGCTATGATAGAGAAGAAGCGCCTCGACTGTTTCAAGAAGATGGCGATTTTTTCGTTCAACTATTCCATTTTGTTGAGGAGTATAGGGACATGATGACTCATGGATAATCCCTTTATCCTTAAAAAAAACATTCAGATTTTTTTCAAAGTATTCTTTTGCATTGTCTGAACAAAAAACTTTTATTTTCTTTTCAAACTGATTTTTCACCATGTTTTCAAACACCTGTATAACGTGGGGCACACCCTTCCTAGACTTCATAGGATACACCCAAGTGCAGTGAGAAAAGTCATCAATGAAGATGATAAAATAACGGTGACCATCAATAGAAGGAACAGAAGCAGGACCCTATACATCAAAATGGACTAACTGAAAAGAAGTGGAACTTTTATTCATAGAAGGAGGAAATAGAGTTTTACAATGTTTTGCAAGATGATAAGTTTGACACTGAATATACTAAATGTCTATTTTATGGAACAATGATGGGAACATACATTTCAATGTTGGAAAAGAAAGGTGTCCTAGTCGGAGATGCCACAGCTATATCTCCCTTATTTTCTTAGGCAAGACAGTAGTTCTTGAAGACTGAAGAGCAGCACCATACTGGGACTGGAACTGATAGAGACCTCCTGCTTCACGTCCACTCCCAATCAATTGGCCTGTCCTCAGGTCTTGAAACACACAATGAGTGGGAAAAAAGGTTATGGAACAATTGAAGGATTTTGTGAGACTGCTCACAGAAAACAAATTTAATGGACAATTTTGAAACATGTAATGCTGAGGATAAGTTAAGATGTTTATCCAGTGGTATAATTCCTTTCCCAACTATGGTAGCCAGGGTACCATCTGCAATGGTCACCTTATCTTGTCCTTAGCACAATGTATAAGAAGTAAAGAGATTAGGGGTATCCGTCATATGGTCAGTGGCCCCTGAGCCGATGATCCAAGAGTGTCCACTGTGGTGCGAGGCAACATTGAGTGCTGCCCCAGAAGTACCTGACGAGCTGGTGGATGAAGCGGGTGTCAAATGTAAAAGAAACCGCTGAAGGTTGGCTACATCGGAGGTGGACAGCCCCACGAAGCTTCCTTGTGTTCCTATTGATGTGTTCCCTTCTAAAACAACCTTAGAAGGTTGTTGTGTGACCTTTGTAGCGGCAACAATCCCTTTATGTTGCTGGCCTTTCCTGAACTTGAGCGGCTTCTTATCAAGGTACAACTCTTAGCAGTACTTCATGGAGTGATTGGATTGCCCATAATGCGGACACTTTCTTTCACCTTTATGTGAGTCCTTCCGTGTGCCATCACCCCCTTTTGTATTTCATGCATTGGTATTGATGAGGGCAGAGTGATCACCAACATTGGCCCCTCCTTTATCAACTTGCATAGTCTTCCTCCGTCTTTCTTCAGTGACCACCTTTTTGTAGCATTGTTCAAGAGATGGGATGATTTCAAAATTTAGAATTTGAGATCGCAACCCCTCATACTTAGAGTTGAGCCCATGAAGGAACTTAAGAAGTAAGAACCCTTTGGTCTTGGACATACTTCAAGTACTTTTTGTAGTTTGCAACAATATCCCAATCTTTTATGGCAAAGGAATCCTGTTCCTCCCATAACACTCGCAGGGTACGATAGTACTCACACACGGAGTGTGTGCCTTGTTTAGTGTCATAGATAGCAACTTCAAGGTCATACAAATTCACAGGATTGGCCTTCTCACAGTGCATCTCTTCAAGGATGAATCCATGTCTTCATAATACTATCCTGATGTTCTCATTCCTCATACTTCTCATCATCAATAGGAGGTAATTTTATCCTCCCATTTATGTATCTAACCTTGGATCTCGCACTGAATAAAGTCTTGATGGCTGCTGTCCAGTCCAAATAGTTTGAGTCATTCAACTTCACAGGGGGAAGTTGAAGGTGGAAATTTTCTCCCTTGCTGTCACACCTGGAGGAAGCTTCATTTGCTGTCAACTCGGACATCTTCTTGCTAAAGATGCCGCAACAAAGTGGCAGCACAAGAAGAGGTGACCGGCCTTAACAACCCTCAGAAATGGGGTGTCGGTGCAGGAATAGCTCCAAACAGAAACTGACCAGGGTATATGCAACAACAAGGTGGCCGGTCTGCTCTTGAAGACCTCACACACAGGGCTACGGTTGACACAGAGGACCCTAACAAGGGTTTCGGTGCAGGAACAAGTAAAAAAAAAAACCTAACAGGGGGGCGGATAGAAAAGAACCCCAGAACAGGGGAACCAGTCACCAGTGATCTCACAACAGGGGCGCCGGTCCTCTCTCCTGGTTCCCAATGTAGCGGAAATAGCAGAACACTAGGGAGAGATAACCACAGGCCCTAAAACACCCAGAACAATGTGTCCGATACTTGTTGTTGGGTGTTTTTTATGTGTTTTTTTTTTTTTTTTTTTTTGCTGCAGAGCTCCTCCACCAGGGTGTATGGACGCTCCACCGGCAAGAGAAGAAGACCAACCGGCCTAGGGTTTTACTCCTCACTATCAAGCTCTGATACCATGTAGGAAGAAGAATACAAGGGTTGGAGAGGCAATGAAAGGGTGCAGCAGGCTCCCTCTCTCAACTAGAGAGGCCGGCCAGCCCATACACAACTATATATATTAGGTTAAAAGTAATAACCAGTAGATGACTGATAAAAGACAAAACAGCCCCTACACTTAATATCTACTTGTTACTACAAATAATACTAATAAGTATCTTTAATATATTATTATATTCTAATTATATGCTAATGATGTGTAATATAAATTGAATGCCTTTTATGTATAATTAGATTCAACAATTTGGATTAAGCATATTTGGTGTATCATGATATGAATAATGAAAAATAAGAAATGTTATATTTAATATACTATATATTGAATATATTATTTTATTATATAAAACAATATAAGCATATCCCTATTATCTTGGGATTAGATGGGTAGCAATGTCTTTTTCACCACTTATCCTCGGTACTATCCTCATTTTTACCAAACGGAGAACAAGGTTAACTTTTTCTTTATCCCCTCGCATATCAAATGCACCACGGAATAGGAATAGGGATAAATTAAACCGGGTTGACTTATCCCTATTCCTCCCTATTTCTATCCCAATATCAGGAACTTAATCTTCATCAGTGACTATCCCGAGTACCCTTTGAATTCCTGATGTGCTATCTAGTTGAACATCCTGCAACTATCTGTTGTTCTTTTTTTTCAACGTGAGCTATGATCTCTATTAGAGAAAGCCCATGGTAATATGTACATGCGTTTAGCTAACATGTCTTTAACCATTAGAGTTCTTGTTTCAGGTTCTTATATGGTGAACTGGTCCCCTAGCCTTCAAACTGCAGTCTCTGACTTGGTATGTGACTTTTTGGCAGAATTAGATTCTTATTCCTTCCTTCTTTTTCCCCTCTTATTACGTATCAGTCTATGTTTTGGGTAGTCGTCCTTAAGATGTTTAAGCAACTACTTTGATGTGCAGTTACATGATGTTTTAATTATTTCTGAATGTATATCTGCAAGTGCAAATTCTCCATGATCTGTTAGCCTCCGTTCTTTCTGTGGGGCTCTTTTCTTTTTCTTTTTTTCTGTCTCAAACCATTTTTGCTTTATACTTTTGATGTTTTAAAGTAGTATAGTTGAGCTGTTTGTTTTTCCTATGTCAACTTCTCATTGCTGAGGCTGGATTATACCTCTTACTGATAAGGAAAAAGCGTTCTTGAGAGCTTTTAAGGGTTAAACTTTGAATCTTCATTTTATCTCTAAATCCAACATGTTCTGATTCTTCTACATATGGCCAGGAAGTAGAATATTCTGAAGAACCTGGGACTCTGTATTACATCAAGTATCGTGTTGCTGGAGGGTACTAACTCTGCACCCACAGGTCTAGGCTACAAATGTAACTGCACTTTCTATTAGCGGATTCTTCTATGGTTCCTGGTTGCTGAGGTCTTAGTTTGCTATTGTTTTTATTAAACTTCTTCCAGGTATGATGATCTTGTACAGGACTTGACGTTTTGCTACCCAGACTAGAGATCCATGTGATCATTCTGGTTCCCAAGGAAACCACTGTTAAAAGTATCTGATATGCTTGCTGACATCACCATTAATATTACATTGATTATATATATGATGTTGTTTATTCGGCTAAAAAACCCTAGTTTATTAGGTAATGGATGTAGTTTGGTAAATAATGAAGTTTTATCTTTTGAAAGTGCTTTATCATAAGGCAATTTTGTGTTGTGAACAGAGCTTTCCATTATTTTCGTGTGCACTTACGATTGACAGAATGTAAATAACAAAGTCATTCGCAAACCTTGACCCTGAGACATAAAGGGGAAGTTTTATTGGACTCCTTGATTGACTGGAAACTGCTGGTCACTGTCCTTGTTTCCCTTCACCAAAATATTTAAGCAATGTCACTGAAAATAGAGTTTCAGAAAGCCTCCAAGTATATCAGAATTCTGACTGTTATTTTCATATTGTAGGAAGGACTTTTTGACCATTGCAACTACACGTCCCGAGACATTGTTTGGTGATACAGCTATTGCAGTTCATCCTCAGGTAAGAACATATTCATTATAGAACAGATAAATTCATAACTGAACAGGCATATGATTGAGTTTGTGAACTAATTTTTTTTTCTTAGATTAAAAATATTGCTCATTACTTGCAAGCACTTATGCTAAGCCATCTTTTTAGCATAATATGTCCTTGCAGAAGTGTCTAAATAGTAGCAGTTGCCTATTTTCTGTGATAATCGCCAAATTATCACCACCATCCGGCTTGTATTGTAATTTGCTGTTCTTCAAATTATGTTGCCTTTGGTTTAAGCTTTATATAAAATTGAGATGTGTACCTTTCCCTATATCTTCCTGTGTGTAATCACCGAAATGTTCATTGAGAATCATCACTTCTCATCCATTTTGTTCTTCACATTCTCTACTCCTGCCCATACATATTTGCTTTATATTTAATCTTGATAGTTGTGACCTTAAGTTGCACACTCAGAACGTGGAAGTCAGAAGTACTGTCCACTTTCCAAAAAAAGTTGCATACTCGGAATATCCATCAGAACTGCCTCCGACCCCCCTCCCAACAAAAAAAAGGGAAATAATGATTGTAATGTTGTCATGATAAGTTTTCTCACCGCATGTTTTTTGATTCACTTATTATGTTTGATGAGATTCATTATTGATTCTTGTTATTGTGTAGGATGAGCGTTACTCCAAGTATATAGGTAGAATGGCTATTGTACCTATGACATTTGGCCGCCATGTGCCTATTATCGCTGAGAAAGTAAGATTCCCAAACCGTCAGTGATGGTTTTGTTTCTTTTCTTTACTATATAATGTCTAATTGGTTCAGTCTCGTGGTTTCTTAATCTTGATGTTAACTAGGCTTAAGTTTTGATGATAGCTAGGCAAATGCTCAGGATACTGTACCTGCAAGTCTGGGCTTTTGTTTTTCCCTCATTTTGTCGGTTTCAGTGCAAATCAAAGAACCCATCTGCATCAGTACAGTGCATTTCACCTTGTCCACAGTATATTGTGCGATGTTGACTTGAAATTCTGAGTTCTTAGTTTTTTGGGTTACCTAAGCCTGAACATGAATGGTTAGATTATCAACTTTCTCGTACATGAGTTGTCCTCATGTGTGTTCTTGTGTTTGGGTGGATCCCAAAGATCTCAAAGGACCCATATATATTGCCAGCCCTTTCTCACGTCCATATTGACATTTCGCTTCGTCCGTTGTCCAATCTCCTTGTTTTGCTTGTTTTTGTATACTCTTCTGTTCGGAGATATTATTCATCAGGATATCCTTTTGTGCATTTTTTTCCTATTTGGTTCTGTTTTAATTGGTAAATATTTTGCTCTTAACATCTGAAAGAGTCTGAGATTTGCAGTACGTGGATAGAGAATTTGGAACTGGAGTGCTGAAGATCAGTCCTGGGCATGATCACAATGACTATCTTCTTGCTAGAAAGCTTGGTCTTCCAATACTCAATGTCATGAACAAGGATGGAACTTTAAATGAGGTGGCTGGATTGTACAGGTATCTACAAAATTGTAACTATTTTATTTAGTAAACATCATTATTTTGTTTTCGCTTCTTAGTGACAACTTAAGAGGCCTCCTTTCTCTTTCAGTGGCTTAGACCGTTTTGAGGTACGGAAGAAATTATGGTCAGATCTTGAAGAGACCGGTTTAGCAGTGAAGAAAGAACCACATACTTTGCGAGTCCCCAGGTCTCAGAGAGGTGGAGAAGTATGCAAGTTCCACGTTAAACTCACTGCTGTGAACTTTACATGCTGACTGTTAATGGGCGTAATCTACTCTGAATTATGTTTTCTATTCACAAACAGGTGATAGAACCACTAGTGAGTAAGCAGTGGTTTGTAACAATGGATTCACTAGCTGAGAAGGCCCTTCATGCTGTTGAAAAAGGACAATTGACCATTCTTCCTGAAAGATTTGAAAAGGTACAAATCAGTTGTGTTTAATTCAACGCTTGATGCCTAATGAAAAATGTTCTCCTTGCACAGACCTGTTGTGGTTTGAATTCATCAAGCTTCAGTTGGGTGCAGGGGATGTAATTTAGTTACATACAAGAGAAATCAACCTTCATATTGTCTTCTAACACCAAGGAGGTTTATGTTTGTGAATCTTTGTTGCCCTCCCCTCCTTTATGGGACAATGTTTCTAGTGGACATTGTATTCACTCTAGCAGCTTTGTGCTCTTCTCTGCTGACCTTAATAAACTCAAATTTGTCACCCTTTTTCTCGTGTATGGTGCAAGAGACCGAATTGCCTATAGTTATCTTATGTCGGTTCACTTAGTATGGTTTTCTGTTGTTTTCCCCCAATTATAACCTGTTGTCCTACATTCAGTTTTCTTAGAAATAACAATTTACTTATCCACTTCCAGAAAGTTATCAGTTTGCTTATATTCATTTTTCCACTTTCAGAAAGTTATCAGTTTGCTTATATTCACATTAAGTCTCTTCCTTTTGTTATCGCATCTAGATTTATAAACATTGGTTATCAAATATTAAAGACTGGTGCATAAGCAGACAACTATGGTGGGGACACCGAATACCAGTTTGGTATATAGTGGGTAAAGATTGTGAAGAGGACTACATAGTTGCTCGGAGTACCTCAGAAGCACTTGAAAGAGCTCGTGAGAAGTATGGGAAATATGTCGAAATATACCAGGATCCTGATGTTCTAGACACTTGGTTTTCAAGGTTTGTTATGTTCCCGTTCGTCTTTTCTTTTATGCTGTATGTACTGAATAATCACAGGAGAGTTCATGTAGAGTATAATACACATGATCCGTAGAGGCCAAGCTGGTTCTCCGACAATAAAAGTTATAGTCCTTCTCCTAAGAACTAACATGAGTCCTACTCAGATGACGAATTACAACTTCCTGAAAATACTACTAGGCACAGTGAATGTTATGACCTAGTAGGCATCTGAACTCCACACATAACATAGTGTTCGGCGAAGTTTGCAAATCGCACTGTGCATAATCTTAATCATATGAGATCACAATATACTAACATGTGGCATATGCCAAAAGATCATACTAAAACATGATCATGGTATCAAAGCATATTATTTTATATGTGGGAATTTTTTAGAAAGCTGAAATTCACCGTACCCAAGGGTACAAGAAGGAAGATTCTTCAAATCATACCACATGCTATACGCTGGGGGATTTGGAATAGAGAAATGCCAGCATTTTCAAGGGTGGTAGAGTATATATTGAGAATATTTTTATGCTGATTATCTCTTTTTTGTATAATTGGAGCCGGCATATTTTGGGGGTGTCAGCTAAAGACAGGGCAAGAGAACTCTCATAAGTTTCTGTGAGGCTATTTTATTTTATTTTATTTTCCTTTTTGTCCTAAAATAGGAACCTCTCCTATCTTATAGATTGTACTACTACTATTTATTTTCAATAAAATTAGTAGTGCATTCTGCTTTTCTTTTTTCAAAAAACAATTATATTATATGAACTGTGTCTTATTCAGAATTTTCAGGTCTAAAAGTCTAAAGATCACATGGTCATATGGACATATTTTATGTCAAATTTCATGTTTCTAAATCACAAATATGTAGCATGCTTTCGTATTTTATAACAACATATGGATGCATATATTACATAAGTAACTTCCAATAAATGAAGAGGTCCCAATCGAATCACACAAGTACATAATTTAATCTCACATGACTAGAATCATATGAAGCATATTTTTGTTTATGTTTTATCTTACATATCATAAATTGGGTTGTGATCAAATATCGAATCGAATAATAAGCTTATCAAGTCATATCATAGACTAATATGCCAATACAGTTATGGGCTTATCAAATTGCATGCTATGCAAATTGAAGTTATTTCACTTGCACAAGTGGACATGCATCCAAACTGCAACATAAAGTGCTGAATGAATGAATATAAAAGCACCTAGGCAATGGCACTAAAGTCTTGGCTACTGCGTAGGACTATGGATCTTTATCCCACTGTAACTACCAAATTGAAGCTTGGCTCCTGGATTTCATGCCCATGACCTCGGGCCAAACAATGACCTCACCCAAGTTGACACATACTATGGGACTGGTCCAAATAATTGCCTTAAACGGGCACCGTCCTTTCATATATATCGCATATGATTTTTCAGAATTTAGCTCTATTAGACAGAATTTATGGGTATTATGTTCTATGTCGTAAAGGTGACCATTCCAATGTCCAAATATATTCAGAGATCAAATCAAATAGATAATAAGTGTAGTAGGTTAATCATACTTGTTTAAAGATACAAAATCAAGTTTCATAAATTATAGTTCATGATTCCATAATTTTAACCAAATTATCACGAATATATATATATATATATATATATATATATATATATATATATATATTTTGAGGGGGGGGGGAGGGGGTGAGTAGCGTAGTGGATAGGCTCCCGCCTTCGGCAGGTTAAATTCTTGCAGGTTGTGGGTTCGAGTCCTTGCGTTTCCCCAGAGGAGTTTCCCAGTACGTTCCCCCTCCCCTTTGTATAACAACCCAGCTTTTATAGATCTCCGGTAGGTGCACAAGAACAAAAACAAAATAATAAGGAATATAAATATAAAGAAACAACATGCAGATCATGTCCATCATACAACAAAAGTATATGTAATATATCCCAACTAGTCAAAAGCAACTGGCCATACCTAGAAAATTTTCTAAATATGAACTCGAGCAATCTTTTCTTTTCTCCGTCATCCATGACGGGTCTCTGAAAAATATGTTAAATAACTTTTACGAGAACCCATAAATTGAGTTCTCAATAGGGATAATTTACATCCCTACTAATATTCTACTTACACATACACATACACACCGACCTTACTTACTCTCTTCTTACTTATGCATAATATGTAGATTCTTATTTTTGTTAGCAGGCATAAGTAACAATTGAAAATGGAGCAATAAATGTAATAAAATTCAAGACTTAACTTCATAAGTTGCTCCATACCAATTTATAGATTTCATTCTTATATTGTTAATCTTGAACTATTCCCAATAACATACTCATAAATGCAGGAGACCTTAATGGAATGATGCGTTAAAAAAATATGGAATGCATGCATCGTAAAACAACGTGAACCCAAAATGAAAAATATTTAACAAAATAATAATTGTCACACATTTTCATACGTTTTTTCCTTTTAGTGGTACTTTACACTAGTATAGAAAATATAAAAGTATTTTTTTGTCAGTCATTGGCATAATGTCTTAGGATTGAGTCGTTCGCTCATTAATCATTCACCTGATCCGTCTTTTTCTCATAATCATTATCCGATCAGTTGTAAAGTTCATTAATTGTTCATAAGTCGTAAGCTTGTAGGGCAGCTCGTCCTTTCGATTAGAAGTGACATAGATAAGCATGAACTAACATGTCGTATGGGGAGTAGGTCATTCCTCCGACGTACCTACCACCTTATAGCCTACCCAACCTAGTAAGTCTCCGAAAACCTACTGAGGAGGCTGGAAATGATTAAGTCGAGTCTGCAGTGTATCTATACTCCCTCACTGCAGCATCCACGCCTCAGCCTATGAGTGTACTCAAGTAGGAAGTCTGTTTTATGCCCAACCGAGGTCTCGAACCTAGATTATGGAACTGTCACCAAAGAAGGGATGCTGTGCCTCGATGCCACACATTGTAGGGAGCTTTCCATACGCCACCTTGTCCCTAGGAGGAGTGCCGTTGTCCCACTAGTCATGATGCCACTTATTTTCTTTATAGAAAGAAAGACAAATCATCGTAAAATACACCGGTCATACATTTCATAAGAATTCATTTTCATTACAAAATGTTTCCATACCTCAATTCACATTCATCATCATAATCGTGTTTCATATTTATCGTCATAGAGGCTTCCATGCCTCGTTTCATTTCATCATCTTTTGTTCCTTTTAACAAGATCATCATAATCATGAAGGTATTACGCAAGTCTTTATGCCCTAAAATGTACACACACATATATATATATATATATATATATGTGTGTGTGTGTGTGTGTGTGTGTGTGTGTGTGTGTGTGTGTGTGTGTGTGTGTGAAGTCTTTTCTTCATGGATCATCATGAAACCATTGTTTGTTATCAACAAAAAAGTTCATCATCATAGAAGGTTTCCTAACCTTCTAATTTTCTTTCCTAGATTTCTTCTTTCTTAGGAATGTACTAGAGTGTGCCTCCTAATTGTCTCCCCTTTCTTGGGGTCATCATAATCATCATGCATCATAGAGTCTTTTCATGTTAATGCTTTCGTTTTAGTCTTAAAATTCAATAGCATGTCTCATTATATAAAACATTAGAAATCATGCGGAAAACATACATCCATTATATGCGTTTATGTAGACAATGCACGCTCTTTTAATAATTCTTAACTCTTTTCACAACTTAAAATAAAGACAAGAAAATATGATTTTCTCCCTTGTTTTTCTTGTTTCAATATTCCTCAAATTCTGTAGATTGGGATTCTTAAAATTTTTTTATTATGCATTATGTCCACTTATCCGTCATTAAACACACACCATAATCAATAAATTATTACGCCACAAAAGACTAAGCACCCATTCATTCTACCTAATCATATTTTTTTATTTATATATTTATTCTTAAATTATTTAGACACAAGTCTCTTTTTTTTAAAATCAAATCTTTTTAATATATATCTATCTATGCTAAGGACATGCTAAAAATAAAATTAACGTATCATGCCCTAAAATTATCTAAACAAAATTTCATCTTAATTATTATTATTAGTATTTTTTTTCAAATTATTATTTTTCAAATTATTATTATTATTATTTTTAAAACTAAAAATCACAAGAATAATTATATTAATTTTTATTTTTTAAACTAAAATTCACAATAATTTTTATAGGGAGTAAAATTAAAATAAAAAGAGATATTCAATGGGGAGTATCACCCTACCTTTACTAAGAAGCCGGCGGTGGGGAAGGCCCCCCTTATTGGGGGCGGTGGCCCCTTTTGGGCCTGGTTTGGGCACAATCACTAGGGCCCACTGGGTCTGGTTAGGGCAGGCCCATTTAGGCCTTTTATTCAGGTCTAATTAGGCCTACAAATTGGGCCCACTAAGGCCTGTTCTTTTAGGGTCCATTCAGGCCCATTAACCCAACCACAACCCACTAAGCATGTTAGCTTAGGCCCAATAAGCCCATTAAATTTAAATGAATAATTTTGCATTTAAGTCCCTTGTCTTTTATTAATTGTACATTTATCCTTCTATTTCTTTAATAAGTAATCGACGTTGGGCCTTTTTCAAAATTTTAAAGGTATCTTTTGAACCTTATATAATTTCATTTAAGACCCTATAAAAATAGTTTATGACATTATAAATCCTAAACTTCTACTAATTATGTTTATACTTTTTAGGAATTTATAGATATGCCCTTGAATTTTTTTGTGGGGTCTTACACCTTGTGTGGGTGGTTTGCTCGATATACTTGGGTGTTTGGCTTGGGAGCTGCCCCTAGTCTCTGCTGCTCTGTCCGTCTGTCAGTATACTTCGGTGTCTGGGGAGCTACCCCCAATCTTTGTTGGGATTTCCCACAGGTACTATCCCGTCTCAAGAAGGAAAAACCTTTTTTCCAACTACCTCCACCACACCCTACTTAATACCTCCTCTGCTACCATGACCGTGAAACTAACTGATTGATTTCCCACCATGCTGTGTGCTCACTGGCCAAGGATTTCCCTTGGTGGTCTTAGGTGTCACTGTTAACATGGATGGGAGTTCCTTTGTGGGGTGGCAAGAATATCACTTGTATCACTGCTTCAACTGAATAAGGAAGCTTGCGTTACATGGTGGCAGGTGGTCAGTGATATGATATGGCGAATAGTGCCGATCCCAACTTCAGTCATAAAGGTTGTGCTGGAACTGTCATCTATGGCTATCACAATGTAGGTTTGGGGGGTCTAGAGAAGCCGTAAAGTGTGATTAATCACAATAATGTGAAATAAGTAAGCATGCACTGGGAAATTAAACACAATAGTGATCAAAGTGATTCATTCATCATTCATCGTCAAAGCCTTATTCCATCTATTTGGGGTTGCCTACATGAATTCTGTCCCGCGATCTTAACCTATCCAACGCCATACTTGTGGTAACATGAAGCAATGTCTGAGTCCTTTTTAACTAATATCTAACCATCTCACTTTAGGTCTTCCCCGATGTCTTCTATCCGCCTCCACTCTAACTTTATCGCATCTCTAACCGGTGCTGAACTTGGGCGACAATGTGCATGGCCAAACCATCACAACCTATTCTCTCTAAGCTTAATGTTAATAGGAGCTACACCTGAATCCTTACATATATACTCATTCCTAATCTTATCTTTTCTAGTTTTAATTAAATCCCTGTCCTATTAACTTATTACTTTAGACTAACTTTCAGATTTTGTGTTTATATAGATTTGAAAGCGTGCAGCATTTTTTGGGTATTGTCGTCATATAAACATTCAAAAGGAAGAAAGTGTTCTTAAATAAGAGGCACAACTCAAAAATAAGATGGGCATGGTTTCAAATCTAAGAGCCAAGCATCTAGCTGCAAACTACTGTACCACGAGCATGGCAATGATCATGAAATTATCAGTTTGTTGTTCCTGAGTTTTTTGTTTGTGTATTTGACATTCTAATACATTTTTTTCTTAGAGAATGCCATCCTGTTCTGTGCCACAGAGTTTGAGATTCAAGGAGACACCGAAATCCATTTGAGCACTTAATATCACTCCATGGAGAGCATGCTTCATGTTTTTTTTTGAAAGTGGATGGTACCACTGCTATATTATATCAGAAAATAAAAGCATACAAAGGAGAAGGGAGAATCAACAAAATCCCTCCTGTACAAGAGCACTAAGAAAGTGCACCCCAGTCACCTCTCCTCCAAAAGATAATATAATGAGGAGTTACACATGCTTGATGCTTGTGATATTAATGGCTTAATGTCTAAGCATTTTCTGTGTAGTATTTGGTAAAATGTTACTGTTTTCAGCTATCCTGTAAATTAGGCCATTGTAACAGCATGTTGCTCAAGTCATTTTTCATTGTTTCTAATTTACCAGCATCTTTAAGCTTGTAAAAACATTCTTCTGCAATTTGATCCTAGTTTATTGGATCCCTAGACAAATCGAGTGTCTAGGGCCAGGCAGTTACAAGCAGATGCAGGCTTATAACAGTTGTCTTCCAATCCTTGGTCATTTGCACAGCAAATGTCAGCTCTTCATATGTTAGTGTTGACTTGTAGCACCAGTCAATACATGCTTAATATGACGTGGATTATAATTTTTATTGTAAAATTTCTAAGCCTTGTGGTTTTCATAAAATTTGTAGGCTAAATTGTATTTGCTATGTTCTGAATTTTCTAGAAGAGTGTGTTCCTTTTTTCCTAAGGTGTCTAAAAGTTCCCAATTTATTTCATTAAGGAGGTAAAAAGTACAACAATAATCCCATATGAAATAAAACTACCAAGATGGCAGATCCTATGACAATTACAGAGAGATTACGAAATGAGAAGGTCCAATTAAATAACTTGAGTATTAAAGACATCTCCTTACCTCCTTGAATGATGAGCATGAAAACCTTAATGTTTGCTAATCACACTTTCTTCCAAAAGCATATTATCTGATTCAGCCAGCAACCTTCCATCATCAACACCTTAATACCAGACTCGATGGAGAATCTCCCACCTGCACAATAGTGCAGTCTTTTATAGTATTTTAAACAGCTGGTTGCAGATCAGGTTTTTGTCTATTATTGCTTGTATTACTTTTATATAACTAGATATCACATGCCCACCTTTCAAGGGTGGGTTTCTTCTAGGTTTAGCTTGTCTCTGTAGATTGTTCGCCCACTTTCTCCGCATGAATATTTGAGTTTCTAGAATTTTAAATTTTCTTGTTCCTGCAAAAGCAAAAGGTACCTATAGCCATCCAATTCTTCCTATTACCTGTGGATGTTCTATTCTAGATAACTTGATCTATTCAAAAAAAGACTTTGAAAGGAGAAATAATAATGGATTGATGTACTTGTGTTTCAGTTGTCCATGCAAATTCGTGCGGACACTGAGTCTTGATGGATCATACGTCATCAGATGTCTTAGATGACTAACAAGTTCTTCTTTCAAACTCATGTTTTATTGAAACACAATGCTTTATGTGTAGTTCATTATGGCCATTCAGTACCCTTGGCTGGCCAGATGATTCAGCAGAGGACTTCAGACACTTCTATCCGACGACCGTCCTTGAAACTGGGTTTGTGCTTTTCATTTATCTTAACCATTTGTATATGTTCAATTCAAGAATGCTGCCTTTAAGGTGGGAAAAGTTTAACAATTTATTGTATATGTCAAATCGATTCCGGTTGCACTATATTATATGGCTGTCTCAACTTCTGTGTTCTAAAATTTCCATATTGGAACCAAAAATTTGATGTGTATTTCTTTTGTGATTTTGTTTAATATTGCCCAATGTTCTATTGGCCAATTCATGGAATTTTGCTTTTGGGGTTTGATTTTCCAAGAATACTTATATGTTTGTTATTTTAAGATAAATTACAATTCTAATACTCCTGGCCTGGTTCTTACTATCAGTGCCACTCATAATTTTTCTAACATCTATAATCCTGATGTTTTGTGATTCTTGAAGGTTTAAATGCTTAAATTGTCTGTGCTTTACTTTGTAGCATAAAACTTTTCTTGACTAATTTTCATTTTCACTCTCTTATTTCTTCACATATCTATTACATTGACATCATTTATCTCTGTAGGCAGATAATATGTTTGCTTATTTTGTAAGTCAGAGGCAATATTTTTGTTATCTATTTGTGGAGTGTAAGTGATTTTCCACCAACAGAGTTGCAATTTTTCTTTGAAGATGGGTGGGATTCTCATATTTTCATAAATTGGCATGTCATTTTCCACGTTTGCTTTCTCATGTTCTCTTTCTGTTTGAACCATCGACTCTTCTCTACATGTATAGCCTTGATAGGGCAAAGTTGCTTTGGATATTGGATGAACTTGTCTCAATGCTATATTTTTGATCTCTAAGGTGGATGATGTTGAGGGTGTGTGTGTGTGTGTGAGAGAGAGAGAGAGAGAGAAAGAGAGAGAGCAATGGAAATGACAGGAAGAAGTGTAGATGGCTAACTAAAGCCCAGTTAGAGTGGCAGCAGAAGAAAATGGTAGTCTGATGAGCTGGGTTTGTGAGTGTGGTAGCTAGAAGGCAAGTGATTGTGGAAAGCCACTAGTTACTTCAGGCACCATTGCAGGCTGGATGCAGTGAGAGCGAGAAAGAGAGATAGAGAGAACCAATTGAATCAGCATACTTCAATTATGATTAAATTGGCGTACTCTCCCAGAAATTAACGAGCAAAATCTTGAAGATTGGAATGAGGTATAATAATGTGTATTTCTGCCTACCTTCTTAGTGCTTTTTCCCTATGCCTTTCTAGGCTTTAGAGATGGGATGTGTGAATGATGAGTGAAGGTGCCTTTTGTTCATTTTCCTATTTTAGGTGCCTTTTTACTCCAGAATTCTGCTTTGCTCTTCGATAGATCGGAGAGGGATGGAAGATTCTTGGTGAAGTCTGCACACTGCATGATAGCTGATGGCAGCGTGAGGATGCCCCCTTCTCATAATGTCTGGGGAAATAGCCCATTGGAGGTGAATCATTATTTGGAGAGTCATTCATGCCAAAAATGTGACAGGTTAACCTTCTTCTTGGATGGGATTAGAACCACCTGCTACCTCTGTGATGTTGAGGATGAGCCCTTGATCATCTGATAGTATGATGCATGTTCTCTCAGTCAGCTTGGAGTCTTTTGTTGCAGAGAGTGCTTGTGGGAATGATATTTTATCAAAATATATAAAAATGAATTTTATATTTTTGATGTGGATATGGATATTTCGTTTGATTCGCGACTCGTAAATAATGAGTTGGATTCCGAATCAAGCGTGTGGATTTGAATTTAGACCCCTTTCCATCGACCTTGATCGATGTTAATTACACCAGTGAAATCATTGGAAACCTTTGATTAACCCTTTATGCGTAATACTGATAATTGCCATAAGATTCGTGCGAGAAATGAGAGATGACACAATGTGCAGCAATGGAAATAATAAATGAATGAAATTTCATGAATCAAAAGATATTACAAATTACAATGAGGCTCCACTGAGCAAGGTCATTACAACATGACAAAAATTTCTATTTGTAACAACCTAAAAATTACATCAGGAACTATAAATATTGATCAGAACTTTGATCAATTATAACAAATTGTGCTCCAGAGTCGTAATTATTGTGATTGAAAGATTATTCTGATATTAACAAATACAATCAGAGTGATTGATTTGATTAAACAAGATTAACGATCTTGACTAGCATAGTCAAATCGTTAGAATTAAGAAGACGGACTAGATTGATAAAATTGGACTGTCAGATTATGACGACAGTCAAGATCGATATGATCAAATTGTCAAATTATGAAATCAGGTCAAGATCATAAGGATCATATTATTAGATCTAACGTCTGGTCGATATTGGAATGATCCAACCATTAGATCTGAAATATGGATGATCCAGTCGTCGGATTAAAGAATTAGGTCACGATCATGAAAATCAGACTGTTGAATTATGAACTCGGGTCGAGATCGTGAAGATCCGACCGTCAAATATGTAATCGGGTCACAATCATGGAGATCGAACTGTTAAATTTGAGGTTCAGTCGATATCGGAATGATCTGACCATGAGATTATAAGATGAGATCGAAATCATGAAGGTCTTATCAATAAATGTTGAATTTGGTCGATATCTGGATGATCCGACCGTTGGATTATGAGATCAGGTCGAGATCGTGAAGATCCGACCGTTAGATCTGAAATTCGGTCGATATCGGGATGATCCGACCGTTAAATATGTGATCTGGTCAATATCATGAAGATTCGACCGTTATATCTGAAATTCGATCGATATCAGGATGATCCGACTGTTAAATACGAGATCAGGTTGGGATTGTGAAGATTCAACCGTTAGATCTAAATTCGGTCGATATCGGGATGATCCGACCACTATGTTATGGGATCAGGTCGAGATCGTGAAGATCCGATTGTTAAATCTAAAATTCGGTCGATATCGGGATGATTCGACCGCTAAATATGAGATCAGGTCGAGATCATGAAGATCCGACCGTCAGATATGGAATTCGGTCGATATCGAGATGATCCGACCGTTAAATATGAGATTAGGTCGAGATCATGAAGATCCGACCGTCAGATCTTGAATTCGGTTGATTATCAGGATAATTCAACCGCTGGATTATTAGATCAGGTCGAGATCATGAAGATCCGAACGTTCGATCGATATCAGGATGATCAAACCGCTAGATTATGAGATCAGGTCGAGATCGTGAACATCCGACCGTTAGATTTGAAATTTGGTGGATATCGGGATGATCCGATTGCTAAGTTATAGGATCAGGTCGAGGATATGAAGATCCGACCGTTAGATCTAAGATTCGACGATGTCGAGATGATCCGACTGTTAAATATGTGATCTAGTCCCGATCGTGAAGATCCGACTGTTAGATCTGAAATTCGGTCGACATTGGGACGATTCGACCACTGGATATGAGATCAAGTCGAGATTGTGAAGATCCGACTGTTAGATCTGAAATTCAGTTGATATCGGGATGATCCGACCGCTGGATTATGGGATCAGGTCGAGATCGTGAAGATCTGACTGTTAGATCTGGAATTCGGTCGATACCGAGATGATCCAACCGCTAAGTTATGGGATCAGATCGAAATCGTAAAGATCCGACTGTTAGATCTAGGATTCGATCGATATCGGGTTGATCCGATCGTTAAATATGAAATTCGGTCGATATGGGGATGATCCGACCGTTGGATTATGAGATCAAGTCACGATCATGGAGATCGGACCATTCGATTATAAGATCGAGTCACGATCATGGAGATCGGACCGTCAGATCTAAATTTGATCGATGTCAAAACGATTCGATTGTTAGATTATAAATTAGATCAAAGACATAATATGATCGCTTGTCCGATGTAGTTAGATTCGGGCAATAGTAGACCCTACCATGATCGACCTAGTTAAGTCATTTGATCAATGGGTCAGGTTGTGAGTGGACTTAATCAATGTGACTAAGTCATTTAATTAGTGAATTTGATGTCTTATGAATATAATTAATCATATATGATTAACACATAAGACATATGATTTAATAACATATGACTTAACGACATGTATTAATTACATGTTAATGAATCTTATGTCACCTTAACAAAAAAATGTGACATATGAGTTAATAACATGTGTCAATGTTTATGTCACATAAATAAGTTACATGTTAATGGACTTTATGTCACATTGACATGTTACATGTTAATGGACTTTATGTCACATTAACATAATTGAATTATTGGATTAAATTACACCCTCCTAGATTTAATTCCATAGGTGTAATTAATCACATATGGTCATCACATATAATGTGACATATATGATCATATAATATTTATATCATGTCATGTCATATTTATATATTATAACAACATATAATATAACATAACATATTAAGACATTGGGCTAAGATAAGACTTAAACCCAAACCAAAAAAAGGAAGAGAGGGGGCCGAAGCCTACCACTCTCAAAGCCAAGAGTCCCTACCACAAGGAACTCTTAAACTTGCCACCTCTTTGCGTTGTCTCCAAATGAGCCCCTTAGGGGGTATTTATAGCCTTGTAAGAGACAGTTAAGGAGCCAAGGAGGCTACCCTCACCGGGTGGCGGTTAGTAAAAATAATCCTGCTTTCAAAATTTTAAAAAAATGTAATTACGGGAGGAAGGAGAGGGGCGCACATCCCCCCCTACCCTCGTGGATTCCCCACCCGGTGAGAGTGAGGTGTCCTACTTAGAGTAGGATTCTTTTCCCCTCCTCTTTTTACTAATTCTTCTCCCTTTTTTTTTCCCCCTTTTACTGTACATCTTAACTTCTTCTCCTTTTTTTACTAATTCCTTCTTTTTTTTTTCACCCTTTTACTGTAGCTTATCTCTCTCTTTTTTTTTTACTTGAACAGTTACACGAGAGAGAGAGGAAGTGTGCACATGGCACAGCTACCCTCACCGGGTGGGCTGCATCCACCCGGTGAGGGTGGAGAGTCCATGTATGGGTAGACGTGTTTTCTTCTTCTTTTTTTATTTACTATCCTTGGACAATTGGCAAGAGGGGGGAGGGTGGGTGCGCATGGCACCTACCCACCCTCACCGGATGGGTTTCATCCACCCGGTGAGGGTGGGGAGTCCACTTATGGGTGGACTCCTCCCCCCACCTCTTTTTATTTTCCTCCTTTTTTTATTGTTTTCTCTGTTTTTTTTTTTTTTTTTACTACTGTCCTTGGACAGTTGGCAGAGAGGAGGGGAAGATGTGTATGACACCCCCACACCCTCACCGGGTGGAGGATCCACCCGGTGAGGGTCAAGAGTCCACTTGCCTCCCATCTCTATCTATCTTTTTTTTTTTTTTTTTTTTTTTTTTTTTAATAAAAAGCCAAAGGCAGACCCCTCTTTTTTTTTTTTCCTGTGGCTGGTCTTGTTCCTGCTGTGCCCCTGCTGCTGCTCCTGCTGTGTGCTACTGCTGTGTGCTACTGCTGTGCGCCCCCAGTTGAGGCTCCTGCTGCTGGCGTGGCTCTTGTGGATGCTGCCGGTGCAGTTGTTGCATGCTCCTGCTGCTGCCACTTGCTTTTGCTGCCTCTACCATTCCCTTTAGGCCCAGCAAGACTTTCTTTTATTGTCGCAAGCCGGTCAAATTTAACTTTCAATTGGAATTCTAAGAGGGAAATTTAAAGGTGCAAACAGTGCCCCATCTTGTGACTGGCTGCTAATATTGTGGATTTAATTATGGATTGGGGCAGATCATGGAGACTTTAATGGGACAGGTGAATTTGGTGGCCAGTGCTTCAGGCTACTCTGGACTCTTTGGGAAGAAAAAACCATTGCATCTTCCACAAGAAATCCTGGATGGCAGAGCAACTGGTGTCTTTCACTGGGGATCATGTAAGGGAGTGGGCAAAGGTGCTGGTGGGTGGGGTGGACGAGTGATCACTTTTCGCCCTGCCCCACCATCTTGGTGGGTCTGGCTGGGAGATCGCTATACTTTGGGTAAATCACTTCTTTTAGATTTAATGAATTTGTTCCATCCAACTTCAAAAAAGGGTTTCAAATCATCGGCTTCACTAATTTACTACGGACATAGTACCACGATGTGATGAACCACATAATTTCTCATGCATTATATCTTCTTTCTGTCCCTTTTTGGATGCTGATGCTAACCCTGTTTAGCAGCTGGTAAACCCTGTAGAAAGCAGAGCAAATGTGACCGAACCCTCGCCATTGTGGACCTGGGCAAGTAACAAGTTGAATGGAACCTCTGGTTTCTATGTGAACGTTGGCCAACCATGGCATGCGACTAGGGCTTTCTATTTTTTTCTTTGGTTTTCATTTCATTTTATTTTTCCCCACATGCACAAGGTCAGAGTTCAAAGAGTTTGAGATTGATCAGTGAAGGTTGCAGTTGAGGCCAATCAATTATGGCATCTCTGAATGACTGAATTGTCTGTTCTCTATTGTGCTTCTATTGTTATACTCTCAAGATCAGTTGGGACGAATGGCACTAAGGTCTGTCAAATAGTGAACACTATAACAAAATAATTGGACGATCCCATTTAGATTGCCCGACTTAGACTGAATTGTTGTGAATGCTATTACCAGCAGGTGGAATCCTTAGCTAGTAGTTGATGTCACATGAGTTTTGGGACCAATAATAAGGTAGCTTATGAGCTATGACACTGTGGGCATGGTTGACATAATGTCTACTAGGAAGCACCATTGGGCTTCAAAAAACTTTCTGCTAGTTATTCCCAAGGAAGAGTGTTATACCATGGAAGCCATTTATGTCTTTTTTGGCCTTCCAATCATTGATGGCAGTATCTGTAACGGTCCCACTACTATGGAGGATCTGAATCCAGAATTCTGAGTTGTGTACCTGTTACCTAAGTCCGTTATTCCCAGATCTGTAATTAAATGGTGCAGAATCTCAGGTAGAAAGAAATAACTAATCTTGTCATATTGAAGGCAATAAAAGTCAAACTAGAATTTATTACACGTGTCTGAACTTACAAATTGAAAATTTGAGGACGGTGGTACAAGAGGAATAAATAAAGGCATATTTCAATTTGAGGACAGTGGTACAAGAAGAATAAACAAAAGTACATCACTTTAATGATACACAACTAACCAAGACAACAGTGGCTGACTTCCAGAGGCTATAAACTTCACCTTGGATGGCCTTTGCTTCTCTGCTCCTTTACCCGAAAAACATATTTTATAAGCTTCGTGAGAACTCATATTCGAGATCTTAATACACCCCTACTGTACTTCCATCCCTCTCTCAACTCCAGTTCACTCATCCTTCACAGGATATATATATATATTTTTTTTGGGAAAGTGGATAGTAGCACAGTTGTATTAATAGAAGAAAAGAGTTACAAAAGGGATTGGGGATGTACAAGAATGTCCAATCCTCAAACCCCATACACACACACACAAAAAAAGCAAGTTGGTTTAAGCAAAAAGCCTTCCCACACGACGACAAAAGTAGAGGAGTTAACCCTCCCTAAGAAGACAAAATAGGGAGGAGTTGCAACTATCAACATGACAAGAAAACATAGCCCATTCCTTGACTTTCTCACTAACAAAGGAGAAGACCCTATTAGGTGTAGAACTTTCCCTTCTAAAGACCCTTCTGTTTCGCTCCAACCAAATGGCCCAAATAGTAGCATGTGGGATGAGCCACCAAACGGTCCGATCTTTAGCTTGGGTCCATTGCCATCGCGAGAGAAGAAATAAGCTCTTCACCGAATCTCAATGAGTGAAAGTGACATGTAGGTGGGAAGATAGCAGCTGCCACACTTCTAGAGCGAAATAGCAAGATGTGAAGAGATGGTTCACTGTCTCATCCTCAGGGTCACAAAGACAACAAGTAACACTCAAGTGTGCCATATAAAGCACTAGCTTGTCACATGTAGGTACCCTATTCAAAGGAACCTGCCACACAAGGACTTGCACCTTGAGAGGGCTCTTGGCTTGCCAAATGTTGGAGTAGAAGGAATCTAGTGCTACCATCTGCTACAATGGAGTAAGTCAATCAAATAGAGAACAGACCATCCTTATTCCATCTCCATGTCCACCTGTCCTGGGCTGTAGGGGCAAGCTGCTGAAGCTGTAGCATCTGAAGAAGCTGTGAAAAATCATCCATCTTTGCTTCCCTCAACGGTCTTCTGAAGGTGGGGCACCGGCATTGAATGTCTGCGTCAAAATTCTGAAACACAAATGTAGAAGGGTGGCTGGCAATAGCAAGTGACCGCGGTAAAAAAGAGGCAGATAAAGGCCGTGGAGCACACCAAGAATCCGTCCAAAAGATGGTGGACTTGCCATCACCCACTGTGATTTGTGATCCCGCTTTAAAGACATTGGATGAAGCAAGGATCCCTTTCCAAATCCAGAACACATTGTAAGTGGTAGGAAGATCTATCTCCCACAGTTTGGATTGCTCATAATATTTTTGTGAAATAATCTCCCACCAAAGGCCCTCCTCTTGATTGACCAACTTCCGAAGCCATTTAGCGCGGAGGGCTAGGTTAAAGTGAAGGATGTTCTTAATACCCAGTTCTCCATTCTCCATCTGCACACCCTCTCCTAGGGGTGTAAGCAAGCTGAGTTTTACCCTATGCAAGCTGGGTTCAATTAATTTTAATTGAGTTCGAGTTTGAGTTGAGTATTTATGATGGTTGTTCAAGCTTGGCTCGTCTAGATATTAAATGAGCTCGAGCCAAGTATCGAGCATAGCTCACAAGCCTAATGAATCCATTATAGATTTAGTCCAAAAAAATTAAAATTAAAATTAAAATTTATGAACTCAAGTCAAACCATGTCAAGTACAAAGTTGTTTGCACCCTTAATTATTTCTAGAAAACATTATGAGACATTAAATATCTTATTAATTAAGTTTATTCATGAATAGAATAATCCTATTAATACTTAATGAGTACTTAAACGAGTTCTTAATAAGCATTGAAACGAGTTCTTAATGAATACTTAAATGTGCTTGTTCATGAACATAATCGAGCCGAGCTCGCCTATGTTCAAACTTGGCTCGTTTAATGAACCGAACTCAAATCTTTGTTCAAACTTGTTTATTTAGCCTAGTACACTAGCCGAGTCAAGCAATTATTGAGTAGTCTTGCGAGCTGTTCATCGAGCATATTGGTTCTTTCTCACTGCATATCCGCCCTTCTTAGAGTCCCTCGATCCATGCAAGAAGAACCTCTCCTGAAGGTGGCCAGCTTCTTAGCAACTCCAACTGGGATTTTGAAGATAGAGAGATAATAAATAGGAAGACTATCAAGAACTACCCTACATAAGGTCAATCCCCCCTCTAATAGGAAAGAAGTCTACCTTTTCACCCAGCCAGCCTACTTTCGAATCTCTTCACAATTACTTCCCAGTCTCTACAGCGGCGAGCCTTAGGAGAAAGTGGAAATCCAAGGTAAGAGATGGGGACATTGCTTAGAGGTCATCCAAGGATGAAAGATGCTCTTCTAATTCCTATGTTGATGCCAATCAACTACCTCTTTGAAAATTAACCTTCAAGGTTGCCTATGAACTTGGCCACCAAAAGATACTCTTCCTCTTCAGTGAAGAAGAGAATAGTGTCATCAACATGCTAAAGGTGAGAAATCTGCATGCCATGTTGAGTCACCTAGAAGCCCTTAATTAGACTCCTATGCTCTCTTCTAGAGTCTACTGTGTATGTGCACCACCAAAATGAATAGTAGTGGCGATAGAGGATCACCCTCGCGAAGACCTCTCCCATTATGAAAGAAGGTGGTAGGTTGCCCATTGAGAAGCATTGCGAAGGTCGCCAAGGAGACACAATCTTGAACTCATCTCATCCACTTGTCCCCGAAGCCCATATAATTGAGGACTTGAAACAAACAACCTCAATGTATCATGTCATAAGCCTTTTTAAAATCCAGCTTCAAGAACATTCCTTTCCTATGTTGCATCTTCATGGAGTGGATCGCCTTGTGAGTCACCAAGAAATTATCTTGGATGTGCCTAGCCTTGGTAAAAGCCTCTTGATTACTGTTGACCAATCGACTAACAACTCTTTCCAATCTAGAAGCAAGTAGCTTGGTGATAATCTTGTAAACCCCATTCAATAAGTTGATAAGTTTATAATCTCTCAAGCTATCAACACCCACCTTATTAGGGATAAGCGCGATAAAGGTCTTGTCAATACCCCCAAGTTAGCTGATCGTCTGGGAATTCTATAAGAGCACTGAATAGATCTGACTTGACAATGTCCCAACACTATTAAAAGAAGAACATAGGAAAACCATCTGGACTTGGAGCTTTAGCACCTACAAGACCAAATATTGCTTTCTTGATCTCTTTGTCAGTGAAAGGGGGCGACAAGTCCTCTCTCTTACTCTGGGAAAGCAGTGGAAATAGGTCCTCAGAAATGGATAGCCTCCTATGAGAATCCTTAGTAAAAGCTTGGAGTAGAAATCTTACGCATGTTGCCTAATTAGTAGAGTCTGGTCCACCAGTTGCACCCTTGCTCTTAGTCTCCTAATAGGTTTATCCTCCTCCTTAAAGCTATCATATGGAAGTAAGCAGTGTTTCTGTCCCCCTCCTTTATCCGTCTTTCTCTAAACGTCTGTTTCCAGTATATCTCTTCCTTAAATAGGATCACATTCAAATCTTCTTTAAGACTCTCCCTGTGGATCTTATCCTCAGTATCAAGAAGTACTACTTCCTCCAATGCATCTAAGGCTCCCATTTCATCCTTAATTTTGTCCTTCGCCACCTTGCCTTAAAAGGTCTTTGTGGTACCCCATTTGGAGAATGCCAAAGCAAGCCTCTTCAGTTTGGAAATGAGCCTCGCCATAACATTAGAACTTGCTCGAGAAGCCTCCCATGAACTGGTCACCACTTTAAGAAAGTCAAGCTCTTGCAGCCAGTATCTCTCCATCTTGAATCTTCGGTGTTCGAAGGAATAGCCACAAGAATGGAGCAAGATAGGCTTATGATTTGAAGCCATCCTAGTCATGCATTTTATCGGCATCTATGGAGAATGGTCCTACTAGTCAACAAACACTAGAAATCTATCCACTCTAGTGAAAGCAGCATTAGGTGTAGGAACATCAATAAGGGCAGCTTCAACGATGAAGTCCTTGAAATCCTCCTCCTCCCCTAGTTGATGGGAAGATCCACTACTCTCTTTAGAGGAGAGAATTGCATTAAAATCTCCCTTAATACAGCATGGTTGGTCGGCCTGCCTATGGTATAAGAGGAGCTCATCCCACAACAACTTCTTATCCCTCTTGCTTTAGGGTCCATAGACACCCCAGAAGACCCACTCAAAACCATCTTTTAGACAATGGAATCTAAGGGTGACAGTTGAGTGGTTCACTTCCTCCACTTACACACTTCTACAACCTCATATTCATTCCACATGATGATAATCCCTCATGTACTCCTCACAACATGGGACGCCACTCTCTTGGTGAGTCTAGCACCCCCTCCCCCGCAATCTCTTTCATAATAGCTTCTCCCTCTTCAACGTCACATTTTGTCTCTTGGACACAAAAAATATCCAGCTTGCACTTCCTTACAAACTCCCTCACCACCCTCCTTTTCTCCCTAGCGTACACCCCTCTAACATTCCAAGTGATGATTCTCATTGTAACATTAGTGTCTTACCCTCTCCCTCCACCCTCTCCCCCCCATCCTCTTCTCTGCTCCTCTGCTTCCTAGCGGACTTGTCCCCCCTAGCCATTTGAGCCAACCCAAGTGCCATCTTCTTTGGATTTTATAAAAGACTTGCTTCATGACCTTCTCTAGCTCATTGAAAGAAACTCCCACCTTTATAGCCAATTCTTTGGCTTGCTCCTCTGTGAGTGGCCCACCTTAGCAATAAGCTCCTTTATCTCCTCTTTGTCAAGACACCCAACTCCTTTAACTCTATATCAGTCAAATCTTTCGGCTCTTGGAAGTCCTCGAGCTCTTTGCTAGACTTGGGGATAGACTCTTGAACCCTCAAGGGAGACCTCTCGGAACCATCTTGTTGGGACCCTAAGTCTTCTTTGATGAAGCTCCCTACCTCATTGTCCACCTCCTCTGTTACGAAAGGTTTCCTTTGAAGCTCCGGTCTAGAGGTGGTGTGGTGCCCTCCCAGTCCATCAATGTCCTTAGGTTGGTGCCCTACCTTTGTAGGGACGAGACCACCCCCCAGTAGATGGGGGACCCCTGGGCGAGCTTGGGACCCTTTGCAAGAACGTAGGCATCGATCAGGGACGTCATTGTCTTCTTCTGGCCGGCATCGGACGACATCCCTCTTGCATAAGATATTGGGGCTAGGTTCTTCATGGGCGTCCCTCTTAGAGCGGTTGGGGCCGAAGAGCACATAAAGTGACCTCCCAGAAATGTTCAGAGAGGGCTGCATCTCCGAAAGCATTGAACAGAGGGAGTAAGGGCTTGGGGCTTAACGAGCGAAGAGGACGACATGTATCAGGTCCATGCGCCTGTGGCGGTGATGCGGGTAAGTCATTGGGTCGGCCTGACGACTGACCCACATCGTCTTTAACCCAAACCGAGAGGGAGACAAAAGGCTTCGACCCGGTCGGTCCAACCAGCTGACCCAACATGGTAGGCAGTTTGAAATTCAAACCCATGGCGATCCTTACATAACTTTTCTTTTTAAGTTAATGAGATGGTTCTTATAGTGTAATGAGTCGCACATATTGTAATTAGGAAGTAAACAACAGAGCGAAAAAGTTAACATGATAATAACATATTTTCTTTAATTTACTTAACTTCTAACCAGTTTACATGCTTAGACTTTCCTATTCTTTTCTTCCTTTATAATTAATGATCTTTATAATTTAGTGGTAATTAATATTAACATAAAAAGATATGAAAATACTTGTTAAAAGTCACATTTCATAGGGTCACAGGAGTGAGTCACTTCATTTCTCATCTTTGTTTAGTCTGTAACTTTGTAGTCAGTTGCCTCACCGACAAAGTGGTGGGGATGACCATAGAGCAACCTAAGTTGGTTGAGCAGGCCATCCACTGACAATCCCCTCAGCCTTCACCTATCTGTCCGAGAAGGACTCCGAATACCATTGGATGAGGTGGAAAAACATGTTGACTTGGATTTATGTCCTCCTGACCACATAGTCCAATCCTAATTACAAGTGCACTCAACTATGATCTCTACCCTCTACCTAAGTCAAGGTGTCCCAATTCTAGACTCAAACCCCGTAAGAAAAAGGAACTCTTAGTGTCCCGATAATACATATCATAAGGACCTTGACTCGATGCCCCCATATCCCCAGGATAGATCTTGTGGGACTGTCCCACTAATGAAGTGATGCCATTTAACATCTTAAACAAATTATGGTCAGGAAATCATTAGTCTTTATGGAAGGTCTTCTCACCTTTAATATCTTTCATAGAGTCTTTGTAAGAGTGCACAAGAGTGTGCCTTGTTTGGGTTCTTTAACCCTTGTTGGGGTCATCATCATATGAGTGTTCTTCTTGTATTTTGTTCTGTGATCATAATATAATATGTTTAAGATAACATAAATAGTATAGAAAAGTTTCATCTTTTCATTTTAGTTAAAGGTCTTCAGGCTCATATAAACCGGTCCAGATCGACTTGATCCATCATATTCATTTTCATTACATAAAGAGGAGTATCATATTGCTGTTTGGATTTAAACATGCATGGTGTCTTTTTGTGAGGTATATCTAGCTTATGTTGAAGTCTATAAAACAGTCATGATGTCTCTTTTATGAAATTACTAAACATCATCTAATGTCCTTAAATAAATAAAGGTTTTTCTTACTACAGTTTCTGCTGGAAACAGTAGGAATCAGGCATGATGTGCATGAAACTTCATAAACAAAACATGTTTTTACATGAATTCTTTAACCCCCTTTCATGAGATCTCCAACTGGTAATCATTTTGATAGAGTTTCCCCTATTTTTTTCACACTTTTTACATCCTTAATAATCCAAAACCTAAATAAAAGAGAAGATAGTAGAGGTATCACCCTACCTGTTAGAAGGTGAACCCTAGTGTAGGACAACCCCTTGCTTAGCTTGGAGGCTACCCGGCTGCTGCAATCCTGTTGAATTCTCCCCCTTCTGCAGCAGCTTCTCTCACTCTCTTTCCCTCTTTCTGTCTTTCTCTCTCACCCCTCTCCACTTTCTTCTAGGTCTCCCTCAAAACCTCTCTGTCCCAAGCTCTCCCTCTCTCCCTCTCCAATGCTGGACAAGACCAGCAGCACCCACTTCCCCCTCTTATATAGAGGGGCAGTGCAGTGGAGCCCTTGGGGGAGAGAGGCAGTTCCTCTCCCTCTTGGGCCTCTAACAGGCCTACTAACATGCCCAATAGCAGGACCACTAGGAACTCTAAAGTAGGCCCATTAACATTCTAAAACTGCAACGTATTAAGCCCATTAAAACTTTTAAATTCATGGCCCCAAACAGCCCATTAAAAGTCTAATGCCTCATGGCCCAATAGGTCCATTAGGGATACATTACTTTATAGGGAAAATTGCAGTTAAAGCCGTCTTAATAACTTTTGTTTTCTTAAACCCTGAACTTTAAAAGTTTTGTTTATATCCTTAGATTTTTTAATTTGCCCTTTTTATTTATTTTAGAGTTTTGAAGGCTTAAATTAGGGGACATGTCTTTTATTTTTTTTTACATTTAAACCTTAATTCTCCTAAAATTATACATGTGACCCTACACTAGTTTCTGCTCCGCTTCTTTTGATTCCGGAAGAGGGTAGTCCTTGCCCCCGGGAGAGGCCTTCTCAGGATGATTCCACCATGAATGGGGAGGGGGCACTTTTATCTTCTATCGGCATCAGTTCAGTGTCCTCATCAGTGGAGGAAGGTTCTTCTAAGACTATTGTTCCCTATGTCACCAGCTCTCCACCGCTGGCTGTCGCTATTACTGATCAATTTACCTGGTCTGATGACATCATTCAATTTGGGAGAAAGGTTGGGGTTTCTTTCCAGGTTAAAGAGGCTCTGGTTATTAGTTTCATCAAGAAGTTGAGAAGATCTGATGCTTTACTTAATTCAGCCAAGAAAAAAGGGCAGAAGGGTGGATTGAAAATTATAAAGAAAGAGATCTCCTATGTCCAGAACAACGTGCTTGTCGATGGTTTAAGAGACAAGAAAGGGGGAGGGGGATGTCGTTGAAATGAATTTTTACATGGAACATCAGAGGTTTGAATGGGGAAGCTAAGCAAAGGGCAGTGAGAGATTGTCTCAGAGTTTCTAAAGTGGATTGTTTTTGTCTCCAGGAGACTAAAATAGAGACTATTGACGCTCAGTGTATCCAATCTATCAGTGGGTCCTCCCTCTCAGAGTGGGTCTTCAGTCCATGAGTGGGTTCTAGTGGGGGAGCAGCTAATCATGTGGAATGGACAGAAATTTCATGATTCTTTATGTGACAGGGACATGTTTAGTCTGTCTGTATTCTTTTCAGCAAAACATTCCAGCAGGAACTGGGTTATTACCTCAGTTTATGGGCCGAACAATCCTCTAGACGGAGCCATCTTCATGCAGGAACTGTGTAGGCTGGTGGCCTTGTTTTCAGGTAACTGGTGCATCATTGGGGATTTTAATGTTGTTAGGTTTCCATGGGAGAGGTCTGCCTTTCAGAATTGGACTACAGATATGGAAGATTTCAACAACTGGATCAATGATTGTGGACCCAGATTTGGAGCTTCCTAATAGGAAGTTTACTTGGTCTAATATGCAAAAGGATTCTATTCAATCTAGGATTGATAGAGTTCTAGTTTCTAGCGATGGATTAAACAATTTCGTTTATCATCCATCAAAGGCCGCAATAGAACAGCCTCAGATCATATCCCTCTCCTTTGTAAAACTTCAGACGACAAAACCAAGCACAAGATTTTCAGATATGGGTTAGCCTGGCATCTTCAGGAGGGTTTCAAAGAGATGGTGACTAAATGGTGGAAGGAGGCTCCTTCTTGTGATTCTGCTTGTGAGACATTTTCTAAGAAGCTCAAATGGGTTAGACAGTGTTTGAGGATCTGGAGCTCTCAGCAGAAGCTGCAGAATGGGGAGAGGGTAGCTGACAGAAATATGTTCTTAATGAAGATGGAGAAATTAGAACTCAAAGCTGAGAGTCAAGGTCTCACCGATGATGAATTTATTGAACTAGGGAACCTCAAGAGAAAATATAATGGTTGGCTCAGGCAAGGAGAGATCAAATGGAGGCAAAGATCCAAGGAACTTTGGCTTAAAGAAGGGGGGACAACAACACTAGATTCTTTCATGCAGTAGCCGGAGCTAAGAAGAGGTCACCCAAGATTGAGCATATTAGGGTTCAAGATCAGCTTATTGATTCTCCTAAGGACATTGAAAAAGCAATCATTTCTTTCTACAAAGAGCTTTTCTCAGAAAGTAAGGAGTGGAGACTTCCTTTGGAGGAAGGTATCATCCCTAAAATTGAGTGAGTCACAAGCTGATGATTTATGTGCTGACTTCATAAAGGATGAGGTTAAAGAGGTGGTGTTCAGCATGAATGCCAACAAATCTCCGGGGCTGGATGGATTCTCTATGGAATTTTATCAGCATTTTTGGGAAGTTATATGTGATGATCTTATGAATGTCATGAAGGAATTCCAGCAAAGCCCTAAAAGTATTAAATGCTTCAATTTGACATTCATAGTTCTTATCCCAAAAACAGAAGGTGCAGAGAAAATTTCTGAATTTAGGCCTATAAGCTTATTTAATGGTTGGTACAAAATTGTGAAGATCATGGCGAATCGACTGAAGAGAGTGCTTCATTTTGTCATTAGCGATAATCAATTGACATTTCTGAAGGGTAGATACATTCTGATAATTTCTTGCAGCACATGAAGCTATCCACTCACAAAAATAGCAAGAAAGAAGGGGTGGTCCTAAAACTCGATTTTGAAAAAGCCTTTGATAAAGTTAACTGGAGCTGTATTCATAATACCTTTCTATTGATGGGGTTCAGACGCAAGTGAATTTCATGGGTCACGAGTTGTGTTTCAACTGCTAGGTTTTCCATCCTGTTGAACGGAGAACCCTGTGGTTACTTTGACAGTTCTAGAGGTTTGAGGCAGGGAGACCCTATTTCCTCACTCATGTTCATTGTGATCAGTCAGGTGCTGAGTTCCCTCTGGGACAAAGCTGCTTCACAAGGTCTGGTTGATGGTTTTCCTATTGGCAGAAATGGTTTCCAGCTGTCTCATCTTCAATTTGCAGATGACACTTTGCTCTTCTCATCGACAAATGAAGATAGTTAGCTAACATGAAGAGAATCTTGCTGTTAGTCGAGATTGTTATGGGGCTCTCTATTAATTTTGAAAAATCTGAGATCGTTGGGGTTTACATCGAGCAGGAGACTATTAATCAGATTGCAGCTTCTTGGGACTGCAAAGAAGCTTTATTCCCCATTAAGTATTTGGGGTTTCCACTTTCCAATGTGCAGAGTAGGATTAGAGATTGGGACGATCTTATTAAGAAGTTTGCACACACTCTTGAAGGATGGAAGGCAAAATTTTTGTCTGCCGGGGGCAAGTGGGTGCTCTCAAAATCTGTTCGGTCCTTATTAGGTACTTATCATCTCTCCATATGAAAATACCCAGGACCGTGGCAAGAATCCTAGAATCTATGAGAAGTTCTTTTTTTCTGGAATGGTGGTTAAAGAGAGAAAGAAGGCCTTCATCTTGTTGCTTTGGATAAAGTGTGTACAAGTAGAGAGCAGGGAGGTGTGGGTTTGACTAGTATTAAGCATTTTAACTCAGTTTTGTTAGCTAAATGGTTGTGGAGGATGGGAGAAACTGAGAATGCAATCTGGATTTCCATCATCAAAGACAAATACTATCCTCAAGCATCATTGTGGTCTGTTTAACCTTCTTCACAGACAGTTTTGTCTCCATTCTGGAGAAGCATCAATAAGTTGGTGGACCTCGTCAGCACACCCTTTTGTTTTTCAGTGGGGAATGATAATCTTATAAAATTTTGGGAGGACAGATGGTGCTCTGACATTCCATTTGCATCTAAGTTCAGCCAACTGTGTTCCATTGCAGAAGATAAGGGAGGACTGCTAGTTAAATATTTTCTGCAGAGGGCAACAGTCCCTGGAATGTCACACTTAGAAGTTAGAAGGAACCTTGTTGGCATTGAAATTGATCAATTGTTGATGATTCTTAATCTTATTAATCAGATTGTTCCTGATAGTCAGAAAGTGGACTCCAGACAGTGGGTTTGGAACAGTAAAGGACATTTTTCAGTGAATACCCTTACTAGAGTGTTAAGTGATAAGAGGAATGAGAGTGACTTGGGGCAAGTGTGTGTGGTCCAAGCTCTTGCCAAGCAAAATAAGAATCTTCCTTTGGAAAATAGCCCTTGGGAGGTGGCCTACCTTGGACCGGTTGAAATCTTTTCTCCTTATTCAGTAATCATTATGCATTTTCTGTGGCACTTTTGAAGAGGATGCGGGTCATTTCTTTTTGCATTGTGGCATTATCAATATGCTTTGGAGGCTGCTGGGGTTTTTCTATCATTCAACTGGGAGAATTTTCAGAGCACTGTTAAACTTTTGGAAGAATGGGAAGGATCCTGTCCCTTTCCTCAAGAACAAAAGGTTTGGGCAATCATCATGCCACCCATGCTATGGACAATCTGGATGGAAAGGAACTCAAGAAGGTTCAACCATCATTTCAACAGTGCTTCCTATATCCTGAATAGAGCACTACAATGGACTCATGACTGGGGGAAAGCTGCTGGTCTGACTGCTAATAGCGAGGATTCCTTTTTGTTGGTTTCTGCTGGGGATTGGAAGAAGTTTCTTTCTTAAATTTTGTTATAGGTCTGTTTTTCTGTTTTATCCCCTGGATAAAATAATTCTTCCTGGGAGGATCTTGATTTGGGGTGCTCTATGTTTGTATTTTAACTTCAGTTTTTTTTTTTTTCTTTATCCCTTCTCTTATATTAATGAAATTGTGAGCTTTGGTCACTTTCCAATAAATGATCCTACATTAGTTTGCAGTCCATACAATATTAGCTGTATTGTATGGGTATCGGCTGATACATACCGGTATCGGCCAGTATGGGTACCGATATAGGGGTGAAACCAGTACTAGAAATACAAAATTAAAAAAATAAAACAAAATTATGGTATCGGCGGCCGGTACCGGGCTGGACTGTTTCGGCCCGGTACTGGTCCAATACCCACGAAATGGACCAATACTGATTTCAAGACTGTTCATGTCGGTACTGGTACCGACCGCTACTGAGACTTTCATCCTTGCTTCCAATCAAAAGCACCTAGTTGGAACTTCCTACATTAGACAAAAAATGAAGTTGTGATGGAGGGATTGACTAGTTTAGTACTCCAAAGCTAGCTGAATATGCTCTCTCCTGTAATTTCTCATGTTGAACGGAAGACAAACGTGGCTTCCAAGATGAAAGTTTCATCAAACATGTCCTTATTTAGGTGTGTAGTGTACATGGTTGTATAGGATCTGCTAAGGTTTAACATTGAGCAGTAGCAGCAGCTTTTTCTTTTATCCCCTTTATATCTTATTCTCTTTCCTTTCTCCTAAAAATGGGCAGGTTTTCAAGACGTAAGGACACCTCGTTTGGATACCATTCGCGAGGAGTGTCTGGGAAGCATCTGTTTCTATGGAATAACAGGAATTGATGGAATAATAACATTGATGATGATGATGACGATAATAATAATACCAATAATGACAATAACAATAATTAATAATAACAATAAAAATAATAATGATAACAATAATAACAATAATAATAACGACAACAATAAGAACAATAATAATAATGACAATTTGTTCTTGCCCTTTTTTTGTTGGAAGGTGACCAAATAGGCCACACATTCATTAGAATTAAAAGAAACAACAGTACAACAGTGAGATTTATGGGGACTCTCAACCCATTCAACCCCTTACATACAGAAGCAAACCCCCTACTAAAGTACACCCCAGGTATCTATTATCAAGGTAATAAGATGATACCAATTACAGAGGGAAGAAGCAAAACATAATTCAAAAAGTCAATCTTTGCCGCTGCTGTAATCTGGAAATTAGAACAGCTGATGTCATTTCCAATTCCAAATTCCTTGCAGCTTTTCTCCAGTTTGAAACCCAGACAAGAGCTCTTCTCACAGTACTCTGAATGCCATTAAATCCTTGTCTAAATCTTCTGTAATTCCTTTCTATGCATGCTCCCCACAGAAATGCTGGCAGAATAATAGACCACAACCTTCTCCCAGACTGAACAGGGCATGCATTTTCCCACCATTCCATCAGCTCGATCAAAGTTGGAGGCTCTTCCCAGGAAATATGCAGGGATCTGCAGCAAGAAATCCGCAGTAGAGTGATAATTCTGCAGTGACAGATGTGATCTGCATCTTCATCAAAACAACCACAAAACACACAAGATTGTCATTTACATTCAAACATGGTCTTGTGAATCGTCATTAAACCATTTTCTGCACAGCAAGCTGCTTATAGACTGAGCACAGGAGAGGTACTTGATCCCAGTCTTCAGCAGGGTGTGTGTTTGTTTTGATACCAATTTGCAAGGACATGCATTGTGCTGATGTCTTAGGGCTATTTCTGTGTTTCACAGAGAAGTCGACACAAACTGATTATGTCCAACCTAGCTAGAACTACTTGATTGCTTCCAGATACATCAGATCTTGGGAATTGCCTTTCCATTTTCCTGTAACTTTCCATTTCCGGCTTGACCTCCATGGCTGGATTTACAATGAATTTGGGATGGCTAAATTACAATGCTCGTGTGCCCAAACTTTGGACCATGTTCATCAAGCGGTCATGTGATGGCATTATAATTCAGTGACAGATGCTCTGAAGACCATTAGGTTGGTAAATGAGATTGGATAAACAAATGTCAATTGTTTTGTTAACCTATAAGCTCTTTGTGCTTGGTGCTCTTGATGATTTCAACTTTGATGAAAAGTACATTCTATTTATTCATTCTGATGCAGTTTTATATGAAGTAGGATAGTCATTTGCAATTTCCTCCTATTGTCTAACAGACATGATATCTTGTTCTTCTGGGTGGCGAGAATGGTCATGATGGGAATTGAGTTCACTGGGACTGTTCCTTTTTCCCATGTTTATCTCCACGGGCTTATTCGTGATTCTCAAGTGAGTTAACAATATCTTTTCTGTTTACTTCAAAAGTTTCCCATAATTGGATCATCAGCATTACTTCAATAACAGTTGAACTTGCAACCTGTTAACGTTTTACTTGTTCTTCTTCAAGACTGGATGGCGGAATTTGAATGCCCATTTGTGCAATTTACAATGGATGTAATGTGTGTTAAGCAGTGGTTTCCATGGTGACTCCACCTCTTAGATCCAATTTTATGGGAAGGAAAAGATAGTGGGTGGATATAACGCATCCCAGAGCACATCTAACTTAGATGGGTATTTATCCACCCTAGAGCGCATCTAACTTAGATGGGTATTTGAATATTTTAAAATTTGTAGTGATTTTTTGAGATTTAATTTTCACCGTTGGATTGAAAAACTTAACCGTAGCCATCCAATCGGGCATTTTTAGACGACTTTCTTATTTTTTGACTATTTTTCAGTATTTTTAGATGTTGATTTTTGGTACATGTCCGATCGGATGGCTTCGGTTGATCTTCACGATCGGACGATAAAAATTAAAGCCCTAGAGATGGGATTAACTCTTAAGGGGCCTATTTGAATATTTAAAAATTTATGATTTTTTTTTTTTTTTTAACATGGGGTGGGTGGGTTTTTAAGGGGGGGCAAATCGATGTTTTTTTTTAAACATGGGGTGGGTGTTTTTTTTTTTTTTGGGGGGGGGGGGGGGAGGGGTGTAAATCCTTTAAAAACCCACCCACTCCATGTAAAATAAATAAATAAAAATTTTCATAAAATTTTAAATATTCAAATAGGCCCCTTAGGGTTGATCCCATCCTCGAGACTTTAATTTTCATTGTCCGATCTTGATGATCAACCGGAGCCGTCTGATCGGGCATGTATAAAAAATCAACATCTAAAAATACTGAAAAAATAGTAAAAAAATAGAAAATTCATCTGGTTAGCCTTTAGGATTGATCCCATCCCTTGACGTTTTAGTGTTGATCCCCAAACAACGACACATTTGATTGGATGGCTACGGTTAAGTTTTTCGATGCAACGGTGAAAATTAAATCCAAAGAGATGGAAAACTACCTAGAGGGGGTATTTGAATATTTTAAATTTTTTGGTATATATATATTATATGGAGAGAGAGAGAGATTGTAAGGATTGAGGTTTCGGATCCGATTATCGGATTAGTTTCGATCAAACGGCGTCCGGTTATGGGGACACGTTTTAGAATGTGCCACGTGGGCTGGTTTTGGACCGCGAGAGTACGGCTCTGGTCTTATCGTCTGAATGGCGTCTTGCATAGACGACGCCATTTAGAGATCTGTCAGTGTCAAGGAATTCCGGATCGGATCGGGTCCCCGAATCGGGACCCGCCGATCCCGATCCGACTCGGATCGGATCGGCCGAGTCGGACGATCCAGATGAAGTCTGGCCAGTCCGACTCGGCCAGATTAAAAAATTAAAAAAATTTAAAAAAAATCAGAAAAAATCAGGAAAAAATTAAAAAAAAATCAGAAAAAATTACATACATATTATTCAATTGATGTACAATAAGAATGAATGCAATTCATGTACATCCATAAAAAATCCTAAACCCTAAAACCCTAAAACCCTAAACCCTAAACCCTAAAATCCTGAAATCCTGAAACCCTAAAACCCTAAAACCCTAAACCCTAAACCCTAAACCCTAAACCTTAAACCCCAAAACCCCAAAACCCCAAACCCCAAACCCCAAACCCCAAACCCCAAACCCTAAAACCCTTAACCCTTAACCCTTAACCCTTAACCCTTAACCCTAAACCCCTAAACCCTAAACCCCTAAACCCTAAAACCCTAAAACCCTTAACCCTTAACCCTTAAACCTTAAACCTTAAACCCTTAAACCTTAAACCCTTAACCCTAAACCCTAAACCCTAAACCCTAAACCCTAAACCCTAAACCCTTAACCCTTAACCCTTAACCCTTAACCCTTAACCCTAAAACCCTAAAACCCTAAACCCTAAACCCTAAAACCCTAAACCCTAAAACCCTTAACCCTTAACCCTTAACCCTAAAACCTAAACCCTAAACCCTAAACCCTAAACCTTAAAACCCTAAACCCTAAACCCTTAAACCTTAAGGGGGGGACCGAAATCGGCCCGAACCGGACCAGATCGGGTCCGGACCGGCCGATCTGGCCGGTCCGGCCCCGATCTGGTCCGGTTCGGGCCGATTTCGGCCGGTTTTTTTTTTTTTTTTTCAAATCGGTGGGGGGGAACAGTGAAATCCCCCCCAAATCGGATCGGAACCCGCCGATCCCGATCCGAATCGGCCGATTCGGATCGGAATCGGCCGATTCCGCAATCCATGGTCAGTGTACGACCCCGTCTTGTCGTCAGATTGGCGTCGGTTTTGGACGACGCGTTTTAATTAGTTTCGGTTTAACCTCGCGAACCCTCCCTCCTTTCTCTCATTTATCTCATTCTCTTCTCTCTCCTCCCTCTCTCCGACCCATCCGCTCCCCCTTCCCCTTCTCCTTCCTTTCATCTCCCCATTCCTCCTCTCCTTCCACTCCATCAACCTCCTAACTTCCACCATTACTACCACCATCTCTTCTGCGGCGCATTTCTCTCCGGACGGAGGCCGACGTCTTGGTGGAGTGACGGCGTCCACGGCGGTGGCTTGTGGCGTGGCGGTTTGGCGGCTTGGAGTTCGGAGGAGTTCAAGTAATCGGTAGGGTGACGATCCTCGCGGTGTTTTGTTTAAAACCATGATTTTTTCTACTTTAAAGCATGCAATATGTGTGGGTGTTTCTGGGGTAGAAAGCATGTTCTAAGGGGTTCTTTATGAAAATAATTAGGCTTCTCCCCTACCTCCTCTATTTTTGATGTTTTGTGTACTTTGTGACTCGGGAGAGGCTGGAGGGGAACCTGTTTGCGGGTGCTAAATGGCGTATGGGAACAACGATGCCATTTTAAATGGCGGCTGCCACCCGAGACGCGATTTAACTCAGCTTGTTCCAAGGCCAGTTCAGTGGATTCTGTCTCTGTATTAAATAACGTCTGGGGACAGCGACGCCATTTTAAATGGCGGCTGCCAAGGGCGACACGATTTAGGCCATCTTTCGAGGTCAGTTTTTGTGTGAACCAGTTTAGGGGTCTTGAATGACGTTGGCCACGGGCGACGCGATTCAAGACAGAATCTCATTAATTCATGCAATTAACATGTATTTATATTGTTAGATAGTTTGGTTAAATGCATGTTTGAAAACGTACTTCAAGGATGATGATTTCTACGTGATCGGATCGCACTGTGTTGTGTTTTGTGCGATCGTAGACCTAAAGTGACATTTGTTAGCACTTAGGCACCCTGTGTCGGTGTGAGAGTGACACGACGCCGATGTGGGAGTGGTTGGGTGAAGCCTAGAGAGAGGGTCATCTAGTGTATCCCGGGGTATAGCTAGCACCGATGTTGGAGTGGTACATTCGGAGTGTCACTCGTGCTGGGGGAAGCAGAACTACTTAGAGTTAGACAGACCGGAGTAGCCAGCGCGCTATCCGAGGGGTTGCTGTTTGGTCTCAGTGGGTCGGTGTTTTTCGCGTTCGCCCACGTGATTTGTGTGTTTAGTCGAGACCTGGTTGTAAACTCCGTTGTGGAGTGGTTTCAGAGTTGTGCATGTTGCATTTACGAATGCATGTGTTTTATATTGGAATTTGAGAATCCTTGGGAGTTGTGTTTACTGCTTTATTTATTTAAATTGCCTATATTTACGTTGTTGCACTTGTGGGTGCGTGAGTGAGTGGTGGGGATCGAAGGATCCCTACTGAGTCCATTTCGATGAGACTCATTCTTGCGGTTTTCAGGTGAGGGTTCTAGGCAGACGTAACATGGAGGGTTTTATCTCGAGTTGCGCGCCAGCAGCCACCGTTTCGGGATATGTCCCGATGTAGTTGTTATTTTTCTTTCAGGCCTGTACGCTTAATTATTTCTTTTCAGTTAGAATATGTAATTATTTGCTGAGTCGAGTCGAATTGTAACAATTTTTAATTCCTGCACTTCTTTTACAATTCGATGTGATGTGGAATGTTTAGCTTAGTTTATGATTTATTTTCCAGACTTATCGAGATCTTAGTTTGGCTCTAAATTTTAATGATTCGGTACCTATTTAGTAATCGGATCCTCGATTAAAGGGTGACGGGTCGTTACAGATATCTTCGGAGAAACCACTTTTGTTCTCAGCTGCCTCTCTACTCGGTTCTTGGTGACTAGTCTTCTACTTGCTTCTCTTGCCTTGACATGCGGTGGCTGGCTGAGTTCTTGTTAGGGGAAGCCTTTTTTGCTTTGCCTCTTCTATATTCCTATAAGTGTTAAGGATTGTTCCATCCTTACGTATTCGATATTTCTAAAAAAGTAGTATACTTCCCATTATTTAATTACATATTTGCTTCAACATAGGCACTTGTAATTGGCAGTCATTTGCCAATCCATTTTTAACAATGCTAAAGAGACTAGTATACTTTCCATGATTTAGTATACATCTTTGCTTCAACTTAGGTGCTTATAATTGAAGGCTTCCTTGTCGACTTTTATGGTCTAACCTGATCAAAGCTGAATATTCCAGAAAAAGAGGGGCACATGCAGTCATGTATAGTTTCCTGATTTCCTCATATATTGTCCACCTATATTAGCCATATTCACTACTAATCGACCCAGGGATTTTGAAAGCGGGAATTGGTGATCTTGATACAGGATCACCGAGAATGTCCTTCATTACCTTTTTTATCATTTATTATTATTATTATTATTATTTGGGTTGGGGGGGGGGTCGTTTGGGGTAGTTTCTTATCGGGATTGTTTCACATGGTACGAACTAGCCAAGTCATATCAGAGTCGGCCAACTTGTCTGGTAGCCCTTACTTTATCAGCTTTTCTTTCTTTTGAAAAATTCCCGACCTTTATCATCATTGTCCTCCTTCAAGAAGTCTAATTTGACGGTAATGGTTTATTAAAATTTATTAAAATAAGACATATGTCTACCATAACATGTGGGTTTAATCTTTAGAGACAATTAAAGGGTGATGAGGCATCTTGATTGAGATGAGTTGATGAAATGATAGCTGAGAAATCATACTAGCTTCTTGATATGGTGGAATTACAGGAGGACTTGTGTGGATTTACTAAAGTGAGTTGGAAGTTGATCAATCCGACTCTGTATTTTATGTGCAGATTTGGTTTTGAGCTGTTGAATACAAGTCATTGCCATCTCCTTGGTCTGTGACTTTACTAACTGTCATCAATGGTCTACTCCAGCAGTGGTCATTGATATACATGAAGCATGTTGGATTTTAGAACTGCGAACAGCGTTCTTTTGACATTGATCGTTTCTACCATCTTGGTAGAATTTTTTCTCATTTTTTCCGTCTTCTGTTGTACTTTTCTTTTCTTGAACCTTTTTTTCGGTTCAATGAATTGCGGTCTTTTCACCACCTTTGAAAAAAATGCAATTTTATGTTACCTCTGGGAAGTGCCTGCAGATTTTCCTGCATGGCTAGTGTGTGTTTAGTGTCTGTTATCTTCTAAAATCTTCAGTTATATTATTCTGCTGCTGATGTCCACATGTTTGTTGTAACTGCTGACCTTAAAAAATGTTGTAGGGGCGGAAAATGTCGAAGACATTGGGAAATGTCATAGATCCTATTGATACCATCAAAGAGTATGGTACAGACGCTCTGCGATTCACACTTTCTTTGGGAACTGCAGGGCAGGTACCTTTACTTCTGAAATTGTATTGAAGTAGATCATGGGCGGATAACTTCATTCAAAATCTAAATGGTATAACAATTATTCAAATTTCCCCTATGCAGGATCTTAATCTATCTCTTGAGAGATTGACTGCGAATAAGGCATTCACCAACAAGCTCTGGAATGCTGGAAAGTTTATCCTACAGAATTTGCCTAGAGAAAATGATACTTCTTCTTGGGAAATTTTATTGGCTTTCAAGGTCTGTTCTCTCTTTTTCACTGCTGTGAAACATGACAAAGATACGTCAGTGATTCTTGATCATTTCGAAATGTTGTTGGTTTTTATTTCAAGAAAGTTTCACATGTTTCCAATTTTTGTCGCTTATAGAAGGTTACCAAGAGATGTTTTTAACAACACTTGTTTCCCATTTTTGTCAAGTTATGTTCTCTTGTAGACAACAATAGGCTTACTAGACTTTTCTGAAAAAGAAAATCAATCCAGTAAAATTTTCCTCCCAGTACTCCCACAAATAACTTTTACTGGTAAATGTGAAGTATCAATTGAACATTATTACCTTCTGATGAGTGCTTTCAGTTGTTGCATTTCTGAAAAGTTTTGGCATCATTTTTTTTTCCAGTGTGACACGGAAGAATCACTTCGAAGATTGCCATTGTCCGAATGCTGGGTGGTAAATCCATCATTTTTACTATTCTATTTTAATCCATTATTTCTCATTCTTAGAGGAACCATGCTCATTTCCAGGTCTCAGAACTTCATGAGCTTATTGACATTGTTACATCAAGCTATGACAGATTTTTCTTTGGGGATGCTGGTAGAGAGATCTATGATTTTTTCTGGAGTGACTTTGCTGATTGGTAAGATGACTGTTTGTATTTCATCTCCACTTAAGTATTTTTTGGAAGGTGACCAATTAGATCACAGATTCATAGATAATTAAATACAAAGAGTACACCAGAGAGCAGAGCAGCTCCCAAAACACACAGATACCTCTTACAAAGTAAGAAAAAGAAAACCCCTCTCCAAAGAAAACTTCCCCCGATATATCTTATCAAGAAGATACGATATTAACATAAAGAATCACAAGATTACAATATCAGCCAAACAACCTCAACCACTGCAGCAAATCAGACAGGATAAGAGATGATTTTGGATCCACCACTACCCTTGCAGCTTTACCCCATTCAGAAACCCATCTAATAACCCTGCGCATGATGTTGTAGAAGCTATCAAACTCATTCCTGAACCTTCTATAATTTCTTTCAGTCCAAATTCCCCACAAAAATGCAGGAAGGATTAGAGACCATATCTCCACTTAAGTATTTTCTTGAAGTTATATATTTTTGGGATCCTTCCCTGCAAAGCCAAAAGACTTTCAGTTTCTTGCCTGTAAAAGGCAAACAAAGCAATGTTTTATCCAATTGCATTTGCATTACTGTTGGTTTAGCATCCTAGGTTCCCCTTTTTTGGTCTATGAAGATAGATTAAGTTTTTCCAAGAGGTCTAGGTAAGAGGAGCGAGCCGGTAAATTACTGAACTTTTTTGGTTGATTTATTGGGAGCAGCCAAGGCTCCAAGGATTAGCATCGTGTTGGAATTGACCAACCTGGATTGGTTTTTGGTTGAACCCATCTGACCTTGATCCAGCCTTAGACACTTCACAAACTGGAGCGGTGCAAAGTGGTCTGTTTGAGCCTTTTTCACTAGATGTGTTGGATCAGTGCACATATACATTATTTAGTGGTCTACATGCATTTCATGGGGTGGCAAAATTCTATATAGAAATCAGTGCACAACCCAACACTCTGTTCATAAAGTTGATATTCAGATGAACTATTTGAAGATGTATTTTCATCGGGAGATATTTAATGTATGATTCTTTGGGCCTTTTGCACATATAAATTTCAACCTCCATGCTTGATACCCTGCGATGCATGAGTAGAGGCTTCAAACTTCGCCATCCACCCTTTCTCTTTCTCTGATCATGTATTGTGTGTGAAGGTATGGAGGATAGCAACTGAATTTTTTTTTTTTTTTGGGTGGGGGGGTGGGGGGGGGGGAAGGTGACGAAGTCACGTTTCATTAGTGAAGAAAGAAATTACAAAGAAGTCCTAAAACTAAAGGCCATACACCCCATAGGAAACAAAAAGAGAGGCAACCCGAAGACTTCTATTTTATTAAGAAGATAAAATAGAAGCTAACAAAAAGCCTCAAGGAAAAACATGGTAATCAAAGCATAAAATATTTCCAATTACAAGCCCTTGAAATAAGATCTCCTTCTGATGCATCCTAGATGACCGCAGCTCTTCCCCAATCCTTCACCTAATTGATAGTTCTTCGGAGAATATTAGAAGGATTGCTGAACTCCTGGTTGAATCTTCTATTGTTCCTTTCCAACCAAACATCCCACATCATAGCTGGAGGAAACAGAGACCAGACCTTACTTTGTGTCTCATTAGGACAAATATCTGACCAACTTTGCATGAGATGTAGGGAGTCTATAGGTTCCGCCCACTGGATCTTCAAAGCCTTGCAGAGAGTCCTCCACTGGAAATTAATAATCCCACAGTGGCAGAAAAGATGATTATGATCTTCTTCAAAAAGGCCACAGAAAACACACATGGTAGTGTTGATGTTAAAGATTCTCCTCAGTCTTCGTGAAATGGGAAGCCTATTCAATGCCACCTTCCAAAGGAAAACTCTGATTTTGATTGGGATATATTTGGACCACACCAAGGATTTCCACCACACTCTAGTGCCACCATCTTGGATAATGCGAGTTAGAATATTAGATGAAAAGGATCCTTTGGTGTTCCAAATCCAATTTCTTTTGTCTTCCTGATCCCTGTTTAACTGCATTTCTGATGTAAATGTTAGAATTCTGAGCAACTCCTCCAATTCTGTTTCAGTGGGGTTTCTTCTGAGGATTAGATTCCATAGAGGGTCATTCCCTTGAGAAAGAACTTGTCCAACTGTAGCCTTTTTGTCTTCTATTAGCTGATATAGATTAGGAGCCCGATCATTGAGAGGGACACTTGAGAGCCATCTATCTTTCCAGAAACTAATATGTTCTCCATTACCTAGTTGAAAACTAACTGCTGGGAGGACGAAAACCTGCATCTGTGCAATATTTCTCCATATGTGGGACAGGTTATAGGTTCTTGAAGGATTCATATCCCATTTATAGCTATTATTATAGTACTTCTCCCTTACTATTCTCACCCAGAGTTGATCAACTTCTTCCCCCAATCTCCACAGCCATTTAGCTAGCATGGCCTTGTTGAAATGATCAACTTTAACCAGACCAGCCCCTCCTTGGTCCTTACTTTTGCAGACTTTATCCCAAGTAATGAGCTGAAGACCTTTCCTCTCTCTCTTCCCTCCCCCCTCCCCTCTAGAAAAAGGATCTCCTTCTTGCCTTAATTATTTTCTCCACAGATCTTGGGACTTTAAGGATGGAAAGGTAAGTGGCTAGTGAGGAGATGACTGATAATTAAAGAATCCATCTTCTACCATCTGAAAGAAATTTAGCTTTCCATCTATCTAGCTTTTGATCAAAATTTTTAATGACCACATCCCAATCCCTTAGATTGATAGGACCACAAGATAAAGGAAGGCCCAAATACTTGATTGGAAAATAAGACCAAATAGCTTCTGTCAAAACCAGCAAGATCTTCAAATTCCTCAATCTACCCATTTGGCCTGAGGAAAACAACAAGGTGTCATCTACAAATTGTAAGTGTGAAAGTTGAAAACCATTCCTACCAATGTTGAACCCATCTATCAATCCTTGATCAGTTGCCTTGTCCCAGAGAGAGCTCATAATCTGACCTATGACAAGAAACAATAGGGGTGAGATTGGGTCACCTTGTCTCAATCCCCTTGAGCTATTGAAGTAACCGCAAGGTTGGCCGTTCAACAAAATAGAAAACCTTGGGGTTGAGATCAAGGAATTCTAGGTCGGATTAGGTCCTCGAATCGGGACCCGCCGATCCTAATCTGAATCAGGATCTGATCAGCTGGAATCGGCCGGATTGGGACCTGCCAATCCCGATCCGAATCGCCCGATCCGGATTGACATCAGCCGATTCTGCATTCCTTGGTGATACAACTCATAATCCAATTAATCCATCTTTGCTTGAAGCCCATGAGACCCAAGGATTTGTGAATACACTGCCAGCTCATTGTATCAAACACTTTCTCAAAATCAAGTTTAATAACAATTCCTTCCTTCTTGTTAATCCTTTGATTATGGATGGCTTCACTGGCTGCCAGAAAGTTATCTAAGATGTATCTTCCTTCTAGAAAAGCTGATTGATTCCTATTAATAACATTCACTAATGCTGTCTTCAGTCTGTTGGCTAAGATCTCGGTGATAATCTTGTAACAACCATTCAAAAGGCCAATTGGTCTATATTCAGAGACTCTTTCAGCACCTTCTATCTTTGGAATACGTACAATATGAGTTGAATTGAGTGAGTCCCCTTATGCATAGAGGTCTATCTTAAAATTCCTTCACCATTTTCATGAAGTCTTCCTTAATAACTTCCCCAAAAAACTGGTAAAAGCCCAAGGAAAAACCATCCGGACCAGCAGATTTGTTCACATTAATGCTGAAAACTACTTGTTTCACTTCTTCAAGGATTGGCAAACAAAGATCCTTGGCCAGTCTTTCATCAATCTTTGGGAGGATATTTCCCTACAGATGAGGCCTCCACAAATGGTCTTCTCTGAATAAGTTCTTATAATAAGATATGAAAGTATCTTGGATATCCTTCTTGGATTCAATACGGAGGTCATCCACCTTAATATGCTCAATCTTTAGGGATCTTTTCTTAGAACTTGCCATTGTATGAAAAAAATTGGTATTTTTTTCTCCCTGCTTCAACCATTACTCTTTAGCCCTTTGTTTCCATTTAATTTCTTCCCTGAGGACCAGCTCATTATACTCAATCTTGTATCTAGTAAGAGCCTGTGATTCCTCCTCAGATAGAATATGTTCTTCAGCCTTGACTTCTAGATCATCAATGTTCTGCATTAACTGTTGACGAATGACATTGATCCTACCAAAGGTTTTTGAAGTCCATTTCTTGATTTTACCTCTAACCCACTTGAGTTTCTTGACAAAAGTCAAGCAAGCAAATTCTTCAGATGGAGCCTCTTTCCACCAATTGCTGACCAGATCTTTAAATTCTTCATGTCTGTGCCATTCTAATTCATACTTGAATAGTCTCTGTTTTTTCTCCTTGTCCCCAGTGGATAACAAAATAAGAATATGGTCGGAAACTGTTCTACTAAATCCTTTTAACAGGGTCAAAGGAAAATGAAGAAGCCATTTAGATGAGACTAGAACCCTATCAAGTCTGGATTGTACACTGACATGAGTTTGAGGACACTTGGGAGACCCTGGTCCACCAAGGATCTGGCAACTGGTAAAAAGGATCACAATCCCTTGTGCTGACATCTGCCATTGTTGAGGATATACACCGTCCAGCGGATGGGGATCATGGTACTAAAAACCAGCTGAAGTGAACTGGAACCAGAGCCTATCTGGGTCAGAACCGGCCAGAACTGGTTTGGTTAAAAAAGGCCAGAACTGGGATTGGAACCAGCCCTGGCTGATCCAGTTCCACAATCCGGTTTGATGGGGATCCCATGCATGAGCTGTGCTGATCTAGCCAAGTAGCCATCATTAAAATCCTGATTGTGCATGTGTTCAAGATCATGGAAGAGGCCTGTGTGTAAAATTCATTTGTAACCAAGAGGCGGTGGCACGTCCTGCCATGAAACTGTGCTGCTTGTCACCATTGAGTGAGGTGAGGACTGGCAGTGTCTAGTGGAGAGGGCTTTCAAAATTTCATGCATGAACAAAACCTTTTTCAACATTACTCGGTTGCCTTATCCCTAATTATTTAAGTCAGCTGGGAGTGCCCTTGGATTTTCCAGATCAAGTAGGAACAGCTGACTCAGATCAGGTATAAGCCAAGTTTTCTGATATTCCTTAATTCCCGATTCTAAATTATGTAAGTCGGCTGGTGATATGCCCTTGGAATCTGCCAATCAGGTAGGACCAGCTGACAGAGTCACACAGATCAAACCTAAGCCAACTGGTGCTTACATGATGCCATGTTCTTCAACTTTGGGAATAATGTAACAATCGCAAAACCTACATTGCCGAGAACATGTCATCCTTGATCAAGAATTCTTTTCTTAATGATGTCTAGGAACCTTGGCTAAACCCGATAGAGTGGTTGACTTCAACTCCACTGCATGCTAAACCTGCTTATACCATTTGGATCTCAGTGCATGCATATGTTGCACCAGTTGAATTCAAGCACTAGTCAGCGAGGAATAAATCTGACCTTTACCAGATGATTGTCTATGAACCATCATTCTAGATGTTATCAAATCTTGTACCAAGTATTGTTTTTACTTATCTAACATCAGTAACATTTGTTGACTTAAGGATGATGTCTTCGTGTCCTTAACTTTTGTCCATTCCTGCTATACATGCAGGGTCATATTCTGGTTAATGTCTGTGTTGGGATTAATTCTTTTTGCTTTTCTTATAGGTACATTGAGGCTAGTAAAACTCGTTTTTACCACTCTGGAAATCCTTCAGCTACTTCTGTTTCTCAAGCCGTCCTTCTATACGTCTTTGAGAACATACTGAAGCTGTTACATCCTTTTATGCCATATGTAACTGAATCGTTGTGGCAGGTAAATGTCTACTGCAATTTTATAGGTAATGTATGATTAAGTTGTGGCTTACATATTTGTAGCCTCTAGTTTTTTATGCAGTTTGGATGCTACAACCCAGTTTATTATTACGTGGAACCTCTACATGCCTTAGATAAAGATGCATATTTTAATTTGCACTTTGATAATTTGATTCTCATCCTCTCATTTGCTAAGGATCCATAAAAGCTTCTCCATGTGACCACAATTTATTTATGTATGCTCATATGGTTGTCTTAAGAAATCCATTCACAACACATAGATCCTATTGATAGCACCAAATGGGTTAATGGCTCAGATATTTTTTCCCTCCTTAATGCATAAGTTTTGGAATGATTTCCTTTTTCAAGCACCCATTTGTCAACAGAGCATAGAAGAAAAAGGAGGAAAAAGACTTAGCGTCTACTCAAAAGCTAGTTGTGTCATAATGCAATGCAAGGTTGTGAATGGATTCCATGCATTAAACCATTAACCCACTTAGGGCTTGGATTTTTTTTTTTTAAATATATAAAAGGTTGTACAAGATGTATGCAATCATGCTTACAAAAAAGGAGGGCAAAAGAAGCCCTCTATGCATCACACCAGGTGGTCTCCCACTCAAACCCCTCCTAGATAGACAAAAAAGGAGCAAGAATGAACAAGTTCTTTACAAAAAACTTTAGCCCATTCCTCACCCTATCAGAGATAAAAGTCACCACTCTATTTGGGTCGGAAGCCTCTTGAAGATCCCTCTATTTCTTTTGCCCCAGATGGCCCATAGTGTAGCATGAAGAATCATTCACCACATACATTTATCTGCTTGTTCATCCATTGGACGTGCCCACTGTCGAATGAGGGATTCTGCCTTTTCTGCCCACTGCATCGGTTGATGCACCTTGGACGAAATTGCTTGCCACATTGCTCTAGAAAAAGCGCACCTAACAAAAAGATGGTCTAGCATTTCATCCTCTTCTCTGCACAAAGGGCATGAAGAAGGCAGATCACATCCGAATCGGCTCAACCTATCCGAAGTGGTTAGCCTACCGTATGATATCCTCTGTATCAGTGTCTTAACCTTCCAAGGTGTCTTGGGAGACCAAATGTACTGAAAAAGGGGATACCTTAAGCCTCGTCAGCAATCATATGATAAGCTGATCTAACAGAGAATATCCTACAAGAACTGCAACAGACCTGTGTGTCGAGAAGAAGAGTCCACCCCTAGGTCTTGCAGGAGCAGCAATAAAGATGTAAGATCTTGTATCTTCTCCTCTCTAAGATTCCTGCTGAAGTGAAGGGCCCATCCCCTCTACCTAAAGAGTGCTCGTCCACCATCCGGGCCATCGATGCAGAGGAGTAAGAGGATATGTCAAATAACCTAGGGAAAAGCTGGGAGAGAGGTGACAAGCTACACCACTTGTCAAACCAGAAGAGACATTGAAGACCATTCCCAAGTGAAACATGGGTCACTGCCAAGATGACATCCACTGCCTGTAGGATACCTTGCCAAACATTAGAAACATTATACCCCACTTGCAGAGATACATCCCACACCCTACCTTTGGAGTAATCATTGTCTTTGATCACATCCAACCATAGGTTTGTCTGAGAAATTCCAAGATTCCATAGTGTAGTGATAAATAGGTTTATGTGTTAGGGTCTTTTTGGTCATTTTACGTCTTTTATGCATTAGTTGTCTTTATATCCCTGTTATTTAGGTGCTCTATATAAAACCGGGGTATAAGAGTCTATTATACTTGTTGGCTTAATATATAAAACCTGGTGTGGCTGGCTGGCCTCTCTAGTTGAGAGTAAGAGAGCCACTGCACCTCTTTTCCTGCCTCTGCAACTCTTGTGTCTTTTCTCTTCATGATATCAAAACTTTGTGAGAGAGAAGGAGAAAACTCTTGACCGGTTGGTCATCTTGCCCTCCTTTGTGGTGTGCCAAGGTCTCCTGCTGGAGATCCCTATACCAGTGGATCAAATAGACACTAGAAGAGGGTTGTACGACAGGGGGAGCATCATTTGATGCCTGTGGCTTGACCTCCTGGTGTTTCCCCCTCTCTTTCCCCTGCGTTTAGGAACCAGGGAGGGCAACCAAACCCTATTCGCAGGTTCTTGAAGGCCGGCTGCTGCGGCTGCTGTTCTTCTTGCAACCGCCTCCCCTGTTCAGGGCCTTGTGGTGATCGGGTGCCTCTCTTCTGGCCCCTGGAGGCTCTCTTGAAGACCGGTTGGCAAGCAAAACCCTAGCTAGGGTTTCCTGGTGACCAGTTGTCTCCATCTCTGCAGCTGTGAGGGCCGGTGGCCCCCCTGTTTAGGGCCGGAACCCCTGTTTAGGGCTCATTGGAGACTGGGGCTTCATCTCCAGCCATCACCTCCTGCTTTGGCTGCTTTTGTGAAGGTCGGTGCCCTCCCTTATCTCTCGAAAGGCTGCACACAGGTTGTGCAGTTGGAGTTCCATCCTTTTGTGTAGCTCCAGAAGAACGAGAAGATGTCGGACGTGACCTTAGGTGAAACCACATCAAAGGGGGAAGGTACAAGTGAGAAGTTTCATCTTCAACTTCCTCCTGTGAAGTTGAATGACTCAAATTATCTTGACTGGGCAGCATCAATGGGAGGATAAAATCACCCCCAAATGATGATGCTAAGTATAAGGAATGGGAACATAAAAGATAGTATAGTGAAGACCTAGATTCTAAGCTCTGTGACTGATGGGCAATTGAAGTACATCGTGAGGAAATCGACTGCAAGAGAGATGTGGCTTATCCTAGAAGAGATGTATCGTGAGGGCTTCTTCCCATTGGAGAAAGGGGCTAGTCACCGACAACAAAGGGGCTTCTTCCCATTAGAGAAGGGGTTTTGTGCATAGTAATGTTGATGATGTCTCCACAATGAGAGGATGACGACCATGACCAAAGTAGAGGCGACTTAAGGGAAGAGCTTACTCATTTCAAATACCAACATGGATGATTAGCTCAAGGCAAGACCTAGCAAAGCCTGAGCTTGAGCCCAACCCATGATGCTGGCCATTTTATGGCCCAAACCACACAATCCATGGGCTGGTCCTAATGGGCCTGCGGGCAGGCCTGGTCCATTGACAGTTTGGCGCCCTTGTAACCATATTCATAACGGTTGTGAAGAAGATGGCTGATCCTTCTCTTGAGGGGGTTCTCCATACTTGATGAGTAGACGATGCTGCAGTTTGTATCATCATCATCATCATCATCATCAAAGCCTTATCCCCATCTATTTGGAGTTGGCTACATGAACTTGTCCTTCCATCTTAATTTAGCAAATGTCATACTTGCGATAACACAACAAATCAAGTCCTTTCTAACTCCGTCTAACTACCTCATTTTAGGTCTTCCTCGATGTCTTCAAACCTTCTCCATGTTAATTTTATCACATCCCTTAACCAGTGATAAACTTGAGCAGTGATGTACATGACCAAACTATTGCAGCTTATTCTCCCTAAGTTTCAATGTCGGTAGGAGCTATGCCTAATTTGTTTTTTTGGGAAACATCTTCAACCATTCTGTAGAGATAAGAACTCTATCAATTCTGAACTATTTGCTGATTTGCTGAAAAATTGACCATGTAAACCTTCTGTTCGGAATTTTTAAGTCTATTATATCACTATCCCTTATCCACAAGTTCAACCCTTCCATTTCTCTTTGTAGATATATTCATTCCTAATTTTATCTTTTCTAGTCTTACCACACATCCATCTCAACATCCTCATCTTAGCAACGCACAGTTTTTGCGCTGATCCTTTCTCATAGCCCAACACTCAAAACCATATAATACAACAGATCTCATAGGCATACTATAAAACTTAACTTTGAGTTTTAAGGGGATCTGTTAATCACAAAGGACTCTAGGTGCACTCTTCTACTTCAACCAACCTACTTTAACTTTGTGTGTAACGTTTTCTTGGATCTCTCCATTTGTCTTGAATAATTAATCTTAAATATTGAATGTTTCTACTTTTAGGAATAACTTAACCCTTGATTATAACTAAATCGACCCAATCAACCTTTAAGTATACTAAAATTACATTTCATATATTCTAACTTAGTTCGACTAATCTTAAAATCTTTTGATTTCAAAACGGACCTTCATTATTCTAATTCAAACTCTCAACGTTCTTATCAATTAAAGCAATATCATCTGCAATTAACATACCCCCAAGGGCTGCAGTTACTTTGTATCTCTATGAAAAAAAGGACTTTTCGACGTTGATCCCTATAAACATATTGAATTCGAAATAACTTTTTTGTATCTTGCACATTTTGTAGTCCCTATAAACTTAATATAATTTAGTAATAAATCCTTCTAGTTAAGAATCATTTAAAGAAAGCAAATGCTCATGGAATATTCTTCAAGCCAATGAAAATGGATGGAAATACTTGAAATGATTCTAAAAAATAAAAAAACGTCGAGTCCAATGAACAGTAAAAGATGACCTTAATGGGTCAAACATAATAATACTTTTTGGTTTTTTAGTTTTTTTTTAAGTCGTCCGATCGGAGATTGAGTTGTATTGACACATGGGGCATGTTTGGGGCGACCTAAAAAAATCATTAAAAAAAATGACTGCATCGGCAGCTAGTGCAGCAAGTAAAACTAAAAATTTAAATAAGGATATGAGTGACTTTTCTAGAGTGAATTACTTAAACTCATGTTTAACTATGGCAGAGTTAATAAAAACTGACAGAGGTTCAGCAGTAAGGATGCTGAAATATGTGAACTATTAAGTCTGATGAATATGATCCAAACTTTTAAGTTGAGCAATAATGAAGCGGACAGAAGACTGTGGAGCTTGGGTAAGAAAGAGTTTTATTCTGTAAATGCTCTTGTGAGAATCCTTGATGATAGAGGTTGCAGAGTGTGGTGGAAAGGATTGGTATGGTCCAAAAAATCAAGGTATTCATGTGGAAAGTGGCATGGAGGAGGCTCCCGACAACAGACAGACTTGGTAGATTATTCCAAATTCAGAACTCTAAGTGTTTCTTCTGTGGTGTTTTTTTGGAAAGCATTGATCGCATATTCTGTCAGTGTGGAATTATCAATGTATTATGGACCTATATTGGCAGAGCTCTTTGTATATCATGGACAGTACCTCCATCTGTTCAAGACTTCATGAAACAATGGAATCAGGCAGGATCAGTTTACCCACATAAACAGTTGTGGTCCATTTTTCTTCCTGCTATGCTGTGGGCCATTTGGCAAGAGAGCTTACAACATACCCTTGGGGGAGGATGATCCTTTATTAGATGTAGTTTGTCAAAGGTCTCTTTTCAATTATACTTTTTGTTTGTTCCTCTTTGTAGGGGTCCCTCCTTTTATTTTCTTGATAAAAAGAGGCGAATGGGGCTGTGTTTTTTTTGTTTTTGAGGATGGTGTCTTGTCCTCACATCTTACTATGTGCTCAGAGATTTTGCATTATCTTTCTTATTGAATGAATTGTGGCTGTGACCACCTTCCAAAAAAAACTGATGGAAACAAATAATAGAGCTTAAAAACTAAAAAGTCTAAGTACATGATTAATATCAAAATATGCAAGATGCAAGGGCTTATTTTGAATTCACCATATTTATACTTTATAGGGATTGATATCGCACCCCCCCCCCCCCCAAAAAAAAAAAAAAAGAAAAAGAAAGAAAAAAGAAAAACCTATCTGCTTATATATTTATGGATATGCAGCTTTTTCGGATTGAGATTGACCACATCTAGCATATATGGGTTATGTGCATCTAGTACTTGACTACACGGTCTGGCTATGCGAGCCTAAATCTGGATAAGTGGATCAACTCTATGTTGGACTGAAGAAAATTCTTGTATTAGGGACTCTACTAATAAATTCTGAGCAAACAATGTTCGAGTGTCTTCAACTGGCACCCTCGTAATGCCATCCATCTTAGTTACCATGTTCAGGCTCCTTAAAGCATTGCCATGACAATCTCTGGGAGGATAGTCCTGATGAATTATTGTTGTTCCAGTGTATACCCTGTGTTTCTCTCTACTGCTGTCCATATTTTTAGTGAAGTTTATCAATAAATACCTGCCTAATTTGTCACCTCTGTCTTAGACTGACGCTTAGATACGAGGTTGAGATGTAAGACATCCAGATGTTTTAGGATGAGATGTTTAGTGTTGGCAAAGGACTAGGCTGGACCATGCACATGCTTTGCGATTAAGACGTTAAGATGATTACTTTTGGCATTGAATTGGGATGATCATGGTGAGGTAGAAATGAGGATTTCCTGATGGGGGGGGGGAACTGGGACAATCATCCATGTACTTCTTAGAAACTCAACTCTTGATCTCCAACATATCTTCCAATTTCCCATGTGCCTAAATGCAGATACTAGGATCAAAACTGGTAATTAAGTTTTTTAATCTTTCCATTCATTCATTTATTTAACCAGCTTCACAAAAGATCCTCTCTAAGTTGGCTCTAATTTTTGCTCCAACTGTAGTTGACTACCTTTCCCTCATTCACTCTTTCGATCAACATTTCTTATTCGAAATCTTGTTACAATGGGAATGTACCAATAATGTCTCATCACTAATTTCAAGAGTTGGGTGTTCCATATACATCTAATTGACTTGGCATATCATTGTTATTGTCTCTCTTTTACCATATTTAATGCATGAAGTTTGATATCTATCTCATTTCTTCTGTACTTACTGTTTTCTTTCCGATTTGGCTTTCTGCTGCCTTTCGAAAAAGACGACCTTTGAGGATAATTGATGGAGGGTTCTAGCAAACAAAAGGGAGTTGCATATGTTTTTGTATCAATGTGGAGGGTGGTGATGAAGTATCGAGGGAATTCATGTAGGAGGTTTGGAAAAAGGAGATTGCCTAATTCCTACCTACATTGATGTTACGAAGCCTTATAGGAAGCAATAACAGGAGGATATGGGGTAAGACTAAGAAATTCCCGGTAGCAATTCACTGACACCGAGGGTCTGTTTTAGATCACTTGCATTGGTGATTAATAATGTCATCATAGATATGCACGAGAATGCATGTTGGTGTCTTTGCTGGTGGTATCATGTCATGTGGACAAAAGGTTGTTTAAATCTAAAATTCAGTGCTTCAAGGGAAGTTCTTGAGGGGAAAGGCTTAGGAATTGGCCAACCAAAAACAAAGTAGATGGGATGTGTCTTTGAAGAAGGAAATATAGAATGTGGATGTCCTTATATTCATTGGAGATTTCTTCTCTGGGAGTCTCTATTATATAGGTTCTGTTAGGCAATGGGATGCAAAAGTTGATACTGATATCCATAGTATAATCGAAAGGGGTGGATGGAGTTTACTTGAGTTTTTAGTATACTTTATGAGAACCAGGTTCTAGTACTAAGGCTTGAGTAAATTTTATCTGACAGAATAGAGCCAATCATGCAATGTGAAGTTGTGTCCTTGAGGCAGAGGAGTACCTATGAAGGTGGGCTATAATTTGGATGTTAAGGTAGAGTAGGATGCCGTCGACTTGACAGTGAAGAATAAGAAATGAAGACCTTGGGAGGAGGCCTGGTGTGGCACCTTTGAGGTGAAATAAGAGAGTCATACTTCAGCTATGTTAAACATGCATCAAATATGGCTCCCATTAAGGTAGGTTTCTCATCCAGATTGGAGGTCCTAAAAGGTGGGGGAATCTGAGAGGACTGTGACACCTATGGAGAGATCAGACTTACAATTCACAGTCATAAGAGATCTACACTTGATGTTAATGTTTGGATGTTTCAGGTTTGTATGACAGCCAACATTTTAAGATTGGGTTTATATTTGGGCAGAGGTTCAGTACACACTTGTATATCTAATAATGTGCTTCTATTATGTTTCTCTGTAGAATTCATTTTTCCTGTCATGTTTAAACTATTAACTCTGTTACCTGAGATTGTGCCAGTAGGACTGCAAATGAACCAGTACACTCGATGAACATCTTGTAAGACTGCTCGATAATAGCTCAACTCAACTCGTTTATTAAGCTAAATAAACAAGTTTGGACAAAAAATTGAGCTCGATTTGTTGAATGAGCCAAGTTTGAACACATGAGAGCTCGGTTCAATTGTGAACAAGCTCATTTAACTACTCGTTAAGAGCTTGTTTTGATACTTGTTAAGAACTTGTTTACATACTCATCAAGAGCTCATTTAATTACTCATTACCTTTTTTAAGTGCTCATTTAATTATTTTATTCATGAATGAAATTAGTTAATTAGATATTTAATATCTTATAGAGTTTTTTATCAAATAACTAGGAGTATAAACAACTTGGTACTCACAATGGTTTGGCTTGAGTTTACAAATTTAGATTTGATTTTTTTTTACTAAATCTATCAATAGACTTGTTGGGTTGTAAACTACTCGATACTCAGCTCGAGCTTGTTTAATATCTAAACTAAGCTTGAACAACCATCATAGATACTCGGCTGGAACTTGAACTTGATTAAAATTAATCAAACTAAGCTTGAACACGGTAAAACTCAGCTCGACTCGGCTCGTTTGCACCCTTATGTGCCAGTCCTTCGTGTTTCATCTACTCCTTTTTCTTTTTTTTCTCCGACATTCACATACTGCAAACCTAAAGAATCCACATGTTTTTATTGTACTTCATCTTGCTTTTTTAGTTTATTAGCTGTTACCTTTTTCATGTTATATCATTTTGGTAATCCTCACTATTATTCAACTGGGATTCACCTAGGAATTATGGATATCTTCTAGCAAAAGCAAAGATCCCCCTTTCTCAAGCAATCTTGAGATTCTTGACATTGGAGTAACAAATGGGGGATTGGTATCAAGTTAACAGATTCTATGAAAACTATGTTTAAAACCTTTGGAAGTTGGTCATTTGAGTCCTAAACTGTCTTTAGATTGATGTGACAAGGCTTCAAAAGTTAGTGTCAATGATCATTTCAAGTACTTCATTTATACTTGTTGCCATCTTATTTTTCACACTGTATGTCTTTTGATAAATATTTTTTCAATTGGTCAATCTCCACATTTTTATCTACATTCTCTCATTACTGAATATAGAGATGCCATTGACCTGATCTCATTTTGTTATGATTCAATCCACCTTCAGACCATTCTAATTTTGCATTCAAAGATTGTGCATGTTGCTTCACAATTTCCAATGAAACTTTTTTGTGTCTAAAATGCAGGCATTGCCACATCGAGAACAAGCTCTAATAGTGGCTCACTGGCCTGAGGCTTCACTCCCAAGGGATATGGCATCTGTGAGGAAGTTTGAGAATTTGCAAGCCTTGGTCAGTTGGCTTTCCAGTTAGGGATAGTTTTCATTCTGCAAAGTTCTTGTTCTGCTCATCTGTTTTTTTTATCATGCATGGATCACTAGTGAAGCAGAACATTTTATATCTATTTGTCACAGATACGAGCTATTCGGAACGCACGAGCAGAATACTCTGTGGAGCCTGCAAAACGTGTTTCTGCAGCTATAGTTGCCAGCCCTGATGTCACAGCCTATATATCTGTAAGTACTCAGCCCATTGGGATGCCGATGTTAGTTTATGTTTCATGTTGAATTCCAGAGACATTCTCAATGTTTTAACCAACTCAAGATCTATTTGATTAGATATTGTAAAGCTCTAACAAGTTGGGAACACTAGAAGGTGCTTTACTGTCATGCCAAGTAGGAAAGCAAACATTAGTATCGATTTCTGTTCTGAATTCTGAGGTCTTTCTGCATGGTGGTTCTCTCCATTAGTGACATCATGGAATCCATATCCATTGTGCTCATGTCCTTTGGAAAGTGCCATGCCATGCCATGTTACCCCAAAGCTGAATTTGTTATACTCAAGGCAACATAGTAAATTTGATCTTAACTATCGTTAACCTTGATGTATTCAAACAGCAGAAACTGTATGCATATTGCTGGGAAATAAAGCACGTCGCAATTGTTCCGAGACTTCCAACAGGATTTGCCTGGGCTTATCAGTCTATGTCCATTTGCATACTTATATTTGTACCATGGCTGTTTGTTTTATTGTCTATTTTGAATAGAAGGCATTTAGATGTGTTAGGGTATATGACATGATATGCCCTGGATGATATTCTCTAGGGATTTGTTGAAAACTCTTAAAAAGCTAGGCTATTGAGGGCACTTAATAAATTAGACTAAGGCACTTGATGTGTTTTTTACATCATTGTGAAGAACTGTTGAAGGTGATTTTGGGAAGGAGTATTTACCTTTAGATTTCTTTGGTTTATTTAGATGACGGGAATCATTATTTCCTGGGTAGAAATCATAATGTATATCTAAAGGTGTATGTTGACTCGCCTATGGAAAGGATAATAGGGACTCATTGAATTAGACTCTTTCCGCCGGACTATAGACGGGCATTGATTATATCCTGCTGCAACAGGAAAATCCTTTGATTTCTTTCAAGAGTAGCCTACTCTCTAAAATGGTTTATGCAGTGTTAAAATATCGTTATCGCCTCTCAAATTTCTCACATATTGCTCATTAGGAGATTGAAAATTCAGTCCATAATTTTATTATATTTTAGAGTAATTTTTATTAGAAAATACTATTTACTGATGCTATTCACAAGTTACTGTTCAGAGGTCACTGTTCATGGGTATTGTTCATTGGATATTGGGTCAGTCTCCAAAGAGATTTAATTGCAAAAGATTGATTTCCTTGGATGAAATCAATTAAATTGTGATCGAAATAACTCATATAGTGAAGAGAGATGTGGCATGCCTATCGAGGTGCACTATTCATACACTGCCCAACCCTTTCCAAACCCCAGTAAGGGTTAGGCCTTGTTGGCGCACATTATTTTCTTATTTAAATTAAGATTGTGTCTTGTGCACATGTTGGGACCTTATTCACCATGACAACACACATATCAAGGCACTATTCATGACACTATTACAGTCCTAAAATTGAGTCTTGATGACCAAAAACATTATTACAATTGAGAAACCATGTTGAGTTGTTCATTTTGCTGTAAATGTATATGGCATGCTTTCTTAAGTACTATTCACCCCTGGCAACGATTGTTCCGAGTGGGTCCCGTAGACGGGCAGTGACATGCATTAGCAGGAGGCCGTACATGATGCAATTTCTTTTGACTTGTGCTTTAGAGGATTAGTGCCCACATCGAGGTACACTATTCACCCCCTGGCGATGACTATCGCGAGCGGATCCCACAAACAAGCAGTGGTGCAAGATGGCACTACACGGCTTGGCATTATTCATTATCCATGATGACGTGGCACTACTCATGACGATGTATCACTATTCATGGTGGCGTGTCACTATTCATGATAACGTGATACTATTCATGGCAACACGTCACTATTCATGGTGACGTGGTACTATTCATGGCGACATGGCACTATAGACAAATTGAATGGCTAGTGTCAGTATGCACATCTTCAGTATATGAATGAAAGCAGGCGAGCCTACTTTTGTGAGGCGATAATCATGTGGTATTGTCTATCAGACAATCACCCACGGCTCACTAATCGTCGTTCATTTACGACATAGGGCCGAGGGGCTTTGACTCACTGTGCGCCACTTCACCGTGTGATAGTGAGCCGATGGCATCCACTCGATGGCTTGCCATCGCCGTGTGGGAGCGAGAATGGGCCGACGAGGGCTTTGGATATCATATGATTTGGATGATGGTATGCGGCGTCGCCAGGAGCTTACAATGTATCCATTGGATACGTCGCCAGGTGGTTGCGATGTATCCAATGGATACGTCGTAAGGAGCTGGCGATGTATCAAAATCCTCCCCTTTGAATACCTTGGAGAAGAGAGTGAAAGAGTTGTGTTTTCCACCTTCTTTTCCAACCCCCTTATATACATATATATATACAAACCAATAGAAAATTGCCAAGTGGCAGTCTAGGCACATGGAGGTGGGCCTAGCTTAGGTGGCAACACGCTATTGGCTGGAGCTTGATTTGATCTTGATTGGTCCATGTGTCGATGACGAGGCATGAGGTGGCCATGAGGTGGCGAAGATGATAAGGTGAGAAGGATTCGCATGGCATCTTCTCATAGGTCCATGTTGGCATATGTGGGACCCACTTGTATTTTTATTTTCTAAAAACGACAAATTTGCTTTTTGCAGGCCAAAGGCAGGGACACATCACAAAGAGGGGGCAACATGGTCGGGGGGCTGCAGCCCCCAAGGGATGCTGCCTGGGGCAGCAGATTGGGGGGGTGTTCTGTATTTTTTGTTTTCTTTTCTTCTCCTACTTTTCTGATTTTTGAGTGGATTTTGGGGATTTTCTGATTTCCTCCTGATTTTTCAGAGAATTTCAGGCATTTTTCCAGGGATTTTGATGAAAGGCCCTCTTTAATTTGTGTGTTTTTCATATTTTGGCCTTCCAATTTTTCTTTGAAAAAATTTTCTGTCCACAAGAACCAAAGGGCAGCGTAATTGAAGCATCAGTGGTTTTTATATTATTTCAGCAAAGCATTATCCTAGGAGATGTAAAAGTTCACATTTATTTGCTTGTATATTTCTGAACTTTATCATGGGGAAAGTACCAGTCACTTGAATATTTACTTCTAGCATATGCCTTTAATAATTCCACGAGTCTTATTAAAACAAAATGTGATTGAGACAGGCATTTTCCAACCTCTATTTGCAGTCCCTCTGTTATGGGGATAGCGATGGGTTTTTAATCCTTCGATCAGCGGCCAATGCTTGTGATCCTATTCTGGCGAAGATGATGTTTCACTATTTTCATGCTCAGTCAAGAACCAGGGTGCCAGTGGAAATAATGGCTTCAGGAGGGATTATCCTTTTGACCCACTGACTTGAAAGATCTATCCAGGTTTCAGGTTGAATGGTGGCTTGAAATGCTTTCTTTTGGTGGATGGGGTCACATCCAACCATATTCTGAGACTTTTACTGTGTAAATGTTTTCAATCAGATGTGCCTTCTGTACCTCTTGGTTCAAGTTATGGTGAAGGATATGCCTTCCAAGTATATGATCTTCATGGAGGCCCTGTAACTGTGGATTGTGGTTTCAAAAATCATGCTAGTGCAGAATCAGCCAATCTGGATCAACTTTTAGTCATGTACACTGATCTTGATCTTAGGAGACAATCAGCTCAAGGCAATAATGAAGGCACTCCCATGAATTGTCATAAAGAAGAGACCAGATTGTTCCACTTTTTATTTATTTCAAGAAATGTTTTATAAAAAGGACGATGGCCCAGGAATTTCCAAGTGTGACTGAGGCTGAAGGTAAGGTATGGGAATTCACATGCTTGTTGAACCTGTGATGAGTTCTAACCTCTCCTACCCCCCAGAAAAAAAGAGACGCATGTGCTGTTCGACAATGAAGTTGCTGCTGCTGGTGCCATGCACACGTCCACCATCTTAAGTGCACATCAATGCCACCGAAGCATGGTTGGCAGTATCAGCGGATACGTATAGGTAGGATACCAATACATACGGGGGGTTACCCGGATACTGCTCATTTAAGTTTAAAAATAGTAGTATTTTTTTTTCAGCCGGTGTTGGGTCGAAATGGGCTGGTACCGGGCCAATATGCCCGATCCGATACCGGTATGTATCGGTATCGGTACCCACCGGTACCGGTACTGATATCGGTACTGCCATCCTTGCATCAAAGGAAGTGGTGGGGTCTTCTTTTTTTGGAAGGTGACATAAAGTGACATTTCATTGAAAATAAAAGAGGATACAAAGTAGGCCAAAGGCCAAGTCCAAAGGCCGAACATCATGGCTGAAAGCCAACCCCATAACCTCTCCATAAAGAAAAGAGAGGCAGACCCTATGCTTCTAATTTACTAAGTAAATAAAGAAGAAGCTAACAACAATGCCTCAGGGAAATTAAGATCGTAACAACAAGTTTTTCCATGCACCAGCCCTGGAAGTAATATCTCCTTTTGTGACAAACCAGATGTCAATTGCTCTTCCCCATTCCTTCACCCAATTAATGGCTCTTTGAAGAATTATGGAGGGATTTCTGAACTCATGGTTGAATCTTCCGTTGTTTCTTTCTAACCAAATGGACCACAGCATGGCAGGAAGGAACAAGGATCACATCTTTCTGTTAGACTGGTTAGTACAGAAAGCTGACCATCCTTGCATGAGCTGAAGGAAATCAAGAGGTTCCACTCGCTGAAAATTCAGAGCCTTGAAAAGGACTTTCCACTGATAATTGATGATCCCACAATGACAGAAAAGATGGTTTTGATCCTATTCAAACAACCCACAGAAAACACATAATGAATTGTTGAAGTTAAAGATACTCTTCAATTTTTGGGATGTAGGAAGCCTATTCAAAGCCACCTTCCATAGGAACAATCTGATTTTGATTGGGATGTACTTGGACCACACTAGGGACTTCCACCATACTTTGATACCACCATCTTAGATAATAGTGGTAAGAGTATTTGATGAAAAGGATCCTTTGCTATTCCAGGTCCAAATTCTTTTGTCCTTCTGACCCCTAATGAGATGAATTTCTGACGTTTGATGAAGGATTCTGAATAATTCCCCTATTTCAGATTATGTTGGATTTCTTCGGAGGATAAGGTTCCATTGAACATCATTGTCTTGGGAGAGAACCTGGGCCACTGTAGCATTTTTATTATAAGCAAGGTGGTAAATACTAGGAGCCTGATCAATGAGAGGAACACTAGAGAGCCATTTATCTTTCCAAAAGTTGATATTTTCTCCATTGTCCAAAATGAAACTGATTGCTGGAAGAATCAGATTCTGCAAGTGAACAATGTTCCTCCAAATGTGGGACAGATTGTAGGAGCTTGAAGGATTCAAATCCCATTTAGAACAATTGAGATAATATTTAGCCCTCACAATTTTAATCTAAAGATGATTTTCATATTCCCCTAGCCTCCACAACCATTTAGCAATCAAGGCCTTATTGAAATGATATGTTGTAACCAGACCAGCCCCTCCTTGATTCTTGCTTCTGCAGACTTACATTCCAAGCTATAAGATGAAGGCCTTTCCCATCTCTCTTTCCTCTTCTCCAAAAGAAGGATTGCCTCCTAGCCTCTGTCATTTTTTCCACAGTTCTTGGGACGTTTAGAATAGAAAGATGATAGGTGGCAAGTGAGGAAAGAACTAATAAAGAGAGGACCCATCTTCCATCGTCTGAAAGGAATCTGGCTTTCCATCCTTCTAGCCTGTGGTCAAACTTTTTAATGACTACATTCCAATCCCTTAAGCTTAAAGGACCACAGGATAGTCGGAGCCCCAAATATTTGATTGGAAAATGAGACACTCTGCAGTTTAATAATTCAGCCATGCAGTCTAACTTGACCTCTCCAAATTGATTCCTACAACCTTAGATTTTTGGAAGTTGATGCTAAGTCCAGATATAGCTCCTGTCAAGACCAGCAGGATCTTCAGATTTCTCAACATACCAAAGTGTCCTGAAGAGAGCAGCAAGGTATCATCTGCAAATTGAAGATGTGTGAGGTGAAGACCATTCCTACCAATGTTGAAACCTTCAATCAAACCTAGACCAGCTGCCTTATCCCAGAAGGAGCTCATGATCTGTCCTATAACAAGGAACAAGAGAGGTGATATTAGATCTCCTTGTCTCAATCCCCTGGAGCTACTGAAAAAACCATATGGCAGACCATTGAATAAAATGGAGAACCTAGGGGTTGAGATACAACTCATGATCCAGTTTATCCATTTTGGTTTGAAAACCCATGAGGCCTAAGGCTTTGTGGATACAATTCCAGTTAACAGTATCAAAGGCAAAATCTAGCTTGATAACAACACCTTCTTTCTTTATAATCTTTTGATTATGTATAGCTTCACTAGCTGCCAGAAAATTGTCTAGGATAAAATCTGCCTTCAAGAAAAGCTGATTGATTTCTGTTAATAATTCCCCCCAAAGCTGTCTTCAATCTGTTGGCTAGGATTTTAGTAATGATCTTGTAACAGCCATTTAATAGGCTGATAGGTGTGAAGTCAGTGACTTTTTCAGCACCTTCAGTCTTGGGAATTAGGACATGGTGGGGTCTTCTTGTTATGCACAATGAAGAATCCAGGTATCTAAGAACTAATATTTTTTTGAACGTTCATAATTTTTGAAAAGGAGGAGAGGATAACCGCATTGACATCCACCACCCCAACAATAATGAGAAAAGGAAAGGGGATTGGTAATCTAGTTGATCTGGGTATTCATGCAGGCTGCCCAGCCTAGGGAAGCAAGTTGGTCGTTTGGTTTCTGTATGCGGTTGAAGGTCAGTGATTACCACAAGACAGAGCGGACTATTTGACTTTGCTCTGCAAGCATAAGGATTTTCTTCAGTTAAATCGGTCATAACTCTGCATTGATAAAGGATGCAAGTGTTGATGGCTAATGAAGCTTGGAAAGTGTTTACAGCAGTCAATGTCAAACTTTCTAGTGCTGAATTTAGATTACTGGCATGTGGTAGAGTAACAGCCTGATCCAGCCCATGGAATGTTGTCTACTTAGGTCCAACCCCCATATGGTTTTGCCCACAAAAGATACTTAATAAGTCATGAATTCAAGGTTTCAAGCCTCCCATATACAGACCAGTATTTTTTTTCCTGCGTTCCAATATAAGACTAATTTGGTTCATGATCCCTACCGCACCCTCCAGACACAGTGGCACCTCCACATTGGGACAACTCCATACCATTTTATCTCATAGATAGCTCTATCCTATACATAGCCCTTTCCTACTACCTAGCTCGTGACTAGGTCCTCGTGACTAGGTCACTATAGGTCTAGCAACTTTTGCGTAATTTGTGTCCGAATTGGATTATATCATACTACGTATGTCTTGCTCTAATACCATGGTGTAATTAACTCGATCTAACTCTTGAGGTATCATGCACTTTAGGGCAAGCCTGTAGGGCACATAATATGAAAGTTGCCATGCTGTGGAGTCACCACTGTCTTGGGGCTGGAGTTGGGATGAATGAAATTAGTTCCATATCGAGAACCAGGAAAAAAGGTTACTGGATTTTTATATATGGGAGGCTTGAATCCATAACCTATAAGGCCTCTTTTGGGAACAAAATAGTATGGCTTGACACAATGTGGACAAATACCTCACAAAGGTTGGACCAGGTTGTTACAGATAGGCTGGTCCTGATCCTCGAGAGAAAGAAAAGTTTCTTGCTTCTGTAGCAACAGAATAGAGCTGTCACAACATTTGATGGTATTGAACCTTTATGAGTGAGTTCTTGGAAACAATACTAGGCTTCCATGTCTTTCAGCAGGCAGCACAGACCATGATTCAGAGTTGGAACTTGGAAACGGACGTGACATCTTAGAGCTGACAAGAGTCATGGCAGATGGTACTACATGCTCCCCTCTAGATGCTATGAAAGGGGTAAAGCAACAGTATTCTTGGGGGACACAGGGATGCAATTCGTGTTGAAAAGAAAATTCTACATTCAAGAAGGGAGCAACTAAATTGGGGAATATTTGGGTGGGAGGACGCATTCCTTTTCAGGGGGTGTGATGTTGGTGTAAATTCCCTTTCACTTTGATATTGTTGTAGGAGCTGCATTTGGGTAGCCTTAGAATTGAATGAATAGCCTTTTAGGGGTACGAGGGTGCTATTCTGTACAATATGCAATAGGTGTTGCACTATCGTTTATATCCTTACTGGTGAAGCATGGGGATCTATGGATGATTTTGGTGATGACTGTATGTTTACTTTTTTTCCTTTTAGCCACTCTTTGCCCTAAAAAGTGTGTAGGATGTGCATACGATATTGTTGGCATGTACCTATCAACCCTGTGAACTTTCTTTTTGTATTTCATTCTGTATTACTCTTGCCGATTCGTGTAGTATTTTGCTGCATATTTTAAGGTCTTATATCGCTTTCATTCTGGGTGTTTATTCATAGGATATGCAGGTGAACCTGTGTGTATATACAGAAAACTGTGCTGCTTTCTTTGCATTCTTTAACACTCACTGTGGATTTTCATCCATTATATGTCCTTCACAGAATGAGAAGGAAGTTTTGGGACTATTGTCAAGGCTTGATCTGCAGAATGTCCATTTCATGGAATCCCCACCAGGTTAATTTGCAGATCGTTCTGTATACGTGTTTTTCATGGAAACTAGAAGCTAGTAGTTTACTGAACTCCTACTCTGGTTTACATCTGATGGCTTCAGATTATGCGAAGCAGTCAGTCCACATTGTGGCTGGTGAAGGCCTAGAGGCTTATCTCCCTCTCTCGGACATGGTTGATATCTCTTCAGAAGTACAACGTCTTTCTAAACGCCTTTCCAAAATGCAATCAGAACATGCTGCACTTCTTGCTCGCCTCAATTCTCCTAGTGTATGTCATTTCATTCATTGCTGTAATAAAATTGTTGGTTAGGTTAAACAATGACGCATTTTTGTGCATATGTTAATCATAAATTCACATACGACATGAAATTGCCATCCACATTGCTTGGTGAGATAAAATCATTTATTTGACTTGCTCTAGCATTATCTTGTATATAAAGATCCTGCCATCTCTAATACTATCCTTGCTCCACTCCGTTGCATGTCTCCATGCTTTAGTACTAACTTCTTCCAATCACATGCCATTTTGCAGTTCGTGGAAAGGGCACCTGAAGAAGTTGTTCGTGGTGTCCGGGAGAAGGCAACTGAAGCAGAGGAAAAGATCACCCTCACTAAGAATCGTCTTTCCTTCCTCCAATCTACAGTTTCCATCTCAGGCTGACTCATTCCAATTGGCTGATTAGATTTTTTGGCATCGACTCCACGTGGCTAATCAATGCTTCTTACATCAGATGGGTTTGCTGTGGTCATGCATGTTCACATCTTGTGCACAATGAAGCAATTCAAACGTTAGGAACTTTGATCCGTATCTGTGCCTGAAGGAGCTGCTGGAGCGAAGAAGTTGTACAAGCTTCCAACATAAATAAGAAATTTTGACATCCACACAAATCATGGCGGCATGTTATCCCATTCCTCCTCTGAGGCATATGGTGGTACATCTTTTGGGCCAAGCTCAATCACCATTCTTTTCAGGGTAACGAGAGGCATCACTGTTAAGGGCCCGTAATTTTTTTCTTAAATATATTCTCTCAATGGAATACTAAAATCTCACCTTAGTAAGGATCTGTCTCTGGTTTAGTGCATAATCGCTGTACATCTAGCCAGCATTTGTAGTATGACGAGAATTGTTTTTGTGTACCCTTCCTCTGTAAGAAGGGCTGTTCTCAGCCTTCACGAGTCGGAGGAAAAAATTATGGTTAGGACAGTGATATCTGCAGCATTGTCTTCTTGAGTGGAAAGAACACTGGAATCTTCCTGTTCTCGTGTCCTTGGGTAACAGAATCTGAATAAGTGCCAAAAGTTGTTTAAAATTTTCTAGATTGGTATCATCAATGATGTGGGGTTTAGATAACTGCAAATATTATTGTATTTTCTCAGTTTATTTATTATTTTTGTCAACTTCTGTTGGCAAGGCTAACTCGAAGCCTCTGTCGGAGGTTAACGTATCAGCAACAGAAACACCTAACCAAGGAGTTGAACAACGGTAAGGGTCCTGCCCTTGTTCTCTCCTTTTCATTCCCTACTTCCTCTTCCTTCGAAACGTTGTAGATGATCTGCATGATCTTCAAAGCAACAAGGTGTGGTAGAGAAGTTTTTGGAAAATGGACGGCTGCTACACAGTATTTACTGCACGAAGTTGACTTACAGGATGTCAAGAACAGGGGAATGAACACTATTAGGGGAAGATAAGTGATAAGTCGAAAGGAGGGAAACAACGAACGGTTTTCATGAAGAGTAATATTTGCTGCAGTGTACGAGGGGCAGTATAAAAGATGAGATTTTGTTCAAATTTTTTTTTTTTATAATGGTTGATCTCACCATGCTTTGTGTTTATATATTCTGATCTTCTATCCGACGATCTATTTTTTTTTTTAAATATTAAGTTTTGTGCCTTAAGGACCTTTTTTTACTATTTATTAGAGTTTAATTTTTATTTTTTAAATTTTTTTGAATCATCTAATCAGAGATTAAATTGTATGAACATGTTTAGATTGTATCGCCCACCTCCCCCTCTCCTTACCTTTTTTTTTTTTTTCCTTTCTGAGAACCTCTTTAAGGGCATTGATGTGATGATGTTTGAAGAATGAGGATGTTAAAAGAAAGAGGGAAGGATAAGATGCATGAGAACTAAATAAACCATGAGAAAATGAGTGACGATGGAAAAAAAAAAAAACAAGAGAGGGGTCGAAGAAATGTTGTCTGGCTACCTCCCCAAGGTATGTGCTTGATTCTTCAAGCTCCTCCCTTGTAGACACAGTGCCCAAGCTCCAACCCCCTCCCTGGGCACCACCTGTGGGGTATTTATAGGAGGGGGAGGAAAATAGAGATTTTAGGGATCTAAATCTCCATTTTTCGCAATGGACAAATGGGAAAGAGCCGTGGTGGCCTCTTTCGTGCCCTCAAAGAGTGGAGGGGGTTGCGGGCGCACGGTGGCCGGAATGGAGGAGAAGGTGGGTTTGTGTGTTTGACCAGGAGTTATTAGTGGACGGCCATTTCGACTGCCATCGAGTTACATGGACGGCCAACCTTGGTGCCGTCAAAGTTCAAAGCCGTGGCCAACCTCGAAACAAAGCAGTCCACCCCGGCCCTCTCTCCTCACCAGAACAATAAGTAAACAAGCAAATAGATATTAGATAAAAGGGAAAAAATGAACAGGAGATACAAGTGATGAAGAAAACAAAGGAAGACACTGCTAACTACTGGCACTGGTTGTTGCCGGGAGCCTGTTAAATTAAATCAAAATTAGCAGCGAGGCCAGGGCAGTCGGCCTTGAAACACACACAATCTGCTTCCACTCCGCGTCTGCAACTTTTGTCATCCTATGCGTTCCAATGCCTACAGCTCAGTTGCCATTACTTGTCGACGGCCACATCATTTCATTAATCGACTAGGACATGCATGCAGCAGCCAAAGAAGAAAAAAGGGAGGAAAGATCGGCAAGTACAGCACTGAGTTCCTAAGGTGGTGTCATAATCGATCAATCCACATATCAGCACCACCAATGCTAAATGCTTTCAGAGACATTGTTCCTCTCATATTTGCAGCGGTTGGGTGTGGAGGTGCAAAGAGGAAAGCACCCTCTCATCTGACGAGCGCCTGTTCCTGTTTTGTTCCTAGTCTGCCAAGCTAGACATTGTTGCTAAACCAAGCTCAAGCACCTCCTCTAGCCTTTCCCCCTCCAATCTCCATTAACTCCTCTTTGAATTCCAACGGCCGGCTAAGTTGTCTTTTCCTTCCCGTTCCCTTTCTCCCACAGCTTCCTGACCTGAGTATTAACTTCAGCTTCTAGATCTATCTATGTCCCTGCACTTATTAGTCTCGGTGCAGCTCTCTACAAAGATTTTTTAGCAGTGAGATTAGTCATGGAGGGGGATCGAAGCAATGAAGAGCAACTGGACAAGGATGAAGAGGAGGTCCTATTCCGGTTCAAAGGTCTCATGGCAACGGAAAAGGACAAGGACATAGTTGTTTCTCTGCTCCACCCATGTACAAGACCCCAATAGACACATGCATTCAGATGTTAGAACCAGGCCTGCGGGGCTCAAAGAATGGATAGCTCACATGTGGAATCCCTCAGGTAGGTGGAGCTTCGTAGATTATTCTAGCAACATTTTCTTAGTTCAGTTCTGGTCCAGTGGTGCAACAGAGTGCCTTGGTTCTTTAATGGAGACATGGTCCTGGTTGAGAGATGTAGGCCCAACACACACCCCTCTGCCTACAGTTTGAGACATGGTGATATCTGGGTTAGGATCTTCGACTTACCTGAAGCACTCCTTACAATCAGGCTTGTAGAAAAACTGACCAGTCAGTTGGGCACCCCCTATGCCCCTCTACCTGGAGGAATCATGCCATGGAGCAGTTATGCTAGGGTGAAGGTCCTGGTGTCTTTGCTAATAACCCCATTAGAGCTATGTAGTACTACTGCAAGTTGGCGTCAAGTGTAACTTACTCATCCATCTCCTTTTGATCTACGTTATTCCACCCCCTTGAGTGCAATCGCTCAGATAAGCTCCTTCTAAGCTTGAACCTCGGTGCTCCACTGCATGACTGGCTTCAAACTTCGGATAGCAAATCTTTCTAGTTCAGGACCGCGCCCTCCATGCAGCAGCAGCCACCACACAGCTACAATCTCAATTGCCAAGAAACCGTTAGTAGTTTATCCATGCTAGTCCAATGGATCATGACGTTAATAAAGACATAAATATTGACTTGACTGCACTGTTATAAACTTGAATTAACTGTACAAAATATCAGAAACACAAAGTGAACATACATTTGTATGAAAGCAATTTAAGGTGCACACATCTCATGCGCAGCATAGTGAGTTAAATACAGTACGGGTATTATATAAAAAAAATACGTTCGGATATGATTCGGTTTAAATTTTGAATAGGATCATCAAAAACTCGGTCAAATAATGAAAAGATTAAAAAAATATTCAGCGAGATATCTATAAACTTTTTATCAAGAATTTTAAAAAATTACAATAACAACTATAATGACGTAATAAATAGTTATTAATTAGTTGAATTGCTATATATATATATATGAGAAAAGCTTGCTACACCACCAGACAGTATTATGTCGTCTAGGGATGTTTTTTGTTTGAAAAATTATTTTTTGAATTTTAACTTGGCCCGAGTACGAGCTTATACACAACGATGTGGACGGTCTGGTTTGTTCTACTCCAGTATTTCAATGTCTATACCACTTGGTAGAATAACTATTGATGTCCTACGGGATGATTTTTTTGGGTCTTCTGATTTTACTTCAAGTAATAAATGTAGTGGTCAATTCTCCGACAACGGATTTCAATCTCTTATTTGATTTTAAATCAACCTTGTGAAATTTTTTTATTTTTTTTCAAAAATAGCATTTTGATTGCAATGTTTAAAGTTGAATTAAAAGTTACCAAGATGTGTATTAGATTTCTTTTGTTCCCAAAATTCCTCTCATGTATACTATTTGAAAGAAATATGAATGAGACTTACCGAAAGAAAAGAAGAATCAAATATGAATAAGTCAGTAGTCTTAATTAGTTGAATTGCTATGCTTGTTATATGATGCTTCGGATGGATTTTTGTGAAAATAATGCTTTTAAAATTTTAGTTGTAGATTGATATATCTTATTTTCATATGTATCTTATTTTATGTTATAATTAATGACCTTGTTTTTTAAAAGAAAAAGAATGCTCATATAGTTAACTTCTGTTAAGGATGCAAAGAACACTCTTTCCTCAGCTGTCAAACTTAAAATTCAGATAAAAAAATACCCCTATAAAAAGTGTTCTTTCAATTGGCACGTTGTGTCAAAGAGAGAGATATACATGTAAAGAGATTGAAATAGAGTTGAAAAAAGAATTCAGGTTTGGTTAAAGGTTGACGAGGATTAAATTAGAGATTTTTGATAGAATGCCACCTGACGGTAATGCAGGGACATTTTTGCAAGTGCAGTGAGATTATTTCTAATAACCTGAAAATACAATAGATAAATCTGCAATTAAAATTTTAGGATGATTATTTTTTAAAATATCTCTATAGTTTACTTGAATTTTATTCATGACAACCCTACCTTTGTCATATTGTTACATTAACACAATGATAGTCTTTTCACCTGTATTGGCATTTACCTTTGTGCCAACATGACTCAGAGTTTTTTCTACTACGAAATTCTTTTATGCGGTGGGGTTTCTTCAATTTTGAACATATAAACAAACATAGATTTCAAAAAAACTTCAAAAATCATATAATATGTGAAGATTTATTTCTCATAATATATTTGATACTTAAATTATAATTTAATTTTTAAGATATATTATTATAAGTGACAATCTTTCAAGATGCTTCTTTATATGAACACAATGCGAGTTCTTATTTAAATAAAATTAACCGTCAGATCAAAGATCGTACAATATGGATTTCCGTTGATTGCCCTTTCCCCAGCCTCTAGGTTTTTAGGGAAAATATTAGAAAATGTAACTTGCCGTTGCAGCCTTGCAATCAGAGCTTATCCTGCTGCAACGTCCAGGTTTGCAACAAGTATTACTTTTGATAAAAATAAAATGAGTTAATTTTATATTAAATCATTATTAAATATAAAAATATCAGATATGTCAGAATTATAAGCAGCAGAATATCACATATGTCATCCATACAAGAGAATAAATACTATAATTTTTGGCATCGTCCCCTTAATTATATCAGCTTTGCTTCTTATACTCTTTAGTTAAAGGCTCAAATTAAGGTCAATCATATGATGCATTTTATCACCGACCATAATTAGACACTTGAGCAAAAACTCAATCAGTTTTAAAGTTGTGTTCCACAAAATTTCTAATTGAAAGTCATTTTGACTTTTATTTTTCAAGTATAATGAGTAAAGGAAGAGGTTATAATTAATCTTAATTTGTTATGAAAGTCAACTCTTTCGTAATAATCTCACTTTTTCTCTAATTTTAAAAATTCTATTTTGTAACTGTTGATTGAAAGCCAAAACGCAAGTAAAAACTACACCAATGACTTGTAAGATGTACTTCCCCAAAAAATAAAAGAATTAAAAATACTTAAATTGGAAGCTACACTGGTGTAAAAGTACAACGCTCCCATCTATGAAATGGCTCTGAACTGTCTCTTTGATTTCGGCTATTTTGGTGAGACTTCTGTTATTGATTTAAGTACGAAATTACTTGAGACTCTTAAGGTCCTGTGCAAGTCTGAACAAAATCATTTGCATGTACGAACAATTTCACTTTTTTTATGTCTTTTTTTTGAGTTAAAAGTACAAATCTTCACTAATACAGAGAATACAAGAGTTTTTTTTTTTTTTTTTTATACTGTCACGATTATTCTACCATCTTTGGACAATTATATTCAAGTTGAAGAATATTCATTATGTCGAAGGTACTCAGGCATAGATCTTTTGATCTCAAGACATAAATCCCTCCTTTGCACAACTGATTTGAACCCAAGATTTCTCCTAAGAAAGTCCAATACTATTAGTCATAATGACTGAATTTAAGTTAAATTTAAACTAGACTAAAATTATCATATAACTCAATTAACATACCTATTACCAGCCTTAAGCCAAAAAGGAAAAACCCAAAAACCAAATGCCTATAGCGCGCCAGGTAGGGATCGAACCTACGACTTTCTGCTTAGGAAACAGACGCTCTATCCACTGAGCTACAGGCGCCTGTGTACGAGGAATGGTTAAAAAAGTAATAAAACAAAACGGTAATCATCAACTCAGGTCCTCCATGCAAAGTCTATATTAATTTTTTATATTTTATATTTTTTTAAATTATCCAATAAAAGATAAAATTATATAGGCATGTGATATATGATAGAGCTGAACTTTAAAAAGAAGAAAAAAAATATATATATATATATCTCTTTCTCTGTTTTTTTTTTTTTTTTTTTTTTAACGATTTAGACGCACTCCAGCAGCATGTATTACTCTTTTTAGTTTGTTCATTTTCCCGCCAAAACAGCTTTAAAAAAAGACTGTGGAAGATCATAGCTCCCATAGATTAAACGGTGCCCCATCCTGCAGCCAAATAAGCGCAAGCAACCTTTGCGCGACGGACTGCGTTACGGCTTACCCAATCTAGAACCTCAGTAACAACAGAACAAGCTTAATGGCCAGTCGCCACTCAAGGTCCCGGAGCGGGAGCAGCCGGAGCACGGCCGCGGCGACCGAGCATGGAGGGCTCCCTCTCCGCCTTCTGCGGCGCCATCTCCGCCTTCCTCTCACATCTCCAGTCCACCTCCGACGCTCTCTCCGACTCCCTCCGCCGCCGCCCCATCCCCCTCGGTACCCCACCGCTCTCTACAAGTCCCTCTCTCTCTCTCTCTCTCTCATCATCATCATCATCTCCTTGCAACAGATTCGGCGGCGGCGACGTTCGTGGGGCGGCTCGAACAGAGGGTGGCGGCCACGGGGGAGGACCTGGAGCTGCTCGAGGACATGGCCATGGGCACCGTCTCCGTGGCGGAGCTCCTCGGCCACTGCGGTGAAGTCCACCGGCGCAACCAGGCCTACGTCGACCTCCTCCAGGGCCGCCTCGCCGCCTTAGGCTACGTCCCCGGTACCATCAGTCACTCTCAGCAGTGATTCCAATTTGTAGGAGCAGTTAGTCGATGTAGAGTTCGTTTTTTCCCTCCCGTTTATTCATGTTTTTCTTTTTCCGTGAATTCTTGGACGGCGATGCAGAGATTGATTCGGATGATGGTGAAAATGAGGATTTTGACTCGGATGTGAAGCTGCTCAGCCCGGAGAATGGGTTGGTGAATTCGATGCTGGGTTGTGGGTCGACCTTGGAAGCGGGGTCTTCTAGGAGGAAGCTGGATGAGGATCCTCTGTATCCTTGTATGCATTTGCATGGCCATGTTTGTAGCTTAGATCTCCTTTTATTGAGTATATGCTTTTTTTTTTCCCGTGCATTGTTCTTGATTTTATTGATTAATATGCTCTCTTTCGGCCAGATTAACTTACTATTTTCATTTGTTCGTTCGTTCTTTGGATGTTTTCGAGCATTGTTCTTGACTTCTTTGACTAATGAATACCTCTAAATCCGGTTGTGGCATTGTGCATTTGCCTCGGTTGTTCTTCAATTGGCGTAATGTTATGGAAAGCACAGCTGCAGAGAGTTGGTGTTTGATTTCAACATGCTAACTTGCATTCTGTTTAGAAATTTTCTTTGCACCTGTATGTGGGCAATAGCCATGGGCCCATGATCTTTCCCGTATCTATTAATTGCCATTTAGATGCATGCATTTGATGCCTCTTGTGCTACTCTGAGACACTGTTATAGTTCTAGAAGAAAGACGGCCAGTTTGCTGGAAACCACAACCTTGAGATTCATGCTTTTCAGAGTGAACACTCCCTGTTCGAAATGTGGAACACGAACATCCAAGGCCATGTGTCTCCGCCTCAGTTTACATCCTGCTCTATGCTACTATCTTCATTTGTTTGCTTGCGAATGGAATTATCCCCCACAATGAAAATTTTCTTTGTAGTGAAACATCTAGAATTGGCTAAACTATTTTAGGCATATGTTAGATGGAATTTGCTGTTTGTGTACAGATGCATCAGCATTGACAAGACAAGAGATGCTATTCATCCCTTATCCCCTTCAGAAAAGGGAGGCTGACCACTTCTCATATACCTTAGTTTTCTAATAATAATCATTTTGTCTATTTCTGCCCTAATTATTTAATAATCCATTTTCTGGACGGAGTTCAGATGCACAAACTTAATGTATTTCTGGTTTAGTTGTTTGTGTGATTCACTTTTCATGTGAGATCAAATTATGACGACGGAAAATCACCATCTCTCAGATTGTCTCCAATGATTTGTGTTTAATCCTTGGTTGGAAGAGGCATAAAAGGAAGAATTTTGTTCTCTGATAGTGTTCATTTTCACTTCATTAATCTTGTATCTTCACGTTTTTTGTATGGTGTGGTTATTCTTCTTATCAACTTTTTTAGGAGTAACCCTCCTATAAGATTGTTGGTGAACCCTTTCAAACAAACAAATGCTAACTGATTGTCCTTTCTAGGAAAAAGAACTTTGCGATTGCTTCAGCAATTTTCCATCTCTGGACTCCTGGAGCCTTCTTTTTCATATCAAACTTTTGGAAAGAATATAATTGTTTCCATTGTTATACTTTTAGTGCGTTGATTAGGCACCTGTTGAATGATTATGCAAACCAATATGTTTTTAAGCAAGTGTCATGCTCGCATGTTGAGTCTAGCAAGCTCTTGTTGCTCTTAACAGATTGAAGATTGGATGGCTCAGTAACTCTGAAAAATATGGGCTTTTCAGATGCATGCCTTGCCACCCTGGCCTCCGAAGGTTCGTAATTGCAGGAGCCCAAGAAAATGTTCTTTATTTGTAACTTTAGCCTTTGGATTAGTCCATCGGGTTATCTATAATGAGCTTAGATTCAAAAGTTACTTTCTTCTTGCAGTTTTTATTGGTCAAATATCTCACTTGTCCCTCTGAAGTTGTTGAATTGCGTCCTTTTTGTTCCCATTAATGGGGAAAACTGTAGTAATATTAAGTGAATCTGACACATCGTGTATGCCTAGTTAATTGTGAAAGAGGTATACAAATCAAGATATTAGGAATTTCAGAGTACAGACATTCTTTGAAATTTGAAGAGGTATTCATCAAATTAAGATTGTTGTCTAAGTTGGAAGCAGAACTGGCATTTGAAATATCACATATGCTAAGGCTGCATTTGATCCAGCTTCCATTTGGGAGTGCTTTTGGGCTTATACAGGTTTCAGCCCAGTTATTTTGAGGGAAGGATGCTAGACTCTGGAAGCCATTTCTATAGTTTCTTGGATGGTCTTTGGCTTCCAACCAAAAGCTGCAAACTAAAGTTGAATCTGGTGTCTCATCTCCTTTATTGATTTTCTGTTGGATTAAGTTTTTCTAGTTTATAAATTTTCACACTCATGTAATCAGTGCTATATCTGGTGTCTCATCTTCTTATCACCTTAGGTTCTTAAACGAATATGTGCAGTCAGCTGGAGGATGTTTACTGATCCCACTGCTCACTTTTTTTTGTGGGACTTTATACTCCTAGAATTGTGATTCAGTCCCATTCTATTTTCTTGAGCACATAATGCAGTTTCTTAATCATCAATAGCTACCATATTGTCTTTACTTTTCAGCTAATGATGACCCTGCAAGTCCAAGGGGGTACCCAGAAGATTGGGTTAGGTAAGTTAACAAGGGCTTTCTCATTTGGACAGTAATTATCGGTAGTTGACATTTTTATTTTCTCCAGCTCAAACAATGGTGAAATGAGTGAAAATAAAATGATGCATTGTTCTTCCTCAGAAGTTTTTGATTTCAAAGGTATTACACATTGTCACTTCACATTATTGTACGCTGCAGCAACATCTTGAATGCACTTAGTGAGAAATATTTGTGTACCATACATGACTTGCAGGGGTGCTGCAAGATGATCTTACACTGGGTAAATGTGTTAGCAGAGCATCAATAGAAGTATCCAAAGAGGATTATGATAGACTCCCTGCCTATGTAAAGAGCCTTGCATCATGGGAGGTAGGTATCCTGAATTTACATCTGTTGGTTTGGCTAGCAATAATCTCATCTTTCCTTGTCATTGAAAGATACATGCATAGTTTGCCACTTCAACCTCAAGAAAGATATACTATTGCAATACATTTTACACTATCATTGCCTCCAAATACGTCATTGCAGCCATTGGCATCTGAGTTTGTATTTTATCCTAGTTTACATCTAAGCTTATGCGATGAACCTTGTGCAGTGTCATGTATTACTAGCTCTCATGCTCTGGAAATTGTTTCTTTTACTGTTTGATGACTGTGCACCTCATAGTTGATCAGCTTTGAAAAAATGTTACGCTAGAATCTCTGCTTCCTGTTCTTTGAATTGCTGGCAAATATTCTCTTAGGATTTGCAAGAAGCAGTCATGAAGATGAACTCAGGGCTCTGCAAGCAAGATATATCAAAGGAAAATGGTTCACTCAGTCAAGATGATCTTGAGGCACTTGGATTGGGTAACTGAAAATTTTCTTCCATATTTAATTTAGTATGATTCATCTTGGCATGGAACCTGAATTCTGAATGCTTCTCAAAATGTGTTGTTGTTGCCACACGTTGCAGGGCGCAAGGGAAAGTCTTATATCTTGGCTCTCATAAGGATGAATAGATTAGCTGTGGAGACTGTTGGTGGTTCCGTCATTTATCGTGTTGTAAATGACAGAAACATGTGATCTGTTTGGTTTTTATGTCAAACGCCATCTTTGTATTTGAGTTTGTGGAGATATGGAACACCCATTGAGATGATTTGAGTTTGTGGATATGTGGAACTCTGTTGAGATTATTTGGGCTTATGGATATATAGAACACCAAATGAGATGAAAACAACTGAGCATTTGAAGAATGGAAGGTTCACACTGTCAAAGGAATGTACCCTCTTATCAGAAGTGATGTGCTCCTTGCTCACTATATCTCCATAGGCTTGTATTAGCTCCTTACGAGTAACTATCATAAGAATGTTTTTTTGGAGTAAAAAGAAATAATTTCCTTGTGTGAACATTAGAGAGCTACTTTAGGAACTAAGAACGAAGCCAGGGTCCCATCACTCCCACAGTGCAGCTAAAACATTTATTCCTATTACAAAAGGTGCTCCTGTGATTTTGTGAATGTGCTCTTGGGAATATGAATGGGAATTAAATGCTTTGGCTGAACCAACAATTTAATGTTAGTTGTTAAATTGAACCAAATGCTAATTTCCTGAATAGGACCTAAACCTAAACTCATGATATTTCATGCGTCTTGCAACTAAATAGAATGCACTGTTTCATCTTAAATTTCTGGTCTTTAGCCAAATAGAATGCACTAAGGGTATTAGGAGGGCTCTTTTATAGGGATAGATTTGAGACAGTAGTCGAGTTCGATCGGGGAGCATACGGCAAGAAATTAGGCCCAATCCCCGGACAAGACGGGACTCTGGCTTTCCCTTATCTACTTCGGAGTTGACGAGGAGGAAAGTTCTTATGGCCGAAGGTGTCTTGACGCCCCTAGGATATCAACATCTACCTCAGATTGAGGGACTTCCTGTTAGAGCCTGCGTTCATAGGCCTGTTGGTTGAGAGGCTCGTTAGACTTTGGTAGTGTAGACACCGATTTTGGACCACCCTTTTGGTCATGAACCCAACCCATCATTAGCCCTTCATCACCAAAATCCCCTCATTTCAGCCATCTCAGCCCACTACCAGCTAGGCCCATTAACCAAATCCCGACTCTAGCCACCTTTTTCGTGGAAGGCCAGCCAGTCCGTCTTCCACCCCCTTCGAAGGTCACCCCTCGCCTTCCACCACCTTCGAAGGCCAGTCACCTTGCCTTCCACTCTTTTGGCCACCCTTTTTCACCTTTTCGTGGAAGGCCAGCCCCCTTGCCTTCCACCACCTTCGAAGGCCACCTCTCGCCTTCCACCACCTTCGAAGGCCAGCCCCTTGCCTTCCACCGCCTTCGAAGGCCACCCCCCGCCTTTTACCACCTTCGAAGGCCAGCCACCTTGCCTTCCACCCTTTTGGCCACCCTTTTTCACCTTTTTGTGGAAGACCACCACCGCCTTCGAAGGCCACCCCCCGCCTTCTACCCCCTTCGAAGGCCAGCTACCTCGCCTTCCACCGTTTTAGCCACCTTTTTCACTTTTTACCACCTTTTCGTGGAAGGCCAGCCCCCTTGCCTTCCGCCTCCTTCGAAGGCCACCCCTTGCCTTCCGCCTCCTTCGAAGGCCACCCCTCGCCTTCCACTCCCTTCGAAGGCCAGCCGGGCTGCCTTCCACCACAAGAATGGAAGGCATGTCACCTGGCCGTCCACTCCTTAACCACCCCTTTGACCCCGTCTTCCCCACGATCTCCTCAACTCGCCGCCCTCGTCCCCCACTACTCCGACCACTCCCCACTCCGGCGACTGCCGCGTCCACTACCTCTAACCCTTGACCACTCCCTATTGGTTGAAGGGTGATTTACGGAGATTTAGACCCCTGTTTTCTCCCCTTTTTTTCCTTCGCCTATTTAAACCCCCCAGGTTCCCTCGAGCAAGGGGGTTGCGTCGGAGGGGTTGGAAGGAGATTAAAAAGGAGTTTCTTCCTCGGAGCGGGTCGACTTTGAGGAGTCGAGCGGGCAAAGAGTTAGAAGGCTGTTTCAGGAAGAACGTCACTCCAAATGGGCTTGTCTTCCTAACCTTCTTTTACTTTTCACCTTTTTCACTTCATTGCATTTCCAATTTCCATCCATGCCGTAACATCCTCCCTCTTTCACTCTCTTTTACCTTCAACACATCATTTCACTCTTCACACACGAGCACTTATCTGCATGCATACATCCTAGAATGACTTAACACCTTTTACCCCCAGAGGTTTCAAACAAAAATCGGGAGGTGGGTGGCCATAACATATGGTCACCTTTCCTCCCAAACACCCATTCGGTGCGTCTCCCTCTAATTTTAGTTAATTTTTATGTTTGCATGAACGGTTCCTACATGTCACAGTTCTAATTGGGTGATTGTCTTTTCTTTGTCTGTCCTCTCTTTTCAGGAGTTCTTACCACCTTCACGCGTGCAGAGTACCGGGCTCTCCTCCTCTGGCCGGCCGGAGGAAGAGAAGGAGGAACCAGCATCTCCCGCTCCCACAGAACGCGATCACATCCTCACCATCCTACGGAGCACAGGGACCGAGAGGTAATGCTCCTGGCGATCACACTTTATTTCTAACCCCCTTTAAATCGCCACAGTGCTAAGACGAGCGGAGAGGAACCCTCGCCCGAAGCCCGCAGCCGCGGCGGGGGACGTTCCGGGCGCCTACAGGTAGCAAGCAAGGGCAGGTCTTAGCGGGCCGACCCATTTAGCAAATGGGCCAGCAAAATTGGGCCCTCTCATTAGCCCCCCTGTTTCGAAGGGCGAGGGCACGACCTTTGGAGTAGTCGAACCATGAGTGGGCTAGCGTATTGATGTCTGCGAGGAACACCCGTCCTTTTGCCTTAAGGCGGGAGGTCATGGTTCAAAAAATACACGTGTCACATTCGAATGTGGGCGCCCATTCGACAGTCGTCTCTGTTCGAGGCAAAGCGTCTTTTTGTCTGTTAAGAGAAGTGAAATGTTGTCTTCGAACGGATGCCTCTTGTAGGGTACAGGAGGAGATATAAACCCCTTAGCATAGGAACAAAACCCTATCTTCACTCAGGTCTTCTGTCTGATCCTTCTGCTTGAGCTTTCTTCCTTCGAGCCTCCGAGCTCATTCGCTTGCTTACTTCCTACACTCCAATGGCTCACTGCACGGCACAAGTAACCAAAGACATGCCATATTCTCGGAGGGTCGAAGTTGACCGTGAGGCGATGCAGCTATCGATCTATTTGGAAAGGTGCTTGACAGAAATTCGTGCAAGATTCATTATCCCACCAGAATACAAACTAAGCGTCCCTCGTGGCAATGAGTGGATATATGACAAGAGGAGCTGCTTGTTCATGGCTTTACGGGGCCATGTTCGAGGCGGGCTTCCGATTGCCGCTGCCACCATTCGTCGAGCGGCTCTTGAGTCCTAGCATCAGGGCAAATAATGCCAAACTCTTGGCAGCTAATCTTCGGCTTCTTCATCCGATGGAAGGAGCTCGGTTGTCCGGAGCCTTCACCGGAGATGCTTCACCTTGCCTTCCAAGCAAAGAAGGGCACGAAGGTGGGCAACCGCAAGTTCGTCCAGCTTGAGGCCCGTGAGAAGGCTCTGTTTCATCTGACTAGCTTCAATAGGATCATGCACTCGAAGGACTGCTTCTTCTAGGTGACAGAGCGAGAGGGAGAGCGTTGGCCGTTCCCTGTCACCTTCTGCGATCTTTCTGTCGGACTGTCGGTTGATTTGCCACTAGTCCTAGTGTCAATGGCTGATGCTCAGGTGGTCGCAAATATCCAGTAAGGGCCTCCTCTAGAAATTGCCACTGTGGTAACAGAGGAGAACCTACTGGTGGCAGGTCTCAGCGGCCTATTGGTCCCGATATGTGTTTTTCTTGATGCATATTCTGGCTTTTCTTCTTTATTCTTTGTTCAGTACTGATCGACATCAGCTTTGCTTCATAAGTTGACGCCTATCCTCCCAACTGTGTAAGGGGGGACGTTTCGGCCGTGGTTGCCCTTCGGGACCTGAAAGGGGGCTTGATGGTGACAGTGGCCACGCCCGGGGAAATCCGAGAGTACATCTGCCCCGATGTCGAAAGGCAGAACAAGAGGAGAAGTGATAAAATGGCTGCAGGTACATCCAATCCCTTCTTGTTCCCCCTATGCATAAGGCCATGGTGCGAAAAGGTGTTAATCTTGCAACCCGGTCCTGGCGAGCCCCTTGGCGATGGCGAGAGAGGGGCCAAGATGTTGTGGCCATCTTGGCGGCGTCTCGGGCAATCCCGCAGGTAGAAGGGAAAGAGGGGTTAAGCTCGCCCAGCTAATGTGGAGGAGAACTGCGTCTGAGGACCCCGACGCGTGCCGCCCGAAAGCAGTGAGCTATCCCGCCTCGTACGATCTGGCGTCGGCCTTTGTGGCGACATCGAATTAGGAGACAAAGAGCGAAGAGGACGGCACGGCCGGCGGGAACGTCACAACTGTAAAGGAGGTCCACTCCTCTTCTTCGTAGAGCCAAGAAACTGAAGGGGAAGGATTGGCAGCATCCTCCTCAGAAACGATCGCGTATTCTCCCTCGACGGGAAATGTACCGTCTTCGAGCTCTCGACTACTGAAAATACTTTGCCGGGGCGAATGGTGAATGGGTATGTCCCTCGCTCTTGATGTGTTCCTCGAGCCGCTCAGTCGGCGGACGAATTGCTTTGTTGCTGAGCTCAAATCTTCTTTGTCTTTCCAAATGAGGTGGCTGGCGATGAGCCCAGGGCTAGGGCAGATGAGCCCCAAGTCATGGAGCTTGAGGAGCCAACAACAATTGAGGGGGAAACGAGTGCTTCTTTGAACCCCCGACCGATGATGAGGTCGTCGCTCGAGGAAGGGGGTGACGAGAATACCCACCCTTCGGTGCCTCATCCCGCGGGAGAGGGCAGAGACTTCCTGGTTGCAATGGTCGCTGAGACAGAGGCTAAAGTGGAGGTGTTCCGTTTGGTGCGGCTCAAAAGCCTGAAGATCCTTGATCGCTCTCTATGACTAGTCTTTGCACCTAGTAAGAAGCCAGGGGCTTCCCCTGGCCGCCTTGTCGCTCGGGACGAAGTGCTTACGAGAGAGGTTCCGGCCTCCATCGCCAGAGAGGAATTGGCGACAGTCGCGCGGCGGGACGCTGGCCCTGATTCTTTCTCTGTCAAACCGCCAGCAGATTCACAATCCTAGAGCCTATCTGGCGACGAGCTGTCTGCCAAGATCTCCTCGCTAGCGTCCCAGTTTGTCTTCCATGTGGCGACTTTAGGCGGGCGTTGGTCGGAGGAAGCCCGTCGGTCCGAGGCTTTACAAAAGGAGTTGTCGGATTCTTCGGCAAAAGCCTTCCAGCTTTGGGAGTTGTTCTCGAAGGCCGAGGTTGCATCGAGGCGATCAGAGGAGGATCTAGTCGAGCTCTGATGGGAGACAAATGCCTTGTGCCGAGAAACAGACGCTCGCGTAGCAGCGGCCCGTGAAGAAGACTTCACTGCAGGGGCCACCGCTAGGGCTGCAACTCGGGTCATGTTAGGTCGAGTTGGGGTCAACCCTAACCCAACTCATGTTAGAGACCCCTCAACCCTAACCCAGCCCAACCCACCATCCAACCCAACTTCCTCAACCCTAACCCAACCCGTCTAACAATGCCCTAACCCAACCCAACCCATGTAACCCAAGCTTCATCGAGTCGGGTCGGGTTGAGTTGGGTTATATTCTTAATGGCCTATATTTTTAACTTTTCTTTCTTACTACCAAAATTCCATGTATAAAGGTATGAGTAAATTTATGTATCTACCTTAACAAAGTAATAAAAAAGAAGGTAGACACATGGTTATATGGTTATTATTTGAGAACATCTTTGTTCATATTTTAAATTATATTTGTATTCAATGATATAAAATTAAATGAAGTATATTCTAATTATCTACGTTATCATTTATATATATTAACATTGGGTTCGGGTTTGGTCGGATTGGCCGAACCACAACCCAACCTAGCCCATGTAAGGTTGGGTTGAAAGAACTGCCAACCCTAACCCAACCCAACCCTAACTTGATCAGGTTCAACCCAACCTAACCATTAGGTTGACTCGTTCGGGTTCGGGTTGACCCACCCAAAGTTGCAGCCCTAGCCGCCGCATACAAGTCTTCCGACGAGTTCCAATAGGAGTTGGACGAATATGCAAAAAGAATAGGTGCTGAGAGCATAGCCCTCGCCTACCAAATAAGATACGCCAAGGGTCTGGTTGATACTGAAGCAGCCTAGAGCGAACAAGCGACTGTTCTTGAGGAAGGCTCCGAGGAGGATGACGACGTGGCTCGACTGTAGCTATGTTTTCTTCTTTTTGCTCGCCATAGCCTTTTTCTGTAACCGCCTTGTTGTTTGGCCGATGTTCCGGTCAAAAGAACACGATACAACTTCTGAACCCGCTCGTACCCCTTTTACAATTTCCAGCTTTGGTCCTTTTTTCCCTTTGACTTGGTCAAGATGGTTAGTACAATACTTGTCGTAGGTCGGTTACGAATGCGCGGTGCTCGATCTTAAGCTTATAATGTAATGTCATCTCTCTGCTGCTTCCTCCTCTCTCCTTGAAACTAAGCACATGTTTTATAAACATTTCAGTTGTTTTTATCTCTATCAAAAGCTATAGAGTGCCCTTTAATGGGGCAAAAGGTGACAGGGGAAATGGATATAAAAAAATGTGAGAGCCTCAGAGAAGTACTCCTCTTTAAAGTGACTTTTAAGGTGTTCGTTGCTAAATAGTCAAACCATCAGGTTGTCTCTTCACATAAGGGGGAGAGGGGGTTTCAATGTCCTCCAAAAATAATCTACGTCTAATTGACACATTTATTATACCTATGCATATGGAATGTCACCTCTTTACTGCTTTCTCCTCTCTTCTTGAAACTAAACACTGTTTTAATAGTTCTCTTGCTTGTTTTCTTATCTCTACCAAAATCAATAGGATGACCTTTGAGAGGAAAAAAAAGTGATAGAAAAGATGAGAACCTCAAAGAAGTGGTCCTCTACAAAGTGACCTTTAAGGTGTCTGTGAGAAGGGTGGATGCGTGCTTGCGCACAATAGAGAGATCACCTTGATCTCATCAATTAGGAATAAATCACTTTGATTTGTTATCCAATTACGAGCACATCTTAGGTATCTCTTAATTGTACACTTTTTATTTAAATCCTCTTTGATAATGTTTTTTAAAAATTAATTAATTCTCGTAAAAGAGATGACACTTTCGCATGGCACTAGTCCATTGTTTGATCGGTATACTATTATTACGGATGTTACTTATTAACATGAATTAGATAGGTTGCTCAAAATTATGCTTTAACTTTCCTAAAAAATCATGGCTTGATTCTCATATGATTGTCAATATTAAGTCAAATTCTTGTTCTTTGATACATTAACTAATCGCTCTTACTTGATATCCACTACCACGCTTGATTATTGTCATTAATCTATCATCGTCAAATGATTCTTATACTCGAGCATTGTACATTGGATTTATGTGAATTGAATACAATTTAGGTCTTTTAATACACATCTCAACCCTTTTTGACTTCACTAACTTCATTTTAATCATTTTGGACAATGATATTTATTAATCAATTTTTTGCATACACGCTGCTCAATTTAGAGTTTGAATTGTTGTTCATTCTTAATATTCAGGAATATATTATTCATTAAAAGTTTTTGGACAATATATTTCACATTTTGCTAGGCTAAAGTATTGTTTGACATTTTTAAGGGGGACATGAGTTCTTTTGATGTTGAAGATTTTAGATATATGAAATTCGTTACATTAATGGGTACACACTTACTTTTGTGGTGGCTTCAGTGTCTTTTTTTTTTTTTTAAAAGAGAGGAGTTATGCCTATTTCTCTCTACTAAAAGAAGGTTTTGAAAATAGGAGATCTTCGAGAGTGACTGGAACCCATTGTCAAGTCTTTGTATCATGTATCTCTACCATTAATCGACGTAAACCTCACAATCGAGAGGAAAATGAGGCATCAGTATGAATTGGATATGCGATACTCTCACTCAATCCGATTATGAATACGTACTTAATGTAGAAACATACGTATTTCTATATCTTTCCCCCTTCGCATACTATTTGTGTTTAAAACATTCTTAAATCATACCATGATCGCGTGAATTAAATTAGTAGTAAAATTGTTCCATGATCTAAAATCACCTTGATTAACTAGTTCTTGGTCATATGTGGCCAACATTTTCTTTAAAAAAATTAATTTTTTATTTAATTCTTAGGATTTGCGAGATCATGGTACTCGCTACGAACAAAAGTTCTGACTTGTGCGTATAAATAGGTAAACGGACTTTCCCCAAAGTAAAGCAGAGGGCACTCTGGGGCCTGGACTTTTTCCGGTACTCCCCCCCCCCCCCGCGAAGACTTCTGCTCTGAAACCCTGCGGAAAATTTCCCAAATGCCCCTCCACAGTTGAATCGTGCGGCGTTATTAAGGTTCAGGATTCTTTCGGAATTCCAAAAATGCTTCTGCTCAAGACAAAGCCCCGGAAAGACTTTTCCCAGCCTGTCTCTTCAATCAGGAAAATTCCCCAAAAGCCCCTTCTCCTGATAAAGCAGCTGAACTGCCCCCGGCCTCAAAACTTTAGGGACTTGCTGGGAATTCCTCGAATGCCCCTCCGCGAAACAGAGCCGCCTTGCGCATCTCCCGAACCCGTTCCCTTGTCTCGCTTGGTCTCCCTCGCTGTCGCTGCTCCTCCTTCCCCTCCTCCTCTTCTACTTCTCTCTCTCTGTCTCTCTCTCTCTCTACCTGCACGCCCGGCCGCCGCCGTCTCCAACCGCGGCCATCCATGACCATGATGACGCCGCCCCCTCTCGATGTACGTGTAATCCACCGCCTTCTTCCCACCATTTCTGGTTCCCCCTCGGTGCGGTGCCCGCGCCCTCGTCGGTCCGGCCCCCTCGCGCCGGCCGTCTAGGGGTTTGATGGTGCAGTGCGTTCGAGTTCTGCCGCCGCCGACTTGGGCTCGGGGCGAGGTCGGGAATTCCGCTGGATCCGCGTGTTGCTGATTCGTGTCTGTCTTTGTGTTTGTGTGTGCGTGCAGCAGGAGGAGGACGAGACGCTGGTACCGCACTCGGATTTCCCCGCCAGTGGCCCTCAGCCCATGGAAGGTAGGCCACTTCGTCCCGCCCATTACCCTAGCGGTGCACGTGATCCGAGGCGAACTGGGTTCTGGGTTTCCTTTCCTTGCAGTTTTCTGATCGTTTTTGCTAGTTGTTTTATGATAAATTAAAGGTCATTTGTACCACTTTTTCTTACCATTTTGTTGCTTGTTACTTTTAAATGAGAGATCATTTTATGAGTTGTTGTTTGATGAAAAATTAGGTCATTGATTTTATGGTTTGTCTCCCAATGTTCTGAGACGTCTCCGCGTAGCGTTTCCTTGATTGTTTACTTGCTTTATCTCAGTTTCTTTTTCTTGTTTTCTCAATTGCAGTTGTGGCTGCACAGCCAGAGATGGTTAGTGCTGCAGAGAATCAGCAAGTGGAGGATCCTGCGACGTCTAGATTCACATGGACGATTGATAATTTCGCCAGGCTGAACACTAAGAAGCACTACTCGGAGGTTTTCTTTGTTGGTGGATATAAATGGTATGCTGGCTGATTCGACCGCATCCGGGTTGTGTTTGTTCTGGTGACATCATTCTTTCAGCCCGTCTCCTTGATGTTAGGTAACTGAGATGAGGGGCTTTGCTGATTCTAAACCACGGTTTGTGGCAGGCGAATACTGATCTTTCCAAAGGGAAACAATGTAGACCATTTGTCTATGTATCTGGATGTTGCCGACTCAGCAAGTCTGCCCTATGGGTGGAGCAGATACGCTCAGTTCAGTTTGGCTGTGATCAATCAAATCCACCACAAATACACCATAAGGAAAGGTCTGTCTTTCATTGTTTTTCTATTTATAACTTTTTGGTCAAAAGGGATGGGTTAATATGCTTCCAGCGTCAGTGGATGATACTTGGATTCTTTGGAGTACCATATGCTATAACTGCTTTTATTTCATTACATTGTCACCCACTTAGCAGTCTGACATGGGGTGCACGTTTTCCAATGTACTGTATCTGATTGGAGTCATCTGGTGGGGTTATGGTTATCTAATGGACAATATGCCCCCCCTCCCCCCCACGCATTGAGCATTGCGCATAATGTTTCATCCATTCTTGGAACTTGAATAACCAAATCTTAGAAAATTATTGTAGTCATAACTTATATATATCCAGGATTTTTTTCTTGTGTCCATGGAATGGACAATGGCGGTTTTATCATGAACTGATATAGCTGCATGTCCCAGTCCTTTTTTGGTGAGACATTGGATGATTTCTGATTCATAGTAGGATTGGATCCTGATGTATGTTAATTGTGTGAATAGCTCCCTTCTAGAGGAAATCCTCTTCATTTTAATGGTGACTTCCCTGGAGGTAGCATAAGTACTTGATAGTTTCAGTGATGAAGAAATGGCTCTAAACTTGTGACATCTGTCAGACACACAGCACCAATTTAATGCTCGGGAGAGTGATTGGGGCTTCACATCATTCATGCCACTAAGTGAAATCTATGATCCAAGTAGAGGATATATCGTCAATGATACATTATTAATTGAAGCTGAAGTTGCAGTCCGTAGGGTGGTTGACTACTGGGCATATGATTCGAAGAAGGAAACAGGTTATGTTGGTCTTAAGAATCAAGGTGCTACCTGTTACATGAACTCCCTTCTTCAAACTTTGTACCATATTCCATACTTTAGAAAGGTTTGGACATCCTTCAGATCCTATTTTCCTTTTGCATCTTCCTGAAAGGCGGTCCACCAGCAAGTATTAATTTGAAAGTTATTGTCAAATTGTATGTTCAGGCTGTGTACCATATGCCCACAACTGAGAATGACTTGCCGTCCGGAAGTATTCCTCTAGCTCTGCAGTCTCTGTTCTACAAGCTTCAGTACAGTGACAATAGTGTTGCCACAAAAGAGCTAACGAAATCTTTTGGATGGGACACATATGATTCATTCATGCAACATGATGTCCAAGAGCTTAACAGGGTTCTTTGTGAGAAGTTGGAAGATAAAATGAAGGTTCATGTTTGTGCTTGCAATATTCCAAAATGTCCCTCTACTTCAAAATACATATGATAATTCCATTTGCAACTTTCTCCTCAGGGAACGGTCGTTGAAGGCACTATTCAGCACTTATTTGAAGGACATCACATGAATTACATTGAGTGCATCAATGTGGACTACAAATCTACCAGAAAAGAGTCATTTTATGGTGCTCATTTTAAGATTGTAATAGGCTTTTTTTAGGTTTATCAATATTTGTGTCTTGATGAGTCCATTCTCTCACTCTTTTCCAGACCTTCAGCTGGATGTCAAAGGTTGTCGGGATGTATATACTTCTTTTGACAGATATGTTGAAGTTGAACGCCTCGAAGGAGATAACAAGTATCATGCAGAACAATATGGCTTACAGGTTGGTTGCTCTCGGCCAATGCAAGTATGCAACATTCATTGCATTATGGTTATACAAATGAAAATGCATAAATTTCATCAATTGAGTTGAAAGGTCGGAAGCTAGGGATCCAATGGTCCATGCTTAGTGCTGACGTGCTTGAAATGTCATAGCAATGAGGTATATCTAGTGACAGAGCAAGAAAAGTATGGAAGCTGGGCAAAATAGTTAATAAAAAATATTTATTCATTTTTTATGCAAATTAGTGTAGGAAGCCAAATGTAGTGAAAACTAATGTTCCTTCTGAAGCTACTAAACTGTGCCAAAAAATGTATGTGCTTAATTGTTAATGCTTAAAAATTTGTATGGTCATTGCACATAATTAATAATACAAATTCTTTTCAAAGACTATAATGTCAAAATAATTGAAAATTGGTATTGATTTCAAATAGGATTTTCTTATATCTACCTTTGGTATGGTGGGATGTCATTCTCTGCAATGTTTAACTTTTGAACGAAGACCTTTTCTAAGTTCTAAGTTAGACTTAATTAAGACAAGATTTTAAAGAAGAAAATAATTTAAAAATAATAGTACAAATAGAAGAGTAAATAATGTAAGTTGGAATTATTTGGAATTTGGAAACAAGACTGCCTTTCTGCATGATTTTGTACCAACCATAGTAAGTCATGCCCATTGCTGGTGTATAAGGTGCTGCCATGTAAGCCTTGTCATGCAGTACCGATGCTGTATCAGATGCTGCCATCGTAAGCCTCATCATGCAGTGCCAAGTACTACAATGCAGAACTTCTCATTCTTGGGGACCAGTGCCGTTTTGCTGGGTGCTGCTGAATCGAGACTGTGAAGGCATGTTGAGTGCTACTGTGCCAAGTGCTGCGTGTTGAGTTTTCTATTCTTAGTGATGGTGGCATTGTGCTGAGTTACGAAGAGAGAAGTGAAGGGATGTAGCCTCATAAGGAAAGGGTGGTGCGCACAGCTTGTTACTAGCACAAAAGGGTTGGAGAAAGAGATGAGAGAGATAGGGCATTCAGAGGGAACGAGAGATTGATAGAGGGAGAAATGGAGAAACCAGAAAAGCATAGAGAGGGTGAGGCATTCATAGTTGTCTTGAAAAATGATCATTGCAGCATTGAAAAGCAAAGAAAGATGGGTTTGTGAACCTTGGGATGGATTTCCTTTTACAGTGGGGTCGCATTACTCAAATTTTGCTGAATGAGCAGGGGAAAATTGTAAAAGAGAAGCGGGGAAGACATGGGAAGGGAGGGAGCAAAATAATTTTCAATTAGTAACAGAGGGCAATTGTCCTCCACTCTTCCGGTCAGCCTCTTCTTAGGGCTGCAAATGGCGTGGACTGGTGGAGCGGATTGGGGTCTAGCCTCATCCACATGTGAACCATTGCAGATCAACAGTCAAAATTTCAATCCAAATACTGTTGCGGATGGGGTCAGGTTATATGTACATATGTATGGAGGAACGCCATAACCCAAATGCAACCCACTTTTGCACAGATTGGAACAGGTGCAGTTTGGAGTTGATTCTACCGTGGGTCATAGGCAATCGAAACATTAATATTTTGAATAGAGATCCCTATCCATAGTTCAACAAAAGATGCCCAATAATGTATAGATATTGGGCAGCCATAAAGTGTAAGGACTAAAATTTTAACTAACCCACATAATGAACTGCTTTTCAGGGAAGTAAACCTCGCACATGTCTTGCTGCCACGCATTTTTATATCATTGGAGTGGTTTCATCCTTAAAATTTCTGTTGATGACCGGAATATGGAGGTTAAATTTACTAATCCTATATAGTGAAAGAGGAACCTCTTCTCTTCACAAGCTGATTGTATTACCTCTATTTATTTTCAATAAAATCAGTAGTTCGATCCACATTCTGTCTCTCTCTCTCTCTCTCTCGTTTCATTCTGCCCTGATCCAATCCATAGTGACACGACCACAGTGGATTTTGTTTGGGAATATCCATAACCCTACTCACAAAATGCGGGTGAAGTCTTTTAACCCAAACATTAATTCAATCCATAAATTTGTGCATTGGATTGGATCTTGCAGATCAGGGGTGGATTGGGTTGTGGATTAATCCAATACACTTGCAGCGCTACCCTCAGTATATCCCTAAGGTTGCAAAGTGAACATTAGTAAGGCCACAAAAAAGCAGCCTCTGAACTACTTTTTGTATAATGGTAGAAACTGACTGCAATTATTGACTTATTTTTCTCATGTGTAAATAGTTTATTGTTGCAGGATGCAAAGAAAGGTGTGTTGTTCATTGACTTTCCTCCTGTCCTGCAACTTCAGCTTAAACGGTTTGAGTATGATTTCATGCGTGATACAATGGTAAAGGTTGGTATCTAAAAGGTTCAACAATATACAATACTGCTTTTTGTTACAGTCATAGTTGTTTATTTTGTGGGGGTGCACTTTGCATTTGGCATGCCTATTTTTTAAATGCTGTTATAATCAAGCAACAATAGGATCCTCAGAAGAGCAGCTAACTGCCTTGATCATGTATTTTTGTTTATTTTTTACTAAAGTTAGGGAATGGGCGAGAGTTTTTTGTTATATTTATAATTGTAATTCATCCCTTTATGGTGAGTGAATGAACCAAGTGGTTACAGAAAGTTGAAGAAGACTTTTGACCATAGTTGTCAATCCCGTCTTGGTCCTTGTCTCGTTTTTCTACTAGACGAGATATTTCGTGTCCCGGACAATTCCGGTGACCCGTCCCGGATTTTTTTCATACGTATGCCAACAAATATAATACATACGTATACAATAAATAATCTGAAAATAAACATATAAACGTATAAATAATACAAAATTAATACAATAGAAGTATTGAGGATAGATTTATGGGTTTATAAATGAGTATATTCATCAAATGAACCTCGGAAAATAAGTTTATAAGGAGCTTAAGTACTTAGAAAAATCTCATGTAAAAATACAAGTTCTGGTTAGGAAAGGCCGAGATAGGCCGGGACAAGTTGGGATGGGACGGGACATACCTGGACACATACTGGGACAGACCAGAAATTGTCCTGTCTCATTTTCTTACTGGGACGGGATGTCCCGACTGGGACAGGTCGGGACGGGTCAGGATTGACTACTATGCTTTCGACAAGAGTGGCCCATGAGAGTGCTAGGGGGGAGATAGGGGACAACGGCCTCAGGCCCTTGCTCCAGTGCCTTCCTAGCGACCGACACCAACCTTGAGCCCCTAGGAAGGTCCTCTCTTCCTAGACGCTGGTGCTGATCTTGTGGTGGACTTAGCTACCTGACGAGAAGTTGCTCCCCTATGAGGAGGAGGTCTTTTGCCGAGGTGGTCAAGGGTTGGAGCAGTCATCAGCTGAGTGGATGGGGGCGCTCCGAGAACCATATGGGAGGAGGGTTGCTCACTATGAGGATCCCAGACTCAGAGGTTTTGATGGAGGACTGCGAGGCGCTAGGGCGATGCTGTAAGTGGGTCCTGGTAGACAGTGTTGGGTCCATAGGAGGGTTCCTGGTAGACAGCGTTGGGTCCATAGGAGGGGTTAAGCTCTTATTGTAGACCAAATGGCGAGGAGAAGTTTGGGAGGTGAGGATGGTCTTGCAGGCTCTTTCCCTGATCATTTGCGCTTCCAGGGAAAGGGCACTAGAGGTGGTGGCGGGGGTTTCTTAGTAGGGGAGTCCCTTATTCTCAGGACTACTCGGTGGGAAGTCTTATCGGGGACGTACCCCAATCCTAGGATGGTGTCGATTGTGGTGTGCTTAGTTAGAGTCCCCCTAGTGTTAATGGTTGAAGACAGGTTAAGGGAGTTCACTGATCTCGTGGAGCTCCTGCTGTGGATCCTTAGCTCCAGGCCGATTCTCCAGGTGGGTGCCAGGGTGATGGTGGCTTTGGTTCAAGACATCCCGGACATCTTGGAGGTGTTCCTCGGCAAGTTCCACTTGGTGATCCAAGTGGCCGTAGGTGAGATTCTAGGCGGCAGCGCGGTGGATCAATGGTTAGGGTGTCGGGGAGAAGCCCATCTGGAGGTAGGGGACGACAAGGTGGGACCTAGACCTAGGAATTTGAAATTCCAAAGGCCCGCCATGATTCCAGAGTAGGGCTATTGGGTTGGATTGGCTCCCTGTATTGAAGCAATGGGCATTACGGATTGGGGTAAGTCATCGGGCCAACCCGAAGACTTACTCGATAATACTTCGAAGACGATACCCGGTCCGGGCTGTCTTCATCACCCGATAAGCTCTAGCAGCCCCTGTTCCAAGACCATGGAGCAGGCTGATCTGCTCTGTGGAGGAGGAGCCTCCCCACGTTCTATCAGATCACCATGTAGGGCCCCCCAGCTCGTACACCCAAGCTCGAGTAGACCCTGTAATCTAGACGTCGCAAGGACCCAGTCCCTTATGATGTCTCTGGAGGAGCTTCGCCTGCAGTCTTCGGTGCTACCGTTGTTGTTGGAGCCCCTACGGCGGGGTAATCCACCTAAGGACATGAATCTTTGTGTGCAGGAGGTGCGGAAGGAAGGTTTGAAGACAACATCGATGGAGAAGTTGACAGCCTGTCCGGAATGCCCCTCTCCAGGGGATTGCGGAAGCCACTTGGGAGGATGTAATGATGTGGATGTTGGAGGGAGGCCCTCAGATACTCTGGTTGACCAATCTTAGTGTGCCTTGGAGTCTACAGCTGAAGGGTTGGCTCTCAAGGTTGTCCCTTGCACTGGAGTGGATGCTCAAAGGGTGGAGGAGTAGGGTGGAGAAGAGGGAGAGGAAGGTACTAGAGGCAACAAGGAGGTTGTTAAGGAGCTTCTAGCGAGGGTACAAAAAATGGCTGAGGAGCAAGTCCAGGATGTGGCTGAGAAGGTGGGGGTGTCTTTTGAGGGGGTTGATAAGGATATCCGGGGAGCTTATCATAAAATCCTGAATGGGTGGCAGCTTAGTTTAGCAAGGAATGCCAGGGGGAAGAAAGGGGGGAAGGAAGAGAAAAAGGAGGGAGGGGGTGGGGGTAATGGGGAGGAGGAAAGGGGCTGCAACATTCTTTCCCAGTGAAGCTAGTTACTTGGAATATTAGGGGGGTCGGTGGCAGGGAGAAGAAGCTGGCTATTAGGGAGTTGGTGCGGATCCACAAGGTTGATGTTCTTTGTGTGCATGAATCTAAATGTGAGAATGGTGGGGAGGATGTCATGGAGGAGATTGGGGGTCTCAGACTCTCTAAAGGGCATGGCTGCACTGGCTGTGGGAAAGGGGGGGAATGCTGCTGCTTTGGAACATCTATGTGGTGGAGGAGATTGTGGAGTCCAGGGTGATTGGGAGGAACTTCATTTATGTTACTTTCTGCTCAGTTGAGGATGGTTTTACTTGGGATTTCTGTGGAGTGTATGGTCCCCGGGGTAGAGATGAGAAGGGAGCTCCATGGGGGGAGTTGCTAACTCTTCATCAGGCATCAATGAAGCCGTGGTGTGTTGCAGGTGATTTTAATGCTACTGTGTCTGTTCATGAAAGGTCTGAGCAGGGCTCTCACATTGGTGCTATGAAAGACTTTCAGGAGTTCATTGTTGAAGCTGCATTGATTGATATCCCCACTCCAAATGCATGGTATACCTGGTCTAATTTCAGAGATGTTCCAGCTTGCTCCAAGTTGGATAGGTTCCTGGTCTCGGTGGATTGCGATGATCACTATCCTTAGTAAGGAGGAGAATTACTGGAAGCAGAGGTCTCGTGAGAGGTGGATTAAAGAAGGGGACATGAACACTAAATACTTCCAAAAGGTTGCTTCTGGTAGACGCAGGACAAATTGTATTACTTCCTTGAGGGATGAGCAACAGGTGTATTCCCAGCCGGAGGAGGTGTGTAGACATGTACATGACTTCTATGCCGGACTTTTTTCAGATGAAGACTCTTGGAGGCCTTCTATTATGGCCTGCTCCCACAGATCTCGGATGAGGAGAGGCTTGCGTTGTCTGCTCCTTCTACTGAAGATGAGATTAAAGCTGCTGGGTTTTCACTTGGTAGGGACAAAGCTCCAGGGCTTGATGGATTTCCAATGATGTTCTACCAACATTGCTGGAATATGGTCAAGGACTCGATTTGTCATGCAGTGAAGGAATTTCATGAAGGGAAGGCTCGTTTGTACGGTTTCAACAAGACCTATATTGTTCTCATTCCTAAGAAGCAAGGGACTGATTCCTCGGGTGATTTTAGATCTATAAGCCTCTTGAACAGAGTCTATAAAATCATTTCCAAGCTGCTGACTTTGAGGCTTGAAAAGGTGGTGGATAGCATCATCTCCCGGAATCAGGGGGCCTTTATAAAGGGGAGACAGATCCATGAAAATTTTCTGGTAGCTCATGAGTGAGTCCATGCCTTGAAACACCAAAGGAAGAAAAGATTGGTCTTGGAGTTGAACTTTGAAAAGACCTGTGATGGAATCAGCTGGACTTATCTGCTTCAGATTTTACTTAAGATGCATTTTGGGGACCAATGGGTTGGTTGGATCAGAGCATGCATCTCTTCTACCGGGTCTGTTGTACTTGTGAATGGGTGTTCAACTCCATTTTACCAGAGTCGCAGAGGACTCAGGCAGGGAGATCCACTCTCCCCTTTGTTATTTGTGTTGGTCCCCCATGTTCTCAGCAGAATGTGGGAGCAGGCAGTGGCAGCCTCTTTGATTTCTGGAGTTAGAGTCTCTCCTTCGGGCTCTATTGTTAGTCATCTGCAGGATGCTGATGACAACATTTTATTCTTCTCAGAGGGGGAAGACCAGCTTTTTGCAAGGTGGATTCTTGAATGGTTGGATGAGGTCACAGGGCTGAGAGTGAGCTTCCATAAGAGCCTTCTCATTGGGGTGAACATGGAGGAGTATGCTCTTCAGAGGGCAGCTCTTATTATGGGATGCCAGGTGGGCAAGTTCCCTATGAGCGGCATGCCTTTGTCTACAGGAAAGCTGAAGATGAGAGACTGGCAGGCTGTGATTCAAAGATTTGAAAATAGGTTAGCCAATGGAAGGGGAGACTACTTTCTTATGGGGGTAGATTGGTTCTGTGTAATTTTGTCCGAGACAGCCTTCCCATCTACTTCATGTCTATCTTTTGGATGCCAAAGGGGGTTATAAGGAGTCTTGAATCCATCATAAGTAGATTTTTCTGGAGTGGAAGTGGGGAGTTCAGGAGGCACCCATGGTATATCCTGGGGTAGAATCTGTAGAAGTAGGGAGAATGGAGGCCTTGGGGTTAAGAGCTTGGAAGATATCTTAGCTCTCCTCACCAAGTGGCTCTGGAAGTTGGATTCGGGGAACACTTTTATGTGGGCAGATATTATTAGACAGCTGTACTACCCTAACTCAAGGTCTTGGGATGTGTGGCCTACTGCAGATCACTCTCTCTCTCTCTCTCCGGTGTGGAGGGGCATTCTTTTAGGGTTGGATGTCTTGCAAGCTGGCACACAGATCATGTTGGGGGATGGCAACATATGCAGATTCTGGGTGGATAGATGGTGTGAAGAGATCCCTCTCTGTGACAGATTCCCACGTCTCTTTCGTCTTGCGATGCCGCCATTGGTATCAGTTGTCCAGTGTTTTGAGATAGGGCAGTCCAGTGGCACGTGGGTTCCTACCTTCAGGAGGCAGCTCAGAGATGAAAAGATTGAAGATCTGTGCCTTCTTCTGGAGTCCCTTCAGGAGGTTATGCCATGTCATGAATGCTGTGATGGTTGGTCATGAAGGTGGGAGGCCAAAGGGTCATTTACTGTTAAGGCTGCTTACAAGGTGATAGCTGATGGCTGATCGAGATTCCCTTCCTCTCTCAGGTGTGGAGCCCCCCCTCCTCTTAGATGCAAGGTATTGATGTGGAGACTCTCCAATAGAAGGCTGCCAATGAGGGACTGGCTAGGGAAATTCATTCAGGGGATGGATACTTGCTGCCCACTCTGTGCTGTCCAGATGGAGTCTTTGGAGCACCTTTTTGTGGAGTGCTCGTTTGCGCAGGAGCTGTGGCAGTTGGTGCAGCGCAAAGTTGGGAGGACTGTCAACATGGGCGCCTCGATTGAGACTTTGCTTACCTCCTGGGGTAACCAAAGTTTTGTCAAGGGGGATGCTCGCATTTGGTGGCTGATTCTCCATGCTACAGTTTGGGAGATTTGGTTTGAGAGGAATTCCAGAATCTTCTGTGCCCAAGCATTTTTGTTAGGGTAAAAGAGTTGGCTGTCATTTTTTGTAAAGAGGCCCTTGATTGTTCTTTTGGTTTTGCCTTTTTGAGGGAGGGTTGAGCCTACACCTTTTGGGTGTTTTCTTTTGTATTGGGGCTCTATACTTGTAAATTCTCTTTTTTATTTAATACAATTGTAGTACCGTCCACTTTCAAAATAAAATAAAATAAATCATCCCTTTCTGGTTTTCCGGAGGGGGTTGAAGGGGTTCACCATCTTGGTGCTTTTGTAGGAAGACTCTTGCTCTTTGTATCTTCCTTTTTTGTAATTCCCTTGTTTTCTTTATCATGTACGTGGTACCATCCACTTAAAAAAATGTGGTGATTAAATACCGGTGCCTACCTTGCACAAATAATTGTGACTAGCTTCACATCATTATAAGCTGTATAAGTTTCTCTGTTAAATCCTGGTCACTTTATGTTTTCTTTTTCAATTTGATAACCTGTCTTGATTGCTGACAAACTTGTGATGGTTCTGTTGCCTTGTATTTAATCTCCTTTTGCATCTTGCTTTTTTGGCTCTAGTTTGATGAGTTCAATTTCTATGGAAATCCTGTTATCTTAGATGATGCTTTACTGTTTATGATAGCATTGTGTATCAGTGGTCTTTTCAGCCTTTATTTCTTAATCCACTTCCTGGCGATCCTTCTACAAGGTCAATCATTTTGCTTAAACTTATCTTTCGTTCTTACTTTCAGATAAATGATCGTTATGAATTCCCTTTGCAACTAGACCTTGACAGGGACAATGGCAAGTATTTGTCCCCAGAGGCAGACAGAAGTGTCCGCAATCTTTATACGCTTCATAGGTAAATTTACATTAGTAATCTGTTCATTGGCCTTTCATTATTTCTGTAGCCTATGCAAATATTGCTTGATACTATGTCCTAGAGAGCTGTGTTAATGTGGGGTCTTTATTAGTCAACATGTAAAAACAAAAGGACAAGATGCCATGTCAAGGGTGAATGATATGACATTATCTTCAACATTTAATATCTGATGTAACATTGTCCTTTAACTTATTATCCATTTTATCAATTAATTCTTACTACTGTTGGCTAGCTCATGCAGTCATGTTAGTCTCGGTTTTCAAAGAATGTCGTTCTCTTTTTCCCTTTTTTTTGGCATGCATATTACATTTATGTGCTGAGGCATGTTTTGAGCAGTAAGAGCAGTTTATACCAGGGGCCTAAAGAATGATGTTATTTTTGCCTTCTATTTTCTTCAGCGTCCTTGTCCATAGTGGTGGTGTGCATGGAGGCCATTACTATGCTTTCATTCGACCAACACTCACTGACCAGTGGTATGTCCATTAAACTATATCTTGTCAATGTCAAGGAAACTTCCTTTCTCCCTTGTAAAACCTGTTCTCCGGAAGCTAGGTGTGAGCATTATCTAATTTTTTTCACTAAGTTGTTCTCTAGATGTAGACATTTAAGCATTGATAAGAAACATCAATAGTCAGTGTACACATCCATTCAGTTTCGTTGTTCATAAGGTTATACTGAGCATGAAATTCCTTTCAGGTATAAATTTGATGATGAACGAGTTACAAAAGAAGACACAAAAAGGGCACTGGAGGAGCAGTATGGTGGTGAGGAAGAGGTATATTTTAGCAGAACACATTTGAGAATTCTTGTTGATATATTGTCTTTACAAAATAATTGTGTTTACTTGTTAGTTCTTTTACGCCTAACAGTTGCCTCAGACAAATCCTGGGTTTAATAACACCCCTTTCAAATTTACAAAATATTCGAATGCATATATGCTTGTGTATATTCGTGAGAGTGACAAGGAAAAGATCATCTGCAATGTGGATGAGAAAGACATAGCTGAACATCTCAGGGTAAGGAATCATAAATTTATCTTTATATGATTATCTTTCAAATGAGTGCTCCTGGTAAAGTCCAAACTCTGTTTCCAGGTGAGGTTGAAGAAAGAACAAGAGGAAAAAGAGCACAAGAAGAAAGAGAAAGCTGAAGCTCATCTTTACACCATTATAAAGGTCCTTTTCTCACTCAGAAATTAGGATTTCAAGCTTCATTGACATTACCAGCTTTCTCCCCTTTCTAGTGAACCATGAATGATTCTATTGTTCGATGCATTCAGGTTGCTCGAAATGAGGATTTGGCGGAGCAAATAGGAAGGGATATATATTTTGACCTAGTAGATCATGACAAAGTCCAGAGTTTTCGTATTCAGAAGCAGATGCCTTTTAATCTTTTCAAGGTATTTTACTGATTTCTTTAGCATACATTTTTGTAACATTGTGCATTTTGTAGTTTAAGATGCCCATGGCTTGAGGAAGATCTTCTAGCCAATCAATATTTTTTGTTAATTTCTTCTTTCAAGAATGTAAAAAACAGTTTCCTGGGAATGCTAGCTTAAGTTCGCCTAACTTTTTATTTTTATTTTTTTGAGAGTGTGGGATTGCATCTACTTATAATAAAAGTGAGATATTTTGCCTAATCTTTTGACTATGATTTTCTAAAATTCTGCAGTGAACAAGCATTAATTCTTGGCTAACACCCCTTATATGTGCATTAAATGGAAATGCCTTTTTAGCATCCTCATTAGATATTATGTCAGGGGGAGATGTTATTGTATAAAGTTATATGTACATTCATACACACATACAGACATATATGCGTGCCTTTTATTTATGCAATTACATCTCATTTGGGCTGTTTGAAAGGGTGACTAACTTTTATTTCAGTTTACATTATTGCCCTTTCTCTCTTTACTTGGAGAAGATAAAATCTGTCTTTAAAGGGGTCCATGCTGGTCCATGTTCCTTTTACACAATCCATTATATATACAGGTTTATATTTGTGGCGGCATGTATGTTTCAACAAAAACTTACTAGCATTATTACACATTCATTTTAATCATCCAGCTAACTGACTAGGATATTTATCTATCTATTTTCCAATAGCTGGTATTTTGTTACTCGTCTTTTTGTTCAGGTAGATTGTTTATTATGTAAGATGATATATTGATCTATCAACTTTGTTTCTTTAACAGGAAGAGGTGGCCAAGGAGTTTGGCATCCCAGTACCGTTCCAGCGTTTTTGGCTATGGGCTAGGCGTCAGAACCATACATACCGTCCAAATAGGCCTTTAACTCCACAAGAAGAAGCACAATCTGTACTTGCTTCCTGTGCACAATTCGTGATTGATGTATGCATGGTTTGCAATTATAGTTTGTAACCCTTGCATTTGCAGGTTGGGCAGTTGAGGGAAGTATCAAATAAAGCTCATAATGCTGAACTTAAACTGTTTCTGGAAATGGAGCTTGGACCGGTAACAGTTCCTTTACTGTTTTGACACACTTCAGGACATGATTCAATTGCTAAATGGCTTTTCCAAGATTTGTCTTTTTTCTTATTTTGCATATCAATGCTTGTTTTTCAATGATTAGGATTTGCGCCCTCTTTCACCACCTGACAAGACTAAAGAAGATATACTGCTGTTTTTTAAGCTTTATGACCCCGAGAAAGAAGAACTTAGGTATTCGCTGTCATCTTGGTTGCCAATATTACTTATAGTAGATTCTGCATTAGTTTTGACATATTTCTTTTCTTGTACCTTAGGTATGTGGGGAGACTTTTTGTGAAGTCTATGGGAAAACCAATTGAAATTCTGAAAAAACTCAATGAAATGGCTAGGTTTGATCCAAGTGAAGAGATTGAACTTTATGAGGTCTGGATTGTACAAAAATTCACCTGCAATTGTTTTATTTTTTTTTTTTTTTTGGGGGGGGGTCAAAGTTTGGTTTATATTCAACAACTGGCCCCTGAATTTGTGTTGCCAAGTTATGTGACTAGAATGCTAATTGTGATTCCAACTTGATTTCTAGGAAATAAAGTTTGAACCAAGTGTGATGTGTGAACACATCGACAAGAAACTCACGTTTCGGGCTAGCCAGGTATCAAGCTGCATTTGTCCTAAATACTTCCTGTATGTCCATCTTTTTGGACTTTTTTTGGTGTCATCTTGTGTTTTATACTAACATCTATTTTAAGTTTTGGTCTTCTCAATGATATTAGAAACTTTTTAGTCACACAAAAAACGAATACTTTCTATATCTTTTTTGGGTGCAGCTAGAAGATGGTGACATCATATGTTATCAGAAATCTCCTCCGCTTGAGAGTGATGAAATATGCCGCTATCCAGATATACCCTCCTTTTTGGAATATGTGCATAATCGGCAGGTGTTACTCTCTGATCATTTTGAAAGCTTATAGGGAAACTTCTGGTTTGACTAGATCTTATTTGCTTCTGCACTACAAGGTTCTTGATGTGGTTTTTTTTCTTTTTGCATTGATCTTGTTCAACGTGATACTTGGTGCTTTCCTGTTTGAGATTGTTTTTCATATCTTTGTTATTTATGTTCATTCCATTTTTTTCCCAGTTTGAGTGATGACTCAGTTTTCCTAAAAGTGGTCACGACCACATTTCATAAACATGTTGTCTACTCTCTTCAATAGAGAAAAAGACAAGGTTGTCACACTGTTGTTATTCAAATGGCATTTTCACACAACTTATGAATAATAAATGTAATGGGTAGTTCACGTATTGTGGGTTTTGGATATTTTAATTTAATCACTGAGGAATCAATCAAGTGAAGTAAGGGAACTGTAGCGGTCCCAGTTATAGACCTCCGGCAGGTGCACAATTCTAAAACAAAGTAATAAGAAGCATGAAAATAAATATACAAGAAGGATGTCATGTCCATTATACAACAGAAAGGTATAACAAATAAAACACATATCTCAAGAATTTAAATAAATTGGTCATACTTGAAGTTTTCAAGACTTTGTTCTTTTTGTCTCGTATTCTTGAAAAACATCATTTCATCTTTTATGAGAACTCGTTAATCGAGATCTCAGTAGAGATCATTTACATCCCTACTGTTATCTCGCATACACCACCTTGTTTTCTCATTCTTCCATATGTATGTTTTTACTTATCTTTTTAGGATGCAACATAATATGTAATTTTCTCATGTCTAACTGAAACAAGTGGCGGATGAAACATGAATAACAATCATAATTTGAAGTCATAATCTAACATTGATCAGGTTTCATGTTTTTCTTTTCTTTTTCTTTTATCTCTTAGTAGTGGTAAACTATATTTTAGTAGTAGCTATAATAAATGTTTAAAATATAGAAACTATTCTTTACAAGCTATCATCCTCAGGTGTCAAGAATGAGCCTTTTCTTTTCCTCTTTCTTTCTTTAAATGTCAGTAACTTATAGTCGGACTTCACACCGACATTGACTCACCCTTCAACCCGCATTGACGGAGATAATCATTAACTAATAGTCGTAATGGTGAATAGGCCATCCCCTGATGTACCAATCACCCTACAACCTATCCACCCCAGTAAGTCTCTAGAAACCTGTCGGAGAGGTTGGAAAGGGTTAAGCTAAGTTTGCAGTGTATTCCCTCATTCCTACTACAACGTCTATGCATAGCCTATGAGTGCACTCAAGTAGGAATTCCGCCTTCTGCCCGTCGAGGTCCTGAACTTAAATTCTAGAATTATAACCAAATAAGGGATGCTCTGTGCCTCGGCACCACATATTGTTAGGGAGCTTTACGTACGTCCCATTATTCCTAGAGGACGTGCCGTCATCCCGCTAGCAATGATGTCACTTTTTTTCTTATAACAAGAAAGACAAATCTTTATAGGAAAACATCAGTCGTATATTTCATAACCGTTCATCATCATTATAGAAGGCTTCCATGCCTTATTTTATTTTCATCATGAAGGCTTCCTTGCCTTCATCTAATTCCTTTCTTTCATTTTATGAATTTCAAAGTCTTTATCCCTCTTCATAGGGTCATCATAACCATAAAGACTTCTTTGTTTCTTTAAATTATATAATAAACATATATGATACAAATATATTTGGAGTTTGAGGCTCCATATCTTTATTTCTTTCATAACTCATATGAATTTAGATGGACTTGGTCCATCATTTCACATTCTTTTTTTCATAATGGGGAATTTTCATAGAGGTTTCATATTTAAACATGCAAACGACTTTTTGTGATGGGAAGTCTCCAATTTAGAATTGTCCCTTAACTATGTTCATAGAGGTTTCTTTATAGGATCGTAGGTTCTCATAGCATACAACAACTACAACATATTTTTACTATTAAAACATCACAAAATCCAGAATGAAACCTTAATGAAAATATGCTTCTAATGATATGCTGAATAAATCACTTTCATGCTTTATAAAGCCCCCTTATGGTTGCCCTTAATTCAGAAAATAACCAAACACCATTTCCCCTTATATCTACATGTTTCTACATTTCAAATTCCCACAAGAAATCCAAAAGTAAGGGAAATGACAAGTAGATGTATCACTCTATTTCTTAATAGTGGAAACCCGAGCCAAGAGAAGCTCCCTTGCCCATTTGTAGATGAGAAACGTCGCTGTAGCCCCAAAGTTGATGAAGAATCTTCCACTGCAGTCCTCTTTTCTTATTGTATCTTCTCTCTAAGAGTTCTTCAAGAACTCTTACTCTTCTCAACCTTCTCTCTCTAACTTTCAAATTTTCCTTCTTCTATCTTCAAATCCCACTCTATCTTCATTCTTGTTGTCTATCCTTCTTTCGCTCTCTAACCAGTCATCTTTCTCTCTTTAACCAGCCCTCTCTCTAGTTCTCTCACAATCTCTTTTTCTCTCTTTTTATTCTACTCCCTACTCCCTCCTCTCCACTTTTTTCTTCTACCTCACCATGAATCTCCCTCTCTATCTCCCTCTTTTCCTCTTCCTCTCATAGTTTTCTCTTTCTTTCTCTCTAACGGACCTCCCTCTCTCTCTAGCCTCATTTCTCTCTCCATCGCAGGTCCTCTCTTTCTCTCTCCCTGCCCCTTTCTCCTTCTCTATTGCTGGATAAGACTAGCCAACAACCACTTCCCCATCTTATATAGAAGGGGAGAGGAGGTAGGAAGCTTCTAAATGGGAAGAGGTGGATTGAGGAGGTGGAGGGGCTGTGCAGTTTAGGACTGTGGGCCTTCTAGAAGGCCATTAACAAGGCTCAATATAGGTCTATTATGGCCCATTAAAAGCCCAACACATAGCCCAATAAGGGCCTAGTGTTTTCAGCCCATTTTGGGTCCAATAATAGTCCAAAACTGTGGCCCATTAAACTCGTTGATTCTTGGCCTATCAGCAGCCCAATAAGAGCCCACTAAAAGCTCATTAAGGAACCATTAAAAATCCAATATCTCAGGCCCAATTCAGTCCATTAACAGCCCACTACATGCACTTAAACACAGCCCAAACCTAATCTTTTTAGGGCCCATTTTGGTTTAGTTCAAAAGTCCATTTACTTGCTTAGAGTCTCATACTTTATGGATCATTAATCCACCAATTGTTCATATGTCCTTATTAATTTTTTTGTTGGTTCTTACAGGAACTCACCTCTCTATAAAAACCCCATGTGTCTATACATGATCTCTACATAAGGACTCTATAATCTTCAAACTTGATTTTGAAAAGGCTTTTGACAGGGTTGATTGGCCCTACTTTTTAAGGTTAAGTTTGATGGGTTTTAATGATAAGTGGATCAACTAGGTCAAATTTTGCATCTCCATTGCTAGATTTTCCATCATGATTAATTTTGATCCTTGTGGCTTCTTCAGTAGCTTCAGAGGTTTCAGACAAGGGTGACCCCCTTTCACCGTTACTCTTCATCATTGTTGGGCAAGTCTTCAACACCATTTGGAAAAAGGCTATTGGGCTGGTTAAAGGAGTACCTATGGGAAGGAAATACTATTCTCATGTCCCATCTCCAATTTCCTGATGACACTTTGGCTTCTTCACCTTTGTATATCAACAACATTAAACATATCAAAATTCTACTCAAAATCGTTGAGGACATCTCGGGGTTCAAAATTAATTTCAACCAAAATGAATTGGCAGGCCATTATATTTGGGACAATGTCAGATCTTTGGAACATATTCTTCATTATCAATGGGGTTCCTTTCCTATGAAATGCCTAGATCTTCCTTTTTCTAATGGATCTCTCAAACTCTCAGATTGGAGTATCATGCTCAAGAGATTTGACAACAGACTTGCAGGTTGGAAATCCAAGCTCCTATCTGATGGCGGAAGTTGGATTCTGTCCAAATCAGTTGTGTCTTCTTCAGCTGCTTATTACCTTTCAATGTTAAAATTGCCTAAGGCTGTTGAAAAGAAAATTGAAGGTGTGAGGCGTACCTTCTTTTGGAAAGGCAGACATCCTGATCAGAGATTTTATATCCCAATAAGTTGGCAAAGGGTTTGTAGACCTTTGAGTAGGGTTCAGCCCAATTGCCTCTACTAATGCTGCTCCTTTTTCCAAATGGCTGTGGTTTCTTGGTGATGGGATACCTTCACTTTGGAAGTTGTTTGGAACCTGACCTAGACACATCTCTCCTCCTATGTCGGATTATTCGGAAATCCATTTTTTTTTGTTTATCTAGAGGATTTATAGGTCGGTTTTATATTTTATTATCGGATTATGAGAGCTTGGGATTAGCCCTCAGGGAATCCGGGACTTCGAATCAGGCGAAGATTCGAGTATATGACCTCTCTCCACTGACCTCGGTCAGTGTTAATTACGTCAAGCAACCGCTCGACAACCCTTGATTAACCGTCCGTTGATGCCCTTATAACATGCAACACTACTACTACATGCAGCACATGCATATGAAGGTATATTTTAGGTTAAGCTCTTGGCCTCACCCAAGTTTAAGATGTGTTTATATGATTTTGGATTGATTCCAAGCTATCTGGATTAATTCCAAGTATATTGGATTGACTCCAAGTATTATGGATTGATTCCAAGTATTTTAGACCCATAGGGGTATTTTTGTAATTATGTCAAGTTGGAGGGTATAGGGAGATTATGGTTATTTAAGTGTATGAAATGAGTTTTAATGATTTAGGAAGGTTTCAAAACCTTAGGAGGTATTTTAGAGTTATTTCAAGTGTGTTTGGATTATAAGGGTATTTTGGTAATTTTGCCCAAATTGGATTTTTAGACTTAAAGTCTATTTTTATATTTTTTCTGAGATTTTTATTTATTTTTATCATATTGAGGGTATTTTGGTAATTTTACCCATCTTATTAAGGTTTGGAGGGTATTTTGGACATACGAGAGATTTTGATATTTTTAAGGATTTTCTGTGATTTTTACAGATTTTTAACATGTATGAGGGTATTTTTGTAATTTGTATCAAGCTTTAGGGGCATTTTAGTCATTTCAGAATTTTATGTATTTTCAGATTTGGTTCTCTGTTTTTTACTGAATTTTACTGATTTTTTTATTAATTTTACTGATTTTTATTAATTAATTAGGTATATGAAGGATATTTAAGTTATGTTTTGGATTTATGTAATTTTCAGATTTTGTTTTCTGATTTTTACTGTGTGTTACTGATTTTTACAGAATTTTTCTGATTTTTATATTTATTTTATTAATTTTAGATAATTTTCGCAGATTTTATTAATTAATTAAGTATGTGGAGTATTTAAGTCATTTTTAACTTAAGTATATTATTTTATGAGTTAATGTTTCATTATTAAGTTTTAATTATGAGTTTAAGATTAGTTATGTATGGGGTGAGGCCAATGATATTTTAGAATATTTAATTATAGGTTTTATGTATTTTAATTAGTTATAAAACTAATTATTTTGCATATGAAAATATAGTAACATAGTGTTACTTAAATATTAAGTCCATGAACACACATGCACACACATATGCTCAAAGAACAACATGGGCATTTCATTCATTATTTCGGCATAATCCCGTCTTATAGGACGGTGATTTTACAACATAAATTTGGCAGAGCTTCCCCTTAGGAATAAACCTTAGGAAGAGAGCCCTCCAAGAAAATATCGCCTCCAAATCGCAGCAAACCCGGGCAAGAGCACCGGATTTGGTCTTCAAATTGGCAGAGTTTCCCCTAGGGAATTTTGGGCCAAATGGGCATGCCCTCTCCTCTTACCCCTTGGGGGGTATTTATAGGCTTCAAAGCCTTAACCGGTGGGGGTACCCACCGGGATGCTTGAGGTGGGGGGTACCCACCGGTTTGGCTTGAGGTGGGGGGTACCCACCGGTTGCCACTTCCTCTTCTCCCTCTCTTTTTTTTTTTTAATTTTTTAATCACATGGGTGAGAGAGAGATGGGAGAGAGTATTAAAAAAAGGAGAGAGAGAGAGAGAGGGGGGACCGGTTGGCACCCCCACCGGTTCCAACCGGTGGAGGGGGTGCCACCGGATGGACCCCCGCCCCACCGGTGGGGGGGTCTCCCCACCGGTTTTGGGAAACCGGTGGGGGGGTTCCCCTCCCCACTTCTTCTTTCTTTTTTCTGTTTTTGGGGCTCATTAATGAGCTTGGTGGCAGATTTGGGGGATGGGCCAATGTGAAAAGGGTTTAAACCCCTTAAATCCAGATTTGGCTCCATGTGAAAGGGGGTTTTAGGCTGAGTATTAAATGGGGTTCACATGGGATTCTTAACCCATGTGTGAATGGGGTTAAGGTTCCCATTAACTCCCCCTTTATCCTAATTAATCCCCCCCCTATTCTTTGAATTTTAAAATGGGAGAGAAGGGAGGGAATCTCCCTCCCCCCCCACCGGTTTCCCTCTTGGAACCGGTGGGGGGGGTCCCAACCGGTGGGGGGGGCCTCCCCTTTCTCCCTTTTGCTTTAAAATGGGTTCCAACAAATGCCCCCCACGGGACATGTGCCGGAGGTGAAGACGACGGTGCATGTCCCGTGCCCCATCCGGCTATAAGAATCATCATTTTGCATGCTTGAGGATTTCTCAAATGCGGCATGCCGGTATTGTCTTGACGAATTCCCGTTTTTCGCCTTATGTATTTACGGCTATTGGGGGAAGTCAACCGTTGTCTCATATATGCCAGGTGATACATTGCTTTGGCTTGCTATGCATATGCTCCATTTGAGCTTGTCTGGGTCCCGATGACCCTCAATTTTGGTACTTAGACACTTCAAACTATGCCCAGGAAGTCCTGTTTTCATAACTTTTCGACTTTCCGAATATATTTGAAAGCGTCTACCCCTCTGATTATGGGAATCCTCTTGGCCTTCGCGACTTGGAGGTTCTGCGAGAGTTTATGCCACTTGAATCTTTCGACGTTTACTTGGATTCTAGGAGATCTCTTGGCCTTCACGACATGGAGACTCCTTAAGAACACACAGGCGAGTCGTTTAATTCTTCCGGCATTTGCTCTATCTTGGGGTATCAGTACCTTATATTGGCATTTCCAGGAGCTCCGCGCGAAGCGTTCTGGACTGGCCTAATATCTGGTTCATAGCGATTTGACTTTGTCCTATGACTTTATTAGGACTTGGTCAATTTTTGCTTTTCGAGACTTTTATTGCAGCTCTCTGGCGCTGATTTTATCTCTCTATCTTCTTGTAGCTTGCTGTTTTTGCCTTCATGGCTCTCATGGGAGTTCCTCCTATGGCAAGGCATGGGGAGGACGATATCCCATTCATGCTACTTGTGGAGTAACTCTCCGCCAAAGCGAGCCGAGACTGAAACTATCGAGGCAAGCTGTGCAGCTCGGGTTGCAGAAACTCCTATGCTCCAATATCAGAAGGACATTGTCCTTTCTGGTATCGCGGACACCCATATCGCTGCTCTGCGTCAGAATGCATATGTTCCTGAGGCTCCACTGGAGGGAGAATTCCCATTTTGTGGCGACCATCGAACATCGCTTCGACTGATATTCCGGAGATGGAGTCGAATTTCTTCAACAGGATTGAAGTTTTCCATTTGCTGAAGAACTCGAACTACCCTGCATGTTCATCTCGAACTCCAACATTGCTCCAGTATATCGCAAATATTCTCCTAAAGATAAATGCTAAGTTTGAGTGGTACGGACCATTTATTATATGTTGCATGTATTCTCTCTTTCTTATGTAACTAACACTAGCGCCTTTTCAGGTTTTCACCAGTATTAGCCCCCTCTTATTTTTGCCTGTGCGCCCTTGCGGGTTTTCACACAGCGGGGTTATCCGATTTTGCCTAAAGTGCCCTTTCGGGTTTTCACCTTAGCTGGGTATAAGACATTTTTACCCTTAACCGACCCCTTTGAGGATGAGATCGATTAAGTCCGTCGGAGCACCTCATTTTTAAATTCCTTTTTTTTTTTTTTTTTTTTTTTTCAACTAATACCAGCGCCTTTTCAGGTTTTCACCAGTATTAGCCCCCTCTTATTTTTGCCTGTGCGCCCTTGCGGGTTTTCACACAGCGGGGTTACCCGATTTTGCCTAAGGTGCCCTTTCGGGTTTTCACCTTAGCTGGGTATAAGACATTTTTACCCTTAACCGACCCCTTTGAGGATGAGATCGATTAAGTCCGTCGGAGCACCTCGTTTTTAAGCCCCATTTTTTATTTTCATTTCATTTTTTATTTTATTTTTTGTAGGGAATTACGATTTCCCTGAGAACCGCTCAGAAATATATGTAGGGAACTAAGTCTTCCCTGAGAACCGATAAGAAGTATGTGTAGGGAACTGAGTCTTCCCTGAGAACCGCTAAGAAATATATGTAGGGAACTAAGTCTTCCCTGAGAACCGATAAGGAATTATATGTAGGAAACTGAGTCTTCCCTGAGAACCGATAAGAAGTATATGTAGGGAACTAAGTCTTCCCTGAGAACCGATAAGGAATTATATGTAGGAAACTGAGTCTTCCCCGAGAACCGATAAGAAGTATGTGTAGGGAACTGAGTCTTCCCTGAGAACCGCTAAGAAATATATGTAGGGAATTGAGTCTTCCCTGAGAACCGATAAGGAATATATGTTGGGAACTGAGGCCTCCCTGTGAGCCGATAATAAATTATATGTAGGGAATTGAGTCTTCCCTGAGAACCGATAAGGAATATATGTTGGGAACTGAGGCCTCCCTGTGAGCCGATAAGAAATTATATGTAGGGAATTGAGTCTTCCCTAAGAACCGATAATGAATTTATGTAGGGAACTGAGGCCTCCTTGTGAGCCGATAAGAAATTATATGTAGGGAATTGAGTCTTCCCTGAGAACTGATAATGAATTTTATGTAGGGAACTGAGTCTTCCCTGAGAGCCGATAAGAAATTATATGTAGGGAACTGAGTCTTCCCTGAGAGCCGATAAGAAATTATATGTAGGGAATTGAGTCTTCCCTGAGAACCGATAATGAATTTTATGTAGGGAACTGAGTCTTCCCTGAGAGCCGATAAGAAATTATATGTAGGGAACTGAGTCTTCCCTGAGAGCCGATAAGAAATTATATGTAGGGAATTGAGTCTTCCCTGAGAACCGATAATGAATTTTATATGTAGGGAATTGAGTCTTCCCTGAGAACCGATAAGGAATGATATATGTAGTTTTCGAGAAACGGGGGCTTTAGGTAGCCGCGGATTTGGGATACAACGGCTCCTGAAGACCAAATATTTTGAGACACAATGCCCCCCAGAGGCGGATTCCGGGCTTTAATGCCTCCCGTAGGCAAAATATGAACTTCAGGATTCAAAGCCTCCTGCAGGCGAAATATTTATTCTAGGATTTAAAGCCTCCCGTAGGCGAATTCCGGAGTTTAACGCCTCCCGTGGGCGAATATGAATTCCGAGATTCAAAGCCTCTCGTAGGCGAAATATGAACTCCGAGATTCAAAGCCTCCCGTAGGCGAAATATGAACTCCGAGATTCAAAGCCTCCCGTAGGCGAATATGAATTCCGAGATTCAAAGCCTCCCGTAGGCGAAATATGAATTCTGAGATTTAAAGCCTTCCGTAGGCGAAATATGAATTTCCAGGATATAAAGCCTCCCGTAGGCGAAATATGAGTTTCCAGGATATAAAGCCTCCTGTAGGCGAATATGAGTTTCCAGGATATAAAGCCTCCTGTAGGCGAATACGAAATATGAATTTCCAGGATATAATGCCTCCTGTAGGCGAATATGAAATATGAATTTCCAGGATATAAAGCCTCCTGTAGGCGAATATGGATTTCCAGGCCACCAAGGCACACCAGTGGGACTAGCGTATACCAGGGGCAATTTTAGGGTATAATGTCCCTTTGGGGCGAATTCGACCGCCTTCAGCACGCCGATGGGACTATAGCATATGGGTATGCCGATGGGACTATAGCATATGGGTATGCCGATGGGACTAATGTATGCCCAGGGAAGATTCAGGATACATTGCCTCCTCGGGGCGATAGGAAAATTTTCAACCCTTTTATGTCATGCCAGCGAGACTGGAGTATGCTCAGGGAAGACTTTAGGATACAATGCCTCCTTGGGGCAAAGGAATCTTTCAACCCCTTTATGGCATACCGGTGGGACTAGTTTAAGCCAAGGGGAGGATTTAGGATACATTGCCTTCTCATGGCGAATATGAAAATCTTCAGGGTATAACGCCTCCCCGGGGCAGCTTCCGGAGTTTAACGCCTTCCGCGGGCGAATGCCGGAGTTTAACGCCTTCCGCGGGCGAATGCCGGAGTTTAACGCCTTCCGCGGGCGAATGCCGGAGTTTAAGGCCTTCCGCGGGCGAATGCCGGAGTTTAACGCCTTCCGGGGGCGAATGCCGGAGTTTAACGCCTTCCGCGGGCGAATGCCGGAGTTTAACGCCTTCCGCGGGCGGATGCCGGAGTTTAACGCCTTCCGCGGGCGGATGCCGGAGTTTAACGCCTTCCGCGGGCGGATGCCGGAGTTTAACGCCTTCCGTGGGCGGATGCCGGAGTTTAACGCTTCCGTGGGCGGATGCCGGAGTTTAACACCTTCCGTGGGCGAATGCCGTTGGCGGATGCCGGAGTTTAACGCCTTCCGTGGGCGAATTATGAATTCTGGGATTTAATGCCTTTCGTAGGCAAATTTCGGAGTTTAACGCCTTCCGTGGGCGAATATGGAGTATGAATTTCCAGGATATAAAGCCTCCCGTGGGCGAATATGAAATATGAATCTCCAGGATATAAAGCCTCCTGTAGGCGAATATGAAATATGGATTTCCGGGACATAAAGCCTCTCGTAGGCGAATATGGAATATGAATTTCCAGGATATAATGCCTCCTGTAGGCGAATATGAAATATGAATTTCTCGGCCATTGAGGCACACCGGTGGGACTATGACTTACAGGGGAATTTTGGGGTATACCGTTCCCAAGGACGCGAATAATGTTTTCGTATTGCTTCCCCCAGGGCGAACGAGAAAATCTTTACCCTTCGTGACACGCCAGTGGGACTAGAGTATGTGAAGGGAAAAATTCAGGATATAACGCCTCCTCGGGGCGGCAATGAAAAATTTCAGGCTACCACGCCTCCCCGTGGTGGTACTAGTTTATGCCCCGGGGAGATTCCGGATATATTACCTCCTTGGGGCGATAGGGAAATTCTCGACCCTCTTATGGTATGCCAGTGGGACTGGCATATGCCCAGGGGGGACTTGGCACATAATGCCTCCTCGGGGCAAAATTTTGGGGTTTAATGCCTTCTGTCGGCAAAATATGAATTTCGGGATTTAATGCCTCCCGTAGGCAAATTCCGGAGTTTAACGCCTTCCGTGGGCGAATATATGAATTTTCGGGATTTAACGCCTCTCGTAGGCTAATTCCGGAGTTTAACGCCTTCCGCGGGCGAATATATGAATTTTCGGGATTTAACGCCTCCCGTAGGCTAATTCCGGAGTTTAACGCCTTCCGCGGGCGAATATATGAATTTTCGGGATTTAACGCCTCCCGTAGGCTAATTCCGGAGTTTAACGCCTTCCGCGGGCGAATATATGAATTTTCGGGATTTAACGCCTCCCGTAGGCTAATTCCGGAGTTTAACGCCTTCCGCGGGCGAATATATGAATTTTCGGGATTTAACGCCTCCCGTAGGCTAATTCCGGAGTTTAACGCCTTCCGCGGGCGAATTGTGAATTCTGCATTGCATGATATTTTTGACGGCAAATATTTTCTTTCGAGGTGAATCACCCACAGTTATGTGACATCTTTCAAGAATATGCCTGTGTATTTGCCTTGGGTATAACAGGAACGGGGATAATCTCCTCAGGCTGTATCGATTAGAAGGGCGAGTTTTCCCACTTCCTTACCGGGTCGGGAGGTCATCGTCATCATCGCCTCGGTCGTAGCCCTTGATGGGACATTATTGTACCACCAGTGTGGTACCAAGGGTTTATTCGTCATTGGCGACTCTGATATCCTCCCTGGGTAGGGATGTGGGAAAACTCGATCTCTACCCTCAACAGGCTGAGAGAGTTCTCCCCCCGTCGGAGAACAAATATGCGGCTTTATGAGCCTATGTATTCGCGTACGAACATTATTGGCTTTTCTTGGCGCAAATAACTTTAATGCGTTGTCCCCCGACGGGTTGCAGGATGCTGTTTTTTTTTTTTTTTTTTTTTTTTTTTTTTTTTTTTTTTTTTTTTTTTTTTTTTTTTAAAATATACAATACTAACATCGGCGCTCTTACGAGTTTTCACCGAAGCTAGCCCCTTTTATTTTTGCCTGTGCGCCCTTGCGGGTTTTCACACAGCAGGGTTCACCCATTTTTGCCTGAAGCGCCCTTTCGGGTTTTCACCTCAGCTGGGTTTTAGACTTTTTTGCCCTTAATTGGCCCCTCACAGGAGCGGGACCAATCAAGTCTGTCGGGGCACCTCATTTTTAAGCCCCAAAGTTTTTTTTCTTTTTTCTTTTTTTTTTTGCTCATGGATCTGCGAATTACACTCAATGTGTAATCGTATGTGGCTGTGGGGGATTTACCAGGTATTTCCCCATATTTATCTTTCCTTCTTGAATAAGCTTTTCTACTTCATCTTTGAACATAAAGCAACGTTCAATTGGATGGGTGATGAAGCGGTGGTATGGGCAGTAATTAGGTGCATCTACCCGATGTATTTCTTCTTCCCTTTTTGGCTTGGGCAGAATAATTACTTTTATGTTCATACATAACTCGAAGAGTTCTTTGGTCTTTTCCTTTGGAAAGGAGTATGGTCTCTTGAGCCTTTTTGCCAGGGATTCAGCATCTTTAAAACTTATCCCTGTTTCTGCACCAGCAACTTGCTTTCCCCGGGAACTTTGCCTAGCTGCAAAGGTGGCCTCGAGAGTATTGTCGTGACTTTCACAACCTTTGCATTTGAGCACCACTCCCTCTCGGTACTGGGCTTCTGGTGGTTCATTTAAGTCTATGATAAGTTTGCCCTTATTCTTTAGAGGACGGCTGCATTTTGGTCCTGGCTCCTCAAAGGAGAAGGGCCTATTGATTCTGTCAATTGACATGACTTCTGTCCATTGTCTTGCAAGACCTTCCATTACTTGAGTGAGTTCATACTGCTGATGAGAGATTTGTCCCAGACTCACTTGAATCCCCTCCAGTGTTGCCATGATGGACCCCTCGAGAGTGGAAATTGCTGGAATATATGATGGATTTATCTTCTGCTCCAATGAGATTTGCTGGTGAGAGAGTTGTATCAGAGTCATCTGAATCTTCTCTAATGTTGTCATGATAGACACTTCTGGAGTGGAAGTTGCTGGAACATATGATGGTATTGCCTCCTGTTCCGGCAGAACTTGCTGATGGGAGAGCTGTGACATATTCATCTGAATCTCCTCCAGTGCCGCCACGATAGACCCTTCCGGAGTGGGGGTCGCTGGAGAGTATGATGGTATTGCCTCCTGCTCTGTAGGGGCGTCTATATTCTTATTTGTAGGCTCTTCTTCCGAGGAGTTTTCATCCATATGGACGACATTTGCTGTAAATGTTTGTCTGGGCATTCGATGTGGTTGAGGCGGGTCTACTAGATATTTCCCCATCTCTACGGCCCCTTCTCGGATAAGCATTTCAATTTCCCCTTTGCAGATATAACAATCCTCTATTACATGTCCCAACATACGATGGTACATGCAATAGTTGGGTTCATCTATTTTACCAACTTCTGCTGGTCTTTTTGGTTCGGGTAGCATCAAGAGATTGGCCCGCATGCAGACATTAAACAACTCTCTTGTATCCTCCCTTATGAAAGAGTAAGCCATTTTCCTTCTCTCATTAAGGGTGGCATATGATCCCCTTCTATTGGATGTTGAGGCATTTACATTGTTCTTGCCCCCTGTATTTTCTACAGCTGAGGCGAAGTCTATAGCATTGGCCTCTTCTGTATCCATATTTTGCTTCTTTGGGATTTTCCCCCCAATGGAGGCAATGGTTGGATGGTCTGCATAGAATATTTCGACCTCCGTTACAATGTTATTTAGTTGATCAAAGTTTTTGACATTTGCGCCAATCAGCTTTTCACTTATTTCAGGCTTTAAGCCCCTTTTGCACAATCGTACCGCATCCTCGTGGGTCGGCGGATTGTCGCATTTCATGCAGAGGTTCCGCCATTTTTTGATATAGTCGGTGGCGGATTCATTCCTGCCTTGCTTTAGTCTCACTAATTCAGTGATGGTGACCTTTCGTTCCGACACCTTGAAACGGTCGATGAACTTTTTCTGCATTTCCTCCCAACTGTTGATAGAGTTAGGCTTCAACCTTGCATACCATTGGAATGCAATGCCCGTGAGAGAGGTAGAAAAGAACCTCAGAAGATAGGCCTCATCAGTAGCCAGCTCTCCCAAGTCACTCATATAGTGGGCAATATGCTCCTGGGCCGAACCTTCCCCGTCATACCTGATGAATTTGGGACACTTATTGTGATCTGGCGGGAGCTTCTTGAACATATGACGTACCGGAAATGGCACTTTGTATAAGTCGAATGTGCCTATTCCGTGGTCTTGTTCTGCTATTTTGGCTTCAACAATTTGCTCAATAAGATGCTTTTGCAATGCCGTAGCATCATCTGCAGAAGCAAGGGATTGCTGAGCATTATGATTGGGCTCCACAACCTGATCTTCTTGTGTCTCATCAGGGTTGAAGTTGACATCTGCAGCTTGCGGTCTTATCACCGTTGGCGTAGGCACTGCCCTTGGAGGTGGTGCATTTACTGGGGGAACTTGAGCTGCCCTTTGCTGCTCCTCCATCTTTTGTATTAGGCCATAGAGTAAGGCCTTGAGTTGTTGATTTTCTTGCCTCATCTCCTCTATAGTCTGAGGTTGTATTTGATCTTGAGGTTGTTCTGGAGCGGCTTCAATATCTGAAGCATTTTCCCCGTCTTCATCAGCTCCTCCAGCAGCATTGCTACTGCCAATTTGGGGTGGCTCTGCCCCCTGGCTTCCTCGATTCAGCAAGCGCATAGCCTGCTCCATTTGACGGGTTATGGGCCCGACCCGTTGCATCAGATTGATGATATCATTTGGGTCTTCCGGCTGGGAAGGCTGCCGGTTGGTGATATTGGAAGTGTAGCATGTGTAGACCCGTATACTATTCTCTGTCCTTCTGGTAGTTTTCTTATTTTTGTGAGTCGATCGGACCAATGTGCCAAACCGCTCGAGGACAAATGTCTGTTGCCAAACTTGTTCCTGCGCCTTATAGGCACTCTTTATCTTTTGACCTTGTAAAGAACGAGGCCAGGTAGTTGAGTTGGTTATCTGCCCCTCAGGCTCTACGAGCTGTTGAGGCTGTTGTTCTGCTAGGGTATCCCTAGCCTGGCGAATTTTGCGGGCTTCCTTTCTGGTTACCCACATTTCCTTTATGCGGAGGCTCCTATCCTCCGATGGATTGCCCCCAGCCCGAGGCATAAATTTGCCCCCATTCCGAGGCATGGAGTTGCCCCCTGCTCGAGACATGACAGGCTCTGGTATAATTATTGGCTTCCGACAAGCAGTGCCCTTTGGAGTCCTTTTCTTCTTTTCGAACGTTGCCCCATCTTGGCAAACCTTCAATAGAATCCCGAACCGATTCTGGACAGGAACTGTCGGGATATGATGGATCTTAGGAATGATGGGTTGCCCGCCATCCAGACGAATATGCAGGTTCCCCACTAATATAGTTTTCCCCGTCCTGGACGGGCTTGCGGTTAGAACCTTCTGCTTTTGCCTCCCGTTGGACGAGGAGGCCGGAGAGATGCTGATGGTATTCACGGCAAGCACTCGCCCATATCGGCTGCCGTTGTTGCATGTTCTGGCGCGAGAAGCGCACCTCTTCTTCTTCTTTTCCGGAGCAGGCTCCGGTGCCGGAACGACCCCCAAAAAGTATGGAGATCCTATCACTGCGGGGAAGTCCCCGAAGCATGTTGGTGTGGTCAGATATCCACACCGTACGTGGGTCGCCACCACAAGTGGGCCATACATGACCCTTGCCGCCATCGTCGTCTTTTAAGTAGAAAGTCACGATCACCTGCATAAGACATGACAAAGTTAGTAGTAGAGTTGTGGTGAGGGCATCACCGGACGGAGAGATGAAGGGAAAGAGAGGTCCCACCGGGCGTGCCATCTGTTTGGAACCTGACCTAGCATGTCTCTCCTCCTATGTCGGATTATTCGGAAATCCATTTTTTTTTGTTTATCTAGAGGATTTATAGGTCGGTTTTATATTTTATTATCGGATTATGAGAGCTTGGGATTAGCCCTCAGGGAATCCGGGACTTCGAATCAGGCGAAGATTCGAGTATATGACCTCTCTCCACTGACCTCGGTCAGTGTTAATTACGTCAAGCAACCGCTCGACAACCCTTGATTAACCGTCCGTTGATGCCCTTATAACATGCAACACTACTACTACATGCAGCACATGCATATGAAGGTATATTTTAGGTTAAGCTCTTGGCCTCACCCAAGTTTAAGATGTGTTTATATGATTTTGGATTGATTCCAAGCTATCTGGATTAATTCCAAGTATATTGGATTGACTCCAAGTATTATGGATTGATTCCAAGTATTTTAGACCCATAGGGGTATTTTTGTAATTATGTCAAGTTGGAGGGTATAGGGAGATTATGGTTATTTAAGTGTATGAAATGAGTTTTAATGATTTAGGAAGGTTTCAAAACCTTAGGAGGTATTTTAGAGTTATTTCAAGTGTGTTTGGATTATAAGGGTATTTTGGTAATTTTGCCCAAATTGGATTTTTAGACTTAAAGTCTATTTTTATATTTTTTCTGAGATTTTTATTTATTTTTATCATATTGAGGGTATTTTGGTAATTTTACCCATCTTATTAAGGTTTGGAGGGTATTTTGGACATATGAGAGATTTTGATATTTTTAAGGATTTTCTGTGATTTTTACAGATTTTTAACATGTATGAGGGTATTTTTGTAATTTGTATCAAGCTTTAGGGGCATTTTAGTCATTTCAGAATTTTATGTATTTTCAGATTTGGTTCTCTGTTTTTTACTGAATTTTACTGATTTTTTTATTAATTTTACTGATTTTTATTAATTAATTAGGTATATGAAGGATATTTAAGTTATGTTTTGGATTTATGTAATTTTCAGATTTTGTTTTCTGATTTTTACTGTGTGTTACTGATTTTTACAGAATTTTTCTGATTTTTATATTTATTTTATTAATTTTAGATAATTTTCGCAGATTTTATTAATTAATTAAGTATGTGGAGTATTTAAGTCATTTTTAACTTAAGTATATTATTTTATGAGTTAATGTTTCATTATTAAGTTTTAATTATGAGTTTAAGATTAGTTATGTATGGGGTGAGGCCAATGATATTTTAGAATATTTAATTATAGGTTTTATGTATTTTAATTAGTTATAAAACTAATTATTTTGCATATGAAAATATAGTAACATAGTGTTACTTAAATATTAAGTCCATGAACACACATGCACACACATATGCTCAAAGAACAACATGGGCATTTCATTCATTATTTCGGCATAATCCCGTCTTATAGGACGGTGATTTTACAACATAAATTTGGCAGAGCTTCCCCTTAGGAATAAACCTTAGGAAGAGAGCCCTCCAAGAAAATATCGCCTCCAAATCGCAGCAAACCCGGGCAAGAGCACCGGATTTGGTCTTCAAATTGGCAGAGTTTCCCCTAGGGAATTTTGGGCCAAATGGGCATGCCCTCTCCTCTTACCCCTTGGGGGGTATTTATAGGCTTCAAAGCCTTAACCGGTGGGGGTACCCACCGGGATGCTTGAGGTGGGGGGTACCCACCGGTTTGGCTTGAGGTGGGGGGTACCCACCGGTTGCCACTTCCTCCTCTCCCTCTCTTTTTTTTTTTTAATTTTTTAATCACATGGGTGAGAGAGAGATGGGAGAGAGTATTAAAAAAAGGAGAGAGAGAGAGAGAGGGGGGACCGGTTGGCACCCCCACCGGTTCCAACCGGTGGAGGGGGTGCCACCGGATGGACCCCCCCCCCACCGGTGGGGGGGTCTCCCCACCGGTTTTGGGAAACCGGTGGGGGGGTTCCCCTCCCCACTTCTTCTTTCTTTTTTCTGTTTTTGGGGCTCATTAATGAGCTTGGTGGCAGATTTGGGGGATGGGCCAATGTGAAAAGGGTTTAAACCCCTTAAATCCAGATTTGGCTCCATGTGAAAGGGGGTTTTAGGCTGAGTATTAAATGGGGTTCACATGGGATTCTTAACCCATGTGTGAATGGGGTTAAGGTTCCCATTAACTCCCCCTTTATCCTAATTAATCCCCCCCCTATTCTTTGAATTTTAAAATGGGAGAGAAGGGAGGGAATCTCCCTCCCCCCCCACCGGTTTCCCTCTTGGAACCGGTGGGGGGGGTCCCAACCGGTGGGGGGGGCCTCCCCTTTCTCCCTTTTGCTTTAAAATGGGTTCCAACAGAAGTCTATTGTTTGATTGAAATATTTTTGTACCAACAATATTTGGAATCTTTCTCCCTCCAGGAGGAATGGAAACTCCTCCATTTGGAAAGCTGTCTTTGATTGTGAGGATATTGTTAATGCTCCAATCTACTTTACTCTGGGTAATGTCAAACACTTAAAATTTTGGACTAATGTTTGGATTCTTAATGCCTGACTGGCTGATCAATTTCCTAGAATTTTCTCCCTCTTCACAGCTAAGGGAGCAACAGCTTTTTGACATCTATCAACAAGGTTCTCACAACAGATGGGGGCTTCTCTTCAGAGAAATTTTACTAATGATTAATTCACCGAATACCTAAACCTGTGCTGTATTCTCCAAACAGTTCATGAGGATAAAGAGGCTTTGGAGGTGGAATCCTCAAGGGAAGTTCATTGTCAGATCTGTTTCTAAGATTCGCAAGTATGGAGAAATCAGAGTCTGATGGGATAAATCTATCTGGAGAAGTGTTTGGTCTACAAAGATAAAAATTTTAATGTGGAAATTGATCCAAGACAGACTAACAACTTTGGATTGTGTCAAGAAATTTGAGGCCTACCTTGAGGACGCTTACGTTTTCTGTGGTTCCTATAAGAAGACCTTTGAGCACCTTTTCTTGCAATGTGGAATTATATCCACTGTTTCAGCTACTTGCTTTTCTTGTCTTGGATCCACATGGGAATCTTTTCACTCTGTTCAGCGCTTGATCACCACTTGGTATGACTACATCATTTAGGCAAGGACCTTTGATCATGCTCTTGGGTGCTGCTCTCTGGGCCATCTGGAAAGAACACAATGCAAGATGTTTCAAGAATGATTTTTTCCCCACTGTTTAACATCATCAGCCACTCTATTAACCTGATCAAGAATTGCAGGATTGGTCTTCATCAAGATGCTGAGGGTTCACATATGGTCAGAAATGAAGGTGACACAGACAAGGTGGCATGTGAGAAGACCTGTGGTGGGTGCTTTATCCATTTGGTTTACCTTGATTTGGCATCACATAGTGTGGGGTTGGTAGTATGGCAATCGTCCTCTTAAATCCTAGTCAGCATTGACCTTGATGTCCCATCGCAGGGAGTGAATGGAATGGACACTTTCTTGTTTTTCCCCCAATGAGTGTGCCATGCTGGCCTATCCTGGGCCTTGGCCCATCCCAGCCATCATCCCAATTTCTCTCAGCCTGTTCAGGCTAGAATTTTATATTCTAGCCTGAGATATTCCAAGCTCCATAAACTCTTTGCAAACTTATTTTGGGGGTGTGGGGTTGGATGTTTTTGATAAATAAGCTCCTTTGTAAACCCGTAAACTCATCCGAAACCTGTTTATTCTGTTATTTTCATATGATTTATTTATTTTGATGTTATATTATGTATGTGTAGGTGTCTGTTGGAACATATATGCGAAAATTCCGGAATGGTATGCCTGAATTGTTTACGACATTGGGATGTTCCATCCCCATAGAAAAACATGACAGATACTAGAACAGGACTGACAACTATGATTGGTAGTTCCATTGTGGCCTCCACTAGCAGTGGAAGGCCTTATCAGCATAGAGGATCTCATTGGTGTTGCTGGTTTGGTTCTTGCCGAGGGCTTTGGTTTGATGCCATTGGAGTGTGGGGGCATGGTGTAAAGGGGTGGGATGGTTGGTGGCATATCACAATTTGGGTGGCCAGGAGAAGATAATTGGCATGGCATATCAACTGATACTTGATGTGAACACACCTATGGGGGCAAGTGACAAGTTATGGGAGTTGAAATAGCATAGAGGTGGTCATGTGTCCTTTTTTTTTTTTACGCATTTTTTTTGGAAGTGGACAGTGCCACAATATGTATTAAAGAACAAAATGGATACAGATGTGTACAATTCAGCACTCAAAACAGGGCCATAAACAAAAAGGGACCAGGTCACAAGTGCTAAACAAAACACCAAGTTGGCATCCCACTCATTCCTCCCCTAACCACTCAAAAAAGGAAGAGCACTGAATACAAGATGCACATAGTTACCGGCCCCACTCTTTAACCAATTAACCCTATCACAAACAATTCCAAACACTCTTTCTAACACCAAAGATTTTTTTCTTGAATATCCTTAGATTCCTTTCCCCACAAATGGCCCACGAGGTGACATGATCAGTCACCATATGAGGCAATCTTGGATAGGTACCACATAATGAGACCACAATCAAAGATGAGCTTCTGTAGAGTCCGATGGCAGGAAAGGCTAGTTCACCTTCCAAAGAATGGCTCACCATACTTCCATGACAGAAGTGCATTTGACAAAAATAAAGTGCATTTGACAAAAGTATGGTCCAATGTCTGACCTTCTACTCCACAAATGGGGCACACTAGAGGCACTTCATATCTGAATCCAATTAGCCTGTCTGCTGTGGGCAGCCTAATATGAGAGATCCTCCAAATGAGCTTCTTGACCTTCAAAGGGGGTTTGGGGCTCCAAATATGCTTAAAAATGGAAACCACAAACCCCTATTTGCAATGACATGATAAATTGATCTGATTGGAAAGGTCCCTCCTTTGCCCTCCCACATGCACATCCACACCCAAGAGTCCCGAATAGAGGGGTGGGTAAAAAATCTGCCAAGAAGACGCACAAAGAAGCCAGCTCCGTGAGCTCTTCACTTTAAGATTATGCCCATGGTTTGCCATATTGTACCGGATCGGGCTGACTCGTATGAGTCGACTCGTATCTGGGCCTGCCTGAGTCACTGTCACACTTGATTCGTACGAGTCGGTGTGATCCGGCGCAATACACCTTGATCCGACGCAATATGCAGTGGAAAACATGTGTTTTGGTCTGTTGCATTCCTGTTTGCACAGAAGTTCAAGGTCTTGAAGGTGATTTTCTTGAAGGAGAAGTGTTTGAAACCTTGAATGGAAATTGAGCATCACATTGGATGTAAATTTGTGTGCAGGAGTACAGAGGAAGGGGGAGCTGGTTTAACACCTATTCAAAACTTCAATATAGCTCTTTTGATAAAATGGATGTGGAGACTTGAAATGGATGTTCAATCTATATGGGTTAGAATCATCAGAAGTAAATATTTCTCTCACAATGATCTTTAGATTAGCAGCTTCTAGCTCATTGGCTATGTTTCAAATGTTTGGAAGAATATCCTACATAACTTGGATCTCTTCAATTGCTCTACTTACATAAATGTGGGTAATAGCCGAACTGCAAAATTCTGGGAAGATGCTTGGAAGGAGGGAAGGGCTTTAAAAAATAGATTTCCAAATCTGTACAACATTTCAGTGGATAAGTATTCTACTATCAGGGATGTCCGAACTTTCACATCTCAAGGATTTGTCTGGGATTTTAGATTTTGCAGAAATTTTCACTATGAAGAAGAGAGGGAGTTCCTTCAACTCAATATCCTGCTTCAAGACTTTCAAGTGATGAATGAGAGGGAAGATGTCAAAAGTTGGAGATGGGATCCAGATGAAAAGTTTTCTGTCAATTCTATAACCAAAGTTCTGAACTCAGGAGGGGTTAAGGTCAGCTGGGAATCTCAGGTGTGGAATAAATCTCTTCCCATCAAGATTAGGATCTTTTTGTGGAAATTAGCATGGGGCAGATTACCCACGGGAGACAAGCTTCAGTTCCTTACTCTAGACAAAAGAATATGTCCATTTTGTGGGATATTTGAAGAAACTCTAGATCATCTTTTTATTAATTGTGGTATAGTGGATGTAATATGGAGGGCTTTTTTCAAAATCTTAGACAGTCATCCAAACTGCTACAATTCGGTAGAAAGCCTTATGGCAAATTGGAATCGGATGTGCCCCTACCTGCAGGAATTATGTTTATGGAAACCCTTTTGTCAGTAATGCTATGGGCCATTTGGAGAGAGAAAAACCTCAGAATCTTCAGCAACCAGTTCTCTTGCCCAGAGGGATTATCGGACGTTGTATTCACTTCATACAAGAATGGTTTTTTAGAAGATTTGGACACAAGATCTCAGAATCTACAACTCTATAAAAAATTGTTCAATGGAAAATTGTCTTTCTTTGAGGGTTCTGATGTAAGTTGTAATGGGTTCTATTTTCTGGGAAGGGAGTTTTTTGTGGTTCCTGGGCTTCTTGTAATGTCTACTATCTTGGTAGACAATTTCTATGTTTCCCTTTCCCTCTCTTCTACCCTTGTAATGTCTTCCTGATAATTTCAAAGAATGAATGCGGCTTTTGCTGCCTTTAAAAAAAAAACATCTTGGAAATAATCATGTACATCCCATTAAGAAGACTAATAGACATGTAATTAGTGCTTCAACTCTTGCTTTCTTAGGGATAAGAACAATGTATGTTTTATTTGCACCTCTTAGATGTGCGTTCCCTTCTTGGAACTCCAAAATAGCCTACGTGAGAAGTGGGTGAATAATCTCCCAACAAAACTGGTAAAATAACATAGGAAAACCATATGGTCCTAGGGCCTTGTCCCCTGGCAAAGCAAACATTGCATCCTTGAGCTCTTGCACGGAAAAAGGGGTGGAGACTCTCTCTCTCTCTCCCCCCTTCAAAGATAGCTGAAGAAGAATATCAGGGTCCACAGCTGGCTGCACATAATCCTCTTCTAAGAAGAGATGGGAGTAAAATGACATGATGTGCCTGTTTTTGCATCTCGCTGATAAATAAGCTGCCCATCTACCTTGAGAGAACTAATATGGTTGATTCTTCTCCTGCAAGACACCACCCTATGAAAATAAGCAGTATTCCTGTCTCTTTCCTTGATCCATCTATCTCTTGACCTCTGCTTCCAATAGTTCTCTACTTCTTACACATTTCTTAGTGGGTGAGAACATGGAAAACTTTGTGGAGAGCTGTGTATGTTGCAATCAAGACTGGACTTGTTCGTTGTAGGTATACTTGTGATTTAAACATGGTTTAACATCACATACCTTCTATTTTCTTTCTTTTTTAATTCTTTTGATAAGCGCTACCAACCATCTTCTAAGACGATCAATTTAAAGATCCTAGAAATGAAACTGGCAGAAAATTAACAAGCTTTCTAAATGTGCAAAAGTACTCTTGCTTGGGGTTTCATACAAAAAGTGATTGCTGTCGAAGTTGACTGTTCTACTAATAACTCCATTTGGTATAAAATTTCATGTAAAGCTTCAACTTATCTTAACTTAAGGGCTTAATGGCCTTCTTTATATGAATGGGGGGCGTTTCACATGGATCCTCAAGCTCATTTTTTGGATGTCTCAAACTTCCAGCCATTTGCATAAAGATGGCAATAACATTTGCCAAACATGGGTGAGGTGTGGTCTACATGTACATTGGCTTGAGCTGTGCAAGGCCATCATATGACTTCATCTACTATTGTATCACTAATTTCAGATGGATAATCTATTGTTATTTTTAATAATAATCTCAACAATGTTCCACCGTGATAGTGATCATTCATTTATTAGTGTAGATTCATTATAGCTTCTCTGTACACATTCAGATTATTGTACATGGGCTTTCTGTACCCTTATCTTCTTTATGAGCACATGCATGGTATGGAGTAGAGAGAGAGATAACAATCTTCTTATAGGGTGGGGTGGGGGTGGGGGGAGGTGTGGAGGGAGGGGGGAGAGGAGTATCCTCCCTGTTATCATATAACAATCTTGTTGTATGTATGTGAAACATCTTTGTTGACAACATTGAAGATTAAGGCATTGTATTTAAGTTGCTTCTTTCCGGAGAATGGCGAGAGGGTTGAGGGCGGAACGCCGTCAGGGGCATGGCTCCCCATCTCGCTAACAGGACGGTCTCTCTGATGCCCAGATATGCTATCAGTGCTTGAGAGTGGGTCACCTTACTAGAAACTACAACTCTCCGGTGAGGTGCATGGTCTGCGGAGGTGAGGGTCATATCAGTTGGTCATGCCGACGAGGTAACAACTCCGTTACAGAGGTGGTGGCTAGGCCTAAGGGTCGTTCTCAGAAGGACTCCAAGGAAATCCTGAGCCTTTCCTTGCCATTGCCAAAGCAATTCAGGGAGCGGATGGATCAGCTGAGGAGGTTTGTAAGGATCCGGTCCCTATTGGACCAATCATCCCTGGCTTAGGTAAAGACCCTTCTCCGTGAGGAATCGTAGGGCACAGGTGAGTGGGAGATTGTCGATCTTGGGGATTTTATGATGGGTGTTGTACCTTCAGTGACAGTGGCACGTGAGGTGGTAACGACGGGAATTTGGCAGGCAGGGGGGTGGCTGTCCAGGTGGAGGAGTGGGAAGTGGATTTTGGGACATTCCCATACCCTCGTCTGACTAGACTAAGGGTGAGGCTTACAGGGGTTCCGCCCCTCCTCTATGATGATGTCGGTATTAGGGCTTTACTCCCAAAGGTGGGTGAGTGAGAGCCTATAGGGTTGTCGTTGTGGTGCAAGGATGGAGTCTTGAAGGTAGAAGGTGTGGTTCGAGCTTGTAGAAGTGGGGATATACCTTGATGCCTCTTGCTCCCGATCGAGAAGAGAGTCTTCCTTATCACCGTAGAAGTTTTGGGCAGAGCGGCGCCGGTGGGTGTTCAAGTGTTAGGGTTTAGTAGTCCTGGTCGCAAGGTAGGGGAAGGGACAACCTGGGGTGGGGGTCGTGGTAGATTCCAAGGGCGAATTTTGAATTTCAAAAGCTACGATTGGGAGGGTGCTTTTGGCAGTCAGACAGCCGCTGAACCTGGTGGGGCTTCCGTCCTAGAACCGGTCGGCTATCCCTGCCAGACCTGAACCCTATCCGAAGCCCACAACTTACCCAACTCTTTGTTGGTGTCAGGCCCAACCAAGGATGGCAGTACCGGTACCGGTACCGGTATCGGTGGGTACCAGTACTAGTGCCGGCCGATATCGGTACGTACCGGTTGGTACGTACCGGTATCGGCCGGTTGTGCCAACCATGGTCCTCACGGTTTTACCCAGTAGCCTTTATCTTTGCCCGACTTCGCCTGGTCTACTCCGAAAGGGCTTTATAGTGGCGTCCAACGTGTAGGGGAGGCTTCTCGGCTCCTCCCGACCAGTGCAGTCGATCGGCAGGGAGGTTTTTTTTGGTGGTAGAGCCGGACCATTGCTCCTGTTGCGCCAAGGTGGTAGAGAGGATCCAAGGCCTGGGCAGGGAGTGGAGGAGGCTCTTGCAGTGTCGCTCTCCAGTCAAAACTACTTCCAGAGGGGCTACAGGACCACCTGGATAGTAGGACGAACAACTCGAGGTAGGAGGAAAGTTGCCAGGTATTCTAGTTGTCGGTAGCTGCAACATGGGGGCCGGGAGGGCCTTCTCCAGGTCCAGAGCAGGGGATCTTTTGATAGGTTCTACCCCCTTCTTTCAAGCCTATTGGTAGGGGGAGTTAAGTCTAGAGGGGTTTGGTGGAGATCAAGTAGCTTCAGAGGATCCCCAGATTGAGGGGATAGTTGGAGAGGAGAGTCTGGAGGAGTAGGCCGCGAGGGACTCTGGATATGAAGTAAGGGAGCTGGGCGGGATGTTGGAGGAGGTGGGACCCATTTGTCTGGAGACCTTTGCAGAGGGGCAGATAGAGGAGGCTATACAGGTGGGCTGTTACACTTTGGAAGATGTGGAGGCAGGGGCTGAGAGGCTCTTTTGGAGCATAGGGAGGGGGGGGGCACCGAAGGGGGTCCTAAAGGGGGTATCGGATGTTCATCAGGAGTTAATGGAAAGCCTGTGGTGAAGGAGATTTTAGCGTAGGTGGAGAAAGTAGTGGAGGAGCATGCTCGAGAGGTGGAGGAAATAATTGGGGTTTCCTTTGATGGGATGGACAGAGAAATTCATTCTGTCTTCTCCAAATTACACAAAAGATGGCAGTTAGGAGTGGCTGGGGGGGTGTATTAAGAAGCTGGGGAAAAGAGATGGAGGGGATGAGAAGGGATAGGAGAATGGGAGGAAGGAGATGGAGATGGAGGTTTCATTGGTTGCCCAATGAAGATAGTCTCTTGGAATATCAAGAGGATTGGGGGGAGGGAGAGGCCATCGGGGACATTGTCAAGAGATTGAGGGTTGACATCTTGTGTATCTAGGAGACTAAAAGCGAGGGGGAGGAAGAAGAGGTGTAGAGAGTGCTTGGTGGAGCCAGATTACTCAAGGGGATTGTTTCTCCAGTTGTGGGCAGAGCATGAGGCATATCGGTGCTTTGGAATGAATTTGTAGTGCAAGAATTGGATAGAAGGGTGGGAAAGCATGCTATTACTAGTTCATTCATGTGTGGAAGATGAGTTTGAGTGGGATTTTACTGGGGTCTACGGACCTCAAGGGAGGAAGGAGAAGAAGGCAGTGTGGGAGGAATTAGCCATGTGGCACTTGAACTTTGGAAAGCTGTGGCTTTTGGCAGGTGACTTCAATGCTGTTGTTTCTCTGTACGAAAATTTAAAGGGGCCTTATGTATAGTCCCGATGGAGGACTTTAATGCTTTTATACATCAGTCAGCTTTGATTGATATAGTTATGGATAATGCTTTCTATACCTGGTCTAATCGCATGAGGATCCCTTCTTGTTCAAGACTGGATAGATTTCTGGTGACAGCTGAGTGGGAGAGCCACTTCCCTAATTTGAAGGCTTCGTGTCTGCACATGCATGTATCTGATCATAAGCCAATCTTGTTAGAGCCGGAGCATCACTTCCGACGTAGGCATTTATTGAGGTTGGAAAAAACTTTGTTAAAGGAAGAGGGGTTTATGGAGACTGTGAAGCAGGCCTGGGACTCTAAACGGCAAGGTGGCCCAACCATGGGGACACTGGTGGGGAATCTCAAGAGGGTGGCACAAGCTCTGAAAGGTTGGAGCTCAGAAAGAATGCAGATATAGAAGATAGGAGAGATTTGTTGGGTCAATTGCAGGCTTTAGATACATTAGAGGAGAAGACTGGGCTAAGAGAGAGTAGGTTTACAAAAACTATCAGGAGCTGCTAGCGACGGAGGTGTATTGGAAGTAGAGGTCTAAAGAGAAGTGGATTAAGAAAGGAGCAATAATACTTCCTTTTTCCACAGGGTTGCTTATGGTAGAAGAAGAAAGAATCAGATCTTAGTTCTCAGGTGGGGGATCAGTTGGTGAACAATAGGGAGGAGATTCTTAAGCACACATTAGTTTTACTTTCAGCTGTTTTCAGAGGAGGATTAGTCTAGTCCGGGTTTCAGAGGTGACTTCTAGGAGGTTTTATCCTCCTTTCACTCTGGCGGAGTTGAGGACTACGGTTTTTTTTTCTCTTGCAGGGGATAAATCTCTAGGTCTAGATGGTTTACTACTGTTGTTCTTTCAGCAGTGTTGGAAGGTGGTACACCCTTTGCTTCTTGAGGCCGTGTTAGAGTTTCAGGAGGGGAGAGCCCATCTAAGGGGCATTAATAAGACTTATATCGTCTTAATTCCTAAGGAGGAGGGGGCTATGGTTTTGACCGATTTTAGACCGATCAGTCTTTTGAATGGGATCTATAAGGTGATTTCTAAGCACTTGGTTGTTCGGCTGAGGAAGGTGATTGATGGGCTGATTAGCGAGCAGCTGTGTGCTTTTATTGGAGACAGACATATCCAGGAGGGCTTCTTGATTGCTCAAGAATGTTTATACTCCCTGAAGACTCGGAGGAGAAGTGGCTTTGTGATCAAGCTAGATTTTGAGAAGGCATATGATATAATTAACTCCTTGATACGATGGTGAGGATGGTTTTGGTGAGAAGTGGGTTTCTTAGGTCAGGGCTTATATCACTACGGCCTCCTTTGCCATTTTGGTAAATAGGGAGCCGGCTCCCTCTTTCCTTAGTCGTAGAGGGCTCAGGTAGGAGGACCCTCTCTTTCTATTGCTCTTTGTGCTGGTTACTCATATCCTCAGTTGCACGTGCGACAAGGCTGAGGCAGCATGCATCATTTCAAGCTTCCAGGTGGCTTCTCAAGTTCAGCCCGTCACTCACTCACAGTATGCAGATGACATGATCCTTTTATTCAGGAGAGGAAGATCAGATGTACTTCATCAGAGTGATGCTTCTTCTGGATGAGGTGACATGTCTGCGGGTGAATTTTATGAAGTGCAGTATATGGTATCAATAAATCTGATGAATCTGCAGAGAAGGCAGCCACAATCCTGGGTTGTCAGGTTGGGACTTATCCTGTTACTTATTTGGGGATGCCATTTTATCCGGGGTAGATCAGATGCAGTGATTGGCAGCCTATATGCCAGAGATTCCAGTCCAGACTGGCAGGCTGGAAGGGCTGTTTGCTTTCTTGTGGTGGGAAATTGACACTTTGAGGGCTGTGCTTGATAGCTTGCATGTTTACTATCCTTCCTTCTTTAGGATCCCAAAGTTGGTGGCCAGGCAGCTTGATGGTATTAGAAGCAGATTCTTTTAGGGTAGGGGTTTGGATAACCCTAGAAAGAGTTTTTATCATATTTGTTGGGACAGAGTTAGTAAGAGTAAGCTGAATGGGGGACTGGGAGTTAAAAACATTAGAGATTTCAATCTTAAACTTTTGTCAAAGTGGTTGTGGAAGCTTGAACAGGATCAAAGAGCATTATGGAAGGAGGTGATCTTGGGCAAGTATTGTTCGAGAGGTAGAGCGTGGGACTTTCAGATGTGGAGCCATCATAATGTCTCTTATGCATGGAAGGGCATTATGGAGGCGGCTAATGTTGTAGTCATGGCCACCTGTTGTGTATTGGGTGATGGTAGGTCTTGCCTTTTTTGGACAGACATGTGGACTGGGCCGGTGCCACTTTCTCAGGTGTACCTGACTTTATTCAGTATTGTTACGGACCCATTGGTGGTGGTGGAATAGTTGGCGGACAGGTCTGGAGAAGGTATTGTTTGGACTGCTTTATTTAGGAGGGACCTGAGGGAGGAGGAGGTTCACGAGTGTGTGTCTCTTATGAAGTTGTTACATGGATTCAGTTTGGATACAACTTGGCCAGATTCATTGGTGTGGCCTTGGACTTCTGATGGTGCTTTTACAATCTGGTCAGCTTATGCAACAATTACAGATGGAGGACTTCGTTACCTGTGGGCTTGTCAGGTGTGGAAGCCTAAGTCCCCTTTGAAGGTGCAGATTTTGTTGTGGAGGATCTCGACTGGTAGATTGCCGACGGTTGACGGATTGATTCGGCATGGATGTGATATTACCCCGGTATGTTGCTTGTGTGGGGAGGAGAACGAGGGGATTGAGAATTTGTTTGTTCATTGCTCATTCACTTCGGAGATATGGTCTACTATACTCACTTTGTTTTGTTTCAGGTTGTGAGGAATCCCCCCCCCCCAAACCAAACTCTCGGTGTAGGATCTGATAAGAAGGTATGCCTGGCACTTCCCTCAGAAGGGAGACATATTGTTGTGGTGGCTTATCCTACATGCCGCATTTTGGGCTGTTTGGACAGAAAGGAACAAGTGAATCTTCAGAAGAGAGGTGGCTTCAGTAGGGAGATTTATTTATTTTGTCTTTAGAAAGGTGAAGGAGTGGATGAGAGTTCATTGTAAAGATTCTGTATACAGTTCTTCCTTTTTTGGGTTTTAGGAAGGATAAGGTGCAGGTACCATCTTGGTGTTTTGTACAGTAAGATTCAGAGCTCTCTTCCCCCATTACATGTACCTTTTGTTTACATTTATATATTGCAGTGGTACAATCCACTTTCAGAAAAGAAGGCATTGTATTTAAGTCTCAATATTATCTGGTGAATCAGGTTGTCCATTTCCGATCTTTGGAGAGACCAAAGGAGGATGATTTTTGTTTAGAGCTGTAAGTGCTCCGGTATAAAGATTTTCCTTTTGTAGTTGATGTGTTAAATTTCTTTTGTTCAATTAGTTACTTGGTTTATGTTTTCTTTAATGAAGGTCAAAGCTGTATACATATGATGATGTTGTGGAAAGGGTCGCTCATCACATTGGTTTGGATGATCCCACAAAGATTAGACTTACATCTCATAACTGCTATTCTCAGCAGCCTAAACCTCAACCAATCAAATATAGAGGTGTAGAACATCTATCAGACATGCTTGCCCATTATAACCAGGTTCATTGTTCCTCGTGTCTCTGAAAGCTATGCTACTGATTATGACCTATCTCATATAGTTATGAATGTCCTAATTAATTTTGCATGGAACAGACTTCTGACATATTGTATTATGAAGTACTGGACATACCTTTGCCAGAATTGCAAGGTCTGAAAACTCTGAAAGTTGCTTTCCATCATGCCACAAAGGATGAGGTTAGTTTGGAGGCATATACAATGCTTTAACTTTTTTTGTTCTTGAACTTGGAAAAATTTTCATGAACACTGAAATTAGTCATTTTAGGTTGTGATCCACAGCATTAGACTACCCAAGAACAGCACCGTAGGTGATGTCCTCTGTGATTTAAGGACAAAGGTAATTTATGTGATTGAGTTCTAATTCCACTTTTATTTTTAGCATTGGAATATCAAATCATTTTTCATACATAAAATCTTTGCAGTGAGCTTTCTACATGTTTCATATGTTGCTTTATTTTTTTAACATATTTTTTTCTGACTGACTGTGCTCACATTCTGCAATAGGTTGAACTGTCTCATCCTGATGCAGAACTTCGATTGCTTGAGGTCTTCTACCACAAAATATATAAGGTACTGTCTCGGAATTTAGCTTTCAGATCATCTCTGATTTTCTGCTTTCCCTTTACTGTTCTTTTGGTCCCTTCCTAGAAGGGTTGCTTAAGCCACTTCAATGTGTAAGATTTATATTGTCGGTTGCCATACGACTTACTCCGATATCAAAGGCTAAAATCTTACCAATTGTATCAGCAAATGTGCAGAATGTCAGCCTAGATATCTGGAAGACACATTTCACCAGCCGTACCTCTATGTTTTACCTCTACACAATTATAAAGTTTGTGTGGGCTGTATTACAGGAAGGTGTAACATGGCAGAGAGAAGAATTCGGACTCTAACTATGGATCAAATATTTTGTGCTATTGTTGATGTATTGGTATCATTATTTGATAAAGCCTTTGAGGTTTTGTTGCATCAAACCTTATCCCTTTTCGATGAAAAATTCTGCGTACCTGAAGAGAGGTTAAGCTTACACAGGCAAATGCCTCGTGTGTCTTTAGATGCTTTCTAACAAAGGCCTGAAGCCGTTGGTACTGATATATAGAACATAATTTAATGAGTTATAATTGAGAATCTTTTGTGTTCCCCTCCCCAGATCGTTTAATTTCGTCAAGTAAGCTAGTTTCTAAGAACCAGACATATTTTCTTTCTTATTTCTTGTTTAGTTATTGATGGATGACGAAAGTGAAACTGTCTAAAGGAAGAAAAACTTATCTGGAAGTATGTTAATCCAATTAGATTGAGTTGAATGTGTATCGTACCAGATATGGTACAGATCAGCTATATGGCAAACCTTGGTCTATATACTGTGTTACTGAGTATTTATAAATGTTAGTAAGCTTTGTTGCACAATGCTTACGCCCAAGCCTAAGGTATAAAGGCTTAAGCTTGCCTTATTGAGGGTTTGGTTGCCTTCCTTGTGACCATACACTTTAAACATTTGTAATCAAGTGGAATCAGCAGCATTGTTTATCATCAAATTGGTTAAACTTGAGTCTCAATTTTCATATTCTAGTGAAGAGAGTCTATCTTGCGTAAGCTTACAAATTCCTGTTTCCATTAAATATCAATTTAGTTGATTTCTGTAACTTTCTTATGATGTGGACTTGGGAAATCATTGGGCTATTCTTGTGTGGTACCTGTAGAAACAGGCATCATCGGAGTCCTGCTTCATATTAGCAGTAAAAATGATCTGTCTTATTATGAACTGAGTTGGTTCCCAAAACAGTGTAAAGTCTGGCCCTTGAGTTATCTTCTCTGCTTAAAATATTTTGAAGGATCAGACAAACGGTTAATAAAGAATTTGCTTCATGTATTTTTTTTATAAAAACTGACACGTCACAATTTCATTGATAATTTAAAACCAGATAATACAAGAAGATACTAGAAACACCCATAGAGAACCCAAATAACCTCCCAGACCCTTTAGAGCATAGGGTGATGGAGGCTTACAAGTCTAGAGCAGAGAAATGTTTTATCCAGAGGATAAAACAGGAGGGAAAAGAAAGGCCTAAGTAACCATAGTCTTCCAGAGGCTCGCCTTTCTCCAGAATTCCTGATTGTGGTCTTGGAAAATTCCTGCTGCTCTTCCCCAGTCACAGACAAGCTGGAATGTTCTCCCAATTAGGTTATTGACGCTATAGAACTCTTCTCGAAACTTCCTTCTATTCCTCTCTATCCATACAGTCCATAGCATAGCAGGGCAAAGAAGAGGCCACATATCTTTGTGTGCTGGTCAAGGACACATGATCCCACAATACCACATCCAAAGAAAAGGTGATTCTGGTCTTCTTCAACAGAAGCACAAAACATACATATAGAGTGCTCAACATTTTTTTGAAAGTGGATAGTACCACAGTTTTATAAAAGTAAAAATGCTCAGTTACATCAGCGGATGGCCCAGAACACCATATCCTCTCACCCGCCCCTACCCCCTGCAAGACCAACCCATCCCAAGACCCAGCACACAGTACAACCAAAAAGCCTTAACCCCAGAAACTTACATGTCATCCACACATGATGAAAACCTCCCACCCCCTAATGAAAAGAAAAAACATTTAAAGACCCTTCACAAATTTCCCCCTCAGCTCCTCAAGGGGGTCCCTACTGACCATGGATTGCAATACCGGTACTGGTATCGGCCGTACCGGCCGGTACGAGTATAAAATGGCTAGAAAAAATCAGAGAAAAATCAGAAAAAAATTTGAAAAAATCAGAAAAAATCAAGAAAAAGTATAAAATTTAATTAGATATATGCTGAGTGTGACAAAGGTAGATTAAGACAAAGAAGTACACATAACACGTACTAAATGACTATTTTGATACATCCCCTCCAAAACCGTAGGAACCCCTCTCACAGATTTGTTTTTGTGAGAGGGAAAAGTGAAAGGCCCTTTTAAGGGGCATTTCATGTGTACCAGTTTGGTACCGATCCAGTTTTGGGCGTACCGGCCGGTACTGAACCGGTACAATTTTTATTTTATTTTTTCAAAAAATTGTATCGGGCATTTGACCCGTACCGGTACCGGTGCCAGTACTGCCAACTATGCTATTGACCCCTTGGGAACTAGACGCTCTATCCGAGCATCTCCATTAACACGATCAGTCACCCTTTGGATATACGGATCTGACATGTTGTCTACGGAAATTCCGATCAAAGAAGCCAGCAATCTAACTTCCACCGCTGAAACCTTCCTCAATCTCTCGTTATCTTTCCTCAGCTAATTGCTCCTGCTATTTTCCCTCAGCTGAGAAATGGTTAACTTCATATCACCGTCTGGACCGCAGCTGACCACTACGTCCCCAAAGCATCGGGGCTCACCAATTTGCTCATCTCCAAACAAGGTCGCCAGAGAAGCCTCCCAACCTCCTTCGGAATCCCCACCAGTAGAAAGGGACACATGAAGTGGCATACCTAAAATCCCTCCACACCCTGGCAGGTCCTCTTCTTCCATCTCCAAGAGCAAGGGAGAAGCTGGATTTCCCCGAGACATCCCATCAGCTTCCCGATCTGCACCAACGCCATTTGGAGGGGAAATATTAGCTCCTTGGAGGACGCCCTTGACACCTAGGGAGCGGCCACAAACTCCACTATCGCTTGGATCCGAAGCCGACTCTAGCTCTGGATCGCCATCTGTCGACCTCTGCTCTATTGACGGTGCATCGCTTGGGGAAGACAACACCGGAGGCGGTGCCGAAGGGTCGGTTTTAGGGCATCCAACATCCTCGATCTGCCCAGGCGCTGCAGGTGCCTCCTGTTGCCGCTGTGCCTCGCTCTTCCCAGAAACCCTAGCACACGGGTCAAGACGGAGCCCCTCGAAGGACCCAACCACTTTAAAGAAGGGAACCCATATCCGGGTCAAGGACCATTAGGTCCGGGTCCGAACCAGCTACGCCCCCAACTCTGCCACCCGGATCTGCCAGCAAAAAGAAAGGCTCCAGATTCAAATTTCGAATCGGCCACCTCGCCCGTGCCCTGTTGGGTGAGCTGCTGGACTCCCGGTTCGGCAACGATTGAACCGCCCGGTCTTCGGCCAATCCGAGCCCACCCGCCTTCTCCTTCCTCCAGCCCTGGAGATCTAGGGTTTCATACTCCTGAACACCAGCCGCCGCCCCCCCGCTGTACTTAACTAGCCCTGCCCAGGTAGACTTTGGACCCTCCCAACCTACCACCTCCTCCTCTACTCTAACCAAGACATCAAACTGGAAGCCCCAATGCTTCAACAGCACCCTCACCAACAGAGTCCTTTTCCACCGCAGTCAGGAACCTTGCTCTCACCCCCTGGGTATCCCTCAACGCCCTCTCATCCACCCTCAGCACATGACCTACGGCCTCATCTGAATGTAGAGTGCCCAACATGAAATATCTTTTTGATCCTGTGGGCAGTTGGCAGTCTATTCCAAGCAATCTTCCAAAAGAACAACCTAATTCTATTTGGGAGAATTTTGTCCCAAACAAAATCCTTCCACCAAACTCTAAACCTTCATCACTAAGAACTTTCACTAGAGAGTTAACCGAGAATTTCCCATTATTGTTCCACTTCCATCTCCAAGTTGTCTTACCGATCAGACGACAGTTGAATCTGATTAACAATATTGAATAAGCATAAGAGCTCCTCAAACTCCACCTCCGTAAGGTTCCTTCGAAGCAATATGTTCAAATTCCCACTATTAATATTAGACAAGACATTTGAAACTGACTCGTCAAAATTCCTGACAATAGAATTCAGATTCCTGAACTGACTAGACAAAGCTGCCTCAGGCCACCATTTATCCTTCCAGAATAAGATCTGCTTACCATTCCCCGAATGCAGATCGAATGAAATAGAGAATGTCTACAGTCTTTACAATGTGCCTCCAGATTGGTGACAGATTACTAGTATTGGAGGTAAAAAGACACCATCTGCTGCTACGAGGAAAATATTTCTCTTTGACAATGACAGCCCACAAAGCTTCAGGATCCTCTCTATTCTCTATAACCATTTGGCAAGCGTGGCCTTATTAAAGATGGCAATTTTAGTAAGACACCCCCCCCCCTCTTTTCTTTGGTCCTTGCTTTTACACACATTTCCCCGTTTGACGACATGAAGAGCTTTCTTCTCCTTACTCCCTCCTGACCAGAAGAATTGACTTCTTGCAGCTTCAATGATTCTTTCCACTTCCAATGGGATCTTGAATATAGAGACAAAAATAAAGTCACCAGCTTCAATATACTGGTGCCAATTTCAGATTTCCGCCTTAATAATTCAATGAATTTTAAGTTTGACTAGTAAGTCATGTTTTCAGTGTCTTGGTAAGTAGTTAATGCTGTTCTACCTCTCATCCCAATTTTATGTGTGTACAAGATCAGATAGCATCAAACTCAAAAAAAGAACTTCTTATTCATGCTTTAGATAGTAACTCACTTCCAGGCATTAACCTCACCTTTGTACCCCGCAACCAAGAGTTTGTCCTAAGTTTTTTTTTTTCACCTCGAATCATCCTGTGGGAAGTTCATTTGAATGGTAATGCCTGATGTTATTCTGTTTATGTGATGGGGACAATCTTGTTGTAGTTGTCAATCAGGTTGAATTAAATTATTGGCTAAATTACCTCTTCATGTGGAATGTGGATAGACATTATGACACGTCTGAAACATTTGTTGACGTTAAATTATGAATTTGGAATGTAATCAGTATCCAGGCTGGTATAATAACTGGATGAATCTTAAAAAAATGGGGTTCTGTTCCTCATGTTATGGTAGACTTTACAATATGTTAGAAACGTTCGTTGACCATAGTATGATGAATTTGGAAGGTAATCAATAATCATGCTGGTACAATAGTGCTTTTTGTCTGCATCAGCCTTTGGGGAGTGCATTTGAATGGTAATGCCTGATGTTATTCTGTTTATGTTTTGGAGACAATCTTCTTGTAGTTGTCAAGCAGATTGAATTAAACATTGGCTAAATTACTTTCATGTTGCACGTGGATTAAAGTTCCTCTGTGTCAGAAACATTTGTTAAACTTAATATGATGAATTTGGATAGTAATCAATAAGCATGCTGGTACAATAACTAAATGAACATATGGAAATTGGGGCACTGATCCTCATGTTATGATGGATGTCCCTGCATTAGTCGCATCTGCATACACTGCCTTTGATTTGAAATTTTCTTCCTCGTCTGAAATACTAAAAAAAATGGAAGTTTGCGTGTCAAAGTAGGGCCTTTCAATCTATTTTGTGGGCAAGCTTCAATGTAGTGTGTTTCAAATATTTCTATTTATTTTGCAGCAAGCTGCATGTATTGTGTTTCAAGCATTTTTATTCATTTCTATGTTTTGTTCCCTTCTTCCGATGGTGTGGTATGATTAGTCATCCACTTACGATTCCTTGCAGATTTTCCCAGTCAATGAGAAAATTGAGAACATAAATGATCAGTACTGGACGTTGCGTGCAGAGGAGGTGATGTGTACATTTTTTTTTAGTGGAATAAGTTGAATTCTGCTGATGCTTATTGCAAGCATGCAGTTGTTTCCATGACAATTTAGTATATGCGTACATCATGTAAGTTAGGCCAAAAGTTTGCTCGGTGTGTTTTGCCCTCTGATTTTTGTAAATTAATGCAGATTCCGGAGGAAGAAAAAAATTTTGGACCTCATGATCGTTTGATTCATGTGTACCATTTCACAAAGGATGCCGCTCAAAATCACATGGTAAATGAGGTTCCAGACATGTTAGCTGTTTTTTTATACATTTAAAGTTAATTTTTAAATTGAGTAATTTTTTAGGAAAGAGAACAGGATAGTCTGCATGATAGTTTTTTTGAAATGTATGTCAGTGATTGTAGCAACAGTACGAAGAGAAAAGAGAGGACATTACGGGCAATGGGAGGCTGTTCTTAATGAAATGAATCCTGTCTGAATATGGTATCTTTTTTCAAACAGCAGGTTCAAAACTTTGGGGAACCTTTTTTCTTGGTTATTCATGAAGGTGAGACTTTGGCTGAGGTCAAAGTCCGTATTCAGAAGAAGTTGCAGGTTCCGGATGAGGAATTCTCCAAGGTATTACCATTCCACCTCAGGTCATTGGAGTTGTTAGATGATGTTTATGATGTATTATTAGTTTCTTCTATATGCTTAGAGGCTGAAGTAAGAAATCCGTAATAGCTAAAGCTATGTCCAGGTGCTGAACATGTACGTGGATGGTAGTATTTACAGTCTGAATTGTTATTTGTTGCTTCTTAAACATGTGGAAACTGTATAACTCTTACTATATTCAACTTCACAATGTTGGAAAGATATCTTTTTATTTTTGACTATTTCGGCTCTGTAAGATGCTCAGTATGTCTTGCCACACGAGCTTTTGAGAAGTTAGCTAAATGTCAATCTTAGGAGGTCATCATATTTTTTCCAATTTCTTAAGTTATCGGTTTTTCATTCTAGAGATTATCTCATTATAGGTAAAGCGACTAACCCTTGAATACACTTGATAAACAGGACACACTTAGTAAACAAGATAAAAAATGTTGATCTTTCTACAAGTAGGTGTTTGGTTACTTGGTATGGCTGCAGTGATCAGACAGTAACTGTTTCAGAAAATCGATGGAGATTGAAATTAGAAGAGAACGGGGCCTCCTGTCCCCAGAGGATAATCAAGCTCTGAAAAAATTGTAAGAAAGAACAGCAAGATTGGCTAGTAAGAGATGAAATCAAGTGGAAACAGAGGGGTGAAGAACAATGGCCTGGAGAGGAGGAGGATGGTACATCTTTTTCCCATGCTGTAACTAGTGCCAAAGAAGGAATTGAAAATTGAGCAGGTAAAAGTGGAGGATAGAGTGGTTGAACTGTTGAAGACAAAAATGGGGTGGTGTTTGGGACCTAACCTAGATGTCTCTCCTATCGGATTATTTAAAAATCCATGGCGTTTTGGGTCTTTTTGTTTTTATCTGGAGAAATATAGGTTGGTTTTATTTATTTTATTTATTGGACTATGAGAGCTTAGGATTAGCCTTCAGAGAGTCCGGAACTTCGGATCAGGCGAAGATCCGAGTATATGACCTCTCTCCACTGACCTTAGTCAGTATTAATTACGTCAAGCAACCGCTCGACAACCCTTGATTAACCGTCCGTTGATGCCCTTATAACATGCAACACTACTACTACAGGCAGCATATGCATATGAAGATATATTTTAGGTTAAGTTCTTGGCCTCACCCAAGTTTAGGATGGGTTTATATGATTTTGGATTAACTCCAAGTTATTTGGATTAATTCCAAGTATATTGGATTGACTCCAAGTATTCTGGATTGATTCCAAGTATTTTAGACCCATAAGGGTATTTCTGTAATTATGCAAAGTTAGAGGGTATAGGGGAATTATTGTCACTTTAGGTTTTTTAACATTTTAGGGAGACTTGAAAACCCTTAGAATGTATTTTAGGATCATTTTAAACATATTTGAGTTATAGTGGTATTTTGGTAATTTTACCTTAAATCGGGTTTATTAGACTTAGAGTCTATTTTTTATTTTATTTTTCTGAGATTTTTTATTTATTTTATCATATTGAGGGTATTTTGGTAATTTTACCCATCTTATTAAGGTTTGGAGGGTATTTTGGGCATAGGAGAGATTTTGATATTTTTAAGAATTTTCTGTGATTTTTACAGATTTTTATCATGTGAGGGTATTTTTTTTAATTTCATTAAGTTCTAGGAGCATTTTAGTCATTTAAGAAATTTTATATATTTTCAGATTTAGTTCTCTATTTTTTACTGAATTTTACTGAATTTTACTGATTTTTATTAATTAATTAGATATATGAAGGATATTTAAGTCATATTTTTGGGTTTATGTAATTTCCGGATTTAGTTTTTTTATTTTTACTGAGTATTACTGATTTTTACAGAATTTTTCTGATTTTTATATTTATTTTACTGATTATAAATAATTTTCCAGATTTTATTAATTAATTAAGCATGGAGGGTATTTAAGTCATTTTTTAACTTAAGTATATTATTTTATGTCTCAATGTTTTATTATGGAATTTTGATTATGAGTTTAAGATTAGTTATGTATGGGATGAGGCTAATGATATTTTTGAATATTTAATTATATATTTATATATTTTAATTAGTTATTAAACTAATTAATTATGCATGTGAAAATATAATAACATAGTGTTACTTAAGTAGTAGATTCATGAACACACATGCACACACATATGCTCAAAGAACAAATAGTGGCATTTTATTCATTATTTCGGCATAATCCCGTCTTATAGAACGGTGATTTTACAACATAAATTTGGCAGAGCTTCCCCTTAGGAATAAACCTTAGGAAGAGAGTCCTCCGAGAAAATATTTCCTCCAAACGCAACAAACCCGGGCAAGAGCACCGGATTTGGTCTTCAAATGGGTAGAGTTTTTCCTAGGAAATTTTGGGCCAAATGGGCATGCCTTTCTTCTTACCCCTTGGGGAGTATTTATAGGCCACGGGGGTCTCAACCGGTGGGGGTACCCACCGTTGGATCTTGAGGTGGGGGGTGCCACCGGAATTCTTTGAGATGGGGGGTACCCACCGGAGGATCTTGAGGTGGGGGGTACCCACCGTTTTGCTTCTCTCTCCTTCCTTTTCTCTTTTTTTATTCAAGAAGGGTGAGAGAAGAGAGAGGTTAGAGAGGAGGGGGGGGGGTCCGGTGGGCACCCCCACCGGTTCCCAACCGGTGGGGGATGCCACCGGTTGGTCCCCCCCCCCCCCCCCACCGGTTTGGGCAACCGGTGGGGGGCTTCCTCCCTTCCCCCTTTTTCTTTTAAAAAAGGGGTTCCAACAGGTGGTAAGAATATTCATTAACTTTTTTCAAACATCTCTTCAAAAGATATGTGGAGACCTAGTATGATGGAAGGACTGCCGCCCAAAATGGACAATGGTGATGCAGATCTATCGATATCTCCATTTCAAGAACAAGAAATTAAGGTGACTATTTTTTAGCATGGGTGTTAATAAATCACTTGGACCTGGTGGCTTTTCAATGGGCTTTTATCACCTTGTGAAGTCTTTATTTGATGAAGGTTGAGAAAGAATTTGGAGAAAGGCCATCGAGCATTAAGTGCTTTAGTTCAATTCTCTTACCGTTGATTCCTGGAAAAGGAGCAGAAGAAAGTGGATTATAGGCCTATTAGTTTGCTAGATGGATGCTACAAGATAATTACAATGATGATTGCCTCTGGATTTAAACAGTGATAGAAAAGATGATTGGAATTAACTAGACAGCAGGGAAGCTACATCATTAACAATTATATGGTAGCTTATGAGGCTCTTCATTATCAGAAAAACAGAAATAGAGAATGTATGATAATGAAATTGGATTTTGAGAAGGCATGTGATAGAGTTTGTTGTTGCATCGTTATCCTCAAGAACATACAAGCAGGTGGGATTTGAGCAAAAATTGATAAATTGGCTCATCATCTGTATCACGACATGGTTTTCTATTTTCATTAGTTTTTTTTTTTTTTCCGTTAGTGAAGGACCATGTGGTTATTTTAGCAAGCTCTAGAGAGTTGATGCAAGGGGATCCTATCTCGCCCCTTATCTTCCTCTGGTAGGTCAGATTCTTAATTCTCTTTAAGGCAGCAGAAATAGGACTGGCGGTTCGTGCTGTTTCCATCGGACGGAAGAATCTTCATCTTATCCATCTGGAATTTGTGCAGGATATGCTCCTTTCCAGGTCAGGTCAGGAAGGGATGGTACTGAACCTACAAAATCTTCTCGTGCCCGTTGAGCTTGTGTCAGGTCTAAAGATAAGCTTTGAGAAAATCAGAAATTCTGGGGGTGGACCTTGGACAAAGAGAGCGCAGGTGTCAATTTAAGAAGCTTGTCAATCAATCCAATATAATCCAATCCTATGCTCCAACTTGGGCTGCTTATCGTAGACTGCAAGGAATTTGACAAGGGATCTATTCATGATTTTACAATACATTTATCCATATTCAGCATATATTTTGTCAGTGTCCAATGGTTTTGAGCACATGTAGCTAGCCATGGTTGTTTGCCTGCTGTTGTTGCATGTCTGCAGATTACATTTGTAAAGCTAACCAATTATCTCGTTAGAATTAAATGACATAGCTTGGCTGTGGCTTTGCCTGATGCACATATAAAAGACTGATTTTCTTGATAGAGCCCAATGGCTTATGCGATACATTATAAACTTTATAGCTTTGTTATGACCGTTGCTTGTTGCGTGTGTATCAACATGCCTTGTGCAGCCTATATTTAACCAAGGCATGTGAAGTCATTCGTGTTATAAATTAAAATTTGGCATCGTAGTAAAAACATTGAATTGTTGCTTTTATCATTGTACATTGTTTTCCGTTGGCACAAAGATGCACTACTTTCCTCATGGACATGCATCTCTTGAAGCACAAATTAGTGAACTTACAAATGTTTCTGCACTTTTTGTGCCAGTGGAAGTTTGCATTTCTATCACTGGGTCGACCAGAATATCTTCAAGACTTGGACATTGTGTCACATCGCTTCCAGGTACATTTATCTATGTACTCTTCACATTCATATGTCATTGAGCCTTTTTTTAAAATACTATTTTTACTTAATTATTGTACTAGAGACGTGATATTTATGGAGCTTGGGAGCAATATCTAGGATTAGAGCATTCAGACACTGCTCCTAAAAGGGCTTACACTACAAATCAGGTATGCACTATTCACATGCCTTATGGTAAGCGTCAGAGTTTTACTACTTTCACATCACTCTGTTACTGATTGGACGATGTTAATATCTTTGTCCCACATTGATGTCCTGTCTGGAAAAAGGGAACACATTTTTTGAGGACTTTAACATTGTACTAATTCTCTCTTAAATGTTTGCCTTTCTTTTGTCCAAGACTACACATGTTTATGAGGTAAAGAAAGTTAATCCTAGAACATTATATGCATACAAGAGATGAAAATGCAACATTGAAGCCCATCAAGATGTCTAGTTTTAGCCATGACAATCATCGTTGCTCTTGTTTTGAATGCTGCATAGAATCAACCCATAGTTCTCATTTCTTTAGATTGTCCAACGGTTGTTTTTTTGGTAAGCATTGCATTTGGCAGCTTCTTATTAGTTGGTAAGGAATTAATGCTGCATATTTGGCACCCAAATTTCCATTATGGTTATTTTCTTTGTTGGCAGAGCCGTCATACTTTTGAGAAGCCAGTTAAAATTTACAACTGAAAAATAGAAAATCCAGCACCCGGAGTGTTGCTGAATTCCAACATGTTCAACCCCCTGACTGTGCTGATCAAATGTGGCATGGAGTACAGAATGTGGCAGGTTGGCTAGGTTGATGGTTGTCTCTTTATTGATTTTGCTGGTGTGGAGTGAATTCGTTATGGTTTATTTTGGCGGATTCAGATTGGTGATTGTCTCTTTTATCAATGGCAACAACCCATCTTGGATTTGAGCGTTGTCTCTTCTTTTATAAAGCTCACTTGGCAAGTGAGAGGTCAACAGCTTAATTTCGAAAGCCGATCTGGTAGGTGAGGAGATTTTGGCCTTGGCAGTGTATACAGAGTACAGTTCAGCTTTGCAGTCAGTTATTGTTTTGTTTATTCTGGTCTTACTACCTATTTCTAGATGTGTTCAGCAATTGAGGGTTGTATAATGATTTGTGCAACTTGTCTCAAGTTAGGTGTTTGTAAAGCTGTGAGCCTCTTTTTTGGTCCACTTTCATATGTATGATTGAAATTGTTTCTTCTGATGATATTTCGGGTGTTGACTGAGAGCATGGCAAGATAGGGTTGCTACATAGGTGAGAGAGTCAAGATGTAACTGTCGTGATATGAGGCTTTTTGTATATTAGACACGCTCAGGAACATTATTTTGTCTACTGAAGAGTTCTGCTTTCTTTAATTCACTTCATTTCAGGACATTATGTTGTGAAATCCGTCCCTTTCTATCTGATAAACATGACAAGGGTTGTATAATATTAACATCCTTTTTCCCAAATGTGTATGTGATGTTGAAATGAAATGGTGGCCACTTTAATGTAATGACCTGATGAAGTGGGGCCCGACGGAGCAACTTTATAAAAAAGTTACAAGCTCTGTTTGGCCTACGCTGATGAAGGGACACGACTTGATGGCAACAAGCTTATCATATGCTCCGGTGTTGGACGATGGATTGTATGTCTCTGTAAGCGGGTGCGGAATGCAATCTCAAGCTTAATGAGAGGCATCTAAGCAGTCTTTGGCTGCTGACGAAATGGATTATCATAAATTTTCAGTGCAACAGGTTACGAAAAGTGGGGGTGTGGGTGTTCGTTCTCCAAGAGTAACAAAGATAGAGGAGGCAACATTGTCAAGTATGATGATAGAAAGGTGAACCCAACATAGCAAAATCTATTCATCTAGATGGCTAGTTTTGTCAGTAATGTTTTCTGCAGTTTTGAGTTTTCGATAGGCTCTGTTCAGAATGATTCTTCTCTAGCCGTAGGTGAAATTTGGACCTTTTTGCTTGTACCTTCTAATGCATTGTATAATATACCTAAACTCAGAAAGCATATATGACAGCTTATAGCATAATGTTGTGCTATAAGTAATGAACAGTAAATCAAACTTTGGTAGACGACTAGTCTAGGTGTTGTGTTGGGCACTTCCATCTCAAAAGTTCACACCGCCCACCTTTACGTCATTGGCTGGAAGTGCCCTCGCAATAAAGGGCTGAGTCATTACGACATCACAAAATATAGATATCTGAGACGTAGGTTTATAGATGACCACTTTTAACTTGTCTCAGGTCAAATGGGTTAAAATAGACAAATCAGAGTAACCTCATTCCACAGTAATTTTCTCGTACCACAGGGATGGACGGGAAATAAGGCGACGGCTTCAGGCAATGTTCCATGACCCTTTGGTCCTACCAGATGTGGTAAATCACAATCTTTAATCAACATGGAGAATGCACCTTACTCGTAGGTACGGTTTCTCCCAATGATAGTGGTTTTCCTGCGTGAAAACAAGAGTTTTTATTATACGCCAGCACCGCATTTTTCATATTTCTAAATCTGTCTGTTGTAGGGTTCTTAGAATTGAAATGCAACAAAAATTATTGTACAAGGAAGGAGATACTTTTGAAATAATTATTGTATAATCAAATGTTAGGGTTTGGAAGGTACATCCTTGGAGAGGATAGTGATCCACGTCATCCTCATCAAACACAAGAAACAAATGATTTGTTAGTTTAGTCATTTTATACACGCATATTTGGAAATGGGCCACTATTACATAAATTTAATATTTATTGACACTCACCACGGGACATCCTTTGTTAAGTAAGCCTAAGTTGAAGACCATTGTTAAATGTGGAAGAAAATGACTGTTTGAACCCCCATCCTTAGTTAAACTTAATGTTGGGTACAGATGACCGAGAGAAGAAAAGTTGGTTGAGGCAAGCATTCCAGAAGGGGCAGTGATGACACGTGCAGACAGAACCAAGGGGGAGTGTGATCATCCTTCTTTAGGTTGCCATTATCTCGTGACTAAACTATGTGACTCTGGGTTTCGAATTTGTGTCTAAACCTACCGCATTCGGGTAGTGTCTTATCTTGATTTCACATGATCGGATCTCATCGGAACAAACTTGCAATACTTTTCCTTTTTATGGGATTGCAAACCCCATCGCTCAACCTGAACACGGGGGTTATAATTAAATGTCCAGTCTTTGGTTTAGTTTAGATGACTATCTGCATGAGTGTGCCATATGTTGCCTCGGCCTTGCCCATCTTGTGAAGGTCACATTGCTGATATCATACTTAAACACGGTGAAAACTACATGATTAGAACTGAGAATACATAAACATGGAAAATAAAATTTATTAGCAGGCTAACAGCCTGATACACCAAAGCTACTGTCAAGGAAATCTGCTTGACTGGAGAGAAATCTAAGTACATCCTCGACTGGCAGACTGCAAGAGAGAATGAAGCAGCCTTCACTTGATATAAATGTCATTCCTTGTTCAAGACCTTTGGAACTTTGATATACGGATCTTCATAGCTTGGAACAGCAGCCAACATTGCCTCCCTAAACTCACAAAAACAACTAGGTTTAGATCTTACTCGATAAAGAGCAGAGCAACATCCTGTTACATCACTTTTAAACCTCTGGCAAGGACAGTCCGAAAGGTAACATTAGCCTAAGTTTACAAAGTAACAGCTGCTGCAATGCAGCTGTAATCGCCGTCCAATCATGGGATCAGATGGCACAGGGGTTTTAAGTTCCGGGGCACCTTCTGTGGGATGATGCAGCGACCCCACGTCGTCTGATCTCACAATTGGACAGTGGTTGCAGCAAGTATGAATGTTCTATTCAAATCTCACCTGTTCTCAAATGTTTCTGGTATATCCCCTCGTGGATTAACGTTAGCATCCGTATCTGCACAAAACAACGACAGTTGATTAGAGAACCTAATGCCTCTTTCCAATGATTGAACAGAGGTCCTACAGTCACGTGTACCATTCACTTTCAGGAAAAAAAAAGGGTTTTCCTTTGGAACAAAAGATTCAGGCAATGAATATAATTAAAGTAGCAAAGTTTGCATCCATCATGTGTCGGTTAATGTGCTAACATTTGATTAAAAGTTCTCTCTATTACCTTAAAATGTTTTCCTATTGTCCCCTCAATCACAAAGGCACTTCTCCATAAACAACATATTTATGCTTACTAGATGGATCGTCATAACAAATCTGGCAGTGCTATTTACCAGCACGAAGTGCAGGATCAATGTTCTCAAGATTGACAGCCTGAAGTTGCCCAAACCTGAAAGACAGGTTAGGAAATAACAGAAACTAAAATCAGACGTACAGAAACTCGAATGGCTTGGTAACATACTTGGTAGAATGCAAAAAAGAAACAAATAAACTGCAAAGTGCCTAATTGAGAAAAATAAGACAATGTCATGTCAGAATGGTAAAAATGACCATCAATACAAAACTGAATTTTATCAACCACTTGCTTTGCCAACTTTAGGTCATACAACTTTTTTTTTTCTTATCAGCAACACCTTCTACACAGAACACGTACAGTTACCTGTACAACAGGACAAAATGCACAAAGAATATTCTCTTCTATGTCATACCTTAAGATTTGCAGAAAACTACACGTAAACATGTTTGATGAGTCAAAGCAAGGCATCCAAATAGATGGACAGACAACTGGTGCACTGAAAAGATTGCCAAGCATCTTGTGCTACTACCTCGCATTCCATACACGAAAACATAGGAAAGAAATTGCCATCATGTCCAAAATGCGTCATCAAGTTGTCATTCTTAAATGACTATTTCTTTAGTATGTTTTCCTTGTTCTATGAATGGAGACTGGGGAATGACTCCTACTAAAGATGGGTACGGATGACCACATTACTATTGTACATGAATGTTGCTATCTGATTGTGCTCATTGTTCTTGTAACTAGTCAAACCGTGGTGCCATCATATATATCCCAGCATATGTTCACATTTATAAACCAGCATTTATCTTTGCATCTTTGTTTCATACTGTCATGGTATGAAGCTCCTTGTGGTATTATTCATCTTGTCACATAAGGCAGAACTATCCAAAACAGAAAAAGTCTAAGGGGTGTCACCATGATGAATGCATTTTAAAGGAGTACCAACCAACAATAAAAGAGATAATATGGTGAAGAAAAGGAGAGGAATCATATTAATAGCAGGATTCACTATTTTGTCATCTTCCCCCCCTCTCCCAAGCACTCCCACTTCCCATTCCTACTCCTACTCCCAAGGGATTTGAACGATAAACTAGAAGCTTCCATGATGCGACCATAGGAGAGATCATTAAGTGTGAGATTTTAACATCTTACAGCATAACAGCATCTGTGGGGAAAGACCAGGAGGGAGGAGCCTCCCCGCAACATGATCTTCGTAGAGTGAACTACCTCTGCCCCCCTTTCCTTTGATTCTATAGTCCTGCCAGCTCCTCTTTTTTTTTTTTTTTTTCTAAACTCAGTCTTTGCTTTGTGGGGCTTAGGGAGAAGTTCACTTATTGCACAATTAAGGGAAGGTGCAACCGGATTCTTTTGTAGTCCCTATAACATGTTCTTTTATACTTTTTCTGCATGTTTAGCTCTGTTCCTGCAGAACCTTGCCCAGGTAGGGCTGAACCTTAGGGCACTTTGAGGATTATAGGGGTGTGGTTATTTTAGAGGTCACATTATACTTGTGGATAGGAGAGGAGACTGCCTACTCTGGGGCTGAATCCAGAGTGACCCCAGTAGAGACCAAGGACAATGTGCCCATGTTATGTGGATGTTTAATGCATGGGTTTAAGTTTTAAGCATGGTACCTTAGTGTCTTGTTAACTTGAAAAGGAAGTTGGGTTGATGGATGTCAAGTCCATGAGTCCAGAGTCATTGCTCAGGGTTCCTTGTCACGTCCATTTGTAGTGACCTTGCTTGTTGATTTTCACTGCCCTTGTGTTGGTATGCTTGTGTATTGATGAAAAGAATATTAAAGGTCTAACCTTTCCCTTTTGTGGTTGAGGTTGGTTTCAATACGGAAGGAGGTGTTAGCCTAATCTTGACAACTCATGTTGCGTATGAACTGCCATGTGGTTGAGGCCCCTAACTTACCCTACTATCCCAAGGGTGAAGTGACTGCATGCCCTAGGAGCCCCTGCTACCATGGGTCCTTTGGGGTCAAGGTATCATGACTAAGGAGTTGCTCTTTTATCATGTGGCCATGGTCAAGGCATAGACTTGCCGTTTTATTATGAGGACCCAAGCATGTCGATGACTAGCTAGCACAATGAGCTGTAACCTGCTTGTGTGCATACATAGTCAAGTCCAAGGATGAGACAACCGTAGTTGGTCGAGTGACACAGTTGATCATCCTGTCATGCCTAGCAGATAATTGGTTCTCCCTACTAGAAGTAGACAATGGAGGATGCAAGGCTTGCTGTTTACTATCCTATTGTGCCTAGTGTACCTGGACACAATTGTTATTATTTTGTGAATCTGTGTTGCAAAAAGTCTATGGGGTGAAGTCCAGTTTGCACCTTATCACCATTAACTTGTGTCCTAATTCCATTTAGAGTCTTTGGTCCATTGTGACCTTGCCTTTTATGACAGTTACCTAGTGTTGTCCCTACTCTATTTCACTTTCCTTGGCTAACATGCTTATAGTGACTTCATATGGATAACCTAACTCTATATGTAGTCCTTAGACTCCCTGCTGTTCCTAAGTTATTGTGCAAGTGGGAGGTGCAGAGCATGAGTAGGACTAGTTTGAGTTGCAGAGGACAATGAGAATATGTTGATATAATGTACATGGCTATACATGTGAATTAGGGTTACAAATTTGTCACTCTTTATGTTCCCAATCTGAATTTCCGAGGTGAAGTTTATCTAACATGTGTATGCTCCATGTTAATTGTTCTACTATCCTTTCTCTTACAGCTAATGGGAGAAACACTGTAAATGATATCCCTAGACTCACTCAGAAGCCGCAAGGCCAAGGCTGAAGTCATGGGCCGTCACGTAGAGACTCAGGCAAACAAAGAATGCACATGGAAAGAGGAAAAACAATCATCAACAAACCCTATGCATGTGATCTGTTTGTTGAAATGCCAAACACAAGGTGACCAACAACCGCATTGAAAGAGAGAGAGAGAGAGTACGCACCAGTCCACAACTTGTCTCATCTTTGGGGCAAACTCTTCGACCTGTGCAACAAAACGAAAAAAAGATCAAACATCAAATGTCAAAACCGAGGAAAAAAAATATCTCAACTTTGCGGAGAGAGGCAAGACCAGGCACCTCCTCCGGCGACAGGGAAATGCGTGCGGTCTCGGCCAGGCGCGGCACGTCGGGCGGCTCGAGAGCCGCGTGCGTGCGCATGCAGAACCAGCGGCCGGGAGAGGAACGGGAGTGTTGGGTCGTCACCACGGGAGCTAGCCCGTGACGCAACGTCGAGCAGACCTGCGCCCTCCTGCACGCCACCAGTACACAGCCGCCGGCGGCTCCGCGGCTGACAACGGAGGGGATCATCTCTTCAAGCAGGGGGGGGTTGGGCCGGCGTGGGCAGGGCCGCAGGCAACAGAGCCGAGCTCCCTTATCTATCCGGGCAGGTTGGTTCGGTTCGGTTCGGTACGGCTGTTTAACAGTCCGAATGTAGCCAAATCAAAATTCGGAAAAAATAAAAAAAAATCTCAAATCCGCAAAAGATTTATAATTATTTACGCAAAAATCTGCAACGAATAATTTATTCTTAATAAACAAAATAATATTATGTTAATATATAAATATATACAAACATCATTGAGAGGCAATATAATAAAATCATCATATATCAAATGAGTAACGAATAATACAGGGATAAGCATTCACCCAAGCCACTAAGAATACACTCTAATTAAATGAACTTGCAGAAAATTAACTAAATATTGTCAAAAACCCACAAATAGTTGACAGTTGTTACTCATTACTTGTTTTGAAGAAAGGTAAAATTAACACCTAAAATTCTGTTCATCAAAAACCTATTTACCCACACTTGAGAGAATTTAAAAACCAAGGTCAAAGATCATCATGTCATGTCCCTTTTTTCACAGTGTGATCACAGTAGCAAGCTTGGGGATGGCCCCGGAGAGAACATAAAACGGGAAGACGGCACTGGATTCGGGTTGGGAGGCGGCGCTTTTACCGAGTGTTGTGCGGCTCTTGCTGTGCAATGGGGGCCGTCTTGCCGGTGAGTCGACGAGCAAGGAGTCGGAGATGCCGGTAACCAACAACGAGCGGTCGGGGACTCGAGGGCGCCGGTGATCGACGATGAGGGGGCCGGGGTCACCGCCGCCGGTGAGAACGTTATGCGAGGCCACCACCGTGAAGATAAGGAAGGAGGAGGAAAAGGGAAGTCCCGTGCATTCATGTGGAGCGCGATTGCTTTCAGAAGCTTGTAGAGAGGATATTAGTAACATTTTCTTCTAAAAAAGTAAACTATTAGTCGCACCGTAATATTTTAAAATTATTTTTGTACAAAAAAAATGTCATCAACATATTTATATAAAAATCTCTTTATCAGATTCCATTTACGGATACAACTTTTTTATTATTTTTGAGAGGGGAGGAGCACTGGTGGAACCCCACTTGCTCTCTCTCCATCTCTATTTGTGCGCCCTTGGGCTCGTGGGAGGAAGCGACAACTGCGGCTGTGGTGGCGTCCTAGGGATGGAATCCGGGAGGAACTGTGGATTCGCCTCTGGCTCAGGTGAATCAGCGGCAACCCGGCCATATCCTTCTCCGCTTCTCCTTCTTCTCCTACCAAGACGGCCGCCGGTTGCAGCGGAGCGTAGGACCTCTCCCTCCCCCGAGTAGCCCTTTGCCCACAATGCCAATGGCATCTTTCACAGCAGGCATAAAACCCTAGAAATTTAACAACCTCCCCTGCTCGTGTGTCCTGGCTTACAAGATGTGGGAAGCTTCGAGGGAGCCGATTAGATTAGCTTGTTAGTTAGTGTCCGCAGCCAAGGCAGTTGTGCGAGATAAGTATTCACCCAAGCTAGTAAGTTGTCCTTAGAATAGGCCTGGGATAGGTCCATTTATCCCACTTAAACGCTTTAACCCACTTTGACGGAGGGAGGTGCTTAACACAGGGTGGAATGCGTTGTACCCCCGTTTAGGTGGAATAGGCCTCCCGGAATAGGTCCCGTTTAGGAATCGCAAACGACGGCGTCTCCTCCGCGCAGGACGCCACCCTGCTGTTGCAGGTGCCACCGGCCTCCACGTCCTAGCCCGCCTCGCTCCCGCTCTTGTCCACCCACTAGGCGCCGTCGAGCTCCGACCTTCGGTTGCTGCCGCCGCACTTGAGCTTCCCCTCCTCGCCCTCAATGCCCAGTTGCAGCGGCAAACACAGGAAGCGCACGCACCTCGGACCGTCTTCCCCTGCGGGCTTCTCCGACGGCCTCGACCGGAGCCAAATCTTGGAGATGGAGAAGCTCTCCCTATGATGAGAGTTAGAGCATATGCGGGGCTGCCAAGCAACTTGAAGTGTTCTCTCCTGGAGTTGCTGCTGCATTCGGACATGGCGGGGCAGTGGCCGGGCGTCTTGGCGCTAGGCTTCCATGTCGGTTGCTTGATGACTACTTCGAGCAGGGAACTCTCGTCCATCACGTACTCGAAGGAACCCATGGAAAAGCACCTCCTTTCGTCCAGATTGCCATTGTCGCCACTGCTGCTGCTACTGCCGTTGTCGTTACTGTTGTTGCTCTCTTCGCCGCCCCCATCGACGTTCTTGAACTTGCTGAGTGAGCTTGACGGGAACGACCGTCGCAAGCAACTCCGAGGGGTGCTCTGGCGCCTTGGCCGTGGCCTCCGCTTCCTTCTTCCCCACCATCTCCCCTATCTTCTGGGGATGATCACTTGTGAGTTACCTAGGATCCTCGTAGACGTGGGGAGCCCGCTGGGTATGCGAGTCCAGGACGGCGATCTCACTGGAGCTCTCACTGCCGGACTCGAGCACCAGGACGATGGGGCTGCAGGCAGCGGGGAAGTCGGCGAGGAGGCTACTACGGCAGAGTGGGCAAGTGGAGTGGGAGAGCAGCCAGGTGTCGATGCATTCCAGGTGGAAGGCGTAGCTGCACTTGGGCAGCAGCCAGAGCTTGTCGTCGGCCTCCAACTCACAGAGGCACACGACGCAATCAAAGGGGTCCTTGACGCCGGTGATGGCCTTGTATGGAAAGACTGGCAGAGCGTCAATGAAGGATTGATCAACGCCGGTGTCGTGGAGGTGGAAGAGGTGCTGTAGCTGCCCCTACAGCGCCGTGACGTTGTCTGGATATTCGAGGTCCCTACAGGAGGGCCTAATGAGGAATTGGATTAGGAGGTGGAGCAGGCCGGAGAGGAAGAAGACGACTACCAGGATGACGATGATAAGTAGGATGCTTGGGCTGATCCTGCCGTCGATGCCGCTGGGGAGTATGGGGGGCAACGGCGGAGGTGACGGGGGTGGGTGTGGCGGCGAGAGGGGGTGTGGGAAGACGGGGTGGAGCTCTGTCATGTTGGACGCAAAGAACACCCCACCCATGTCTGCTGGGAAGAAGGGCAAGGAGAGGAGGAGGATGTAGAGGGAAGGGAGAGAGATGATGAGAGCATAGTAATTTGAAAATATATTTTCATATTACTGTTGTAACGTGTGTTAATTTTGAAAATTAAAAAAAAAGTTTAAATTAACTTAATAATATTGTACACATTAATAATTAATTTGAAAAGTATAGAAATTTAAAATAATGTATGCAAGGGTAACATGAGTATTTTGACCTCTTATTTCACATTTTATTTCACTCTTTATTCCACTAATTCCTACCAAATCACTTGGAATACAATTCTCCTTATTCTGGGTGAAATACCAACTACTTATCAAATCAAAATACCTCTTATTCTGGTTTAAGAAATCTCCAAAACTTTATTCTGAGTTAAATTATTTTACAAACAAAGTGATACAAGTGTGTGGAAGGCTAGATGGAAAAGGTACAATAGTGCGATTCTTGTAAACTGACGTAACAAAGAAACATAGGATTCTATAAGATTGATCTTTGCCATGGTGACGCTTAGGTGGGAGTGCGGTTCCTCTCAGAGTTTGGACTGAACTCGGTCAAGTACACAAAGGAAAGGAGGGAGACTTTCATAAAAACTCTTCCTCAAAAATGGGAAAAACATCACATGAGGGGATTTTTTGAAACCTTCACTTCTCTTTATTGACTAAGTTCAGTCTAACCCTGAACTACTGACTAAGTTCAGTCTAATCCTGAACGTAGAGGATCTCTATTCCTCATAGAAGGGCAATGAGGAGGTCTTGGCTGATGGGGATAGGGAGGTATCTATGTCAAACTTATTCTCATAAGAATATATATAATTGCACTTTTAGGGACACGTCCACAATTTCAGCTCAATAAGGTGCCTAGTTGGCGTTGACATGGTATCTATGTGGCCACACCCATATGACTATCCACATGTCCCGTCTAGAGGTGTTCACTATTTGAGCCAAACCGAAAAATCAAACCGAACCGATTGGTTCGGTTCAAATTTTTTTAAAAAAATCGATTTGGTCGAAAACCTAACCGAATAATAAAGAATGGTTTAGTTTTGTTTGGAGGCTTCATAAATCGAACCGAACCGAGGAAACCGTATTCCAATTAAAATTATATATTACTTGAGTTTGTTTAATGTATTTGAGTAAATATTATATAGTCTAAAAGGTAATATGGGATTTTCGTTAACTTACCTAGACTATTAGATGAAGCTCCCATGGCATGATCCAACGGTGGCATTTGATCCTTAATAGGTAAGCTGCAAGCTTGCAACGGTCAGGGCTTTCCCACTCCTTCTTCAGCCAAAGAAGGAGCTTTGACCAATTCGCACCTCTGAATTTATGCTATGCAACTGTAAGATTTCACATAAAGAAGATTTCACCTCTGAATTCAGGCTTGTTAGAAAAATTTCGACCCAGTGGCATATATCATGTTGATTATGGTTCCATTTGGAATTAATGAATGCTCGTTTTTGTTTTGTTTTCATTAATTAAGATGTGAGTTCATTGAGTAAGAGTTAGAACTTGTGTATTCTCTAGAGGAGAAAGTAAGCCACCAAAAGAGAGAGAGAAAATAGGCACAGATTAAAAAAAAAAAAAAAAAAAAAAGAGTTGCAGTCATCTATATATATACTGTTAGGATCTCAGGACGGGATCGGAAACACAGCGAAAAATATAATAATTGGATTCCGTGCCAAGATAGAACAATTGGCACAAAAGATGAGATCAATTTTGAAATCTCATTTCAAACAACCTAAAGCTGAAAAACATGGTGGCCATGCAAAATCTAAATTGGATAAATATTTGGATGAAAATATGGAAAATGACATAGACTCATTTAATATCTTAGGTTGGTGGAAGATTAACAATACAAGATTTCCTATTCTCTCACAAGTAACCGTGATGTATTAGCCATTCTCGTGTCTACGATGGCATCGGAATCGGTATTTAGCACCGAAGGATGTGTTCCAGATCCATTTAGAAGTTCTTTGTCACCTAGATAGTAAAAACTCTTACATGTATTCAAGATTAGGTACGAGCATCATTTGAACCACCAAGTGTAGAGAACCTAGTTGACATTGAGAAAATAGACAAAGGTAAGATGTGTCTTTTTAAGTATATTTATTTCTTATCAAGTATGCTATCTTTTTTCTTATTAGTTAATTTTTATTATTTTCATATCTTTCAAGTGTCACATCGGTACCTAATGTGATTGATGTTGTTTGATAATTAAATGGACTTCCATTATAAATGGTATAATTTCGGATCTTCTATTTCTTATAATATGATTTTTTCTCCCTTGCATAGTTAGTAATAATGTTGACTTTGAGATGTTTTTTTATTATCCTCCTTTATATAGTTAGTAATAATATCAACTTTGAGATGTTCTTTTTGTGACTAGGTTTTGGAACAAATTGAAAGATGGTTTCAAGATGGATGACATGTTAGATATAGATGATAGGCCAAATATCTTTTATTTCTTTTCAGTGATGGAGGGTTTATGACTATTTAGTTTATTTTGGTCATGTATCACTTAAAGTTTGAATTTGGTTTATGACTATTTAGTTTATTTTAGTCATGTATCACTTAAAGTTGAATTTGGTTTATGACTATTTAGTTTATCTTGATCACTTAGATCATAGATGATAATTTTGTCACATGGTGGACAAACAATGTGCTGAATTTGTTTAAAGTCATGGATGGATTTGTGACGATTTGATTTATTTTGATGATGATTAAGTTAATGGATGGGATTTATCCTCTTCTTAAAGGATGGCCTATTGACAATGATGAGGTCTTTTATGGATTTGTAATTAGTTTTTCTTTAGTGTTGTAGCCATTCTTTATTTTACAATTGTGGGCAATTTTTTTCAATGTTGAAATTGCATATTCTATCTTTATGTGTTAAATAATAGGATTTATCATTCTATCTCTATAAATTTTTTATTGGAAGGCCTAGTAAAGATATATGATGACCCATTTTTAACTTAAAAATCCATTTTGTAGTTTGAGTTCACAGATTTTTTATACACCAAGTCATCACATAGTGGAAAACGCACTTTGTAGCTAGAGGCCCACTTTGTAGCCCAAACCAATTTACAAATCGAACCAACGGTTTGGTTTGGTTCGGTTTAAAATATGTACGGTCTGATTTAGTTTTCTTTGGGATTTAATTCGATTTAATTTGGTTTCATGAAAATCTTCCTCAAACCAAACCAAACTAAACTAAACCGTGAACATCCCTAGTCCCATCTATTTGTCCGCTGATGTGAAGAAGTATTTCGCTTTTTAAAATTCTTTTCTTGCCATGTCTCGGGCACTTAGACATGACATGTGAGTAACCAATCACATAAAAACATTGTCAAGTTAGTAATTACTAAATTATTTTTCACTTAAATTTTAAAGCCAAAATTCTTTTTATATCTCGTGTTAAATTTGGTGTTAAGAAGGGTTTATTTTACCTATGCCAAGCAAGCAAAATTTAGGATTTTTTTTAATTATTTACTTACCATGTACTCCTAGATGAGATGGGTGTAAAATGACATGATGTACCTGTTCATTGCATCTCGCTGATAAATAAGCTGCCCATCTGCCTTTAAAGAACTAATATGGTTGATTCTTCTGTTGCCAGACGCCACCCTATGAAAATAAACAGTATTCCTGTCTCTTTCCTTGATCCATCTATCTCTTGACCTTTACTTCTGATAGTTCTTTGCTTCCATTTTTACACATTTCTTAGTGGGTGAGAACATGGAAAACTTTGTGGAGAGCTGTGTATGTTGCAATCAAGACTGGACTTGTTCGTTGTAGGTATATTTGTGATTTAAATATGGTTTAACATCACATACCTGCTATTTTCTTTCTTTTTTAATTCTTTTGATAAGCGCTACCAACCATCTTCTAAGACGATCAATTTAAAGATCCTAGAAATGAAACTGGCAGGAAATTAACAAGCTTTCTAAGTGTGCAAAAGTACTCTTGCATGGGGTTTCATACAAAAAGCGATTGTTGTCGAAGTTGACTATTCTACTAATAACTTCATTTGGTATAAAATTTAATGTAAAGCTTCAACTTATCTTAACTTAAGGGCTTAATGGCCTTCTTTATATGAATGGGGGGTGTTTCACATGGATCCTCGGGCTCATTTTTTTGACGTCACAAACTTCCAGTCATTTGCATAAAAATGGCAATAACATTTGCCAAACATGGGTGAGGTGTGGTCTACGTGTACATTGGCTTGAGCTGTGCAAGGCCATCATGTGACTTCATCTACTACTGTATCACTAATTTCAGATGGATAATCTATTGTTATTTTTAATAATAATCTCAACAATGTTCCACCGTGATAATGATCATTCATTGATTAGTCTAGATTCATTATAGCTTCTCTGTACACATTCAGATTATTGTACATGGGCTTTCTATATCCTTATCTTCTTTACGAGCACATGCATGGTATGGAGTAGAGAGAGAGATAACAATCTTCTTATGGGGCGGAGTGGGGGTGGGGGGAGGTGTGGAGGGAGGGGGGAGAGGAGTATCCTCCCTGTTATCATATAACAATCTTGTTGTATGTATGTGAAACATCTTTGTTGACAACATTGAAGATTAAGGTATTGTATTTAAGTTGCTTCTTTCTGGAGAATGGCGAGAGGGTTCAGGACAGAACGCCGTTAGGGGCATGGCTTCCCATCTCGCTGACAGGACGGTCTCTTTGACACCCAGATATGCTATCAGTGCTTGAGAGTGGGCCACCTCACTAGAAACTACAACTCTCCGGTGAGGTGCAGGGTCTGCAGAGGTAAGGGTCATATCAGCGGGTCATGCCGACGAGGTAACAGCTCCGCTACGGAAGTGGTGGCTGGGCCTAAGGGTCGTTCTCAGAAGGACTCCAAGGAAATCCTGAGCCTTTCCCCACCATTGCCAGAGCAATTCAGGGAGTGGATGGATCGGCTAAGGAGGTTTGTGAGGATCTGGTCCCTATTGGACCAATCATCCCTCACAAAGAAATTTTACATTTTAACCCTAAAATTATAACATGTTACCCCATTAATCTTGATGTTTATTTAGAAGCCCTAACAATTTCTTGTAAATTGGTTAAAGGCCCCAAAATTACAATAAGCCCCTCAGCAAGCAAGCCCCTAAATTATCGAGTTTTTAGTCCATCTAGTCTAGGTGTGCCACTAATCATTCTCACCTTTCTAATCCCCATGCTTCTTCTTTACTCAGATTTTTATTGTTAGGTTTGTAGACACCCTATTTTGGGTGGATACAGATTGAAAATCTAATAGACGTCTATTTAAAAAGAATCCAACGTTGAAAATCTATATAGACATATCCAAATAGTCTAAATAAAAAAAACCTAGTATATCCAAGTAAACTATTCCATCCAGCATAGCCCAATAATCCAATAGTCTCATGGCTCAATTGTGGTCCAATGGCACAATGATTTTATGACCCAACCGTAGTCCAATGGCCCAATGGCCCCATAGCCCAATAATATCCTAATGGTCTATCTACAACTCTATCAGGTCATGACAAAATGAAACATGTGATATGTTGGACTTTTTCTTTCACTTCTTTTAAAGAATCAATAAAAAATTACATCATCTTCCATCCAAATTAAAAGTTAAACATGTCTACATGTCCTTCTCTTTAGACTTTTCTTTTATTTCTTTTAAAGAACCAATGAAAAATCATATTATATTTTATCCAAGTCAAAAGTTAAACATGCCTACATGTTCTTCTCTTTGGACTTTTCCTTCACTTCTTTCTAAGAATCAATGAAAAATCACATCCTCTTTCGTCCAAGTCAAAAGTTAAATATACCTACATGTCATTCTCTTTAGCCTTTTCTTTCACTTCTTTTAAAGAACCAATGAAAAATTACATCATCTTCCATTCAAGTCAAAAGTTAAACATGTCTACATGTCATTCTCTTTAGACTTTTTCTTAACTTCTTTTAAAAAATCAATAAAAAATCACATCATCTTCCATCTAAGTCAAAAGTTAAATATGTCTACATGTCCTTCTCTTTAGACTTTTTCTTCACTTCTTTTAAAAAACTAATGATATGTCTCATCCAAATTACATCAACAATTCTCATCTATTGATTTTTCTTGATTCAAACTTGTGTTGCCACATCATCAAGATTACCATGTCATTTTATCCATCCACCTATAAATAGAGCACTCAACCCCACTCATTTCTCCAAGCTAGGGAGAGAGCAAGGAGACCCCTTTTTACGAGCTTTAGAAATCTAAGAAGAAGAGAAACCCTAGTCCAAAACATAAAATTCAAGTTCTAACCCATCTAAATGTTATTAAAGCATAAGATAGTCGGTAGAAGTTAGCAACATAATCTTCTTGCTCTCTTTTCTTTTCTCTCTTGATTATGTTTTTTTTTTTTTAGTCCTTCACAAATAGATCTTATCACCACTTGGTAAGGTTCACTTGTTAGTAAGTTGGTGCCCCTCCAACAAAGGAGATCTTATCACAAGTTGATAAGATTCGTTACCGAAAAAAAAAATACCCATTTTCGATAAAAGATATCCGCCCGATAATTATCGGAATCAGAAACATATATTTCTGATAAATTATTGGAATCGAAAACGAAAACGCCTGTTTTCAAATTCGTTTTTCGATTTTCAATTTTGATTATTATTAAGTTTATTATTAATAATAAATGTTAACCTTTAAATCATTTTTAATCTAACGGTTGAGGAGATGGACCTTTGTAAGAAGGGAGGACCCTAATAAATTTTAAATAAATTAATTAAGAAATTAATAATTTTCGATAATTATCAAAGATAATATCTGGTTACAATATCGGAATCGAAAATGAAAAATGCACTTTTTGATCTTATCGGACATGGAAACAGAAAATGCATTTTTCGGTTTTATCGGAATCGGAAACAGAAATAGGTTATTGTTAAGAAAACGAAAACACCTATTTTCGTTTTCGTATCTAGAGCTCATTTAAATATTTATTGAGATCTCTTTTAAGTACTCATTTAATTATTCCATTCATAAATAATTTTAATTAATAAGATATCTTCTAGAATTGCAAACAACTTGCTACTCATCATAGTTTAACATGAATTTATATATTTAAATTTAGAAAATGAATTGAATATATCATAGATTCGTTGAGCTTGCAGGTTACTCAATACTTGGCTTGAACTTGTTTTATATCTAAACTTAAACTAAATTTGAACTTGAACTTGATTAAAATTAACTGAATCTTGAATAAGATAAAACTGATCAACGAACTCTGCTTGATTGCACCCCTAGTTTCATTTAAGAGTCCTTTTTTAAAACTTGGAATGCATTTACCGGATCTTGGTGTCTTCTCCCCTGTTTGTTATTTCTTCCTATCTTTTACTCCAAAAGCTCTTCTCCCCCCTAGATACCTCGATATGCAACATGTGTAACGCCCTAGACTCCTACGTTCCCCTTCTCAGACACCCACCTTTCCCCTTCTCTTTATATGACGGTAATGAGCACATGCAAATGCACCATAAATAAAATAATAAATCGTAGAGCAAAGATCAAATCCCCAAACCCTGCCAAACAAATCCCACTGGTGATATTATACGAATCATCCACATATACAAAATTTAAAAAGATCATGGGTGTCTTTCACCGAGTGCTGCTGATGGTCAAAGACGCATGCTATCGTTGCTGCCTCTGTCACACGTGCATACACGGACGTCAGCACGGAGGAAAAGATATCCAATAGCATGGGGAAGAAGAAAAAAGAAATTAAGATCATGGATATCTTTCACCGAGTGTTGCTAATGGTCAGAGACGCATGCTATCGTTGTTGCCGCCGTCACACGTGCATACACGGACGTCAACACGGAGGAAAAGATATCCAATAACATGAGGAAAAAGAAAAAGGAAATTAAGATTGCGCATAACACACGAGGTTAATTAGAACTTACAAGGAGCGCTATGGGAGAAGCTCTGAAAATAGAAAAACTATTCTAGGTAGCTGACTTAAATTGTCCAACACATTTTAGACACAAGTGGTTGATTTAAAATTAGTGATTATATCTGAAATTCAAGATATATGAGTCCTTCAGACATGTGAGTAGAAGCGTTAATTATCGTTTTTTTGAATATTAATATTGCTATCAACCACCATGTATACATATCAAGTAACAAGAATGTTCAGCCAATTGCCTGATGCTTTCAAAAGGGCTTTTTTCTGTCGGCACGTTAAACGATGCAATAATAAGTGAAAATGTTAACTCGTTTTCCATTGTGATGTTGCTTTTTTCTGTCGGCATGTTAAACGATGCAATAATAAGCAAAAATGTTAATAACTTGTTTTCCATTGTGATGTTGATCATGAGAAGCCGAAAGATGATTACTAACCCCAGCTACGTTTTGACGGAACAAATTTGTCAAATATGTCTAAAATTATAATCAATGAAGGTGGACAATTGCTATAAAAATAGTGATTTCACTTGCCACCTCAAGCCTTGAAAAAACTTGTGCACAATTCGTATAGAAAACATGGACTCAGAACTGAATAACCCAAAAGGCTAAAGAAGCATTTCAGCCAAAAAATAAGATACATTATATATGAAAAGACAAGGAATTTTTTTTTTCTTTACAACATTTACAACCTTGCTTTGAGCATACCTTGTCCGGTGATTGAAACTACAATGATACATTTACACTCAGCTTGTCAACTATCTCTTCGCATAGGAAAGGTATGGATCTTGAGCGATTGTTAGAACATCTGGCCTTTCTACTTGGTTGTACGTTAGGCAACGACGAATAAGATCCTGTAAAAAAAAACATGCAAACCAAAAGGAGAAATTGAATCTCGAAGAATCAGATCGTCAATTTTTCCGTAAAAAAGGAAATTTTAGAACCCCAAGAGAGATAATGGGAGAAGAAAAAGGTGACTACTGCTCATTATCATCATGATCAGAGTCCCATCAGCACCCTATCCCATTTATTCAAGGTTGGCTACGTGGATCATGTCCCATCATTTTAATCTATCTAATACCATATTTTGGGGAACTAGACTCGTAAAAATGGAATCCCCATTCATTCGGAATGAAGTTCCCATTCATTCAGAGTAGAATGAGATCCTTCGGGTTGAGGCACATTGGCCCATACATGGCAAAGGTGTCGCATGAAGTAGGTGTTTATCTGGCGCCTTTTCCCTGGAAGGCCATGGCAATTTCCCAAAACCAATTGCCAGCACCGCAGCGGTGACGAGTACTACAGAACACGAATTGATGACAAGGAAATCACCTTTGCCTCATTCGAGACGGCAGGCCTCGTGGGGAATTCCACCTTACGTGCATTGACGATAGTAGCTTCCCGAAGTATCCTTTCTTGGCTCTGGTCATGACCAAAAGGTCTTCTTCCAAAAAGCATCTGGTACAGAATGACACCTGCTGACCAAACGTCTACCTGTGCTCCAGTACATACAGATTGCTTAGCGTAATCAATAGATGAAGTAATGCAAACAATAATGTACTGTTTGGCCACAAACTTTTGATAAGCAAACATGAAGTTTGGCCGATATTTGAATCACTTAACGCAAGCATTCAGTAAGCATAACACTGATCAATAGAACAGCAACCTATGCTACAATATTCAAACTGCTTAACAGGAGTCAACATAGCAACCAAGAACACCTCACATGCACAGCTTTCTAAGAGTGAACATGTAAGTCTGGCTAAACAAACCATGAAGAAATAAGCACCCAACTGCAAATTCTTTAGATCCCGTGGTTAACCTATTCCTATGCTGTACTCATCTACTTTGTTAAAGATCTTACTTTACAACAGTAGAAGTACCTTAATCTCACAGAGCAAAAATAATACACATACAGCCAGGTACCCAGCAATCCTATGCAGATTTCAAACCCCTCACCTAAGTGAAGCCAAGCAAATATATACTAAAAAAATGAACGAACGCAAGCCAATGATGGGGACACATGATGTGCATAGGAGGCATTTCAATCAAACACGTAACATAATCTCCAATCGGCAAGAGACATAATCTGCTGAGGGATTGATTCAACATTAAACAAGAACAGGTGCATATCAGCATGTTACACAGAAATGGAGTTACAGGGACAGAAGCTACTATCTCTTGCAAATTACAAGGGTTATTTCTCTTGTGCCATCAGTGTCTGCAACTAAGAGGCTCAAAAATCCTGATAAAAAATCAGTATATAATGGCCAGCTTCTGTGCCCAGATATGAACATGGAAATGGGGAAATTTTCAAGGAGATTAAAGCCGAATAAAATGGCATTAAAATAAAATAACAAAAACTCTTTTGTATGGCACATGTTTGATAAACTAATTAATGGCTATCAGAAATCCCACTATAAAAAGAACAAATTACAAGAATTTTTGAACTGGTTATTAACTGATGCGGGACAGGAATGGGGAGACTAGGAGGAAGGGCTCGGAGGCCAAAGGAGGAGGAAGAAGATAGGGGTAGAAGACAGAGATGAACATGGGAGGGAGAAGGGAGGAAGAAGACGAGACTAACCAGGGGTTCCCACCCCATTTCTCTCAGAGACTCATTACAGGTCCTCCCACACAAAACACAAATGCACCATGGCAGCCAAGGATAACTTTTTTCCATTAGCAATCATTTGGTTGCCCTTTTGGGCATACATAGGATATATAAGGCCCCAAAAAGGAAGCCCTAACAGTCAAAATTATCATATTACTCCTAGGCTCTCTAAAAATAGAAAAAGTGCAGAAAATACTGGAAAAATAGGAAAAAACCTAAATGAGCCATAAGTGGGTCGTATTCATGTCCCAACAGGCTGAAATAAAATACAAAATGCATCAAAAGGTAAAGACAATATTTCCAAGCCACAGTGCGGCCTACACTGCACTGTCCGTGAGTCTACTCCTACATCAATCTCCTCCGGTTCGAAAAAAATCGTCCTTAAATTTTGAAATGCGCAAGTATAAAGATGCGGCCGACTGGATCAACTATGGGGAACTTCAAGCATATGGTTATATCAAGAATCTCAAATTGGTCTGCTGCATGTGAATCACAAAAGATTTGCCATATCATATCAATAAAATCCAATCATGACTCCACAACTAACAGAGGATCTGAACTCTCTAGAGAAATGAGGTCATGACCACCACTGCATAATAAGTCAGCATCAGACACAAGAGCATCTAGCATGTGCAATCCAAAATCAACAAATAAATTGTGATTCCATGAATCCACAACCAATAGCTCACAAGCAACTGTCAACAATGGGTTGTTTTCAAATACATCATCTGATATCAAACAAAGTCTAGACTCAACAAACAAATTGACATCTGAAGCATTCTCAACTATAGGTGCAGCACATGCATGGGTTGTTAGCTCCACCTTGGCCACTTTCTGCTCCAGAGGTGTCGATGTCGATGTACTGTGGCGGCTGCAGAATGCACTGAGATTGCTTAGAATTCATGGTGGCATGTCGCTCTTGTAGCCACTCAAATCCTACAATGATGGAGAAGCCTCATGATGGAAAAATCTCAGCCCAAGCTCCATCAAAGTATATAAAATCTGTGGAGTAAGTGTGCTCTTGACATTTCACATGAAACCCAACACAAGCATGGTCATGCTCAACAATAATTTCACCGGTTTGAGATAATAGATCCACAATTCTTTGGGAGATATAATTGCCACATTAGAATGGATCAAATCTCAAAGCAACAATCTTCTCATTTGGCTGATGCGATCGGCTCGCAAAATAGAGCCCAAATGGGTTACCTCGACATGCGTGTAGTGATGGCATGCAAAATAAAGTGTTGTTTGAATTATCGCACACTGAATCCGTGTTGGTCTCACTGATACGAGATCAACGGCGTGACAATGCTCAAATCAGAATTTGAGACAACCTCGAACGACGAGCACAAGCATCTTCGTAAAGCGTGCAATGACAACACGCAAAATGATGCACCGTTGGCAGACAGTATATGGAGCGAGGTTGGCTTCACTGAAACAATCTCAAGGATGCAAACGGCTCGCAAATCGGAGCACAAACGAAATCGTGGCGCTGGCGGTGCAATAAGAACACATGTTGCACCGCCGGGTGCACTAAACTGGACCAAGCCTGGGCACAGTGGGCTCGGACCCTTGGGGTTACTGGCTATGGACCAGATGTCCCTGATTTGGTTCGAATCAGATCGATTAGGGCTTCAGGGAACCGGCCCAATAGAAGAGGGAGAATAGAAGGGCGAATGAATCGGTCGAAGTGAACCGGTGCCTTGAGTTAAATGGATCCTCCCTTTGGGTTCGGATTTGGGCAATTCAAAACGAATGGATCCGGTTCATTTAACAGTGTAATAGATCCGGGGTCCTTAAATACCAGGTCGGCTTCAACCCAACGACCCGATCGTGGGGGTCTTCTTCTCCAAGCCCTCCAAATCCTAGTGCAGACCAGTGGGGGAGAGAGGGAAGGGCGGTGGCAACTCCGGGCGTCGGCGGCGATGGCGATGATGACAGCAGGTGCCGGCAACGGCAGCGGGGATCCCGACAGGGGTCGGGCGACGGTGGCAATGCAAGTGGCGGAACAGCAGCAGACGCGAGGTCTTCCAGCACTCCGCGGGATCACCTGCGGAAGCTGGCGATGATGGCGGTTGTGCAGTCCGAAACCTCCACCTCTCCTTCCTCGTCTTCCACTGTTGTAGGAGAAAATGGATGAATGCCGCAGTGGTTGTGATGGGATGAGGGGATGGCAGTGGCGTCGGTGGCAGAGGGTGGTGATGGCGACGACAATTCCTGTGGGACCGTACGACGACCTGCAGGCGACGCCAGCTGAAGGAGACGACAGTAGCGGCTGCACCAAGGCCTGTGCGGACAGCGGCCTGTGGAATAGAGAAGGGCAACTGGAGAGGGTGGAACTGAACGGCGGTGATGAGGAAGATGAGCAAGAGATCGAGCTTGGGCTCTGATACCAAAACTGATGTGAGACAGGAATGGGGAGACTAGGAGGAAGCGCTCGGAGGCCAAAGGAGGAGGAAGAAGATAGGGGTAGAAGACAGAGATGAACATGGGAGGGAGAAGAGAGGAAGAAGATGAGACTAACCAGGGGATTCCCACCCCATTTCTCTCAAGAGACACATTACGGGTCTTCCCACACAAAACACAAACACACCATGGCGGCCAAGGATAACTTTTTTCTATTAGAAATCATTTGGTTGCCCTTTTGGGCATACATAGGATATATATAGGCCCCAAAAAGGAAGCCCTAACAGCCAAAATTACCATGTTATCCTAGGCCCTCTAAAAATAGAAAAAGTGCAGAAAATACAGGAAAAATAGGAAAAAACCTAAATGGGCCATAAGTGGGCCTTATTTATGTCCCAACAGGCTCAAATAAAATACAAAATGCATCAAAAAGATAAAGACAACATTTCCAAGCTACAGTGCGGCCTACACTGCGCTGTCTGTGAGTCCACACCTGCATCATTAATGAGACAACATTATTGGCGTGGTTTATCGCTGCTGTGGAAACAGCAACAGTTCTAGGTGGAAAGCTATGTTTCCACATTGATCTGCAGAGTAGAAACCTCTATACAAGATGATTTTTGTTCATACTCTAACCTTATATTTGCTTAACCTAGCACAAATACAATACTACCTTCACCCCCTCCCAAAAAAAAAAAAAACACATGGGCCTGATTGAAAAGAACCAATCAAATATTTACAAATCATTTGGCCGCACATCAGCTCAAACACAATAAAGCTAGAAGATACTGCAGGATTAGCTATAATGGACTCTAATAGCTATTTATAATAGCGCATGACCAATTATTCTTATCGCAACAGACCTTTGATGATATAAGTGGTGTTTTGCTGCGTTCAAAGCATTCCGGGGGCAGATACCTGAACAAGTATAAAATTATCGCTTTCAGTGTGCACAAAGTGATGGATATCACGAAACCAAAAGAAAAAAATAAAAATGACTACACTGTTTCAAAGACAGAAGTACTAGCACAAGTAAATAAATGCTTCAAAGTACCACGACCAAAACAATCACAGATCTTGTAAAAAAAAGGAACTTATACAATAGGGAAAAACGTAAGGATCTTTCATCTGTACATAAACATTAGCAAGCAAGGACACATTCATAAAATGATGAAATTGGAGAGATTATTTCAAATCTAGAATAATCAAGATGATATCAGTAAATATAAGTACAGAATACCAAAATTACGACATTGATTACATTCTAAAATTATGTAAACAGTACATTGATTAGATCCTAGGATTATGTAAACAGTAGAAAATTTCTCCTTGGCTCCAGGTGTCTTTACTCGTGAACACCACCACATAATATGGTTTGTGTGATTCAGTTCTTTGCAATAATGGATGCAACAACGCCTCGGACACAGTATTACTAATGCAACATTGGCTATTCTTCCACCCATGGGATGGGGTGCAACAACAAATTTTCTAGAATTGCACACTTTTTAGAGTACAAGAAAGAAAAGGAGGAATTCGCACCAGCTCCATTGACCATCCATTGCACTGTCGGACCAACCCTTGATGCCACTGCATCCCTCTGGGCCACCCCGGAATGGGTGACAGCCACTACAGCTGCATCAGGGGTTCCTACGGTGGGGCCAAATCACTGGTGATCAGAGATGTCAATGGTATGTAATAATTCAAGATCCAATTGATCATTCATGTTTCAGTTGGGTTTTGGATAGGCTTTTTAAACTGATAATTTTATCAAGGGATTTTTATCTTCCAGTTCTATAATCTTTCAATATTCTTACAAGTCCTTGCACTCTTTATATTCCTTAAAAGTCCCTACAGTTATTTAAAATGTATCTAAAAGGCCCCTCAACCCTTCCTAAAAATGCCCTTTTGGAGGCGCTTTTTAAGGATGATTCAAAGATTTTTAGGGGTGTTTAAGGAAATATGAAGATTGTAGGGGTTTATAAACATGAAGATTGCAGGGGTTTATAAGGAATATTGGATTTTTTTTTGGAAGGTGACTAAAAGTCATAATTCATTGAAAATAAGTTAGAAGACACAAAAACACAGTAGGCACCCTAAAAGAAGGGTCCCAATACACCCACCCAAATTACACAAAAAGGAACTACTCTACAAGATGATAAAGTAGAAAACACCTCTCAAAGAAATAAGAACCCAGAAAAAGATCAAGTAAGGTTCCTCCACTGAATGGCCGCATAAAACACAGCAGAGTTGTCGTTCACAATGATACCCACAGCTCTGCCCGTCCCTCATCCAGTTAATAGCCCTTCTGAGAATATCAGAAGCACTGTTGATGTCATCCTTAAATTTCATATTATTTCTTTCACTCCAAACTGCCACAGCATAGCTGGAAGAAATAGGTAGCATACTTGCTTATCCGATGGGCTTGGAAACAACTCCATCCATTAACAGCTAGTTGTACACAATTCTGCCACAGAATATTCACCATGTCATAATTGCAGAAAAGATGATCTAGATCTTCCTCAAAGACCACAGAACAGGCATTTGGAATTTTGAATATGAAAAATCTTCTTTTCTAGTGAAGTGTCCCAATTGCCACCTTCCACAAAAACAATTTAATCTTGTCTTGTAAAAGTTTAGACCAAACAGTTCATTTCCACCAGATTCTGCACCCACCGTCAGTGATGATTCTAACAAGAGTATTAACTAAGAACCTGTCATGCTTTCCCCACACCCACTTTCTACTGTCATCCTGGTTAGATAAACCACTGACTTCATTAACAGCTCTCAACATACTGATCAATTCATCCAATTCAACATCTCTTGGATCCCTTCTAAGTCTAATATTCCAGTGAACCCTGTCTTGCAGAGCGCAACTGATTTCCCTTTATCCATTGCAGCACCATACAAATTATTGACTTGGATAGCAAAGGCACTATCAATAGATTCAATACACAATTTATCTTCCCAAAAACTAATAGATTCTCTGTTACCCAATTGAAGACTGATTCCCGGAGAACCAAGATCCACAGTGCTGACTATGTTCCTCAAAACATTTGACAAATTGTAGGTCCGGGATGGGACTAGGGTCCATCTAGTAGAAGGATGATAATATTTCTCCTTAATTATCTTCACTCATACAAGGAATATTGGAAGATTATAGCGACTGAAAAATAAAAGTCTCTTTTATCAATCCAGGAAACAGACATGTAAATCAATCATGTTGAGAGACAGGTATGAGGTATAGACAACTCCAAACACATAAATATTATAATCTATTATCCAAGAGAATGAGGAGATACAAGAGGATGTCACACATAGGATTACAAGTAGGTTGGTTGGAGTAGAGAAGTGCATCAAATCTTTTGGTCAACAACTCCCCTAAAACTTCAAATAGAAATATCATAGAACTGATGTGAGACCTGTTGTGTAACTTGTGTTTGATTGGACAGAATGTTGGGCAGTAAGAAAAGGACATGTACAAAAGATGTGTGGCTGAGACGAGGATGTGGAGAATCTGGAGATGATTGTGCCCTGCAGAAAGACTAGGAAGGATAAAATTCAGAATGAGGATGTTGAGATAAATCTACACCACACTAGATAAAGTAGGCTTTGATGGTTTAGTCATGTGCATCCCTGCCCAAGTTCAGCACCGGTTAGATGGTGTGACCACGTGCAGGATGGAAAAAGGACTTGGGGAAGTACTAAAATAAGAGATTCTCACAAAGTAACAGTTTAACAACAAACACGGCAGAGGACAGATTAAAGTTGCAGGACAGGATTCATGTAGCCGACCCAAACAAATGGGACGAGACTCTAGTAATGTACCAAGACCTGTCTGGGACCACTTCCCCGAAATCAAGCAGCTAGCATGTGTGCTGCTGCACAGTAAAGTGAAAGCACAATACAAAAGAACCATCTAGTAGCCACTGCAATAGATTCACATTATTTAACCTTTACAACAAGGCAAAGGCATGTCACATCCAACATTTGCATGTGAAAAAGCAACATACACCATTTTCTACTACTACAACAATTATTAAGAAGTTTAATAAGATCAAGCTGATCCGGACACACATGCGACAAGAAGGAAATGTTAGTACTGACAAAGAACAATAGTCTAATGTGAAATAGTCAGTGGTAGGAAGTTAGAAAGACATGCACTCACCAATATGTTCCAGCTCCTTGAGAAGTAAGTTCGACACCCTGGGATCCAACATCATCTTCCACTATTTTGCTAAGGCCAAAATCAGTTAGCTTTGCAATGCCAACTTCATCAAAGAGGACATTTCCAGGCTTCAAATCATAGTGAATGATTTTCTGTGGCCTCTTATTTAAATATATAAGACCTTGAAATATCTGAACAATTATAATCCTTGCTTCCCTCTCTGGAAGCACAGGTGTTGCCTTAAGAACTGCATCAAGATCCTTACCTGAGCAAGAATGTGGACGACCAGCAATCAGGTTTCCATTTTATGGGGAATTAGCCAATATTCAAATAACACTACCCCAAGATATACACATAATCATCCTCCCTGCTTTCACAGAAAAAGCCCAACATAGTTCTTTCTTCTTGTTGGTAATTAACATCAGAGGGAAGAAAATGATGTATACTATTTTAAGGTAAAAAATATGTATTCTAAAAAAATGATTATATTTAAAAGAATATTCATGCTTCTGTGGCTGTCAATTGTATACATTGTCAACTCCTGCTGCATAAGTAGGTCTATTTTCTAAAACTTTGTGACATCATATATGTGAACTTCAGAAGATCAAAGGAATGCAGGGATCTAAATTATTCTACTTAGCAAAGCTAAAATACTCAACTGTGCAAAAACAAAGCCAAGGCAGAGATCTAAATTTGCAACTTTGCATGGGTTTGGAAAAAGTAGCAGTTTAAATGAACAAATAGCAGATGGCGCTATCTAATTCAGATGTGAACAGTGAGAGGCTGCCCCACCCCCCTCTCTCTTTCTTGGTTGTAGCATTTCCAATCTAAAATTTCCTCATAGGTTTTGATTCCCCAATCTTCATGTGTTATGCAAAGAAGAAGATATGTTAGCTGCGACCTCCTCTCAATTGCCCGGAAGGGGTATAAAACCCATGTATGTTCCTTTCCCAGGTGATCTTCCGCTTCAAGCTTTGAAGCTTAGAATGTCCCTTAATAGAGCATTGGCATTTATGCATCCTAGAGGGAAGAGGTGGCTTGCTTTGTTGAGGAGTCCCCTTTAAGGAGAAGGGAGTGGACGCTGACATTTCAGAGGGACCTACGAGAGGAGGAGATTCAAAACTTCGCGGACCTTCTACGTATCATGTAGGACTACAGGCCTTAGTTCCTTGAGGGACAAGTGGTACTAGAGATGGCATACCGATGGCATGTTCTTAGTTAGGTCTGCCCACCAGGTTTTGGTGGATGGGGGCATAAGAACCCCATTCTTCCGGCAAGTATGGGCCCCTCCATCTCCCCTGAAGTTCAAAGTTCTGATGCGGATGATATCTATAGGCCGGCTGTCTACCAGTGACAGACTGACCAAGTTTGGGGTGGATGTGCCCCTTGTTTGCTGCTTGTGTGGGGACCTTGAGGAGTCGCTAGATCTCCTGTTCGTGGGATGCTCCTATTCCCACGAACTCTGGCAATTGTTGAGAGCGAAGCTCAGGAGGACTTTGCCTTTAGCCAATTCCATCGCCTCTTTGCTCCATCTATGGTTTTTGGATGCAGGCCCAAGCGATGACTGCTTGCTGTAGTGGCTGACCCTCCATGCTACTCTTCGGGCCATTTGGGGAGAAAGGAATGCCAGGATTTTTCGGAAGGACTCCCGTGTATCGGAGGCAGTGTTGTGCCTTATCTGTCGCAAAGTGAGGAACTGGATGAGAGTTCTTTGTAATGGGGTGGTGGGCCCGTCCCATATTTTTGCTCCTTTGGGTGGGGATTGAGAGAGTCACCTTCTTGGTGCTTTTGCGTTTAGTTATTTTTCGAGAGCTTTTTGATATCTTATACCTGCACATCCTCCTTTTCTTTTATGATTAATACAATTGGTGGTACTATCCACTTTCGGAAAAAAAAAATCCATGTGAGCACCTATATTGCAACCTTATTTACATGATTGCCCCTCGTCCAGGACAGATTATATGGCATCATTACTCCAGCAAACTCCCCACTTGAAAAGCCTGGTCTGCTGCCCACCTTCCCACAGGACAGCTCAGCCATGCAGTGCAGAGCCAACTTCATATTCAGGAACCCATGATGGTAGAAAGGTCTATAGCAATTGACAAATACAGAATCACAATCAATTGAAGCACGTATTCCAGGTCCAGATCCAGATCAGGATTCTAAGTGAAATTCTTGTTTTACCAGCTTCTGGAACTGAACCCATTTCCAGCCTCCTAGAAGAATGACATCTGCACCAGATGTAACAGACCCTTCCTTAAAGGTGATACTATTTTGCCCCAGAATGTCCAAGCACATGAATTTCTAAATAAACCAATTATCCATGATTTAAATTACATGCAACTCAAAGTTTTCTACACATGATTTTCTACTACTATTAAGGCCCTGGTACGAGTAACACAGTAAATCTTTGGGATTTTTACATCAATAGCCCAAGTAGAAGTTTATTTACATAAAATTACCTCTTAAAATCATATATCTTCAAAACCCTCCTTAGATAGGAAAATACCACAATTACCCTAACGGTATATCCCTCGGACGACATTGAAAAGGGTAAACAATGGCATCTCCTCCAAGGAGGGTCTTTGTGAAATTGAGTTTAAGGGGAATTTTTATGAAAATGAAACTTCATCAGTGCTATTCATGTAAAATTCCCCAAATCTTTTGCTGTCATTTCCTATCCTTAATTGGCCACAAGAATCCGTACAGACATGATCCTATTATTAGGTCGAATATAATTTCATGAACTATTTATGACAATAACATTATGTTAAGTCCACGATTTTACATAAATAACAGATCAAATTTACATAATTTGCTATCAATTTAAAGGACAAAATCACATGGAATGATAAGATAAACCATTTGCGCATTCAGAATCTGAATTTTAAAATTTCATCACTCCATGGATGGAATAAGGGTAGCAATTCCATTTTCTCAGCAATTATTTAATGCACAGTTGAATGATTTATGGCTATGAGAACTTAACTGTTATTTTATGTGAAACAGGACATGAACAAGCAGATGGCATAGTGGTTGGACCACCCGAACGTCAAGGAAGCAACCAGGGTTCGAATCCTGGCAAAAGCAACATTTTATTTTCGTATTTTAGCTTCAAATGGGGCCCACATGCCAACTAAGAGAGAAAGGATGAGGGAATTCTGAAATTCGAAGAAAGGAGGATCCATCTAAAAAATTCGAATTTCAAATCACCAATTAATGTTTTTTATGAGGATCCCCTAATCAAAGGGGACTTAATGAAATGATTTCAAAATCTCTTTTTGAAATTTCAAAACCCCCCTCTTTTCTATAAAACTAAGGGAGGAGGTCAAGGAGAGGTGGACTCCAATTTTTTCAGAATTTTCTTATCCCTCTCTCTCCCACAGATTTCTCTCCCTCATTTTTCCCACTGTTCTCCATCTCTCCTTACGCATCTCTCTCTTTGCTTTTCCTATTTCTCTCTCTGTCATTTTCTCTCTCTCGCTCTGCTTTTCCTCCCTCTCCCGCAGCCTCTTTCTCTCTCTCCCTTTCTCTTTCTCTCTCTGTCAGTCCCTGCTCTTCCTCAGTGCTCTCTCTCTTCTCTTTCTCTCGCTGAAGCCCGCCATCCCACGTCAACGCCTGCACCGGAGACACGCGGAAGCCCCCGGTTCGTGCCAGCCGCCATCGAAGGGCCCACCGGCAACACGCGTCGCCCCTGCGCGTTTCGCAGGGGCCGTTCTCGTCGCCCGTGCCCGCTGCGCAGGCGTTTCCCGCCCGCCGCCGTCGTCTGCCGGGCCTGCTTCCGCCACGCGTCAGCACTCGGTCGCCTGCCGCCTGCAAGCCGGCCCCGCCAAAGCCACGCGGCAGCACGCCGTTGCGTGCGGGGTTGCGCATCGTCGCCCGTGCCAGCACAGGCCGTGCTTTGCTCGCAGCCGCACGCCACGCGGCGTCTCCCGGGCACTTCCCGCCCAGCCGTCTCCAAGCCTCGCGTGCAGCACCGCTGCACCTCGCCTGCCGAGCCGCTGCACCTCGCCTGTCGCGCCTACCGCCTCGTCTGCAGCGCCTGCCGCCTCGGCCCACTGCGCCGAGCCTCGCCCATGCCCACAGAAGCCCCCGGTTCCCTGATTTCAATTTAACTACTTTGTTTGAGTGTTAAGCAATTAGTTAACATATTTGTTGTTAAATTTTTTTGAACCATTGTAATAATTGTTACTCTATTAACAGTGAGCAAGTTGTCGTTTCTCTTGTGGATACTCCTATTTTCTCTAAACTTGAATTATTTAGTTAGGTACATATATTTTGTTTAATTTGATTAATAGTGTCTTAAATAGTAGTTCCTTAACAAGAATTAGGTGTTTTAAACCTATTAGTGAATTTTGGTAATTACCTTTTCTAGATTTGTTTTTAAAATCACACCTATGAACCAATTTGGCTAAAAATCTCAAAGTCTTCAAAATAAGAATTCTAGTTCTCCGTGGATCGACCCGGTCTCAACCATGCACTACCTTGTTATTTTTAATTGAGATTCGGAAATTAAGATTGATGTTGTTTGTGTTTTAACGACGGCATTTAAACACGCATCAATTTTTGGCGCCGTTGCCGGGGAATTAGAATTTTAATTTTGATTATTTTGGGTCCATTTGTATAAATCCATACTCACATTCATTTTCTCTTTTTGCAGGAATTTAAAAAAAAAAGAAGACAAAAGGAAAGCTCCACTTGGTGAGTTTGTTCCAATCTTGTTAATATTTTTATGCTTAGATTTGTTTAAAATAGACATAGCCCTCATTAAATAAAAAAAAAATCAGAAAAACAAAATTAAAAAAAAAATTTGCATGTCAAGATTAGAAACCAAACCACCATGTTTTAGGACATACATCATTTAGGAATGCATTAGTTTTAAATTTTTGCCATTGATTCCATGTTGAAGAGTGCGGGAGGCAAGGTAAGTTTTTCAATATTGTGCAAACAACATATTCATGCATTGTCATTTCATTATTGCACAAAACAAACTTGATTGAATTGTGGTGTGCATCTCATTGATCAAATAATATAAGGGCATCTTCATCACAAGATAAGGTGGGGATTTCATCACCCTTCCTTGGCCCACAAACCACAAACACTCCATCTTGCATTGTCCCAAGTCAAATAAAAATCAAGTAGCAATTGCACCTAGGGTTCACACTATGATTGGAACAAGCTTTGAATTCATTTCTACTTTGGACAACGGTGTCTAGGCTAGAGGTTACAAAGGCAAACGCCTAAGTGGACAAGTGGTTATTTAATTAGGTCCCTACGAAAGTAGGGGGAGCCTCCCACTATCCCACCTCTTACCTGGCCGATTGATCTATTGTAGGGGTGATTCATAGTGAATTCTAGCCATTTTGTGAGAAATCTCATCTTTAAGTCTAGGACACACTTAGGTCATTAGGAATTTGTTGTTAACTTGTTTGTCTTTGCATAAATAAACATAAAAAAATCTAAAAAAATAAAAATCACAAAAATAACCATTCTCATCTCATCTTGGTCTAGTGTATGCTAGGTAGAAGATCTCAAAAGCCATATATTATCAAACCCATTCAAGAAATTGAGAGATACCTACATCACCAAACCAACATTCAACATCAAATGGCTGGAAACAATCAACAAATGCCAAAACAAATGAAGGAATACTTCATTCCTCAAGACTATAATCATTCATCTTGTATCCAATTGCCTAATGTCCATGCTAGCCATTATGAGATCAAGCCAAGCACCATCCAAATGCTCCCATCTTTTTATGGGAATACCAATGAAGATCCATATAAACATTTGGATGAATTCTTTGAAATTTGCTCAACCGTGAAAATTCAAGATTTCACGGAAGATGCCCTTCGACTTACCCTATTCCCTTTCTCACTTAAGGACAAAGCCAAATATTGGCTTGGAACGATAGGGAAGCCCATTAAGACTTGGCCCGAAATGCAACAAGAATTCTTAAAGAAATTCTATCCTATCGGGAGAACAAACACAATGAGAAGGGCTATAACTGGATTCTCACAATTACCAGGAGAACAAATTCATGAATCTTGGGAACGATTGAAAGAATTGTTGAGAAAATGTCCACATCATGGATTGTCTAGATGGCAAATTGTGCAAGCATTCTATGAAGGTTTAGATGCACAATACAGGCAAATGGTAGATGCATCTTGTGGAGGAGCATTCATGAGCAAAAGTGAAGAAGAAGCTTATGATTTGTTTGAAATGCTAAGTGAAAATTCTATAAATCATGCTTCACTTTCATCATATGAAAGATCTGTGGGAACATCCAAACGGACTGGAGTTTATGAAATAAGAAATAGAGGAGAATTTGAACCTAAGATGGATATCAATGCTTTGGCTCAAAAGTTGGATAAAGTGGACCTTCTGGCCCAACAAATGAGCAAAATGGATCTTATGGCCCAAAAGCTAGACCAAGTCCTAGCTTCGAATAACCAAGGATCTAATATCCATGCACAATCAAGACCTTACTCTGAATCTTCTCCATCTTATCAAGAAGCTTGTAGTCTTTGTGCCAGCCCAACTCACCATGTCAGTGAGTGTCCCACGGCAGCCCAATTGCCACCGTTCATCCAAGAACAAGTCCAAGCAGCCCAGGGTTATTCAAAGCCCAATCATGATCCATATTCTAACACCTACAACCCTGGTTGGAAGAATCATCCTAATTTTTCATGGAAATCTCAACAAGCCCAAGCTCCAAATCCACAAGCACAAAATTTTCAGAATAGGGCCCATCAACAAAATTACTATCCAAATCAATCTTTCAACAAAAGCCAACAAGCTCAAGCCCCTTACTTTCAGCCCAATAACAACCAGAATATGTTCTCTCAACCTCCATATCAAATCCCACAACATCAGCCATCAAATCAAAATGATGACAAATTCAATATGCTGCAACAATTACTCATGAATCAACAACAACAACAGCAACAATTGCAACAATTGGTCATCTCTCAACAACAATCCATTTCAAAATTGGAAGCCCAATTGGGTCAAATGGCTGATACAACCATGAGGAGGGAAGTGGGCCCATTATCAAGTCAACCCATTGCAAACCCGCGAAACTATCCTCCGGGTTTCCAACATCAACCAATCCTACCTAATCCTCAAGCCCAACCTCAAATGGGCTCAAATCCATCAAGAGGCCCACAGTTAGAAAATGCGAAAGCAATTTCGGCCTTAAGAAGTGGTAAAGTCTTGCCAGATCCTTACCCAAATCAAGGATCTAGTCAGCCCAATCTTGAACAAAATGAAGAAGAAAAAGGAGAAGAAGATGAAGATGAGAATGAACAACCCAATATCATTCAAGGAAAAGGAAAAGTGGAGGAATGTCCTGAGAATTATAAACCAAAAATCCCTTTTCCACAAGCTTTAGAAAATGGCAAAGAGCAAAGAAAGCATCAAATCCAAGTAAAAAATGAACAGTTAATGGACTTATTTAAACAAGTCCACATTAACATACCATTGGTTGATGCAATTCAACATGTGCCGGCCTATGCCAAGTTTTTGAAAGAACTTTGCACTCACAAAAGAGAGCCTAAAGCAAATCCCAAAAAAGTCTTTTTGTCTGAAGAAGTGAGTGCCATTTTGCTCAACCAAATGCCTAAAAAAATGAAAGACCCTGGAGCACCACTTATCTCTTGTGTTGTTGAAGGAACCACCTTTGATAAAGCATTATTGGACCTTGGAGCAAGTGTGAACCTATTACCCACCTCAGTTTATGAAAAATTTGGGATAGGAGAATTGAAACCAACTCCGGTGATCCTACAATTGGCCGATAGATCTCTTAGGACACCGAAAGGAATGGTGGAAGATGTCATTGTCAGGATTGATACTTGCTACTTCCCAGTTGATTTTGTCATCCTTGACATGGAGCCCGTTCAACATCTGAGAAATAGCCCAATCATATTGGGCCGACCTTTTCTAGCCACTGCAAATGCCATCATTAACTGCAAATCTGGGTTAATGGATATCTCATTTGGAGATCACAAATTATCCCTCAACATTTTCAAAGCTTCTGGCCATATGCAGGATGGGGAAGATTGTTTTGCAATTGATGTGATTGATAATATTGTAGAAACATCCCTTTCGGCCCAACTTGAAGAGGAAGAAGAGTTAATGGCCATATCAGATTTGAATAAAAAGACCTGGCAGCCCAATAAGGTTGAGCCTTTACCTGAACTCAATCTAGAACCTACTCCTCCATCGCTCCAGGTTCCTCCTCAGTTAGAGCTCAAACCTTTGCCAGAATCCCTCAAATATGTCTTTCAGGGCCCATCTGAAACTCTACCTGTGATCATAGCTACGGATCTTAACCCTACCCAAGAAGAACAACTCATTGAAGTTCTTCGAACTCATAAAGAAGCCATAGGGTGGTCAGTAGCTGATTTGAAAGGAATAAGCCCAACCACATGCATGCATCATATTTATCTTGAAGATAATGCAAAACCAAGCAGAGAAATGCAAAGGAAATTGAATCCTATTATGATGGAAGTGGTTAAGAAAGAAGTGGTGAAATGGCTAGATGCGGGTATCATATACCCAATATCTGATAGCAAGTGGGTAAGCCCAACCCAAGTAGTGCCAAAGAAGTCTGGCTTAACTGTGGTGACAAATGAAAAAGGTGAAGAAATGCCCACTAGGCTAACCACGGGGTGGAGAGTTTGTATTGATTACAGAAAATTGAACACAATGACAAAGAAAGATCATTTCCCACTCCCGTTTATTGATCAGATTTTGGAAAAGCTAGCGGGTCAGAAATATTTCTGTTTCTTAGATGGGTATTCGGGATATAATCAAGTGGCTATATACCCAGAAGATCAGGAGAAAACCACATTCACATGCCCATTTGGCACATTTGCATTCCGAAGAATGCCATTTGGACTATGTAATGCACCAGCAACTTTCCAAAGGTGCATGTTGGCCATCTTTTCAGATATGGTGGGAGAATTCCTTGAAGTATTCATGGATGATTTTTCAATATTCGGGGATTCATTTGAAATTTGTCTGGAGAATTTGAAAAATGTACTGGGGAGATGCATAGAGACCAATTTGGTTCTAAGTTGGGAGAAGAGTCATTTCATGGTTAAAGAGGGCATAGTTTTGGGCCATATAGTGTCTGGAAGAGGTATTGAAGTGGATAAAGCTAAAGTTAGCCTAATCGCCAATATTCCTCCACCCACTTCGGTAAAGCAAATTCGGTCATTTTTGGGCCATGCCGGTTTCTACCGCCGGTTTATTCAAAATTTCTCCCAAATTGCCCGACCATTAACTCTTCTCTTAGCCAAAGATGTCCCATTCCATATTTATGAGAAATGCTTGGAAGCATTTAAATCTTTAAAAGAGGCTCTGATCAAAGCTCCCATTCTCCAATCGCCTGATTGGTCTTTGCCATTTGAGATAATGTGCGATGCTTCTGATTATGCTATGGGGGCAGTACTGGGACATAGAATAAATAAAAAGCCTGTGGTGATTTATTATGCAAGTCGTACACTTGTAGATGCTCAAATGAACTATACCACCACAGAAAAAGAATTGTTAGCTGTTGTTTTTGCCCTGGAGAAATTTCGATCTTACCTTTTGGGGGCAAAAGTGATTATTTATTCTGATCACTCGGCATTGAAATATCTGTTGACAAAGAAAGATGCCAAACCAAGGTTAATCAGGTGGATCCTACTCCTCCAAGAATTTGATTTGGAGATTCGGGACAAAAAGGGGTCCGAGAATGTGGTTGCCGATCATCTCTCCCGAATCATGATTTCAGATAATGAACCAATGAGAGATTCATTCCCTGATGAACACCTCTTAACCATTTCCCACATGTCACCACCATGGTATGCACATATTGTGAATTTTAAGGTGACTGGTCAAATCCCACAAGGATGGAAAAAAAATGAAAAAGATAAATTCTTCTCTCAATAGAAGTATTATTTTTGGGAAGACCCTGAACTCTTCAAAATTTGTCCAGATCAAATAATCCGGAGATGTGTGCCTGAAGAAGAACAACAAAGTGTTTTGAACTTTTCCCATAACCTTGCTTGTGGAGGTCATTTCTCCGGAAAGAAAACCGCAGCAAAGGTTTTACAAAGCGGTTTCTATTGGTCCACACTCTTCAAGGATGCTTATGAGTTCAGCAAAACATGCCTAAGATGTCAAGCTGTTGGAAATATCACTAAAAGAGATATGATGCCTCTAAATCCAATCTTAGTGGTTGAAATTTTTGATGTTTGGGGAATAGATTTCATGGGCCCTTTTCCACCATCTTTTGGATGCGAATACATCTTAGTGGCAGTGGACTATGTGTCTAAATGGATTTAAGCAATAGCCACCCGAACCAATGATCACAAGGTGGTGATGAAATTTGTACAGAAAAATATCTTCTCGAGGTTCGGATGGCCAAAGGCTATCATTAGTGATGGGGGTTCGCACTTCACTCATTCTCAATTTCGAGGATTGCTCAAAAGATATGGGATTACTCATAAGCTTGCTACTCCTTACCATCCCCAAACTAGTGGCCAAGTGGAGATATCCAATAGAGAAATCAAGAATATCTTGCAAAAATCTGTTAGGCCCGACAGAAAAGATTGGTCTGAAAGGTTAGATGATGCTTTGTGGGCCTATCGGACTGCTTATAAAACTCCTATTGGCATGTCACCTTACAGACTAGTCTTTGGAAAAGCCTGCCATCTCCCAGTGGAATTAGAACATAGAGCTTATTGGGCTATCAAACAGGTCAATCTTGATCTAATCAAAGCAGGTTCACACCGAACCTTACAATTGAGCGAACTGGAAGAAATAAGAAATGAAGCCTATGAGAACTCGAAAATCTATAAAGCCAAGACTAAAGCTTTTCATGATAAACATATTGTGAGAAAATCTTTCCACCCTAATCAAAAAGCCTGGCTATTTAACTCAAGATTGCGTTTGTTCCCTGGAAAATTGAAATCAAGATGGGATGGGCCATTCGTGGTAATTAAAGCTTTTGACCATGGTGCAGTCAAGATCATGGATCCAAAAAATGGACAGACATTTACTGTTAATGGGCAACGCTTAAAACCTTACATTGAAAACCTTCAAAATTGTCCATTGGAATCCATGCAGCTAAGTGACCCACAATGAACATAATTTCGTCTGGCTGAAGACATTAAACTTAGCGCTTATTGGGAGGCAACCCAATCTTCTCATTTCTATTCTAATTATTCTCTTTTTCTTTTCTTTTAGAAAATTCATAAAAAAAAAAAAAAAACCACCATGGAGAACAGAGAAAAGCTTCGTCACATCTCAGGTTGTATCTCTCCTCATCATTAATTTTTGTGCATTTCTATGCCATTGAGGACAATGTCATTCAAGTTGGGGGGAGAATCATAATGCATATTGAATAAAATCAACAAAAATTGTGAAATTTTTTCAATTTTCACACAAATTTTCAAAAGAAAAATTGTTTCATTTTCACACCCCAACAGAAATTCATATCTATCACACTTCATTTAGGGAATCTTGATCAAAAATTGAGATAAAAGGATGAGTAAAAGTTTGAGTTAACCCCTCTCTCTACAATGAATCACGACGAGATGATTTTCACACACACACGGTAACTTGGAAAGAGTGGAAGATCCTGAAAGTATAGAGTTGCTGGAGTTACCCGAAGTGTAGAATTACCCATTCTATTTTTACTTTTAGGTCAAAAGAACGGAAAGCTAGGATTCGTAATAGGAGATCAAACCACTTAATACTTTAAGGAAGCGGTCATTTCGAAAAAAAAAAGGGGACAATCAGAAGCGTGAAAATCAAAAATATGCTTCAAAAGAGTCAAAGGAAGGACGGTGGCAAAAAGTATGCACCTCCCCTCAGACAGAAATAAAGAGAGTGGCAAAAAGTACGCACTCTCAAAGCACAAAACAATCGTGCTAAAGTCCTTCACAGCAAAATAAGACCAAATCCTAAAAGGTTTTAAGTCGGGGCGAAAACCGAAAAGCGAACCTAGCCAACTAATTCAAAGACCTCTTTTTCTATTCTCTCCCCTGAGTAATTCTACCCCAAGAGGCAGTAAAGGCAACGATATACCAAACATGATAGAAATGAACTCCAATTACCTCAAATGATATGCACAATCACTTGTCATGATTCTAAGTATAGTGGGCGGGAGAACGAAAAACTTGAATTCCAGTTACCTACCATTTGCAATAGATATCCTTTAAAAAAAAAAAAAAAAAAAAAAGTGTGATTCTTTTTAATCATGGTAGTCCTAATTTTTCAAATGATTGTATTGCTAAGGGACTAGCAATGATTAAGTTGGGGGGTGTGTTAAGTCCACGATTTTACATAAATAACAGATCAAATTTACATAATTTGCTATCAATTTAAAGGACAAAATCACATGGAATGATAAGATAAACCATTTGCGCATTCAGAATCTGAATTTTAAAATTTCATCACTCCATGGATGGAATAAGGGTAGCAATTCCATTTTCTCAGCAATTATTTAATGCACAGTTGAATGATTTATGGCTATGAGAACTTAACTGTTATTTTATGTGAAACAGGACATGAACAAGCAGATGGCATAGTGGTTGGACCACCCGAACGTCAAGGAAGCAACCAGGGTTCGAATCCTGGCAAAAGCAACATTTTATTTTCGTATTTTAGCTTCAAATGGGGCCCACATGCCAACTAAGAGAGAAAGGATGAGGGAATTCTGAAATTCGAAGAAAGGAGGATCCATCTAAAAAATTCGAATTTCAAATCACCAATTAATGTTTTTTATGAGGATCCCCTAATCAAAGGGGACTTAATGAAATGATTTCAAAATCTCTTTTTGAAATTTCAAAACCCCCCTCTTTTCTATAAAACTAAGGGAGGAGGTCAAGGAGAGGTGGACTCCAATTTTTTCAGAATTTTCTTATCCCTCTCTCTCCCACAGATTTCTCTCCCTCATTTTTCCCACTGTTCTCCATCTCTCCTTACGCATCTCTCTCTTTGCTTTTCCTATTTCTCTCTCTGTCATTTTCTCTCTCTCGCTCTGCTTTTCCTCCCTCTCCCGCAGCCTCTTTCTCTCTCTCCCTTTCTCTTTCTCTCTCTGTCAGTCCCTGCTCTTCCTCAGTGCTCTCTCTCTTCTCTTTCTCTCGCTGAAGCCCGCCATCCCACGTCAACGCCTGCACCGGAGACACGCGGAAGCCCCCGGTTCGTGCCAGCCGCCATCGAAGGGCCCACCGGCAACACGCGTCGCCCCTGCGCGTTTCGCAGGGGCCGTTCTCGTCGCCCGTGCCCGCTGCGCAGGCGTTTCCCGCCCGCCGCCGTCGTCTGCCGGGCCTGCTTCCGCCACGCGTCAGCACTCGGTCGCCTGCCGCCTGCAAGCCGGCCCCGCCAAAGCCACGCGGCAGCACGCCGTTGCGTGCGGGGTTGCGCATCGTCGCCCGTGCCAGCACAGGCCGTGCTTTGCTCGCAGCCGCACGCCACGCGGCGTCTCCCGGGCACTTCCCGCCCAGCCGTCTCCAAGCCTCGCGTGCAGCACCGCTGCACCTCGCCTGCCGAGCCGCTGCACCTCGCCTGTCGCGCCTACCGCCTCGTCTGCAGCGCCTGCCGCCTCGGCCCACTGCGCCGAGCCTCGCCCATGCCCACAGAAGCCCCCGGTTCCCTGATTTCAATTTAACTACTTTGTTTGAGTGTTAAGCAATTAGTTAACATATTTGTTGTTAAATTTTTTTGAACCATTGTAATAATTGTTACTCTATTAACAGTGAGCAAGTTGTCGTTTCTCTTGTGGATACTCCTATTTTCTCTAAACTTGAATTATTTAGTTAGGTACATATATTTTGTTTAATTTGATTAATAGTGTCTTAAATAGTAGTTCCTTAACAAGAATTAGGTGTTTTAAACCTATTAGTGAATTTTGGTAATTACCTTTTCTAGATTTGTTTTTAAAATCACACCTATGAACCAATTTGGCTAAAAATCTCAAAGTCTTCAAAATAAGAATTCTAGTTCTCCGTGGATCGACCCGGTCTCAACCATGCACTACCTTGTTATTTTTAATTGAGATTCGGAAATTAAGATTGATGTTGTTTGTGTTTTAACGACGGCATTTAAACACGCATCACATTACAAGGAGGAGAAAGGGAATGCAGTTGACCAAACATGCAAGCTATCAATGTCTTTTGATGTAGATGTAAAACCCCGCAGTCATCTTACGCAGTTAGGAAGTGGATCATTAACGGACTAAACAAGCTAATTGTCTCCCAAAGTTGTGCTAGTATTTTTCTTTACTCGATAAGAGAACTGCAGAATTCTGTGATCAGTTACTTTTTTGGCCTTTGACAAGACATGCCAGCATCTTAAAGCACTAGTGTAAACAGGAGTGGGAAATTGGGATTCAAATTAAAATACTTGCACATCCATTAACGATAATACTCCACCACAATAGCATAAGATTCTTCTTCTGTAATTCTGAGTGAATATACGTGGGAATGCTTGCCCTCCAAAAAGGGACTTGCGTGATTACTCCCAGCGATAAGATCTGTGAATAACCTGTTCTTATGATCAAGACGGCAGCCCTCAAATAAAAAAATTAACAATCTTTGGGAAAGAGAATGGTAACGAGAAGCCATATGGTCAAGGAACATTTAACAGGATTCTTGTACAAATCGGCAACCTTTAAGTGTTCAAAATTTTAGGAAAACACAATATATGCATAGAGGATGAGCTGAACAACAAATGAGAAGATAGCAGGTTTACATACCACTGCAGTACTCTAAGACGGTACAAAATGTGTTGTGATCAATCTCAAATATGTCCCATAGACGTACAATATGTGGATGCACCAGCGTCTTGTGGATGTCGTATTCACGAGTTGCATGTCTTATGTAACTTTTTTTCTTCTCCTCACTCCATTGAGCATTCAGGCCATGAAGCTTACAAGCAACATATCTATACTCCACCAAATCAAATGCCTGCTTAAAAGTTTCGACTTCAAGTCACTGCAAAAAAGTATATGCTCACCAATGCCTATAGAGGCAAACGAAGAAAAGGGAAAAGACAAACACTTTTGGCAAACATATCCGTGAACAGTCCATTGTCAGATACTATCCAAAAAATATGCTCAAATTTTATGGTGTTGAACAAAAAATGCCTCAAGTGTTTACCTTGTAAACCTCACTGAACCCTCCCTTTCCAAGAAGGTTCATGAGAGCATAGCGGTTGTTAAGAATCTGGAAATTGTTGAAACGAGATCCATCCTCATCCCTTATACGCTTCATTTCACGTATGAGCTTTCCCTTTTCTACTTCATAACGATCTCTTTCTCTCAGATAAGCTTCTTCTTCCTAAACATAATTCAAGAACATAAGAAAAAAATGTGTACTCAATGCCATTTAATTGCCAAATATAAAGTAAACAAGAGATCATTATTAGACATATCACAATAAAAAACTAATAAATGATAAGTAAACATAGAACACAGTATCTTACACGTTTGATGCTTGCTAGACGAGATTTATAAATTTCATCCTGCATAAGAATATCCTCTTCAGATACCCCTGCCTCTACATCACTTCCGTCACTCTTATCTGCTAAGGAAAAAGAAAACAAATAAATATGGTAGTTAAATTGTCAATTTACAAAACCCTCTATGCAATGGATGAAGAGTCACAAAAGATACAAAGTTCAAGCCCTAAAATTGAAGAAATCCCAGTCAAAATGGTGGACCACGGACCAAAATCCAAGTTTAAGATGAAATCATAAATCATTAGTGGTTGAAAAAGAACATTTATGATGTGAAAGTTTTCCACAAAAACAGGACCTTCTGGGAGAATTTTTATGACTATTGAAGCAAGCTTAGATTCTTGAGGCTGCTTACAATCGTAACAATCATGAAGATGTTAAGTTCATACAAAAGTAATTGCATGCCTAGAATTGTATAACATTTTCTCTACATGGGGTGTCATAACATTGCAATAAGATGACTGGGCCTCAATTTTGATCAAGACAAACAATTGCCAACATCAACCTCTGGACATGTCCCAGCATAAAATTTTCAGCATACTTCTCATAGAGCACTAAAGAAGGTCCTCTAGGCAAGAGAAACTTTTAATCATCCAATCCGTAGTTGCTAGAATGGGCACACTAGTCCCTTTGTGAGTAAGTTATTCTGCAGGAACACGTCAAAAATCTTATAAAGCAGAAATTTTAGATAGTGAAACCTAGTAAATGACTATGCTATATAGAGGATAGCATAACAAGAAGACATTTATGTATCTGGAAAGAAAGGAATTTACCAGATTGACGCTTCTTTAATGTTTTTCTATGTCTCTCAATAGCCTCTTTTGTCTCCAACAGAAATCGCTGCAAAGACAAAAATAGCGGCACATTCATGACACACCTTTAAGCTACTAATACAACAAAACTTAATCAGGCAAGCCCCAGCCCATATTTTAAAAAAAAACATCAGAAACAATAGGGTGCGAAAGTAGAAACCGAACAGAAGGAAGGGTAGCTAAGCAAAATGCATAAAAAATGAAAACGAGAATGACGCCCAGAGCAATCAACTTAAGTAGTGGATTTTTGTTTTATAATTACTTATATGAACATTTACAAATATACAAGATAATGCACTTATCAATGTTCCATTCTGAACAATAGGAACAATGACTATTCAATTTTAGTTTCCTAGTCTAGTTGCAATCAGTAATTAGTTCAGTCAAGTTGCTTAGTGTTGAAGCGTATCTTCAATTAGAAATTCAGAAATCTCATCATCATTTGTCATTATCATTGATAAGAACCCTCACCCAGTCCACATGGACTTTGCTAGATCCAAGGAGGAATCTGTGGGATAATATCTTGACTAATTGCCCTACGTGATGTCAATACCTAAAAGACGATGTAGAGTTCTTCTTGGCCAAGGTAACTCTGGAGATCGGACAGTAGGGACCTCTTGAAAGTCCCATCCCTAACCATTCAGTAGAAGAACTACCTTACTAAGCTCCTTGAACCAAGGACGTAACATCATAGCTTCCATTGGACCTCTTAAAGAGCATGGAGGAAGATGGGATGAGCGCAGAGACACATGATATTTTCCAAGACAACTAGCAGCCAAACACTGCAACAACAAAAAAAACACGCACACACACACACTAGACAGAACCTCCAGCACCACACAACGTAAATTGGAGTGCATTAATAAACTTTAAACTGAGAAAAACCAATTCACTCGAGGTTCTAGTAGAATTTTGACTAAACAATGCAAATTAACAAAGGCTCTCTGCATGAAAGTGGAGAAATTATTGATAAAACAATGCACCCCAAATTCGGTTACCTAGGACAGTGGAGGATAAAAGGGTGTCAAACTTGAGGCCAATAAATCCCCTGAACAAATCATATTGATGTGCTATCAACATTCTATTTTGATGGTGCCCAAGGTAATGAAGCCATTGCGTGAGGTTCAAACTGCATTACTTTATTTCTTAAAAGGACCAAAAAAAAAAGCCCTTAACATGTAATGTTGAACACATTCTGTACAGAAACATGCAAAATAAAGTTCATTATTTTCCAACCTATGAAAGGCTGAGTTAGGGAGATCCAATATCAGGGTAGATTTTTTATTATTATTATTATTTTATTTTTGTGTGTGTGGGGGGGGGGGGGGAACGTGACAAGAAATATTGCCACCATTCTTCTTTTTTTGGAAAGTGATTGGTAACACTGTATAATCTTGCCAGCATTCATTCAAAGTAAGTAAACAGTACAAAGAAAAAGAAGCAACAACCTTGGGAGAAGATCCTCCACCCTCCTACAAACAATGGACGGTTCACCTCCACAGAAGGCTCACACTGTTTTATCAAGTAGATAAAACCAAAAAAAAAGTACACATAATGAATTCACGCTACAAAATCCCTCCACTGTCTGGCCTTCCCCAAAATCTCAGGGTAACTGTCTTGGAAAAGACTGGCCACTCGGCTCCATTCTTCCACCCACTGAACAGCTCTCCTCAGGATACCAAAGGTATTGCTAAACTCATCTCTGAATCTTCTTTTGTTTCTTACATGCCAAACAACCCACAACATGGTAGATGTTAGCTACGAAGGTTACAACCATGTCCGTAAGCGGAAAAGTGATTTAAATGTTCCAAGGTGGGGAATGATTGCAAAACGTAAAGCAGATTCATAATAGAAGTAACTTACCATACTTTCAAGATGTGCAAAGGAAGTGAACTAAAAAGGAATGTTGAAAAAGTTTTAAAACTTCTTTGAGAAATTCAGTTTGGTGCTATGTCGTCTCATCATCATCAAAGCCTTATCCCATTTATTGGGTATAGAAAGTTGGAAAAAAAAAAGTAAAAAGAGGATATCTCAATGGTATCTCATTGAGAGCATCCTTACCCAGAAATTTTGAGCCTTTAGAACTTACTAGGCCTATGATAAATTTCCTTATAGATTCAACAGCAGCTAAGTGTGCCAAGCCCAAAGACCTGGCAGCCCTGACCCACTTTTTTTTTAATAATAAACTGGATTGCACCACTAATCTTATTGAAAATAAATAGAGGAGGTACAATCATAAGGATAGGATAAGTTCCCACCTACAAAAAAGAAACTAAAGTCAAACAATCTTAAAGACCTTTTTCCAGGAATCTGAAAGGATACCCAAAATAATGACGAGACAAATGATACAAGAAGGACAAAGCTCTAAGTGAAATGTTCTTGATGTAAATTTTACTTCTCCAGAATACAGCATCATTTCTTTCACGCCAAATGCTCCAGCAAACTGCATGACGTAGAATACCAAGGATATCTTTTCGTTGTCAATTGTGCTTTGAGATCCACAAGTGCTTGAAAGAAGACCACATTTCCATAACAGATTAGAAATTTAGTCTAAAAATGGAAAAGCTCCCCAAAGATTTCCAAACATATTGGCTAACCATGCACTTGACCAAGATGATCAACATCCTCATCATAAAAACCACATAAAGGACACAAAGTGTCATTGTCATGGGACCATTTGTTAGGGGACACCTTTGTAATGATTATTTTCCCAAAAGTCAGCCACATAAAAGTTCTCACTTTGACAAGGGAGTTTATCTTCCAAACCTCATCATATTTCAGATATTTAGGCAGATCCTCTTCAACACAAAATAATAAGATTTAACCGAAAATTGTCATTTACCTCTGCCCCAAAGAATCTTATCAGGTACGCTATCTTCCATGACAACTGCATAAAGACTGTTCATCAAATTTGCATATCCATCCATCTCATCATCCTTCAGACTCCCTCTTAGCTGAACAATTCACTGAAAAATTCCCTGTTCTTTAACAACACAATCTTTTACATAGCACCATTTATGCAAAGCCAACTGATAAATTTTTGGAAAGGCCTCTCTCGAACAGTTTCCTCCCAGCAACCCATCTCTCCAAAATAAAATACATTCACCATTACCCACCTTGAAGAAGCTATATTCAAAGTTCACCGACTCGTGGATCCAGATCGGATCGGGTTCGGCTAGATACGAGTCAGATCAGATCCGACTCGGGCCCACTCGCACAAATTGGGCCAATTTTTGTTTTTTATTTGACAAATCTCTCATTCATTTAACACTGCTTTCAAGGCTTCAAACCCTTCTCCTTCAATAAAATCACCTTCAAGACCTTGGATCTACCAAAACCCTCAAGAAAAAGGGTGAAAGAAGAGGGAAAGAAGAAGGGAGGAAGGCTTCGAAGGCTCCGGCTGCTGCCTTCTGTGCAAACAGGAATGCAGCAGATTAAAACCAATGTTTTTCAGTGCATATTGCGTATGATCAAGGTGTATTAAGCCAGATCGCATCGACTCGTACGAGTCAAGCGTGCCAGTGACTCGGGTTGCCCAAATATGAGTCGTCTCGTACAAGTCAGCCCGATCCGGTACGATACAGCAAACTATGGATATACTTTTCAAAGAGTTTACCAGACCTTATGATACCTGACCACACTGGGGATATGTAAGAAGCATTGGTTGTATTAACAAAAATTTTGGTATATGAGATAATGCTTCAAGCTGATCACCTGCTTCCATAAACTGATATCTGACCTAAGTAATTCCCATAACCATTTACCCAAGAGTGCCAAATTCATGATTTCCAGATTTTTAAACCCCAAACCTCCTTTTGGACTTGGGTGAACAAACCTTACTCCATTTCACCAAAGAAATTGCTTTCTTATTTTCATTTATACCTCTCCACAAGAACCTTCTACTAATTTGATCTATCCTCTTGCGAACAGAAAAGCAAAATACTTAATCCGCCTGGTTCGGCCCAGCCAGGTCCAGTCACAAACTGGGGTGGGCTTTATTGAATCAGGCCCATAGGACTGATCCTCTCCTCCCTATCAGGACTTGGCCCCCTCCCCCACATTCCATGACTCATGCAAAGCAGCACAGGCTGCCCCAGAGTTCCCCTCCCTTTTTTCTCCCCATTTTCCTCCTGCTGAGACCCCACCCATCAATGATGCATGGAACTATCAGCTCTCTCTATTTTCTCATCCCTTCTCTTCCCCCTCCCCTCTGCCCCGCCACATCAGGCCTGCTTTCTCCTCATCTCCCCCCCCCCAAAAAACACACACACACACACACACCCCGGGGGGACTCAACCAGTTAACCCCCTACCCCATGCCATGACTCATGCACACACCACCCACAAGCCCCTTGAATGCCACCCATCAATGAACATATGCAGATAGCAGGGCGGATCCCCCAGCGCTTTTCTTATTCTCCTCCCTCCCCCACTTGACCCCAGGCCCATCACCCTCAGGTCCCCCCCCCCTTGGGGGGCAGGGGACAGGCGACTGGCACAGAACCAGGCACTCTTTCGCCTCCCCTCCACTCCCCCTTCCACCCTGGCCCAGTATATACTTCAGGCCCCTTCCACATGTGATGCACATGAGCTCATCTGCTGCTCGGCCATTGCAGCCAGCAGCATGGCCAACTGCAGCAGCTCACACCCCACTATAACTTCAGCACCCCTTTTATGGATCCTGTGCCAGTCGCCTCTCCCGTCCCCCAGGTACCCATGTGGCTGCCTTCCCCACCCCTTTATGGGTGACACAAATCTCCTTTTGTGGGAGGCAGGGTGGGACCCATAACATGGTTTGCGGAACTGGCCGGTTCAAACTAGAACCAGATCGGAACCAGCGGTTCCTGATCCAGTTTGAACCGGCTGGTTTTGGCTGGTCCTGTCCCAGCTTGGCTGGATCCATCCCAGTCTGAACCAGAAGCAGCCATGGCCAAGGAAGTCAGAATCGGCCGATTCGGATCGAGATCAGCGGGTCCCGATCCGGTCTCTCAATCTGTGCCAGAATTCCTTAGCCATGGCCAGTTCCGGTCCTGATTCTGCGGACCTTGACCCATAAGAATTTTTTCAAGCCTTACCAACACTTCAATTATGGGCTTCTTCCAGGCTCAGGCTTCTGATCACCCTGCCCGGGCCTAGACCATTGACTCCCCCTCACTGTAGCCAGGATGTTGGAGGAAAAATTGCTTGAATATTGCCACTATGAGATGCAAACTAGATGATTACCACCAAACACATCAGGAAAAACAATAAAAGGCCTTACTGAAGAAGTGGCACCTCAAGTAAGACTTGCTAAATGGAAAAGCAGATGCCTTAGGATTATTGTGACACTCTTCTTGTTAAAGGCTTAACATTCTACTGTTTGGATCCAAAACACACCTATTTCTCCATTACTAATCACTAAACGTATGGTAAATCTAAGGAAACTGTACAGGTCACCTGGGAGTGCAACAAGGTGTATGCTGCATGAAAGTATCTCACTTTACCAAATTTGACGACAGTGAACCAGTAGATTATTTAAGAGGGCACGAGAATTGAAAATTAAATTAATCTCAGAGATAGGAGGGCCTCGTAGTCAGAAAAAAGATAAACAGCATCAGTATCATGTTCTAATCATGGTATCTTTCCATTGTGGCCTAAAAACCCTACTATCAATCTAGTACGATTACATAAAATGTGCACAGGAACATGGGTACCACCAACAGATGTTACAGACAAATGTGCACAGGAACTTGGGTACCACCAGCAGATGTTACAGACAAATGTGCACAGGAACTTGGGTACCACCATTAGACATGTATAAAGATGTCATTCACACTACGACTACAGAAGACAAAAGTTAGAATATAATTAGATGAGTAATACTTGCTGCACAACCAGGTTGTGCAGCAAGTCCAGTCACACTGCACAACCCTTTGTGGTTGGGCCACGTGGCTAACTTAGCCAACTGGACGAGCTGACATAGCCACCCCTATAATATTTGGATTGACAAATACCGTTTTCGATTGACAAATACATATTACGATTGACAAATAAAGTTTTCAATTTACAAATACAGTTTCGATTGAAAAATACGATTTTCGATTGACAAATGCAGTTTTCGATTGACAAATACAGATTTTAATTGACAAATACAATTTTTTATTGGTATTTGTCAATCGAAAACTGTATTTGTCAATCAAAAATTGTGTTTGTCAATCGAAATATGTATTTATCAATCGAAATTATATGTGTCAATCGAAATCTACATTTGTCAATCGAAAACTGCATTTGTCAATCTAAAACCGTATTTGTCAATCGAAACTATATTTGTCAATCGAAAACTGTATTTGTCAATCGTAATATGTATTTGTCAATTGAAAATGGTATTTGTCAATCCAAATATTATGGGAGTGGCCACGTCAGCTCGTCCAGTTGGCCAAGTTAGCCACGTGGCCCAACCACAAAGGGTTGTGCAGTATGACTGGACTTGCTGCACAACCTAGTTGTGCAGCAAGTATTACTCTAATTAGATTAGTATTATTTGATAGCAGAGGTGTGAAGAGCCTTCAGTCAGCTAGTTTCCTTCACCACTAACTTCCAGACAGTCCACAGGGTGTGGAACGTATGTTGCCTTTAGCAAATGAAGCGAACTCAGGCACACAATTCAGAAATCCTTAGCATAAGGAATAACTGGCACCATTAGGATTATTCAGAGAAAAAGGAAGAGTTAAAAGAATGTACAAGATGAGCATTAATATCTTTCAGTGCTTGTCCATCTTCCCATGTCTCAGATATGATGGTTCCTGCCCTGAGTTTGGATAAGAAAGATCAGTTAAAAGGAAAAACAAGTAAAAGTAAGACAAACCAAAATACATCCCATAATTTAAAGAAAACAAGTCAGTTTAAGAATAACATGAAGGATTTACAATTGGAAAAGAACTTGACGTGACCAGCTACCCTATCCAAGAAAATCATATCCACCACTAATCTAGCAAGCTCTAAAACGCTTCAAGTACACAAGTTTTGGCTTAGCGGAAGTACTTATTGCCATCTTTTCATCTAGGTTCCGTGCCGGTTCATGGTATGCTTAGACAAGAAGGGTATACAAGAGTACTTTGTTGCCATCTCTTCATCTAGGTTCTGTGTCGGTTCATGGTATCATTAAACAAGAAGGGTATATAAGGGTACTTTGTTGCTGTAATCTAGGTCCTGTGCCAGTTCATAGTACCATGGAATGGGTAGCTGCATGTCATTTCGGCCCTGTGCCGGTTCACACAGTACCATGAAATGGGTAGCTGCCACTAGATCTAAACCATTAGATGTTTCTTGTCTAGCGGCTGATATGAAGCCTTCCAAGTGGTGGTCAAAACTCAATGTGAGACACCTTTAACAACCCTTCCAAGACTCACGGTTTCTTCACCATCAATATCCTGTTTTGATGCTGCTTTCCGCAATCTCCTCCTCTTCCAGCTCCTCCTGCTCATTAGCCAGACCGACGCAAGTCACGTAACACCTTCCTCCTCATCTCTTGCCTTCGATCACCCAGGTTCTCTCCTCCAATTCACCAATGATGATCATCCCCCCCCCACCCACATCCGGCCCCGTATATGTGTGTACGCAAGCACAACTACAACCATAGCAATCGGAAGAGCCTGGATGACACAGTAACTGCACCAACAAATGGTGCAGCAGTGTTAAACAAAGGCCCTCCTCGATAGCTACTTGGTGCATGAGAATATGGAATGGGTAGAATGCATCAATCTGCTGGATGCATCCTTGAATGTGGATTTGGACATTGGTAGTTGGCAGAGCGCACAGATGCTCTGGGGCTGCTCAGGTTATAAAGGGAACAGGGGATGATGAGGTTCCAGGGCAGCAGTTGGATCAGGTCCATGTCTTCCTTATTGTGATCTAATGCATGCTTACCTGCATATGAGATTTGTGCAAGTCTAGACATTTACTTGAATCAAGGTTTGCCGTATCGCTGATTGTATCTTCCTAGATACGATACCATACCAAGCCGACCCACATTAGTCAGGCCGATCCAGGCTTGTTTTTTATTTTTTCAGATTCCTTAATTTTATAAATAATTATAACATAAATAAACTTTTAACTCCAGTGGTTTATTAATGACAATGAATTTAACTCAAATTTAGGAGAAATCTACCCTATTAATCAATATAGAAGTGTAAATCACCTATTAAATTAGAAAAAAGTACTACTATTTACTAATTGGAGAGAAAAAACAGTCTAATTACTTATCAAATTAGAAAAAAAAAATCTACTTAATAAAATACAAGTCACATTGACTAGGTTTGGGCCGGATCGCAACGTACCGCACAAGTCGACACGATTCACATACGAGTCAGCATGAGTTACATATGAGTCAGCAGTCGGTCCAAGTCACATCAAGTCGGCTCGAGTCAAATGCAACTAGGCGCTTGAACTGTCCTAACGACTTGACACATTCAAATACGAGCGGACTCGTACGAGTCAGCCCAATCCAGTACGATACAGCAAACCATGGCTTGAATAACTAATGAAAATCCAAATCAGTTGCCCATTCAAGTCTCATGACATGTAAGGCAAGGCAATTGCAACAGTCCTAGTGTAGAGATGTTTCAAGATCATTGCATGAGTCTGAGGATTTCTAATTGAAGGCATCAACCAAAAGCAAGGACTAAAAAGATGCATGAGTGAGAATGGGAAAATCTTCTCTTGGGGCCTGCTTTGCATGGAAGCGTTGAATTGTTTTGTAATTCTTGGGAGAAGTGTTGTTTGATTCCTTGCCAGTTGTCTTGGACAAATTAGGCAATCGCCGTGAATCTTCAGCTAGAAATGGAACAATCTTGTAAAACAAAATTTTCACAGGACATTTCTCTTCTCCATTCTGTTATATTGCAAGATAAGATTTTTTTTTTTTTTTTGGATAGAAGGTGTGGATTTTATACCACCAATTTTATTGAAAAATAAATAGAGGGGATACAATCAATGTTTGGTAGGAGAGGTTCTTAACCCAACGGAAAAAGAAAACTACATAATCTTCACTTCCTTATTCCACTCTGCTGCAGAAATACCCCCTAAATGTTGGCTCCACATGAATACAAGGTGCATCACACATTCACAAATATTCTCCACATACAGTTTGCTTCCCCTAAATACAATATCAGTACGCTCCTTCCAAATGCTCCAGCAAATAGCACGAGGAAGAATGTGTATGATCCGACTACTAAGATCCCTCAATTTGCTTTTCAACAAAGAGTTCAAGTTATCCTTCAAACTGTGCAAAGAAGTGAGTGCGATGCTGTGGTTGAAAATTAAACCAAAATGCTTCCACACTGCTTGACTAATAGGACACAAGGTCAGTAAGTGTTCCACATCTTCCTCTGCTGATTCACAAAAGGAACACATTATATCTCCATTGACGTTCCATTTTCTTCTATAGATTTTAGTGAGGATTCGCTTTTGGAATACCAGCCACATAAAAGCCCTCATTATGGAGATTTCACCTACCACACTCCCTTAACTTTCCGGTGCCTGATGCCTTCCCCTTCCAGCAGATTGTAGAAGGATTTTAACTGAGAACCTCCCATTGCCTCTATCCCAAATAAAGCTGTCAGCTTGCGACATATCCATCTGAGTAAGAGATAGCAGATTCAATAAAGCTTGATATTCCTCTTCTTCTTCCTCTTCAAGATTCCTTCTGAGTTGCACTGCCCAGATCACTTGTTCACCTGTAATTGCACAGAATCTTGAACCAAAGCCATTTTAAACACAGCCAAATTGAAGATCCAAGGGAACATGAATTTGAGAATATCATCCCCTGCCCATTTGTCTGTCCAGAAGAAGGTGCTCTACCCAGTTCCAATATTGATTCAGATATACCTTTGCATCATTTGTCCCACTTTCAAAATACCGCTCCATATCGGTGATATAGAAGATGTGTGCTGGTTGAAGAAAGAACTTCTTAGAACTGTAATGTTTGCTGCACAATATTTGTCTCCATAAAGGAAAACCTTCAGACAGGAGTTCCCATATCCATTTTCCAACAAGTGCCCAATTCATCAACTTCATATCTTTCACTCCCAGACCCCCTTTAGCCTTAGATTTGCATACCTTGTCCCACTTAACAAGTGGAACACTCCCTCCATTGGATTTAGTACAACCCCATCAGAAATTCCTACGAGTTTGATCCATTTTCCCACACACAGTCTTCGGCAAAATAAAGATAGACAAATAATTCTGGGGAACGGCAGACAGCACTGAATTTAAAAAGGTTCTCCTTCCTCCCAATGTTAAATTCCTCGCTTTCCATATAGTCAACCTTCTCTGAAACTTCAAGATCACCAGATTCCAATCTGATAATGTGATCCTTCGATAATTCAAAGGCAAACCCAGATATAGTCAACCTTCTCTGAAACTTCAAGATCACCAGATTCCCATCTGATAATGTGATCCTTCAATAATTCAAAGGCAAACCCAGATATTGAATAGGTAAATTCTCCACTCTGCAGCCCATGATTGTAGTGCAGTTCTGAATTTCCATGTTAATAGGGATGATGGAGCTCTTTTCAAAATTTATCTTCAGCCCAGAACATGCCTCAAAGGTTTTCAGAATAAACAAAAGATTCTCACCTGATACTTTCCCCCTTCCACGAAAATAATTGCATCATCAGCGAACTGTGGATGTGAAATAAAGAAAGAATTATGGATAACTTGCACCCCATTTAGCCAACCTTGAACTTCAGCCCTTTGACACATCTTACTCAACATATTGGCCAGGGATACAAAGCGCAGAGGGGAGATAGGATCCCCTTGTCTTAATTCCCGTGAACTCTTAAAGAAATCATGGATAAGATTTGTCTTTGTAATTTTTCTTCTCCTCCGCCGGTGGACGAGGCACGTTCATCAAGCACTTGTGAACAGAGGGGTATACTCCATGTGGGTGACATGTAGAGTTTGTGGGCTTTGTGGCAACTTCCAGGTGATCTTGATCGTTCATTCAGCAGAGTAAGAGACTGTTTGCAGCATCACTTGGGGATTGTTTGACGGCAAAATAGAAGTGGAAATGAGGAAGGGGGCTTAGTTGGTAAAGGGTGGAAAGTTGAGGGACATCTCCATTGTCCTGAGTCCTGCGGCCCACCTAATCTCACGTGTTGCATTCTCTGAGAAGTGTAAGAATAGAATTGTGTATGTGACTGACAATAGCTTGGCTAGCTCTTGGTTGTCGACTGTGGTTTCCTACAGAAAGAAAGAAAAGGATGGATACTGGCAATGATCACGCTTGCAGGGGTGGCGCTGTCCGTTTTGCTGGTGATGGTGATCTGCATTGCAGAGCTGGAGGGTTGAGAGTTGAGAGGAAGAAGAAAACACAGAACATAGAGTGGATCGCCCATGAAGAGGAAAAACTCAGAATCGCGAGTTGTGTGGCTTCACGTGATGGCGATAACTACAGTTCATAATTTAAAGAATCATCAATCAAATGGATTGAAGTATTTTCAAAAGTTATTAAAGATGAAGTGAAAGGTGAACCAGTTGGATAAGTTTTAAGTCAGAATCTTGGCGAGCTAAATTATTGGGGGAGCAAACTCCCATTAAGTCCTTTTAATTATAAGCTGTAGCAGTGAGTAGTTGGTATGCAACTTTCATGTTCACATCTAGGCATGCTTTAAAAAATTCCAAGGGAAGAAAAGAAAATGTAAAACACATTATGATTGCCTTGTATACATTAAAAAGAGAAAAATAATGAAGTCAAGACTCTTAAATGAGTGTGAAGGACTGTTAGAAAGTTTCACCCACAATAAGAATTAAAGAAATTGGTTTCCTCATTAGGTAAACCAGGTAGGAATCAAGGTTCTTAAAACCGGACTGTAAAACCGGATCCGCTAGGGTCAGTTCCAGTTCCAAGGCCGATTCAGGCCGGCTTTGGCCGGTTCTGTCCGGTTCAAGCCAGTTTTGAACCATACCGGTTCTGACCAGTTCCGATCCGATTCAGCCGGTTTTTAGTACCATGGTAGGAATTTTTCTGGAAGGTGGCAGGGCCACCGTTATATTAAAACAGAAGAGAAATTACATAATGAGGGCTACAGAGGTGGTAGCCAATAAAGACATACAAAAACCACAGGAAGGTACAATGAAATGTGACTATATGTCACCTTCCAAAAAAAAGGTACAAAAGCTTAAAGAATAAAAATTCCCCGCTAGCAGGACAGAAGATGATACACAGAAACTTAATGCCTTTGGCCTCCATTGCATCCTCTTTTATCTTCAATGAAATGTGACTATATGTCACCTTCCAAAAAAAGGTACAAAAACTTAAAGAAGAAAAATTCCCCGCTAGCAGGACAGAAGATGATACACAGAAATTTAACGAAGAAAGTCTTCCCACTTTAATAAGAAGCTAAGAGGTCCGGATTCCAGGTCAGGTTCCAAGAAGGAAGCAATTCTCCAGTTCTTGATCAGATTGAGAGAGTGATTAACAATGTTGAAAGGTGGTGAAAATTCATCCTTGAAGCATCTAGCATTACGTTCTTTCCAAATGGCCCAAAGGACAGCTCCTAATAACATTGACCATGTATCCTTCTGATCCTCCGAAGGGGGAGTATCCTTCCAAGTGACAATCAGCTGCTGAACAGACTGTGGTTGATGCCAAGATAATCCAAGAGCCTACCATGGTAGGAATATGTGATTCCAATTATAACAAAGTTAAATTTCCCACTGGTTAGTATCAAAGTCGGGTGTATTTGTTGTATTGTAATCTAAGTTGAAACTAATATCAAGGTGGATGTATTAGAGCTGCGATCAGCGACGTTAACTTTAGCAAGATGTCAAGGACAAATTGAGATGAAGTAGGGGTTAAAATGAAATTCTATCTCAAAATGATGTTATGTTTAGTATATGAGCAGAATGGTTGATTTAAAGATGTAGACAACTTAGATGATGATAGATAAGTGAGTCTAGAAAAAGACCTAAGAAGAGAGATTGGGATTAGTGAAAGAGGTTTTATTTTCTAGAAAGAGTCACAAGAGTAGTGGTAAGTAAAATAAGATACAAAGATAGTGGTAAGTAAAATAAGATACAAAGATATGACTTCCCTCATTGATCAAGGTAGAGCCTAATGTAATAATAATGATGTTGATGACTAGAAAGATGGAGTTGGTGGAAGATCACGACGTCTTATTTCAGGATAAAAAGAACCTTAAAACTATTAAGTTAATTGTGTGGTACTCAATTAGTTGTTTGTTAAATCATGAATGCTATACCATGTCCCTGTTATAATTATTATCTATTAAAGAAAAGCGAAACATAAGGTCATGTTGATCTAGAGAACTAGAACTTGAAAAAAGAACTTATGAAACAAGAACCAAGGGGCAAGATAATCTATGAAAAGAACCTAGCAAACTGATTCTACAAATTTGCACGATAGATGTACCTTGGTCATAGTGGTTAATTCCATCTTTTCATTTGCATGTTTTACAGAGAGCCCAAGTGACACTATACTAGGTTTAGTGCACAGTGCTGGCCACACTATGTAGTAAATCTTTATGGTGGTCGTGAGGTTGAAGTGTCTGTGTTTCTTGGCAAGTGGTTACCACGTAACACGAACTTAGGGAACACTTCAAGTCCTACACATCGATTAATTTATGATATGGGAATTTTACCGAATTTACGTATGTTGTCGATGCTTGTGAATTGTGCTATGGCACTACCCTTGCATAGAATTAGAAGTGTAAAGAACGAACATTCTTTTGACTTGAGATCTGAAGGAAGAAACTTAGTTATGAGTTGGAGGAAACAAAGGTTCAAACGCTAAAGAAACGTATTACAATTTCTGAGTCTCTATAATGAAAACAGCGTAACATAGTTAAACATAAGACTTGAAAGTGACAAGAAACCCATGCTAAGAACATATCTAGCATAGTAGCGCAGAGGAAGCGTAGTGGAATGATGAACAAGTGACCTCCTTTAGCTAATAGAAAATTTATGAATGAAGAGAAACAAAACTAGTTCTTGCCTGAGTGGCATTAGATGAAAATATGGCGTTAGGGATATTTCTAATATAAGTAGGGAGTAACTGTAGCAGTTAAGAAATTGCAGCCTTCTAAATAAGAACTGGCCAATCCATGGGTATACCATGAAGTTACAAAAGTTGTACCGGTAAACCAACCCCCTAAGGAAAAATTGGCATTCCATTTTTTGATTCAACAACGTACCACTAGTGCCTTTATGTTTGGTAAGTGATTGAATCTTTGCCTTGGAATAAAAAGGATTAATATTGGTGTAGTCGAATATGCGGGAGCCAGTCCTGCAGCCTTTCGGCTAACCCAAGATTGGCATCGCCAGCAGGAGATTGCACGCAACTACTTAGAAAAGGCCGCTGAAAAGATGAAGAAGTGGGCTGATGCAAAACAGAATAAGATAACAGTAAATTTTGAAGACAAAATGTTTATAAGGAGGGGGGAGAGTGTACGGACCTGCAAATTGATGCAGGTATTTATTAAACACAAACATGAAAGCTTCAAGGTTTTAAGGTGAAGAAAAGATTGAAAGGAAGAAGCCTTACAGTAAAACCTTAAATCCTATAAGAAATAAAGAAGGGCCAACTTGAAAGATAAAAGGATATAAACTCAAATTAGTAAAGTGCAGGGTAGAAAAGAATTAGATTGAAAAGATGAGGGTTTGATTGCAATTTTCCTAATGGGCCAAATGGACCTTAAGTTTGGGCTTTTAGTGGACTGTTAATGGGCCAAAGATTTAAGTTTTGTTGGGGCTACAATTGGAGGTCTAATGGACTTTTAGCAGGCTGAAATGTTAGACTATTAATGGCTACAATTTTGGGTATTATTGGACCCAAAATGAGTTTAAAACACTGTCCCCTTATTGGGCTGTGTTGGGCCTTTTATGGGCCATAATGGGCCTATATTGGCCTTGTTAATGGCCCTTCTAGAAGGCCCACAGCCCCAAACCGCCATAGCCCCTCCATGTTCTCTTCCTATCTAGAAGCTTCCCACCTCTCCTCTTCTATATAAGAGGGAGTGGTGGGTGTTGGTTGGTCTTATCCAACAACAAAGCGGGAGAGAGGGGCAGGGACAGAGAGAGCGAGAGCTTGGGAGAGAAATAGAGAGAGAATTTGAGGGAGACATAGAAGAAGGAAGCGGAGAGGAGAGAGGGAGGAAGAGATAGAGAGAGGCTGTGAGAGAGGGAGTTAGAGACAGAGAAAGAGGCGGTGGAGAGAGTAAGGGAGAGAGGCTGTTAGAGAGAGAAATAGAAGAACAACGAGGGAGGTGGAAAGAGAGCAAGATAGAGAGAGAATTTGAAAGTGAGGTAGAAGGAGAAGTTGTAGAGGGAGGTGAGAAGACTATCAAAAAAGGGTCAAACTCATGAAAGCTATGAAGAAAGAAAAATAGAAGAAGAAAGAAAGGACTGCAGTGGGGTCTTTTCACCACAACTGGAGGCTGCAGCGGCGACTTCCTCCTACATGGGTGGAGGAGCTTCCTTTCCCCTTAGGCCTTCACTTGTCTATCCCTTTTATTTTGGATTTTCGGAGAATTTTGGAGTGTAGAAGTATGATATATAAGGGGAGGTTTTGTCCGATTATTTTCTGAATTAAGGGAAATCATGAAGGATATCATAATCATGAAAAGAACTTGTATAGCTGCATCATGTCATATAGATGCATGTTTCCAGATCTATTTTGCTATGAATTCTACGATGTTTTGTTAGTAAAAGCATGCTAGGACTGCTATGAAATATGAGAACATGTTGAACCACAATGAAAACTTCATGAACCTAGGCAGGAGATTTTCTCCTAATTTGAGAATTTCCATCACAAAAAGTTATGTTATATGTTTAAACATGAAACATCTATGACAATCCTTTTTATGAGAAGAACTAGAGCTGATAGACCAAGTCCATCCACGGCTCATGTGAGCAATGAAAGAAAGATTTAGAGCCTAGCTTCCTATGTTATCTCTCTCTCTCTCTCTCTCTCTCTCTCTCTCTCTATATATATATATATATATATATATATATATATATATATATACAAGGCTTACGCCTGGGTGACACCTAGGCACCGCTTAGGTAACAAGGCTTATTTTCAAGGCCTGGGCAATTAAATGCCTTATTGGGCCTTAAAAAATGCACGCCTAGGCACCGCTAAGGAGCACCCAACACGCCTAGGCTAGTTCATGGCATGGAAGGCAGGATCGGATCAGATCCAATCGGTTTTGACTCGAACCGATCTGATCCCCTACCTCGATCCACTAGCCTAGGCCGGGATCAATCAAGAACGGTCCAAGATCGGTCCATTTTTTAAAATAATCGGGGGACAGGTCCTGATCGGCTCAAGATCAGTCCAGATTGCATTGGATCGGATCGGCCAATCCAATCGAGTTTGGACCGGGCCGATTTGTGTCCAACCCCCCATTCTTCCCACCTTGGTTCATGGGCTAATCAAACCGGGCTCACGAGGATTCAATCCTAAGATAATAGGGTTGTGCGGATGATTGGCTCCTAGTTTTTTATTCGCTTTCATCTCGTCCTCATTATTTTATCTTCCTCATTGATTTTTGTGTTGTCCCTCTTCAGAGAACAAATCTTGACGTTAATGATAAAGCATTCTTATATTTTTCTCCTCTTACTATGATGGCCACGATAAGACAACAAGCCCCACTTGCCTATGTCTACAAATTTGGAACCCCTTGTGGCCATTAGCATCCTCTCGCCCTTCATGAGCTTTCCATATGCATGGCCTTCTTCTCCCTTCTCTTCAAGTATTTGCCTCTTTGGTTGTAAGTATCTCTCCCTCCTCCCTTCCCCCCACCACTTGATTGTGAAGTCACCGCCTAGGCACCACTTAGGTGGGTGCCTAAGCACTTATGCGCTCTAGGACCCCAGATACGCCTTGGGTCGCCTTACCTCCTTGACATCTACGGAAGGGGGTAAAAGAATACTTATGATGAAAATGACTCCAAGACAGGGGTGAAAGAATTAAGAGGCACACTCTAGTGCATTCTCATAAAGAAAATAACCCATGAAAGAACTCATGAAATAAGTTTAAGGTACGAAAGCCTTCCATGATGACTACAAATCCCTATGATGTTGAAGAATGATGATTTATCTTTTTAAGAACTAAAGTGACATCACTTCATTAGCAGGACGAGCCCATAAGATCTATTCTCTAGAGATAAGGGGACGTCCGGATCAAGATCCTTTACGATGTGGTGTCGAGGCACAAAGCATTCCTTCTTTTCTTACGGTTCTAAAGTCCAAGTTCGGAGCCTCGACTTATGCAGAGGATAATGACCCTACTTGAATGCACTCAAAGGCTAGGGCATGGACACTATAGATAGCTAGTAGACTACAGACCCAGCTTAACCTACTTTCCCGCCTTATCCAATAGATTTTCGGAAACCTGATAGGGTGGACATGTAGAGGTTAAGAGGATTGTCAATGGACGGTATTTGCTCGTCATTACGATCGCTAGTGAGTGGTTATTCCAATCACTTCGAGTCAAATAGTGAGTCATCTTGTCAGCAAGATAGCGGACTATGGACTTAAAACTTGCTAAAAATATGAACCATGAATGACTCATCCTTGAAACCCTATGATGAGAACTTGCAGTAGTATCTTTATATTTTCTATATTAGTACGAATTGCTATTAATTTTTAAGAGAAAATGACACGAAAGACCTGAGCATATGAATTGTTTAGAAAGACAATAACAAGAAGTGAATGACTCATCCCTAAAATCCTATGATGAGAACTTGCAGTAGTATCTTTATATTTTCTATATTAGTACGAATTGCTATTAATTTTTAAGAGAAAATGACACGAAAGATCTGAGCATATGAATTGTTTAGAAAGACAATAACAAGAAGTGTACTTGTTACCACCTTGTTAATATTTTTGTTCTGATTTTCCGTTGTTTTTACGGCAATTGCATTCCATGTTATTATTAGATAGCTCCATGAATCTCATATATAGAATAAATGCATCGCACAATCTCTGAAACCCTGTGATGATGACTTTCAGTGTCTTTATATTTTCCCTGTTAATATTCGTTATCACCAGTCACCAGAAGAAAAAGAACATGAAAGACAATAGCCTATGAACTGTTTAGAATAAAGGAAAAGAAGAAGTGTCTGTTACTATCTTGTTAATTTTCCGTCCCTGGTTCACATTGTTTTTACGATAAATACATTACATGCTAGTTTAAGAATTATTCAATGAATTGCATATGTAAAGTAAATGCCTTGCAGGATAACTAAGAATAAAAAAAATTGTTTCTTTTGAAAAGTTGAGTGAATGAAGTGGTGAGTGAGTAATAAGAGTAGGAATGTAAATAATCCCTACTGAGATCTCTTTACGAGTTCTCGTAAAAAAAAAAAAAAAAATTGAAAAGTGTAAGACCACTAATTGAATAAAAAGAGTACAAAAGATGTACAAGTAATAATAAAGAAGACTACACACAAATGCCCTCTACAAAATCACCAAGAAGGTGAATCACTCCATCCCACCCAACAATATGAAGAGTTTTTCTCATAAAAATTATAAAATATATTTTTCAAGGACATGGACAAAAGATGGATCCAACGTATATTTGAAACATTTCAGGTATGGCCAGTTTAATTTATTTCTCGGAATATGTATTTCTATTTTCCTTGTCTTTCTATTGTGTAATGGGCATGACTTTCTTCGTACACTTTTACATTCATGTCTCTTATTATTTTGTTTTAGAATTGTGTACCTACCGGAGATAGGTAAGTGGGAATGTTACACATATTGTCCGAGAATTCCAAGAGCATGAAGTCAAATAAATGTTTTTTTTTCAAAGTGGTTGGTACCACTAAATTGTATTAAAGATAAGAGTTACAAGGAAAGAGAACAAAAAATAAGTTCTTGAACAAATCCCATAAACCCAAAAGACTATGACAAACACCAACAATCACTCAATGGCCTCCAAAGTAACAAACATGGAGGGACGATCTAAATGACATTTACAAAGAATTTTCATCCACTCTTTCACTCTACTACAAACAAAACCTGCCACCCTGTTTGTGCTAGAAGTCTCCCTCCTAAAGATCCTCCTGTTCCTGTCCATCCAAATGCCCCCCAGCGTTGCGTGAAGGACCGGCCACCACATGATAGTGTCACCCTTGCTAAGAGACGAGGAAGACCACCACTTAATGAGAGCTACAACTGAAGAGTCCAAAAGCACTGTCCTCTGAATCCTGCTGTCCAGAATCTGCCAGACCTCCTTAGAGAAAGTACACCCAACAAAAGTATGATCAAGGGACTCATCCACTTCCCCACACAAGGGGCAAAGAGAAGGTACATCACATCCAAACCTCAGCAACCTATCCAATGTCCGGAGTCTTCCCATAGAGATACGCCAAACAAGAACTTTTACCTTGAGTGGAGATTTCGGACCCCAAATCTAACTAAAGAAATAACCCTACTTTTTTTTAAAAGTGGAATTAAACTACTAGGTGTGAAAGCACGTGGGACTGTTGGTGTGCCTTGATGGGACAAAATTTTTTATTCGCATTATAAGGTCAAGAAAGATGGCTAATAAATGGATGAGAAGCACAACAATTCCATTATATAAGAGAGAGAGTTAACCTTATCCGAATTGCAATGGCACTAAATTAAAGGGGTGTACAATGATGCTATGGGAAAGAGTGGTAGACAGATGATCAAGACAAATAACAAAATCAGATATTTAAAACTATTATGCTAGGAAGATCAACTGTTGAAGCAATTTTCCTACTTAGAAAACTGATCGAACAATCAGACAAAAAGGAAAGGGATTCTTGTTTAGTTTTTATTAATTTGAAATTTTGAACAAAGCATATTATAGAAGGCTGGGGATATTATCTGGTGGACGCTTGAGAGAGAGGGGTTCAAAGAAGTTATAAAGATATTGTTAAGGATATGTACAAAGGAGCAATCACTAATGTGACAATTGTTTGTGGAAAAAGTACACAATGTCTTAGCTAGAAAGTTCATTTGCATCAAGGGCCAGTTTTGAGTCCTCAGCCATTATCTTTTATTCACAGATACGAAATAGTTAACTGCACATGTTAAGGAAAAAGTGCTTAGTGTATTCTATTCACAAGCAATGTGGTCTAAAGTTGAAACAAAGGAAGGATGTCATGGAATCTAAGGCTTTCAAAATGAGGGGGACCAAGACAGAACACATGAGGACCTTGGTAAGGAGAAATAGCATCCAGTTTAGTTAGATAATTAAGAGTTACCCAGAAAAGATCATTTCAATCAAATAAGTTTAATAATTGATTGAGAAGGAAATATAAATCAAGATAGGATCCACTGGATAGTCTAGAGTACAGTTTCATATCTAAAATGGAAAGCAGCATCTGGAGTACTTTGTGACCATTGTATTTCACGATAGAAATGGGAAACTTTCTAGAATGATATTTAGAATGGCTATGTACATGGGACACTCTGATTGATTGATGATGATGAAAAGGCATAGTGACAAGATGGGAACTATTAAAATGAGAATGCTTGGGTGGATGTATGGGAAGCCAAGAAGAGATTGTATATCAAATGACTCTTTTAAGGAGCTGACAAGGAGGTACCTTCAAAAAAAGTGAGATGCTAAGGAGATAGCAGCAGTGGGGATAAAATTGTGGACGTCGGATGATTTGGAGTTGTACAAAGGAGACTGACAGAAGAACAGACGAAGAGATATGGGAGCATTTTCTGTGCCATCCCAAGAGGAGAACAGGAAGCCCATGTGCCAGCATACGAAACCAGCAAGTTGAATATGAACATGATATATGATACAGTGGAATGAATGAATAGGATCTTGTTTTGGATGATGATGATAACTTAATACACAAAGCACTATCACACAGCACCTGAACTATGGTCTAAGGTAGGCCTTAGTGAGTACCTGCTCGATTCCAGTTATAGCTTCAACATATATCTTTGAAAGGGATAATGGGCCTCAAATGAGTTAACTCAAGGTAGTCAGCGTTCCTTTTTAAAGTAGGAGATCCATACCATATCCTAATCAACACCAGAAAGATGCAGTAAAGCCAACAGTCAATCTCACAGGACCAGAGCATGCAAAGGGAGAAACAGCATGACCTCCCCATCATCCATCAAATAAAAGCTACAGCAGAGTGCCACAAGGCTCCCACCACTGCAGGGTCTGGGGAGGTTCAATTGTATGCAGCCTTACCCTTGCTTTTTGCAAAGAGGCTGTGTGCAGTTTCGAAACCATGACCTACAGGTCACAATGAAGCAACCTTACAGTTACCCTAAGCATTCTCACTCCCATCCAATAGCCTTCCCATTTGGGTTTTCTTTTTAAAGGGGGAGGGGGTTGCAACTCAAATTTTTCCTATGCTTTTGGATAACAGATAACCTTACTGACTTTCTCATGTTTTGCAAACAGGAGGAAATCGTAATGTCGGAAATTACTTTCCATATCTGTAAGCCTGCCTCCCTCCCATGAGGAAATAGAAAACAGGAAAAAGATACCCTGATTGGGAGTCTTCTTCCCATCAATGTTCTCTATCCCATGTCAGGCTCTCACGTCCCACACACATTTCTTGCAAATGCCTGTTTTTCCTTCTTAACCATTTCCCAGGATTAAGCTTAATCATTGTATTTCCTGAGTAAAATAGCACCTACACATTCTATAAAATGACTACCAGTGGATTTTCAGGAAGGAAGCTTCGGCTGCAGATAGAGTGATTGTGTTTGTGCGTGATAGAGTTAGAGAGTGGGGACTAACTTTTTGTGTACCACACATTGTTACCTCTTTTTTTTTAAAAAGTATTTAAGGGAGGTTTGAGGAGGATAAAATCTTGGTGTGTTGTTTCAGTTATCTGTTTTGATTTATTAATATATACTTGTGGCACCGTCCACTTTCCAAAAAAAGACTTGTATAATGCAAAAACAGTTGTTTCCCATGTTTACATTCAAAGGGCAACGTACAAAGCTTCAGACATCAATCCAAGGATACCCTTGGAATGTATGGATTAGTAGAATTTCGAATATGGAACATACCTAACTCATTTGTAAAATTTATAAATATGGCACATGTACATAGCTCTTAAGGGCTTTAGAAGGTAATCTCACAAGGCATTAGAAGGTAATCTCACAAGGCAAGACAAGTTAGTAAGAAGCCTGCTAGAGATAGCTTATATTTCTAGTATAAGCTGATCCTGATCTAGATCACAGTTCTGGTTAAACATGACAAGTGGTTTGTCATAACTCTACATAATCCCTGTTTCCTAGATTGTTCGCTGTGGCCTCTGATCCGGCAGAGGTAGTCGCACAAGTTTATGATGCAGCTAACAACAGGACGGGATGGCATCCTACATTCAGGAGACCTCTCTGAGAAGATAAGATTGGAGACTTTTGTGATCTAATGCTTCTCCTTCAGGATGTGCTTTTGGACCCGATAGGGAGGATGCTTGGTTATGGTATTGGAAAGCTTCAGGCAACTTTTCTGTCAGCTCAGCCTATTCCATCATCGCAGACAGGGACTTTGATTCCAATTCGCTAGGATTGTCTGGTCTACCGACAGCCCCTTGAAGGTTCAGGTGCTTCTGTGGCAGATTGCCCTCAGTTGATAACCTACTGCTGACAGGCTGGCCAGATTTATGGACAATATCCCCAACCTGTGCTCTTTATGTGGAGATGCAGACGAGACGGCTGATCACCTTTTTGTAGGTTGCACTTTTGCTTAGGATGTCTGGCACTTGATTCTTGGTTCTATTGGCCAGCAGCCCCTAGTGGCACACTCCGTGGAGGACCTTCTTTGCAAATGGTCTATGCACAGGGTCCCTAAGAAGGACAGGCATTTCTGGTGTTGGTCCTTCACGCCACTTTATGGGCACCGTGAGGTGAAAGGAACAAGAGGATCTTCAGGAAAGAGGCATTGATCGAGGATCAGGTTGCATCTTTTGTAGGGGATCGACTTGGGGAGTGGACTTCTATTTTGTGTTACAAGCATACTTGTAAAACTTCCTTTTTGTTTCTCTTGAGGGGCAATTGAGCTAGACACCTTCTAGGTGTTTTTGTATAGGAGGAGGTTTTTTTTGGAAGGTTTCTTTTTCCTACACTCGTACAATCCTTTTTCCACATTTAATGAATTTGTGGCACCATCCACTTTCAAAAAACACTCTACACAATGCCTCACTGAATAAACATAGAACATGTCTGTCATAACTCTACACAATGCCCCACAAGTGTCTTGAGCCATTGGACTCTCAAACATGATCAACAAGAAACCTGCAAATCACCAAACCAATCTCATCCACTAACACAACTATCATTCAGCCTGATGAAGATACCAAACAGCTAACCTCCCTCAACAGGCAAAACTCTCACCATTGGGCCATCAATTCTGCAAAAGATTCATACCATCACTAACATGTCTCCTCAATTTTTGCCTCTTCACAAGTACTGACTGTGCCTAGGACCCTCCATAACTGTATTCTTTTGTTGAATGACCATCTCTCTACTCTATATTTGCTTTCCTGACTCTTCTCCCTCCCACTGTCATGCCATACCTCCCATATCCTTCCTATCTCTGATAAAGAATGATAGTACACATCCATTTTACCACCACGAGCATTTCTGATCATATCGACTGATTCAGACAATCTATCAAAAGTAAAACTTTTAGAAACATAGAGCAAAGTTTTTTTTGAGAAACCAAAGGTATTAAATCCTCAAAATAAGTATCACAGGGCAAGGTGATTTGCCAAAAATAGTGGCATAAAGATTTTTCTCAAGGGGTAATTAAATTCATAACTCTCATCCTACAGTTCCACGGCTTCATTGAAGCATAAATTCAAGATCAAATACCTCATTACACCAACATTTCCAAGACGGAGAGACTCCTGCTGTATCTTCATCCTTGCTTCTTGTCTCTCTGCTTTTGAAACAGCTATCAATAAATCAGACAACACTTTTATTCGCTGCAGTGAGACAGCAACAAATAAAACCAACATCAGACAACAAAATAGGGAACGCACTATGCAATGCTTTCTGATCAAACTAAATTAGATCCCTAGTCATTACAAAAGAATATGAACAATATCTTTACAAAGCATATATCAAATCAAACATCATTTAGACATTTACTAAGCAACTTAAATGTCTGACTGACTGTGCAGATAGCAAACACAGATTTAAAATTACGCTACAGATTGCAATTAGAAGTGTCAGAAAAGCACATGGAAAATTTCAAGCAAGGACACTCCAAAAAATTTGTTAGACAGCAAAAACTATATTATTGTAGCTTTACCTGTTAGAAGCTTACCATTTTCTACCACAGTTCAGATCAGACTTCACAGAAAAAATATAAATAAATTCTGATGCTAAATAGCATTTTAGTTATGCCATTCTCTTTTACTGCACCGAGAGCACCTTTATAAACTAACTGGATTTTGACAATTTGGTGTATTAACAAAATATAGCATCTTTATTGTGAAAGACAAAATGCTTAAGAAAATCTTTTTCACATTGAGTTTAAGAAAACCTCCATTCCGATGTACACGAAGTGAATAAACCCTAGCAGCAAGATATCCACTTTGTTAGCATGAATGAAAGGAATATAGACATCCCCGCAAAAAAAAAAGGGTCTGCACGACTTTACTCAAATTGGCACATTTACTATCCACAATCCTATACGATCTCTACCTGTCAACTGATGCATTACCAATTCATAGACCATTGTTCCTGTTGAACAGGGCAACCACTCAACCCTTTCACAGGAAAGGGAAACACATGGAGATCTCACAAAGAGTAAAGCATTCAAATAGATGCGGAAATTGAATAAAGAGCAAAGCATTCAAATGGAAGTGGAGATCTCATAAAGAGCAGATCATTCTAATGGACTGTCAACGAAAAGAAGTCAAAATCAACAAGATACCAGAGATCATTCATATCTTAATATGGACCAGCTTTGTTAGAAAAGTTTGAAGATCAGCTCCACACCCAGCAAATACCTTATGAGAGTTCTTTTCACAAGGCAGATGGAAAGAGGTATTCATAAGAGCATGTACACAATTATGTTACAAATATGTCACTGCTTTTATGGAAACCCATTTAGGTCACCCTCAAAATGCTAAACACTCCTTTCATGGATAAAACAAAACCTATCCAAGACCATGACAAAAGAAAACATATCCTTGATCCTACCCACAACAGTGTATATACTACCACTGCCTGTACAAAATGTAACAATTAACGGCTGAACTTCCAAGAAGAAATGCCCCCCAAATATGTTTGCACGTCTAACATTCTCTCTTCAAACCTTGATACAAATATGTGCAACCCTCTGAACCCTCCTGAAGCCACATTGTTGCATTCTGTCCAAAGCACCATTAAGGTAGCATGTGATACTAAAATTTTCATACCCTCCATGCTAACCATCCACCTCCAGGAAATCTGTGACATACCGTGAATGCTCTCATACCCAAGTAGAAAATGTGCACCATAATAGAATGTTTTCCACCAATTACTCCACCTCTGCCAGGTACTATGCAGTCCCCCCCCCCCCCAAAAAAAAAAAAAAAATACTCCACCTCTGCGCACAAGTAGCGAATGTCTTGTGTGTCCGGGTCCTCCGGGATGAATGCTGCCACCCTAAAACATATGGGAAATCATAGTTTAGGGATCCTCTTTACCTAAAACCAGGAAGTGTTATCCTCAACATCCAAAATATTATAGGAACATTTGCATGCTATGAAAAAGCAGCGGAAGAGTGGCCTAGTGTTGAAGCTAGACTTTCAAAAGGCTTATGACAAAGTCAATTGGTCTTGTCTGTTTGATACTCTTACCAAGATGGGTTTTGGTGATAAATGGGTTTCTTGGATCAGAGTTTGTGTTTTCTCGGCTTCTTTTGCAACTTTGGTCAACGGGATGACTACTTCCTATTTCCCTAGTGGGACAGGCATTAGACAAGGGGATCCGTTATCCCCTCTACTTTTTGTCATTGTTGCACAAATACTTAGTTGTATGTGGGATAGAGAAGGGGAAGGAGGATTTGTTTTTGGTTTCAAAGTGACCAATCACCGATTTACAATATGCTAATGACACCATTATTTTCGTAGCTAGAGGTGAAGACCAAGTGTACACCGCTCGGTTGATCCTTCAGTTGTTGGATGAAGTAACTGGGCTGAGGATTAATTTGCAGAAATGTGATGTGTTCGGTATCAATATGTCTGAGTCAGCAATATCCAGAGCAGCCACTATTTTGGGTTGTCATATTGATTGTTTTCCTGTTACTTATTTGGGGCTCCCTCTCTCTACATCTTCCATTAGAGCTAATGATTGGTAGCCAATTGTCCGTAAATTCCAATCTCGTTTGGCGGGTGGAAAGGGCACTTGCTCTCTTATGGTGGATGGCTGACTCTTTGTAAGTCCGTGCTTGATAGCCTACCCATGTACTTTCTAGCCATTTTTAGAATCCCTAAGTTTGTGGCTTCCCAGCTTGAAAGCATGCGTAGCAGATTTTTTTGGGCAGGGAGTCAGGATGCAGCAAGAGGAGGACATGATATTATTGGGTACGAGTCACTAAGAGTATACAAAATGGCGGGCTTGGTATTAAAAATATTTGAGACTTCAACTTGGCTCTCCTGTCTAAATGGTTATGGAAGCTTGGTACAAATCATCTTGGGCTCTAGAGTGACGTTATTATGGAGAAGTACTATTCTTTTGGAAGAGTGTGGGACTTCCGTCTTCAAGTAGAGTATAAGACAACCCAAGTGTGGAAAGGTGTGTTGGAGGCTGTTGATGATATCTTGGTTGGTTCACGTATTGTTGTAGGAGATGGCAGGGCTTGCATATTTTGGTCTGATAGGTGGTGTTCAGCTTCCCCACTCGCTATCCTATTTCGCAGATTATTTGCCATTTCTGCTCAGCCAGAGGCTTTGTTGGAACAAGTGGTGGACAGCTCTGCAGGTGGTGGGCGCTATTCAGAAGGAACCTTCAGGAAGAGGAAATTGATGACTTGGTGGCCTTGTGCAGATTGTGCATGAGCTTCAGGCTTGATGCTGCCCATCCTGATGTCTTGAAGTGGGAATGGGATGCAAAAGGAAGCTTCTCTGTCAAATCAGCCTATAGAGCTATTGCTGATGGAGGTGTCCGATCCCCGTTTTTCAACCACATTTGGGATCCTAAATCGCCTCTGAAAGTGAAGATCTTGACATGGAGGATTATCAATGGAAGGATTCCCACCTCTGATAGGTTGATTCGTTTTGGCTGTGAAATCTCTCCCGTCTATTCTCTTTGCGGAGATGCCAATGAAGATATCCATCATCTTTTTGTGGGCTGTAATTCTCTTTGGAAGTTTGGAATGAATTATTTACAAGACTGCACCTGAGAAAGGAGACTGGCAACACAGTGGAGGAGTTGGTCCACAGTTGGCATCGTCCCTATCCCTCTAAGGGAGACTGGCAACACAGTGGAGGAGTTGGTCCACAGTTGGCATCGTCCCTTTCCCTCTAAGGGGGACCGGTTTTGTGGTGGCTGATTCTGCACACCACACTTTGGGCTTTATGGTCAGAGAGAAGCAAGAGGATCTTCAGGAAGGAGGCAGCATCTTCAAGTAGAATTGTTTCTTTTGTTTCTTCTAGAGTGAGGGAATGGATGAGAGCCTAGCGTAAAGAGTTTGTGGATTCCTCCTCCTTTTTGTGCTTCTGGAGGATCCCCCTTGACTCTCTTCCTAGGTGTGCTTTAGAGGGGGTCTTTTGAGAGCTTTTGTTTCCCTTAGTTGTAAATGTTTTACCTTTTCATTTAATAGATACCTATGGTACCATCCACTTACAAAAAAAATCAGCATGATAGCCAGCTGGAACACAATTTGAACCCATGAAATATCTTTAAACATGCTGGCAAAGGAACATAGTTTTTTTTTAAAGTGGCAAAGGAACAAAGTCAGACAACAAACTCTTCTACGTGTGCACTAGATAGAGCTTGAAGATGATTTTGGGGGATTGCTCAATTCATTCATTTTATTTGGGGTACTCAACTCATCCCTTGCTAACCACTTTCCCAGAATGTTTTTTTTACTTCTCCGCAGCAACTCCGGTCAGTCCACATTTCAGTTCATGTCTCATGATGAAGACAAAAGGCTTTGGAAATGGGATTCTCATGGGCACCTTCCTGTGAAGTCCATTACTAGGATCCTCATCTTTGGAGGCCTCAGCATTCCCTGGGCAACATTCATCTGGAAGAACACCGGCTGATGAGAATAAAGATTTTTATGTGGTAACTGATCCACGACAGATTAGCAACTTCGGTTCGTGTCAAGAAATTGAGGACCTCCATCAAAGATACTTGTCTGTTTTGTGGTACCTTTGAGGAAACCTCTGAATGGCTGTTTCTGCAATGTGGAATTGTCTCATGTGTTTGGATCACTCTCTTTGCCTGCCTCAGACTGACATGGGATCAATTCCACTTGGTCCATAATTTGGTCACCAACTGCCATGACCTCCTTTGTCCAATTTTCCAATAAAATATTTGGAACTTCCTATGTCAGATGTTCAATGCAAAGTAAGAGATTGGGATGAGCTTGTTAAGAAATTTGAACAGCAGCTGGAGGGGTGGAGGGCTAATTTTTTATCAGCTGGAGAAAGATGGGTTCTCTCGAAGGCAATACTCTCTTCCTTGGCCAACTATCATTTGTCTATATTCAGGATATCAAAGAAGGTTGAGAAGCTGATTGAATCCAAGAGACGTCTTTTCTTTTGGGAAGGGGGGGAAGAGATAAAAGAGCTCTCCATCTAGTCACTTGGGATAAAGTCTATAGAAGTAAAGAGCAAGGAGGGGCAGGTTTGGTTAGAATAGGCTTATTTAATAACGCTATGCTGTCTAAATGGATATGGAGAATGGGAGAAGAGGAGGAAGCTTTGTGGGTCAAGATTATTAGTGGTAGATATTACCCTAACGCATCTAGATGGTCTCTTCAGTCATCTTTCTGCTCTATCATGTCACCAGTCTGGAGGAATGTTCATAAATTGACAGACTTAATCAGTCCTGCTATCTCCTACAATATTGGTAATGGTAATCTGATCAGATTCTGGGAGGATAGATGGGTCACAGGGCTCCCGCTTGCTTGGCACTTTCAGAAACTTTACCAAGTTGCAGTGGACAAGGGTATTTCTATAGCTCAAGTGTATTCTTATGATCAGATCGGTCACTGGAATCTCAGATTTAGAAGAAATCTGACTGCTCAAGAGATTCAACAACTGGTGGCAGTTATCACCTTTAGAAGGACTTTCTCTTCAAAGGGAGTGTGAAGATTCAAGGTCATGGCTGTGGAACTCTAAAGGTGTTTTTGCAGTTAACTCTCTCACTAAAGTTATCAGTGATGGGGGTATCAGAGTTTCATGGAAACATATTGTCTGGTCTAAATTCCTGCCTAACAAGATCAAGATTTTCCCTGTAGAAGATGGCTTTGGGTAGGCTTCCAACCATGAGAAGGCTCAAAGCAATCCTGCAAGACCAAAAGGCAACTTGTATATTCTGTGGTATGTTTGAGGAGGATATACATCATCTCTTTTGTCAGTGTGGAATTATCATCACCTTGTGGAAGTCATTGTGTAAGACCTTACACATTGAATGGAAGGAACCTCTTTTTGGGATGGAGCTGATGGAATGGTGGGGTTCAAGCTGTCCAGTGTTATATAATAAAAAAAAAAACTGGTCAGTCATACTACCTGCATTCCTCTGGACTGTGTGGTTAGAGAGGAACTCCAGAAGATTCAATGGCCTCTTCAACAATATTCAGACACTAATGAGGAGAGCAGTTATATGGGTGTCAGAGTGGGGAAGAGCTGCGGGGCTTGGTTCTGAGTTGGATGTATCTCTACTTATGTCGCTTCTCCATCAATGGCATAAGTCATTCTTGTGATGTAGTTTGTTTTTCTGCTGTTGTTTGTGGTCTTAATCTTGTTATTTCTTAATCTTATTTTATCTCCTTGATAATAACAAGATTAAGACTTTGGATGGGTGGGTTTCTTTTCTTGTCTGTAAGGTTTTGAGATATGAGTTTGTCATGTCTCTTCGCTGTTGTTTTATATCCTCCTTAATAAAATTGTGACCTTCGGTCACTTTTCTAAAAAACTGGCATGACATCCACAAATGCAAGGAGGAAAAAGATAACAGCCCCGATGCTTTTGGATGACATTCTCTGGGCTATCTAGAAAGAGTGCAATGCAACACGCTTCAAGCATGTTTTTTAAATCACCATTCAATATCATCAAACACTCCATTAATTTGGTCAAATTGGAGAATTTGCCACCATCAACAGCCAAACCACGATTCCTCCATATTATCCTCTTTACATAAATGGAGAGACTTTCTTTTATACTGCTTTCCTCTCTTCTCATTTAGGGGACTGTTAAACCTGTTGTACTTGGTTTTTTATGGTTTTCCTCATTGCTTGGGTTCCCCAGGTTCATACTGTTCATAGGCTACTTCATCTATAGCCTCCCACTATTGTACTCTTCTTTTTAATATATTATTTGTGGCCTTTGCCACCTTCCAAAAAACCTTTCTCTTTCCCTTATGTCTAGATTCTTCCCAAAGTACACTAGTATAGTGGAACATCCAGTGGTTCCTCCCTGGTTGCACGAGTTTAAAATTTTAAATAATGCAATGAAATAGCTTTCTCACTCACCAACTGGCATCCATACCCTCTTCTGTTCAAATTACCTTGGCTAAGTACTTAGCAAGTTAGCATCACCTCGTAAATGTTGAACAGGGAAGCAACATGCCAGAAATTTTGTCAAATCATCAGATCCTTCCTTGGATCTAGCTGACACTGATTGGTAGCATAAGAGACTTGTGATGATACAACATGGTTATGACCCAATGAATCCTTACAAGTCAGAGGTGGTATTTCCAGCTCAAGTATTTGAAATAATATTCTTCAAACGTGGGCAATCCACTTAATTTACTCCTCTTCATAAATCAATATGATGCCACGTGTACAGCTCTTAAGAGTTCACTTGTCATTACCAATGAGTTGATTTATCAAGCAAATTTGAAAAAATTAAATTAAAATTAGTTCCATCATACGTCTTCCATTTCTTTTAACTTTTTTTGTGGGGGGAGGGGGGTGGAGTTGGTGAGTGAGATGGGGTTTATAATTCATGGAGGGTAGGAATTTAAATCTTAGCTTAGTGAGCCATATACTTCTAACAGGAAGACAGAGGTGGGTGATAGGCTGATGACTTTTGGCCAGGCTCCTAATCCGGATAGTCGTTCTTCTCTGAAGGTTTACCCTGGTGTGGTGGAAATCGCATGGTCACCAAACGTTGAACCAACTAAGCGAGCATTGGAGAATTGTGTTGTGGCTTCCTTCCGGGAGAACTTCAATGGACTTGCAATGGATTGTGAGGAGGTAAGAGCCAGTCTGCAGAAGCTCTGGCCGGAGGTGCGGTTCTGGTGCATTTGTAAGCTGGACTCTCATTGCTTTTTAGTTAGCACAGACTCACGATCGTGGAAGAGTCTTGCTTGCTCTAGTGGAAGGTTGGAGGTGAAAAAGGGAAGTTTTGTGGTTTTTTCACCTTGAAGGATAGATGTTAGAACTTTCCCAGTAGAGGACGGAATTGATCTGTAGTGTAGAATTCAGGGGGTGCCTCTTCATTTATGGAACATCAACACGTTTCAAGCGATTTGTTCTAGGTTTGGGAGGCTTAGAGAAGTGGATGGTAAGGGACTCAGGGGGGATAATATTTCCTTTGAGTGGGTGAAAATCTCCGTTGAGCAGATGGCAGATATCCCTGATAAGATCAAAATTATGGTAGGGGGTGGGGGTTTTTGGGTTTGTATCAAGGTGGAAGAAGCTGGTAAGGGTAATTCTGCTGAGCAGGAATGGTCCTAGGCTGATGTGGTGGCAGAGTATAGAAGGTATAGGCACAACAAAGACGGGAGAGCTGTAACAGGGGAGCCGAAATTCTGTGACCCTTCAGTCCTGGGTGTTTCTGGTTCCGAGTCTAGAAGGCCCCTAACCAGACGAACTCAGTCGAGTTGAGTCAGAGGGAGGTGAAGAGGCAGGTAGGTTCAGGAAGAGGCTTTCAAGTTTGCGGGGTTCCCAAGCTCCACGGTGGTAAAGGGATCCTAGGGTTTCTCCCAGACCCCTCGAGATGCAGGGTTGCGCCGCATTCTGCTGAGGGGAAGGGTGCCATATTCTTTAATGGGATGGGTTGTGGTTCCGAGGTGGTACATGTACAGGCTATCCAGGGGAGTGCTGGTGACGGGTTGTCGGGCGAAGAAGATGAACAGGTGCGGGCTCGGGTTTTCGTGGACCCAATTTTGATAGGCGATCCAATTCTAAAGGACCCTAACATAACGGATCCTGACTTATTCTTGAACCGGAGCTAGACTGGTCCGATTCAATCGCACGTACCTGAGCCGCAATCGAACCGTCATCGTCTTCCCTAAGTTCATGTTATTGACGCATATCTTGGAAAACAGAGTATCGGAAGGGAGCTTCCTCCGATCAGCGGAGAGATGATTTCTCCCTTGTGTGCTCAGGCCGGTGATGTTTCCTACTCGAGGAGTGGTCAGGAGGATCGAGTGTTGTTGTGGATTGATGGAGGGAGGTCGGGGAAAAGTGCTGGTCTTCCAGAGGTTCATTTCAACTAGGTTGCAGGGGAGGGTTGGATATGTGATAGGGTGGAAGGGGTTTTCAGGAAGAGAAAGGAGCAACTGATTCGTCTAGCATTCAAGACGTTCTGGCAGCAGAGAGCTTGAATAAAATTTTCTGCGACAGGAATTTGTAGGATGAGGCACTGTCTACCTAGATTGAGCCGTATGAAGCAAGTGATATGCCATTGGCAATGAAACAATTTGTTGATGAAGAAGTATGGAAAAATGAAATTATTCAATTTGGACAGCATATTGGTGTATCCTTTGAAGGAATGGAGGTTATGGTTTTGAGCTTCATTAAGAAGTTGAGAAGGAATGATGCTCTACAACATTCAGTTAAGAGGAAGGGTATGGGTGAAGGAATTAAGATCGGGAAGAGAGAAGTAAATTTTGTGAGAAATAATGAAGTTCTTGACAGTTTAAGAGGGACGAAGATCAAGGAGAAAGGGAAACAGATTGTTACATTATGAATCTGATCTTATGGAATATCAGGGGACTCAATAGTGACTTTAAGGTGAGAGCTGTAAAAGATTTGGTGCATTCTCATCATTTGGATTGCATCTGCATGTAGGAAATCAAGATGGCCAGTTTAGACAAATCCTCTTTAACTAGATTAAGTGGGTCTGTTTTAAATGAGGTTGCAGTTATTCCTGCAGATGGAGTTAAAGGAAGGCAGTTGGTGTTATGGAATGGGAATAAGTTTGAGGGTAATGTCTATGATGTGGGCAACTTCAGCATTTCGGTTGCTTTCAAATACAAGAATAGAAGCTCTATCAATGATTGTTGGGTCATTACATCTGTGTATGGTCCCCATACTGATCAGCAGAGGGACAGCTTTTTCCAAGAACTGTATCGGCTGTATATTCTTTTCCCGAAAGCCTGGTGTATCTTGGGAGACCTTAATTGTGTAAGCTATCCATGGGAGAGGACTGGTAGGCAGATATGGAGCAAAAGTATGGAAATCTTTAATCAGTGGATCAGAGATGTTCAGCTTATAGATTTGGAAATCCCAAACAGAAAATATACTTGACAGAGTTTCGATTTCATCTGACTGGTTCAGGAGGTTTCCTTTGTCACATGTTAAAGGTTTGTGTAGGTCTGTTTCTGATCATATTCCTTTGCAAGTTATAATGGATGATAAGAGGAAGAGCTTCAAAATTTTCAGTTATGAACTGAAGTGGCAGAGGGAAGATGGTTTCAAAGAATTGGTTAGCAATTGGTGGCATCAAGCACCGGTGGCAGTTTCTGCAGTGCATAATTTTCTAGGCAAACTTAAATGAATCAAGAAATGCTTGAGACAATGGAATAAACAGAAATTTGGAAGGGAAAAAAGAAGAAAGGCAGATAATGAAGAGCAACATTGAAGAGTTGGAAATGAAAAGTGAGTCTTCTGATCTATCTAATAAAGAATTGCATTCTTTGAAGGAGTTTAGGAAAATTTATAATGAAGAACTATTGAAGGAGGAAATTGGTTGAAAACAGAGAGCTAAGGAATATTGGTTAAAGGAAGGTGATAAAAACACTTCCTTCTTCCATGCGATGGCTAGTGCTAAGAAAAGATATTTGTCCATTGACCATATTAGAGAGGATGAGACTGTCATTGCAAAACCTGAAGAGATCAAGAGCAGATTTGTGGCTTTTTACAAGAACCTTTTCTCAGAAGATTTTCAGTTGAGACCCCACATACAAAATGGCTTGCTCCCTAAGTTAGAAGATTCAGATGATGAAGAATTGAATGAACCTTTTTTGGAAGATGAAGTAAAATTGGCAGTCTTTAGTATGGATCCTAATAAAGCACCGGGACCCGATGGTTTTTCTCTTGGGTTCTATCAATTTTTTGGGGATGCTATTAAAGAAGATTTGGTTAACTTTGTGCAAGAGTTTTATGACAGGCCGGAAAGGATTTAATCTGTCAATTCTACATATATTGTTCTTATTCCGAAATCAGAAGGTGCGGAAAGAATGACTGATTTTCATCCCATTAGTTTACTCAACAGGTGTTATAAGATTATAACCAAGATTTTAGCATCTCCGCTCAAAAAGGTAATTCATAAGCTTGTGGATATTAATCAATCAGCATTCTTGCAAGACAGATTCATCTTAGATAACTATATGGCAGCTTATAAGGCTATTCACCATTATAAGAACAGAAATAAGCAAGGTGTGCTGTTAAAACTCGATTTTGAGAAAGCTTATGATAGAATCAATTGGAATTGCCTCAATAAAACTATGGAGCTCATGGGATTTAATGAAAGATGGATAAGATGGGTCATGAGTTGTATTTCATCCTCTACATTCTCTGTGTTGATTAATAGAGAGTCGCGTGGCTACTTTAGCAGTTCTAGAGGACTTAGGTAGGGAGACCCGATGTCACCGCTTCTTTTTCTGCTTATTGGTCAGATTTTGAACTCCCTTTGGGATAATGCAGCTCAATCAGGCCTGATTTAGGGGTTCAGAATTGGCAGGAGCAATATACACTTATCTCACCTTCAGTTTGCATATCATACGTTGTTGTTTACCTTCTGGAAGTAAGGAGGATATTCAGAATATCAAAAGATTGCTTATTTTGGTAGAACTTATAACGGGTTGAGGACCAACTATGAGAAATCAAAAATTGTTGGTTTGAATGTGTCACAGCTTAGACTTCAAGAGATTGCGAGCTCCTTAAAATGCAGAGTTAATAATTTTCCTATCAAATATATGGGCTTGCCCTTATCGAATGGTGCCATAAGGGTGAGGGATTGGGATGGTTTAATTAAGAAATTCAATAATAGATTGGAAGGGTGGAAAGGTAACTTTCTTTCAGGAGGAGGGAGATTGATCTTGTCCAAATCGGTTCTTTCGTCTTTGACTATTTACTATGCTTCTATCTTCAAGATTCCTCGGTCTATGGAAAAAATTATTGAATCAGTTAGAAGCTCTCTTTTTTTGTCAGGGAGAAAAAGGGAGAAGAGAGGTATTCATTTGATTAACTGGAGTAATGTATGTAAAAGTAAGGAGTAAGGTGGAATTGGTCTCTATGGAGTGGCCACCTTCAATAAAGCTATGCTAGCTAAATGGTTGTGGAGAAGGGGAGAGTGTCCGGATGCTCTCTGGGTTGTGATTGTGAAGGATCTGTACTTTCATACTGAGAGTAAATGGAGTTTTTATCCTTCGACCAGTTCCAACTTGTCTTCCATCTGGAAGAATATCGTTAAATGTGCTGACTTTATGGATATCTCATGTGTTATCCAAGTGGGAAATGGTTGTGATACACAGTTTTGGAAAGACAAATGGTGCTCTAGTTTGGTCTTTTATGAGCACTTTAGTAATTTATTCAACATTACTCATAATCAAGAGGCTACGGTTGAGGATGTGTTATCTCACAGTGATGCAGGTCAGATTAATTTATCTTTGAGAAGGGATCTTACTGATGTGGAAACAAAAGAACTATTAATGATGTTTAATATAACCAGTGGAACCATAATTTCTGGTGAGGTGCAGGATAAGAGAATTTGGAGATGGACAAACAATGGGCAGTTTTCGGTTAAGTCCATGGTCCAAATGTTGAGTGATGGTGGTACTAGGGTCTGGTGGAAGGAGCTAGTATGGTCTAACCAACTTCCAAATAAGATCAGGGTGTTCCTATGGAAGCTTGCTTGGTCTAGAATTCTTACGCGAAGGAGGGCTAAGAAGCTTCATCTCTCTGGGAGTTCTTTTTGTGTTTTTTGTGCACTCTTTGAGGAGGATCAAAAGCATTTATTTTGTGGTTGTGGTATAATTATCATCCAGTGGAAGACTATCTGCAGGTTATTTGGTCTCAATTGGGTGGAGCAACCTTCTGTATTGGAACTTTTAAATTGGTGGAGCACTGCTTGTCCTTATAAAGATCTTAAGCAATTGTGGTTCCTGATTTGTTCGGCCCTTTTGTGGGCTATCTGGTGTGAGAGAATTGAAGGAAGTTCAGTGACCAATTCAACAGTGCTAATGAGCTATTGAGAAGTACATTTAGATGGGTTGAAGAGTGGGGAAGGGCTGATGATCTCTTCAAGGAGGGGAGTTTTGTAATTTTTGACAAGGCCAGAAAGTGGAGTGAATTGATTTCTTGACGGTTTTATCTTATTTGTATCTCTATTTTATTTTCTTGATAAAACAGTTTATGTAAAAAAAAAAATCTTCAGCATTAGTTGGGGACCTGGATGGGGGTATGTCCGATCCAGGCTGTGTTGCCTTACTAGGCTTTCTGTGTAACCTTCTCTTATGTTCAATGAAATTGTGACTTTATGTCACCTTCAAAAAAAAAGTTGAGAATTGTATTCCTTGAGAGCAAGGATGGCAATATTGTTACCGGTGGCACGTACCAGTATAGGTATCTATATCGGGCATATTGGCCCAGTACCAGCCATTTACGCTTCGTATCGGCCAATAACAATGATTTTTAAAAAAAAAATAAATGTAAAGACTGGTATCGAGGTACCCCCACGTACCAATACCAGTCACCGCCGATACTGATACGTATCGGCCAATAGCGATACGGATACGTATCGGCCGATACAGATACTGCCATCCATGCTTGAGAGACAAACAATTCCTCTCAAAATTTAAAATTTAGAAGAAAACTGGTGGATCAAATTCACACCTCCAATGGATGTGAGTTTAATTCCAAAGACACTGCCAACGCTCCCCCATGTACTATTCCTCTTCTCTATGGACTCCTAGTGGATTCTTTTCTCCCAACACCCCCCCCCAATTGCAACAAGGTCTAGCCTTGCTTCTTCATGTGTCTCTGCAGTGTAGATTGTGAATGATGTGGTGAGAGAGGAGCTTCTTCACATTGTAAATGCACAAAGGGCACTCCCGGCAGTGCCCGCAGCATTAGACATGACCCCAAGGGCATGGCCACCAGCTCCTCAGCCTCCTCCAAGCCTATGTGGCACTCCGTCATCATCCTCTCTTCCTTCTCTTCCAATGCTCAGTTGATCGCGTCACTGTCGCCGTCCATTGGGTCTGCACCACCCGGGCCACCGTCATCCACCTCGGTGTTGCCCCTGGCAATGTCATTCACCATGATCACATAAACCCCAGTGGATCATCGGCATCCTTGGCTCTGTCTACATCCATTGCACCATCATCAGGCCCGCACGCTAGCATGGGGCTACATTTTTGTTGCTGGCCTACAACAAGGTCTGTTGGTTTCCCACTGCAGCAGCTGCTGCACGCTGCCATGAAGTGGTGCAGGGCATCACCCGGCTCACAAGGAAGCTGGGTTCCCATTTTCAACTACTTTCATGTTCTCCCCCCACCCACTTTTCCCTTCTTTGTTATATTCTTTTTTTTTTTCGTATTTTGAACAGCTCTCAGTGTTTGGGTCTATTAACTCACTAAGTGAAATGAATTCATGACTAATTCTCCCTTAAATTCACTAAACTGTGAATTGTATTTCACAATTAAAACCACAAGGAAAGTATTTCTCTTATGAAGTACAATTCATAATGCTGAGTTCAATTACATGTCTCCCTAACCCGACCTAGTTACATATCCCTCCAATTCAGGGTCTTCAACATTCAAGACCACGCAATTTTCTCTTAGACCAGTTCACAGAGTCATAACTGAAACCATATAAAACTATCTTTATTTTAGTGGAAGCACCAAGTGTCTCGCTTGCATCACATCACTTAAGCAGTTAAGCCTGTACTTTCATTTGCTCTCAATATGTAAGGATATTACACTTCATTAAATAAATATATGATCCACCCACAGTTAGCAACCAAGGATACAGAAAGATTAACCTGAACTTCAGATCAAAACATTCAAGTATATCAAGGCTGACAAAACAAATTTGGCCCCAGCCTGCTGCTCTTCAGCATATGCTACATGCCAACAATATATTTTTAAGTGCGTAGTATTCTAGGAAACACAAACCTTCATCTTCATCTGCTGGTCACGTTCTCTAAACTCCTTTAATTCCTATCTCAACAAAATCACAATAAGCAGCATCAATAATAAAGCATGAATACAACTAGACCATGAAGAACAAAGCAAAAATGGTTATACCTGTTCTAACTGACGGCAAAGCTGCTGCTGATTAGTTGTCTCTTGACGTGATTTATACAGTTCTTCTTCTAGTGAGGCAACCTTGCCACGTAATAACCCTACATCTTCCTAATTGTAGGCAAAAACAATTTTAACATAAAGCCATTAGGTTATTGTTGATCTTCCAGAACATACGTCAGGAGGAATGACAAAGTTCCCAGAGTTTAAGAGTGAGGACATTTTGTCAGATCTGTATCACATCATTCAGTAGGCAATATTGAAACTCCAACAATGACTTTGAGCCTTTAGAAGCTTTAAAATGCAAATGCACATCACTTAACAATAAGTAGCTATTTATCACTTTCAGAGGATACCAAATGTCTCACTTTCTTATTTGAGATGGATACCAATTTGATCTATAAACAGGTCGGGATTTATCACTTTTTTGATAAAATAGACAAATCATATTCTCTTTTTCAAAAGGAAAAATGAAAAATCAGTTGAATGCGAGGTGCCCTCCCTTTGTACCCTCCATAGATCCCCTTTTTGTTACATGCTGCAATGCACTAGAAGTCTGTGAGAGCATATTGGCAAAGGTTCACCAACACCTTTGGCCAGTTACCAGTGTGGAATCCTTCATCCAGCAATGGGCTTTTGTGCTGCCTCCTAGAGAAGATCACGTCAGCTGGTGGTTGATTCTCCATGATTTGGGGAGAGAGGAATAGGCGGATCCTCAAGAAGGAAGATTTGGGCCCAGATAGGATTGTCTTTTGTTTGTGATAGGGTGAGGGAGTGGGTAAGAATCCTCTGTCCCAGCCTAATGGCTAATTCCCATTTTTTGTTTTCTTGAGAGAAGTTTGGGTGCGCACCACCCTGGTCATTTAGTCTTTACCCCTTTTGTATAGAGGGCTTTTCTGTTAGCATCATTGTAGATCTACTTTACAATTTTTAATACAATTCTTGTGGTACCATCCAATCAGCCACATGAAAATCAAGCCACTTTTTCCTTTTCTTCCCATCAATTGCATGTTTGTGGATAAAGAAAGGGATTAATTAGTTGAAATAACATCACACAGATGGCATGGTTTTGCAAAAAAAATGCAATCATGAAAGCATAACTTCAAGCAATCTTTTTCTTGAAAGTGGATGACACCACGATTCAATAAAAGGAAAAAAGAGACGATTACACCCTTAGATAATGCAGAAAACCCCCAAAAATATCCATCTCCAGACTCATATAGCCGCATTACACAGATTCCCACATTAAAAAAAATAACTTAAAACAACTCCCCCTCTAAGAGAACAAAAATTGCTACAACCCTTATCACCCCATCACAACTAAGGAAGGAATAGTAGATGCTTCAACAAACCAATCAGACTGGGAAGGCCCTCCCACCTGCTTTCTGAGGGGGAACTGCAAAGAGAACCACCACCACTGCCACTGCCACAAGGCTTGAAGCTTCTTCTGCTGCCATCACATCACTGTCTAAGGACATTCTCCCCTCCTGGCCGGCCTCCCCCACCTTGAGCAAAAGAGCCCTCTATGAAGGGAAAAGATCTCCCACCAAACTAAAGGGCCCACAGCCTACCATGCATGATTAGGTTGTAAAGAAGAACTGAAATAATCAGACCCAGCTCCCCAAGGACATTGGACCACCCACCCCATTCCCTTAGTCCAGTCCATGATCACTGACAGGCACCGGCAATTCAAATTTTGAAGCGGACTTCGAAATTCAAATATCCCATGCCAAGCCAGTCAGCTCTGCCCAAGCCACATGGTTCACCCCTCTAGCCCAGATTGCTTCTTCAAACGCGTAAACTTGCATGGCTCAACCAGTATCACCCCCTTCCTAGAACAAGGGAAGTCTAGGGTTTCACTACTCCAGGCACATGCTGCCACCCCAAAGACCCATGCTCAACCACATCCACCTAGGAACACCTCCTATGCAAGGCCTCTGCTCCATCCCTCTCCAACCATTCTTTTGAAAGTGGACAGTGCCACATTTTTATATTAAGGAACAAAAAAGCATACAAACTTACAATTCAGCTCACAAACGAGGCCATTTTACAAAAGAAACAGGGCGCAACCATACGCCAAGTTGGTGTCCCACTCGTCCCTCCCCTAAACAAACAAAAAAGGAGAATCTACAATTGATGTACAAAAAATATGCCCTACACTCTCACGGTCTCACCCTATCACACACAAAAGCAACCACTCTATCAGATGCCAAGGCTTCCTTCTTGAAGATCCGACAATTCCTTTCCCCCCCAAATGGCCCAGAAGGTGGCATGGAGAACCAGCCACCAGATGATATGATCTGTCTTCGGGGCCGCAAGAAGAGGCCAAATGAAGCAAGGCTTCCACCAAATCCATAAGCCTGAGAAGTAGGTGCACCTTGCAAAGAATGGCTCACAATACTTCAGTGGTAAAATTACATTGGACAAAGATATAATCTATGGATTCATCCTCTTCCCCATAGAGGGAACACACAGAAGGCACATCATAATCAAAACAAATCAACCTATCCACCGTACGCAACCCTCCATTAGCGATCCTTCATATGAGTGTCTTGACCTTCAATGGAGATTTAGGGCTCCAAATGTGTTTGAAGAATGGAAACCTCAACCCCCCATCTGCAAGAAGGGGGTAAGCTGACCTTACTGAAAAGGTCCCTTTAGCCTCCCACATCCATAACCAAAGAACCCCAGCGAGAGACCTGAATAGAAAATTCAGCCAAAAGACTCCAAATCTGTAAAGTGAGGTGTCCACACCCATATACCATCCACATCCTGATGAAAGACCTGGTAAGGTGGTAAGGATCATAAGATAAACTGAACAACTGAGGCAACAAATGACTGAGTGCCTGTGACCCACACCATTTGCCGAGCCAAAAAAGATGTCGCTTCCTATCACCCAACGACACCTGAGTTGCTGCCTTCAAAATATCATTGCTTGTAGAATACCCTTCCACATAGATGATCCCTCTCCAACCATTCGAGGACCAAAACCTCAATAGCAAAGGCCCAATGATGGAGGATGTTCTTCATGGGTACCCATCGTCCTCCAGGTCCGCCAAGAGACTGTCTCTCAAGAGTCAAGATTCTCCTATTGACTCTAATAACATGACCTGCTGCTTGAGCCGCCCTCACCACCACTTTCCTTCTCCAAAGGTGCAAATGAATCCAACAAGCAAGGATGGCAGTACCAGTACCGGTACTAGTATCGGTGGGTACCGGTACCGGTATGTACCGGCCCAGTACCGGCCGATACCCTTTAAATCAAGGGTACCAGTGCCAGCCAATACCGGTACGTACCGGTATCGGCCGGTACTGCCAACCATGCCAACAAGTCTAGACCCAAGCAAGCCTAGGTTCCAACTGGTCCTGGATAGTGAGGCCGACCCTGGGCCCCCATCTCTCAACCTCGTACTCCTTGCGATCATTACCTCTCTGGACTGCAAGATCTCATTAGCCAACTCCCAGAGAGGGCACCTGATAAATGCTCTCCCAACACGCAAGCATCATGCTGCCATGACCCTGTGCTTCCCCATCTCTCACCCAGCTCCATGGCTATTGTGTCCACCCATATGCCTGCACCCCTGGTCACCTAGTTGGAGGACAGCACCTATCCTCTCTCCCTTGCAGCCTCCTCATCTAGAAGAGAGAGGCTAGTTGCAGATTGAGAAGATTTGGAGGACATATTCTGGCCAGCAAGACTCTCCCCGCTGGACATCTGCTACCCAAAGTGCAATCACGGGCTAGATACCTGGTTGTCTTGCAAGCTTGAGACACCAGATCCACAGTGCACCAACCTGCCTAGTGGCCCCTGTAGTAGCACCGCAGGAAAAAAGTCTTCACCCATTGCCACATTCCACCTGCACAGAATCTCTCTCTCCAACACTGCTCTCTACTGTCAAGCTCCCACCCAACACATATTCTCCACACTCCTCCATCACCCCGGTCTATCAGGCTCCTTGCCAATGAGATAGATTAAGGAGAAATGAAGTAACCAATTTAAAAGGACAGTAACAGATTTCTAGGAAATATGAATAAATTAAGTTTCAATCGGATTATAGATACGAGTTAAGTAAATTTGGTGTCTGCCTTATCTATAACACTTCCAATTACAACAAGAATTGACATAGACATGAAAGAATACACAAGAATAGTGACAAATGCTAGATTATGATGCAGCTCAAGCAACTACGAACAAATTATCACCTGAACAGATGCATATCCAATGGAAAAAGAAAATCCATAGATGAAACTCATACTGGTGGAAGATAAGCCATAACAGGTCATTGGAATGCAGATTTATTATTAGGTAATTCATGCACATCATATGTCTGCTTCATTATCAGAAAGCAGGAGACCTTGACAAACGACATTCACATAGAAGCAGCAAGTGGGAACTAAAGAGGATTGGGTTTATGTTTACTGTACAAATGGCAACATTCAGAAAATGGAAAGTCATTTCATCAAGAATCCCTCATATACAGATCTTTAGCATGAATGCTTTTAGAAACTCAAACAGTGACAGCAAATGCACGGTAGTAGTGATAACTACAGTAACACTGTCATAACTACAGTAACACCGGCAAAAGATACCGCAGCATGTGCACCAAAACTGTCCTCATCTATGCATAAACATAGTTTCGCCTGCAAATTAAATGGCAAAAAAAAGAGGGTGGAAATTCAAAAGGCATAGGTCAGCTTTATCATAATTAACCATTAGCTTAGCAATCCCTCAATGATAACCATCAGCTTTATCATAATTAACCATTAGCTTAGCAATCCCTCAATGAGAACTGCAGGCACTTCCTCATCTCCATCCAAGTGAAAATTAATTATGTCATTAAATGAATGTCAATTCGCTCAACATGCTTCTATCACTGCATTGTGGCATTGGTTCCTGAAAGACTCCGAACCAAATGGCAAAAAGAAGGTTAAAATGGTGCTACATCCACCATCTGTACTTCATTTAAAAGAGTCCTGATTCTTGACCATTCTCGTCATCACCTTACATCTGCCTGAGACATGCTGTCAGGTTTCCCATTTACCACTAGACTAAGTAAAGATATTCATGCTCTAGTAGGAGTGCTGTCAAGATTTTGGGTAGTTACACAAGTCAAAATGTACTAATAACACCATTTTTGCCCAATAATCAACTGAATTGAAACCCATGTTAAGTCCAGAAGAGCTTCCAGCTTGAAACTGTGCCAAACACAGCCATAATCTCTTGGGACCTTTTACAATACTAAGAACAGCGAAACTTGAGCATTCCCACGGACCGACAGTCACAGGCCACAACTCTTAGGTACTAGCAAAAATAGGTAAAGCTTGTCACATACCATATCAAAGCTTTTAAGATTCAGAGAATTACACTACTGGAAAAGAAAAAAGATTCAGGGAACAAAATAGGGCTTTTTGTATATACGCACCGGTAAACTACCATATACATATATACCCCCGACTCCCACATACTGTGATAAATACCCCTAACATCCTCAAAAAGATTGCAACCATACCCTTCTGTCAAAATGCTGTGAACCTCAGATGAATATGCCAGACGATTCAGTAAATTCTGGTGAAGTCAGGGGTTTACATGCATGCAAAACTATGATAAATTTAGGAGTATGTATGCAAACATATCCGACCCTTTTGGTACACTCTATTAGAGTTCACAATATTTTGATGGGAGAGGCATAACCTCGACTCTTCTGAAGATGTCAGGGGTATTTATAACAATATATGGGAGTCAGGGTTACATAGAAATGTGGTAATTTATAGGGATATATATACACAAACCCCAATAAAATATTAGAGATGACTGATGAGGCAGTGGAGTTTCTATCACAACAAATACAAGAATACACACTATCCTCACAAATCAACAAGATAACACACACCCACACGAATCTCCAATAATATATATAATAGAAAAAGTTCTGTATTAAACAGACCACGGGTCCAATTGCAAAGCACAAAAACAATCCATTTCCATTGTTACTCAAAAACCACCACTGAGCAAAGAGGCCCTTGAGCAGCGACTCATTACACCATTCTCCATGCCTGCTGTTCAAGAAATGTAATAACAATTCTCAATCCAGACAACACTTTGTTTACAGAAGTTTTGTCATTCTATGGCACTCCACATAAGTGAGAATGCCGATTCCTTCTTTATTATGACCCACCATTTAGTTGGGATGATGAAATAAATGGCACTAGACTGGATCAGCGATTCTCAATGGGAATCACATTTTTTTTACCAATTATCCAAGTACCCAAAAATCCCATCCCAGATACAAGAAGATAAGTTTCAGGTCAAAGAACCAGGTAGTTGAACTAGAATATACATATCCATGTATACATACACTAAAGTATACAGACTTTTTTTATTAAAACAAACTCCATATTGTACCACTATCACAGATCAAGTGATCAATTTACTATAGCAATTCAATTTCAAGCATATATATACATGCATATAGAGCATTCAGAATGAAGATATACTGATCTTATATATGGAATAGAGAATTTATCATGGCACTTTACCTGTAAAGAAACCTTTTCTTCATTCCCAAACTGCTCTTTTTGCCGGTTCTCCTGCCACATTAGTAAGAAAGCCAATCAGCTATAAGCAGCCTAAACGATCAGAAAGGACGAAAACAACCAATGGCTGTGACCACACGCTATCATAAAAAGCTGTTGATTTATGCAATATACCAGGAAGGTACCTTTCTACCTGCCAGCTATCCTCACTGGATTTTTGACAGACCATCTCCTGTCAAACTTATCTTGGCCAGGTAGTTGACACCAACCTATAGAGCATTGATGTCGGACAGATAGCCAGTTTCAAATTTTGCCAAATCCTTGGATCCTCCATTGGATCTCAACCCCCGGCTTATGGTGATGGATGATGACAACAATATCCATAGCTACTCAAACATGATGTTGCACCAATGCAACAGACAGAATGATAAGCAAAAAGATCACATGCGTCTGTATGCATAGTGTGTATGTGGCCAACATCAGTAAAACAAATTCAAAAAGTGATTCAAGGCAATCCAAATAATTCTGGTATTCTGCTCCGTAACGACAATGCCCTTGGCTAAACCTCACCCACAGGTGTTTTAAAAGGCTCCTATAAAAGAGCACAACAAGAGGGATGAAAAGAAAAAGAATCGGATGGAAATGATAAGAAATGAATTGAAACGAGTGCAGATCACCATTTCTTTTTTAATTTATTCTTCACAGTTGCATACACCATATTCCATGCATGCATCACTCGCACGATGTAAAAGCAACCTATTTGGTATTTTTTCCACCACGTAAGAGTCACAGTTTAATAATACTTCACATCCCAGTCCCAAGTATCAACCATCAAACCAAAGAATCCTCAGTAGATTGCTATTTTTTCCTGTACAAAAGCCTGGAGTTGAAAACTTTTCAAAGACGACCAGCACAATGCAATTTAGTGAGCCCTGATGTTGGCAGTCAACAGCAGTCGGGAAGATATTTTTACTCACCAGACTTTAACCTTTTTATATAATTTATTTTTGGAAAGTGGATGGTACCATGTGTATGTTTAATATGCAAAAGGGATGCACATGAGTATACAAAGTAAAGCTCTCAAAAAACCCTCTATAAAAAGTACCAACCAAGATGGTGACTCACTCAATCCCCCCAAGAAAAGAACAAAAATGGATGATGAATCAAAAACGTTTTTTACATACTGTCTTTTTTTAAATACCTTTGTCTCGATTTATCCTGTTTTGTCTAATTACTTCTCAAACCATCATCTTTGATGAATGCCTCTATAAAATACAGAGACACAATTTGATGTACTTCCACTCTGATTCCATTAATGACACTAAAAGATCCATGTACATGGAAAATGATTTCCTGACTATAGCAATTTATATATCACTGCAAACTCACACATGTGCCATCATTTAATACAACAGAGTGTATTAAATGAGGGGTTAAAAGATAAAGGATGTAGCTAATATTTCGAGCCACAAGGTAGGACAACAAAAAGTTTCTTCCCCCAGAATGCCTTCTCAGTTCTCACCAGCAATGAAAAAACAATTGATAATCAGGAGGTATAACTTCAAAATCATGCAGGAAACCAGTCAACCACAGAAATTAGGGAAGAAAAGCTGAAATATGGCACAGAATGTAGAATATATGTGGACTAAAAAGGGGATATTTCTTGTGGACTTGGTGCAATGTACATATTGGGCAATTTTCTGGGGAGATGTCCTTGTTTTCTGTTTGTTCATACATTCAGGAAACATCCTTTTGAGCATATATTTCTACTGGCTTACTCAAGGAAGTGCTTGCTCAGACCATCCCTTGTTGCTTTGATTAGACAAATGAATAGAGCTTTTGTAATGTGGTACATTCTCTCAAAATATCTCATATTCTTATAGAAGAAGAATGAGTCATGACAATGAAAAGAAAAGTGAAATTACACATACTTTTTTGAAGTGGAAATTACACATACTTGAATATACAAACATACATACACATAAATCTAGTGTATATAATATTTCATAGAACCCCTTACACATCTTTTTCTGCAATATCCTTTTGCTCTACATCCATCATACTTGGGGCCTTTTTTTAAGGACCAAAAGGTCACAATTTCGTTAATAAGAGTAGAAAGAGCACAAAGTCAAGAAAACAAAGGCTACTTAAATGAACAGCAATCAGTACAACACTCTCAAAACCTGTGAGGGCAAAGACAAAACCACTAGAACTCCTTATTTTATCCAGAAAAAAATAAGGAAACAAAGTAACCCTCGCCACAGAATCAGGCTAGGCCACTGAAAAAGCTTGGAAAGAATATAGGAACTCTGAACATCTGACGAGATCCCCATAGCCCTTCCCCAAGCTATCACCCAATTCTGAGACTTCTGAGAATACCATAGACATCATTAAAATTGTGAGACATCCTTCTGGAGTTTCTTTCATTCCACACCCCCCACAGGATAGGAGGTAGAACCAGCGACCATAATTGTTTCTCGGACTTATAGGAGCATGAAGAATCCCACCATTGAATCATGTCTAGCACATGAATAGGTTCCTTCCATGGGATGTGCAAATCTTACAGACAGACCTCCATAGAACATTGATAATCCCACAATGGCAGAACAAATGGGTAGCAGTCTCATCAAACATGCTGCAGAAGAAACATGTCAGCTCCTGAGTATGGAAGATAGTAGAAAGTCTGTCCATGGTTGAAGCCTGCCCAATGCTAATTTCCATAGGAAAATTCTAATCTTGTCTGGAAGAAGCTTTGACCATACTAACTGATCCCATGCAACTCTAGTTCCACCATCAATAAGCACTTTAGTCAGAGCATTAACTGAGAAAACACCCTTGCACTCCATGTCCAGACCCTTCTATCCTCCCTGTCAGATTTAGGATGAATTCCACATACACTTTCCAGGAGTAATAACAATTGGTCCACCTCCGAGGCAGTTGCATTTCTTCTTAATCTAATATTCCAGGACTTTTCTTCCTCAGAGTAAAAATAGGCAACTGGCTTCTCCCTGTCCTCAATATGATAGAGATGCTGAAACTTCTCTGCAAATGGTACATCAGAAAACCACTTATCTTCCCAGAATCTCAGCAATTGACCATTACCAATCTCATATCTGATTGCAGGCTCACATACTCAGACAGTTTCAGAATGTTTCTCCAGGTAAGAGACATGTTGGAATTAGAAGCAGGAAGTATACTCCATCTAGAGGACTGCAAATAGTATTTCTCTCTGAGAATCCTTTTTTAGATGGTGACAACAGTCACAATTGTATTGATAAAGAAAAAGAGAAAGACAGAGTACAAAAGAAAAACACACCCTGATAAGGGACACACTATAATACCTCCCAAGGGAACACCCTCGCTAAGCAAGTAAGCAGGCCCCAGGTAAACAAAAGACAGACTTACAGGTACTGTTTTATCAGGAGGATAAAACAGTGCAACTAGTAAAGCTTTATAAAAGATAATCCTCCATGATTGAACAATCTCCAAGAGTTGTACGCTATCCTCATTGAGAAGATTTGCTGCTCTGCCCCAGTCTTCAAACCATCCGACTGCACTTTTCAACATCTCACATGCACTGTTATGCTGATCAGTGAATTTCCTTGTATTTCTTTCACACCATATTGCCCAAAGCACCACTAGGCAGATCAAATACCACAACTCTTTTCGGAAAGGGAATGGACAAACATGTAACCACCATTTCATCATTTCCAAGACTGAAGAGTGTTCCACCCAAACAATGCCAAAAAGTCTGCAAATAGCCTACCATTGAACACTAGTTGTGCCACACAAGTGAAATAGATGGTTCTGATCCTCCTCAAACAATGCACAAAATGTACACTTGGTACTTCCAGGAAGATTCATCTTCCTTATCCTCACCCTTGTAAGTAATGTACACCATGTAATCTTCCAAAGAAATAATTTGATCTTGTTTGGAAGAGCTGCAGACCAAACAAGATCCTGCCACCACACCCTGCAACCACCATCATCCTGGAGTCTCACCAATGAATTAACAGAGAATGTCCCTTTATTATTCCGTCTCCAAATTCTCCTATCTGGTTCCACATTAGAAATCTTGGTCTGGCTGAACATAGAGAAAAGGGTAATTAGCTCCTGGAGCTCCACCACAGTAAGATTCCTTCTCAAAGTAATATTCAGCTGGACTATAAGGTTGCAAGACAGAACTGCCACTGAAGCTTCCTGATTTAGCAACAACGGAGTACAAATTATAAAACTTCACAGCCAAAGGCACATTAGAGCACCAGTTATCCTTCCAAAAGAAAATGTAACATCCATTACCCAGCTGGACATCAAAAGAGATGGATAGAATGTCCGCAGTCTTCACAATATTCTTCCAGATATATGACGTATTGTGACTGCTGGAAGGATAAAGATTCCACTTGCTGCAGCGAGAGAAATACTTCTCCTTAACAATTAATGCCCACAAAGATTCTGATTCATCACCCAATCTCCACAGCCATTTTTCCAGCATTGTTTTGTTAAGAGGGCAATTTTTGTAAGTCCAACTCCTCCTTGGTTTCTACTGGTACAGACATTATCTCATTTGATGAGATGAAGGCTTCTCTTCTCTCTCTTCCCACCTGACCAGAAGAAGGAGCTTATGGCCGCTTCAATAACTCTCTCAACAGTTCTTGGTATCTTGAATATGGAAACATAATAGATGGCCGGTGAAGATAGAATGAATTGGAAAGTATCCGTCTCCCTCCAACTGAGAGGAATTTCCCTTTCCAACCTTCCAAGATGCTTTCAAATTTCTTGATCAAATTATCCCAATCCCCCAACCCCTCAAATTATCCCAATAGCTCTCAAACTTCTTGATATAAGCCATGTGACTATTGGGATTGGGAGGATGGCTCTGAAATATGTGGATATTGTAGATAATCCCCTGAGTAGTTGGATGAATCAGAGTATTGAGGGTAAACTATATATCCAATAGGATAACTATACCCTTCGTATGGTGCATAGGATAACTATACCCTTCGTATGGTGCATAGGATGATGCATCTGATAGTTGCTCCTGATATTCTGTCTCCCTCCTGAGTTGTTCTGCACACTGAGGAGCTTTTCCTTTTCCCTTTTTCTTTGATCTGTTGAATACTTGAGTGAAAGTTTCTTCCCGCCCTGTTCTACTACCATAATGTTCATCCTGAGTAGTATATGTGTAATCTTGTTCTTTAGTGAATATAATTAGCAGGGCACTGGTAGCATCTCCGTAGTCAGAACTATCAATGCTCGTCTTCGATATCGAGTCATTTGAAGTTTGATATTGTACCTTGTCACTTGGTTCTGATGTTTCATCATCCTCCTTGATTGTGTCTAGATCAGCAATGTCAATTCTAATAACACTCTTCCTTTTACTTGATCCTTACTTTTTACTCTTCTTCTGACGTTTTAAAAGAGGTTAAAAATCAAGAAGTAATGGCACACCATCTAACTCACCTTCCGTCCATTCCCGATCATTTGAGTCGAATTCAAACTTAATTGAAGTGCTTGCATAAACCCATGCATTTAGTGTATGTTGCTCCTCAAACACCTCATCCAAATCTAAAGGTTCTTCTGCACTTGTCCCCTCCAAGCCTTACCCGAAAATTTTCTCCTTCTCCTGCCTCTAAAGGTTCCGTATAAGCTCAAGATTTTTTAACTTCAATATCATGTTATAATAGCAGAACACCAACTTTTCTAGACGGGTAGACTTCTATTATTCCTTTGCTTGGTGTGAATTAAGTCCAAGCTGCTCCAGTTTCTCTCACAACCTGAAGTAGAGGTTGTTTGGCTTAAGATCCGAATTGCTGCATAGACTAGATATTCATAGCCATGTATTTTTCCATGATCCAACCACCAATCAGCTATAAATAGAAAATTTTACATGTCAACAATGTACAAATTACACTTAGAACTTAAGTAGAACATCTAGTTAATAATTTTCAAATCTAAATTCAAAATCTTTGTAGCTCTTTGAGCAATACTTGTCTTAAAGTGGTATAACATGAGTCTATAGTCATGCATTTATCAGTATGCTATTATTGTTATGTCATCATCTTCAAGCATGCGCCTAATAATCTTCTTAGTCCCAATCAACACTTCATAGTTATTCTTCTTTCCATCAGTTTTATACATGTACTGAGAGTTGAAAAAATAACCTAAATAGAGAAGTGAAAATTAGTTATTATTTATGATAAATTGATAAATGTGTATACAAATTAATAAATGACAAAGTTATTTGCTTACAAGCTGTATAAAGATCATGATGTAAAGTGTGTTTCCAATATTTGTCTATTATCTCCCACCACTTCACATAGGTTGTTGAGTTGTTAAATTGAATGAGCTTTTTGACTCTGTCCACAGCCTAATATAAATATCCCATAGTTGATCTTCTTTCTCCATCACAAACTTGCAAGACACGGACAAGCGATTCTACAACATTTAACACCGCCTGTACTCCACTCCAAAAAGGCCTAGACTAAATTAGAACAGTCACTTTCTTACCCTTCTCTCTGACCTTGGTTGGTGTATGCCGCAATATGTGATTCTCCCAATCTTCAGATGCCACCATCCTAATCAAGTTGTCCTCTTATTGACTTAAAATATTTAGATAAATATATTGAGATGCAAATATGGTGACTCCCGAACAAAGCAACTTTCTTCCATGAGTATATTTACGCATGATATCTAAATTGTTGTCATAGTTGTAAATGAATGTAGTGATAAATCGAGTGATCTTGACCACCCCATCCACCATGAGGTCAGAACAAATATCTTCTAACATCAAGTCAATACAATGAACAGAACAAAGAACCCAATATAAATGTCGTCTCTTCTCTATCAACATTTGTCTAGCTAAGTTGAACGCTGTTGCATTGTCAGTAACCACTTGGACAATCTTTTTTTCTCCCACTTTTTCACCATTTGATCCATTAATTATAATAGGTATTGGGCATTCTTCGCCTTTTCATATGCATCAATAAACTTCTAAAACACAGTTCCAACTTTGCAACAAATTAAAAAGTTAATCATACTTCTTGTTATCACAGTGAAGTTCTATAAGTGATAAGAAACTAAAAAGAGACGCATTCGTACATAAGAATTAAAAGCATGAAAAAGATGAGGCTTATGTACCTGTACATCCATTGCACATTAAAATATAACCATACTCGTCCCATAACTTTTAAAAGATGTAATATATGTCTGGATGTCGTCAACTTCTAAGTCCAAGTACTTGTTGTAGACCTCATACGGGACAGGCCCCTCAACTTCTTTGCCAAGTTCTTAGATAGTTTTGATCATTGAATCATAATATGGCCCCTTAGTAGCATTAACAGGGATACTGTTATAAAAAAAACAACTTAGCTCTCCCTATCTTCTCCTTGAAAAACTTCAAATTCTTAAATGCAACAGTAATGGAAGGTTGTTTATCCTTCTTTTTTGGTGAAGAAGGGACCTATTGGACCTATTCTAGAATCTCCATCTCTAATAAACTCTTCATGTAGAATATTACATACATTAGTGCTCATTCCGGCACTAGTGCTCTCTTATCTTAGAAGGTGCAGAGCCACTTCCTTGTCGTGCATGTCTTCTAGTTTGTCGAAATAAGTCATCATCTGCAAAAGACTGTCGACTTGTCTCCATTACACATCGCAATTCATCTTTAAATGTAAAAGGAAAAAAAAATGTATTGTAACTTTTTTATTTGGGAGCGTTAATTGAAGAACATGAAAATAAGTTAAAACAAACTTACTCGGATTCCAATCATCCACATTTATAGGTTGACTGCTTCTATCAAGCTGAACTCTAGCATCGGACCTTCGCACTAGTTCAAACAACTCTTCTCGAATTTCTTGTCTTCTTCTTGCAATACTTACCTTACTTAATTCCTTGTCCTTCATGTAGTTTCGAAATTGGATCTGAACCTCTGAAAGAACTCGAGCACATGATGTAACTTCACCTTTTATTCCAGCAAGATGTTATTTGAATCGCCAGACCCCGCCAAAGATGATCCGGTTGCAATATTTGCATTGTACCTTTCTCTACCCCATGTCCACCGGCGTGCAATAAGCCCAAGTAGGATCAACGCTAGGAGGGTTCCCAGAGGACCGCTCAGCAGCCCCTTGCGATGCCATTCTTTAGGCAGTTGAGCAAGTCACAACACGTCAACTGCCAAAGAGCAAAGGATGCTGAGAACAATAATATAAAAAGAAAAAAAAACTAATAAACAAAAGTACAAGAGTTTAGAAGAATATGAGAGAAAGCAAAAGAGAGCATGCAGTAGCCAGTAGGAAGTCTTGTAAAGATCACCAATCCTCTAGTCGTGGGAGAGATCAAGAAAGAATTCGACGATCGAGAGTGTAAGAGACAGCGAAAATGTGCAAGAGTTAGAGAGTGAGCTTTTAGGAGAGGTTAAATAGACCTCCAAGACCCAAACTAGTCGTTGCTGGCCGTTTCAAAACAGCCAGCAACAGCTAGTCTAAACTCCAACGGCTAGTAAGTCGTTGGGGCCGGATCAGCCCGATCTGGGTCGATCCTAGCTGATTCAGCACCTGGGCTCAGCTGGATTGCCCGGGATCGGGACGATCGACCAAAATCCAATCCGAATCGGTTGATCCGTGCCAATCCGGGCCGAGTTTTCAAACCTTGCCACTGATCACCTTCGTCATTGCAAGGAGAAGCATCGAAGCGAGGAAGAAGATGAACAGTATTCTTCGACATGTCAGGTGGTCCAGATCTAGTGGACATTTCACTGCCAACTAGGTCCAACTTAACAGATTGAGACTGGTTCAATACTAAAGGGCAGCCTAGCCAGTTCAACTTTAAGTTGGGATCCGACCCGACAACAGCCTGAAGCGATCTATTGCTCAACCAGATCTTATTCCCAGCCCGACAATGTTTGTCTTCTCCACCCGAACTCCTTCGACTAGTGAGAGTGCACGAAACAGAGCCTTCCTCAAGACCCCACAAAATCCTCCCCGCCGACCTTGCCTCGATGATGGCAACATCAAAACCCGAGCTAGACTGCTTCTGCTCCAGTAAACGAGGCAGGAAGATCGAGGATAAAGACTGAGTTGGCGGTGCAGAAAGTTGAACCGTCTTCTTAGGAGAGGAGAGATGCGTGCAAAAGTTACCATCTCCCCTAGATTGAGTTGACATGGCAGGCATAGAGTTCAACTCAGCTAACTCGAAAGAGACCACAGGACGGGACTTCGAAAGCACAGGGGTAGAGCTGCGATCCATGTAATTCATGTACTCCTTGACAACTTCCGACCACGTCCGGTCATGGGTCGGAGGAGACACTGAAGAAGAAGCTTCTTCTCAGACAATTTTGATCCAATAATCGCACCCAACCAGATGGACAGTAGCTCTATTAGGGATAGCCTCCATGGATTCCACTTCGACCAGCACCCGAGCATATTTCAGCATGGACCCATCCAATGTTCTAGCGTCAACTCCTCTGAACACCCTAAAACCAGCAACAATGGCTTGGAATGTGTCCCCATTCCAAATGTGAGGCGGAATCCCATAAAGGTAGAGCTAAACCTTCCAGCTTTCAGAAACTGGCGTAGTTACGGTGGATGTAGACCAAGGAGCACAGGAGAACTTCAAATTCCCCTTTTGGACCTGATCATGCTAGATCCCATGGCTTATCCAATCCGGGAAAGGACTCTTTACCAAGAAATCTCCGTCACGGAGCTCCTTTATCCACCACTCCTCCACCCCGCACCAGTGACTACGGAGAAGATCTTGAAGAGCTTGAAATGAAGACAGATTACCATCACTAGAGGAATGCAGGCTGCCCACACAGAAAACCAAGCACGGGCCACAGCTACGGATGGCGACCAGGAACAGCAATTCTCCCTGGGAGGTGCTTAGCCGATACTGACGACGGAGGTGGAGACTTAGCCGATGCAGAAACAGAGTCAAGAGTCTTAGAACCAGATTGTCGACAGGAGAAGCTCCGATGTTCCACCTTCCCACAGAGCAGACAACTGACTCTCTCTCTCTACAGTCCCTAGCCCGATGGCCTTTCCCTGGACATCACAGAGAAGTATCCCTACCAACTGGAGGAGAAGAGAAGAGAAGTTCCTCTTCCAGATAGGCGAAGAGGAAAAACCCACCTGAATCTTGTGCCCACGTCTCTGAACCAGCGTCCAGCCCCCATCCTTCTCCCGAACCCCTGAGACCCCACGGGCACTCTTCTCACTCTTACTGCCTTTCCATAGTTTTCCTTACTTGGGGCCATTTTACCTTCCACCTAATTGTGTAAGGTTTAAAACATTTTACAGTGTGATTTTTTTAGAATTTTGAGGTTGCATCCTAGAAAATAGAGAGGACAGCCCATGCCCCTGCGGCTATTGGCCACTGTCCAGTCATCCATGGCCTGGACAATGTGACGAGTTTTTTTCTCTTCTCCTTTTTACTGTTAGAAACCACTGTAAGTGGCGCTGGATAGATTAAGATGGCGGGATAGGATTCATGTAGCCGACCCCAAATAGTTGGGATAAGGTTTTGATGATGATGATGATGATGAACCACTATAAGTGGTGTACTTCGCCAGAACCAACCAATTCCCAACAAGGACTCAGACTGGAACAAAAACTACCTTGAGCAGTCCCATTATACATTCTGGCCTTCAAAATGTTGGGCTATTCAACCTTACTTTTCCGACTACAACATCAATGAAGAAGTAAATACTTGATAGGAATTACGAACAAATAAAATAGGATGTCATTTGGACTACACCCAGGATTTATTTTCTTAGATCCAAAAATATAACAAGGAAATATAAGTAGTATAGACATAAGGGAAGGAACAGCAAAATTGTAACACCAGATATGAAAAAAAAGATTAACATGTGGAACCTTATGTAATGCGCTATCCAGATGCCCATTTGCTAAAGAAACTGTTGAAGAAATATTAGAAGGTCGCACAAGATCATTGCTCTTTGAACTGCGCCCTCTGCCCATTCCTGAACGACCCCTGCCACGGCCTTGTTTGTTTCTGTTTGAGTCATCTGAGCCAGGTCTTCCTTCTGTGGTTTCCATAGTTTTTATCCTAACATCTATTGCCCCCTGTTTTTCCAGCAATGCACAAATAGATAGTAAGATACACAGCAGCAACTGTTGAAGAAAGAAAAGCTCTCTGAGACACTAAATGCATCGATAGAGTAATATTAACTATCTAATGCTGATAAAAAATACCACAATAGGAAACCACAAATGTTCACCTGTCATTACCAATGTTGGCAACAACCAGCTCTCTAGAGTGCAACCTTGTTTTTTTTTTTTTGGAAGGTGAACGGTACCACAAATGTATTAAATATCAAAAAAAGGATATACAAGTATAGCCATCACTACATACAAAAGCCCCTACACAGAATAGAAGACACCCAATAGGTGTACCAACCTACCCGTCACTCAGCAAAGAAAAAGGGAAGAGTTAGCAATGATCCCTTTACAAAAAAAGCATCAGCCTTGCACCATTGAGGAGAAACTGGAGAAAAATTTATGTTGCAACCTTATTTCACAGGAATTTACAACTGGCTTCTAATTTCAGTGAAGCCGTACTAAGAATCATACTTGTCAGTATATTTTTAGTAAAATGCTCATTATTTAGTAAAATGCTCACTACACTACACAAGTAAGTTAATGACATGCAAAATTAACAAAGGGTATTGAACTAAATATGCAGCCATGTAGAAGCACATATCTCAGAATACTGATTCATTTTGCTTGGAAATACTTGAACAAAATAACTAAAAATGGGAGAGGAGAAGCATCAAAGGTGAAGATCTAAACATCAATAGCAACATGCCTCGGAAGGCTGAGAAGTTGTGATTTGTTCATCCTCATGGATCCTTTGCCGCTTTTGAGTGTTTGCCTGTATCAGGAACTCCTCAACAACCTGAATCAATGGAGACGGAATTAAATTGCATCATAACAGCACATTTCAATTAATGAACTTTAAAAAAAAAACTTGTCAAGTCTGCCTCCCAACTTAATTGAATTAAAGTGAAAGTTCAACCACGTGACAAACCAGATAAGCAACACTAAGCTCTCAAAGATCACTGTGCAAATTTGGAAAACATCAGATCAAGTGACTCATAATGTGCAAAAGTAATGCAAAATAGCTTATGTCTGAAATCCAAGTGAGAAGGGGGGAGAAAAGCTAAGACTGAGGATCATAGAAATAGCTCCTGACTATCAAAACGAGTACAAGATTAGTTTTTAGTGACAACATAGCAACGGAAGAAACTTGCTTCGAGTAGATGGAGAAGAAACCAGATCAGATAAACTACAGGTGAACGAGAAACATAGCCAAAATCCTCATAATTCAAATACGCACGGTTAGTTTTAAGAATAGTTAAGACTCTGAATTGGGACAGCAGACACTAGACAGGAATGGTCTTGCTTGCCAATGCACACGCACATCAATGGAAACAAATAAAACTGTTTCACATATCACGGAAACGGATGGAACTCAAACACTCACATCGTTGTCCGAGTCGCTGGAGGTTGAAGGCTGGGGCGATTCCTCCGGTGGGCCAAACCTCGCAGAGGAGGCGGAGGACTGCCATGGGGCGGAAGCGGACTGCGCCGGCGCCGAGGACGTGGCCTTCCCAGCCATGCGGGCTTCCAGCTTCGCCAGCTTGGTGGGCAGGGATGGGTCCGAAGGGTTCGAATTCGAGGACAGGTGCATCAAAACCTCGTCCGACATGTCCATTCCCGAAGAAACACCAGAACACCCGACAAAGAAACCGTAAAAATTCCACGCTCAACCCTAACCCCGATCTAAAGTCCCCACCGAAATGAACACAAATCGCCAAAGAACACTACCCAGTTCAAATGACAGAAACCCCACGCAATGTTGCAATAAAACCCACCCTAACCTGGCTCCAAGGCAACCACGCACGTCGCAGCCGCCGGATGGAGGAGTAGGGGAGGGGGCGCGGCGGCGGCCGAGCGGCCGGGCAGCGGAAGGATGTTCGGTTGGGGAAGAGACGAGGAAGGGAAGGGGCGTTTTGGGAAGAGCCAAGGGTATTTCGGGGACGCGCTGGGTATGCACTTAGCTCCGCGTGATGTAAAACGCAACTGGCGGGGGACTTTTTTGAGAAGTGCAAATGTGAAGAAGGAATAATTCTAGGGTTTGAATGTGGAGCCCAAAAAAAAAAAAAATGAATGTGGAGCTTTGGTCAAAGAGTCACAAGAACGTGGAGTTTTGGTCATGTATTGTGAAAATTAATATACATTTCAATTTTAAGGAGACTAATATTATGTGGGAGTTATGCTCATGAAAAGTGAGACCCGTATGAAAAATATTTCTTAGTTTAAAATTTATATTGTAAGTGAGAAAAAAAAAATCATTTTGAGTGTATTTTCTGAGAAACAAGGGGGAGCTTTTGCTGGTGGTTTCTTCATCTAAGAGGAGCTTTTGCTGATGGTTTCTTCCTTCATCAAAGGATAAGGAAGAATATAGGAGGGTTTAAAATCCTAGAAAGGCTAAGTATGATTATTTCGTATTTCATGTTCTTTTGTTTTACTTTGATATTTTCAAACTTAATTAAAAGCGTGAAGAAGATTGTAATACCATTCGACCATAAATTCTCTTAAATTCATTGGTTCAGATTTCTGTAATTGTAAACAGTCGACTAATTTGAGACAAGTTACTAACAAAACCTGTCTTGGAACGTGACTAGGTATACTCGATAAATCTCTTAATATGGATCAACCATTTTTTCACTAGTTAAGGTCTATTTGACCCGTTTAATCCTAATTTGCTCTAACCAATTACATTATGATATTTTAAGTATAAAAAACATGAAGAAGCTTTTTCGCTATGTAACATTTATAAATTATCATCTTTTTAAATTGTTTAACATTTATCATCATCTTTATGCAATAGTTATTACTTATCCAACAGTAGCTTTTTCGCTATGTAAACTTTCAAACTCTTATTTCATTTCATAAATTATAAAATTGACCCTACACATATACATATGTATGTTATGGCCTTTGGAACTGATTTTATACAGTTTACACTTATAAACTCTTCTACATGTTAAAACGACACATTTTTATGGCTCTTATGAATATAAGCATATTAGTTTCAATCCCATGTGATGCACGGCGAATTAACATATTTAAATAAAATAATTATAACTAATATAAGTGAAGTCAATTTTTAATTATTTGTGAAAGAATAAATAAAATAATTATAGAAGAATATATGTTCAGAAATACTAACATTTTTTTATGTGAATATTAGGTTAGTTGTTTGGTAAACATTAAAAATTCAGAATCATTATACATGGATTGAGAGAACACATTTAAAAGTGAACTGAAGGTTATTATTATTATCACATGAGATTATCTCAATATACATTGTTATCACATGAGATTATCTCAATAAACGTTGTGTTGAAACATGGATTGAGAGAAAAATGAGAGAGAGATTGATCTCATTAATAACGAAATTAGTTATTATTATCCTACGAGCCTATCTCAATAATAATAATAAATATTAAACTTTATTATTATTATCTCAAGAGAATGTCCGATTATTAACAACAATAACAATAATAATATGAGTGAGAAAAGTGAGATGGAGACCAATCTCATTAATAATAATAATAACAACAACAATAATAACAAAATTAATAATACTTTCAAAAATAATTATAATAATATAAAAATTAGTTATTACTATTTCACGACACTACCTCAATAATAATAATAATAATAATAGGAGAAAGAAAAAATAGGAGATAGAAATATTAATAGAGAGAAAAAATGTGAAAAAGGAGAAAGAGAGAGAATAATAATAATAAATATATTAAAATTTAATGATAATGCCAAAATTAATTTTTCATTGTCCGTCATTATCCTATGAGACTGTTTCAATAATAATAATAATAATATAATAATGATATTATTATACCAAGAGATTGCAACAACAACAACAATAAAAACAATAATAATAATAAGAAATATAAAAAATAGAAGATAGAAATGTTAATGGAGAGAGAGAAAATTGTGAAAGAGGAGAAAGAAAGTTAATAATAATAACGTATCAAAATTATTTATTATTATCCCATAAGACAATCATTTCAATGTTAATTTTAATAATAATAATAAGATCAAAATTAGTAATATTATCCTATGAGACTATCCCAATAAATAATAATAATAATAAAGTAATACTTTAAAAAAATAATATAATAGTAATACTTTCCACTATCTTAGATTAAAATAATAGTAATAATAATAATAATACTTTAAAAATAATATAATAATAATGATGATAATAATAATAATAATCTAAAAGAGAGATTGATTATATGTATAGTATATAAGAAGTTTTTATTATTATTATATATAAGAAATTTTTGGTACAAAGAGAGGGCCGAAAGAGAGAGAGAGGGAGGGAGAGAGATCGTGAAATAGAAAGAGAATTAATGAGAGAGAGAATTATTGAGAAAGAATTAATAGGGTATATTAACAGGGAATGGAAAGAGAGGGCCAAGAGAGAAAGAGAGGGAGGGAGAGAATTAATGAGAGAAAGAGAGGGAGGGAGAGAGATTGTGAGAGAAAAAGAGAATTAAAGAGAGAGGAATAAGGGGAAAGAAAGAATTAATAAGAGGGAGAGGAGAGATAGAGAAAATTAATGAGAGAGAAGGGGGAGAGAGATAATTAATAGGGTATATTAATAGGGAATGGAAAGAGAGGGAGAAAGAATTTAGGCTGGAAACAAAATTCTCTGGTGTTGACATGTAGCACTAGAGAATTCTATTTTATAAATATAGTATAGATATGGATTGAGATAGAAAATTAAAAAGTGTACTAAGGTCATTATTATTATCCCACGAGATTATCTCAATAAATATTGTGTTAAACCATACATTGAGAGAAAATGAGAGAGTGATTAGTCTCGTTAATAACGAAATTAGTTATTATTATCTTATTAGACTATCTCAATAATCATAAGAAATATTATTATCCTAATAGGTTGTCCTAATATTAACAACAACAACAATAACAACAATAACAATTATAATACGAGTGAGAAAAGTAAATTAACAACAAAAACAATAATAATATAAGTGAGAAAAGTGAGAGAGAGACTAGTCTCATTAATAATAATAAAAAAAAGTAATACTTTCATAAATAATAATAATATAAAAATAGTTATTATTATCTCATGACACTACCTCAATAATAATAATAATATAATATCAAAATTAATTATTATCATCCTAAAAGATTACAACAACAACGACAATAATAATAATAATATAATAGGAAAAAAAAAGGAGATACAACTATTAATGGAAGAGAAAAAAATGTGAAAGAGGATAAAGAGAGATAATAATAATAATAATAAAGTAAAGATAATAATAATAATCTTTAAAAAAAGATATCAAAATTAGTTATTATTATCTCTTGAGATTGTCCCAACAACAATAATAATAATAATATCACAATTAGTTATTATTATCCTATGAGACTATCATTTTGATATTATTTTTAATAAGAATAATAATATTATCCAAATTAGTATTGTTATCCCATAAGACTATCCCAATTATATTAAAAATAATAATATAATATTTTCAATAATAATAATATAATACTTTCCACCTCCTTAAATTAAAATAATAGTAATAATAATATAATATAATATCGTCATTCATGGCTGAAAATGGATTCAAAAGAATGGCTTCAAATCATTATGTATACATTAAATGGTTTAATAAGGATTTTGTTATTCTCTTATTTTATGTTGATGACAAGTTTATCCTTGGAAAATATATGTCTATGATTGACAGGTTGAAGAAGGAACTGAACAAGTCTTTTGCAATAAAAGATATGGGGCCAACAAAGCAAATATTGGGCATGTAGATTTCTCGTAATAGAAAAGTCAAGAAGATATGGTTATCACGGGAGAAATACATTGAAAAGGTATTGGATAAGTTCGATATGAACAATGCAAAGTCAGTTTGATCTCCTTTTGCATGTCACTTTAAGTTGTGTTTAGAGCAGAGTCCTTCAAGTGATGAAGAGAAAGAGATGATGAAGAAAGTTCCTTATACTTTAGCAATCAGAAGTTTGATGTACGCGATGGTATGTATAGGGCCAGATATCGCATATGCAGTGGATGTTGCGAGTAGATTTCTTGCAAATTCAGGAAAAGAACACTGGGCAGTAGTGAAGTGGATTTTTAGATATCTCAAAAGAAGCTCCAAAATTTGTTTAAGCTTTGACGGTGGTCTGTGTTGACAGGTTACACAATGCGGATATGGCAATAAATATTGGCACAAGGAAGTCTACATTAGGTTTCGTACTTACTTTTGTAGGGAGAGTTGTGTCATGGCAATCCATATTGCACAGGTGTGTTGCCCTCTCCACCACAGACGCAGAATATATTGTTGCTACAAAGGTTTGTAAAGAGATGTTCTGAATTAAGGAATTCTTACTGGAATTAGGGTTGAAACACAAAAATTATGTAGTGCATTGTGACAGTTAAAGTGCCATCCACTTGTGCAAGAATCCAAATTTTCATTTAAAGTCAAGACATATAGATGTTAGATACCACTGGATCCGAAATGTATTTGAAGAGAAGCAGTTGCAACTTCAGAAAATTCATACAAATGATAATGGAGCAGATATGTTAACCAAGACCTTGCCAAAAGAAAGGCAAGAAGTGTGCCGATGGCTGGTCGACATGGATTCACATTGAGAAGTAATGTGACAACCTCTCCTATGAGCTGAAGGGGGACTATTCAGCCCATAAGGGCATCTTTGCAAATATCAAAGTGTGGTGGTGGCGGGGCAAAGTCATATGACTTTGGCCACAAGTTACAACAGAATACGTTTTCTACTGAAACATGCGTGTTGAAGGGGCTGTTGGGTTCATTCAGCAGTGGAGGGTTTTTGGCTGGACACGTTCGTGCAGCGGTGGAGAAGAATCGGTGCAGTGTCGGGTTTGGGATTTCCTACGTGCAGATTGTAGAGAAAAAGGGAAGAAGACATGGACCACTTGGCATGCCGTTCACAATCATTCGAACAACGTTCTATTCACATATTTAGCTAGATTTATAGCGGACCGTACTGTAGTCGTGGGGAGCGTGTATCTTTATTGTACACGATGAATTAATCCTTGTATTCTTAATTTTCTCTTGTGGCTGTTAGTCGGGTCTTGGGCAAGAGACTCTGAGATTTGTACCTTCATTATTTCCATAGTGAAATTATTTCTATGGCTTACCTTGTGATTTTTTCTCTTTGCGTTGGAGGGGTTTTCTATGTAAATCTTGATGTTCCATTTGATTGTTTGGTTGTGCATATTCTATTCTTATTTCGCTGCGTATTAAGGCTTGTCAACAAGTTGGATAGGAGGTCAGGTCCCAACTTTCTTCAAATTGAAGAGTAACTTCAAGGTATCACATAAATTTTATCGTCCATTGTATCATAAACGACTATTGCATTATCAGACACTTACTATTTGTTTATTTATACAATCTCTTTAAGATGGTACTGTCCATATACATTATAATTTCTTAAATTTCAAAACATACATTTAATTTTTTATAGTTCAAAATAGACGGAGGAAGACTGAATACAAAATAATATGCTTAACATTTTAATTTTTGATTTAACAATTTTTTTAGCTAAATATCAAAGTTCACTGATTCGGGGATCTAGACTAGATTAGGTTTGGCCAGTTACGAGTCGGATTCGATCCGATTTAGGTCGACTGGATATGACTCGCATGAGTCAAGTCAATGAATTTGTTAAAAGTAATGAATTAAGTCACATTTTAGAGAAATGTATCATATTAATTGATATAAAAAATATAAATTTACTTATTAAATAGAAAAAAAGCTTTATTTAAAATAACCTATTATGTATCTATGAGTCGATGGATCTGGTCCGACTCGATGCAAACTAGTAGATCATACTCACCTAGATACGAGTCAACTCGTACGAGTCGGTCCGATCCAATCGGATATGGCAAATCATGCTAAGTATTAGCAGTGAAATCGGAACACATATAAGATCTATGTATGTTTGAGCTGTGTTCTATATAATTGAATCTAGGGGTGTGCACGGTTAGGTTCGATTTTGGAGAAAATTTCTTCAACTTGAGTCGAACCGAACTGACACTTGAAACTGAACCGAAAAATTTCGGTTCAGTTTGGTTCAAACCGAAATTTCATATTTTTTTCATATTAAACGTATATATATGCATTTAACATTAAAATTAGATTTTAAAAATACTTATTCATACATAAATATGTATATGATACTAAAATATTAAAACATTTATATGCATAATGTTAATATAAAATACGTATTTAAAAAAATCATTTTATTCGGTTTTTTAGTTTGGTTTGGTTTGGTTTCACAACTTTTGAAAATGAACTGAACTGAACGTGACCCCAAACTGAACCGAATCACTCGGTTCGGTTCGATTTTTCAGTTTGAACCGAATTAAGTACAGCCCTAATTGAAATAATATTTGAGCTGTGTTAAAAATAAAATAGGCCCAATCTAAAATCCAAGTCCAGTTAATTAATCAGATTGGGCCGAACGTTCGTCACTCGGCCATGACTGCCCTACTTCTGAGGCTTGGGGATCGCCATTTAAATACTCCCTGCTCCGTAGCCACACACAATATAATTGCAACCACCACCTTATCATCTCAAAGCTCACCGAGCTCCAGCCATGTCTGCGTGGTCGAGCAGAACCCCAATCTCCAACCTTCCTTGCTCTTCGGGGACTCAACTTGGCTGCTGCGTTCGTCGGGGTCGTCGGACCAACGTACCAGCTGTTTTCTTGGCCAGGTGCGAGGCCTCTGCGCCGCCGCCCCCCGACCCGGCAAGGCCTGCCGCGGCGGGGAAGTCCACGGCTCTGCAGATCGGGTCCCCGGTCATCCTGGTCGAGGCTCCACCTACTCTGAAGACTGCCGCCTCCATGCCTTGTTTGAGGATTAACGATGGGCTCGTCAAGGCCGGTGATGTGGGGAGGTACGTCCCCTATCCACCCATCCAGGGCTGGATGGATGGGAGTTCTCTTATCCTCGCATGTAGTAGAGTACGTAGCTCCTCTCTTTTCGCACACTTAGTATGATGCATGGCTTCCGGATAAACCTGAGCAGGTCATCTATTCCGTTTTCAAGATGAGTAATACTTCATGCTGCAATTGTCTTTGGCACTTAGAGGCATTGTAGTGGGTTAATTTTTTTTAATAGTTTTTTTAAGTGAGTCTCGAAGTGTCCTAATGTCCGTGCAAGTTTATCACCGATTGGACATTTAAAAACGTATGTCTTTACTGTTCATCAGAGTTCAATTTTTAAATTTTCAATTTTTTTGTGATATCCAACCAATGAACGGCCTATATAAATGTCTAAGGTACTCTTCCAAGATACTCCCACGTGGTCTCAGCAAAGATTAGAACAGCATATATTGGACTACGGTGTATTTTTACCAACTTATGCCTTTGATCCATTGTAAATTCTAGATTAAACACATACACACGGCCATTCCACTCTTTTAATATGTTAGTTTCCGAAGTAAAATACTGTTCTTATTGTTTCGTGGCCTCCCATAACCACACATTTCTCATGTGTTCTAAGATCTCCTTAGAGAGATCGAGTTTATCCTAATTGAGATATGAGGAGTGTCTTTCAGAGATCGTAAATATGTAGTAATGCCGGTTTAGAAAAATGTTTCTTATTATTTTTGTAACGGAGCTGACGAAGCGTGGTTCACGTGGTTGCGCCAGTGCAGAATTGTCGCAAGAAAGCCAAAGGACGTGTGGGCAATCCGGCTGGCTATTGGGACTTACCTCATTGATGGCAAGCATTTCAAGCCCTTGGATTTCGGAGAAGAAACCTCCTGAAGTACATGCCTTGTATCAGCTCCAACAGTTTTACAAAGTTATGTTTGTTTCACTTTCTTACTGACACATGGTTGGATCCTTTTCTGTGTCAGTGGACTTGTATGTAAGGAAGAACATGTTACACTTGATGTATCTGGCTCATAGAGTAATAATCTTGACGAGTAATACTTGCTGCATTGAGAATGTCTATTGCATTGACTCTCGGTGCAGTAGGTAAATAAATAAAAAAATTATTATTTGAAAAAAAAATAGGTGGACCCTCAAGTGTCCTATATGTCCGTACAGACCGATCTTCGATTGGACGATGTAAAAAAATATAAAAAATAAAAAATTAAGTTCCAATGAACAACAAAAAATATCCTTAATGGGCCGAACCCAATAGTAATTTTTGATTTCTCAGATTTTTTGGGTGTCAACTGATCAAAGATCGACCCGTATGAACATGTAAGGCACCTCGAGGTCCACCTAATTTTCTTTTTTAAAAAAAATATTTTTTTATTTACCTACTGTACTGAAAGTCAGTGCAATAAACATCCTTAGTGCAACAAATATTACTCCTGGCTCATGCCAAGCATTTCAATTCAATCTTGGTATTTTATTATGATGGTAACAGGAAATAGAAAAGTTAAAAATAGGGGTAAAAAAACTCTTATTATTTGATAATAGGATTAGGTAGACAGAGGTGTGGTACGTGCCCACGTGCGTAGAGAGAGGAAATAAGAGTGCCACAATGGCCTAACGCATTAAGATAATTGTGGACTAAAATTATTTTAGTAATTAATGGTAGTTAATTATGGAGTCAAGTTTTTTTTTTGAAAGAAATTGTGGGAATCAACTAAATTGATCAATATGACCACCTAATGATTCCACTAACTCCATCTTGGCGGGATCTACGCCTATTCAACATCACCAACTTCACCAGAGGAATCCACTTTTAATGACCCATCCACAGTAAATCACTACTGCATTAATTAGGTGACTAGAAACATACAGGAAACCAAAATGAAGTCTATCTAGATGGGAGACAACAAAGGGAAAGAGATAATGAGGAGTATAGCATACAACTTGTAATTGAATACTTTGAAAATAAATATTAATAGTAAAAATAAATATTAGTCCAGTATACATAATCCACTCCATTAGGTCCCGTTTGGTATCGGGATAGAAAAGGAGAAGAATAGGGATAAATTAACCTAGATTAATTTATCCCTATCCTTATTCTGTGATGTGTTTGGTATGTGAGGGGATAAGAAAAAAGCTAATCATATTCTCTATTTGGTGAAAATGAGCACAGTATGGAAGATAAGTTGTGAAAAAGACATTGCTACCCTTCTAATCTAAAGTAACATGGGTATTATATTATTTTATGTAATATAACTATATATTCAATATATATGTAGTATATTAAGTGTAAATATTTTTTTATTTTTTATTACTCGTATCATGATACACTAAACATACTTAATTCAAGTTATTGAATTTAATTATATTTTAAAGACACTCAATTTATACTACACATAATTAACATATAATTAGAATATAATAATATATTAAATAAACTTAATAGTATTATTCAATATAGTAAATGAACCATTATTAAAATTAATTATATTATTATTTTATAAATCCGATGTAATACTAATGTCTATTAGTACTAATACTAATATGTAAGTACTAATACTAATCTAAGATAATAATATATGTATTATATTATATAATAATCTATTAAAATATTTATTAGTGTTATTTAAAATAATAATGTATATTATTATATTACATATAAAATATATTAAAGATGCTTATAGATTTATTTAAGTGTTATATATATTATTTTAAGTATTATTGAATTTAAGTATATATTAAAGTATATATTAAAGTACACATTATGTCATTAGCTAGTAATGAAGCCGTTATTGAATTTAAGTATATTATTTTATAAATCCAATGTAGTACTAATGCTTATTAATACTAATATTAGTATTTAAGTACTAATATTACTAATATAAGTACTAACATTAATTTAAGATAATAATATGTTATTTTATAATATATAATAATATATTAAAAAACTTATTAGTACTATCTAAGATAATAATATATATTATTATATTATGTATAATAATATATTAAAGATACTTATTACTATTATTTAGTATAATAATATATTCCATCCGTATTGGCTTGATTCATATTTCTATTTAATGACATAATGTCATTAATTAGAAATAAAGTTGTTATTAGAGTTAATTATATTACTATTTTAAGAACACGATGTAATACTAATACTTATTAGTACTAATACTAATAATTTAAGTACAAATACTAATTTAAGATAATAATATATGATATTATATTATATATAATAATATATTAAAATACTTATTAGCACTATTTAAAGATAATGATATATAAGATAAATATAATAATATATTCTATAGGTGGTATCGATTTGATTAAGAATTTTATTTAATAGTATATTTAACGTCATTAGATAGTAATAAAATAATTATTAGAGTTAAATATATTATTATTTTATGAACTAAGAGAAAGGACAAATGAGGGTAACAATGAGGTTAAGAGGCAAGGATAAGTCATTCCACCTTTTTGGTGGAATAAATTATCCCCATATCTAACTCCAAAAATGGGGTTAAACTCCCTTATCCCTATTCCCCTTAACCCCTCTTATCCTCGTGACTTTTTGCAATGCCAAACGAGGAACGGAGATATCCCTAACTTATCCCTGGCTTATCCCGATACCAAACAGGACCTTAAAGCTCGAGGGAAAACTGGAATGACTTGGTGAGGCGTATCACAAATTTGAGTAACACCTTCTGTACTAGGTGTCGTCCAAATTCGATCAGACGACTGTAGCAACATGTAACAATTTTTTTATTTACAAAAAAACCAAGAGGGGACAATTCTAAATAGTCGTCCGTACCATCACATCTTTAATCAGATAATTATTAAGAAAAAGAACCATAACTCTTGTGGAAGGAGAGTTTTACCGACTGTATTAATAAATAAATGGCTATGCAAAACCATCATGGATCCAACGGTAAGTGCTCTCACTCGACAGAATCCAGAGAGAATTTATGGTATTACATCTTATAATATAGAGGTATTCCTTTTTAGCTATGCAACCTTCGGGACACGGCTCAACTTAGAAGGGAAAGGGGGGAACCTGTAAATTAGAAGGTGATTCAGTGTTGACGATGTCAAATCCTAGATATGATGCCTCAAACCCCAATAAAACCAACATGAGAGGAAAATGTTCCAAATAACAAAGATGGCAATACCCTATGTTGGCGTTCAATGCCAACTTTTACACTGCCCATTAGTTGAATACGTATTTACACTCTCCACCGGGCAAGAATTTCACTGATCAGAGCTGGAATTATCGAATTATATCATCCTATATTTTTCAAATCTCTTGTCCATGAACTCTGTCTGTCACAGCATCTTTGACTAACTTTCTGGCAGCCCAATTTGATCCACAATAATTTCACCTGCATGAACCCGCATCAATTTGTCTCTTCAACTGGATTTGCCCCGACTGCCCAGACGTCCAATACCATCACTCGGTTATCATGGCTGGATTACCAAATTGTGTAATTTGGGGAGCAGTGCTCCCATCCACGACCAAAGGAACATCAAAATGAGGATGATGGTTTACATCCGTCCCAAGAGATGGAACTCCGGGATGCTCTACCTTGTGAATAACAGTGTCACTCCCTCTGTTATCCATTTTCTGACCAATGGGATACAGATTTGGTCCACCAGGTTGTCCATGCTCAGGAACCTTGCTTGTTTCCAACATTCCACCGTTTACAAATTCTATTAAGGGACCATCTCCACCGGCAGTTCCTTGCTCGTTTTTGCTCGACTTCAACCGGCTACCCTTGTTTCGAGGGAATTTCTTTTTCGGCCATTTCTTCTTGAACTCTGCCTTTTTTGGTTTAATCTCTTTAACTGTTTCAGTTTGTGCTTCCATTTCCCTTCCCTTCTTTTTGCCTGGGAGAACTGTGTACTGAGAAATACCATTTGTTTCATTGCCGTCTGCAAAGAACGGATAAAAAATGAGAAACATGCAAGTCTGAAATTTCAAGCAAAGATTGGAAACATAACTTTTAAACATACACGAACTCGACTGGATTGCTAAGAATGCAGTTCGTGCTGCTTTAATTTCTGCTTCCTTCTTTGTTTTTGCTGCTGCTCCGATATAATGAATCCCTCCAATCTCGACAGTACAGGAAAATGGCAATTCTCCCGAGGGCTGTTTGTTGCACTGATAAGATGGAATTGCATAGTTCATCTTTTGGGCGTACTCCTGAAGTAAGTTTTTGCATAAGCCTGTTTCATGCTGACAAGAAGAAACCCAGATTCAAGCAATGAAACATAACATCAGTAAGTTTAGTTCACGATGTGCATATTCTTCTGGAAGGGAGTTTCACTGATGAATGATAAAAAGCACATGCACTGCAGTGATGTCTAGATAAGCATATCACCAATGCCTTTCAAGAATGAACAGTCACTTTATACAGCAAGAAGCTACTTACATATCCACATAGGATCTATAGAAGAACCACACAAAATGGTGGGATTCACTATCTCAAAAGTAAGAAAAGATGTTAAATACTTTCTCCTTCCAACATTCTCCTGGAGAAATTTTTAAAAAGCATGTTTTATGGTATTTGGTGGCTGCAAAGGATAACCATGCAGTTAATGGATTGCAAAAGCTGTAAGAAATAAACAAACTACTGTTCAATGTAATGATTTAAAATACCAAGAAATTGTATGCCAGACATACGGTGGTCTGCCAGGCAAGCCCATCTCAGGAAACAAGGTCTTGTTTTCTATATCTATGTGTGCATGAAAGGAAAAAAAAGGGTCTTGCCTTCTCGTTATCAAGAGACAAGAAATGGTAGGATCAAATCTATAAGAAAAACACAGGCCTAAGGCTAGCTAACAAAGGAAATTAGAGGATGTTCATGCCTTAGCCACCAACAAATGCATGATGATATTATAGGATCAATAAGACATCTTAGGGGATTGTTGTATCTCCCACATAATACATCCGATGAAAAAGAGTAAGCAATAGTAAATCCCAAGCTAGATCAAAGTCTGAGCTACTGAATCAATTTAGGTTGCCATATTTATGCCGTATCCACAAGCATAACTGTTATCTGATAGGATGAGGCATCTTTGTTAACCATCATACCTGCATGATATGTCCAACAAAAGAATCTGAAACATTTCATGAGAAAAAAGAATTCAAGGTGGAGAATTGACGGTAAAGGAAAGATGCTTTCTTTGTAATAAAAAAAATCAAAGCAGGCCAACTTTTCCTTTTAGTTTCTGAGCGACATACGAGCAGCCTTGTTGTCCCCTCCATGTTTAACTAACATTAAATAGACTATTAGAATGAAGTAGTCCCAGGAAATTGGCATAGCGGGGTACCCCACACACAACTATACCTGATATGGGACTAAATCGCTTTCACCAGAAGCACTCCCCCTTATGTTGAACCTAGGTAAAGTAATACAGCAAACGGCAGTGCCTGAAATTGTGAGGCTAAATGGGAGAGGAAATCCAACGAGCAAACTGGCTCTGACACTATGTTACTGAACCCAATCGCCAACCCAAAATGTGCAGTTCACAAGTTTGCAAGTAAGTACTTTGGCTTGCACTTGACATTGTAGAAAACTGAAATTGGCTGATTAAGGTATATGTCCTTTTTTCTTTTATAATACAAGTGGTACCATCGACATTCAGGGAAAAAAAAAAAAAAAGCTGACTTGAGACCATGTGTGCTATTTATTGGACAATGTGTGCCTTGGATAAACTACTCTCCTTGGAAAGTAGATTTAGAGGCTGCTAGCTGATCAAACCCTGTTGTGGAAGACAAATTAGGTGGAGATGCTACAATAATTCAAGAAGACTGATATGTGGCCACAAACTTTGAGCCCTACCTCAGCTATCTGAAGAGGAAACCTGCAATCAGCCAAAGTGAGTTTGAAAGGTGATTAGCTAGGGGCTCCACTTGGACACATACCAGTTGCTTGTAGAGGTGTAGTGTGCTTATAGGGCCTGGTCCACACTGCTTTCTCAACAAGGTGCATATTTTCTACAGGAATTGGACAGAATTGAGGAAAGCAGACCATTAACTCAACATGAGTTGAATATTAGGTCTACTGTTAAGGCCCAATATTCTGACTGGCTTTTGAGGAGGAAACCAGGCGGAGACAAAAATCCAGGGCTATGCGGTTGAAAGAAGGGGACCTCAATACAAAATTTTTCCATCAAATTGCTAATGGCACGAGGAGGAGGAAATGCATTTTTATTATTCAGAAAGAGGATGAACGGCTTGAGGATGAGGACAATGTTGCAGAGGAAGTCATTAACTTTTACACTGCATTTTTTACTGCTGAACAATCATGAATTCCGACTTGGACTGACCATGATATAGCTAAATTGTCTGGGAAGGAGCAGTCTATGTTGATTGATTCAGTGACACAAGAAGAGGTGGAAAGTGCAGTGTTTGGATTGGGTGCGGATAAAGCGCCAGGCGCGGATGGCATACCGATTAGCTTCTATCAGACATTCCGGGAGACAAAGATGTTATAAAGGCAGCGAAAGATAGCATTTGTGGGGGTGCAAGTTGTGAAGTTCTGAACCATACTTATTTGATGCTACTTCCGAAGAAGGATAATGCTTTACAGTTAAAGGATTTTTGACCTATCTGCCTGCTGAACGGGTCATATAAAATCATTGCTTGCATTCTACCTTCAAGATTGAGCATTATTCTCAACAGAATTGTGCAGGCTAACCAATTAGCATTTTAGGGGCAAGAGATTGAGGGATAATTTTTAATAGCTCATAAAGTCTTGTATTCCCTGAGGAAGAATGGCATGAAAGGTGCAGGTTGTAAGCTAGATTTTATTAAAGCTTACGATAGGGTTCATTGGAGTTCTTTATGGAGTGTCTTGGAAGCTCATTCTTTCCCACTGCAATGGGTCCATGTTATCAGAAATTGTGCGACTACAGGCTGTTTTTCCATTATTCTTAACAGCAATGTTTATGGGTACTTTCCTAGCACCAGAGGACTGAAACAGGAGACCCTTTATCTCCTTTATTATTTGTGCTTGTGGCAAATATTTTGAGTAGAATGTGCTTTAGAGCTGAGAATAATTGATGGACTGAAGGTGTACATATATGCAGAGATTTGTTTACAATATCTCATATACAGTTTGCTGATGACACAATATTATTCTTTCAAGGAGATATGGATAATGTGAACAGTATTTCCTTCATTCTAAAAGGTTTTGAGGCTTGTTCAGGTCTTAAGATCAATTATGAATAAAGCTCCATCATTGGTGTTAACATTGAGGAAGATTTGTGTATGCAAACTGCCACCACACTTAATGTGGTTTTGGGAAATTTCCAATATTGGGTCTGCCATTAAATGAAAGAAAACTGAAGGTAAAGGATTGGGAACCAATTATTCAGAAGATTCAGAGGAGATTGACTGCTTGGAAGACTAAATTTCTTTCTCTTGGTGGTAGAATAACTCTGGTGAATTCAGTGCTTGTGAGTATCCTTATGCATTATCTATCAGTTTTCCTCGTTCCAACAGCTGTGTGAAAGCAAATAGACCAGATTAGGAGAAAAATTCAGTGTGGTGGTTATAATGACAATAGGTAGGGAATTTCTTCCCCACTTTGTTTGCAGAATAAGAGAAGAATAAAGCCTCTTATTCTCAGAATAAGGCTAATTCTGCTTTGATTGGAAGAATTGATTATTCCGCATTAGAATTGCTTATTCCTGGAGTTAGGTGAATAAGCAATTCCACGCTACACCCAAGAATTAGGTATTCAGTCTTGGATTCCATGCCGCTATCAAACTAAAACACTCATTCTGGAATAAGCAATCTAGACTAACCAATCCGGTCAATACTCATTCTGCTATCAAAGTGGTGCTTAGTGAAATGGAATAAGGTAAGCACACCAACATCAAAAGGTGGCATGGGAGTAAAGAACCTCATGACTTGGAATTTAGCACTATTGGGCAAATGGTTATGGGATTTGTTAGATGAAGATGCAAGATTATTATTTTTTTCCTGAATGTGGATGGTACCACTTGTGTTATAAATAGAAACAAAATGTGAATGTACAAAAGAAGGGAAAAACAACAAAATTTCCCCCTATACAAAACACCAAGAAGGTGCACCCCAATCACCTCTCCTCCAGAAGACAACACACGGAGGAGTTAGAAGAATCAAAGTTACAAGAAGCTTTAACCCACCCCTTAACCAATTCACAAGAGGTCCTACACGAAGTGAGAGCTTCCCGCCTGAAAATTCTTCTGTTTCGCTCCAATCAAAGGGCCCAAATAGTCGTATGCAGGATCAGCCACCACAGAACCCTATGTTTTTCCAACTGCCAGGATCTCCCCCATAAGAGGAGGCGGCTCTCCACCGAATCAAAACCCGAACAGTCCGCATGAAAATGAGTGCCAATAAATTGCCGCACCTCTCTAGCAAAAAAAAAACGCATGAGGTAAAAAGATGATCCATGGATTCCTCATCCTCCCCGCAAAGACAACACCCAGTCTGTAGGTCTTGAAGAAATCTAACTAGCCTGTCACAAGTCGGAAGCCTATTAAGGGAGGCCCTCCACAGGAGGAACTGCACCTTGGGCAGGCTCTTGACTCTCCAAACTGACGACAAAAAAAGAAATCTACAACCCCCATTAGAGATAATAGTGTAGGTAGACTTGACCGAATGCTTTCCTTCATTGTTCCATCCCACAATGCAAGTTTATTGAGTAACAAAGCATAAGCATTATCAGCCACAGAACAGATTTTATCTCAAAACAGCAAATGAATCCAACATGTCCCTTGTGTGGGGAGATATTATCAAGGCTGGTATTTCCAGAATCATATTATCTAAGAAGTGGGAAATGGGCATAACACTTTCTTTTGGAAAGACAGATGGCTGGGGGACAAATGTCTTAGGGAATCATATCCACATTTGTATGCAATAGCTGTTAACCAGTGGTGTACAATGAATGAATGCTATGAACAAAAAGGAAATAATATTATCTGGTGTGTACTGATGCGTAGAGATCTGAAAGAGGAAGAAATTGAGGAGTTCAGTCCACTTTTGAGTGACTTATAGTCGACTAATATTCATAACTAGTGAACCGGATAAGCTGTGTTGGAGACCCAAAAAAGGGAAGTTTACAGATCACTCGTATTACAGAGTGCTTGAAGGAGAATTGCCAAATCACTTGAAAAATGAAGATGTGTGGAAGGTGAAGTCCCCACTTAAAGTGAGGGCATTCATGTGGGTGATGTATCAGAAAAGAATCATCACTAAAGTGTACAGAAGAAAATGGCGTCCCAATGATAATATTCTGTGCTCATTATGTGGCAGTCATAATGAAGATGTGGATCATCTATTGGTTGCCTGTCCTGTGAGTCAAGCAATGTGGAAAACTTTTGGTAGTATCATCCATTTCAAGCCTCATTTTCAATCTGTTATGGAGATGAGGAAATTTATCAAGCTTCTGAGGGTGCGAACACACCGACGGGAATTGAAAAGCATACTTGGTATTCTACCTCATGCAATCTGCTGGAGTATCTAGAGGGAAAGGAATGATGTACTCTTCCGGCAAGGTAAAATTTATCTTGAAAATGATTCCGTTAGAAGTTTGTCATTTTTGTATGGTTGGTCTTGTCATATTGTGGGATTTCAGTAGATTCCTGGAAAAAGGCACTTAATTAGTTGATGCCTTTCTTTAGTTTTCTTTTGGGATAGGAACATCTCCTATCCTTCTGATTGTACTTCCTCTCTTTATTTTTAACTAAATTTGGTGGTACAATCCATGTTATTCTTGAAAAAAAGAAAAAAAAAGAAAACAAGGTGCCTATTCTCTGAGAAAAGGACAAAATCATAAGGCCCACGGGCCAAAATAGACAATACCACGATGGGGACCACGCACCAAAGAAAATGTTACATCATGAAGGAACATACTTCGGGTAGAGGACGGTAGGGACATATGATTATGGAAGGTTAATTGGATCACTATAATTGATAGGTACCCATAAAGCACAAAGGATAGTTCTCTAGTATTGCTGCAAGACCTGCCATGTTATACGGAACAGAGTGCATACAAAAACTGTGCATAATAGAGATGAGGATGTTGATATGGATGCACAGAAAGACTATAATGGTTAATATTGGGAATAGAACATATTCATGGAGTTTTACGTATAGCTCCTTTTTTTTTTTAAGTGGACAGTGCCGCCATGTGTATTAAATGGTGAAAAAGAAAGATGTACATCTGAGAAATGAAAGCTCTCCAATGTAACTCTACAAAACACCAAGATGGTGAGTCAAAGATAAACCTCCAAGATAACAAAAAAGGAGGACAAAATAAAAAAAATCTTTACACCAAACCCTCGTCCAATCCCTTACGCGTCTAGCAACAAAAGATACCAAAATACCCTGACAAGAGGCCTCCCTATTAAAAATTCTCTTGTTTCTGTCTGTCCAAATCGCCCAAATTGTGGCGTGGAGAATCATCCACCACAAGATTCGGTCTCCCTTGAGAGGGAACCATGAGTGGCATGGTCTGATCAAATCCTCCACTTGGTCCTGCAGAATCTTGACAATGTGCAGCTTATCAAACACAGCTTGCCAAACCTCTATAGAGTATGAGCATCTAACAAAAAAGTGATCAAGCCCTTCATCACACAAGCTACATGCAGTTGGGACATCACATCCAAACCAAATCAATCGATCAGAAGTGGGAAGCTTTCCATTCAAAATTCTCCAAACCAAAATCTTCACTTTTTGATGAAACTTCGGGGCCCAAATATGTTGGAAGAAGGGGGTACAAGTACTGCCATCCGCAATCAAAGAGTAAGCTGACTTGACAGAAAAGGAACCTCGCCCTCCCCAAGACCAAACCAAGGAATATGCGCAAGCAGCATCCAACCTGAGTGGCTGTAGACAGTGCGTAAGGTCTGTGAAATCAAGGATCTCCTAGTCCCTAAGATTCCTTCTGAAATTAGGGGCCCAAGTCCCACCATAGTCTGAGCTCTCAAACATCTGAACCATTAATGCCCCTTGGTGAGTAGCAATATCAAAAGGCCTGGGAAAAACACGACAAAGAGGAGTCGTCCCACACCATTTATCCTTCCAAAACAAGCAAGCTCTCCATCCCCTAGATCAACACGGGATGCGATAAGAATAACATCAGTAGCCTCTAGTATCCCTTTCCACACATGGGAGACCTTGTAGTCCGCCTGCAAAAAAAAATAATAATCCCACACTCTACTCTGAGAGTAGTACTTTTCTCTAATGACATGCAACTATAGACCACCAAAATTAGCTGAGCCCAACTTCCATAACCAATTGGACAAGAGAGCAAGATTAAAGGCCCTAATGTCCTTAATGCCAAGACCGCCATTAAGTTTGCTCCTACACGCCTGGCTCCAGCATATATCCCGCAAACCCCCTCTAGAAGACTTAGAAGACCCCTTCCAAAAAAAATCTACTTTGAATGCCTTCAAGCTACCTAGCAATATTCCAGGGAATCCTGAAAATGGAGAGGAAGTAAATCGGAAGACTATCAAGGACCGACTAACATAGGGTCAATGTACCCCCAAAAGATAATAGACAACCCTTCCATCCCGTCAGTCGAGATTGGAACTTATGAATAATAGGTTGCCAGTCTTTACAGTAGATGGAACCAGGCGAAAGAGGCAAAACCAAATAGGACAGAGGGAAAGTCCCAATCTGACAACCAAGGATTGCAGTAGCTCTTCTCAAAACTGAGTCTTCCAAATTAATAGCAGCGATAACGCTCTTCTAAAAATTCACCCTCAAACCCGTAACTTCATCCAGCAACTCAAGAATCAGTCTAGTGACAAAGACTTGCTCCTCTTCTCCCGAAATGAAAATGATGGTGTGTTCACGGAGATTTTTTTCTAAAACCTTCGTCGGGACCTGACCTAGACGCATCTATCCTCCCCTATGTCGGATTATTCGGAAATCCATTTTTTTGTTTATCTAGAGGATTATAGGTCGGTTTTATATTTTATCGGATTATGAGAGCTTGGGATTAGCCCTCAGGGAATCCAGGACTTCGAATCAAACGAAGATTCGAGTATATGACCTCTCTCCACTGACCTCGGTCAGTGTTAATTACGCTGAGCGACCGCTCGGCAACCCTTGATTAACCGTCCGTATGATGCCCTTAATCATGCAAGACTACTACTACAGGCAGCGCACGCATATGCATATGAAGGCATATTTTAGGTTGAACCCTTAGCCTCACCCCGGTTCGGAGACAATTTCTGTGTGATTCGGGATTGATTCCCGGTTATTAGGATTGGTTCCAAGTTAGGTGGATTAATTCTAGGTTATACGGATTAATTCCCAATTTTTAACCCCACAGGGGCTTTTTTGCAATTATTTACCTTTAGGGGTTTTTATGTAATTATGGGGATTTTATGAAAGTATAACAGCTTATAAACATATATGAGTGAGTTTTAGAGGTTTTCAAGCTTTATGGGAGTTAGGGAATCGATTTTTAAATGTATGAGGGTTTTTTAGTAATTTTACCTTAAAACCGGGTTTTTAAGTCTTAGGGTTCGTACTTAATGATATTCAGACTATATGGGAAGAAATTCCGCTTATGATATGAATTTTAGTATTTTCAGGGTTATATATGTAAATATTACGCACGAGGGTATTTTCGTAATTTTACACTAAGTTTTTAGATGTATGGTTAACGATTTAACATTCTTTCAGATTTCTAATTCTCTGATTTTTTTATTAATTTTATTAATTTTATCCATTTTTTTATGATTAATTTAATTAGCTGATTGATTAATTAATTAAATATATAAGGGTATTTAAATTTATTATGATTTTTATATCATATTTCAGGTTTTTACAGGTTTCTTACAGATTTTTACTGATTTTTCTGGTTTTTTCTGATTTTTAATTAATTTCATGAATTTTTATTAATTAATTAATTATAAATTATCTTTGGGCTTAATTATGATTTTATACAGATTTCTGAGCTTATATTTGGTCTATTTATGGGGTGAGGTTAAGGTTAAGTTGTGGATGTACACAATTTTATTTAGTTTTAGGAAAATATATATATATACATATTATTATTTTTTAAAATATGATAATTATAAAATTTAAATGACACACATAGGCACAGAAATTCTGATTTTATTTCGACAGCACTTCGCCTTATAACAAGGCGTTTTTTTTTTTACAAAAAAAAAAATCCGGCAGAGCTCCCCCTTAGGATTGAACCTTAGGAGAGAGGACTCCCCGGGACGAAAGAAAGACCTCCCAAAATCGCAGCAAATCCGGGTTTAAAAACCCGAATTTGATCTTCAGCTGGGCAGCACTCTCCCTCACAATTTTACCCTTGTATATGGGCTGTGTATATGCTTGTGGTGTCTTTGAATTGGGGACCATGGGGTCCTATTTATAGGCCCCAAATTGGGCCCGGTGGGGGGTGCCACCGGATGAGCCCACGGTGGGGGGGGGGGGGGGGGGGGTGCCACCGGATCCAATCTCTCTCCTTCTCTCTCTTTTTTTTTATTTCTTACTCAAATGGGTGAGAGAAGGGGGTGAGAGAGAGAGGCAATGAGAGGAGAGGGGGGGGGGTTTCGGTGGGCACCCCCACCGGTTCCAACCGGTGGAGGGGGTGCCACCGGTTGGGCCCCCCACCGGTTGGGAACCGGTGGGGGGGTTTCCCCTCCCCACTCTCCTTTTCTTTTTTCCTCTTCCAAGGCCCATTTAATGGGGTTTTCAGATTTCTCTTTGGGGGTTTGGGTTTTAGGCCAATGTGAAAAGGGGTTTAACCCCATTAACTTCATGTCTTGGCCCCATGTGAAAGGGGTTTGGGATGGGGTTAAGAGGGTTTCCACATGGGATTCTTAACCCATGTAAATGGGGTTAAGATCCCCCATTAAACCTCCCATTAAACACCCCCCCCCCCCCCCCCCCCCCCCATTTTTTTTGAATTTTAAAAAGAGGATTGGAGGGAGCACCTCCTCCCCCCCCACCGGTTTCCCTCTTGGAACCGGTGGGGGGTTTCCCAACCGGTGGGGGGGGGGGGGGGGGGGGGGGGCACCGGTTCCCCCTCTCTCTCCTCCACCCCCCTCATTCCTATTTAAATATAAGGGGGGGAAGAGAGAGGGGGTCCACATCCCTCTTGCTGTTTTTGGGGCATTTCTTGGAGGTTTTCTTTTCCCTGGTTTTGCAGATTTAGCACCCTAGTGGGGACTGGTTTTGGACCTGTTAGAGGTGCTTATTGGGCCTCATTTCGGTCCCCTCCTATTGGGCCATTTATTGGGCCTATCTCTCCCACCATTGGACCCCCATTTTGGGGCTGTTTTAGGTGAGTTCTAAGACTGATTTCACCTTGCTTCGGGACAGATTTCAGCCCACTTTGGGACTGAATTTGGGCCCATTTGGGGGCTTATTGGGCCTCATATTGGCCCCACCCATAGGGCTACTTATTGGGCCTATCTCTCCCATTATTGGGCCTCCATTTCGGAGCCATTTTGGGCGAGTTCTAGGACCAATTATGTCCCACTCCGGGACAGATTTCAGCCCACTTTGGGACTGAATTTGGGTCCATTTGGGGGCTTATTGGGCCTCATATTGGCCCCACCCATAGGGCTACTTATTGGACCTATCTCTCCCATTATTGGGCCTCCATTTCGGGGCCATTTTGGGCGAGTTCTAGGACCAATTATGTCCCACTCCGGGACAGATTTCAGCCCACTTTGGGACTGAATTCAATCCGCTTAGGGACTGATTTTGACCTCTGTTTTGCAGCATTTGGTGCCCCACTTGTCGCTGCACTTGGGGTCTCCTTCCGGGTCTCGGTACCGAGGGTTACAACGGCGGTTCGGGAATTGACCTTGGAGGCCGAAGCGAAAGACTTGGGAGCTGTCTTAGGCTCCTAAAAAAAATCTGATTAAGGCCTTCTTGGCCTAGGTATCTTCCTTACCCCGTCGTCCTCGTAATGCGAGCCCGTGACTTCCTGCATTCGATGTTCATCCTCGCCAAAGGCATATATATTTTTGGCCTAGCATAGTCTTCTATGAACATGTCGTGATATCCATGTATATGTGTTTTCCTATGGGAATCCCACATCGATGTGGGCATGTGTCGTATATGTATAAATGTATATTCATATAATGCAAATCTGCATATAGGATTATTTTTGGGTTCAACATGGTGTCATCCGCATAGTAAAAAAGCTGGACCAATTCACTATGTCATAGCCTTTCTCGAAATCAAGCTCGAGGACAATGCCACTCTTTCTCTGCTGCTTCATAGCATGAAGACATTCTTGGGCCACTAAGAAACCTTCATGAATTTGCCTTTGCTTGCCTTTACTAAAGGCACTTTGATTAGCACTCACCAACCTGTCAATGACCCTCTCTAGTTAGCAAGTCAACATCTTAGAGAGAATCTTATACACTCCATTCAGCAAACTGATAGGCCTGAAATCCGCCAAAGACTCCACACCCGCTCTCTTGGGTATAAGAACTAAGAAAGTCTTGTTGATCCCCCAAAGATGGGCCTTCCCTTCCTGAAATTCCAACACTACTAGCAGAAGAAGGGGGTGGATAACAATGTTAGAAGAACAACAAAGGAAAACCATTAGGGCCTGGAGCCCTATCACCTGCCAAGGAGAAAACAACAGACTTCAACTCCTTAATTGAAAATGGCGTGAAAAGAGCCTCCCTTTGCTCCAAAGAAATATGAGGCAGAAGATCCTCCACGAAAGAAGGCCTAGAAACATCTTCCTCAGAGAATAGGTGGGCATAGAAAGAACAAATGTGTCTAGTACATCATCTCTCTGAGAGAAGACCTGCTCCCCATCTCTGAGTCTGCTAATGAGATTATTTCTTCGTCTCCCTGAAGCAATCCTATGAAAGTATGTCATATTCATGTCCCCTTCCTTGATCCACCTATCCTTGGATCTATGTTTCTAATAGGACTCCTTTTTAAGCAGAATAGCTGAGAACTCCTTATTGAGTTTGACTCTCCTCAATCTATCATCCTCATCCATCAAAACAACTTCTTCAAGAGCATCTAGCCCACATAGCTGATCAAGGATATCCTGCTTGTCTCATGATAGCACCTTTCTTCCCATTCCCCCACGATATGAGAGCACAAGCCAAATTCTTAAGGTTGTCCACAACAACAACCATTGTTGAACGTTGCTCCACATCAGATCTCCAAACTTGGGAAACAATATCCAGAAGACATTCCTCATGGATCCAAAACTTTTCTATCCGAAACAGAGGCCTACGGTGGAAACGATGGTTAGAGTCTAGGAGAATAGGCTTATGGTCAAATATTGGCCACTGCAAATAAGATGCCCGCAAGTGAGGAAAGTGCTCTTCTCACTCCATGGAGACTAGAAATCTATCCAACCTAGAACAAACGGGGTGTGCCCTAAGATTAGACCACGTGAAGAAGGCATTATCGGTACTTACATCAATCAACTCCGCCTGATGGATAAAATGTACAAAATCCTCCATCGGTCCCGTATTAGAGATTCCTTCCGATTTCTCCTCCTAAGTGCTAATTGCATTTAAGTCTCCGGCCACACACCAAGGTCTACCAAAAAGAGCAGGCCAATTAGAAAGGACCTCCCACAACACCCTCTTTTCCTCTCTCCCTTGGGGGCCATAAACTCCAGTGAAACCCATAGAAAATCATCTTCCAAACTCTTGAAGGAGATAGAGATGGCATCTCTATCTACTCTCTTGCCCACTTCCTCCACCACATAAGCATTCCACATAACCAAAATACCTCCAGAAGCACCTATAGCAGAGGATACGACCCCTTTGGATAGCCTTCCACCTCTGATGTCCCACCAAACCTCATCACCATCTTTAGTCAACTTAGTTTCCTGAACACAGAGAATGTCAATGCGAAGTCTCCAAAATCATCTCTCGCAGCAATGGCCACTTTTCCTTTCCCTCTAAACCTCTGATATTCCAAGAGACTATCTTCATGGTAAAGGCTCTAATGGACCTTCCCTTTCCCCTTCCCTCCTTTCTTCATTGGCTTCACCTCTTCCTTCCTTCTTGCTCGACTTCCCTCCCCTAACACCCCTTGCCACCCCCAGGCTCCCAGCTGCCACTTTCTTTGAAGTCTATAGAAGACCGAATGTATATCCCCTTCAATACCTTCAAAAGCGACCCCATTGGCTGCAGCCACTTCTTTTGCCTAAGCTTCCACCATCTTTTCTACACCTACAATAGTATTCTTGACTTCCATTTTGTCAAGGTCCCCATGTAGACATATCCCAACCTCGCTAGGGGCATCTCCCAACAAGGACCCCCCGCCTCATATTCATCTCCACCTCACCCCACCCGCTACCCTAACAGATCACCTTCCACAACCACCGAGTCCATATTCTGTTCAGAAACACCTGCAGTCAGAGGCATCCCACCACAACTCGAGGACCCCTCCCTGTTAAGGGCCTCAAGCACGTCCAAAATTGAGTCGTAAGAAGGCTGGCATGGGTTATTACTAGAAATGATGCACTCCGTAGCAACCTCGGCCTGACTGGGTTTCTCCTTCGAATACCATGGGAGAAGGACCACTCCTTGCAGAGGGGGCGATGGCACTTGAAACAGCCGTTATAGTTCCTCCTCATTATCCAAAGGCTGGCCCATCTCAAGTTCTACAAACTCTTCAACGGCTATGGAAGACCCCTTCCGCCTGCAGAGGTGCCGTTGTGCTTCTTAGATCTCGATAGAAGCCATTGCATCTAGAGATGCATGGGAACTAGGCGCCAAAGTTTCGTCATGGTCATGACAATCGAGCGGAAACGAAGGCAAGAATCGGGTCTAGAAACAGGCCCCAGGAAAGCAGCTGGAATGGGTAAGTCACGTGCACAACGGTTGGGTAAAGTTTGGGTTAACCCGCTAACGCCAACCGGTTTCGGGACGGAGGATCCGCCCGGTTCAGCGGCAGGTGGAGTGGGCTCCCCCAAACTTTTAGCGGGCTGATAAAAATTTGAACTAGCCAAACCCCACCCCTCCATGACTCCCTTGCCGTCCGCTGTCATCTTCAACCTCCAGACGGGGCCCTCAAAACTCTAATTCCTACGATCTCGGCGATGGCGGTGCAAAACCTAGCACCTGAATTGACACCGGAAAGAGGCAACCCCCACCGGAATAAGAAGACCTATCGGGATATCCTTCCTGCTACAAACCCTAAGCGTCCAAGTGACCGACAACACGCCCCTCCTGTAGTGGGTCCCTTCTTCCCAATATCCAACATCGTGCATTACTAGCTGCAAAGCCTCCGTATCACAACAGTCCATAGGGATCCCACTCAGTCTAACTAGGTACCTGGAGGAACTAGGATCAGGGTAAGTGCCAATCTCGGGCTGCCAGGGGCACACCTGGACCACACAACCTTCCCCTGCAATGGCTCCCAACCTACCCAGGGTGCCGGCCACACTCTTAGAGGGAGCAATAATAGAGAAGCACTCCCCCAGGTCCAAGGCCTCCCAACCCTCCAAGCATCCACATGCCTTACTAACCAAGGCTCTGACATGTACTGCATCCAGCCTCTCCACCACAGGAATAATGCGAATGCATCGCTTCAAGCGTGACGGACGCGGCTCGAGGATCTCCGAATCCAATCTAGACCAAAGGAGTTGAGGCTTCTTGTCTATTGTAGAACGTGTAGGTGGCGGCCTTCCACTCCCAGCCACAACCTCTGCAAAAGAACGTCGTCCCTGTCCGTAAGCTCCCTTGATATGGCCTAGCTCTCTACAGGCCCAGCACGTCACCGAAGCCTCACACTCCCTAGCTAGATGTCTTAGAAGGAGACACTAGAAACATACGCCAAACTTGGAACCACGTGCCTTGACACGGTTATTGGCTGGGGTTTGACGGTTTGCGAGACGACCACCGGTGCCCAGAGGGACGCGATTTACCCCAGAGACAACCGGGGGGGGGGGGACATTTCTCACTGACAATCCAACCTTGGTGTTTGGAAAAGGGAAAGGCTAGCTCCTACTGACATTAAGTGGTGAGGACACCCGAGCTCGAGTCCATTTCGATCCGGCCCACTTTTACCGCCGCCGTAGGACATCTGTAGCATAACGTGCAACATTATGGTTAGGAGATGCTTATTGATATATTTCGTCCTTCATTTTGGGTCTTTGGGCTTGTGATAGGTCCACTTGCCATTTGATGTATTTGCCTTTTTATTTAGGCCTTAGTGACTTGTGATAGGCCCATTTAGGTCCCATGCAGCTGCTTTTATTATTTCTTTTGATTTTTCCTGTATTTTCTTCTTTTAGGGGTACTGTAGTCATTTGAGGACCTAGGGCTTCCTTTTTGAAGCCTATATATATCTATGTATGCCCAAAAGGTCAACCTAATGATTGCCAATGACTAGAATGGAAAGGGATGTGCTTGGCCACCATTGCAATGTGCTTTTATTTTGGGGACCCATGAAGGGCCTGTTTGAGAAAGGGGTGAGAAGCCCTGGCTTGTGCTTCGTCTTCCTCCCCTACTTCTTCTTCCCTTGTTCAGACTTTGCCCTCTTCCCCTTTCTTCATCCTCTGCCCCTGTGCCTCCGAGCCCTTCCTATGTTTCCCCCCTCTCTGAGCCCCGTCAGCTTGGCATTAGAGCCCAAGCTTGATCCCCACACCACTGCAGCCCCTCACCTTCCCCGTCGCCGCCGCTCAGGAGGAAGAAGACAAGGGAGAAGGAGAGCAAGCCGATCACCCCCGCTCAACCTACGCAGCCCGTTAGCGCTAATCACAGCCGCCTTCCCTTTCTGCAGTTGTCGTTGTCACCGGTGTCCCCTGCGGGAGCCGCCGCTGCCCTTGGCAGCTATCTGCTGCTACCGTCGTTAGCTTCTACTACTACCACTTCCGCCGCTCGCATCCTCCTCCTCTCTCTCGGTTTATATCGGCAGAACAAAACGAAGACCAGAAAAAGTAGAGGAAGAGAAGGGAGGGGAGGCCGCTGCCGCCCATCGAAGCTGCCGTTGTCATCGCCAGCCCCCACCGGCCCTATTGCCGTTGTTGCCACACCAACCGCCAAGTTGTCCCCCATCCGGCAAGCTAGGGCATCCCGGTGCCCTGCGAGTGGAGAAGAAGGAAGCTCAGGCCCCATTCCATTAAGATAACTGGATCCAGATCCGGTTACGCGAAGCCAGTTCTCTTGAAGCTCCCGAATCCGGACCCAACAGGGGAGCCTAATGGCTTTAGAACCAGGTCCGTTAACAAGATGGCAGACTGACAGTTCGCAGCTACTGGATCCGAACCCAATGCTTGGATCCGGTAACTTGAGTTAACTCGGTCTATAAAGGTGGTCTGAACCACCTGAGGTACTTTTTGGCTCGAACCAGGGCTCCCTTGGTCTGCACCAGGTCCAAACTAGTGTACACCCAGATCCACTATAGTGCACATGCGATGCACTTGGAGTCTTAATCGCACTGTCAGTGCCGGTGACTCGTCCGTGCTCCGATTCGAGAGCCGCTAGTGCCGTTGAGATCATCTAAGCGAGGCCGACCTCGCCGCACATCCCATCTGCCAGTAGAACTTTGTTTTGTGTGTCACCATTGCACGCTTTACGACATTTGTGCCCTCATTTTGAGTTCGTTCAGGCTCCAATTTGCGTGCCATCAGCATCATTGATCTCGTCTCAATGAGGTCAGCCCCGTTTCCGTGTGTGATAGCTCTAACAATACCTCGTTTTGTGTGCCACCACTGCACGCACATCGAGTCACCTACGTCGATCGCACCGTTGACTTCGTTTCAGCAAGGCCGACTCAACTCCAGTGTGGTGCTGCCCTGACATTGCCTCGATTTTTATGCCCCGCTCCACAGCAGGTGGGTTAGCATGAACAGATTTACCATTTCATTTCCCAGAAGCATCCCAGGAAGTCAAAAGAGAAGAGATCTTAACAGGATCTCAGAGAGATTGGATAAGCTTCTAGAGGGAGAGGAGAACAGTCTCAATGAACTGTTGATAGACAGATGTTAACATTAGCAATGTGTATAGACCCCCTTGAAAAAGACCAAAAAAGGGGCTACTGTGAAGGGATCTTTGTAATATACAGATATATACACATTCACCTGTAGCAGTTGCACTGTGAAGGGATCTTTGTAATATACAGATATATACACATTCACCTATAGCAGTTGCAATATAAAGTATACACCATTAGGCTAACAAATAATAGTTCAAACAACAAACCATTCAAAGAACTTCCTTTTCAAAGTGTTGGTTTGCAGCTCTTGGTCCCAGGTAGACATCCATTCACAAATATGAATTAAATCCTTACTGTAATAGGTGGTGAACATCTCAAAAAAAAAAAAAAAAAAAGATAAATTTGTATATCACTAAAAAAAATCCTCAGTGATGCACACTTAACCAAGACATGAATAAACAATGAAGGTATTCATCAACATGTTAAACAAATTATGTAACTGGCGACCTTTGGGGTTTTAACTTCATCTTCCTTTCTTATCTCTTGAATGCTGCTTTAAGTTTTAACGATTTTTCCCCCACAGGGGAAGGGGGGTAAGCTACTGAAACAAACAAACAGTGCATCCTGTTCTCTTCTAGTCGACGTCAAGGCAAATGGAAGGTGAAGGAACTTACAATTGTAGGTATACGTTCAGTAGTCTTCCCAGATTTCTCTAATTCCATAAGTGCAACCTCAGCTGCAGATTGTTCTGCTGATTTACGATTGAAAAATCCAGGAAGGGAATCATATCTAACATTATTAACAATCACAGTGGACTTGAAAACAGGTTCATGTGAAGGGCCTTCTTTCAGTGTTTGATACACAGGAGTGGGAATGCCAACTTTCTGTGCATATTCTTGTAACCGGCTTTTAAACACGTAGCAATCTGTTACCCCTGTGAAGACAAGTAAATAGTAATCATTACTTTAGACAAGTGAAACCATAATGATAATGTCAAGTGCTGACATTCATACTCCTAAAGAATCTGAAATGACTGTCTAACAGGTTTCACACTTCATCTTAGAGTGCCATTACTATTTCAAGCATCTGAGCTATTTACAAGTACCTCCAACAGCATACAAGTTCAGACAACCAATGAAAGCAGAAATCATAAGTGGGATGGCTGAATTCAAGGCACCTGGCAACTAACAGGTACTGCCAAAAGCATACAACAGGATATTAATAAAAACAGACGTTAGCACGATGGTTTCACTACAAATCTTTCACTTGCTTTGTTTTCATTACTTTTACGGTTATTTTTTAAGAGAGAGAAAAATATCAATATAAAGTAGCAACTCTAAGGGCATGTTTGGCGCTACCTTTAATTGCAAGCACTTTTGGACTTCCACGGCTTTCACCCCCATTCTAAAGAAGGAAGATAAAACCATGGATCCTTTGCTTCCACCCCAAAGCTCCAATTAGAGCTTCCAAAAATGGAGGAAAATGCAGTTGGTGGAGGGATCAACCGGTGGGCAGCTTAGAATTAGTTAGAACTACTCTCACTATTCTTTCATATTGGAGGTAGATGCCAAAAGTGGCTTCTGGGTGGTAGGTTCCAATAAACATGTCCTTTTTGGAAGGTGGCAAGAGACACAATTGTATTAAAACTGAAGTTAAAACAGTTTACAAAGATAAGTGGTTATAGAGAAAGCAACCACACAAAAGAGACAAACACAGGTTCAAGAAACCATGAATGTCCTAAACTCAGTTCATCAAAAATCAGCATTTGCGAAGAACCTGGCACCAGCTCATCTGGCTACTAAGCTTAGAACTAATAGAACTACTCTCAATATTTGTGAAGAATCTTTAGGAGGTAGCAGGATTCATTCATTTTGCCATGCTTTCTCATTGTTGAGTGTTCTCCATCCCCGCTGCCTCCTCCAGGTTTTCACTGCATTCTGGTTCTCTTATATATGCTATTTGCTTAAAAGGAAAAAAAGCATGCATATTATTATCATGTGAATTACATGCACTTTATGATGCTCAAGGGATGGTGCAAGGTGTTCTTCCAATTTTAGATCACCTCCATCTACTTTTTTTACAATTTTGCAGAGCTAGTAACATATTCAATCCTTCATACACATACATGAAAAGATACAAATGACCAAAAGTACACATGCTTGACAATTTGATTCTTTTTCCCTGTCCCCTAGCCACCGATTAGGTAAATGAGTAGAGAAAGCTATGCTCATAGCAAAGTTGTGATACCCCATTGAAAGGGGGAAAAAAAAAAAAAGGAATATGGGAAGCTATGAAAGAAAAGGTGAAAGTGAGAAACGACTTTGAGAAAAGAAAGAATGTGGGCATATAGATTAATCAAGGTTATGTGCTCACACACAGAACCATGAAATTGGAAAAAGAAAAACACTGAGTTCATTTAATGCACTTCAACAAATAAAAAAGACAAGAAGCATTACATATGTACATACTGTATGTGCACACACAAATAAACAGGCTTGGGCTTATGCCAAAACACAATCAATTTAACCATGACTAAGACTTCTAGTTGCATGGAGCAATCATGGGAACGAATTGAAAGCAAGGGATCTTCTATATTACCATTCAAATTTCCCTTAGGAATAGGAGTGGGAGCACTTTTGCGAGTGGGAAAGATGGCAAAATGAATGAATCCTGCTACTAAGCTAAGAGCCTAAGATTATGGAAAAAGTGAATATTGATTTCCATAAATTTTTTAGATCTTACAAATACAGGTCTCCAGCATGTTGGCAAGGAATCCCGAAGACGGATATGTCATGTATGTCATGTTTTATTTTTTCAAGAGAAAGTTGTGGACTGTACCACAGATTTACTGCATAAACAGAGGACAACCAAAATACGTGAAGAGGAGAGATTTCTCTTCCACCTCAGCAACCTATGAATGAAAGGGAAAATTATACAGCTCTAGTGACCCCCTTCCAAGTGTCAAAATGTTTGTCACAGGTGTCCAACATGGAGGTGTGTCAACACAGCTGATTCAAACTTTAACAAGTTTCCACCAATTACAGATAGAAGAGAAGATTTCAAGAACTAAAAAATTGCAGCACACAGGGAAAGCTAGGAAAGCACTTCTTTCGAGGACACTGACACACTTCATTGGAAGTAGGAAGATGCTACCAGGTCACCTATGCAACGTTATGTAAACCTGGACCGAAACTTTCACTCACTTCATTAAAAAAAACAACACTGAAAAGGTATTTACAAACATCATAACAATCTGGCATGCTTCTCATTAGGGATTACTCCAGCTGCTGCAGCCTGCAATACAATATACTGACCAACATGAACCTCTGGCAAATCCCTCCATTCAGATGCGACCGTAAAGGTCAGCTGCAGATAAAAATTATTCCAGGGTTTCCTAAGACTGAAGAAAAAATTGAAAATAGCTTTAGGGTGGAAAAGTACAACTTAGAAAATAGGAACAAAGAAATGTGAAACATGACTTAAAGAAGAATAAGAGTGATAGAAGAAACATAAGGATGGTGTGCAACATGTACTTTCTTATCACAAAGATAGTAGTTCTTTCATCTGATCAAAACAAAATAAGTCCTGTACCACTCTTTCAAAAACTCCAGAACATTTTCTCTTTATTCTTTCTTTCATCCAAATGGACTATCTTAACAATTGCTAAAGATTTTTCACTTCCTTACCCAAATCATAGGGAGGAAACTAAAAGTTAAAGTGGCTACCTCCATTTGTAACATTTAATAAGTTGGTTGCCTATGTGGATGATCAGGAGGTATTATAATTTTCTGGGACAGCAACAAATGGGATGGTACTTTACCGGAAATTGGTGAATTTTCCATTTCTGTCAAGTTCTGTAAATCTTCTACTCAGAGTTATTGGATGTTCTCGGGGATTTATGGTCCCAGTAATTATATAGATAGACAACTTTTATGGGCAGAATTGAGTTCTTGTCAGAGCATATTCAATTTACCAGGGCTTATAATGGGAGATTTTAATGAAGTCAGAAATCCTCAGGAAAGAAATAGAGGTCATAGAACAACTGCTGGGATGAGGGAGCTTAATGACTGGGTGGATCAGTGCTCTTTGTGTGAACTTCCAATCACCAATCAGAGGTTTACTTGGAGTAATACTAGAGATAGTTCCTTCAATGTCCAAGATTGACATGGTATTTGTTGAAGATAGATGGGAAATTATGTTCCCCTTTGCAAAAGTTTGTGCACAGGCGAGAACAGTTTCAGACCGTCGTTCTCTATTGGTCGACTGCAGTGACTCAAGTAGCGAAAAAAGGCCATCAGATTGGAAAAGTCTGGCTCAGTAATGAAGATTTTGTGTCTATGATTCAGGAATCTTGGAACAGTTTGCAGTCTCACGCAATCAAGAATTACAAAATTACTTTTGAAGCTGAGGAAACTCAAAAAGGACATTAAAATTTGGGCGCCTAAATGGAGGAAGGAAAGGACTTGTAGAAGACATAATCTGATGGAAGAGCTTAAGCAGTTAGACAGTATTGAGGAATGCAGAATACTGACTATTGAAGAACAACAACAAAAAGATGAATTTGAAAGCTCAATATGTTAAATGGCTTCAGGATGAAGAAATTATGTGGAGACAAAGATCAAGAATTCTTTGGCTACAGGAAGGAGATTTAAGTACAGCATTTTTCCATAAAGTAGCTAATGGAAGGAAGCGAAGAAAGCATATCCTTGCTTTAAGAAAAGGAGATACATGGTTGGAAGATAGTGAATCAATTTCTAATGAAATCCTGAATTTCCATAAACAGTTGTTCTCCACTGAAAGTAGATGGTATCCTTCTTGGGAAGACACAGACGCTTTAAAGTTAACTATAGAGGCGCAACAGTTTTTAATCAGGGTTGTATCTGATACAGAAATCAAAGAACCTATTTTTTGATTTGGGAGGGGATAAGGCTCCCGGTCCCGATGGGTTTCCACTTTTCTTCTATCAGAAATTTTGGTCACTTGTTGGGTCGGATGTTCTTGAGGCAGTTCAGCAATTCTTCAGAACAGTTCAAAGTTGTCAGCAGATTAATCAGACTTTTTTGGTGCCATAACCCAAAAAGGAGGATTCTATGCAAATGACTGACTTTAGACCAATCAGTTTGTTAAATGGTTCTTATAAAATCATTGCCAAAGTGTTTGCATCAAAGCTAGAACAGGTTCTGGGGAGCATTATTCAACAAAACCAGCCTGCTTTTATTCATGGCAGGAGATTAAAGGATAATTTCTTTTGGCCCATGAGGTTTTGTATATGATAACAAAGAAAAAGATGATGGGACTCATGTGCAAACTTGACTTTAATAAGGCTTATAACAGAGTGTCATGGAACTGTCTCTGAAAAATAATGGAGCTTCATCATTTCCCAGATTTTTTCATCAATAAGGTGAAGTCTTGTATCAATTCTGCCAAATTTTCAATAGTCATTAACGGAAATAACTTTGGTTATTTTCCTTCTTCTCGAGGTCTGAGGCAAGGTGATCCTTTATCACCTTTACTACATGTCTTGGTAGCGAATATGCTAAGCAGAATGATTATGAAAGCAGAGAAGATAGGATGGATTCAAGGTATTGAGGTGTGTAATGTGCCAATTGCAATTTCACATCTGCAATATGCAGATGACACTTTGTTGTTTATAAGGTGAGGCATTGAACAACTGAGAATTTTGGTTTTTATCATTCAGAGCTTTGAAGCTTGTTCAGGATTAAAAATCAACTTTGACAATAGTTCGTTGGTGGGTCTTTATATGGATGACAACATGATTGTTGATTGTGCTACTTTCTTGGTTTGTAAAGTTGACCAGCTTCCTATTATGTATTTGGGACTGCCATTCCATTATAGGAGTTTGAGAATATCTGATTGGGATGTGCTGATTCACAAAATGCAGAAAAGATTGGCAGGTTGGAAGGCAAAATATTTATCTTTGGGTGGTCGTATTACATTGTTAAATGCAGTCTTATCTACCATTCCACATCACTTTTTGGCTATTTTTATGATGGCTAAATGTGTTATCATTAAATTGGACAGAATCAGATGCAATTTTTTGTGGAAAAAAGGAGAGAATAACAAGGGCATTTCTCTAATGAAATAGGACTTGGTTTGCACTTTGCAGACCAACCAAAAAAAGAAGGCTTAGAAGTGAAGAATATACATTTGATGAATTTGGCTTTGCTTGGTAAATGGTTATGGGAGTAAATGTCTGTGTATGAGGCTTTATGGAAGACTGTTATTCTTCAAAAACATTTTATGGTCATCAGAGGTTCTATTTGGAAAAACATAGCTGTACAAAATTGTCACCTATATGGAAAGGAATCCTCAAGACTGGCAGAATTTTGGAGAAATGGGTCAGAATGAGGATTGGCAATGGTCAACATACATTATTTTGGAAGGATAAATGGTTGGGAGACTATCACTTGAACGACAAATTCCAGAGTGTTTATAAAATTGCAGCAGACCAGAGGTGCACAGTTTATCAACAATATGAGATCCATCGGGATTGCATTGGTTGGAACATTCAGTTAAGAAGAGATCTGAAAGAAGAAGAGGAAGGGGTATATATCAACCTATTGGAACTTTTACATGCTGTAAAATTCATCATGAAGGTAGAGATACAGTTGTGTGGGGATGAAATAATGGTGTATTCACAGTAATGTCATTATACTCTTTGTTGGAAACTAATTGCCCTTCATATCCAAGTACAATGAAGTTTGGAAGGTTAAGTCTCCTGATTGTATTGCCTCTCTTTATTTAATAAAATTGGTGGTAGAATCCACATTTTCTTCAAAACATAAGTTGGTTGCCTATGTTAGTTTTTCAGATAACCATAGCTCTAAGGGAGAACCATTACTCAGTGAAATATGCTTCAGTGCACATGTTATCTTGAATTGTATAGATTAACTTCCTAGTAATGATTGTTTTTAAAGCATGAAAAAAAATATCAACTTTGCCCTCTCCAAGGAAATAGAAGGATGATGTAACACAACTCCACAGGTTTTGACAAAGGGCAAGCTCAGCTGCTTTGGAATTTAGATGCCTTGACTTAAGTAAATTTCAGACAAAAAAATTAGCCATATTTAGCCAATCATATGCTCAATTAGAAGAAGATTCAGATGCTTTCCCCTGTAACTCGTATGAAGAAGATACTTCGAACATCTTATTTTCATCACTTGTCAAACCAGTTATTCTCACTTGCCAAACTAGCATAATATTGCATGGAATAAAAACAGCAACTAGTTTGCACAAAGGATTATTTCCCAAGGATGTTGTCGACAGACGAACTATTGTCTGCACGATGAAGACGAGATGAACCAAAGCTATCTATAACATTCACTTTATTAGGCCTAAACCTAAATATGGTTAACAGTTACTAGAAAGACCACAATACAAGCTGGAATAGCATGCCATCGTCAATGGAATTTCTTTTCTACCTTTTCATACTGTCATTTCTATCTCACACTTGGTCATAGGTTGGGGGCACCGCGGAGGAATACGAAAACTGCCTCATACATGGATATAGACTTCGCCCTTGCTTCAGGAAAAGACAAGCGTAAAAAAGAGAAACAGCCGCTGGCTAGAAGGGATCTTAGAGCCTTCAAACGGGACTATCACACTTTCTTTCTTAATAGGTAAAAAACCTGACTGGCGTAATTTGTTTCTGGTAATCAATATGGCTGGAGAGTTGATAATAAGCCTTGTCGAACCCAAGGACTGAGAGTTAAAATAGGGAATATAAACTGCACAAGTCAATATTTATCGTTCTAATTTCATCCTGCAATAAGAACTGCGCATCCGTGTGGAATCCGGGCGTCAAATAAACAGTACATAAGCAAAAAATGACAAGAACAAATTCGATTCCTCTAGACATAGACCTTATCCACAGAGTCTTAAGAAATATATCTGAAAGGGATTCTAAAAATAATAATTAAAAGAAAAAAAATCTTCCCACCTCTCCCCACACCAACCCCCGACCTAAACGCAAACAAGTGGGGTGTGCACCTAATCCAGCTCTACGCATCGAAACCATCCATATGGGCAAGCACAACACGCTGTGCTGCTCCTCCTATCAAGGGTCAATCTCGCATTCACTTTCCCATCCCACCCACATCATCGGTATGAAGTTTAAGAGAAGAGAACAAGCTGAAGGGGAAAACTCCATGGACAAAGAAACATCAGCAGCAAAAAACCCACCACTGCCGGCCCCAATATCAAACTAGAAACAGCAGAAGCGGCTGCCACCCACTGTCAGGGGCATGGGGAGCAGGGGACAGGGGTAGAACAAAGGGCGAGGGAGGAGGAAAGAACCCACCTTTTTGCGTGGCCCCGTCCGCCATCGCCCACCTGCAACCACTGGAAGCCCTCTCCGGCCCTCCGCCCGAGAAGAAGCGCACAGCTAGAGAGAGAGAAGAGGTAACAGTGTCCGGTGGGGGGAGACTTGGAGAGAGGGTGGGGTTCTTCCCTCACCTCGGCGTCCGAGTTTCCACACGAGTGAATTTGAAATGACTTTATTACCCCCGAGTATTTGATCAAAAGACAAGCTTTACAGCACTCTACTCATGTGATGCAAAAACTGAGCACATAGGAGGGTATAATAGGTATCACCAAAGCCGCGTGATGCTTGCACGTGTGGTTCGTCGTGCCGTTCAGAGCAAAAACCCTCTCGCACGGGGCTTTCGCACGGTCGTATGTTATATGACTTGTATGCCCTTGAGGCTTTGCGCTAAGCACACGCTTTCTGCCCCCGTAATATTAGGGACAATTGTGGGATTAATGAAAAAAAAACTCCTTACGGTTTGGTCTGGTGCCTGCAAACCGATCAGCTCGCACGTGTGTCGGACATAAATTTGATGATACTTTGCAATTACGTACCTGCTCTTGATAATATAAATTTGCAAATTTTCAGAGGAAAAGTTGTCATAATAATTTAACAGACAGGACCGAGTTTGATCTAAAGATTGTAAAGGAGTTGAGCCAAGTTATAGCTGTTTAATTAAGATTAGACCATCGATTATTGAGTTGAATTTTATTTGTATGTTACAAGGGTTTTTTTGCATATATATCTTTCAAATATATCGTATTTATATGTATACTTCCAACTCTCATGTATTAACATCAATGCTTATGAAATCTTTAAAAAATTACATTTATACCTCTCAATTTAATGATTTTGCATAAATATTCTTAAATTCACTATTTTTTTTTTTTTTGATAGGATTCGGAGGCCGAGTCTGTACAACTATTTACAAGTGACCGGGGTTCAATCGGAACCCGAGATTTCCTCCAAAGTGGGAGATAATTTTGGCCGGGTCAAAGGGTCCGCCTAATTAGGCGATAATTCCAAGTCCGCTTGATTTATGGGGAAGTAATCCCACAGACCAGGAAATAAATATCTCAATAGACCGAGGCCATATAGCTGGCGGGTTCTTAGGCCCCAATCAAGAATTGAACCTGAGACCTCCCTTTTGCAAGGGAGGTGGGTGAACCAACTGCACTGGGCAGCTGGTTCAAATTCACTAAAATCTTGCATTTTGTACCCGATACCTCTAATGATGTCATAATTTATGCAATGTTGTTAATACATTTCGTTGAAATTCACTTAAGTTTGATGGGAGGGAAATGAATTCAATATTTTGAAGATCTCAAGGATTTGACGATAATATGTGAGAGTTGAAGGTATACATGTAATTACAATGTATTTGAGGAGTATATATGCAAAAATTCCTATTATTAAATAAACCAAATTCTTCCCTATTCAAGCTTTGGTCCTTTAAGAATTACACAAAATTTGAGTTCTTTGAATATTATATAATCCTTATTCCTTTTAAAATTTGCCAACTAATGTGTACGAATAAAAGGAATGTCATCATAACATATCTTCTACTATCCTTATTACCACACTCGTTGAGAACCATCTGATCTATTGATCAAATGATTTGACATAATTTTTTGTGCAATTATTGTAGTTATTGAAAATTATTTGATTAGGTGACGAAACGACTCAAATGAATGTGAGAAATAGAACGAAAAAAAGAGAGAGTACAATATACAGACATTCTCTGTACGATTAAGTGTAGGAAAGTAGCACTCGTGCTAATTGAACATATTATAAGATAGAGAGTATGAACATTGTTAAGGAGAGAAGACATTAATGTTTATCACTTAGTGTGGGATCCTTGACAATTATTCTACTTGAGAAATAACAAGAGACATAAAACATAAGAAATGGTTGGGAGTTTGGGATCGACAAAATAAGTAAATGAATAAACAGATAAAAGGATATAAGTGTATTATCCATATGTTCACCCTCTAACACGACATACAAACAATCTTAATCTTTTGTTTGAGCTTGGCATAGGAGCGGATAAATTCATATTTGTATATGCTTCATAGGAGCAGCAGCATAGAGTAATATTTGTTGCAATGTTTTTGGGTGCTGCACGTAGGGATAGTGCAGTAGGTAATTTTTATTTTTATTTTTTTTAGAGCGGCTCCAAAGTGTCTTAATCATCTGTACAATGTAACACCCGATCGGATGATCCAAAAAAATCTGATTTAAAAATTGAGCCAAATGAACAGTAAAAAAGACCGATCGGGATTGATTTTTTATTTTTCAAGTGTTTTTGAGTCGTCCGATCAAATATTGCACTGTACAGATCGTTAAGATACCTTGGGGCCGATCAAAAAGAGTAATTTTTTTTTTTTTTTTTTCATTTACTCCCTGCAATGCCCCTCCGACACGGCATTGCAACAAGTATTACTCGAGCAGATAAATCCATATTTGCGTATGCTTTCACATTCGTGCTTGGTGCAATGTGAGTGAGGATGCAAATTCTTATGGGTCTTGCTAGTGCTAAACTTCAGGTTTTTTGTATATGAATTATTGTAGAAAAAAAAAAGTTTACTATGTTTCCATTTGAATTTGCACATATGTATCTGAGAGAGCCAACGATCAATAAAAAGATCACGAAGTAATTTTTTAACACATTTAAGTGGTATTTCTGCACGCAGAAAATAATCCCTCCGTATATCATTTACGTTCTTAAAAATATACATGTAAATTTGAATACAAATAATGAGTTTATAATCTTTATCCTAACAATTTATAAATTTGTTAAAAGAATTTTCTCACCTTCAAGCGCCAGTAGCTCATTGGGTTGTTTTTTCTGTCCATAATAAAAGCCCCGGGGTGAAATAATTTTAAATTTTCCCCTCTTTCGGTAAAACTTGGGCGGTTCAAAGGGTCATCGGCTTTGCTTTGGAGGAGCTAGGGTTTCCGCCGCTCGGATCCGGCGAGATGGGGCCGCAGAGAGGAAGGAAGCAGCACCGCGAGGAGCAGGAGGAGGAGGAGGAGATGGAGACCGCGCGGGCGATGGTCTTCCTCAGCAGCAGCGACGACGACGAGGAGGCGAACCTCGACCTGAGCCTGGAGATCGTGGAGAGGGCGAAGAGGAAGCGCGAGGTGGACGAGGAGGCAAGTAACAACAAGCAGAGGGCCTCTTTGGAGCCGCCGGCCACACGGGCGCCGGCGGTCATAGACCTGTCATCGACGGAGGAGGAGGCGGAGGCCGTCGAGAGGAGGAGCGTGGGAGGGACTGGAGAGACGCGGCCTACGGCGACGACGGACGGATCGAAGAGGAAGAAGAGGAAGCGCAAGAAGAAGCATAATAGTGAAGCCGACGAGGTGGGCGCCGGCGGAGGGGGATCAGAAGCCTCAAAGGTCTCTCCTTTCCCCAGATTCGTGCCCTTCCCCTCCATAGTTTATAGTCATTAGAGCTGGTGGGACATTTTTGGGCACCCTTCAATTGTGTTCTCTGTTGTATCATAGCTGAGGTTTGTTTGAGAAAGTGGGGCAGCTTGAAGGAGAAACCTTATTTTTTCACAGTTTATTGTTTGTCTAAAACGCAGGCTGATGTAGCTGTTGCTAACAACGAAGATGAAATAATGGGGATCACCGATTCTATCGTCACTGACGCAAACGACGACGTATCTGACAATATAGTCCTCAGAAAGCTTCTTGTAAGTGGAAGTGTAGTAGCTCAGATGGCCATTTCAATTATGTTGAGGTCGAGTAACTTGATCAGCGCCCTGTCCCTTTCACCGCTTCTGTAGCGTGGGCCGAGGTACTTTGCTCCAGGGAGCACTCGGTGGGAGAGCTGCTATAACTGTGGCGAGGAAGGTCACATGGCGGCCGATTGCACCGCGGAGAAACGGAAGAAACCGTGCTTTGTTTGTGGGATGTTTGGACACAATGCTCACAAATGTACTCAGGTAAAACGATGTCCCTGCTTTGTAAGATTATTTTCCTCGCTTCATTTCTCCCTTTTTTGGATTTATGGGTTGTGGATATGGGATTGCAAGGCTTCACATACAGTGACTTTGATTTTAGTATCTGTTTGCATTTTCATGCAGAAGTTTTCATTCGATTGATCTGATTGTTACTCATGAATATTTGGAGTGGTTAAGTTGCATAACTGTTGGTAGACCGTCACATTGCTCTACAAGATGTGTTGTGATTATTCCATCCAGTGAGATGATTCAATTTTCTCACTGGCACCTTCCTTTGCATGATCATGCAAAGGAATGGCATAGCTTCTGGTTTTAGTACATAGGTCTTAAGGGGTTAATGCATATTAATGTGAAGATTGGGTAGGTTGGAGTAGGCGGGTTGCCCCAAATACATGAATTGTAGTGGCTAGTGACCATAAATGACTAATCACCTAAGCTTTATCACTTGGAGTAGTGAACATAATTGCTAATCAGCTTTATCACTTAATTTGCAAAGAAGCACCATGATGCATCCAATCCTCGTGATGCCCGCAGCGGCACAAAGCGACTTGGAAACATCACTTCCCAGGGTTCTCCTATCAGCATACTTTCTTTTTTGGTGGGGGTGGCGTGTTTTATTTCCTTTTTTTTTGGGGGGGGGGGTGGAGTGGGTTGGAGCTGAAAAATATCGATCAGTACATGTTATTAATCCACTAAAGTATTAATTCGTATCATATCATATGCTGAATTAAGCATATTTTCTTTAATAACAACATTTTGGTTTCACATATTCAGAACTTCACTGAAAAGGGGGGGGGGTACAGTGCCATGAGGCTTCCACCAGTGTAAGGTTTGGGAAGGATCTATTGTACACAACATGACTTTACCCGTGTTTTGCAGAGAGGCTTTTCCCAGTTCGGAACCAATCATCTTTGGATCAACCCTACTTCTAGTCTCACATGTTTTAAGAACTTCATGCGCACCTATATTAATTATCTTTTAAATTTATGGTCAATGCTCATTGAAATCTTCTGACATTTATTCATCCATATGAATGCGATAAACGGTTAACAAATTCAGCATGCGGCTAACCTATCTGTTCAAAGCCTAAAAATAAAACCCAGGCATGAACTCTTTTCTGCTTTTCCATTCCTGAAGCTCAAAAGTATCCTCCAGCACAGCATTATTGACTATAGAGGACATTATGTCAATGAGCAGGATCACAGCACATTCATCCTGAGGTGGATAGTAAACCTTTAATCCTAAGTGGAAAAAGGATTTTAATCAAGTTTAGAGAATCTAATCTATAGTTGCTTATGTTTCTGGAAATTCAAGAACCTGATCTGACTCTTCTGCTTCTTTCTCTTTTTTCACAAAGTCGTCTGACAGGTGTTCATTTATATACATCCACTTAATGGTTCCCTCTTTTTGCTGTGGCCCATGTATCCTTGCCCTCAGATCTTTAGTAATATATTGATAAGTTGGGTTGGTGGATGTTTCTGCAGCTAACATTGCCTAATTTGTTGGCTGTTTTCAGTCAATTTCTTTTGAATGACAAGCTATTTCACTTGAAACTATGTTGTCTTATTTATCAAATATGTCATAAGTTAGCACATGACGGCAGAATTCCTACTTCCTTTCCATATGGATGGAATAATCCATGTCTTTTGACATAGTGGTTTTTCTCATTCTTGTCTGGTTAAGTTCCTTGTGGTCTCTTGTTATGTTCTTTTAGGGGCAAGAATGCTTCATATGTAAGCGAAGAGGACATTTTGCAAAAGATTGCCCAGATAAACGTCGAAGGATCCCCCAGGACAATACAATCTGCCTACGATGTGGTGACATGGGGCATGATATGTCATTATGTGGGAATGGTTATCCATCTGATGACCTGAAGGTAGGCCAGAACCCTTTTTTGTGTCTTGTGTTTCTGTTTAGGATATTACAACAAGAATGGTTCCTTCAATATGTTCAAATATGTTTTCATAATTGTTTATTCTCCTTTGCGCAGAAGATACAATGTTATGTTTGCAAGGGTTTGGGTCACTTTTGTTGTGTTGACTTCATTGATACAGCTCCAAGAGAAATCTTTTGTTACAACTGTGGGGATTCCGGCCATTCTGGTGTAGTAAGTCCTATTTTCTCCTTCATTAAGATGAAGTGAGTTTCAGAATTTATGGACTTGCGTCTATGTAGGGGTGTGCAAAACCGCGTGGAGAATCAATTGGTGTTGCATCACCTACGTTATGCTATATCTGTGGTGAGGAAGGGCATTTTGCACGAGGTTGCACCAAAAAGTCCAAGGTTAATTTTGAGACAGTATCCCATTGATTTGTTTTATGTGCGATCTCTCCATTAATTATTGGTGGAGGTATACAATATAGTAATATGGTGCAGTTTGTTTGACAGCATGGTGAACCATCAACTTCTACTCCCAAATCATCCAAGAGCAGAGCTACATCTGGATATTCCAAGAACAAAAAGGACTTTTGGGGATCAAAGTCTCTGCCTCGTGACTTTGGACAAGGGTCTAAATCTCTACCTTACAGCGATGTTCGTAAGAAGAAAAGCATGCATTATGAAGGTAGAAGAAACACAAACACTGGAAAATCGAAGATCAAGGGCGGTTGGATAGTTGATGATCCTGGTGACTTAACTAATAGAGATCGTGGATCTAAGCCTTGGAAGTCTCCAAAAAACAAGTCTTGGAGGTCCCCGAGCACACCAGGAACACCTGTAAGAAAGAGTTACAAATATTACAACTCTGCAGGAAGTTCCCGTCAGTATCGTGTATGGTAGCGCCCCTTTGTTACTTTTTTTTTTTTTTTCGGATTTATTGTAATAGTGAAACTCAGCTTCCTGCAGAAGAATGAATGGTGAATTCAGATCCCTTTGCATGGAATCAATCAGCGAAAGATGCTGAATGTGGCATCGGAAATGTTCTATCACTGATTGGATTCTGCAAGCGTATTGACATAAATTGTTGTGGATACATACTAAGATGCGTTTGTTTATTCTATTAATTAAAATATTTCTTTTTTGTTAATCAACTTTTGAATGCAATTGAAAGGTGCAAGTACTGGTCGTAAATGTAAGATACTTGTGATGATCTGAAATGAGCACCTCCTCTATGGTTGGACATCAATTAAACTCGGAAAATAACCTGAATCCATATTGTGATTTTGCAGCAACCCAAAATTTGTAGGACTTTACTAAATCCTGCACTTGACCGATTGATGTACCTGAGAAATATTGCAGGTACATATGTGAGCCATGGCCTAGGCTTTACGAAGAAAGAAAATCTAAGAATTTGCATTTCAAAAACACTTATGTCTTTCCTTGTTTACTCTGTTACTGATTTGTGACAAGAACTTTAGATGATTTATATGGAGGGAAGAAATGTAGATTAGTTGCGACTGGAAAGGGAATGTGCTGCCTGGTGGAAGAAGGAAAATTTCCGTCTTTTCCTCCTCATTGACACACTTTAACGTGTTATTTAGTTGCAGCTCATGGGAAAACATGGAAAATATTTTGTGTACTTGACACCGAGTTCGTTGGAAGTAGGCACAAATTGTGACTTGATCCGCTATAAGAAATTTGAGTTATGTTTGCTACATTGACTCTCAGTGCAGTGGATTAAAAGAAAATTATTTTTAATATTTTTTTAAGTAGATCTCGATGTGTCTTATATCTCCGTACATGATGATTAAAAAAAAAAATCTGAAAATGAAAAATCGAACCTAATGAACAGTAAAAAACAGTACAGTTAATGGGTCTAGCACAATAACAATTTTAATTTTTTTTTTTTTTAGATCATCCGATTAGAGGTTGGCCTGTACGGACATGTAGGACACCTCAGCATCCACTTAAAAAAAATATTAACAATAATTCTTTTAACCCACTGTGCTGACCAGTGCAGCAAGCATAACTCAAGAGGTTTTTGTTTGGTTGTTGAATTGTCGACTGCACTTTGACAAGGGTGGAAGTTGGATGCCACTTTCTGCTGGGTTTTCTGTGACAGGTGATTTATCCTACAGAAATATTTCTCTGCTTTGCTCTTTTGAAGTTCCTTGAAGTGAACGTAGATTTCACACTGAACCGTTTCTTTAATTGAACTAAACATAGTGGTTTCACCGGCTCAAAATTTTGCGTAGGATGAGATCTTATCTTACCCTTTCATAAAAGAGTACGGGTACTATTCTTTGTGATTTAAGGCCTGTTTGGATGCAACCCAAATGCTTTTAGATTTATCATATACTCGTCTTCCACCATACCCTTAGTTTGGATGGTAAGAAAATAGGCTTGTCATGAACTTATTTGAGTTTATAATATATACTCAAAACCACCCAATAATGCATTTTCCATAAACCTACTTGGAGTCGGTTTTCTTGAGACACTTTCTCAGACTCACCCTGGACTCAATTGTGTTTACTGAGAATAACCAAACATGGGTTCACAAAAAATGCATTTATGATAAACAGTTTTACCATAATCTGCTTTTGTTTTTCCTTAAGTTGCATCCAAACAGGGACTTAAACTTTATGTATTATGGAATCCACACTTAATTTCTTCAAATGCTTTTCATTTTGTTTGAGACTAGAGCAAAAGAGACCACTAGAAAAATGTAAAGAAAAAAGCGAAAAGAAATCAGTCCAAGCGCACTTTGTACCCAATCTGCTTTCAACAACTGAGGCAGACATTTCTAAAAGCATGTCTGTGAACAAACTCTCAACAGCCCAATTGCAAATTTTTCTCTTTTTCCCTTGAGAAAAATCTTGATATGTTCCAAGGGGAATCCTTTCATAAATTAATAACTCACCACCTTTTTATTTGATTGAATTGTTCGCAAATTTTCTTTCATATACAGTTCATAAATTAGGTCCTTTTGTGGTAAGCAAACTGCATTATTCTCTTTATAATGTCATAATCCTCAGTCCGAGTTACGGCTATGCATCGTCAAGCAGTTCAAAGATGCGGCTGCCAAGTGACTAGGTGACTGATGAAGAAAATATTGTGAAGGAGAAGTTGCATCTTGAAGTTAGGATTAAAGGAGAACCACAGACAGGTATAGAATGGAGGAGGAAGTGAAGAAAATGTGCAGAACGAAAACCCGCTGGACAAGGTTCACAGAGCAAATGAAGAAGAGCATATTGAAAGATACATATAGAGATATCAGAAGATAGGAACATGGCTGTTGAAAGATACATATAGAAGATATCAGAAGATAGGAACTCTATTGAGCCTACTGTTAGAACAATTAATTAAACACTTCTGACATGCAACAACGTTTTACATCTGCATGTGAAACATTTAAGTTAGAGGTACAAAGGAGTCCATGTCAAAAGGAAATGGGTATTTAACCAGTTAGATAGTCCCAAAAAAAACTAAGCATCCACACTAACCCAGTTTAGGGAAAATGGAAGAACAAAATCAGAGAGTATCAACAGGGACTTACGGATCCAAGTTTGCACTCAGCATCCCTTCTTGATGTTCTGACACTCCACTCTTGGATAAAGTTTCTCCCATTAAACAATTTGAAGTACTTAACAGCTATACATAAGTGAGTAAAAGGTTATCCTCTTTCAATCAGAGCTTTTCCTTGCTAATTGAAGATGATTAAATAAGCTCATGAGCAAAAGGCCAACTACCCTTCGGAGATCAGATGGTGTGTTTCATGCATTGTGCTGTAAGTTGCTCGTAATACTGGAATTGTCTGGTCTAATCTGATGATCTGATAAGCGTGCCCCTTGTGGTAGATATCCATGTGAAATGTGGCTATGCAGCACCCAAAATAACCATACATGCAAACAACAGAGTGGACAGTGTGGCTATGCAACTGTTCTTCTTTGTCACAACACCAGCGGAGGTTAACCTATAAGTATTGACATAAAAAGGACCAAAATAAGAGGCGAAAAATTGGGTTTTTCATTAATAACAAAAAGTAACATCAAACCATTCAATTTTTAATTCAGAATCTTCAGCTTCCTGATACAATATACATGGTGTATGACAGAATGTGCGGTTCGATATAATAGTATATATGAAAATGCCAACTGGGAAACTAATCAGGCCCTCTGAATGAAACATCCAGCCTCTACCTTGCCACTTTGGCAGGCTCAGTTGTCAGTCCAAACCCAAAGGGGAAAAGTGGGTCATAGTGTGCGTCTCCGACATTCATGGGCACTTGATCCACAGACTTGAACCAGGTGCGAGCAAGCTTTCCAGTGAATCCATAATCACCGAAGAGTACATCAGCAACACCCTGTCCTTCTGACCCTGGAAGCCAGGCAGCAACAAGGGCATCAATCGATGACAGATAGGGCTGTATGACAACAGGTCTTCCAGTGATGAGGACCACAACACATTTGACAGAACCACAAACATTTTGAATTGTGCTTGGACCAGGCTCAGGGATTGTGAGGTTGAGACTGTCTCCCTTTGTCTCAGCGTAGGGGGTTTCCCCTACCACAACTATGGCATAAGAGAAATCATTTCCCTTGAGAGAGTTGGGGTCTGGATTCTCAGAGAAGACGACATCAGTTGATGGGTCGACAGTTGATTTGATGGCACTGAGAATCGTGGTTCCTGCCAAAAAAAGAAAAAAAGACTTGCATGTCAGTTGGTTTTGTATGTTTGTTTCACAATGTGTTGTCCTTACTTTGCTCTCTTGGACATTCTTATCCAGCAAAGGTAACCATTTATACAATGAAAACAGATGTATATAATGTCCTTCAGATGGTTCAGGCAGAAGGTCAAGGGCATGAATTCAGGAACCTAGAACTTTGATGATTTTAATAAACATGTATGCATATAAAAGAGATAGATTGCTGGATTATTAAGCATTATATATAAGCTGCTAATTTGCTGCTTGAACTTCATACATCGCACAGCTTGTTTTCTTATTGAGATATTGGATAATTGACTTCCACTACTCTATGAATGAATGTGAAATTTAAACATGCATTTCAAGCATAACCAGAGGTGCTTCTAGGGTGTAACAACATGTTCATTACAAGCTTATCAAATGGAATGATGCATACCAGCTGTGACATCATTTCCGCTAACTCCCTGCCACTGGATTGTCCATCCACCGGATTGATATCCCAGGTTGTCAGCATGAGTTCCTGCAACAAGAATCTTTGAAGCCTTCTTAGGGAGCGGTAACACTTGCTCACTAGATGATTTGCCATTTTTCAACAATACGAGTGACTTCCTGACAGCTTCCCGAGCCAATTCCCTGTGTGCCTGTTTCCAGAAGATTGTCCATTAACATAAGGATTTAGCATCTGATTTAACCAGTATAAATTGAAAATAGTAATTTTTTAGCCAGTAATGATCCCATCCACCAATATGATAAGTTAAAGTTTTGGTACCGGGTTCCCAAGTTGATCAGTGAAGCTAAGATCAGCTAAGGGCGTTTCAAAGAGACCCATGGTGAATTTGACTCGAAGAATCCTGCTGACAGCGTCATCAATTCGGCTCATGGGGATGAAGTCATTTTTAACTAGGTAAGTAAGATTGCTGATGAATCCAGTGTAGTCATATGGTACCATAATCTGTAAATCACACAAGGGAACAAGTATAAGAACTCTCTCTACATGAAAAAGGAAGAACTGAAAATGGATTTTCACACAAATTGTGATAGGTTCCGTAACCTTTGAGCTATAGATACTTTGGCATGTGATTTTAAAAACATGAGTGAAAAAAAGGTAGGCGTCTGAAAATCAGCCTGTTTGATTGTCTCATAAGTTAAATGAGTTAGTTTTTAAGAATTAGGCTTGCTATTTTCCCAACAGTGGTGTTGACAGCTCTAACTACCTATTTAAGATGAAAACTGGCAATTCCACATGTAAAAGGTCAGCTCGGTGGCATGAGGCTCCTGCTATTGCAGGGTCTGGGGAATATTATATGCAATCTTGCCTTTGCTTTTTCTGTTAAAGAGACTATCTTTACCTTTGAACTTGTGGCCTGCAGGTCACAATAGAGCAGCCTTGCTACTGCACCAAGGTTCACCCTCTTAGTAATCGTAGTCGTAGTTATGATGGAACGCCCCCCCACCCCCCCACCCCAACAATTAAAAAAAAGAAAAAAAAAAGGCCTCATGCTGTAGCACGATGCTGAGAAGAAAGGAAAGAACTCAGAATTAGGAGTATGGCACTTCAAATGCAACAGGATAAGTTTTGTTTAATCACTTGAATGAAACACAGGGGTCATGTTTTTTTTTTTGGGGGGGAACACATCAATGTTTTCTTTGGAGCACATCAATGTATTGATATGTAAAAAGGAATATACAAGTGTGTATCAAATAAAGCTCTAAAAAACTCTGGGTACAAAAGCAACAAATGGAGTCTCACTCAAACCCCCACTAAAAGGGCAAAAAGGACAAACAATCTGAAACTCAGGAGTCATATTATATAGTCCATATCAAGTAATTACCCATGTAAATGGGAACACTCACCATGTCAAGACCTGCATTTACTGAACTTAGGACAGAGTACGTATAATTTGTGCCAGGTGGGGAGGTAATCCTATCAATACCTTGCCAATCTGATATCACAAATCCCTGAAATATTCATAGACAAGCAGTGACTAAATGGTGAATTGTTACTGCTTAGTTAAATTATACAGAAAATCAAAGTCACTAACCCTGAAGCGGAGCTTGTTCTTGAGGAAGCCAGTTACTAGCTCACCATTAGCATGCATCTTCTTTCCATTCCAACTCGAGTATGATATCATCACAGTTGAAACACCCTTGATGATGGCGTGATAGTAACCAGGCATATGGATACTCATCAGACCACTTGGGCTTATGATGGTGTTGTTCTCATTGATCCCATTGTGTGTACCGCCATCTGCTACAAAGTGCTTGGCGCATGCAGCAACTTTGTCCCTTCAACAGAAAATTCAAAGAGACCCTTGTCATTGTAAGTTCCGCAAATAGCTGCATTGCTTAAAGAGTGAAGTATACTAGTTCTACTAGGGCACTTTTTGACTCGGCTATCAACATGTAAAAGGCATAGATGAGAGAGCATCCATGAGACAGTGCAGAACACGGGAATGAGCAAGAAGGAATCCAGATACCACATAATTGCCCCAAAAGAAAGATGACTCTATTGTACCATAAACTTAAGTTCAATGAACTAGTAGTTGAGTAGCCATCAGTTTTTGGAGATCTTACTTCCCAGCAAGAAAAGGAACTCCTTTTGAGGAGTTTGATGGAAGATCTCCTTGTAGTCCGGGGATGATTTCAGTCATCATTTCGACAATCGTACGGTCTTCACTGTAGCTTTCGTAGCAACGTCCCCACCTAGGGTCTCTGCAAACCTGAGTAAGCTCAAAGTAGGACTAGAATCAGGCACTCATTGGGCTTCACAGCATAAAAATAGTCCAATTTCATAGTTGAAAGTAAAATAAATTTGATGGATTTTGTGGTAGTAAGTAAGATGGTTTAGGTGTAGATTCTTACTGCTATACATGGAGCAAATGTGTACGGAATGCCTGTTGCTCTGACCTCAAGAGCTGTTGCAGCGCCAATCTTCTTGATTAGCTCAGGATCCCTGGTGGAGAGAGTATCAATGTAATGTAGATATATTCTTCCTTCTTATAAATGTTTGGTGATTGAGATGTCAATGCACATATTAAGGTGTCGTTTGGTGCATCGTAAAATGCCGTAAAATCTCGGGTTTGAAATCACCGGTTTTAAAAACCACCGAAAATAAAATTCCTGATTTTAAAATCACCCATTCTGAAATCACCGGTTTTGGTTTACGGTGATTGTGGGCTGTAACCAAAATCAGGTAGAAGGAGGATTTTACAAGTCAACCGGTTTTGAAATACTGCTATTACGATGCACCAAATGAAGGAAAAAGTACCGTAAAACGATTTACAACACACCAAACACAAAAAAACACTGTTTTATGGCTGTTTACGGCACACCAGATGACACCTAAATGAAGCCCAACACAAAACAAGTTAGCAAATTGAAAGAACAGCATAATTGATTCTTGCCTTGTAACACCAAGTCCAACATTGTGAGGGAAAATGGTCGCCTTGTAGACATTATTGTGCCCATGGACGGCATCGATTCCATAGATCATAGGTATCCCAAGACGAGACGATAAACTGCCCTTCTGGAACTCATTCACCATATTCACCCAATCTTCTGCAGATGCCTGAGGACGAGGGACACTCCCGCCACCACTCAATATGCTACCTGCACCCGAGTCCCAACCTTTAATTTCAGCATCATCTATTCACCTCCATTATGTAAGAATGGAGGAAGAAGAACGAGAGCGAGGCCCCTACCTATGGCATACTGTTTCATCACATCTGGTGTGGCAGTAGATCTTTCAATCTGTGTCATCTGCCCAATCTTCTCAGCCAGTGTCATCCGCTTCAGTAGGTCCCTGATCCTAGCATTAAGTGGCTGCTTAGGGTTCTTGTACACTGGTGTGCCTCCTTCTCCCATTGCCGCTGCTGTGAGGAGCAAGAGTAGAAGACCCAACAGGGGAACTCGGAAGTTTGCCATCTTGGTGCCAACTTCCAGTCCTATCTGCCAATAAACAGAAAATTCATGCACATTATCTCTTAGCAGATCACGAAAGACCCCTACTTTAACCTCTTGAAACGATGCAGACAAAACAGGCAAGAGAACTAGACAGATTGCCAAGGAAAACAGAAACAAGCAGTTGAAATGAGGGTACTGCGTCGAGGAAGAGTTCTCAAACACCAGGTTTTAGAACAAACAATACCAGAACTGATAGAGAAATGGGACGCAGATGCGCAAAGAAAAGAATAGGATATACACAAGTAAGGGCAGCAAAGTTCAACATTAGTTCACCGAACGAGGCCAAAGTGAAAAATTTTCATACGAAACTTGGGAACCTTTTTTGTTTTGTTTTGTTTTGTTTGTGTCTTCAGGATTTAGACGTCAGACTAATCCGAACAAGGTGCCCACACAGGCAGCCTTGTAAAATTCCAAACGTGCACGCAAACACCGACACCAACAGAGCACGCCACTGCAGCTGCATGTGAGCTTCCATCTTCCGACAAAGAGGAAAGATGGGAAATATTGTCTTTTTCGCACCGAAAGCTGATGAACAGATTAACCACAACCACCCACCTCCCGGTTAAAAAAAAAAAAAGGATTTTACATAAAAATCTCATCTTGCACATTATCTTTCCGTTTCGGTTTGAATAAGGTATAGGTGACGGTTATCCAGAAGCACCATGAAGCATGTGAAGAAGTAAAACAAGGCCACCGAAAGGAACAATAAGAACCAACCCAGAAAAAAAGATCAAATTTTTATCAAGGAAACGAGCTACCCAGCAGTGAAGCGAGACCTATCACAGTATCACTCTGGGTAAGAGAAGCCTAGGAGAAAAAATTCCTCCTAAATCCTCACAACCCAATCAGAAGTGCCCGAATCTCATCAGACATGTCAAAGAGAGCTGAAACCAAAACAGAACAGCAGATGCCCAGAGAGAGAGAGAGCATACAAGAGGGATCAAAGGCAGGCGAAATGAGGCCCAAGCCTAGGGCAGTCTCCGCAGCTTCACTAGCGGCGCACAAGGAAGAAGAACTGAGATGATGGAACAGGGAAAGCCGAGAATGCGCAGGGCAGCACTCTCCCACCAACCCAGTAACTCCACTTTTCTCTCCTTCGTGGGTTGCACGCCCCTCACATCCACATGGAGAGTGGGGTGCTCGAAAGGGCCGGAGGATATTTATAGCAACTGCACATACAGAGCACAGAATCTTGATAGTTCCCGGTTTGCACTGTGTTCATAAATAATTTTTTTAAATTGATCCGGCAGTGGACAAGATAATAGATATAATTTTTTTTAACATAATACATATGACACAGTAAAATTTATTTATCTGATCTATGATATTTATAAATCGATAACTTAACGGATATAATCGTGAATCCATCTTAAATTCAAACCACGTTCGACCTGTTTGCAAGATCCCTACTTGAGATCTTACCGCCTCTTCTTAGGTCACCGGTGAGTTTGACATTGTTACCCGTGTCATAGTGTCGGAATATCTTGGAACGCACCACTAAGAATTGATTATTAATATTTTTTACTTTTATTCAAATTTGGTTTGTCGTATGTTGCGTTGTTCTGTGAAACAAAGGGTAACAATGTCCCTAAATTGCCCTTGTCTATGGTGGCCAAGAGGGAAGGGGGATCACGTTTAGGTTCTACTAGTTTCAAATCGGTGCAATGTATAGTATTTATGTGAAATTATTTAAAAAATATTGAATTCAATTTTAAAATAAAAATATTATATTGATTTAAATATTTCATCTTAATAAATTTATAAAATAAGTTAAATAAAATAGAATAAGATAAATATTTAAGAAAAATATTTTGCATTTAATATTAATATGATTTTAAAATTTTATTTTATGTTATAATATTTTTATTTTAATATAAATAATTACTAAAGAAGTTCCTTAATTTTAGGAGGGGCATGACCCCTCCACTCCTCTGTTCATCCTAGAGAGAGAGAGAGTTATGGTCATTAATGATTTATTTTGAAATGAACGGAAAAAGAATTATGATCATTAATGAGTTGTTTTGAAATGAGTGAGAAGTAAAAGGAATAGTCATAATAGAGTTATGACCATTAATTACTTCTCTTAAAAATTATTTAATAATTTTTTGACAGAAAAAAAAATGAAAATATCACATCAACTGAGTTAAAAATTCTGTTTTATTAGTATAATATAGATATTTTTTATTTTCATTAACTCCTTTGAGAGGAGACCGACTATTAAGGTAGTTAGTTTGGAACTTAATAGTGATGGGGAGAATTTTGGACCATAGGAGGGAGGGGAGAGTTTGGTCAGTCACCCCGGTTCAAATTGGATTTGGGAGATCTTGGATGGACCCACCGACAGACCCGTGATCGCCGGGGTCTGACAACGTGATCGTTCGGTGGGCTTTGCATATAACCTTCTAGAAACCTAATTTATCAAACAAGGCTAATTTACATGTAAGACATAAACCCTACATAATGTTCCAAAAAAAAAAAAAAAAAGGACATAAACCCTACATAGAAGCCACAAACTTTCGATGAAGTGTATGTATACACCATAAACACCTACATGTATGTATATAATAGTATATGATCGTGCCTGAACTTGACCTCCGAAAGTAGAAAAAATATGATATACTATCTTCTTTTAGGTATGACATGCTAACATTCTTTAAACATACGTTACACAACAAAAGGTCACCTCCTCCCTCTTTTTGTGACATCATAAGAAAATAAGCTAATTCCTTTTTCCATTAAAATAGGCTAGCATGCTGGATTTCTTCCTCATTTTTGGTTAAGGGTGTTTCTTTAATGACTTTGCATACGTTTTTGGGTATGTACAATGTGTTTTTAGGTGGATATATGAAAAGAATGATGGCCAAAGATCCTGATCTCCTACTCATTCTTATTTGCCACACAAAATTATCTATACAAGGCTGGTTATTTTTGCACAGTCGGGAGTTGTTTCCATTCGTTTGAAAAATACCAAAAAGACCCTTCCCTGCCTTAAACGTGTAATACCAACATAATATCTTACCAAAAAAATTAGATAGTCAACACATATCTTATGTCATTCTTCAATGAATATAATGGAAGGGGATATTTTTGCCCCCATCGCAATTAAACTGCATTTGCATTGTACTAGCGAAATAGACCAATAGAGGGGATTTTATATATATATATTGCAAAGCAAGATCCAAGGAGATAGATGAGATTCCGGGAACAAGAAGCACATAGGTGCAAAAAAATTTGAACAGCTTTCCGTACTTCCATATAGCCGTTGTGTGTGGAGCAGCATCCAAGATGTCATTGTTTTTTTTTCTAAAGTTTTAATCATCCACAAACCTTTCCAAAAAAAAAGTCCACAAACCGACGAGGACCACATGGCCTTGTGTACAAATAATGTTTTTTTTAAAGAGTTATATAATTTTTTTTCTTTATAATCATCCACAAACCGACGAGGACCACGTGGCCTTGTGTACAAACAATATATTTTTTTTCTTTCTCATCATTTGTTCTGATTAGACATTAAATAAACAAGGTTACCGTTGCACATACTCCCCTCCCATTTGACTGTACCGAAACGGGCAAATGTTCAAATGTTGCATTAATAACTCAATCCTCCTAATGCATTAGTTAATTATAAATAGAGTTACTAAATGATAAACCAAGTCTGCCAGTGGCATTATGAGCGGTAAGTCTGCCAGTGACTTATTAATTTATAGAACTCCTGGGGAATTATAATGTAACGTCTTCTATTTGTACTTGTGACGCTATTTTTAACTCCAACAGGCGCCTTGATCTGGGATTATAGAGTTCAAATGGCACCTCACGACCGGTTGCTGGCCCGAGCTTTAGGTAAATGCACTTCTTGATCCCCCATGTAGAGAGAGAGAGAGAGAGGGGGGGGTCTTGCATCATTGCTTTGAGCAAATCATGCCATGGTTTGGCATGTGTTAGTCGAGAAAGGTCATGTTCTGCTCTTTCAAGCCTCACTTTGTTTGCAGAATAAGTTTTTATGTGGGGCCCACTGACAGAATGGCGTATACCAGAATAAGAGATGTTTCGGTTTGATAGTTTTGTGGGGCCCGCTAATGGAATAAGAAGAATAAGTGATTCTTGGGTCTAAGGTGGGATGGCTTATTCTCCTTATTCTCCGAATACGCTATTCTGCACCGGTATAAGTCATTCTGCTTGTCAAAACAAAATTAAGCTTATTCTTCTCCTATTCTCCAATCAAAGTGGCCCAAGCTCCGCACGTCAGTCAGAAGGCCACAAGAAACCGTGTAGTTCTCACGTTGCAAAAGGCAGATTATAAGATAGTGGGATGTATTATTCGGCCCGATAGGACATCTCAACGTTGACTTTAAAAAAAATCATTTTTTTTTCTTTTACTCACTGCAATGTTTTTATTAAGATTTAAGAAGGAAAAGAGGGACATTGCAGTAATAATTACTCTAAGGAGATTATAAGAGCCGTGGGCCCATAGGGATAATGAGAAACTCTTTTAAAATCTCCAAAAGCTATTGCAACTTAACTTCCTCTCTTTCCTTTCTCTTTGAGTCTATTGCCCTCGTCCCTTTGATAGGTGGATTATGTTACAAAGAGAACATTCAGTGACGTTGTCCTCTTTTGTTTCCCACTTTTTTTTTTCTTTCAAATATTAGAAGCTCTCGAGAAAAGTGTATCCAAATGCAACCTTAGTCTCATCTCTCTCCTCTCTATATCTCTCTCTTACATCTCCCGAACCTATTATTTTTTATTTCCTTCCCCCTTTTCTTTGACAATCGCCAATTCTCTCTTTTTTTTTTTTTTGAAAGGACCCGGAGGCCGAGTACGTACAACTATTTACAAGCGACCGGATTTCTAATTGGAACTCGAGATATTCCTCCAGAATTGGAGATAATTCCGGTCAGATCGATGGGTCCGCCTAATTAGACGATAATTCTAGGTCCGTCTGATTTATGGAGAAATAATCTTATAGACCAGGGGATAAATATCCCAACAACACTACGGCTGCATGGCTGGAGGGTTTTTAGGCCCCAACCAGAATTGAATCTAAAACCTCCTTTTTGAAAGGAAGGTGGTGAACCACCTGCCCTAGGCAGCTGGTTCAATCGCTAGCAATTCTTAGCCGCCAGAGGCGCCGCCCCATTGATATTGCTTATAACTTTGGCATTGTTTATATTGGAATAATATTTGTTTTGCTTTGGCAACTATTTATCTTTTTATTCAAAATAAGTTATTTTAATTAGATAAAATAACTAAAAATTAAAGTATGATAAATTAATATATCATTAACATTACTTTAGCAGGAATAAACAATTCTTGCTCGAATTGTTTATTTATCTTTGTTTGGAGATAATATTTTTGCTTGATTATTTATTCCATCTTGTTTTGAAATCAACCATTCCCACTTGATATAAGCAATTTGTATCGTCAAAGTGGAATAAAAGAATTATAAAGGAGAATAAGTCATCCTATTCCCCCTTATTCACCTATTAAACCAGTGGTAAGAGCATATGACTCAGTAGTATTGGACCTTAAGGGAGGTCATGGATTTAAATCTCACCTTAAAAAATTGTGAAAAAGGAGAGGTTTATGCCATGAATTAATAGGGATCTAAATCCGGGCAAGTAGCGGAACTAGTGAAAAGAATATTACTCTATGTGGTAAGATTATCAAATTCAAAACAATTGTCCAAAGAAGGTGAAATTGTCATGGCAACAGAAAAAAAATCTTTTACTAATAAAGAAACATTGCTTCAAGTGTTAAATTATATATTCACTCTATTAGAAAAGCTTTGTAAATATTTTTGATAAAAACATCATACATCTTCGGTTGAAATCGACTAGGATGTATGCCTCATTAGGATTATTGATGAAATCGATTGCCATGGCCAACTACTTACTTGAGATTTATTTGTATAATTGTATCCGAACATAGAAAGGGGGGTTAAGAATTGCCGCTGCCTCTGCGCATGCTCTGTGCTCTCGTGGAACTATCGTGAGAAAGAGTAAAACAATGAATCATGACTTGTAATGCGGCGCAAGAATATGTCTACAAAGAAACGCATCTAATGATGTAAATTGTGAAATAATTAGAAACATTTGATTTAAAGGCATCATGTTAGAAACATTTTTTTGGTCGATCCGATCATGTCCGACACTTTTATGGGTCGATCTCAGATCGGACGATCCAAAAAAAATAAAAAATAAAAATTGAACCCAAAACAATGATTTTTTTACTATTCATTGGACTCGATTTTTTAATTTTTAATTTTTTTAGGTTGTCAGATTATATGAACATATAAAACATGATGGATGCACTATAAAAAAAATTTCAAAAAAAAGAAAGAAAAAAAAAAACTTAACCGCACCTTGTGCTGCACCAAAACCGGTGCAGCAAATGTTACTCTTTACTAATAGGTGTTTCACAGCGTAGCCGTGTTGACAAATCATATCAAAAAGGGTTGACAGGGTAGTGCAATAGGAAGATGGAGTATATATGATGGATTCTTTGATGAAGAGAGAAATGGATTCATCATTGGTGGGAAATGACGAATGTTAATTTGACCATTTTATGAGACCCACTTGCACATAAGTATATAGGGAGAATTTTATTCTATCATGATATAGAAAGCTTCCATTTTATAGCTCTCTTTTACCTCCACCCTGCCATTTGACTCATAGAACGCGATTGCATGCATACTCTTTCTTCTCTATATATGCTTGTTGGCTTTCTCTTTTGGAGTTCCTTTCTTCTAGAGTCATTATCAGGCTTCATAATTCGTAAGAAACGTGAAATAGGAAGAGCATTACATCAAACATTTCGGTCACCAAAGAGTGACTAGAGCCTTCTCAGTACTGATGTTTATGTGACATGACCAGACTACATACATACTTGATACATAAGCTCATGAAATATATAGTTAAAGCATTAATACACTAAACATTTCAGTCACCAAGGAGTGACTAAAGGCTTATTAGTATAGATTATTAAGATAGGCATAACATAGGTTGTTGTATATGCAAATCCATTTCCCATACAGAAGATGCCATGTTATTAGCTATTCCCCCTTCACATCTATTCCTCTCTTGGATTTTCCTTCTTATCCTCGGGACCATGTGGATGAGTAATTATCAGTTTCTTTATCTTTTCTAGGAACTCCTGCATTGTCTTCAAGCCTTTCTCATCTGTAAAAGTGAGAACATGTTGAACTACTAGCTATGAAGAATTATCTCTACCTCTTAGACATATGAATAATAGAACCATGTGAGGTTGCTAATGATACACATATGAATGTACCTAATTTCGGTATTATGTGACCTTTAGGATGACGAATCACCAAAGGATCAACATACTTATGTAGGAGTACTTCACCTCTTAACTTTAAGACATCCAAATCTCCTGTGTATTAAAATGAAGCATCTATATTAGTGCTCTAGTCTAGTTCTTGCTACTATAATAAACGTAGCAAACAATAACAAAATCTATCTATGTAATGTTTGCCGCAACAGCCGTCTCAAATAATCCTATCATAAAAAATCCACGACAATTTCATCCGTCACACACAAAAAATAAATTGTTTATGGCAAACAAAAGATTTGTGTAAAAAAAGTGTTATTTGCGCGGTAAAAGATTTCTGTCCCGAACAATATTAATTGCCACGATTTAATTCTTTATCCCAAAAAATATTATTTGAAATGGAGTAAGTCATCAGAAAATACTTATAGTACTTACTGATGTTCTTATAGTACTACTTTTGGTAATGATATTTTTGAGGTCAATAATATTAATATTAGAATTGATACGGGATGAATATGGAGGAGGACAGCAGAAGAAGAAGGAAAGAACTGGAGGTGGAAAAACAGAGGAGTGGTCTTCATTCTCTCAAAGGTCAAATTCTATCATCTTTAATATAAGTTTAGGCCTGCATTGAGTTTAACATGACAATACATTTTACTAACATAAGAACATCAAGATTGATAGCTAGAGGGTAACACAAAGCACCTATTATTAATAACAATATCAAAATTGACGCCGATAGATTTATCTAGTATAGTAACTAACCAACCATATTATATTCCCATAAGATTTAACCAAACTGGCCTTGTTCAATTCCTAGAGAATTTATAGATGGATTGGGCTCACCAATCAGATGGAGGGAGGGGCAGTCGATCTTGTGAGCCGGGTAGGCTCTCTCCATCATGGTGGGCGACAAGAAGTTTGCACCACCAATTATTATCACGAACTTGATCTTTGGGACTCTTGTCAATGCCAATCCCTGCGTTTCAAAAATATATAGCATGTGAACCCACAAAGAACCAGTCCACTGCAAAGCAATCCAAAGGAATCTCACAACCCTATGGCATCCTCATACGGATTAAGATCGTCTGCTCTACCTTTTTTATACTATTGGTGCTCCACTTTATCTTATTAATTCAATTATTGTGGTGGGAAAAAAGTGGAACCTAAAAAAGAGAAAAGTTTCTAGACCAATCATAATGAGCAAAGTACAAGTGGTGTAGAAGAAATAGAGTAGACGATATCAATTCTTCCCCATAGGCATGTGTTAGAAATTGAGAAAGAGATTAAAAAAATGTTAATTTTGTATAAATCATTATTAAATAACAAATATGCTACTAATGCATCATTAAGGATAATGTTTGTTAGTTGGTGTTAGATCATGCCAAGGATATTTGTCACCATGGTCCGAATGTAATGGCTAACATATATATATAATCATTTATTTAATTATATTTGTACTCTCATAAATATTGTATTATCTCTAACAACCTCACATTATAATTACCCTAATGTTGTACTTGTGCCTTGTCGCTGTTTAATTTGCCTACACTATAGCAGCCCAATCATCCTTAGCTTAGGTTGGTCTTCTCCTTTAGGAATGCAACAGTAATTGACAGTCTAATTATTTGACCGAACAGATAACCCTTTTAAACTGGTATACAAATAGATGAGATAATAAAGGTAAGTCTCTTCTTAATCAAATGTATCTATGATACATTAAGAATTTGATTATTCGGTAAATGAATAACTTATAAGTTGACTATTGCATGACCTCTTTAATATACTTTATCAATGCATAAATATTATAATTGATAGAGAATAACCAAACATGCACTGTTAGTAGCAATATCAAAATGGATACTGATAGAGTTATCGAATTAAGCGATGATGCTAGAGTAGACATTTCTATTATTACTTTTGTTTTCATTTTTAAACACTTAGATTTGGCAAGAATCCTTTTGGCTTCCCTTCCCATGTGCGCTAAATATTCCTATGAGAACCTTATGGGAAATGGAAGCAGTGATTACTATTTTGGTTTTAATTTCTATCTCATTTATAGTTAATATAATCATAGAATAACTTTTACTTTTTTATATTTATTCGATTGTTAAATAGGGGACTTTATAATAATAATAATAATAAATAGATGGGTTGTTTGAAACATTCAAGAATACTTGGTTTCATCAAACTATTGGAAGCAAAACCCTTCATTTCAATTTAAAATTGTTTTCTAGGGAAATAAAATGAGAGATTCCTTTGTAAAATGGTGGATTATAATTCTAAATTTTTACTCTCTACGTTGATTCCATTAAGCAAAGTCCAAAGATGAAGCAGCATTGTAATTCGAAAAAATAGGTTTTTCAATAGATTTTATTGTTTCACGGCGTCGGCAATCCAAATAACCCTCTACTTTTATATGCCCATTAACTATATTTTTATAAGAGAAATATTTACTGCAATATAATTATTTTCAAAAAAAGTTGCCGAACTATGGGATCATTCAAATTCAAACACTATACAGTCCAATAGATTTGAAGAAAAGGAAAAAAAGAAGAAGAAGAGATAACACCCCTGTTCAATCCAAAAAATCATGTAAAAGCAGTGAACGTGCACCAAGTATTACTCTTCTTAAAAAAACTTGACCCACATGCATACCTTTGTTTGAAGTCCCGTCAGCGCCGCGGTTAGAATTCCTCCCTGCAGAAATTTTTTTCCCTCTTTTAGACCCACAAGGTGACAAGGATAGTCTAGCAAGCATTTTTCATAGAGTAAGGTTTGTTGCAATGCCGAAAAAGGAATTTTTCTTTGAATTTTTTTGAAGTCATGTTTGCATAACCGATCTCCAATTGGACGACTTCAAATATTCAAAAAAATTAAAAATTATTCTTGGGCTTGGTCCGTTATGGGATTCTTTTACTATTTATTGGCATGATTTTTTGTTTTTTAAATTTTTTTTAAGTCGTCCGATAGGAGATGGAGTTGTACGTACATGTAGAATGTTTGAGATCCGATTTTAAAAAAGTTTTCTCTTTTTTTTTAACCTGCTGTACTGCTCTCATTGCAGCATGAGGCATTGCAGCAAGTCTTATCCTTTTCATGAACTAATAAGTAACAGGGTTTGATAATACCTGAGAAAAGCCCATCAGGCCATCGAATGGGCCATGTTCCATCATGACATCCTCCATGTGTGCTAGGCATTCGTCAAATTTTCGGTACTCCAGGATCTCCTGTTTTCCTCAGCAAACAGAGAATTAATATTTAGACTAAGATATCCTCATTGATCATATTTTTTACTTAGTTTTAGAAATATTATTTTACAATAACATCATATTTTTGTTAGACATAAAATATGTTGGTCTATAACATCTCTGACATTTTACATCAAATTAAATGACCCTTAAAACTATTTCCCATTCTCCTCTGCCATCTTAGTTTTGGGCATTGCATCTTCTAGCTGTAGACCATTATCCCACGATTATCTACAGATTCTACCGTAGGCCACCTCAATATTCTAAGGGTGGACTAGAGGCTTGAAAATAGGAGGAAAAATTATACTTTTCAAGAAAAATAATTTTCTTAAGATTGAAGTCTTCAGAAATAAATAATTACGAAAACCTTTTACTCCTCGGTTAAGAAAATTATCACAAGAAGGTTTCTATCTCTAGACCTTGAAAAGCCTTTTTTTTTTTTTTTTTTTTTTTCTTTTTTGAAAGAAACCAAACTTCTCTCCTACTCTCCCTTCCTCTCCTTGGAAGAGTTGGTATTTAACATTAACCTATACGAAGTTGGAGTTTTGTCAATAACTCCTAACTAGGAAAATTTTATGTTTTGAAAGAATGATCTCGTTTAGGAAAAACAAATTTCTTCCCCTAAGAATAGAAGGTTTTCATGGACCGCTAACACAATGTAAGAAATAAATAAAATTCTTACAATAAGACTCACGTAATCCTTAAAAATAATAAGTGAGAAAGAAATCCCACAACTAGATGCCAAAGAAGAAGGAAACCAAAATGGTCCATCTTCACTGCACTGGGATGCAAACGAGCTGGGATCTGATGCAGATCTAAGATAGATCCATGATTATTTGACTTAGATATGTTATCCGTTAACTATCCTACAAATTAATAAACAATTAAATAATTAGATTTTAATGTACTATATGTATTCGGCCAACTAAAATTTGTACCCCTCTAGTGTTCTGGTCGAGTCCCCTCAGCTCCTGTATTGACAAATACTTGGGGTGCATGCAAGCAAATCGTAAGGCATGCAGCTACAGACTGACCTCATTGAAGTGGAACCACTCGTAGTACGGCGGCGGGTAGTACCCCTCCACGTCGGACTTGCCGCTGGCGGCGTAGGGTGCGTCCGGGAAGAAGAGGTCCAGGCGGTCGAGGACGGTCTCCGGCCACTTGAGCTGCTTCCTCATTATGGAGCCGCTGGTGCGCATGCCGTGGAGGCAGAGGATCCTAGGCTTCTTCTTAGCCGCCGGCGCCGCCGGGCAGCTCCACTCCGGCGCCGTCGGTGCGAGGCTCCCCATGATAACCGACGGTCGCTGGGAGCTAGCTAGCTAGATCTGTGGAACAAGTGCTTCCTGGATCATCATCACACCATACCACGTATTTAATGCGGGAGAGATCCAAGGCTAGCTGAACAGTAATGGAGCGTGGGAACAATATTAACATGTTATATTGCAAGCTGAACGTGGTGGGTGTTAGAATAGTCCGAGCGACTATATAATAGTCTTACATCTGTTAATTTTAGTTGTGGTCAATTTTTATGATTTTGGGTCCCTTTAAATTCAACATTTGGATTTTGAGGTTTGTAAGATGGTATAAGAACAGGATTTGACCTAACTTTATTTTCTAATTTGCGCCATCTCCTCTTATCTATTTCCACGGCTCATTTTGGCCGTGAGGGAAAATGTTGGAGTGGCTATATAATAGCCTAACATCGGTTAATTTCAGTTGTGGTCAATGCTTATGATCTTGGGCCCGTTCAAACTCAACACCCGGGTTTTGTAGTTTTTAAGAGTGAGAGAGAGCAAATCTCTAATTAAGATATGTAATTTCTTTTATAAAAAAATGTTATATTTTTAATTATTAATTTAAATTTAAATGTTAGACGGTCATTGGTGGGTGGGCCACTTGCCCTAGTTATGACACAACAGGAAGGGTTTAGGCTCGTGAACCGCATGTGAGTTCTTTTAACAATACCGGGCCCAGCCACAGCATGGTGTGGGGCCCAAACAACAGTGGCTTTATGGTGACCGAGTTTTTCTCAAATGTTGATTTTGACGTAAATTCTATAATTCTTTTACCACGTCACTTGATCCTGTTCTTATGGTTGATTAGACAAGTTGTTGAAATGGAAATTATGTTACCAAAAGAATTTACCGGATGGCGAAAATATTTGAGTGAAAATCTCTAATGAGAGAGCAGAATAATTAACTCTTTTATGTTTTCGATCCCTAGGGTAAAGAAATATACATATATAAATGCGTATTTACACATGTGTATAATAAAATATAATTATTAAAATTTATTTAACATATAAAAGATATAACTAAAATATATTAAATTATATTATATAGACAAATATTATGAGAAGATATACTAAGTGTTTTAAGAATTCTCTAATACTTATTTTAAAATCTTAAAATAGAAGATTAGATATAGACATCAAAATACCGTGTCATATCTAAGTAATTGATAGAGCCCTCTAACATAAATAAAAGTATCTACTAAATCAGAACCGGACATCCTTTCTCTAGCTGTTCTTTTACCCTTGGGAGAATTAGGCACTCAGGAGGTCCTTTGGACGAAACGCTACTGAATCCAGTCATATGTCTTAGCACTTCGCGAGTTCTTGATTAATCTCTAGTAACGGCTGACAGCCAAACATAGGCGGTTTTATTGGTAGCCTCATTTATTTTTTTTTCGGGTAGAAAGGGCCTGGAGATAATATTTTCCGCTTACTGTTTCGTATTGGGCACAGAACATACATCCAGGGAAATTTTAGGGTTTCCCTTTTCGAGGTAAAAGAAGGGGGACAAGATCATTTGCTACAATCAGGACCTTTTGCTGTACATAGTGCGTTTTGGTCTCACTCTTCTTATGTTGCAAAAAAATAAAAATTACTATAAAATTTTAAATATTTAATTATATATAATATTTATCCCTTAAATGTTATCATTGGATCGTATTTGAATGAATTGATTGTAACCGGCCAATCTTGTGTGAGTTAGTTGATGATGAAGACTATAACTTCCGGAGATGAGAACAATCTTAACAACAATCTAATTAAGTTTTTATTTTTTGATTTTTAAAAATCAAAATTTACATATATCCGATAGACGGTTAAGATTGAGTTTTAGGATCAAATTACGATCGGACGGTAAAAGTAAAACTTTAGGAGACGAAAACAATCTTAAAGAGAATGATTGAATATTTAAAATTTATGATGAATTTTATTTTTTCTAAATATAAAAACGGGGTCGAAAACAATTCATGCAACCTGGTTGCACACTGCTAGAGTGCGTCGTATACATATAATGAATTTGAAGAATACTAATGCGACACTCTTTTTCGTTACATATAAATGACAAGTGTCACATAAATACTCTTTAAAATTATCTTCCCACGAAGGGCTAATAATAACTGGTAAAGTGTCCATAGTACAATGGATCTTTCATGACTAACAAAGAGGAGCGGAAAACAAATGTGCATGCTAGCATTCCTCATTAGTATTTTGAAGTCTTATGTTGCAATCGGTTTGTTTTGGAAATAAGCTTTGAATATGATACATTATTATGCTTATTTTAATTTGGGAGCACGAACCCATTATTCTTAAGACAAGTAAAATAAATCATTTTAACTAAAAAGTAAGAATAACTTGTTCTTAGAATAAAAGAAAATATACCAAAACGAATTCTTCTTGTTCTAAGAATAAGAGATCTGAGAACAAAAAAAATCTGAAATACAAATAACTACTTCTTGTAATAAAAGAGAACAGATACGACACTGGTAATCAGCGGATTTATTTGAGTGCAAACTCCAACCTTTTGTGCTAATTGGAAAAAAGAATATACATAAAAATGTCTTGCACCCGCGACATGAACATACCACAGATTACATGTACCAGCAGCTGGTCAAATCCGACCTTGGTTTTTAGTCCTTTTAAACTCTTGAAGCTAAGAAAACTTTCTGTATCTTACATTTTTAATCTTGACTTTAGTAAGTTTAGGTTTAATATTTGTTAATCTTTATGTCTCTTCTCATTTTTTAAATAATTGTATTTATTTCTAAACAAGAATAAATTTCTTGGAGTCAAGAGTAAATACATGTCATCTGAGTGTGTTTCTAAATATGAATCTCTATGGGTAATAAAAAATCTCAAAAAAAGGGAAAATTGGAGAGGATCCCCGTGAGAGAAGCACGCGAGATGCCTTCACATGGCCTGTTTTCTTCTTACAGAACCATGAGATATTAAACATGGGAAATTAACTTATGGCTAGCTAGCATCTTAAAAGGATTAAAAAAAGACTGAAATAATCAAATGAGGGAGAGAGCTAAATTAAGATTGGTGGCGAAGCCACGAAAGATCTGTTTAATTAGTGTGGATTTGGGAATTAGATCCCAGATGGGTCAAGTCGAACCTACTTAATTGCATGCTTGTACGATAATGACATGAAGATGCTCTCTGTCTTCCCTGCGGAGGCATGAACACCCAGCTGACGTCCTCTCCATCTTCATACCTGCAGGTTTGGTGAATGGATTCAATTAATTAGTTGGAAATGCGAACACATTTAGAGTCTATTTGATTACGTGTAAAATATAATTGGATAGAAATGATATTTTAAGAAAATATATTTACAAAAAAATGAAAACAAAGCTCGTCACTTAATGATCATGAAAATAAATTTCAACTCTTTTGGAAAAGTGCATGTATTCGGCCTTATGTCATGCATGTCAAAATCAAGAAAATGAGTCAACGAATTAAATTTTTCATTGATTTAAGTTTTCCGAATAATCAACTAAGTGATTGTGACATACTTTTTGGAATTTTTTTTTTCCTGTGACCCTTTTCACGTGTAAATCACTAATCGTTGGAGTCATACCTTGCACTTTGTAAAGAATCTAATATGATTAGACTCTGAATAGGATTTATAAATATAAATCCTATTTATAATTAGATATAAATGATATTGTGAGAAAATACATTTACAAGAAAAATGAAAACAAAACTTGTCATTTAATGATCATGAAAATATTTTCGGCTCTTTTGGAGAAAGGCATGCATTCGATCTTATTCCATGCATGCCAAAATCAAGAAAATGAGTCGACGAATTAAATTTTCCATTGACTTGAGTTATCCGGATAATCAACTAAGTGATTGTGATATATTTTTTGGAAATTTCTTTTCTTGCGACCCTTTTTACGTGAAAACAAACGGACCCTTAATTCGATCCAAATTTAAGGTAGATTTATGATCATATCCTCTAAGTTATCAGTTTTAAAATGTGTACTTGTTAACTCACTCATAAACTAGTAATCGATAAATGATCAGATTATTAGTATAGATTGGTATTCTGTCTATGAAAGATTCTACCTATCACTTAATTTATGGGATATGCATGTTAATTTAGTACGACTAATAATTTGGGCCGTTTAACTGTCCTATAAGTTAATGATTAACTGAATAATTAAATAATAATTAAGTTATATGTACAATTTGCATCTGCCGAAGGACTATAGCTTCGCAGATGTAGTTGTTGTCGACAGTTGTTATCACTAATCGTTGGAGTCATATCTTGCACTTTTGTAAAGAATCTAATATTATTAGACTCTGAATAAGATTTAACTATCGCCATGCATTCATGACCATTAATATTCTTACATACGTGTTCGATCGACGCTTAAGATACAGTACTATTAGAGACACTTGATATATCCCATTATCTCTAGCTAGAAAAAAAAGAGAGTGCAAATTTCTTTATTGATAAGGGAGTTAATTTCGGTTTTCTCATTCTTATGTGTGCGCTTCGCATTATGGACGAATTTTACTGTACCTTGTGATTTGGCAACGGCACCAAAGTGAACAGATCGTGTCGTAAGACAAAAAATTCGTGAAGCGTGAGAAAGTACAGCAGTGGGTGTACATTAGGTTGCAAATAAACTAATATGAGAAAGTATACCTAATTACCTTTGGCAGAATATTGGGTGACGTCTCTCCTGTAGAATATTAGGTTACAAATTTTAAGTTTGTTCACAAATATATTATTATTTTTTGAACAATGGTCCAGTGATTGGGCACAAATTCCCTTGGTCGGAAGACCAAGATTCGAATCCACTCAACTGGAGGATACCTCCTAAGAGGTGAAAAGCAAAAATCAAATTTTTTTTATTTATTTATTTATCTTTTTCTGTGAAAAATAAAAAAAGTAAAGTGAAAAAAATCCAAATGCATGCTGTTCCGAGGGGTCTTCAAGAGGTCCCGCATTCTAAGGACCGTCAACGATGGAAACGGGAACAAGATTGGCCTCCACTGCGCCTTCTGGCCTTGCCGTATTCCACCTTCTGCCTCATGCGCGTCCTTGGCTTCCATGGTTGTCGATCGACGAGAGGAAGGCAAAGCTTCCCCCATATATGGGAGAAGAAGACGACTGGGAACTTCCCACCAGCCCCCCACGGAAGCCAAGAGAAAGAGCTAGAACCACAGGTTGCGGGTGGGGTCGACGATGACGTCGGTCGTGCGGACGGTGCAGGGCTGGGTTGGCATCGAGGCCAACCGTGACGTCTATGTATGAGAGGAAGCGGCGCACGACAACATCTATGAGGAAGGAGACGAGGGAGACAAAGAGTCTCGTCATCCACGGGAGTGGTGGGTTGGGTTTACTGCCCCTTTTCCTCTTCTGCTACCTCCTTTGAATCCGACCGGATCCTCTAGGCCGCCACCCTCCCTCCCGGTGATTCCGGAGATCTCACTCTTGATGGTGAGGAAGGGGACGAGCTCACACCATTCCCTGACCTTAATCCCAAGGTAGGCAATATATTTCAACCCCTTAACTCGTCCTTATCAAATTGACGTAACAGTAAGGGCCTGAGTGCAATTATCTAGCGGTTTTCAGAGGCATCTCATAGAATCTATCTGAGAGTCGGAGGTATAGATACAAATATGGTGATTTAGAGGGGTATATATATGTCGTTCTCTCCACTAGGGATGCAAACGCTGAGATAATCAAATATGTGCACATTATGAATATTCGGTAGAAAAAAACTTATATCCATTACTTTATCTAGTAAGCGTATTGATTAGTCCAAAAAACTATTCATCAACTGTTTTCAATTTTTTCTCTTGTTTTTAACAAATAAAAATTATGATAAATTTTTAAATATTTAACTTTCCCTTCAAAATAATTTTTTTCTCTTTTGGCTTCAGCTTTACTATTGGATCGTGAGATTTTTAATATAAACCGTCCGACTTTATATTCGTAAATTGATGATGAATACCGATACACCAAAGGCTGAGAATAATCCTAAGGGTTAATCCGATGATTTTTTTTTTAAATTTTATAATCTTTAAAAATCAAAATTTACATATGTCCAATGGACGGCTAAAAACGAGTTTCAAGATCGAACTACGATTAGATTAGACGGTCAAAATAAAACTCCAGATAATGAAAACAATCTTAAGAGGGGAAGGTTTCTTGAATATTTTATACGTATTCTGTCTGTTAAAGATTCTATCGACTACTTGATCTTATGTATATATATACAGATTAACTTAAAAAGATAATTAAGTTATTAACTAACCGAATAACTAAATTATGAGTTACCATTTCCATCTGGATGCAGTTGAATTTGTACCCACTTAGAGGCAGCATAGTTGTTGTTGATCCTGGTGACCATGATTGGGGCGTGTTTGGCACAACTGCTAGTTGGTAGTACTTTCGTACTTTTATCTGGTTATCTTTTTGGAAGTCATTAAAATTTAAAAATTATTTATATATTATTCTATTTGTATGTTAACTTCAAATCAAAAGTTACAATGTGAAAATATGCAAGATTAGAGAGAAAATGAGATTTTTATGAAAGATTTGACTTTTGTAATAAATTTACTAAAATTAGTTAGAATTTCTCTCCTTCAACTCATTGTATACGAGAAGTAGAAGTCAAAAAGTGACTTTGAAATAAACTTTACCAAACACATCTTAAAGTACTTATATATTTTTGGCACTCATATAAGTATTCTACTCATAAGTAAACTTAGTTAATAAGAGATTTAATGACCTTAGAGAATTTCCTATCAAATCAATAGCTAAAGGTACAAAGAACTTGATGCTCACCATAGTTTGACTTAACTCTATAAATTTAAGATTCTTTTAGATTAGATCTGTGATAAATTCATTGAAATTACAGGTTACTGGAGGTTCAAACTTGTTTAATACCTAAACGAGTCAAACTTGAATAAAGTAAAACTCGGCTGGATTTACTCGTTAGCATCCCTTACAACCTTTTCTGGTCAGCAAGATGAAACAATACAGTGATTTTATATATATATATATATAAAGTGATCGTTGTTACATATCACGTACAGCTTAATTTGCAGGCTTGCTGCTAACTGGCGCGTAATAAGATCTTAACATCATTTATTTGATTATGTTTAACAACATGCATGCACTTACATGTGCACATTTTAGCTAGCTAGGCAGCAAATACTGATCAAATCAAGCAACTTGAAAGAGTGAGCTGAAGATACGCATATCACATCTGCAAGCCAAGATGGCAATTGATGCATGCCCTAATTAGTACTGGAGTGCGGATTTGGGATGATCCACATGGAGGCAGACATGCTCGAACCTGCTTGGCTCGTACAGTACAATAATAATGGCGCGATGCTGCCGTCCTCCAAGCTGAAGACCCCGACGTCGCCTCCCTTAGCTGCTGCGTCTTCACACTGCTCACATCCACAGGCGTTGTGGGGGGCGTGGTGGGTGAAGTAGATGCAGTTGGCCCGGTACAGTACGCCTGCGTGCGCCGCCTCCTCCTCCACCACCGACGCCGAGATGGATGTGGAGCAGTTGGCACCCAGGAACAGCGCCCGCCCGCCCAAGCTCTTCATCTCCACCCACTCCGCCTCCCCAGTAGTACTCTTCATGTCCAGCAATATCCTCATGACCACGAATCCCTCAGTTGTGTCCAGGCCGTGCTCCTCTCCTTCTTCCCTAAAGAACCGGCTGGCCAGCACCAGCTCCCCCTCCCCTCCTGGGATGGCCACCAGATAGCATCGTCTAGGATAATGGATGGAATAGAGAGGCTCAGGTGATATGCTGATGCGCTCCACTGTGTTGGGGCCGGGGTCGCCCCCGTCGCGGTCGCCGATGGAGACGATGACCAGGGAAGCACCAGCCCGGTCGCACCAGGCGTAGAACTTCCCCGAATGGTACACGATGTCCTCGATGCACTCCAGCCATGGATCCTCCAGCGACCTCCACATCTCGCACCCTGCCCGCGTGTACTGGGGGATCCCGTAGTCGGTGCGGATCACCATGACGACGCAGTGGGCGTCCGCCGGCTCCGGCGACGACATGCACAGCTTCGTGGGCCAGACCTGAGGCTCACCCCCGTAGATCTTGTCTGTGTTAGTGTCAACATACATGCCGTCGACGTCATCGTCGGGGACGAAACGCGCTTTCCTCAGCGAGGGCAGGCGGACCGCCTTGCCGGAGATGGGGTTGTGGAGGCGGACGCCGAGTGCCCAGCTCACCAGGCCGACCCACGAGTGGCAGGAGCCGAAGCAAGTCCACTCATCCCATGAGTACCTTGGAGGGCGCGGGGGTCTGAGGGTGCTGCAGGCCTTTTGGTTGGCAACGTCGACGAGGCTGTGCGGTGTCTTGCCGTGGAGGAGGAGGAAGGGGAGCCCGGGGGTGGGGCGCGGGAGGATGCAGGCGGAGGCGGACTGCCAGGACTTGCAGACGCGGGAGAAGCTGAGGCGGTCCGCAAGGGCGGCCAGGCGCTCGGCCACCTGCGCGAGGAGGTCCTCCGGAAGCGCCGACCAGTCGGCCATGGATGGATCCGCACCGAGGGTCGAGGGGAAGAGATCACCAAGTTAGTTTGAACTCTGAAGAAGCAGCTTATAAATTAGTTAGAGGCATGCATGCAGGGGGTGTAAGTACAGTGCGTTCTCACTCGAGGATGGAGATGATCCAACTAAATATTACCATGGATCATGGCAGCACAAAGGATCCGCTCCTTAATTTCCGAAATTCTCTTTCATGGCAATATTAACGCAAGCCATCTTCTCCTTCTTAACTTCCATGCATGGGATCTTTGGTTTTGATACATGATTAATCCTGGGATTTTGGTGATATATTAATGTCATGGAATATATATATGCTATATCTAAAATTAAGAAAATCCTGATCATTATGTCCATAATCCATATGAGACTGTTCTATAGATGTCTAAGAATTGAGACGAGATCCTCTAGTCTCTGGAAGAAGGTGATCAATTTTGTACTTCCCCACTTTTTCAAGATCTCATCTCCATGATTTCGATGAGTTCCAAGTTAATTTATGCATCTCCAATTCAAACTTTAGTCAATATAAATAGAAAAAGAGATTTTCATTTTGTGTACACTATTTTTATAAACTGTTGCATTTGTACTTAATGCTATTGGACTCCCACATATTATTGGAAATATGCCTTACATCTTTAGAAAAATCATAGTTAATTATACCCTTCCGATCAAAATGCAAAATGTAGGGAACTCTAACTAGCTAATGTCAGAAAGATTCTGATATTTTCGTATCTATAATCGAAGGGGGAGAAATCTGCTCACTCAAATAAGGGCTCAATCATTGCATCATTGTGACACGAGCATTCATTGCATCACTTCACCCACTTCAGTGTGGGTCATGCAATCAGAAGTCCATTTAGACGCATACTTCACATAAAGATTTCAAGAATAATGTTGGGTCATGCAATCCGAAGTGCATTTAGACGCATACTTCACATAAAATTGTTAAGAATAATGATAAAAGGAAGAGCAATATATTTTGACTATAGATCGTGATACTGACCATTACAAATATAGGATGAGAAAATAATGAACAAAATGACCAAAAAAATATGTTTTAAAAAAGAATATCGGTAGTGATGTAAATGATCATTACTGAGAACTCTATTTCATGAGTTTTCATATTTATTATTTAATATATAATTTTCAGAGGCTCATGGTAAAAGAGAAGATAATTCCAACCAATTAAAAAAGAAAATTTTTCAGATATGACCAGTTTGTATGGATATTTAGGATATGTTATTTGTTTCATTGTATTTCTGTTATATGATGGATATGAATTGTCTATTATTTTCTTAGAATTTTACTTATTATTTTATTTTTGCTCTTGTGCACTTACCGGCGATCCATAAAAAGTCGGGGCGTTACAATCTTGGTTCTCCGGGAATCAGTCTTCAATTGAGTAACAGAGAATCTATTAGTTTTTGGGAAGATAAATTGTGTATTGAATCTATTGATAGTGCCTTTGCTATCCAAGTCAATAATTTGTATGGTGCTGCAATGGATAAAGGGAAATCAGTTGTCCTCATGATTTGCCGTATGGTACCGGTTCGGGCTGACTCGTACGAGTCGACTCGTATCTAGGTCGATTCGATCCTCTGATACGCACCTAGTTGGACCGAATTGTGTCGACTCATACATGCTTAATGGAATATTTTAAGTTGAATTTTTTCTATTTGATAAGTAGAATTATATTTTTATATCAATTAATATAATACATTTATCTAAAATATAACTTAAACTTACTAATTTTGACAAACAACTCATTGATTTTAACAAACTTATTGACTGGACTTATGTGACTCGTACGAGTCAAACTGAGTCGGATCAGTATTGTATCGTATTTGGAAAGATACGATCCGATACTGATCAGCGATATGACGAATCTTGGTTGCGCTCTGCAAGACAGGGTTCACTGGAATATTAGACTTAGAAGGGATTCAAGAGATGTCGAATTGGATGAATTGATCAATATGTTGAGAGCTGTGAATGAATTCAGTGGTTTATCTAACCAGAATGACAGTAGAAAGTGGGTGTGGGGAAAGCATGATAGGTTCTTAGTTAATACTCTTCGTTAGAATTAATCATCACTGATGGAGGGTGCAGAATCCGGTGGAAATGAACTGTTTGGTCTAAACTTTTCCCAGACAAGATTAAATTGTTTTTATGGAAGGTGGAAACCGGGACACTTCGCTAGAAAAGAAGATTTTTCATATTCAAAATTCCAAATGCCCGTTCTGCGGTGTCTTTGAGGAAGATCTAGATCATCTTTTCTGCAATTATGGCATGGTGAATATTCTGTGGCAGAATTGTGTACAACTAGCTGTTAATGGATAGAGTTCTTTCCAAGCCCGTCGGATAAGCAAGTATGCTACCTATTTCTTCCAGCTATGCTGTGGGCAGTTTGGAGTGAAAGACATAACATGAAATTTAAGGAGGACATCAACAGTGCTTGTGATATTCCACCTAGAACTGTTGCTGTTTCCACGGCAGCGAAAAACCACACCAATAATGTTGTCTCATTAATGATGCAGGAGTGGACTCACAGACAACGCAGTGTAGGCCGCACTGTAGCTTGGAAATGTCGTCTTTATCTTTTTGATGCATTTTGTATTTTATTTGAATCTGTTGGGACATAAATAAGGTCCACTTGTAGCTCATTTAAGATTTTTTATTATTTTTCCTGTGTTTTCTGTACTTTTTCTATTTTTAGAGAGCCTAAGGGTAACATACATGATAATTTTGTCTGTTAGGGTTTCGTTTTTAAGGCCTATATATATATCTTATGTATGTCCAAAAAGGCAACCAAATGATTGCTAATAGAAAAAAGTTATCCTTGGCTGCCATGGTGCGTTTGTGTTTTGTGTGGGAGGACCGGTAATGAGTCTAGCTATGAGAGAAATGGGGTGGGAAGCCCCTGGTTAGTCTCATCTTCTTCCTTCCATGTTCATCTCTGTCTTCTATCTCTATCTTCTTCCTCCTCCTTTGGCCTCCGAGCCCTCCCTCCTAGTCTCCCCATTCCTGTCCCGCATCAGTTAATAACCAGCTCGAAAATTCTTGTAGTTTGTTCTTTTTATAGTGGGATTTCTGATAGCCATTAATTAGTTTATCAACATGTGCGGTACAAAAGAGTTTTCGTTATTTTCTTTTAGTGCCATTTTATTCGGCTTTAATCTCCTTGAAAATTTCCCCATTTGCACGTTCATATCTGGGCTGGCCATTATATACTTATTTTTTATCAGGATTTTTGAGCCTCTTAGTTTTAGTTGTCGAATCTGACAGTACTACTGCTGGAACAAGAGAAATAACCCTTGTAATTTGCAAGAGATAGTAGCTTCTGTACCTATAACTTCATTTCTGTGTGATATGTTGATATACACCTGTTCTTGTTTAATGTTGAATCGATCCCTCAGCAGATTATGTCTCTTGCCAACTGGAGATTATGTTACGTGTTTGATTGAAATGCCTCCGTCCTATGCACATCATCACGTGTCCCCATCATTGGCTTGCGTTCGTTCATTTTTTTAGTATATATTTGCTTGGCTTCCCTTTCATCGTTCCCTCACCTCAGTGAGGGGTTTGAAATCTGCATAGAATTGCTGGGTACCTGGCTGTATGTGTATTATTTTTGCGCTGTGAGATTAAGGTACTTCTACCGTTGTAAAGTAAGATCTTTAACAAAGTAGATGAGTACAGCATAGGAATAGGTTAACCACGGGATCTAAAGAATTTGCAGTTGGGTGCTTATTTCTTCATGGTTAATTTGTTTAGCCAGACTCATACGTTCACTCTTTACAAAGCTGTGCATGTCAGGTGTAGGGTGCTGATATATAGGACTCTGATCATGATGATAATGAGCAGCAGTCACCTTTTTCTTCTCCCATTATCTCTCTTGGGGTTCTAAATTTTCCTTTTTTTACGAGAAATTAAATTGTTCGATCTGATTCTTTGAGATTCAATTTCTCCTTTTGGTGTGCATGTTCTCTTTTACAAGATCTTATTCGTCGTTGCCTAACGTGCAACCAAGTAGAAAGGCCAGATGTTCTAACAATCGCTCAAGATCCGTACCTTTCCTATGCGAAGAGATAGTTGACGAGCTGAGTGTAAATGTATCATTGTAGTTTCAATCACCGGACTAGGTATGCTCAAAGCAAGGTTGTAAATGTTGTAAAGAAATTTTTTTTTTCCTTGCTTTTCTTTTCATATATAATGTATCTTATTTTTTGGCTGAAACGCTTCTTTAGCCCTTCCGGGTTATTCAGTTCTGAGTCCATGTTTTCTATTCGAATTGTGCACGAGTTTTTCAAGGTTTTTGGTGGTCAAGTGAAAGCACTATTTCTATAGCAAGTGTCCACCTTCACTTATTATAATTTTAGACATGTTTGACAAATTTGTTCCGTCAAAACGTAGCTGAGGTTAGTAATCATCTTTCGGCTTTTCATGATCAACAACATCACAATGGAAAACGAGTTAGTAACATTTTCGCTTATTATCGCATCATTTAACATGCCGACAGAAAAAGGCCCTCTTGAAAGCATCAGAGGCTGAACATTGTTGTTACTTGATATATATACATGGTGGTTGATAGCACTATTAATACCCAAAAAAATGATAATTAACGCTCGTACATTTTGAATTTCAGATATAATCACTAATTTTAAATATTGATCAACCACTTGTATCTAAAATTTGTTTGACAATTTAAGTTAGTTAACTAGAATAGCTTTTCTATTTTCATAGCTTCTTCTGTAGTGCCCCTTGTAAGTTCTAATTAACCTCGCGTGCTATGTGCAACCTTGATTTCCTTTCTCTTCTCCCTCACGCTATTGGATATTTTTCCCTCCGTGCTGGCGTGCGTGTGTAACGGAGGCAGCAGCGATAGCATGTGTCTCTGACCATCAGTTACACCCGGTGAAAGGCACCCTTGATCTTTCTAAATTCCGTTTATGTGAATGATTTGTATAATATCACCAGTGGGATTTGTTTGGGAGGGCTTGGGGATCTGATCTCTGCTCTATGATTTATTACTTTATTTATGGTGCATTTGCATGTGCACTTTACCGTCATATAAAGAGAAGGGAAAAGGTAGGTGTTTGAGAAGGGGAAGGTATCTAGGGCGTTACACACATTGCATACCAAGGTATCTAGGGGAGAAGGGCTTTTGGAGTAAAAGATAAGGAGAAATAACAAACAGGTGAGAAGACACCAAGATCAAGTAAATTGGGTCCCGGGGAGGGGGGGCGGACAAGCTGATGTGTGTTCTATGAGACCCTACTGCATCCTGCATGCCATCTTGCACCCATGTGTGCGTGCTCCTTCCTCCTCCCTATCACTCTTCTTCGTCTTCCCAGTCTAGGGGGCTACTGCTGCCGCCTCTTCTTCTTCTTGTTCTGTCTCCTGCTGTTGCGCTGCTGCTACTGCTTAGTTTGGCGGCTGCATCTTCTTCTTCTTCTTCTTGTTCTATCCCCTGCTGCTGCACTGCTGCTATTGCTCGGTCTGGCGGCTACTTCTTCTTTTTTCTCCTGTTGCTGCTGCTTGCTCTGGCGATTGCTGCTTCTTTTTTTTTTTCTTTTTCCCCTTACTGTTGCGCAGTTGCTATTGCTGTTTCTCTGTTGCAGAGCCATCGTAGGGAGCTGGAGTAGGAACGGGAGCTGGAGCTGGAGCCTCGCGCCACCCTCTCTTCCATGAGAGAGAGACTGGCAAATTCTTGTGCTATAGGTGCTACTTGCATCCCACCGCGCCAAAAATTAAGTACTTTTTACCAAGTGGTCTTGAATCTCATGTTCAGAGTGTGCATTCACACCTGAAGTTCTGCTGCGGCATGCACGACTACGACAACTGTTTTGCGAGCAAGGCTGAATGTGATCTTCACATGATTGAAAATCACAAAACCAAGCACCCTTGGAATTAAAGCACCATGCAGTACACAAGTTAACCCCGACCCTACTATATATATATCATGAAAAATAAGTTTGTGCTTATAATATATATTTCTAAAGCTTAATTTGCCATATGTACGTGATGTTTGTGTCCTTGTCCACGTAAATGATAGTGTCCAACATAATATATATAGAGTTAATGAAACAAATAAGCTTTCTATTGGAAATTGTCGTGAAGATCATAGTTGAAGAGAATGAGACGGTTCACAATGTGACATGCTTGCAAGAGATAGTTGATAACCGTCAACCAACTTACTAACAAAACGAATCTTATCAACTTGTGATAAGATCCCCTTTGTAAGAGGGGTACTAACTTACTAACAAAATGAACCTTACCAACTGGTGATAAGATCTATTTGTGAAGGGTTAACAAAAATAAAAGATAATCAAGAGAGAAAAGAAAAGAGAGGAAGAAGATTATGTCGTTTACTTCTACCGACTATCTCATGTTTCAATAGTATTTGGATGGGTTAGAACTTGGACTCTATAATTTGGACTAGGATCTCCCTAGCTTGGATAAATAAGTGGGATGGAGTGTCCTATTTATAGGTGGATGTATGACATGTAATCTTGATGATGTGGCAATACAAGCTTGAATCAAGGAAAATCAATAGATGAGAATGATTGATGTAATTTAGATGATACATATCATTAGTTCTTTAAAAGAAGTGAATAAAAAGTTTAAAGAGAAAGATATGTAGACATATTTAACTTTTGATTTGGATGGAAGAGGATGTGATATTTCATTGGTTCTTTAAAAGAAGTGAATGAAAAGTTCAAAGAGAATGACATGTAGACATATTTAACTTTTGACTTAGAAGGAAGATGATGTAATTTTTCATTGGTTCTTTAAAAGAAGTGAAGGAAAAGTCTAAAGAGAAGGACATGTAGACATGTTTAACTTTTGACTTAGATAGAAGATGATGTGATTTTTCATTTATTCATTAAAAGAAGTGAATGAAAAGTTTAAAGAGAAGGACATGTAAACATGTTTAACTTTTGACTTGGATGGAATATGATATAATTTTTTATTAGTTCTTTAAAAGAAATGAAGGAAAAGTCCAAAGAGAAGGACATGTAGACATGTTTAACTTTTGGCTTAGATGGAAGATGATGCGATTTTTTATTGATTCTTTAAAAGAAGTGAAGAAAAAAGTTCAACATATCACATGCTTTATTTTGTCATGTCCTGATAGAGTTATAGATGGGCCATTGGATTATTATTGGGCAAGAGGGCCATTGTTGGGTTCGCTGTGTCGAGATTCGACCGAAAAACGCAGCGGAATATAATATTCAGGATCGGATCTATCCCGTTTCGATCGTAGAAATAAAACCGGAGTAAATCGGATTTACCTTGCGCGGATTCGGATCCGCGTTCGTTTTCGGTTCCGTTGGAGCGATGCCGCAAGTCGCGCAGATGCCTGACCTCTAGCGGTATCCACGCGGTTCTCCTTGCGATGGATCGTCCTCGCTTCCTCGCTCGATGTGGCGTTCGTAGATCCCGTCTGGCTGCACGTAATCCGCCGCGATATGTGGATTCAGAATCTCCCGTTGAACGGAAGGCGGAGCAGTCGGGAATCGAAGCGGAGCCTCCAGATGGCTGCCTCGTGTCGCACGCCCAGAGAGGAGAGAGGGAGAAAGAACGACAGCTAGGTTAGGGTTTCTGGCCCCCGACATAGTATCCGTTCTTTTATAATAAGTCTATTTGGGATTTATCATAAAAATCCAGACTTATCCGAAATCCTGTCGGATTATCCATCGACTTGAAAACCATTTGCGTGTGACCCTCTAGGTCCAAATACCAGTCCAGTTAATAGCCCATTAAGTCCAGTAACCCTTTACTGACCCACTGAATTAATTAATATCCTCATATTCAATTAATCAGCTGAATTTAATGTTCCATAATAAATTCGGACGGACTTCCGATGACGTTGGATGCTAAGCAACATCGCGTGATCCTAGATGGCACTGGGTTATCGCAACCCTCTATTGGAACCTTTCTGTCATCGGTTAGCGCGCGGATATAATCCTTCATCCGTACAATGTTCCCGAATCGACCTAGGGTATGATTTACTGTTAAACCCTATTCGGTTGATTCACTTAAATCAGATGCCATTAATCTGAATATGATAACTCCTTATCGAATATAGAGTCCGCCCTGGCCAGGGACTTTAAACGCATCGTTCCCGGAACATTCTCTCTCAAACTACCGAGAGCGGATGATCCCGTATTGAACACACAATTACCTTCGAGGGTATTTCCCTGAACCCGTTCGCTTGACATATTGATAACCCATGGTTAGGGATTCGTTAGTCAAGGTCAAAGTTCAGAAACCTACCAACAAGATATCTTTGGCGTCTCAGGTCCAAGGATCATCTACGCAACCATGACAAAAGAATCGAGTAGGTTAACAGTGAGGTGTTTACCATCCAGCGATTCATAGTCGGATCAGTTCAGTGAACTCATTCACCAATGAGTACCTACAGGTCCAGCATAGTGTCTACATACAAGTGACTTATAGGATCAATCACCATCATCATATGAGCTGAAGTAACCTATACTAGTCTATCCGGATGTTCAATGTCCTATCTCAAACATCCTATGACTAGGAACAATTAAGAACATGTGTTTATAAGTCTTCGGTCCCGTAATTATGATCTCATCATAATCCGAAGACTATTGCACATGTTCATAGACTTCATCGTGATACGATAAACATAGATTGAATTAATTACACACAATGAATTATTGCCGTTTATTAATAATATGAATCAATACATGGTATCGAATTGACTTTGAGACTATGTAATACTAACAATCTCCCACTTGGAATAAAGCCAATCACTTTTATACAGAATACCCATATTCTCTAAGTGACACTCAAAGACATTTTGAGACAAAGGCTTTGTAAGTAGATCTGCTATGTTGTCGGCTGAAGGAACTCTTTCCACCACGACATCTCCTCGAGCTATAATCTCTCTGATCAAATGAAAGCGCCGCAGAATGTGCTTCGACTTCTGATGAGACCTCGGCTCTTTCGCTTGAGCAATCACCCCATTGTTGTCACACAACAGTGGGACGGGACCAGATATGCTTTCCACCACACCAAAATCGCCGCTGAATTTCTTCATCCATACAGCTTCCTTGGCGGCTTCAACAGCAGCAATATACTCGGCTTCCGTTGTCGAATCAGCAGTGGTTTCCTGCTTGGAACTTTTCCAGCTCACTGCTCTCCCGTTGAGTGTGAAAACAAAACCTAATGTTGACTTGCTGTCGTCAGGATCAGACTGAAAACTCGAGTTAGTGTATCTTTGCAGCTTTAAGTCTCCTCTTCCATAGACTAGAAATAGATCTTTAGTCATTCTCAAGTACTTAAGGATGCATTTCACAGCCTTTCAGTGTTCATCACCTGGATCTGCCTGATGTCTGTTCGCAACACTTAGAGCATATGCTACATCAGGTCTGATACATAGCATGCCATACATGATGGACCCTATGGCAGAAGCATAGGGGACTTTATCCATCACAGTCCTCTCTTCAGGTGTCTTGGGAGACTGACCTTTAGAGAGTGAAATTCCATGTCTCATCGGTAAGAGACCTATGTTGGAATTTTCCATACCAAACCTTTTGACAATGGTTTCTATGTACATGGATTGGGTTAAAGCAAGCATCTTCTTTGATCTATCTTTATAGATCCGTATTCATAATATGTAAGATGCTTCTCCCAAATCCTTCATAAAGAAGTTCTTTGACAGCCATATCTTTACTGATGACATCATTCCTACATCATTCCCAATGAGTAGGATGTCGTCAACGTAAAGAATCAGAAATGTGATTGCGCCCTCACTGTTTTTCTTGTATACATAGGGCTCATCTTCATTCTTAATGACGCCATAAGATTTGATTGCCTCATCAAATCTTATGTTCCAACTTCGGGAAACTTGCTTTAGTCCATAAATGGACCTCTGCAACTTGCATACCATGTCTGGAGATTCTTTGGATGTGAATCATTCTGGTTGTATCATATACACCTCCTTCTCAAGATTTCCATTGAGGAAGACAGTCTTCACATCCATCTGCCAGATTTCATAATCATGGTAGGCAGCAATGGCGAGAAGAATTCTGATAGACTTAATCATTGCAACGGGTAAAAAGGTTTCGTCATAGTCAACACCTTGTCTTTGACGATAGCCTTTCGCCACTAATCTTGCTTTATAAGTCTCAATACGTCCATCTACACCGATCTTTCTTTTAAAGATCCATTTGCAGCCGATAGGTACTGATGTAGACTGGATCTATCACGACCGGATTCCGGAGCTGGAATCCGAAGAAGAGGATCCGGAGCTGGGCCGGATCGGTGTTCGAAGGGGCCCGACGGGGATCCGGAAGGCGAAGGATGTAGAGGCGAAGCCGGGAGTCTGAGGGCTGGCTCGCTCCGGGAAGTCGTGGCCGAAGCTCCTTCGGCGGACGAAGGGGCGGCGCGGATGAATCTCCTTCCGACTGGTCTGTCGACAGGCGACGAAGCTGAAGCCGAAAGTCCGAGGCCGAAAGTGACTCGGAGTGGGCTTGCTCTTGGATAGTGAGCCCAAAGCCCCTTCGGCGGACGGAGGGGCAGCGCGAGACCGAGTCTCCTGTCTTGAGGCAGCCGGCGTACGGCGTCGAGACCAGGGAGAGGAGTCCGAGGTCGGCGGCCGATACCGACTCGGGAAGGTCAGCGAAGATTCGAACCGAGCTCCTGCAGGAGGGAAAGAAGAAGAAAAACCAGTCAGCAGGAGTCCCGGGCTTCAGCCCTGGGGAACCCCCTCCGACGGTCAAGTTAGCTCCTGAAGAAGATTCGATTCAGAAGGCCAAGAGAGTAGCTTTAATGCTTTTCGGACTGTAGTCCTTTAAGGGTCTCGGAGGCTTGAGGAGGCATGAGGAGGCATCCTTTGAGCAATAAATAGCGGTGTATTTATAGCAAAGGATAGCGGATGGTTAACGGTGGCAGCCGATATAGGACTAAACGAGGGCTTACTGATTAACCGCCATAGTGCCTGATCCGCCACCGGAGTGGGCCGGATTCGGCTACCGGGCCGAAGGGGGTTGGGCCGCTGATGGGCTGAAGCCTGTTGGGCCTTGGGCTGCCGCGCTGCTCCCGGGCCGTAGGCTGGTGGGCCGCTGACGGGCTGAAGCCTGTTGGGCCGGGAGCGACGGTGCCGCTTATGGGCCGAAGGCTGCTGGGCCGCTGATGGGCCGGAGGCTCCCGGAGGGCCTGGTACTGCTGCTGTTGGGCTGAAAAGGGTTTGAGCTTGCTTTAATGGGCCGAATCGGATTCTGCCTCATCAGGTACTATACCATCAGGTAAATCTTCAAAGTTCCAAACTTGGTTGATGTACATGGACTGTATTTTAGAATTCATGGCTTCCCACCATTTTCCGGCCTCTGGACTTTTAATGGCCTCCTGGTAAGTCTTAAGATCATCATCCTCATTATAGGGTATCCTTGAACCATCCAGATTAATATGTCCCACATATCTTTCTGGTGGTTTAGATACTCTTTCAGACCTACGAGGTTCCTGTGTATCATTTTGAACATGTTCAGAAACTGACGGTTCATCTAATTAACCATTACCAGTTTGTGGGTCTGGAATTTCTTCCAGAATTACTTTACTCCCACTGTCTTTCTGGAGAATATAATCTTCTTCCAGAAAGACAGCTCTCCTGGCCACAAACACCTTTTGTTTGTCAAGATGATCAAAGTAATATCCATAAATTTCCTTTGGATATCTCACAAATATGCATTTGTCAGTTATGGATTCCAGCTTATCTGCGTCATGTCTTTTAACATGAGCATGACATCTCCAGACTTTAACATGTTTAAGGTCTGGTTTCCTTCTATTCTATATCTCATATAGAGTGGTTTCAACAGATTTGCTGGGTACTTTGTTCAGGATATACATAGCCGAGCTAAGTGCATATCTCCATACGGACACTGGTAATTTGGACATGCTCATCATGGATAGCACCATTTCCATTAATGTGCGATTTCTCTTTTCTGATACACCATTCATTTGAGGTGTATAAGGAGGTGTAAGCTGAAAAAGGATACCATTATCTTTTAAGTATTTAATGAACTCAGTACTCAAGTATTCACCACTCCGATCAGATCGGATGGTTTTTATACTCTTTCATGTTTGTTTTTCTACTTCATTTTTAAATTCTCTGAATTTCTCAAAGGTTTCAGATTTATACTTCAATAAGTATATATATCCAAACCTTGAGTAATCATCAGTGAATGTAATGAAGTATGGGAGACTAGTATGAAATATTCTGGATATGCATATTCATTCACCCACACATTCAACTAATTAAGGAGGATGTTTTCTGTTCATTTTCTAGGAGAGGGTTAATAATTGTACATTTTTATTGTAAGGAAATTATATATGCAACAAAAATCCCATTATTTCCACCCTTCACTAACCAAATTGCTATTTCCCCTCCGACAACATGCATGGCACGCGTTAAAGAGGTCCGAACTCGAACCCAAAACCCATAGAGAATCTGATATGACACCAAAGCTCAAGACGTGGGATCCATAATGTTCCTCCTACGTAGTTCAAGGAACTTATCACGTGAATTTCCTAGTGTAGATTCTTCGCATACGGATGACTTTGTGGTTACATATTCCTAAAATTAAACACTTAAAACTCGAGCAATAAAACCACCAAGTAGAACTAAATTCTCATAAGATGTAGTGAATGAAAATTCTGTTGCAAGACATGCGCGATCATACAGTACTACTAAATTATCATGACACAAGTAATAGATCACAGGGAGACTTGTCACAATCTAATAGATCACACACAGACTTATCACAATCTAAATAAATTACTATATTTGGCTATGCTCACATCACAATCTAGGATCCACTAGATCCTGCCAGGAAGGCTAATCTAATTAGAAGCCCTGGACACTAAGGTTTTTTAGTAAACCAGTTAAAGAATGTAACAGAGTAGAAGTTTGCAGAGATTCCATTCTTTTCTCTTCCCAGAGGAAATAAAAGGCTCGAGTACTGTCATACTAGTCCTGCAAGTGTCCATCAAAGATTAGATAATTCGCTGTGCATTTCCTTCCTACCAATTTATCATGCTCCTTTGGATACGGTATTTCAGAAATACATAAGATAGCTTGACTTCTTCATGGATGGAGAGAAGCTTGCAAATATCTTCTTCATGGAGGTATGTCTCCTCCTTCACATGAAAACTTACTTCTCTGATGGCTTCCCTTGTTCTGACGTAGGCTAGCGTTCTTAGTAACAACAGAACAAGGGTGCAGTGTTAATTAGAAGACGTATCGAGTGAAGCTTCGGCGAAGTAATGGCGTCCGGACGATCTTATGACCACTACTGAACTAATAGTACAACGACAACGTGTGAACTGGCAGAGCGATGACCCCATGACTCTCGCTCTGGTACCACTTATTGGAGATATGGTGGACCTTTGGTGTAGAAAAAGAGTGGACTCTATTGCACTTAGAAATTATTTCAAGTACAAAACTTTCTTACAGAAAGATCTACACGGCCACCTACTACACTCGCAATGGAAGAACTCGTTACATTCAAATGTTATACGGGCACTCAACTCTAATGAGGATGCACTCACCTCACACACACTTATACTATTCCAAAGAAGACTCGCTTGCTATGTACACTTGCTTCACACCTTCAAGAAGAGGGTTGGAAGCCTATTTATAGGCTCTCTCTACCACCAATCTCATGATATACAGGTTCTTCTAGAGTGGGCAAAAAGGAAATGGTGTCTAGAGAAGAGAACAGGTGGTTGTGGAAAAATATGGAGATGGTAGGGTCTTCTGGTGTAGGTTGATAGGAGGTTCTAGATATTGAAAGAATGTGGAAACGGAATAATATTTTAGAGGACATAGTTAGCAAGGACATTCTCTTGAAGCTTTTTAGTGTTAGGAGAGGCTTTTAGATAAGATGGCAATGGATAGAATAGAGAAAAAGAGCACTGATTCAGTAAGCTCGACCGCATGGAGGGATCCATGCGGTCGAGCCCACAGCCGTTGGATGCGTGTCCAACGCCAAGGAGCACCCACTAGCGTTGGAGTTAGATATGTTAAGTTGCCGTTCGCGTTTGGAGTTCCGTTTGCTGACGTGGCGTTTGGAGTTTCCTTTTCCGCACGGATTGCAATCGCGCTGCTCCTCTTCTCGCCTCCCAGAAAAATCGGCTCGACTTCCCTTCTTCCTCCTTCCCTTGCAGCACCTCGCCGTCCTCCCCCAACCTTAACGCCGACGTCTGCGTCCTCCACTTGAGGAAGCTGTAGCGCCGCTCTTCTCTTCTCGATCGGCTCCCAAAAAATCTGTCCGGCTTCCCTTCTTCCTCCTTCCTTCCTTTCCAACGGCTGGACGAAGTGGACGCCGAGCTGTTGCAGACCATCAACGTCGGCAAGATCCTCCGGCAAGATCCTCGTCGTCTTCCCCGAATCCGACCTGAGGCATCACAGCGTACCTTCTTCCCCGAATCCGACCTGAGGCATCACAGCGTACCTGAAGCTGTAGCCGTTCTTCTCTTCTCGATTGGCTCCTAAAAAATCTGTCCGGCTTCCCTTCTTCCTCCTTCCTTCCTTTCCAACGGCTGGACGAAGTGGACGCCGTCCTCCCCCAACCTCAACGCCGACGTCTGCGCCCTCCACTTGAGGAAGTTGTAGCCGCTCTTCTCTTCTTTATCGGCTCCCAAAAAATCTGTCCGGCTTCCCTTCTTCCTCCTCCCTTCCTTTCCAACGGCTGGACGAAGTGGACGCCGAGGTGTTGCAGAGCATCAACGTCGGCAAGATCCTCCGGGTAAATCCAAACAACATCCTCGTCGTCTTCCCCGAATCTGACCTGAGGCATCACAGCGTACCGGCCGATCCACAATCCCCCGTCCTTCTCCTCGATCTCACTGACAAAACTCGGCCGCTTCCCTTGCAGCACCTCCAACACCTCGCCATCCTTCCCCAACCTCAACACCGACGCCGGCTCCCTCCGCTTGGGGTAGCTGTAGGCCGCCATTCTCTCCATATCAAGGGGGGGACCTTTCGGAGCACTTCTAAGGAGAGAGGCCGCCCAGCTTATTGCCGTCCCTGCTCAGCGCCACTGCGTTGGGGAATGACAGGCAGTCCAGCAGTCTGCAAGTTTGACCCGGTGGGGGCACATCCTTTGTCCGCAGCATCACAAGCGATGACATGTCGGCAATTGCAGCTTTGTGTGTTGTCTCCCTCAACACTCCAAAGAAGACACCACAGCCTGTCCATGACGTGACTGTGTGGAGTCGTGGTACCTCTTTTATTAACAAGAAGTGGCCATTTTGTAAGATCGATAGAATACAATACGCATGACAATATGTGTTCAAGGCATCAAGCAAACGTAGCCACATGAGCACAACCAGGCGCATAACAAGAGCGGCACAGAAGATCTTATTAAAGGGAGGAGCAGGTTGATCCGAGATTTAAGATTCATGAGTAAATACAAGTAAAGGTCGACTTTGGCGATGAAAGAAAGATGGACAGTTGGGGCTTGTTTGACTTAATTTTAAATCATCTTATAATATGAAAGAAGATGAATATATAACTTATTTTCTGTTGTTATCAAAGTAAAATTCTTTTTAACAATTTTACTTTTTTTATAATTTAGTAAACTCCAAGTTGTTTTGAGTTGTAACTTTTGGTTGAAAGTAAAAAAATTGTTTATTCATTATATTAAGATCACCACCTCAACACAAGAAAAGAAAAAAAATTTACAGCCATGAATGTGTAGGTGACAGGCACGTAAATTCCAACGACCAAAAAAATATGTTTCAATAGACTCGACCGCATAGATATATTGCTCTAGGCACTCATCAACATGCTGCTGGGAGGTTGCCGGATAGAAATCGTGATCCTAAAAAATATTTGGTTTCGTGGTGCCCTGACAAACATTAGAACCTCGTCGCTTCTCGTCATTCTTTCAATCATGTGAACAACATGTAAAATTACATAAAAACACTCAAAATCTCTCCACAATCAAATAAACATGTGAACATCACAGTCTACATTTTTTTGTTGTCATAAAGAAAGCATCCACTAGAATATTCGTCCTTGCCCATCAACATGGGTGGACTGCCCGGAAGGAACTAAAGGCTGGAACGTAACATCTCACACATGGAATCATGAGAGTTGATTGTGATGTCGAAGGACCTGTAAAAAGCAAAAATACAAATATTAGACAATGCCGGTACAAAACATTTAACATTTCCAATCATTTATCTTTAAATCTTATACCTCCTTGGGATAATTCATATTTGACTTGAATGATTTTGTCCTTCTTGGTTGCATTGCGGTGCTACCTGCCAACGTATTTTATCTTATAATAGTTAGAATATATTTAAGTTTATTTGTAATCCAAAAGAAAAAAATAAACTTACTTGATTTGCTTGGCTACTAGAGTAATCACTTATTGTAAAGGGTAGAGGTCGCATTTCTACAACATCTTGCAAAAGCTAAAAAGGTAAAAAGAATTATTAGAAATTACAATTTCATGTTGAAAAATTATAAATACATTTTACCTGACTGAAAGGCACATTATGCTCGGCATGGATAGCATCTAAAGGTTGAGAATAGTTGATATCTCCATATATACTACAATTAAAATCATAACTTTAACCAATGGAATAATTAATAAGATGACTTTATTACCAACATTATAATATTTAAGTAGAAAAAATCCATACCTTTGATCGTTTCTATCGTGAGTGCAGCCTTCGCTGAATTGAGAACATTGTTGTCCTATATAAGAAGGTTGATCAAGTATCATCACCGTAGAACATCGAGCGTTTCCTAAGGGGGAGAGAGAAAAAAATAAAATTAATTTATATAATAGTAATTTTTTAGTTGTTGGGTCTACTATCTTACCGTTCTGACATCTTTTTCGCTTTGTTCGACCTCTTTCTTCACTTGTGCTATTTTTCTGCCTTTCGCCTTTACCATTCTTTTTCTTCTTTGATTGTTTGTCGAGAAAAGATAAATATCTTCCACGAGGTCGTCCTTTATGTTGTATAATTGGTGGATCAAGTATCCTTTTTTCATTTTCTTTTTGAACTCTCACATTTGTATTTGCTTCATATGTATCTTCCAAATCAATATTTTTTTTTTCTGTGCCACCAATTGTCAAATTTCTCAAAGCCATTTCAACTTCATTCAATGTCATGTGCAAACCTCGTAATGCAATTTTATAGACTTCATCAAATGTAGCAGCCTTAGCTGCTATATTTGTTGCTTCACGACAAAGTTTACTATATCGAACTGTAATTGACTCTTGATAATCAGGGAGTATCTCTTCACCTTTAGAATCAAATACAGGCCCACACTTTGCAAATCTTGTCCATCTCTTCAATATATACTGTTGTGGGATATTTTGTATATCTATAACAATGAAAATTTTTAAAGCATGTCTGCACAGAAATCCCGCAAATTCAAACCAATGACAACTGCATTTCACAATATTCTCTCTGTGAAGAAATGTAACAGTACGCTTTGATTGCTCATAACCATTCATCCATACTGCATATGTAGACATAGTCTCATTTCCTTCAATTTTTTCATGACGATAACGAAGTCCAAACACCAATTCCTCTTGAAATAGAGCAAAGAGTGTCCTTGTGTAAACTTGAGCAGCTTCTTTCTCAATATCTATAGAAACCCGTAAAATTGGCCTTGTTTGTTTAGTTTCAAAATCCTCAACTTTTTCTGCCTTTCGCCTAGCAATTATGGCTCTATCATATTGTATAACAAACTCATATAGAGGCATGCTTCTTTTCAAATAACCATCAAAAAATGAATTTATACTTTCACTTCGTTGTGTTGTGTACATGGATGCACAAAAAACGTCACGTGTGTAAACGGAAGCCCATTTTTCTCTTTTTTCATAAAGTCTCTTTAACCATGGATTATCTCTTATATGGTATGTCTCAAGCATAGTATCCCAGCAAGACTCAAAATCTTTAATAGTTTCACAATTATACAAACAATAATTAAAATCTGTAGCAAAATCACTATGCGCATTGTACACATGTGGTATGTTTTTCATTGCATTTCGCTTTATATGCCATAAACAATAACGATGACATGTACCTGGCAAAACCTTTTTAATTGCTCCTCCAATAGCTGAATCTTGATCGGTAAGAATCACCTTTGGTTGCTTATGATCCATTGCTCTCATCCATGTGGCTATCACCCATACAAACGATGCCTCTGTCTCATCTAGTAAAAGAGCACCACCAAATAAAACTGTTTGATAATGATGGTTAACTCCTACAATTGGAACAAACGGTAAACCATACTTATTAGTTCCATATGTAGGATCAAAGCAAACCACGTCTCCAAAATAATGGTAATCCATCCTTGAACTAGCATCAGACCAAAAAAAATTTGTCAGATGACCTTCAGAATCTACTTGAATTGAGTAGTAAAATGAAGGATTTTCCGATTGTTGTCGATCAAGATAGTCAAGAACAATTTCTGCATCACCTTTTCTAAGCTCTTTTTGACGCCTTGTATTCAAAAAATTTCTTGCATCTCTCGAAGTAAATCCAATGTTTTCACTTCCTCCCGCTTCAATGGATAGATAGTTCATCATCAAATTTGTTTTCACACCAGCTGCACGCATATTGTTAAGCATATTTCCCTGACTTTCACTTATGCTTCTGTGGGATTTAAGATTATGCCTCTTGTCCGGAGAAGTCATATCATGATTATGGGTTTCAATGACCTTTGTAACAATCCACTGACCTTTTGTACCCTTTCTGATAGACATTTTGGCCTTGCAACCTAACCTTGATTCAGCTCGACTCTTGATCTTTTCTTTAGTATTATCAAATCTTGTGTCTCTCCACCCCTCAAGGGAACAACAGTATGAACGCCCTATTATTTCACTAGTACGTTGAGATTTACATGTAGAATTTCTTCGAACACTAAATCCCATATTCAATGCATACCGATTATAAAAATCGAAAGCTTCTTCGTGAGTTTCAAATTCCATGCGAACACATGGACAAAGATGATTATCTTTCTCAACTTCGTCGGAATCCCTATCAGCTATGTCTGGAGTAGCTTGTAACTTGTCATACTCTTTCTCAAGGACGACATCCTTTTTTTCACTCTGCATATAAATATCATTTCATAAACAAAACAATATTATTATTACTATAAACAAAGTAAATGATAGTGACAATATATTTTTTAGTGGTAAGTGTAACATCCTCCCCACGTCTCATGTATCTTTTTCATAATAATTCTCATTCAAATAATGTATATATATTTTATTATAAAGAGGGTGTTGCACGCAGTACGCAACTGGTTTGATGGGTAGAAAATTAATGTATTCCAAAGGCAAAAACTATAAACATATTACATACACGGTAAATGTCAATGGTTGAAGCAAAAAGGAAGCGTAATCACAAACGTTCACCCACCACACAACAGCAGAATAGGGCGTCCGTACCCTTCTTGAATGATGCTTTGTTCTTGTGGGCCTTCCTTTTCCTGTTCTTCTATGGGAAGGACGACTCCAGGATGAGGAAGTAGATGTTGCCTAGCTTCAGGTGGGGAAGACGACGAGGATGTTGCTCCGATTTGCCCAGAGGAAGAAGGGAAGCCGGACAGATTTTTAGGAGCCAATCGAGAAGAGAAGAACGGCTACAGCTTCAGGTACGCTGTGATGTCTCAGGTCGGATTCGGGGAAGAAGGTATGCTGTGATGCCTCAGGTCGGATTCGGGGAAGACGACGAGGATCTTGTCGGAGGATCTTGCCGACGTTGATGGTCTGCAACAGCTCGGCGTCCACTTCGTCCAGCCGTTGGAAAGGAAGGAAGGAGGAAGAAGGGAAGCCGGACAGATTTTTTGGGAGCCGATCGAGAAGAGAAGAGCGGCTACAGCTTCCTCAAGTGGAGGACACAGACGTCGGCGTTGAGGTTGGGGGAGGACGGCGAGGTGCTGCAAGGGAAGGAGGAAGAAGGGAAGCCGAGCCGGTTTTTCTGGGAGGCGAGAAGAGGAGCGGCGCGATTGCAATCCGTGCGGGAAAGGGAACTCCAAACGCCACGTCAGCAGACGGAACTCCAAACGCGAACGGCAACTTAACATATCTAACTCCCACGCTAGTGGGTGCTCCTTGGCGTTGGACACGCATCCAACGGCTGTGGGCTCGACCGCATGGATCCCTCCATGCGGTCGAGCTTACTGAATCAGTGCTCTTCTTCTTATACTCACAACCATGAAAAAAAACAAAGGAAAATTGCACTTGAGAAAGGGCAAGTCCTTTCAGCTGGTCAACCTCGAAAGAAAGTCTACAACTTTTCACAAACCCACCTCCAGAAACTCTCGTACAAATTAAGGAATTGCAGCAGAGAAACGGATAAGAGGAAAAAAAAAAAAAAACTCTTGAGTTGTATCGTACGTACCCTTCCCGCACCCAAGCTTCGCTCTCTTGTACCGCGTCCGAGTCCTCAAGAACTTCAGCAGGGCGGTGGACGGGTCGACGCTGGAGTACTACAGCTCGAACCTCTCGCCGTTCACGGCGAACACCAGGCTCTGGGTCGTCGCCTTCTGCACCCCTTCCCCCATGGCCAACTTCCCACGCCCACACCAGCGCCACCTCCGACGGCCTCCGCCGTCCAGACGCCACCACAGGCGACATTGTTCTGTAGCACTGGGCCGGAGAGCTTGAGCCGGACCTGGCCCTCCCCGGGGGACCCCCGACAACATCGACTGTGGCGTCGCATCCGCATGCACAAGGCGGAGGGAAGAGATGGCAAATCGGAACTGTCTCGCAGGGAATCTGCACGCGCAGCAAAGGGACGGCAGGCGCATGTGAGGTCAGCATGTACCCAGGCCCATGCAAAGGACAAGGAACCCCCTTCGAACCCTCTCTAGCCTCAAGAAAAGATATAATTAAACTTTAATCTTTGAAAAAATATAATATATTTATAATATAATATATTTAAAAATATAATATAACTCTTTATGAATATGTCTTCAAAATCTCTCATGAATTGGAACAAAGCCCTTAAGTGTGACAAAAGGCATAAAAAAATATGTTCAAAATAATTTCTTTTGTAAGAAAGTTTTAGATTATATATTGTGGGAAGTTATTGGTAAATAATCAGATTAAAAAGAATTATCTATAATATCAAAAGTTTCTAAGGATTGATAATCGAAGAGCCTAAAAGAAAATTCTTCTAAAATTTATCTATCTAGTAATTTTTTTATCAAAACATTTAGGGTTTTCGTCATTACTTTTCATGTGTGTTTATATCGGATAATCTAAGATTTTGATTTTGAGGAGATTATTATGGATTAATATTTAAATTAAAGGATTTTATTTTCAAATAAAGTTATTTATAGTATAAATGAAAATATTACTTCTATCCATTTGTTTCTCCTTATCGCTTTCTTTACTAACTTGTTTATAATTTATAAAATTTACTTTACCCATGTTATATGTCTGTTAAGCATAAATTAGTGTGCAGATTTATTTAAAGGAGCTCCTGTATGTAAGTATTTTAGAGGTTGATTCTTTTATGTAAGGAATACAATTCGAAGTTTATCTCCACATATAGTATTATTCGATTGTTTAATTTTTATGTATTCATTTGTGATCATTTTAATAAACAAATAAAAGCAAAATCAAGCTGCCAACTATACAAGGGACCAGATCATTGAAGCGGATTCAGATGCTTTTTCTTGTCTTGGCTGTACCCTTTTTGAGATGAAATCTTTTGATCTGCTATGATTCGTGTACCTTCTTAATAAATCAGTTATTTCACGACAAACGATAAGTAATAAATTGACTCTTGACTTTACGAGTGAAAATGCACATAAATCCAAGATGAAATATATGTCTTGTCTTACTCAAGGTTTGCCGACTCGAAGAGTCAAATCGACTCGAATTTTTCATGATCCGGTACGAGTTAGGTCGTTCGTGTCGACTCGCACGAGTCATATAAAAAAAGTTCTTCTAAATCGCATAGACTCAATCGAGTCGCACTGACACGGGTTTCACCCTGATTTGATACTAGTGGCCTAAATTGATCCGGTACGGCAAACCATGATCTTACTCCTTTTTAAAGATAAGAATGAGGCTAGAAACACTATTTAGTCGACCGATATGTATCCTTGAGACCAGCACGTGCACATTTCTTTTTAATCTTATAAAACTTTTCACGTCTTGTTTCTGTCAGAGAAAGTGTTTATATTTTTCTTTTTTTGAACTGGGCGAGAAAGTGTTGACATGAAATCTTCTTAAAATAAATGTTAATATCACATACACCCTTTATAAGTGTGACAAGTACTCCTTTTGTTCAATTCCGAATAAAATAGCCTGAGGTTACAAAACTTATGGAGGGATCATAAAATATAACAAATGACGTTATATCTGAACGATAATATCAGTTGAAAGTGACCTCATTGCGAAAGGTTATGCATCTTTAAAACCTGAAAAAATGGACAGACGGAGAACAAGGAAATTGTTGGATGAAAATTATTCGATGCTCAGCTGAAGTTTATAAATCTAATCGAGGGGACGCAGTTGATGGCAGACGGAATGCTCAAGGTTTCAATGAAAGCCATGTGCCAGTACTATTTTGATCTGTTGATGTTTATGTGGAGCATTTATCTAAATTTATTTAATTCAGTTAAGCTTACCCAGACCATTGACTTCAGCAAGTTTGATGGATATTTAATTTCTCTATAGACCGCCAGAAGAACCACAGACGGATCAAGACAAAGCAAGATGTTGGATTGATTAATGACATATATGTCTAAGTAGAGTTTTACTTGCTGCGCCACCATCTACTGAGGTGGAACGCACAGTCCAGCTGCGTCGCATCACTTGGAGACCCGCACATGACTCCTATCTCTCCATAAATACGTCCTGACATCAACGAAAAAATAAAAATAAAAATAACCTTTAGACTGTGATTTTGAGAGCATCAAAAAAGACTCGAGAACATCCTAAAACTCTCGAGTGCATTAGTGCGCTCTACAGAGCATAATGTTTTGAACATCATGCTCTACAGAGCATCTTGATGAACTTGAGAACTTCAAGATACTCTCAAGAACTTCTTGATACTCTCGAGATCAGATTCTGAATTTTTTGTTTTTTTTTCGCTGACTCTAGGACACATGTGGGAGGACATGGACCATGTACGAGTCTCCAAGTGACGTGATGCAATTTGACGGCACATTTTACTTCAGAAAGTGACGGTGCAACAAATAAAACTCGTCTAAGTATGCATAATATGCATGCAAGTGCGTGCAGCAAGTGGCGTTTGTGTTGATAATTTTCCATATTTTTTGAATTTTCATTTTCCTTTTTGCTTATGTTTTTGGGCTTAACAGTGAGAACATCGGTAGATCTTCAGGTATTTGAGAATACAAAATATTCTTTAATCAGATGATCGTTGAGCATCTTGAAGTTGAACGTTCTGGTACCGGAATCAACATTTGTTCTTTGAAGCAAATCATGACATCAACAATCCAATGCATCACAATATCCTGCACAACACAATACTGCAAATCTTAAGATTTTTAACAACCTTCGTTAGTCTTTCGTATGTTGATTATTTGACAAAAATTACACACTAATAAATTCCTACAAGTAAACACAAACCCTCAATGCCATCAAAATTTTCTCATCAACATGCAGTTAAAGAGACCCCTGCGATCATAATTCGAACAAGAACTTAGGCCGGAGTCCCATAATACCGCGCAGGTATGCGTCAGAGATTGCTAATTTGGTGTGCATTTCCTTCCTGTTAATGTAACATGTTCCTTAAAAGCCCCCATTTTCAGAAATATGTGAAGCTCCTTGCCCACCTTGGCGACGGAGAGAAGCTTCCAGGTATCCCTCTACATTGTCATAACCACAAAGCCTCTTGACGACCGGCATGGTTGCAGGAACATCCAACTGAAACATTGGTGGGGATGTTTCTGCTCCATCACATGAGAACAACTGTTTTCTTGCTGCTCTGATGGCCTCTCTTGTTGCACAGTGAACAGATACTGCTAGGAGTAGAGGGGGCTCTCCAGATGCTGCAAAGAACAATCATAATCCATCGAATCACTAACTTGTACGATAGTCGGGAGGAGGTGTTTCATTTTGCATTTCCTAACACAGACAAGCCTCTCTGAGCTGTTTACCTGCCGCCAGCTGGTGTTATCTTTGACATCCTTTTCTCATTTTTCTTTTTCTTTTTTGTGTGTGTGTATGTCTGTTTTTTTTTCTTTTTTTTTGGGGGGGGTGGGGGGGGGGGGGGAGTGTTTGCCGTATCATACCGGATGGGGCTGACTCATACGAATCGACTCGTATCTAGGCAAGTCCCAATCTGCTGGTACGCATCGAGACGGACGGTGCTGACTCATACATACATAATAGGTTGTTTTAAATTGAGTTTTTCCCACTTGATAACCAAATTTATACTTTTTATATTAGTTAATAGGATACATTTCTCTAAAATATGACTTAAACTTATTACTCTTAACAAACTCATTGACTTGACTTGTGCAACTCATGAGTCGGACCAAGTCACCCGAGTCAGATCGAATCCGACTTGTATCTGGCCGAACCCGATCCGGATCCCCGAGTCAGCAAACCTTGGTTGGAAGTACTAGTAGATATGATGGCGGGAAGAGAATCTATGTCTGAGAGCAACTTGTCAAAAAATTCGTCTAGCTTACCGCCCACATGCACCCACATGTTAGATTAACAATTTGTAACATATCATTTCATATGTCTGGGTCCTTCAGTGAATTTGAATCATCATTTGGATACCTGATTAATCATCACCAGCCTCCCTTCCTTTAAGATTTCCATAGACGTTCTACTAATTGGTTTTGACAGAAGCTGGAAATGGACCAAGGTCAAAGAAATAGGAAGAATGGTTGATACCTTTAGAGGAGAGAACTCGTTTTTTGTGATGACCACTGTTCAATAGTTCCACGTTGAATACTCTAGGAATGGTGTCGATAGTTGGAATCTTATATGTCCATGTTCCTTCTGAAATCACAAGTCCATCTGAATTTGTGAGGTATTCTTCAAGCATGAAGAACCCAATTCCTTGAACAAATGCACCTTCTATCTGCAAGGAGAGGAAATTTCAAGATGCTTGTCTGAACTGTGTTTATGCTTGTAAGACAGTAAGTAGGAGAATCTGTAAGCTGTGTGCAGACAACTGTTGCGCCGCTGACCTACAACATGTGCCAGGAAGGCACGTTCATACCCATGGACTACTATATAGCATAGATAAACTACAAATAACTCTCATTCCACACCATAACCAGCCATTTCATTAGTTCCAACCTGCGAGTGAGTGAATCCCATGTCCATTAGATCATCCAAAATTGATATCAAGCAGCCATGAGCCAGGTATTCCAATGCTCCAATAGTTGATTGCAACATGGTCAGGAACATTCCCAAAATGAGGTATTTGCAAATCTTCTGCTTGATTGCACCTATAGGTTTTAATTATAGGAGTCTGAGGCATGAATATGCCCTATCTGGTAAGTAACAGGTCAGCAAGAATCGTTTGAGAGATTTTTCTATGCACAAACCAGAAACCATTTCATGTATTAATAAAAATAATACAATTTAATTGCGTGTACTTCATCATAAAACCAAAACCAGTAACTGCACCTAGGAGTGCAATGAAGGAATGTCATGCATATTCTTTTACATTTTCTCATGCCATGAGGTTGATGTTCTATGGGGGATTCTGTCCTAATTCGTGTGCCCTGCTGAAGTTCAATACCCTAAATCTATTAAAACTGAAAATATAGCAGTAATATTCCCTTAGAAGACTGCACCATAGACTCCAATGGTACTCTACCTTGATATTTGAAAAGTATAATGTCAACCTAAAACCTAGACACCGTGTAATTCCAAAATTATTTGCACGGCTATCACAAGTGTTGGAGATGACTACATGAGAGGGCATCAACACCTTCCTCCAGGCTCCAGCCATATTAATGACAGAAAAATGCAAACAGCAGGTTAGTATGTTCCACAACATACATCTTGCTTGGGAAATCTCTGAAGTTTCAACTGGAGTCAGTGGGCTAGTATGCTAAAGAAAAAGATAAATGTGTTCAAAGGTCAGTGTCATAACATTTTTCGCTTTCTCTATACTAAATTCAATGAACAGACATGACAAACCTGTCCCAGGTCAACTGCAGGGTTCAAACTTTGTCCACAATCATACACAAGATCTGTCCGCAAAATTGTTGTAGCACCCGTAAGAAGATCTACCTCCACCTACAGTACCAACAACTTTCAGGTGATGTGCAATGTGGTGGATCCTCAGACCTCAGCTGCTATGAAGATTGTGTTTCCCTTTTTTTGAACAGTAGCAGCAAGGTCATAGAAGAAAATTACCTCACTTATTGCTGCACCATAATTTAGGTATGTCATGGAGGTGTAGTCAGGTACATACAAAGTACTTGATGATAGATTCACTGCTTGAACAAGTGCCTGCAAAATAAGAAGCAGAAATTAGAGAACGTAGCATAAAAGAGCAGGTTCTGATGATGGGAAGAAGCTTTCTGGCAATGCTGAAGCCATGGATAGAATATCGCGGATGCCCTACAATAGTAGAATGGAGTGCTAATGTCCTAGAATAGTAGAATGAGTGCTAGATAAGTGAAAAGTTGTAGTATGATGATATATAAACAAGAGGAATGCTACTATACCACTCTTTTCACCACCGTCTTTACCACACCCATTTGGAGTAGTTTGATTACTTGATCAAAAAGCTCTCATTGAATGCATTGATTACAACAAAAGTTGTATCAAAAGTAACTTCAATAAGGGTCTTCTGATCAATCGATCAAATGACCCACAATGAGTGTGGCAAATAAAGTGGTATAATAGCATTCCTCTATGAACAATAACATCTTGAGCGGTCCCTGATGAGTGCCAGCATTTGTTGTGACAGGCTACCCATAAAAAGATTCAAACAGCCCTAAAACCCCACTCTCAATAACACATGGTAGACAAATACAGTTTCTCTGTATTCAAGAGAATCAATAACATATTTATGATGCAACATAACTGTGGCTACAAAGAAAACATGTGATAGCGTTGAGACATTGGGAACAACACGTTATGAAGACACACCATAATATATACTATACAATATCTCAAATGGCTACCTTCTTAATTAGAAGATCCCATGTAACAGAACCTGTTTGTTCCACCAAACTTTTCTTAAGAGGCATAAGTCTGTCAACCAAGACATTGCAAGCAAGACGTACTGCTTCACAGCTTGACTCTGATGTTGTACTGCCGGAAGTGAATCCTCCTTGAATCAAACTTAAAGTATCTGCTTGAACAACCCGCACTTTATCCAGAAGGTCTAGACTTCCATCATCCCATAGCTGAGCAAGAGCAAATGCTGCCATTTGTCTAACTTTAGTCCAAAGTCCTTGGCCCAACTCAACTCCACCAACTTCAACTATTACTGACCCATCATTAAGAATACCCACTTTTCCTGGAGTTGGTCTTATCATCACCGGATGCACAATGGGTACACGTGAAATCCCACGTTTTCGCCACTTGTTACAGCCATTGAACTGTTTAATCTCATCAACTCGGAATGGAAACCTTGCCGATAAAGCCAGATTATGAAAAACAGAAGGTAGAGTAAATTCAGATGCCTCACCGGCACTTCCGTCATGAAATAACCGGAGACTATCAAATGTGTGCATATTCATCTTTCTAATAAAGTCAGAATCAACCAACAAAGTTGAAGCCACATGTTCAATGACTGCTTCAGCAATGAAGTTTCCTTGTACCTCCCCTGGACCCCGCATGGCTGACTTGCTAGAATGGTTTGTTTTGCAGACTTTCACATCAAAAGAAAGAGCTCCCCAATCATACTTCTTTAGTGCACCGATGATGTTATGTGGCAACATCAGGCTAATATCTTCAGTTATACCCGCATTGATCAGTAGATCAATATACAATGCTGTAATTTTCCCATCATCCTTAAAGCCAACAGAGTAGTTTACTTTCATTGGATGCCGCCCACCTGCCATTACCATGTCAGTCTTGCGATCAAGGTACATTCGGACTGGCCTGCGTAATTTATATGCTGCAAGTGCACAAGCAGTCGCAACCTAAGAAACAACAGCATTAAAATGAGAATTACTTTGCTAACCAATTCTTTCCTTAGTAGCAAGTAAATTTAACTATTCTTCAACTTTTCTTAATCACCTATGCAAAAGCAACTCTGGTTTAGAAGAAGAAATCAAGTACATAAAGAACTGTGAAGGCAAAATACAAGACTAAACAAAATGAAAGGATCTCGGCAGAGAGGTAAGTGGGCATAATTGTGCAAATTTTGGAAGTATGATATACATTTCTTATTTTGTTAGGAATAAAAGGTATGATGCACCTTTATCAATTGGGAGTTGAGGGTTCTCATCACAATACAGTCTACTCTGCCACATGAAATACCACCATTCCAACAGTTCCCAGGAAATCACATAATTTCACCAAATTCATGAAATCCAGATTAAGGTATTCGGCATACGATATAGATGTCTGATGTGAACAATCCCAATACTTCTAGTGTTGGAAATGATTACATCTCAACAGTTAAGAAAAGAAAGATGAGAATGGAAGAGTGACAAGGGCGGCAGAATCCAACATGTCAAGTAATATCTCGTGATTTCCTTAAATATGTCAGATGCAAATTAGTTCACCTCCTTTATGAGATCAAGATTTTTTTTTTTTTAATGAAATTGACATCAAGATTTCTTTTCCTGAAAAGACACATTATCCTAGGATAACACAGATTCTGAAATAAAGATCATCGCATGGAGAAACAAAGATCATCTCATAGGGACATCCACATACCTACAACCGTAATTCCAAGGATCTACTCAACCAAATTAGAATCAGGCATTCTCCTGATTCTACAGAGAGATAAGGTCAATCCTGGCCAACTCCTTTTTTATTCTTTTAGTGTTGAGTGGTCAGGGGATTGAACACATGAAGTGGAATGGGTTATAACTCTGGCAGTGCAGTAGGCTCTCACCTTTCTAACATTTTTCTCTCATCTTTCTTTATTTTAGCACATCAGTTACAAAGGTTGAAATTCATTATCGACAAATAGAGATGTTATTATTAAATTTAAATCCTCTAAAGCAATGGAAACATGAAGAACAGGTTGATACTCACGGGCAATGATCGAATGGCCTTCCCACCAAAACCTCCACCAACTCTTCTCGTAATTACTCGGACATTATGGTTAGGAATGCCAAGGCATTCTGCAATTATATCCTGTGCCTTCTCAGGACACTGTGTTGAACTATAGACCAATATGCAGTTATCCTCATCAGGAATGGCAAGTGCTGTTTGAGTCTCCATATAGAAGTAGTATTGAGATCCAAGAACAATCTGAACAAAAAGAAAAAGATCTGTTGTTTTTTATTCCAACATCTTGAATTTAAACAGGAGCATGTCTGACCATTAGAGATTGCACGCATACACAAAATGTCTTTAAACTGTTGATCTCAATAAAGACAAGAATCTGGAAAGTACCTCCGCTGACAGAATCTTGTGATCAGCTTCCTCCATTCCTTTGAAGAAGTCCCCAACCTGTTTTGGTCTAAGGACAGGTGGAACTTCAAAAAAACTGGACTTTTGGACGGCCTCTTCTACTGATAAAATGGGTGGTCCAAGAGTTTCAGCTTCGTAAATGACCTCTGCTCGCTGAGCGGCGATACTAGCCAACTTCTGTGTCTCTGCAACCTAAATTAGTCACCAAATTAGTACTATTCATGGACTATAATAAATCTTTAACTTTCAATGGACTGAAGAATGAATAATGCATAACCATTCACGACTCCCATGATTTCCACTGTAAATATTTATTTTTTGTAAAAAAAAAAGGAGAAGAGAGATAAAATACCACAAGACAGAGGGGCTGGCCTGCACATTCAGCAAAAGAACAAGCAAATAGTGGGTCCTGACCAAATATACTTCCTGCTCCAATATTCTTTCCACCATTTGGAATGTCTTCAACAGAAATGATAGAGATGCTTTTGTCTGATGCTGATGCAGGATTTAGCCTAATATCCTTTACATGTGCTAAGGGCTTTGTGCTATAAATGAATGCCCCATGAAGACAATCTCTGGGAGAAGGGATGTCATCCACATATATTGCTTCACCTAAATAATAATAAAATAAGCAGAGCAGTGAACCACAACTTTTGATACTGGTTTACTGTAGCAACATGGAACAAACACACGTTATTGATAGAAATAAGATAAGAAAAAGTAAGAACTCAAAATATCTAAAGAAATGCAGAGTAGATGTGTACATTCTGTGAATAGCACTTAGGGCTTTGTAAGGACAATAACAAATGAGTGATCTTTCTGGATGTGCTCTACCCACTCTGGACCTGACATGCAAGTCACTTTTATTTTGACTTATCAATGCTTCACCTAATGTACTTTCTATTGCAACCTGTTAACATTTCATTTTCAAGAGTATATTAAACTAGGGAAACAACAAAATCAAAAGGAAACTCTTCTCAAAAGGTAAGGGCATGTGGGAAGAATGAGTTGTATGTTCTGCATGGGACCACAATGCTATTGACTCCATAAGTCAGAGGTCGTAACTATCATGGTGTATACTTTTTTTTTTTCTTGGGAAAGTGGTTGGCAATCAAGATGTATTCTAGAATAAGAAAGGAAAGAATAAGGATGCTGAGAAAGAGGTTATGGATCTTCTACAATACTGATTAAGTTATTTTTCTATGGGAAAGTACAGGCCCCTTTCCTATTTTAAGGTAGGAGCAAGGGGAAGCAAGGAGTGGAGAGAAAAGGGAAAAAGTCTCTCCTGTTATTTTGGTCCCTTTTCTAGTTAGGAGCAGGGGGAAGCAAGGAGGGGAGATGGAAAGGAAAAAAGTCTCTCCTCTTATTTTGGTCCCTTTTCCATTTAGGGTGGGAGCAGGGTGGGCAAGGAGGGGAGATATTTGGGAAAAGTCTCTCCAGTAATTTTGGTCCACGTATACTGTAATTTTTAAACAATACCCATACTCTTAAATTCATGGTTCACCGTAGCGTACTATATTGCCCTGACTCGGGTGACTCGTACCGTATCATGGCGAACCCGAGCCATGATACGGGCCGAATCGTCCGAGACTAATAGAAAATTTTAAAAAATTAATATTGGTTAAGAGAATGCATAGAAAGATTTTAAACCAATTTTTTCATGAATCTAGAGAGATTGAGGGTGATTTGAAGTTTTTTTTTTGAAATCCAAAAATGAATGAAAAATTAGAAAAAAATGTAAAAAAAATTATATCAATGTTAGTTAATTGTTATGTCGACTCGGCCGAGTCTGCGCGAGTCAGCCGACTCGGATCGACTCGTACTGGATCATGGGAGATCCGAGTCAGGCCGACTCTTTGAGTTAGCGAACCTTGCTTAAATTTTTAAAGTAAAATATTTATTACATTCTATATATCAAAAAAGTTCTATGAAAATTTTAATAAGTTAGCCCTCATGATATAATAGTAATAATAACAACAACGATACATAATGCATAAAGGAAGTCACGAGAGGACAAAGCATTGCATAAAATCACTTTATAACAGAACTTTATGGAGAACCCTCCACAAAGCCTCAAATGATTAACACATACAAAACTTTCAGAATCAATAGAACATCACTAGTCAATAAAATCCAACATCGCTATCATCAGCCATTCATCTATCATATATCACAGCTGTATGCTGATAGTGTTAAGTCCCACATAGATTGTGTATAGGTAAACCATGAGCTTATGAGACAATGGTCCTCTCCACTCATTACCAACTGTTTTTGAGTTGGATGCTTTAACATGGTGTAAGAGTCAACTCAAACCCAACATGATGGCCTGCCTCTTATTCCTGTTTCGACGTTGTCCCTTGAATCTCTAAGTCCCATCTCAGTTATACATGGGTGAGCCATGAGTTTATAAGAAAATAGGCCTATTCACTCATTGCCAAATGATTTTAAATCGGATGTTCTAACAGGTATAATCTCCTTCACGCTAATAATGAAGGAAAAAACAAAATTCAAAAACGATGTCAAAAGTGAAGCCCAATATGACAATAAAATGTGGTGAAAGCCAATCTGCAACAAAAACAACAAAAGGAAGGATGGGCATAGGAAGATACCAGAAGCTTGGATCTCTGCCCCAGATTTCTTAATTGGCTCACCAATTGGACGATAATCACTGCTGAGCTCAATCGCTTGCTTTGAAGATAGGAAAGTCATGTCATGACCATGTTGATCAACAATGAAACCATTGGAAGCCTTATTATCTGAAACGGCAACACATCCACTTTGAAGTTTAGCACTTGAAGGGGTATGCATTGGATTTACTTCAGAATTTTTTACTGATTCCATGGGTTCTTCACAAAACTTTTGAAGAAACTCAAAAAGAAGACCAACAGCTACACTTGTTCTATACATAGGATGTGCTGTGCCTTCCTCAGGTAAAATAATTTCTTTAAGTAATCTAAGTGCATCAAGCATAATGGATGTATTAACTGATTTACCAATTAAAAAATCCTCAACCATCCTAGCCCTGATTGCATGCCCAGTACCATAAGCACCAAAAGCCAACTGTAGATTGTCTAAGACAAATTTCCCAGATGTTTCTTGAGTAGAAATCTGAGCCAGGAAAGCAGCATTCACATAAGCAAGGGCATTCCCAAGGGGTCTTGGTGCCACCCTGTAGGTTTCAAAGAACAGCTTTGATTCTTTCAACGCCGGATTGTTAGCAAAATCATCTGCTACATAACATTTGCTGTTGGCAGAACTCCAACTAGGGATCCGTAGACTCAAAAGCAACATGCTATAATCATAAGGAGGTTTTTTGAAGAATTCTTCTAGGGAGAGTACTAACCTCTCTGAATTTATCTGAATACATACAGACGAACTGACTGCAAGAAGAATGGTGACAATATCTGAGGGAAACTTGTTCCTCTGCGCCATGACAATATTGCCACCTATACTTGCTGTGTTACGAACAAATTGAGCAGCCACTTTGTTCATGTGATCGGCAATCTTTGTGAAAACAATGCTTTCATGACCACCTTTCTGTTTCTTCAACACTTTAATGGCTTGAGAAATAGTAACAGCTGCTCCGATTTCAATGTACGTGGAATCCCTTCTAATTTCCGAGAGCTCTGGAATACACCTAAGATCGATGTATCTATCATAATGCTCTACTTCTTTATAAACACCAGAACTGGTGTTACCAGCAACCAGTTTTACACGGCTCCCATACACTTTAGATTTTAATAAAGTCTGCAGTTCATCAATACTTTTGGGAAGATACCAACATCCAACTCTTGATGATATACCACGGTTACCTTTATCTGACATATTTAGTTCTGTAATCTGAAGAAGTGAAGTAGAAGAATTTGGTGACTCCAAAGAGGCTTTGATTTCAGATTTCAGGAACTCTGGAAAAGTACAGATGCTGTCACGGCAGTATAAGGGCAATTTGCTTACATCTATCTTTGTCTCTCCTTTTCCCCAAAAGGAGTTGAGACCCAAGTCCTCCATATCAACATCTGAAGCAAAACTTTTGCATGTGTCCACGATGGATCGGTAACCTGTACAACGGCACAAGTTGCCTGCAATTGCCTTCTCAGCTTCAGACACAGTAAGCTTGGAAAAACCAGATGGGGGATCAGGTCTAGCAGTTTTATCAGCACTGGCAAGGGCAGAGAAAATAGACATGCACATGCCGGGAGTACAAAAACCACATTGAGAAGCATGGAAGCCTGAAATTCTCTGATGAATTGAGTGGAATCCATCTCTTGTGTTCCCAAGACCTTCAGTAGTGGTGATAGAGCAGAAGTGGATACCACAGAGAAGTGTGAGACAAGAACTCACAGTAAAATCCTCCACACATCCGGAAATTGGGTCATACTTTGACAGAAGGACAACACAAGCTCCACAACCACCTGTAACATGGAATTATTGGTGAAAATTAGTACTTGGTTGTAAAGTTGAGTAATCCTGTCATTCTGGTTAATTAGTTGCTATGTAAATAAATAAATAAAAAGGAAGCGCCCAACTTGATTCTGGAAATAACAATAGTCAGTAAGCGAGAAAGTCTAATGAAAAATACCCGACCAGATGACAGTGCAGGATCATACTAGTGAAACAAAACCAGAAAACCACTTCATATATGGGAGTGAATATAACATTCAAAGTCACTAAGTTATGAACGTAATAGGACTCTCATCAACTAGCAAGAAAAGCAAGAAATTGTAATGGACCTTTTCAGCTATTGCTTATAGTAACCGATAAAAGAAAAAATCAGAGGAATTGTCCATCACTTGCAGACTCGCGTTCCTTCCTAATAAGCCCAACACAGAACAAAAACAGGGCCGCATTAGCACTAATTTCAGTACACAACACTATCATGAAGATATTAACAGAAGCAAAACAAAAAAAAGTATCAAAAGCAGTCCCACCCACCAACAAACGTCCATCCAACAACCTTCACACTGCAAAAACAGACCGGAAATTGACATAATCTTTTCAACTTTCTCTACACTATTGATGCTCCACTCAATCTTGTTGGGGTAGGATACTTACCTCTTCCTTTCCAGTTCCCACTTCTCTACTGTCCCAACAGATGGGCCCATAGGATCACATGAAGAACGAGTGGCTCAGAGAAAGCAGAGTAGAAGATCTCAATCCGAAACTTAAAGGTTTTCCTCTTACAATCCCAGAACGCACTTATTTTCCATCCAACCCGGAAGAAAAGTCTTACAAACCACAAAATCCAAATGTTGAGTTTGAAGGGGCCCAAGATCATAAGCACTGGCCACAACTGAAATTATCCGATGTAAGATTATATTATACAGCTGCTGCTCCAACACTCCCCCTCGCGGCCAAGATGGGCCGTGGAAATTAGATAACAGGAGGTGGCGCAAATTAAAAGATAAAGTTGGATCAGGCCCTGTTCTGATACCATCTTACAAACCACAAAAATCGGGTGTTGAATTTGAAGGGGCCCAAGATCATAAGCACTGGCCACGACTGAAATAATCCGATGTAAGACTATTATATAGCTGCTGCTCCAACAAAAAGGCACCGACTTTCTCACAGACCCATCTCCAGAAAGCCTCAAACAGAGCAACTGAAGCAGAGAAACAGAGAAGGCAAAAAGCCCAAAAAGCTCTCGAATTCTACCTTCACCGCAGCCGAGCTTGGTCCCCTTGTACCGCGTCTGAGTCCTTAAGAACTCCAGTAGGGTGGTGGCGGGGTCGACGCTGAACAACTCGAACCTCTCGCCGTTCACGGCGAACACCAGGCTCTGGGTGGCCGCCTTCTGCACCTCGTCCGCCATGGCCGTAGTCCCGCAGCCGCACCAGCGCCGCCCACGGCCTCAGCTGAGCAGAGGCCACCGCACACGGCACCATCTGATCATTTTAAGGGGACTGGCGGTCCCGAGGAACCCCGAATCCCATGTGGGATGCGGCCATGGCGCTGCAAGTGCTTAGAAGATGGCCGAAAGCAATCAAGGAAAGAAGCAAAACAGGATTTTTTTTTATATCCGGGTCTCCCTACGATGAAGAAAGCAGTGACTGGTCAACGCAAGCGTGCGACCAAGGTGAATACAACAACTCGGACAAGGCAGTGCTCACGTGCCCACACGTACCAGGCGCACGAGTTTTATAAAATTTCAGACACTTCTACGAGAGTATCCATCGCTGTCCGAAATGTATTATATGAACACACACGTTCAGGATCGGATGAGAAAAGTTAAATAATCGTGTGAGTTTAAGTACTAATAAGGATAAAAAGCATCAACTACGAGGCTGACTCAACGATTTATTTACATCCTTCCTTTTAATTTCCATCAATCTCTTCTGATATAGTCGAAGCTATCACGACCGGATTCTGAAGCTGGAATCCGAAGTTCTGGATCCGGAACTGGGTCGGATCGGTAGAAGAGACTCGACAGGGATCCGGAAGACGAGGGAGACAGAGACGCGGATAAGGATCCGAGGCCGAGAGTCGCTCGGTCGGATGTTTGCTTGTCTCGGGAAGGCGGGGCCAAGGTTGCGTTGGCCGACGGATGGGCAGTGCGGGACCGAATCTCCCTCGGACGAGGGGCAGCCGGCGTACAGCGTCGAGACCGGAGGGAGAAGTCCGAGGTCGGCGGCCGAGACCGACTCGGAAAGGTCGGCGATGATTCGAACCGAGCTCCTACAGGAGGGAAAGAAGAAGAAACCGGTCAGCAGGAGTCCCGGGCTTCGGCCCTAAAGAACCCCCTCCGACGGTTAAGTTAGCTTCTGAAGATGATTCGATTCAGAAGGCAAAGAGTAGCTTTAATGCTATTTGGACTATGGTCTTTGAGGGTCACGGAGACATACTTTTGGCAATAAATAGCGTGGTATTTATAGCGGAAGATAGAGGATGGTTAACGGTGATAGCCGATATAGGACTATGTTCCGAGTTTACTGGTAAACCGCCATAGTGCCTAGTCCTCTACCGGAGTGGGCCGAACACGACTGTTGGGCCGAAGGGGGTTGGGCCGCTGATGGGCCGAAGCCTGCTGGGCCGAGGGCTACTGTGCCGCTTACGGGCCGAGGACTGTTGGGCCGCTGATGGGCAGAAATCTGCTGGGCCGAGGGCTACTGTGCCGCTTACGGGCCGAAGGCTGTTGGGCCGCTGATGGGCCGGAAGCCTCCTGAAGGCCTTTTAGTGCTGCTGCTGGGCTGAATTGGGTGTGAACTTGTTTTAATAGGCAGAATCGAATTCTGCCTCATCATCTTCATTATTTTAGAGAGTACGAAGGGGAAGAAATCGTATCCCATCATCTACACCTTTCCAATTAACATATCAGACAAAGTAGCTGGCATATCGAACACTAGAAATCGAATTTCAAGGAGATAGTTTGTTGATTTCTTTCTTTAATCTCTCACCTTTCCTAATTTATCATCACATTTGCAAATTTGGTAAAACTTAATCGCATGCATTCGATGTTAATTAGTCGATATATATACACTAGCTGCCATAGTATACGTACGTAGCAGTAAGCCGTAGGCTTTGAGGATTAATTTCCTCCTTCATGTGGCGCCAAGCAGGATCTAGCACTTCCATAATAGGAGGGATCCTCAGAATTATTAGTTTCTTCCATGCTTGCATGCAGCTAGCTAGGAGTGGTGCAGGGTGCTGCACATTTAGGGTCTGCTCGGTAGGATGTAAAATGTCTGGCCCGCGTAGGATTTTCGGAAAGGTTAAGAAAAAAGAAAAAAATGAAACAGAAAAGGTTATTTGACTTTTGTCATCTAAATTTGAGAAATTTTCTGAAGGATCTATTTATGTCCTACATATTCATACAATCCGATTTTAGATTGAGCGATCTAGAAAAGATGAAGAATAAAAATTGAGTCCCAACTTTATTATTATTTATTGGTTTTTTTTTTCTTTTTACTGTTTATTAGGACTCTTTTTTTTTTAATCTCTTTTTAGTCGTTAGATCTAACATTAGATTGTACGGACATGAACGTCAGGATGGGGCCCATCTAAAAAAAAATTAAATTTTTTATTTATTTATTTTAAGAACGTTGGCTGCCAGTGCACCAGATCTTTCTCTTCAAATTTTGGTTGTGTGAGGGCATAATCTCTATTTAAATTATCCAATTAGATGCGGAATTGGGGTGTTCTCCCAACTTGAGATTTAAATAAAAAAAACTACCTTTCGTATTGTCATTTGAATTTTGATCGAGTGAAGGCATGATCCTTTTTATTTGAATTACTCAATCGAATGTCGAAATGGCATATTATGTCAACTTAGCAAATTTAAAGAAAAAAAAAAAGTTCTTTGATCTTGCCGTTCAAATTTGAAGATCAGATAGTGGTGTCGATCTTCGTTAGTAATCTGGTAAGGTGGAAATTCTTTTACAAGTAAATAAAAATCATTTTTAAGAAACTATCTTATGGAACAACAAACAAATGGAATTTTGTTTAGGAAAACGTTTTCAAAAGTGCCAAACAAGAGAATACATTTCCATTTTGCTTGTAAATTGGTTTTTTTGGAAAAATTTTGGTGGGTTCCTTGAAATAGCTAGGAGGAAATCCTTGTTCGTCATTCCTCTACTTCTATACTGATGCAAGATGCTGCTCAATTAGTCTTCCTTCCTCCTTTAGGTCTCCATTTTTGAGGCTGTTGTTGTTAGGAGGAGTCGGACACGTTGAATGGACTAGGAACTCTTGACAACACAGTGGCTGGATAATGTTAATGCTTGCACTTGAGGGGGGCAACTTTTAAATGACCTGAAAAATGAAAGTCTAGACTTTATATATATATATATATATATATATATATATATATATCATCTGAAACATTTTTTTCCCTTTTGGACAAAACCCCTCCCCCCCAGCAGCTTGTTCGCTTCAACTCGATTGATGAAGGGCCTAGTAGCTGAGTAGCTCGGTTCGGGAGTTTGAATCAGGAGCTGTTGTTGCAATGTCTAGGCCTCAAGGAGTGGATAACTCGACGGTACTCCTCTGTGCTGGTTAAGTCGGATGATCAGTTCAAAGGGTACCTGGGTCACCGGGTTTGAATTATCTAGTGTCTCTTGAAGCAGACGTAGAAATTTTATCCAGTGAAGTCATTTGGATATTAGGTCATAAATATAGTTGGATCAGTGAGATTTTAGACTAAGTCATATGGAATCTTAAGTTAGGTCAGTAGAGTCTTAGATTGGATCAGTGGGATGCTAGATTAGATTGTTTTGAATTAGACAAATAAATTTGACAAAATTGAATGGGGTCCGAAGACCCCACTAGATGAATGTTGGATCCGCGAATGTCTTGAACACTATATATATAGATATGCTATCTTCTGTTCCCTTTTCTCTAAGATTAACTCGACTTTACTTTGTTTGCTTTTAATGGTATCTGATGCGGCAGAATCCGATTCGGCCCAGCGAAGCAGGCCCAAACCCCATTCGGCCCAACAGTAGCAGTATTAGGCCCTCCGGCGGCCTTCGGCCCGTTAGCGGCCCAGCAGCCTTCGGCCCGTAAACGGCCCCGTCGCCCCCGGCCCAACAGGCTTCAGCCCGTCAGCGGCCCACCAGCCTACGGCCCGGGGACAGCACGGCGGCCCAGGGCCCAGCAGGCTTCGGCCCGTCAAGCGGCCCAACCCCCTTCGGCCCGGTAGCCGAATCCGGCCCACTCCGGTGGCGGATCAGACGCTATGGCGGTTTGTCAGTAAGCCTCCTTTAGTCCTATATCGGCTGCCACCGTTAACCATCCGCTACCCTCCGCTATAAGTATCCTGCTATTTGTAGCCAAATGGGTGGTGGGAAAAACGGATGCCTTCCTAAGCTTCCGAAACCCCTTAAAGGACTACTGTCCGAATAGTGTTATAGCTATTTCCTCTTGCTTCCTGAATCGAATCTTCTTCAGAAGCTAACTTGACCGTCGGAGGGGGTTCCCCAGGGCTGCCGCCCGGGACTCCTGCTGACCGGTTCTTCTTCTTCTTTCCCTCCTGCAGGGGCTCGGTTCGAATCACCGCCGACCTCGGACTCCTCTCCCCGGTCTCGACGCCGAACGCCGGCTGCCCCAAGCCAGGAGACTCGGTCTCGCGCTGAAGTAGCCTTCGGACTCGCCGTCCGAGGGCAGTCCCGTCGGTTGCCCCGCGCCAGGAGCCTCGGCCTCGCGCTGAAGGTGGCTCCGGACCCCCTGGTCGGAGAGCGGTCCGTCCCCCCGTCCGACCGCGCCGGAGCAGGAGACTCGGCCTCGCCCTGAGCCACCCCTTCGGTCTCACTGCAGGGGAGCAAGCCGTCCCCCCGTCCGGTCTCGGACTTTCCAGCCTCTGCTCCGACGCTCGTCGACCACTCCGCCGACAGAAGCTCCTGCTCGCACCGCCGCCCTCGTCCGCCGAAGGAGCAGCGGCTTGCTATCCAAGAGCGGCTCCGACGGCAGATCGCGCCCCCCGCGGGCGGATCCTTGTTATCCCGAGGAGACCCCGTCCTCGCCCCGTGCCGGCCGGAGCTCCTGCTCGCGCCGCCGCCTTCGTCCGCCGAAGGAGCAGCGGCTCACTATACAAGAGCAGCTCCGGCGGCAGATCGCGCCCCCCGCGGGCGGATCCTCTTCATGCTGCAGTAGCCTCGGCTTCGCCCCGTCGCGGACCCGCCTCCGGTCATCTTGTCACCGTTCAACCCGGACCAGCTCCGGACCCTCTCTTTCTCTTTTCTCCGGGTCCCCGTTTGCGGGATCCGGTCGTGATAGACTCCGGTCTACATCACGTGGCGCCGTCTGTGGGAAACCAACAAACAAGTCATGTCTCAGCGACCTGTGACCCGACGATCCGTGCAGAGCGAAGCAGAAGCGCGGGAGGCTTCGGCGCAGATACCGCCTCCCGAAGGCGCGCCGTCTGCCCCGCCGAACCCGCCTCTGCCGACCATCCCGGAGTCCTTCGGCTCGGAAGACCGAGTGGGGGTACTCCAGCAGCAGGTGGCCACGCTGGCCGCTGCCGTCACGTCCCTAGCGCCTCTTCAGGAGATGGTGTCCGCCATCGCCCAGCGCATGGGACTGACGGGGCAGCCTCCCCAGCAGGCGCCGCTCCCCCCACTCCACTCAGTACAAGACGCCCGGTTCCGACCGGTGCCTGCGCCAGCCTCCCTCTACGAGGCAGCGGCGGCGCGCAGCGAGCCCTCGGCATTGCCAGCCCGAGCTCCCCGCGCCGATCGCCCGATGGAGCAGGATTACGCTTCGTCGGAGTACCAACCGGCCCGCACCGGAGGGCCATCCGTCGCCACCTCGGCCGCCCCGGACCTGGACCAGCGGCTGACGGCGATGCGCAAGGAGATGCAGCAGATGGTGTCCCGGCCTCACGGGGCGCCCCTCGCCAGCAGCATCCTGGAGCAGACCCCGTTCACGGCGGAGCTCCTGGCCACTGAGGTGCCCCCCGACTTCAAGCTGCCGAAGGGCCCTCCCTATGATGGGATGACAGATCCGGTCTGTCATTTCCGGAAGTTCAACTCCTACCTCCGGGTCCGGGGGATCTCCGAGGCAGTCCGCTGCCGTCTCTTCCCCCTCACCCTCGAAAAAATCGCCCTCACCTGGTTCGAGACGCTGGCCCCCAACTCCATCCACTCCCTAGCACAGTTGGGCCAGTTGTTCATCGACCAGTTCTATGATGCCACCCGGCAGAGCAAGACCTCCGCCACTCTGCTGGCTATTCGGCAAGGCCCTGCCGAGACTCTCCAGGATTACTTCACCAGGTTCCGGACCGAGGCCGCCCAGATCCCGAACCTCGACAGCTCAATCGCGGTTTCGGCCGTGATCAGCGGGTGCCGGGACGAGGGGCTCCTCGGTTCCATTGGGAAGCGCCATCCTCCGACTTTCCAGGACCTCGTGGCCCGGGCCCACAAGTACATCAACCGGGAGGCCCTGATGCTGTCTAGAGGAAGGAGCGCCACCGAAGCCATCTCGGCACCTGCTCCCCAGGTGGTCCGACCTCGGCCGGAGGACCAGGAGTCCTCACGGAAGCGCTATCGCAGGGAGGAATGGGATAGGGAGAGGCGACGGGATCCGCAGCCGCGGTACCTACCCTTGCCTGCTCCCCCTTCCCGAATGCTCATGGAGGTGAAAGGCATGCTCCGGCAGCCCGATCTCATCAAGACCGACCCTCGCCGAAGGGATCCCGGCAGGTATTGTGAATACCACCGGGAGATCGGCCACACGACGGACGAATGCCGGCAGCTCCGGGAAGAGATCGACCGCATCATCCGGGAGGGAAGACTGCCGCAGTACCGCCGGGAGCAGCCACCACAACAGAACCGGGACGCCCCTGCAGCACCCAGACAACAGCAACCCTCAGCAACAGAAGCCGCTCCTCCGCCGAAAGCCACCTCGGCCCCGGTAGAATCATCCCATCAAAGACCCAGTTCTGGGTCTATCATGATGATATCCGGAGGACCAGGGGAAGGGTCCAGGCCGCGGCAGCGTAGCACAGTAGCAGCAGTTGAGGGCGAGCCGAAGAAGCCTCGTCTGCAAGACATCACCTTCGGCGCCGAGGACCTGACGGATGTTCAGGTCCCTCATGACGACGCTCTTGTCGTCAATGCTGTAATCAACAACTATGATGTACATAGGATCTTTGTGGATAATGGAAGTGCCCCAAATATCTTGTTTTACGACTGTTTTGAAAAATTAGGATTGAGTGAGGCTAACATGAAACCTCACCGGGGCCCCCTCTACGGTTTTAACGGCTCGCCTTGCCGAGTGGAGGGCATTGTCCGGCTTCCTGTAACCTTAGGCTCCGCCCCCCGGCAATTGACCGTCGAGACAGACTTCGCCGTTGTGAAGATCGAGTCAGCCTACAACGCCATATTCGGCCGAAGGCTCATCGGCGGAATCGGGGCCGTACCTTCATCTTTCCATCAGAAACTGAAGTTCCATACCAATTATGGAATAGGCGAAGCTAAGGGAAGCCAAGAAGCAGCTCGGCAGTGCTACTTGATTTCAGTCAAAGGGAAGAACGCAGCTGAAACCTTAGCAATCGAGTCATCAGCCGAAGCATCTCCGGGAGAAGCACTTCTCGCCACCCCTGTTCCAGGAGGCGAAGGGCGAGTCCTGATGATAGGCTCCGGCCTGGAGAAAGATGAAGCAGAGAAGCTGACCGAGTTCTTGAAGAAGAACCTCGACGTCTTCGCCTGGTCTCCAGCAGACATGCCCGGGGTTGACCCGGAGGTGGCAGAGTACCGATTCCATACCGATCCCAACCAGCCCCCGGTGAAGCAGAAGCGGCGCACCTTCAACCAGGAAAGGAGAGCTGCCATCCAAGCTGAGGTGCAAAAGGGGCTGGACGCTGGGCATCTCCGAGAGGTGCATCATCCAGACTGGATCGCCAATGTGGTCATGGTGCCAAAGAAAGATGGCAAATGGCGCATGTGCGTGGACTTCACCAACCTCAACAAGGCCTGTCCAATGGACAGCTTTCCGCTGCCTCGGATAGACCAGGTGGTGGACGCCACTTCCGGCCACGAGCTCTAAAGCTTCCTCGACGCCTATTCAGGCTACCATCAGATCCGGATGCATCCGGACGATGAGAGCAAGACCAGCTTCACCACCGATTTGGGTCTGTACTGTTACACCCGAATGCCCTTCGGTCTGAAGAACGCCGGCGCGACATATCAGCGACTGGTCAACAAGGTATTCGCCGCACAGCTCGGCCGAAACATGGAGGTCTATATAGACGACATGTTGGTGAAGAGCCGCGCTGCTGCGGAACACCTGGCCGACCTGGCCGAGACTTTCTCCGCCCTTAGGCGGTACAAGATGAAGCTGAATCCGGCCAAGTGCGCCTTCGGGGTAGCCTCCGGCAAGTTCCTCGGCTACATGGTCACTCACCGAGGGGTGGAGGCTAACCCCGAGAAGGTTTCGGCCATCATAAAGATGCGCCCCCCGGCTAACCTCCAAGAGGTACAGAAGCTGAACGGGAGGATCGCGGCCCTCAGCCGCTTCATGTCAAGGGCGGCCGACTACTGTTTTCCCTTCTTCAAGCTGCTGAAGAAGGCCAACAGCTTTGACTGGACAGAAGAGTGCCAAACAACCTTCGATCAGCTGAAGGCCTACCTCTCCAAAGTCCCCATCCTGTCAAAACCTATTCCCGGGGAGCCTCTGGGCTTATACCTCGCGGTCTCCGAGACGGCCCTCAGCTCCGTCCTCGTCCGAGAGCAAGAAGGCATTCAGAAGCCTGTTTACTACACCAGCCGAGCCCTCCAGGGAGCGGAACTCCGGTACCAAGCTCTGGAAAAGTTGGCTCTGGCCCTCGTCACGTCTGCAAGGAGGCTTCGGCCGTATTTTCTGGCCCATTCCATGAAAGTCCTCACCAACCAGCCCCTGAAGCAGATTCTTTCCCGGCCGGAGGTGTCCGGCAGGCTGGCGAAGTGGGCAATCGAGCTGGGGGAGTTCGACATCTCATACGCCCCTCGGGTGGCGATAAAAGCTCAAGCATTGGCGGACTTCATCGCGGAACTCACCCCCGCCGCTTCCGCCACGCCGCAGCCGGAGCCCGAGGTAGTCATAGCCGACACTACTTCGGCACCTTCACCACCGGATGAGTGGCGACTCTTTGTGGACGGCTCCGCATGCTCCACGGGCAGTGGCGCCGGATGGATCCTGGCCTCGCCCGAAGGAGTCGTCACGGAGTACGCCCTGCGCTTCTCCTTCCCAGCAACCAACAACGCCGCCGAGTACGAAGCTCTCATATCCGGCCTCCGGGCCGCAAAGAAGCTCGGCGCCCGCAAACTGAAGGCCTTTAGCGATTCTCAGTTGATAGCCGGCCACATCTCCGGGGAGTATGAGGCTCGGGACGCAGTGATGGCGTCTTATCTCCAGGTAACTCGCAAGATTCTCAGTCAGCTCGACTCTTGTGAAATCATCAGGATCCCGAGATCCGAGAATACCAGGGCCGATGCCCTTTCCCGGCTGGCGTCAACCCAAGACGGGGGTGGAGGCCGAATGATCCTCGTCGAGGAACTCACCGAACCCAGCCTTGGCGAAGCCGAAGCCATGCAAGTTGAAGAAGCCGAGGCCGAGACGTGGATGACCCCCCTCGTCGCTTTCCTTCTCCAAGGAGAAGTCCCGGCAGATCCGAGGGAAGCGAAGCGCATTCGACAGCGCTCGTCCCACTTCCTCCTCCTGGACGGGGTGTTGTACAAGAAATCCTTCGGCCGACCTTTGCTGCGGTGCCTCGGCCCGGCTGAGGCCGACTACGCCGTCAGAGAGGTCCACGAAGGAGTGTGCGGAGCGCACGCGGGAGGAAGAGCCCTGGCTCACAAGCTCCTAAGACAAGGCTACTGGTGGCCGATGCTCCGAGAGGACGCTCTAGCCCTCATCCGGCGCTGCGACCAGTGCCAGAGGTTTAGCTCCCTCATTCATCAGGCGGCCACCCTTCTGACCCCATTATCTGATCCCTGGCCTTTCGCCCAATGGGGAATCGACATCCTGGGACCTTTTCCCGTCGCCACCGGCCAAAGGAAATTCCTCATTGTGGCGGTTGATTACTTCACCAAATGGGTCGAAGCCGAACCCCTCGCCTCAATAACCGACAGCAATGCTTGGAACTTCGTGTGGAAGTCCATCATTTGCCGGTTCGGCATCCCTCGGGCCATCATCTCTGACAACGGGAAGCAGTTCGATAGCCGACGCTTCGGTGACAACTGCGCCGGTTTCGGCATACTCCACAAGTTCACTTCGGTGGCGCATCCTCAGGCGAACGGCCAAGCCGAAGTCACTAATCGAAGCCTCTTACAGGGATTGAAAACCCGACTAGGCGAAGCCAAGGGCCGATGGGTGGAAGAACTACCGAGTGTCCTATGGGCCTATCGGACGACAAGCCGAACCCCCACCGGCGAAACTCCCTTCCGCATGGCCTACGGAATAGAGGCCGTTATTCCCGTAGAAATCGGTCTCCCTTCTCCCAGAGTCATTGCATATAATGAGGAAGACAACGGAGAGGGTCTGAAAGACCACTTGGACTTCATTGAAGAAGTCCGGGACAAAGCTCGTATCCGGCTGGCGGCTTATCAGCAACGAATGGCCAAGTACCACAACACTCGAGTAAAACCCCGGAGCTTTGAAGCGGGGAGTCTCGTGTTGAGGAACGCCCATGCTTCAAAGCCGACCGAAGCCTCGGGAAAGCTCGCCCCCAACTGGGAGGGGCCCTACCGGATCAGGGAAGTGATCAGACGAGGAGCATACCGGTTGGAGACCCTTTCGGGCCAACTCCTTCCTCGCACATGGAATGTGGAGCGCCTTCGGCGTTATTATATGTAAGTCAACTCTCCCCCGGCCTTTCAGCCGAAGGCTGTAAATAAGAGAGCTCATTTTTTTCGTTCAGAAAAACCTGTCATGGTTATTTCTCTAAGTCCGTGTAAACCGTATCGGGAGTGGCTTCGGCCATGCAAACCGTACCGGGAGCGGCATGGCTCTTTCTCTAAGCCCGTGAGTCCTTCGATCCGACGAATGGTTTCGGCCATGTAATCCGGATCAGGACACGGCATGGCTCTTTCTCTAAGTCCGTGTAAACCGTATCGGGAGTGGCTTCGGCCATGCAAACCGTACCGGGAGCGGCATGGCTCTTTCTCTAAGTCCGTGCAAACCGTATCGGGAGTGGCTTCGGCCATGCAAACCGTACCGGGAGCGGCATGGCTCTTTCTCTAAGCCCGTGAGTCCTTCGATCCGACGAATGGTTTCGGCCATGTAATCCGGATCAGGACACGGCATGGCTCTTTCTCTAAGCCCGTGAGTCCTTCGATCCGACGAATGGTTTCGGCCATGTAATCCGGATCAGGACACGGCATGGCTCTTTCTCTAAGTCCGTGTAAACCGTATCGGGAGTGGCTTCGGCCATGCAAACCGTACCGGGAGCGGCATGGCTCTTTCTCTAAGTCCGTGCAAACCGTATCGGGAGTGGCTTCGGCCATGCAAACCGTACCGGGAGCGGCATGGCTCTTTCTCTAAGCCCGTGAGTCCTTCGATCCGACGAATGGTTTCGGCCATGTAATCCGGATCAGGACACGGCATGGCTCTTTCTCTAAGTCCGTGTAAACCGTATCGGGAGTGGCTTCGGCCATGCAAACCGTACCGGGAGCGGCATGGCTCTTTCTCTAAGTCCGTGTAAACCGTATCGGGAGTGGCTTCGGCCATGCAAACCGTACCGGGAGCGGCATGGCTCTTTCTCTAAGTCCGTGTAAACCGTATCGGGAGTGGCTTCGGCCATGCAAACCGTACCGGGAGCGGCATGGCTCTTTCTCTAAGCCCGTGTGAGCCGTATCGGGAGTGGCTTCGGCCATGCAAAACCGTGTCGGGAACGGCATGATTTTCTCAAAGCCCATAAGCCCTTCGATCCGACGAATGGCTTCGGCCAGGTAGTCCGGATCAAGACACAGCATATTATTTTCCGGGCGATACTCTGCCAACGGCCTATCCAAATCTACAACGGATCTCGGCTTCGCGAAATATGGCCAATGACTAAAGGGTCTCGGATTTCAGAAAGACCACACCTGCTCAAAGTCAAACAAGAGACAGCAAGGTAAACCCGAAAGCCTTCCTTCTATTTTTGCAAAGCAAAGGGAGGTACAAAACTCAGCCGCACGCCTGGCCGAGAACTTACAAAAGTAAAGCAAAAAAGGAAATCGAGGGTAGCCCTCGAGTCAGTCCTCGGCGACCCTCCCCTCCTCTACTCCGACGACGTTTCGGCCGGGAGAAGGGGAGGGAGAGTCGACGATCTGCACCGCTTCAGGTGCGGCGCCTTCTGAAAGGGCCTCCTCGGTATCGACTTCCCCGGCACCGACCTCCCCAGCAGGGGCCTCCTCGGCAGCCTCGACCTCGTCTTCCCCAGCCAGAGGCGGGGCCCTTTCCGCTATAAGCTCCTCCCACCAGGATAAGAGCTCCTGGGCTTCCTCGCTCTTTGGCATAACTTCCCGGGTCAGGTCGACGCTCGGGCAGGCCCTCTGGGCGACTGCCAGTCCGAGGTCGAAAACCGTGGAAGAAGCCTCCAGCTGGGCTTCGAAGATCTCCTCGGCGTGGTCGCTTCCGGCCTTGTAGTTGGCGACAGCCGACTCCGCTGCCTTTTCCAGTTCCTGTTTCAAAGCCGACACCTCCTCGACGAGGCGGCGCTTCTCCGAAGCTCGCCGGGCTTCCCTGTCCTGGGCTTGTGCCTTGAAAGCCCGGAGTTCAGACACGACCGCCGCCAGATCACTCTCGGCCTTCTTCTTGGCCTCGGCGGCGGCACGTGCCTCTGCTGCCCTCTCCTCCAGCTGCGTCCGTGCTCGGGTGCTCGCAGTCACGAGCTCCTCCACTAAGGGCTCGATGCGAGGAGCCGCCGAAGAGCCTTCCCCTGAGCCAACCGGATCCGCCTCGGCTTCCAGAAGCCTACGCCGGAGCAGCTCCTGACGACGCATCAGGACGCGGCTCGTCATCGAAGCCTGCGGATCGAAGGCAGATGAGGGTCGGCAAAATCAGAGGAAATGGCTAAAAATGAGCCGAGGCACTTTCGAGTTGCTTACCTTAATCATCAGACGGGCACACATCTCCGCCAGATCGGTGATGGAGTGGGCCTCCAGCTCCTCGAAGATTGAGGGGGGAGTGAGGCTGTCGAGCAGACGAAGGCACGTCTGCGGGTCCTCCGCGCTCTCCCCCAATGCGGGGTGCCGCCGCTCGCGCTGCGCCCAAGGCTCAGCACCCCCTTCGCCGGCTCCCGCCGATACGGCCGGAGGGGAGTCACCCCTCGGCATCTCAGGAGACGCTAACCTCGCAGCCCTCCGGGCCCCAGCGCTCCTCCTGACTAGCTGAGCCTCCGCAACCTCCGCTTCGGTCTCTTCTACCCGAGCGCGCTTCGACGCTCGGCCGCCTCCTCGAGAGGCGAACTTAGTCTTTTGCTCCCTCTCGAGAGCGGCGGCGACTGCACGACCCTCGGCGGAGGCCGCGGTCCCGGGGCCCCCGCCTCTTGTTCTCGGACCCCCGGTGCCTCGAACAGGTCTGCCCCCCGCTTGCGGGGCCGACGCCCGGCGAGAAGATCGCTTGTCCGATAACTGGTCGAGGAGGTTATCGAGCCGGGCCATCGCTGCAGAGCGAGAGGAAAGCGTCAGAAGCAGAAATACAGTCAAGTAAAAAAATTCATAGCCGACTTACTCTCGGCCGAAACTTCGTCAGCCTCCAAAGCCGGAAGAGCTTCGGCCGGAGGAGCGGCAGCCCTTCCCCCGCGGCCCCGCAGGGCCTCCCCGGGAGGAAGGTACGGAAAGACCCGCACCGGATCACGCTGGGGGTCCGGCCAAACCCCAGCACCTATCAGCCGCTCCGCGTCGCTGAGAAGCACCGAGACGTTGTATGGGGCCTTCACCTGGACGTGGCCCGCGATAGTGCCCTGAACGGGGGAGAGGTCAGGAGGTCCCGAGAGTCCTTCGGCCAGCGGCACCCATTCGGTGGGGAAGGGCCACACACCCTTCTCCTTCTCCGGCAGAGAGACGAAGATAAACTTCCTCTTCCAACCGTGGATAGACGAAGGCTTCCCCGAGAAGATCCTTCGGCCAACCCGAGGGACGAAGCAGTACCACTCGGAGTTCCCTTGCGTCTGGATCTTGAACAGATAGCGAAAAACGTTGAGGGAGGGGCGGATTTTTACATGAGCGAAGACGCTTAGGAATCCATACACGGTGCGCCAAGAGTTGGGGAAGAGCTGAGAAGGGGCCAGCCCGTAGAAGCTAAGAAGATTGACAACGAAAGTGGGGAGAGGGAGACGGAAGCCCGCCTCAAAGCTATCAACATAAATGGAGAAAGACCCCGGGCGAACGGTATTTGCCCTAGTGGCAGAATCGGGCCGATGGGGGGTCGTCCAAGAGGGAAGCTGAAAGTAAGAAACTAAGTTCCTCACCTCTACGTCCGAAAGGGCGCAGCTTGCTCCCGAAGCAACATCCGGGAGTCGGCGTTCCGATGTGGAAGCCTGGCCCGAGCCCCGAACTTCCTGGAGAGCCTCGGCCCCGGAAGCCTCGGCCTCGGGAGCCCCGGTCCCGGAAGCTTCGCTCCCGGAAGTCTCGGTCCCGGAAGCCTCGGCTCCAGAAACCTCAGTCCCAGAAGTCTCAGATCCTTCGGACCCGGAGTGTTCAGACCCCCCGGACATTGCAGAAGTGGGGGATCCCGAGGCGAGAGGATCCGAAAGGGAAGATCTAGGAGAATTGGGGGGAATATACTCCTCGTCTGAAGGAGTAATCTCACTGGAAGAACTCCGGACCATAGAGCCGCGGAGGGAAGGAAGAAGGCTAAGGCTTACTCGCGGAAAGAGAGAGAGGATTTCTCCTGGACTAAGCGTTGCCTCAAGCCTCCAGGCACCACCAGCGATGCACTCAGGAGGGCGACGAGCCTCCCACTGCAGCGGACGAAGCACGGACGAAGCCTTCGGAAAGCTGGCCTTTCGCGGGAGAAGAAAAGAGAGCTCGGACAGTTGCAACAGGAACGTAAGAAGAGGAACAGTGCCCACGAAGGGCCTGTATTTATAGAGCCCGTTCGAAAGGCCTCCCGCCGAAACCTACGGCCGAGATCCTCCCGCTTGTCCCTTCGCCCCTCCCGGATGACCGCCACGTGTGCCGTCCTTCGGCAATGATGACGAGCCGGCTCCGGGACTTGAAGCAAAGCGATCAGCGGCTGACAGCGCTCCGACCCTTCGGTTAACCACTCAGATGTCCGCCACGTGTCCCGATCCGCGAGGGACGAAGGGAACGGCGGCAATCCGAGTGAAGCCTCGGGCAGAGGGTCGGATTGATCCGCGACCCACGGGCGGTCGGGATCAGTTTGTGTTTTCTACGGATCAGCTGGATGCGTGACGCGTGTCCTGTGCTTCCTTGAGAAGCGACGCGCCGTCCCGTCCATTTAATGAAGCCTGGCATGGCTCAGAGGGCCCGACCCTTCGGCTTCTCAGCTCTGAGCCTTCGTCGACCCTCCGAGTGAGGACAAGGCAACCGCACGGCCCTCGGCCGACCGAGGGTCTCCTCTTCCCAGTAAAAAGGGGACAGAACTCCGAGTAAGACGCCTGCTGTGGTTTTTTCTTTTCCGACAGTTTCAGGCTATACTCTTGCCGTCTCAGAACTGAGGAAGACAAGAGTGGGGGGCTATGTGATGCGGCAGAATCCGATTCGGCCCAGCGAAGCAGGCCCAAACCCCATTCGGCCCAACAGTAGCAGTATTAGGCCCTCCGGCGGCCTTCGGCCCGTTAGCGGCCCAGCAGCCTTCGGCCCGTAAACGGCCCCGTCGCCCCCGGCCCAACAGGCTTCAGCCCGTCAGCGGCCCACCAGCCTACGGCCCGGGGACAGCACGGCGGCCCAGGGCCCAGCAGGCTTCGGCCCGTCAAGCGGCCCAACCCCCTTCGGCCCGGTAGCCGAATCCGGCCCACTCCGGTGGCGGATCAGACGCTATGGCGGTTTGTCAGTAAGCCTCCTTTAGTCCTATATCGGCTGCCACCGTTAACCATCCGCTACCCTCCGCTATAAGTATCCTGCTATTTGTAGCCAAATGGGTGGTGGGAAAAACGGATGCCTTCCTAAGCTTCCGAAACCCCTTAAAGGACTACTGTCCGAATAGTGTTATAGCTATTTCCTCTTGCTTCCTGAATCGAATCTTCTTCAGAAGCTAACTTGACCGTCGGAGGGGGTTCCCCAGGGCTGCCGCCCGGGACTCCTGCTGACCGGTTCTTCTTCTTCTTTCCCTCCTGCAGGGGCTCGGTTCGAATCACCGCCGACCTCGGACTCCTCTCCCCGGTCTCGACGCCGAACGCCGGCTGCCCCAAGCCAGGAGACTCGGTCTCGCGCTGAAGTAGCCTTCGGACTCGCCGTCCGAGGGCAGTCCCGTCGGTTGCCCCGCGCCAGGAGCCTCGGCCTCGCGCTGAAGGTGGCTCCGGACCCCCTGGTCGGAGAGCGGTCCGTCCCCCCGTCCGACCGCGCCGGAGCAGGAGACTCGGCCTCGCCCTGAGCCACCCCTTCGGTCTCACTGCAGGGGAGCAAGCCGTCCCCCCGTCCGGTCTCGGACTTTCCAGCCTCTGCTCCGACGCTCGTCGACCACTCCGCCGACAGAAGCTCCTGCTCGCACCGCCGCCCTCGTCCGCCGAAGGAGCAGCGGCTTGCTATCCAAGAGCGGCTCCGACGGCAGATCGCGCCCCCCGCGGGCGGATCCTTGTTATCCCGAGGAGACCCCGTCCTCGCCCCGTGCCGGCCGGAGCTCCTGCTCGCGCCGCCGCCTTCGTCCGCCGAAGGAGCAGCGGCTCACTATACAAGAGCAGCTCCGGCGGCAGATCGCGCCCCCCGCGGGCGGATCCTCTTCATGCTGCAGTAGCCTCGGCTTCGCCCCGTCGCGGACCCGCCTCCGGTCATCTTGTCACCGTTCAACCCGGACCAGCTCCGGACCCTCTCTTTCTCTTTTCTCCGGGTCCCCGTTTGCGGGATCCGGTCGTGATAGACTCCGGTCTACATCAGTATCCATACTCAGCCTGCACATGTTGTGGGAACTATATATCTAGGTGCCCAAAGGTAGAGCAAATAGAGCAGACCTTGGGCCTAAAAAGAATCTCTGAGCTCCCATCAAACAACTTAAGAAAATTAAAAAAATTAAAAATTGCTATTGTTGTTGACCCATCAAAGATATTTTTTTATTGATTCATTAGGATTTAATTTTTATTTCTTAAATCATCTAATTAAAGATCAGACTATATGAATATATAAAAAAAGTAGAATCTGAGTTTAAAAAATGTGTATTCAATATTGATTTCCATGAGTGCTCTACGTCTAGAGATGCTTCCCGAGATGGATGACGTTGAAAGAGTCTATGTAAAGTTCGATGATGACAAGACGCACCATACTTCAAGTCCCATTTTGATTGCAGAATAAGTTATTCGGAATTAATTATCCGGAATAACGTATACTAGAATAAGAAGTGTTTCGGTTTGATAATTTTGTGAGGCATACTGATGAAATAAGAAGAATAAACAGTTCTTGGGTTTAAAGTAGAATGACTTATTCTCTTTATTATGGTATAAGTAATTCTAACGCGATATAAGTCATTCTGTCTGTCAAATTAAAATTAGTCTTATTCTAAAAATAAAAAGCCTTATTCTTCTCCTATTCTCCAATCAAAGTGACGCAAAGCTTTACTTGACTCACCCAACCAGCTAACTCATGCATAGTGAGTTCTTTGAATATCTCTGTACAAGAAAATGGTGCCCTTTAACACCAGTGGAAATCACAGAAGCATTTGACATGCGACAGATCGATTTCTACAATGTACTGACCAAAATAATTCATTAATAAAATTAAAAAATAGGAAAAGAATATTACCTCACAAAAAAAAAGAAAAAAAGAAAAAAGAAAAAAAAAGAGACACTAGACAGCCACATATATACTCAAACTGCAGGCTGTTGGTGGTGGTGGTAATGGTCATGGAGGGGCCCGGTTTACTACATCAGCTACGTGGGGGGCATGCCCAGCCGGGCGAGGCGAGCGGTCACCTGGTCGACCGTCGCCTCCACCAGTCTCTCGTGCTCCCACCGGCCCTCCCGCCAGCCACCGGTCGCCTCCTTGTCCACCACCATCAGCAGAACCAGCGGCGCCGCCCGGCCCGTGCCCCTTCTCCACCCTATACTGAGAATATCTCCGGGCCGGAGCCCGGCGTCCTGCACTACGTCCCACCAGCCGCCGCCAGTGATCACGAAGGGGCCGCTGGCGCCGAGGCACCGGAGCAGGAGATCCCGGTACTGGGTTCCCGTGGACCAGTCAACCATGGTGACGGCCACGCCCCCGCCGTGGAGGCGACCTGCCTGCTCCGGGGTCAGCCCTCCGAGCAGGCGCTGCACGCTGGCGAGGGGGAGGTCTAGATGGTTGGTGGTCGGGTCGACGTCGGCGGGATGGATGGTCTTCACCACGAGGAGCTCCATTGGGTACGTTATTCCTTTGCAGTGCAACTCCAAACACAGAGCAGAGCGCAGTGCAGGTTACATAGATGTGCAGTGGGTGTAGAGAAGAGTACGCATGGTGTCTCCGTCTCCATTTAGGAAACCAAGTACTTATAATGGTTAATTAAAGAGAAGAAATTCTTCCGTACACGTTTGTACTGAAGTTCAATAATTTTTTTTTATATATATAATATTTGGTCTTTTTTCTCTTTTCTATACTGTTAGATTTTTTATATATATATAATATTTGGTCCTCCTTCTCTTCTATGTACTGCTAGTAGTACAGAGAAGAGGAGGATCAAATATTATATATATAAAAAAAAATTATTGGACTCTGGTACAAATGTGTACGGAAGAATTTCTTCTCTATAATTAATCATAAGTACTTAACTTCCTAAATGGAGACAGGAGACACCATGCGTACTCTTCTCTACACCACGCGGATCTATATATATAATTAAGAGATGAGATTTTCTTGGTATACTTTTGAACCGCAGTCTAACAGTATAGAGAAGAGAAGGAGGACCAAATATTATATAAAAAAAAAAGTTATTGGACTCCGGTACAAACGTGTACGGAAGAATTTCTTCTCTATAATTAACCATAAGCACTTGGTTTCCTAAATGGAGACGGGGACACCATGCGTACTCTTCTCTACGCCTCATGTGAGCTGCTTCTTTAAAGACCCTCGTGTGAGCTGCTGCTTCTTCCCTTCTCATGTCTCTCCTCTCCGAATCTAGCCGCGATTTTATATACAGATATATATTACGATCTTGCCTTAATTGTGCTTGTGTTTCTATAGATATTGTATTGTGCGTGATATATATCGCTACGCTCCATCAAAATGTTGATCTATACGTAGCCATAACCATGCACCATTGACAAATCTACAATTAGAGTAAAGCATGTGATCCTTGTCATTTCTAAAATCAAAACTATCCCGCTTAAAATAATTGGGCTGAAGCCTAAGGTGCCCTTTGGGAAGCTCTACAGAAAAATGGGTGATTTTGCAAAAGGAATCGTCTTCCTCATTATATAGGACAAGTTAATGATTTGAAAGTTGGAAAAGCGGGATATATATAACCTTTAGACAATTGAGAGAGAGAATGAAAAAGGCTCCGTATATTCTTTTTTCTCTTTATATTTAAAGTCAAGAAATTTTAAAGAAATAAATTTTCACTATATTTAATATTTTGTTCTCCTTATACCATGCTCTTTTGTAACTCGTTCAGCTTCTAAGGCACCATTTGAAAACATGATATATTATGAATTATGAGCTTGTCAATGATTAATGAAATCCGTAGAAAAAACATAATCTCAACTAAATAGACCAACAAGTTTTAGCTTGTATACTTGAAAGCATTTGGAAAGGAAGAGAGAGAAAGACATAACAGCAATAATCTCCAAAAGCTACATAACTCCAATTTCTATACATATTCGAAGAAGAGAATAGGAAAAGACATAAAAGGTATTAATTTTTCCTCTTTTATTAAAAAATAAGGACAATAGGGTAAAATGTATCTTCAAAACTACAATCTATAAATACTCAAATGAAATTTTAAATTATTCTAACTAAAATTTGTACTTTTTTTAAAGATAGAGACCTTTTATAGTCTGTTAATTTCTCCTATATATCAGTGTTATCAAAAGGTGCCTAAATCTACTAGAAGTTACATACTCTAGACATGATCATACAAATATCGTGCTATAGACTTGCTCCTATAAGCCCATGATGATCATGGGCTTCCTACATCTTACTTATTGGATTAGATCGGGTCCCGTGCGTGGGAGTCTACTCATAACATAAGGTGGAGGGAGCCGAGGAATCATTACTTTGTTGAGATGGCCACTAGCTCGCACATCTTAAGACCAGCCCACTAGTCCTTGGTGGAGGCCCGCAAGCCAGGGTTCTCGATCAAAGTGGACGACCGCATATATTCCCGCCTCCTAAGCTCCATAGATTTTTAAGAGGGGATATTCCCATGGTGTATGAGTCTTCTTTATTTTTCATTTTTTCTTTTGTTTAGTTAGTGGTGTTTAATTTCTTTCATGTCACCAAAAGGAAATCTTGAAACTATTTTTCTCCCCAATATATGGTACATGCTAGTTCCCGTTTTCAAATTAACCGTCGTCCTAACTAACACTATTTGCGCACTGCTAGAGGCTGTTCACAATTATTAATGCCCTTAATTAGCTTGGTTTTCAACTATCCATCTACATCGAGAGCCTATTCATTTGACAGAGTAGCTAGCTGCCATTTAAATCATCTTGGAAACACCCTTCTCTTTGATCTGCAAGCAACACACATATATATAATGGAACCAGCTACCACATGTACGTCTCATTCATAGGGTATTTATTACATAAGCAGCTGTTAGTGTTGCAATCTGGGGCCCACTCACTGTTGTTTTGTGCCCCACTCAAATTCACAGAAATCAGGGGCCTCACAAAAGCTTATCACCCACTGTTGGGGAGGATGGGGGGTGTACAATGCTGCAACTTTGTATCTTGATGTTTCCAAAAGGAACACATGCAGTGCAACACGAAAGCTACGGGTTTCACAAGGAGGATTGGTGGGCAACCCTAAAAGCCATGATTGGTGTCCATCTATCAAAGGTCACAATCATGGCCACTGATGTGAAGTTTCAATGAAACTGGATGCCCTACCCGGTCCAGAAGAAAAGTATAGGAGCTGCCCGTGAATGTTGAAGTACGATCAACCTAGGATTCGACAAATGTTACGTATATATTCTAAGGGTTCAGGAATCCAGATGTTTTAGTTCTTCTAAGCAATCAGGATTATACTAATCAACCTGCTTCTCATGTCTCATACCTTCATCTCCACAGACCACAGGTACATGTTCTAGTTCTAATCTTTACCCTATAATATTTCACCTTCTCCTGGGATGGAAAGTGCAGCTAGCTTGATGAAAATCTTGAATTACGATTCAAGTACCAAAGCTTGGGTAAATTTTCTGTGAGAATTTTAGATTACTCAAAACTCAACTTTCTACTGAGAGGTATACTTCAGGTTGTCCTTTTAATTTCCTCTCATTTTATCACTACTAACTAATGACGAATATATCTTCCTCTCTGACATAATTCCCAACAAAAGTGTATGTCTTGACTACACTACTTGATGGTTGGTGGAACAATTAATTAACCTTAATACACTATCTAACCATTCAACAATAAGCCTGGAATTAAGGTGATATGACAGTTGAACGAATAACAAAAGAAAAAGGAAAGCACTGTCATTGACGTCCAAGCCTTTTCGAGTGTGGTTCCTCTCAGTAAGACGCTGTGGGTAACGTTCGGTTTGTACTGAGGAGTCACTAGGGTTGCTATAAGATGGTGGAATCAGTGGATTCCGAAACCCCCGGTTTTAAACCTGTAAAAGCAAAATCCTTGGTTTTGGTTTGCACTAAGAACCAAAGCCAAGAAACATGTATAGCTAGCTGCTACATAAGCTTTTTTAACAATTCACATCAATTTAAACATTATAAAATTAAAATCCTACAAAGCGGTACAGTTAGAGGAGTACTAGTGTTTTACGCCAATCCAAACGACTGTCAGTACTGGGTGGAGAAAAAAAATGAGAACAAGTCAGTTTCTGAGCATCTACAAGGACCTTACAGAAAGACAAACTGCTTAGATCTTAGTAATGCCGCCACCTATGTATATAGTTCTTCTCACCCAAGCTTCTACAGCGTACGTGAGGCAAATTTTGGAATCCCTCATGAAGTGTGTGCAGTGACCATGGAAAATATGAGCCTCACCAACACATGTTCCTCTCTGGGCATTCAGTTTTCAGTGTTGTGCATTTCTTTTCCATTTCATCATTGCCATCAAAAGCAATAGAAAGACTGAGGTGAGTATATGCCAGAAAAGGGAGATATTAATGTAAATCAACGAGGTTTCAGGTTAAGATAAATCTTTCCTATGACAAACAATTTTTCGGACTCATGTTGGTTGGAAGAAATAATTTCTTCTTTGGACCACAAATAAGTTCCTGTAGGAGAAAGCAGAATCAGAAGACTTCCTATAGAGAAGCTTCCAGGTGATAATCTCAAGCACTTTCCAAATATTATACTGCATTTGGTACGTATATATACCAACAAATTAATGCTGCTTCAGAATATATAGGAACTAAACTGGCATTGTGAGGACGAACATAGAAATCCACAAGCTGGATTGCAGCCTAAAAACTGATTCTGAAAATGGATTGAAGTAGTCTGGCTACATAGGTAGAATTGCACTAGCTGACATTCAGAAAGGTGATGACACCAATACCCATAGTTGCTTGTGAGCTAGCTGTGCAGGATGCGACTTGTATATATATTCTGACATTCATACAAAGGGGCACTTCCTTTTGACAAGCAGTGTGTAGCCTTCTTACTAAATTTTCCTTTTGTCGCTTCACCAAACACCAAACATGGCAGAAAAATAATAGTAAATCCCAGGCAGATTTCTGCATACATGAAGTTCTATGTGATTAAAGATTATACCAAGTTTCGCAGCCTTTTTCATGCACATACGAAGCTGATTCAACATGCCAATAGAAACCCCAGCCAAAACTGCATGTGGATCTACTATTAATTCGGTCCAAGTGCACGCAAGGGCATGAAGTGCATTTGGCAAAGCAAGGCACCGGGCGTATTATAGTTTATGAAAGGACGTGCAGCAAGATCAGAGCATTCTTACCATGACTAATTAATGTGCTCGTTGTGATCTAGGCTAGAAAATTTAATGCTCACATCTGAATAGAAGACCACACAGGATATGTTCATCTTCGCTTTCTCTGTATTCTTACTAAAATATTGGAATAACAATACAAATTGCTTTGCTAGTATATATAATACAATTCAAGATGCTTATGAGAATGCGTGCGGAAAATTAAGAAACCATCGATCGTTCAGTGCACGCATACAGCTGCAAGGCCACAGGTGGACCATATTAACCGATCGATGAAGAAGACTTGATATGCTTTTTTTCATGGATATGTGCTCGAAAAAATATTTCCAAGCACTATGTACAAACACCTAGTTCTAGTTGTAGTTATATTAACTACTTATAAATAATATGCAATAATTTGCTAGTAAATAAAAGAGAGGTATATGCATGGGGAACTCACCTGATTTTTTGTCATTAATCTGAAAGCGGAAAAGCAAGATGTAAGGAATGAAGCCTGGTCCGAGATCTCTCCACTGTGACTCGGGCGATGGTAAAGCTCAGTTCTTTTGAGGCCGAGATGGATGATCTTGGATCAAACTTCATTCCCAACACCTAATTTCCTCCATGAATTCCCATCATCATCATTCCTCAATCAAGAATCTTGCCTGTCCCATGCCTCTCCCCCTCATTATTCCTCAATCAAAATGATATCAAAATCTCTCTCTCTCTCTCTCTCACATACACACACGGGGGAATCAAAGCAAGTAAGAACAAGAGGAGGGAGACTCTGCTTGTTCGATGGCCGGGCAAAGGGATGGTAGGAGAAGTTATTATAATCAACAAAAGCACACGGTAGACAGGTCACGTAGGCCATAAAATAATGAAAAAGATGTTGGCTTTGGGGAAGATCTTGTCTTCTTCTGTGGGGCTTCTTCACATGGGAGTATGCATGGGTGAGGAGCTTTTGCAGTCTTCTTCTTCTGAGGAAAAAGATCATCTATAGTCGTGGGAGGCCAGGGAGCATGAGGTTGTGAGGTGGGAGAGGACACCGGGGCACCCAATCAGTGGGTTAAATTATGAAAAAGTTTCATATGAAAAAGCCGACCAGAAGGGTGTTTGTTCTTGGTAGCTCATGGGGGGAGAGAAAGGAAGAAAAAGAGGAGGAAAAATAAAGGCACCGACCAGAAATCCAAGTATATATACCTCAGCAACGCAACCCAAGAACCCAACATCGAACATGCTTAGAACACAGTTGCCATTATTAGCTAGGACTTGGGCTACCCATCCTTTGACGAGTCCATATATACCCCTTTTTTCGTTCACATAATTTAACATTCAAACAAAAGTAGGGTGGCCTGGTTTCAAAGCGATTAAAAGAGAGCCTTTGGCAAAACTTCCACTTCTCAAGACCACTTTCCAGTTCTATGGATAGAGTTAGATCCAATTAATTCTGGACAATCATATATATCGATCAACCCCACTCTCTCTCTCTCTCTCTCCTTCTCTCTCGTCTATTTTTCCGAGTTAAAAAACTTAAAATTTAAAATTTTCAAATTCACAATTGAAAGGTCTCATGCATAAGTGATTTCTATTGTATAATAATCTTGAAAGCTGACCTGAACCCGACTTGTTCACCCTTTAATTCTTACCAGGTTTAACATTAATGGATGCCCTCCTGATTAAATATAATTTAAAAGAAGTCCTTGAAAATATAACATATTTATAAAAAAGTATATAATATAACTATTATGAATAAGTCCCCATGGGCTCCCGTGAATTAGTATAAGATCCCTAAATGTCACAAAAACTGTCACTAAAGGAGATGAAAATCTCTTGCAAAAAGTGGTTAGAGGGTTTTTTTGTAAGGAAGTTGAGATTATGGATACTTCCTTGTAAATAGTCAGATTATGAGGAGTTATCTATAATATTAAAAGTTTTGAGAGCTGATAATAATAATAAAAAAACCCGATTAGATATAATCTAAAAAAATGTTTCATGCAAAACTTGTCAAGTGATAGATTGTCTAGAGAAGAGGGTGGGGGGGAGAGATCTTCTACTTGCAGGTTTGGACTGAACTCAGTCAGTATAGAGATGAGATTTCATAAAAACCTCCATATGGTACTATTTCCATTTTCAAGGAGGAGTTTTATGAAAGTCTTCCTCCTTCCTTCTCTGTATTGACTGAGTTCAATCCAAACTCGTACTAAGAGGAACCACACTCGTGAGAAGGGGGCGGGGGGTGAGGAGTGCTTATATGTTAAGCTTTGGGCAAGCCAAATGTCAGTATGAGCGCATCAACTAGGAATGATTGCCTCCCATGTATTGGGAGGTGGTGATGCTTCTTCCTTCCCTCATCATGAGGTTCTTCAACGTCAAATGAGTGGAGAGGTTCTTCTTCTCCCCTCCCCACATGCTTTTGCTTTTCCCATTGAACCTCATTGAGGAATGGGCCACCCCTCCCCTCAGCCCCTTTCTGTTTGGTCCTTGAATTGATAGCCCCATATTCTCTCTCTCTCTCTCTCTCTCTCTCTAGGTTTCTGCCCATTATGTTTGTTTAAAGTTAAAATTATATTAGTTTTATGCTGAGACATATATTTGCATATATACAAACTTTACATTGCACTATGTGCACATATGCCTCTTCACTGAGTCGTCGCCGTTATTACATTATTGCTCAAGATATTATCCTCTATGAGAGGTCAGCTTTCTACTTGTTGGAATTGACCTTTGCAACGGGCGATCTGGTTATTTTCACCTTTAACTAAGGATTAGATGAAACAATGTTAAGGAGACACGCGAGCACTCCATGCCTCTAATAACCTGATAATCTTGATTTTAGTAAGGGTAGGTATACAAAGAAGACCCTGAAAGGGCAGTAGCCCTAGGTTACATTTCCCATGATTTGATTGGTCTGTTAAACATCTTTTTTGACCAATCATTTCATGTACCCATAACCCCCTCCATCAATCTACCCTTCTATCTGCAGATGTGTGATTGTTCTGCCCCTAGTTGGAAGAAGATTATAATTATGAGAAGGAAAAGGAAACAAGGCCCAATAAAGACAAGGTAATGAGGGATGTAGGCCTCACTCTCAAACCCTGTCCTTTTACCGTCCTCGAGCATGAGCACTCTTGGTGTCCTCCCCCTCACACCCACAAATGCCAACAACCCCAAACCGCCCAAGAAAAAAGAAAGAAAAGGGAACAGAGAAAAAGGATAAAGAAGGAAGTCAAAGTCCATTTTGGAAGAGATAAATCACAGCCGTTGATTATAAAGTGAGGAGATCATCACACATGAGCCATCAGGAGGACAGATTCCGCTGGTGATTGCAGGCTACTTTCTCTTTATTGTTTTATGGATGTGGTCCTGTCAAAGGTGTCTTCTAAACTCACATGGGCCTCACTGGACATCAATTGGACTCGTATTGGGCCTCCATCCGCCTACATCGAACCAGCCCAAAGATGCTAATGAGGTCCATTTTCTCTGCGTACAGAAGCCATTCTACAAGTTTGAACCCGGGACCTCTCTCCCCTGTTTGGTTGGGATTTTTGTTGCGGCTCGAAGGGATTTTAGTTCTTCTGAAATCTCCAATTAGCATTTCCACTCCTCTATACAGCAGTCATAGTGCTGATGTAGCTGTTTTCATTTGGAATTGATTACAAGAGGATTATACGCAGGACTAATACCCATAGATTAATATGCAACATTGGACCTTTCAAAGAGCACCAGTACTGGAAATCTGCTTCTATTACATGCTGTGATATGATGTAGTAGTTTCGAGATCAAATTACCCTTTAACCTGAAGCTTCACTGTCTGCACTGTTGATGGGTCAGAAAAAAAAAAAGAAACTAAAATAATCACGGCAAGCAGGTACATTCAGGAGCTTCCCCAAGAAGTGGAATGAAGCAAGGTGTGAAGTATCTTGCCAAAGGAATTGCGCCTTTATCCTGTATGCAGGCACACTCGATCATGGCACAGAGGATCTCATCTCAAAGCAAGAAACTTTTGAGAAAATTAAAAGTTGTGAGAATGGTGAATGGAGATCAAACATCCAGTACATCAATACACATTCGAAGGGTGGTGGGGACTAAACCTACTGATCTGCCTGTACATTGAAATATACAGTAATTAGACAAATGAAACTGGATGCATAAAGGAGGGAAACATGCGTCAATGGCCACTGCAGTGGGGAGCAGGGTCACGCCTGATGTGGAGGTTTCACCAGCTTCACGCTGGTGTAGAAGCGCTTGAGATCCTTCATTGCCCTCTCCTCGATCTGAATAGAGCGTATGGACGAGGGTGTCTCGGTCTCTGGCTTGAACCAGCGGTTAGGAACTGCATCCTTCAGCAGCCAACCAGCCTCCGATGGCGAACCCTGACCAGATGACACCACAAAATCCGACGTTCTGGACTTGGGACTATGGACAACGCTCTGATGTTTCTTCACCTGTTTGAGAGTAGAACTGAGGAACGGCACTTATAGCAGCAAATAACTCTACATATAGAGATTATCACTCACAGGTTTTCTCTATAAACAACTAGAAAAATAGAGTGCCCTCAAGAATAGGGTAAGCGAAAAGGGAGAGAAGGAATTCGCCATGTGCAATACTTTCTAGACAATAGAATGGCCATCATTGATGTAAAATGTAGAACAATCATATAACCTGTTTCCAATTTAAAGGACTTTCAATCCTTGTATTGATGTAAAACAAGTGAATAAACTTTTTTCCCTTCCACTCAACCTAATGAGAACATTCTACCAAGATCTACCTGATTTTAATTAAAAAGCACCATAAATCCATAAAATCAGCAACTCAGATTTCACTATTTTATATTACTCCAAGGAACCAGTACAGAAAAAAAGAAGAAGATATACCTCTGCAGGAAAAAAAGATGAAAAGAAAAACAAATTCATTTGGGAGAACTAGTAGAAAAACCAATTGAAACACAATTTCTTGCAACGACAACAATATGTGAATGCATGCAGTGGACAACAATTTCTTGGGTCACCTTAATCTGTGTAGCTACCTCACATTCTCTTTGATTTTTCCTTTATTGTTTTCACCTTTGGGTTCAGGCTTGGGGTTTATATATCAAAGGGCCGAGGCTTAAGATATTAAAAATGTTAGCATCATTAGTTTTTCCACGATCCACTATTGATAAAAAAGAAAGGAAGATGTTCCAGAGGGAAAAAGAGTTGCAGCTTGAGGGAAGGCAGCTGTACTAAATTCAGATGATGATCATACCTGCTGCATTTGGATATCCCTGAGGGAAGGATGGGAAAGAACTGGAGAAGTTCCTGCTGCAGACCAAGGTGGAGTATTCTTTTCTCCCTCGGATGATGGAACCACTTGAGCTGAGGCTACAGCTACGGGGCATGATGCCAAACCTGGCACCAGGGAACTCAACTGTATCTGTCCACTGCTCCCTGACCCAACTATATTCTCATACTTATTTTTTGGCCTAGTGCTTGCGTGTGTATCTTTTATTCTGCTCTGCTCATCCTGAATGTCACGCAAAGAAGAGGCACCTTTTGAAATCTTAGCACCACCCCACGCTGGACCCTCACTTTTGCTTGGTGGTGGTGGAGGTTCTTCCCTCGGGGTGTCATCAAGAGCACCACTCAAAAACATTGACAAGCCACCTTTCTTATTCTTCTTCTTGGGTAGGTTTGGTTGTGAACTCTTATTAGTATTATCTCTACAACTACGAGTATTAGCAATGGCTTTTGGACTATCAACAGAAAAGCCTTCTTCAACAACTTCTTTGTCTGTTGTATGCAAATCAACATCAAGCTGTGAAGATAAAACTTAACAGCATCAGGATCACGATAAGGATGGATTTTGAAAATGAGAAAAAACAACTGAAACTGCAGCAACTGGAAAATTTAAAATGACAATAACAGCAAAACTAAATTGGGTAACAACAGATATTGATTTACAGGCTGTAAGAGGCAAAAGAGATTGATGCCCAAACATTTCTTCTCAATCAAGAAGATGCATCATGGCAGTAAACGTCCAGCAAGAAATTTCAGTCATGGATAAATAATCAGATTACAGAAACTTGAAGCTAGTCATTTCAGCTTCTTTGTTTCTTTCTTCATCTTCTCCTTTTCTTTTTGAATGTTGAGGACAATCCAGGTTGCACTTACTTCTTATCAGTGTCGAGGTAAATTGAATGTTTTGGATATCCTCCAAATTACAGCTTGTGCCAACTGCCAACCAAGTGTCAACGTAGAACAAAACAACTGCATGGTTCAGTCAAACACAGCATTACTCCCCCCCCCCCCCAAAAAAAAAAAAAAAAAAAAAAAAAAAAAAAACTGATTCGATAATTATTTTTTTACAGAAAAATCAAACCACTCTTCTGTTTCCTGTTTTAAATGTTCTATGCTAAGCATTACCGTGTTCAGACTAACTGACAGTAAACTATTATTTTTCCTATTTCTAAAAAATATATTTTCCCCGGAAGCTGAAAGTACATCACAAAGTGCTTTAGTCAGCAGCTGGACCATTTACAGCCTTCTAAAGACTCAGTGACACTGTTTGTAATAGTTGAATTTAGTGAAAAAGGTTCCACAGACAAAGGAAAGTTACAATGTATGACTAGTTTCATGCACTTTGCAAAGTTACGAGTCCAGTGAAAAATAAATCACTATATAAGTCGAACTGAACATGAGGAAGGGGTATAGGGCTTGTAATAACATCAATATGATCTATGAGATGCTAGAAAACAGTTGGTAAAATTTTCACCTGAAGGAAAATCCACACTCGACACGATTTGACATTTAGATTATGAGGACTACGGTTGGATAACTTTGGTGTCTTGTACTAAAAGGTCCCCAATATTGAGAGGAATATGTTGGAATCTGTCCAATTCCTTTTCCTTCAAAGTGGAGATTGCCAATGAACGTGCTACTCTCTCCTCTCTCTCTCTCTCTCTCTCTCTCTCTCCCCCCCCCCCCCAAAAAAAAGGCCCAAACACACCCCACAAAAAAATGCAAATTCTGATTCAGCAAATACTAACAATACAGAAGGGTACAAATGGCAAGCATACATGGACATTTATTAGCATTCACCCATACAAGAATTATAGACAATGCTGAAATGAATTTCCAAATCCAAGATGTCTTCCCTCAGCTTATTGAATGTAACAGCTCATTCCTGTTCTAGAAGAGACATTGAAACATAGAGATTATAAAAATAAACATTAATAAATTTGTTTTGTGAATCAAAATCTTCAGAATCTAACCTTTTCATTGGGAAGCTGGGGATCCTGGCTATCTGGAAAACCCTTACATGAAATCTGCTCCAGACATGTTTCAGATTTTATGGAGAGAACCTCAACCACCGGTTCCTTCTGTTTGCTCTTCCTCCTTTGCTTTCTAGATGCCCCCATCTTCTTATTCCCTTTCCCATCTGGCACAACCAAAAGTGAACCTTTTGACTCTGCCTCAGGAAGGAAACCAAGATCAGCAAGCGCTGATTCAAGTAAAGGTTTAGTCTGAAGTTTGGTGATTTGCTGGTCATCAAGTATGTGACCATTAGATTGCTTAACCTCTAATATATCGATCTGCTGCAACTTTTTATGCAGAGCTCTGACTTGTTTAATAACTGCTAAATCAGTTGTATCTGATTGTAGAAAAGTCTCCACCATTGAACCTCTACAAAATTTCCCCACGGTTTTTGAGTCATTTTCACGAATCCTAAGGTGTCCATTTTCATCAGTGTGCTCCTCTTCACTGTCAATAATAGCTGGAAAAGTGGCTGTTGGAGTAGGTAGCCTTCGATGACTCCAAGATTCTGAAGACCTTGCATCCATCACTTTCTCAAGCTTTGCTAGAATTTCAGGCGAGGCACTTGCGATAGTTGGTGTTGCAACAGTAAAAATGAAATCAAGGTTGCGTATGGCTATCTCCTGCACAAAAATTGCATGCTTCAGTATATCTTGAAAGGGGAAAAATTTTTGTTATCATCAGAATAACTTGACTTGATGACTTTATCAGGACAATGAAATATATTTCAAATGTTGCAAACTCATAACAGGGACTGAATGTTTTACTAATACTGTAGTGAGATCATAATATTAATTATAGATATTAGCTCTTTATTGGTGTATGAACCTTGTCTTCTAATGGATAGAAGTCACTATTGACCAAGTGAACACGAGAAGAAATAACACAGGAAATAAAACAATGTAAAATTTTTAAAATTTATGATGAGAAAAATAGAGGAACAAATACCTCACAGTGTGCTCTCAGATCATTTGCTTCCAAAGAATCAGCAATTTCCAGAAGCTGGATAGCATTACGTGGCTCCACCAGAAATTCAGCTGCCATTTTTTCACAAAGGCTTTTCAGACTAGGGACAGGTTTGCTGATGAAATCATCCTTTTTTGTAGCCTGTGGTTGTTTCTCTGACTGCATGTCGTTAAACATAAAATCTTCATCTAACTCTCCATATTCATCAGCAAATTCCAACTTTGGTTTCTGACAATCCACTTCCAGGGTTGATTGATAAGTGGGTTGATAAAGAGCACAAACAATCAGTAGATGTGTCTCCCCAACAGAAGCAGAAGTAGCATGCTTAATACCGTGTAAACGAGTGGCAAAGGGTGTTTCATCTTTGTATTTCTTCCCATCCCACATATAAACATCTCCTGTTGTTGTAACAGCAGAAGTCCAATATTTTCCTGCAGAAATGCTCACAAAATTCCTTCCACACAAGGGATATATCTACAGATGGAAAAGCAAAGTGAGAAAAGGGAAGAGGAACATCCAATTAAGAAACGGCCAACAAGCAATTTGGAAAGTTCTCTAATCTAACTTTGCTATGAGTTTTCCAATAGTGAATGAAGTAGGTTTCAATGATTTGTACCTGTTGACATCGTAAATCGGGATCAGACGACACCCAATAAAATAGAGTACCATCATCAGTGAGAACAGTGCTATGGACCATTCCAGCAGCAACCGCAATGACATGAAGCCGCTCCATGCGATGGAACTTCAGAGGGACACTTCCGCTTTTTCTAATATTTCTAGCAACGATCACACGCCTTGGGTTTACAAGTCGATGGCCCCATGTAAACACCTGTGGAATCCAACAAATGAGTGCCATAACAATGGCAATCCAGGATGATGGTATCATTCCACCACCTTTGTGTAGACCATTGTAAACTCAAGGAACTAACCTATGCCACAGCATACCTAAACAATATGAAAGACCATAGGTGCTTGTCCAGGAAACGATATCAAAGGTACAGCAGGGAACTAAAGAACACAAATGAATAGGTAAGAATAAGTTCAAATAACATCACTATTTTTTTTTGTACCTCGCCATCTGCACCTAGGACAATTGTGTGGTATTTTGCTGCAGATACTGCCTTAAATGTTTTCCCCTTCAGGTACTCAACCATTCGTGGTGTGTAGTTTGATGCTGAGTTAGAGGTTCCATAACCAAGCTGACCTTCTTTATTACAACCCCACGTGAAAACTTCACCAGACTCTGCAACAGCAACAGTGTGCTTGTTTCCAGCAGCAACATCAATTACTTTTGACCTGAGGGAACTCACTCGACGTGGTGTTGGTTGTGTATCAACAGAAGTATAACCAAGTTGTCCCTCTGGACACAATAAGAATAGATCAGGCATGTAGGTAATTAGTAAATGACTAATTGTGTTTTGTTAAATTATTCTATGCAACCTGAGCCAAGAGTAAACATAATCACCAAACCAATAAAGAAACATATATGTTCTGCTACACTTCGTAAGGGTAGCAAGAGGAGTTATTACTATTCTTCTTGGTCACAGATCCCCTCAGAAACACAAGTCTAAATGAAAGGAGGATCAAACTGATTAATTGAGTGATTCTCAGCTCAGAAATCACAAATCTTGAAGAATATGCCAAATGTTTATTTTTCCCTTCCCATTTCTTAATTTCTAGGATGTTAATTAGACTGGTTACAAAAAAAAACCTTGAACAACAGGCTGATGGCACAGGAGCAATAAAATCAAAATAGACAAACAAGAGCCGGTAATTTCCAAAAATACCTCTATTCGAACCCCATGTAAACACTTCCCCACTTTCTGTTGCAATCACAGTATGATGCTTTGCTGCAGCAATGGCCTTAACACGGCGGGATCCCAACCCCAATGTCACTTGGCGAGGAGTAATAATAGCAGCTTGACCGCTGGAAAGAATAACAACTTCAACAAGCAGACCAAGCAAAAACTAAATGACTGTTTTATGCATCGCAAAGTCCAGTAGAGAAGATATAGAGAGAGAAAGGGCACAAAGAGCATCCTTTTTCTTTATCTTATATGAAGAAGTTTGTTTATCTAAGATACTGTTCCTATCTTTAAACACCCGCCCAGTTAAAATCAACTGACATTTCTGATCACTGTTCTCCCATATCAGGCTAAACATTTGAAAAGGCATCATCCTAAGGCAGTCTGGTATATTGAAGGTAGGCAAGCATAAAATGTTCATCTCGGTCCACAATTGTCACAAGATAAAATAGACAGAAAGTCATCTGCTAACTAAGTTCCAAACTTCTCATGCACACTTGTAACTAATATAGAAGCTTATTGAAAGCAAACCTTTAGAAACAGAATCCAGAATTGGAATGGCCCAAAATGATTCGAATTGAGAATGTATTTAGAAATTTAGAACAGGCCAAAAGACTGGTCAGTTGGGAAGAATGCCTAATTGTATAAAGTTATAAACCTAATAAAATGTGTAATACATACCATAAGTGGAGGAAACTTCATAGAACTTTGTCTCAATATGATCATTACGTTATTGCATCTTCACCATTCGCAGTTGTGAATTATTCTTTCAAAAATTCTGAAATTTCCCAATAACAAGCCCCATTTCAAAGTCTACAAATTTCTTCCAAGCTCATTGGATTAATTGACCAGTTCCATGCAACCTGTTTCAATTCATTATAAGATGTTATTCCTAGAGCTATATTCTCAAGAACCTGACCAACAAAGTCACCCAGCCAGGTCAACCAGTCCCAGGCTAAGAAGCTATAGCACATAAAAATGGATTGTGGTTTTTTCATTCTGTTTTTCCTCATCATCTGGCTATCTTCCGAATTTCAGCTCACTTCTGGTTTCTATTTTTCCACATCCTCATTCACCTCACTCCCAACTCGACACCCCCCCCCCCCGGTCTCAGTATCTCATTCTCCAATCAGCAATGGCCTCTTCCAGTCAGCGGTGGTCATTTTGCTCAGTGCTTCACAAGTTCAGAATTTGTTGTTGCTCAGTGCTTCACAAGTTCAGAATTTTGTTGTTGCTCAGTGTTCCCTAGTTCTGAATTTTGTTTTTCTCCCCAGGAAGATGCATCTCAAGATCAAGGATGGAATTTCACCGTCTCTTCTTTCCCTGATAGGCATGTGCCTTGCAAGCAATGGTGCTATCTGATCTTGACCAACAGTTCCACTTGTTCTTCTTTGTAGACAGCAGCACTTTGAGTTGCCTGTTTTTCACCCAGAGTAGCAGCTTCACTAATGCTCATGGAAACACAACTAATGAGGAAGGCAGATGTGTGGGCACCATCACTGCTCTGGAACCTGGGACTCAACCATAGGAGTGGTAAACTTCTCATTGGATTGCTTGCGAATAGCAAGGGGTTCCTGTTAGGCTTCTTTCACCTGCTATTTTCCTGAAGTGGACACTGTGGAAGGAGGGCAGATCCAAAGAAAATTGGGGAAGGGAAGGATTCTAGGTAGGTGGCCATAGGTCTTTGATCCCTCATTGTCCCATGCATCTCTCCCTTCTAGAGGAGGGATGCCAGGTCTAAAATTCTGTACCTCAGGCCAAAGATTTAGTATCCTTGCAGGAGTGGTAAACATTCTAGTCCTCGTTTTTTTTTTTTTTCAAAACCATAGGAAGGAAATGAGATTTAATATGAAATATAAATGTATTTATGCTTCTGGTGATATTTCTTGTGACAGGTAATTGGATCAATCATAGCATTTTTAAGTGGTATATGCAAAAGAGGGTAGGAGATGTTGAAGATATTGTCTATGGTGAAGCTTTTAAGACAGGATAGCAATGGGAATCAATAAGTTCATACACAACTTGGCAATTTGGGTTGAGGTTTCATGCAGAGTGGTTGGTATAATTACGTGTATTTCTGTTTATCAAATTTATTTTCTTGGATTATGAAGCTGAGAAAACACCAGGAATAAGATATTCCGAGGGGAAAAAACCATATGAGCAAGCAAAGGCCAAAAGAAGTGGATACATTCCATTATCACAATATCACCTGAACCTGATGTTAAAACCATTGGTAGCATCCATATATATTTAATTACAAGAAAAAATTATGTACAGGCTTTGAATGAGTAAGCATGTATTTGTAATATTATTTGTGGAAATGATATGCTTGGTAGTACAACCCTATAGACATATTTATTTGGAACTCCTTTTGGTATACTTTTGTAAAGCTACAAACTTAATTCCTTTTCTTAGTAGAATTAACTCCCTCCGCATCAAGTTTACTATGTTTGTTTACCACCAATCACTTGCATATTTGATGGAAAAAATTTCCATGGCTACTTCCAAGCAGGCAAACATTAAGCAATGCAAGTTTAAGAATCTTTGTTGTTGTGGTTGTCTATTATACCTTTTTTGAATCATTGATCTTACATCTTACTTTTGCACATAATATCAGAAGACTAGGATACAAAGCGAGCTTTTGGTTTTATGTAGATCTCATCTGGTTATGTTATATGAACATGAAAGTCGGCTTAGGGTCCTCGTGTTTCACATTTGGATAAAATGACTGGAATCTCCTGGTCCATTCTTCAAAACCTATGGTATTTTGTGGTGAAGGTGACTCTACAGACATGAGCAAAATGTGAACACAAGCAAGTCCTTTTGAGCATTTTCAAAATCCTCTAGCTTTCTCTAATCTCCATCTTCACTTTACCTTCATTTTTTGAGGATCCCTGCTGCAGTGGCAAGGACTGTTCAAATAAATCAAAGAAAACTAACCCTCCGAGGTTTGAACCTGGAAGCCCCCCCTCCTAAACCCTTCTACCTGGTACCACTGGGCCACAGCCCGCTGGTCTTCACTTTATCTTAATTGATTATTGATTTTTCTTTGAGTTGGTTAATCGAATTTATATGACTATTACTTAGTGATGGCATTTGACTTTTTCAGTGATAGGTCCTGTCCGAATCAAGACACCTAAAAAAATTCTTGTAGTATCACCTTTTGCAAAACTTACAAAATTTGGTTAGGTCTGAGTCAGTGTACATACCCTATCCATACAATAGGTATTGGATCATTCGTTCAAGATATTTTAGTAAGGGTACTGTTGTTTATTACTCTCTGTACACATCACAAGATTCTGCAGATCCTGGGTTGGTCCTCCGAGCTGCATCGGCTTGACGGGCCCAAGCTTAGCAGAAGCATTCTACATCGCCTTTTGTGACCCTCAAATTACTGGTAGTGTGGTTGCTCAAATGTCTTTTTTGGAAATTAGATGACATAATTTAGTAGCGCCTATCATATGTACTGTCTTTTGCTCCAACTTATCTTCACAAGAACGAATTCATGTAGCATACAGATGCATATTTGTTTCGGAACTTGCACACTAGATTTATTGTTTCTCCAACATATATCCCTCTTCTTAAACAGTGTTGTCAAGGAGCCTGCCTAGGCATTGCGAGGCTCCAAGGCGTCAATCCAGCTGCTAGACCCGCCAAGGCGCCCATTTAACTTGATTGGGTCTTGGGCACATTTTGGACCATCTATTCAAATTTCTTGATGACTCTTGATCTCTCACAATTTATTTCATTCAATGAGCTTATTTTATTATGAAATTTCATTGTTTATTGGTGATATACTTTTTTATTATGTGTTTCACATTATTGCATCATATATATTGTTATTGTGAGCATTATATTGCAGATTTTGAAAGAATAAATCAAACAAACATCCGGATTATTTGTTTTATTATGAAATTCTATTTTTTATACTTATTTTTCAGTCATGACTTTGATACTTCAATGTTCAATCCAACATACTACTAATTATTTTTTAGGATTTTTGCATATATACCATCCTTAAAAGTGATTTGGCAAAAAAACCATTTTTGGAAACGTATTAGCACACATATCATTACTTTTAATGAAATGTTGCAAAAATGCCATCATTGTTAGCACACCTATCATTACTTTTAACAAAAATGTTGCAAAATGCCATCGCGGTAACTTCTATATGGCATTTTTGCAACATTTCGCTAAAAATGATGTGTGCTAACATGTTTCCAGGGATGGGTTTTTTTTGCCAATTCATTTTTTAGGATGGTTTATATGCAAAAAACTCTATTTTTATATTAATGTCATATTAATGTTATTTGAGGCTTGGATAGCAGAGGTAGCTGCATAAATCAAGACCTTGCACTAAAACATCTTATGGCATATGGGCTTGGAGGTTTATATGGCCCAAAAATGGCTAAAAAGCTTAAAGCCTATCCCAGGAAGTGGGCTGCTAGACTTGGTGAGTGGGCAACTAGATGAACCAACAGAATATCAATAAGAATCCATAAACCAATCACTCCAAAGTTGATTTGCAACCAGTCACCACAGGACTCAGACTATCACCTATATATGGAGGACAAAAGACTTATATACATATATATAAGAACTACAACAAACTAAAAGCTCCTGGACATTTCATTTGTTTAGAAACATCACATCATTGCAGTTGGTGATCTCACCAATTAGTTTAAACGTTTGTTCAGCAAGTCAAGCAAGCACATTTACCTATGGACATCAAAATCTGGGTGCCCAAGACGGCCTCCCCTGCCAAATCCCCATGTGTATAGCTCTCCATGATCACCAACTGCTACACTATGGAACTTCGCAGCAGCACTCATCTTAATGTAAGAGCCCTGAAGTGCATCTACCTTGCAGGGCAATTTTTGTATGTGAGCATTACCAGTTCCAAGTTGATAGTTCGTACCGCTGCCCCAGCTAAAGACTTCAGCAGCAACTAAAATGGTAAAGGGAGGCGAAATGTAAGAAATATGGTACAGGAACTTACATAAACAATGACGCACTAAAATGGGTACAGCTTAATGCACAATCCCAAGAAGAAAAAGGGTCACAATAGGGGTCAAAGTGCACTCGGATGTTCAAAGGATATACCTGAATTGAGTCCCTTTCCAACACCCAGCAGCACAGGTCCAGAAAGAAGATCAACAGGCGTTCGGGACTTTGAGTCCTCAAGTGTAAGTGTTGCACCAGATTGAAGAAGAACGCTGGCCACAGCAAGATGGCCAAAATGTAAAGCCCTGTGCAGACTGCTCCATCCTGATTCCCCATCCTGGAAGAAAAATCGAATGCTTGACCATATCAACCATCCACACCTTATTATAGACCAGAAAGTAAGAAAAACATGAATATTGAACATCCCAAAGTAGAAACAGAGTCATCCAAGTGACAGTGTGGTGAATGGAATAAATAGTTTTCCTATTCCCTAATGTATGTAAATTAATAATATTTCAAATCATGTTCCCCTAAGTAGGTCACTTTCACCATAGTTTGGACTTTTAAGTAGCATAGTACCATGATTTTGAGTGAAATTTAATGAATGGTTCAGTAGACTAAGATATGAGATATTCTTTGCAGTTGAAGCTTGAAAGCCTGGCCACCAGATGGCAAGCAAGGAGATTGAAGATGACCATCCACATCTAATGGCTCTAGAGTCAAATCCATGCCAATGCAAATTTGGCTCTTAATCTCATGTCATCATGTCTATCCTGGAACTTGATGGCTTCATTTCATTCATAGTTATGCTTAACAAAACTTATTTTTTTCCTTTTGGATGACTCAAAAAGTAAATCCATGAATCCCAGGTTTGAGCCCGGCATCACTGGTATCCCCAGCTGTGGGCCCACCAAACCCTGCTCTTGGCCACTACCCACCCCATGAACCGCAAGTTGGTACCTACGCTGCCTTTATGTCCATAGGTGGTAGTCGATGCTGTGACCTCACGGTTGCCCCTGAAATGTTTTATCAACTCTCCCACCCCCAAGGGACATGCTTAACAAAACATTGCCACCAGTTAATTGTGACCCAGCAACCAACTTCTAAATAATCAATGACTCCATGCAGCTGGGCAACAAAATTATTTCTCAGTCACTTAAGAACATATATATCTGCATTAGGTGTAACAACTTCATAGTCAATACAATGGGAAAAAATTGTAGACACTTTGCTTTTGTCCAGGCCCATACTTCATACATCAAGAATGTTACATGGACACCAGTTACACTTTTCATGCGGCAGTTAATTGATTCATTTTTTTTTTCTTTCCTTTTGATGACAAGGAACACTGCCCCACCAGGAAAAAGTAAATGCTAGGATTCTCCGAGCTGCCTCTTAGCCCCTTCCACTGTTCAGGCTCCCATGGGTGCTAAAATTGGGAGTGTGGGACCTCACAGCCTAAGGCAGAGCTTTGTCCAGCTGTCTTACTATAGATGAGCTAAATTGATTTGTACTGGATGATTGTGAATACCATAGGAGGTGCATGATATCTTTACCTAATCAAGTCACTGTTCCCAGATCATTCCTTGTGAAAAGTCGGATCTGGCTTTATGGATAAAGCAAAAGTTAAATAGCATCACAGTAAACATTAATTATGAACAGAATGTTTGACTCCACAGTTTCATGTTCTAGCATTGTCTGATTTCCTTAAATGTCTTCTGAAGAGAACACCAACTAATGCCAATTTTTCATTGTCGCAATGCACATACTGTACACCTCTGTTATCTACATGATATAATTACAATACCAGATAGTATTTTTCGAAAAGTGGATGGTAACTACAATACCAGGTAGCGCACTGCCGATTTTGCGAGATCTTGTATACCTGTGGGTATATAATCATTTTTATTATTAAATAAGATCCCTGATGTGATAACATTATTTGTGCACTATGCAATGCTTTTTAGCTGAGTACAATCGTCAAAGGATAGTTTCTTTTTTTCCATTTGTTGTTGTAAGCAAAGAATTGCTTAAGCATTATTGTCTCCACAGGATTAAAAAATTTAAGGTAGCAGCACAAAAAGTAGAAAAAAAGACATGAACTTAGCTTCGTAAACATCAAGGAGATCAGTGTGAATAAGAGAAAAATAATTTACCCTTGCATCAGGATCAGCACCAGCAGCAAGTAGCCGCTTCACAATTGGCAAATGATTCCTCCAGGTTGCAATGTGGAGAGGAGTAAGACCAAATCCATTCCTTGAATTGATGTTCCCACCATTCTTCTTCAATAGGGACAGAGCAGACTCTAATTCACTTGGGGAACCTTCTCGGGCAACAGTCCACAGATCTTTCAGAAAACCACTAGAAGAAGTTTTACGTGATGGTGTCTGCTTTAAAGAGCCAGATGCTGATGGCAATCCTTCCATAAATTTCAGAATGATGATATTTGAAAATTTGCTGAGTACTCAACTTCTATTTTGGTGTCACTTCACTTCTAGAATATCATGGCTGCAAAATATGGTATTCTTATGTGTGGATGCATACACTGGCTACACTGAAGTCAGGACTGGCTAAGGAACCATTTTCTCAGATTATGCATTTGCCATAATATGCCCTCCCCTCAGCTGTTAGTGCATATTGAGGTCCATTGTCATGCATCTGCTGAATAGTAAATGCTATGGTGCCATGGTGATCAGCGATCTGTTCACAGAAACTTTCTTAAACATTCAGAAATCCTCACTATCATATGATGGTTTCAGTTCCCAGATTAAACACATCTATTCTAATTGTGCAACAAATCTTTAGGAGAAAAAAAACCCAATCAGAGGACAGAAGCAAGAGTCCATTTGTCCGAAAAAGTAAATATAACACAGATCAGTTATATTTGTGAGTGAAGAGGAGAAAAGGAGGAAATAACCTCTTCAAGCATAAACATGGAAAGGCATTTTGGATGCTTAGCCAGCCAAAGCTGCATCCACATAACAAAGTTTGCCTGGAAAAGCAAGTGTCTATTCTAAGATACATGCACAACTAGACTACAATCTCATTTGAGTCGTCTTTGGTTAGTTATCTGTGGCAAGCCATAATGCTGCATGTTCACTTGTCCTTTGGGAGTCACAAGGGATTACTGTCTTGAATGCAACAAAAAATTATCTGCCCAATTCATTTATTGTTCCTCCCAACCCAACTTACTGGATAACGGAAACGAAAAAAGAAAAAGAAAATTGAACCACACCCTGCATTTCCGTTCCACAGACGCACTACAACATTTTGTAATCAAAATGCCCGCTAAGAACAATAGGAGAAGCATAAAATCCAAGGTCATTTGAGAGATAACTACACAAACCAGGCTTTGCCCATCAAGCGCATGTGTAAAAGAACATATAATTCAGGCGAAGAACCAAGGATCTGCAACTCCCAGTGGGCAAAAGAAACCCAAGATCGGATTTTTGACAGAAAACCAAGATACCCACGTGACAGAACGAGCCCAAACCCCGTGAAATGATCAAACCATACAGGACAAGGGCAAACCGAACATCACATACAGGAACTCCAGACAGAGGAGAAACAAACGAAGCCCTCAAAAAAAAAAAAAAAAAAAAAAAGCAGGGAACCAGAAGAACAACCGGAGCACGCACGGACGCAAAATCGGGTAGCTTGGCGCGCCGGCAGCGTGAACTCAGCAGAAGGGAAAGAGGTAGAGGAGAAAAAACCCACCTGTGATCTGGGGGAATGGGAGCAGTTATGGACGCATTCGGAACGAACGAGGGGGGCACTCACAACAGAGACAGAAGAGAGAGAGAGAGAGGCCTCTCCCCCTGCGAAAAAGAAACAGCTTTCTCTCCCTATCTCTCTCTGGAATCCAAGAGCGAATCCAGGCGCGGAATATGCCTCCTTGGCCACCCCCACAACAGCAGGAGCAGTTCCTGAAGCTGCCCACCGCTCCAAACTCTCCGCCTCTCTCTCTCCCCCGCCCCCCCTCCGCTTATGTTCTTCTCTCTCTAGACTAGAGTTGGCCGCTTCCTCCACTGGGGCCTTGGGGCAGTCCTTCCCTTCCCCCGCGCTTGCTCTGCCGTGCACCAAGTGGCCAGTTTGGGATGAAACCGCGGCTATCCGCACGATGCCTCAGAGCCTGGGGTGGGCTGCTCCATCACAAAGGAAAGGAGACATTTTTACGTCGCCCCACCGTGCGGCCCTCGGTGCTGTTGAGTTGACTCAGACGGGTTCCACCGCCTAGTTTTGCCTAGGTGGCGTCTGATTTGACGTAAAATTTGGTAAAGATAGTATGAACATCATAATTTTCCTGAGATATAAAATGTGAATATTTTTATAATATTTTAAAGTAGTTTATGTTTACCTAAATGATTTACCGAATTTGATCTTTAACTAAAGGATGCAGAATATTGGTCTTAGATGAGCTTAACTCGATCGGTAAGTTTTATTTAGAAATGTGAAATGATTTTTGGACAAACATAAGTGAAGGTTGTTGTTGTTTGATTGAGTTCAGCCTATCTAAGATTGGAGAGGATTTGCATCCTTAATTCGTTAATTACAAAATTCAAGTTTAGCTTATGGATGATGATTCGACCATTCGCAGTATTGATTTTACAATCTACGCGAATAAATATTTGAATGCACGAGCATGTAATCATCTTTTTTTTCACATCTTCAATACATTAAATATATAACTGACTATAGAAATCCTAATCCTTACATATCATGCCCTTGAACTCTTAATATCTATTCATATCAAGTTCTATTTGATCCGACAACTAATGACCTAGACCCAGTGGTCATACATTGTGACTATAAACTGCGGTCATTTGGATCTCCCCCTCTTCGTCTTTCCTGTGCTCCAAGACAAGTGGAGAAAAGTGAATGACTCATTTGACATGGACATGATGGAATCATGCCCGATCGCTTTTTCTCCCATGTGTCTTGGGATGCGGGGGAAGGAAGTTTAAAAGATCTTATTTCACGAAATATGGACATTCCATTCTATAAGTATAGATTGACCTCAATAATTATCTTTTAGATTAATCTGAAATGGGGACTAGATTACGGTATATTTAGATTAGATAAAAAAATGTTATATCCACCAAATTATTATTAATGATATGATATTTTGTCAATCAAAAAATTAATCCCAAGGACAAATAATCTAATCCCCATATGGTGCTGGGAACTCCATCGTAAGTTTGTAAGATACCATTGGTCTCGAGCCGATTTCAATGGTCAACTAAATCTGCCCTCCAAACCCATCCACGAACATCTCATGTTCACATAACGTTGCCACGTGATAAGTAATTTTTCCTTCGTAATTAAAAGAAAAGGAATCACATGATGAAAGTAAAAATACATCACACGGCCATAAGTGCATCATTAAATCAAGAATTTCTTGAATTTAAACAACATTTTTCAGTGTTCTTCTTCAACACCTTCCCCCTGGAGTTTTCAAACAACTCCCTTCTCGGTCCATGGTTATCTTCTCCTATCTTGACTTTGCATAAGATAGGATGGAAACCACAGAGATCTTATGAAAGAAAAGTCGTGTGGAACAACACGACAGATCATATGTTAGTGTCACACAAGAACTTCTCACCCCCGGATCGAATCCATATCAGCTAAACTAAGATTGACTAATGCGTTCTGGATATTATGTCAAAGACTCCTACGCATACAAGTCTTAAGAAAAGACTCTTATGTTCAAGAGTTTATAAAATAAGATTTTTTTGTAAAACCCACAGCGCGCCATCGCGCGCACCAAGGCGTTGAGTTATGCGATATATTGCATGCATTTAACCTTAATCCTTAGCGTTTCTATTGTACTTGTTGTTGCGATTGTTATGGCAATGCAATTTAATATAGACGTTGAGTTATATGTTCTACTTATTTACATTTCATCAAGGTAATATTTATTTTCCTTGAAACAAGTATTAGGGATGTTATAATTTTAAGATGTTTATGTAAATAAAATTTTATCCGAGGTATCAATGTAAAGTACTTTTCATGAATACTCCTCCTGCTTGGTTTCTAGAGGTTTGAATAATGTTCATACTAACAGCCTCTTCTTGTGTGCCAATTACCAAACTCAAGCACCATGCTGAACAAGAAAATCCTACATAGATTTAATACCTAGACTTCAACCGGTACCCCATCACACCTCTGCCTCCAGCCGCCAGTTTGCAGCTTCAAACCTTGTTTCTTTTCCTTTTTTTCCAAAATGGCCCCCCAATTAATCCACAATTATCACTGGTGTCCAATCTCCCAATATCCTCCTCAGAGTTTCCCCAAGGTCTTCTCAAAATAATCCAATTGGGTGTTTGCTCCTCCTCGTAAAAAAAAGGTGTTTGCTTGTGCTGGTTCAGTGCCTCACATGGGAGGAGCTTGCCAGAGGGGAGGCCTTTAACTTAACTTAAAAGGGAAACATAAATAGAGTTGAACAATTGTTAGCATTACACTTGTGTCAAATGCAATATCCCAAAATGAGGTCAATCGGCTCCGCTTCCCCTTAAATTAGAGAGGGCGTTCGTTAGTCTAAAATGTTGGCATCTCCAGATTGGCGCCAGGGATTCCATTGGACCAACCAACCCCCTTTGCTTGCCGGCCTCACAAGGGGAAGAAAGAATATAATTCACAAGTCTGACAAGCTTCCTGAGAGGAGCACATAGGACTTGTAAGGCCAGTAATATACCAGTTCCCTCACAAGATTCCAAGCTGGATGCCCTCAGATGAGATGGGGGAGTCACAGGACCACAGCTGATCGATTGCCTCCCAGAGGATCCCAAGAACAGGACTCTCTCTCTCTCTCTCTCTCTTACACACACATGACCAAGGACTTCATTTCCTCAGCTTTTAAAAGGATTTGCCGAATAATAACTCATCATCAACAGAGAGTACTCTGAGTATATTCCATCAATGACACCTAACTCAAGGGACATTTCACGGTTGTGTCACCATGCAATTAGGCCATGCCTAGTTTTATTAATGGCAAAAGTATATATGCAAAAAGCGTGTGTTTCTTTTTCCTCTTGCTCATTCAAAGTGGGCAATTTACACAAAAGTTCCATAAGAAGCTCATGGGTTTCTCACTGACCTACTCTAGTGGCTGATTGTGGTCCTTATAATGATACCACATTGAAGATTGGACAGGTAGCTGGAGCTACTCATCATTTATGTTCACATCACTATCCCATGCATTTCAGACTAACTGTAACATCATAGCTGATATATCTCCTTGTTTAGGTGCAGTGTAGTTAATCAAATGATTTGGTCTCTGATAACCACAAGAAAATCTAATGTTAACATACTTCTTTATCTGTACCATGCTAGATTAGTAAGGCACTGCCTTTCTTTCCCAACAGCCTGATGATAAACACCAAGTATTAGTCTACCCAAAATTGTACAGGTACCAAGATGCATCTTCCATTCTGACATGGCATCTATGTGTGTAATTTGGAGCAGGACCTTCTTGGATGATGGCTCTGGATCTCTGGTGGGAGGGGGTAAAAGAACTGGAAAGGAAAAATAATATAAATTTCACGAATGTCATTCTTCATGGTGAACCAAACCTGGCCCCATACTTGACATGAACACCTTAATTCCTTCCGGTGACTGCCCACATTCATCTTGCTACTTGTAAAGCAACTACAGTGTAGTACATAGCGGTATTTAAGTTAAGTCTTCAGGGTTTTCACTGAAAAGCTCATGAGAATAACAGACATATGGCAATTCAAACCAGGCACAAACTAGCTCTAACACAGTGGTGGTTTTTCAATTAAGAGAAGTAACATCATCTATTAATCCCATTTTTCTCTTTCCAAAGAAAGATGTAACCAGCATCACAAGGGGAAAAAAGTGCAAGGACTGAAGCTTTCTCATGTCCTGGCAGTACCCTCAATACAAGAAAAGAATCAACACTAAAAAGTAAGGAATCAAAGTGTACAGACATCATCTTGTGAAGTGATAGGTGACAACGAAGTGGTAAGACATTCCTTCCTCGTGTCTTTCCTGTAACTTGGGTCTTATGGCCCCTTAGATTCCATTGAAGAAGCAGCTTTCTAACATACCAAACTTGTTTTTCATGCAGCAGTTAGATCCCATTTCAATAGAATTGAGAAATATAAGGAAAAAGGGACCCAGGGCAGTTGTTTCCAAGGAAATGTATTAGAATATTACATTCTAAAGATAAACTCTTAATGGGCTTATATTGCATGGATTCATCACAAACTTCTCTTTGGGTTATTGTTGCATTCTAAATGTTTTGTTTGAATAGAGAACTGTGTCATTGTTACAACAAGATAGTTGCCCATCTATGTTCATGTATCCTCAGCTATGCAAACAATTGGCTACTTTCAGGTCAAGCTCTCTCCAGAACCAATTGCTTGCCCTTTGGAGGATTGTATCATACATAACCGCAGGTGCGGGCAACTAATGCCATTGGTTTACTTTTATCGACAGTCAAAATAAATTAAATATTTCCTTACAGAGAAGCAGACAAGTATGACCACTCATGTATGAATCCTATGTTTCCATTGCCTAACAAGAAGTGTTATGATGGGGAGTATCTTTTTCCTGTTCGCATCTATGTGATGCAAAATGCTAGCAGAATATGGAAGTAAAAGAAAAGGGACGGACTGAAGATAGTGAAGGAAAGATCACGAGGAGCAAAGAATGTGAAAAACCTTGGCACAAGTTCAGAACATGTAAATATATCGTTAAACCATTTTAGCTTCACAAAAGGTTGCGGGAGACGATATGGCGGGTCATATTTTGGTGGTGATCATGCATGAGAAATGCTTGTAATGATCATCGATGGATGTCGAATCATGCAACAATAATTCTTGCATCGTGATCATGGTCAATAAGAATGAACTTAATGCACAAAATGATCAACCAATTCCTGATTTATGGTAAATTTATGGTAAAATTAGGATTGCAAGTGTAATGTTAAGAGGGTCATTTTCAGGGGTTTCCCTTTGAAATTGAGTATAAGTTTCTGCACAACATGATCGATGAATTCCTGAAAACAAGGATGAAGGTGCTGAGGGATTCAGAGAGAAGGTTTTCTAATTTCATGTAGCCATCAAAGTTTGGATGTTCCAGCATCAAAACATTGAAAGAACAATTCTGATTGGAAGTTAACAGCTGAGAACCAATGAAAACATGAAATCAACTGAGAAATTGCACGGTCAGCAGCATAAGGGAATCCCAGCCATAATAGGTGCCACAGTTTCATATCATCCTACAACCTGAAAAGGAAAAGAACAACGTGGTTGACCAGAACTAGCAGACAGAAGTGCCCCATCAAACTGAGGCAATGCAGAATGATGCTAGAGGAGATAAATATATCAGCTTCCTTAAGCTTCATCATAGACAGCAATGAATGGCATTAGAACAGATCCAATCCATAGCTTCCCATCCCTCTCCTCCACCTCGCTGGCAGCGCTAACAACCTTTCCTTGTCTGTCTTCCAAGATCTTCAATAACTCACCATTGGGGCTATACTTGGCTATCAGGGCATGCGTTTTGCCTCCAATGTGCAGCTTGAATTGGTACTTGGCTGGGATTGGAAGCTTCAACAGGAACTTCCTTAACTTTGGGTAGACGGAAGACAATTGGCTGTACAAATTGCGGCGGCAGTGGATTGCTACCCAGAACTCCCCATTCTTATTGGTTCTTACATTGTCTGGGAACCCGGGGAGGATGGCGAATACCTCTGACCTCCCAGCCTTTTCACCTTTCAGCCAGTATCTACTTAACCTACATTAACATATATCAAGTTACACAGTGAAGTCAGTTTTGACACGAGACCAGTCAAACCAATTTCATAGCTGGCTTCCTTCATCTTATCAAAAAAGAAAAGATGTTTTTCGCTGATGTATAGGATAAAAATGTCCATGGGAATTCTAGGTTTAACATATGAACCTTCAAAGGGAAACAAATTCTAGATTTGAAATGGAAACTCCTAGTATCCTATTAACTATTTAAGTACCGAGAGGCAACAACTAAAACTTTGTTATTGAAAAATTAGATGCACATTCTTGAGGCGCATTGAAATCTGAGAGCACAGGACACTTAATTCACCTCCTCCATTGAATAAATATACAAAATCTTAAATATGTTGAAAATTAGCACTGTCTGCACCAGACAACACTTGCCATCAGTACCTCTAGTCATTTCTATACAAAATATTCAATCAACAGAGCAGGCATATTTATTCATACTGCATTTCTGTTGTAGATGAAGCCAGCACCATAAGTGCCTTTAGGAGGACTTAAAGTATGATACTAACCTGCCACGGGATCCCTCACAGAAGATTAGGAAAGTTCCATCCTTGCTTAAAGACACACCATTGGGAAATTGAAGGTTCCGAACGAGGACGGAGGTTTCTTTCGTAATGGGGTTGTATTTCATAAGCCTCCCTGTAGGCTCAGCAGTGAAAATCAGCTGCATGAAATTCCTGAAAGTAAATAAGAAGTTTTAGATGTCTCTCAAGAAATACAACAAGTTTTAGATATCTCCAAAGAAATTTAGTAACAAGTGTAAGGAAGAAACATGTAGTAGTTAAACTAAGCTTTCAAGCACAAAACAATTACAAAAAATGAGGCAATGTTTGACTAAGGTATCGTTTGATACAAAATGAGGTAAATAAGCAGAGACAATGACAATAACATGCATGAAAGCTAGATGTAGGGAAGAATAAACAAAGAGAGAAGGGAAAGAATCAACATTCACGAGCAACAGACTTGAAACATATGTCATATTGCAGTTTGCAGGAGTCTGGGCAAATAAAATAACTGACCAGTCTGCGCAAGTAACAAACGAGCCGAGCCTGAGCACAGCCAAGCTCGGCTCGATAGGCTTGCGAGCTGGCTCAGGATAAAATAATTATTTAATTTATATAAGTTTCAGTTTCTTCTCACCTTTAAAAACCATAAAACACAACAGTCCTAACAGTAAAAGCATCACAAAAGCACAGCTGGGCCGGAAACAAAAGTCACTACTATTATGAGGGGCAGAACGACTTTTAAACTCCCGATGTCGGACTAAACAGTCCAAACGCCCCAAGAGGGCGAAGCCCTTGTGCAAACTTCTCTGTATGCACAGCATCTGGGACCTTTTAGTCCGGCATTGGATAAATTCAAAAGAGCTGGCCCCAGTTTCTCTTTAAAAATGCTAGCCTTCCTTTGGCTCACATCACCAAGCTTTTTGAATGAGCACAAAGCTGGGTTGGCTCGGTTTCTTCGCTGAGTGGATCCGGTTCATGTGCCGAGCTCAGGTCGAGGTCGAGCGCACAAAACGAGTTTGATGCAGGCTTGGGCTCGGGCTAAAGCTCAAGTATTTTTGACTGAGTCGAGCGAGTGAAAGCTTTGCTCAGCTTGTTGCCACCCCTAGTCAAGAATAATCAGAAATAGAAGCAAATTCCAAAAATATATGGAATATTAAGAACTGAAATGCATGCAGCCAATTCATTCCCAGGTAAACATCTCAAGCCAGCCCTTTCATAATCACCACCACAGCCACTGCCATCATAAGCCTTAACCCAGCAACCTAGGGGTGAGCGAGTTCCTTGAAGAATCTAGAGAGGGAGTAACCTGACATCAAGCCCATGGGGATGGTACTGAGAAGTGGTCAAGGGACTCTTCTCCATGGATAGTAAACACCTAAATGGTCTGTCAAAACCCCAAGATCAATTCATAGGTAGGAATAGCTAACTGCTAGGATAAGTCAAGTTCAAGAGGAGGGTCCAACAATCAGGTCGGTTCAGCACGGAATGGCTGACCAGGAGAATCTGACCCCATGCCACCATTTGTTATTACATTGGCTGGATCACACCGGATGAACTGATCCAGCCAAGGATTGGCCAGAATCGGCCAATTTGTGCCCTTGATGGCTAGATTTCTAGATGTTTGGACCTTTTTGCTGACTGTTGCTAGACATTTTAACTGGTGGGGGGGGGGGGGAGAGGAGAACTATAACCCTCCTTTGTCCAGGCCCATATCTCTCCACTCTCACTTTCTTAGACTCGCACAGCATGCCCAAAAGCTCGACAATGATTCAATGGACTGTTGAGTGCTTACAGTTGCAATTGCAACCGTTCTGTGCTCTTGCACTCTTTCTCTTACACATCACTAACTCATATCGCTCTACTCCATGGCATTGTGTGACCCTACTGTTGTTGCGCTAAATGAGTCATTCCCCTGTCAAAGAAATTTTAAAGCAGATTGAGCATCATTCCAATTTTAAATTGTTTTGATATGACCAGTGGCTGTGAAAGCTGCAAGGAAACAAACAAACTCCAGAATCATCAGACGAAATTGAACACTCCGTTTCTAACCTTGAGACAAATCAATGGTGACAGCGAGATGCATTAAACATGGGAACAGAGGCCATACAGACATCCAATTTACTAGAAATTGAACTATATCCAAAGCAAATGCAAACATTCAAAATTACTGTTAATTAGCATTAAGCCCAACTCCTGGAGATCATCAATAGAAGATCTAAGAAGTGACTTGTTGTGGAAACTTCGTGAACGTTTATGCATGTGGCAGTGATCCATTGTTCACACTGCGCATGGTTGCACACAGTTCACCAAGGAGGACTTGCACTGTCAAATCTGTCCTGATCTGTCATGCAGTCAACAGTGCTTGAAATTCTCACAGCTGAGCCTGTTGGTATGCAGTATGCACAAGAAAAATGAGTAACACGTGTCCTTGATCAGGTGCTAGGGAGTTTTGCCTCTCCTCCAAGAATGCAATGGTGATACTTAGATATTTACAAAGGTAAAGATAAATATCTTGTACTATTTGGGAGAATACTATAGCCAACTAACTCATGTTCCAACTAACTCTTCAAACATGACAAATGATCCTAAGTATCAAATTTATTGATGGCACATGTTCTGTCAGGTGGGTTCCCCACAGGAGGCAGAAATATTTCATGCGTGCTATGGGTAACCAACTATTTGGCTATGGGCATTCCCTTGGCTCACAGGATTGGACAAATTTCAATTCAGCTCGGGTTTGAGACATTGCTATCCAATTTCAGGGAAGAAGGTCGTTTGCATCTGAATCCTCTCTAGCAGATTGAGATCATCAACAGAAGATCTAGAGGAAGAAGAAAACAGTATATTTATTTCTCCTGATCTTTTATTTTTTGTAAATAAAAAATCAAGCTGATCTCTGGGTCTGCCTTCTTTCTATAGATCAGCCAATTTAGCCAATCTTATCCTAATTCAGATCTGATCAAGACCCAATCAACCTGAATCCCAATCCGATTTCACTTTCTTTTTTTAGAAGGTGACCCAAAAAGGCCACATTTCATTCAAAGAAGCAGAGGAGAACAGAAAATAAAGCCCTTAAGGAGACAAAATATAAGAAGGGATGATACCAAGGTGGTAGCATCCACCAGCAAAAGAAGAATCCCAAGACCCTAAAGCAACCTGAGACCCTTATAGTATATATCTATTCCGGTTACATATTTTTCCCATGAAAATGGAATTTCACATTTCAGCTCCAGAGAAGCCAAAATACCAAATGTATTTTCACTTTCACTAGGCATTCATCTCAACAACAGCATAGCTAAATGTATGGCATTATAATTTCTGTCTAGGAAATATTAGTGGAGAATGTCAAAATGACCATGTTTTGGCAACGGTAACATTGAACTTGATAAATGAAATTTGACACTAAATCAACAAATAGAAGAGTCCTCACTTTAATTATCTTGTGGCTGATCTCAAGTAACACAAAAATAAATAGAAACATGTAAATTCTAAGGTCAAGTATTATTGTCATTGTAGAATGTAGATTTCTCTATCTTTATAATCACTAGGGCCATTAACCTCGTAGGGGGATGCTGACCCTAGAATAATTCAGAGATAGTAGAGACTGACACATTACTGTTCTACTGCCATGTAGAACATTAAAAATTATGTTTAAGCTGACATGGTTATATGGCTGATTGCTTACGAAGGTGGAGGAGAGGAACATTCCAAGGTCACACATTTTCTTTTCAACATATATGATTCAGGCTTTCGTCTATCATCAAAATGCAAATCCCACCCAAACTACAGAGCATTATTTTCCTCTTAATTCACAATCAATGTATTGTTTCAATCCAGCATTCCAGTTAAATATTTCCTTCTTAAGAGAATTGATAATTTGACCGTCATTTTTTGTTAGAAAAGTCTCACCTGGCGATGCTAATCTGTTGATAATTTGTTGGCTGGTGCAATGTAGTTGATGGGCACACTATCTGCCGTCCATCCTCTCTATCACCATCATGGACAATGGGAGAGTGCCCTTCATTTTTTTGCTTTCTCCCATTCCCTCTGTTTTTATTTCATTGTCTAGTTAACTATGTTTCCACAAGCTGAGACACACACTCAGTAAAGTAGAAAAGGGTTCCATTGTCAGTATCATAAGCCTTATCCCATCAATATGGAGTTGGTTGGGTCTCATAAATGATCTAAGGATTTGGCAATTTCAGCTGGCAGTGCAAAATTCTTGGTCAAGAAAGCTTACAGCAGGAGGAACTGCCATAAGACTAATGAGATCAGTTAGTCGGTTGGAAAGTGCATTTATGCTCGCAATTTAAACTCATACAACAGGGGACTGCGCCAAACTTTGAAAATAGCCCAGGTGCGAGAGAAAGAGGCAGGTTTTACTTACAAGGATAATCTTATTGAAGGCAACATTCACCTAAAAATTGAATGAAAATACCACTCCAAAGGGTTGAAAAGGATTTGTCAATCATAAAACACATGGGGTCGGCATTCCAACAATCAGGAAATGGAGAATGATAAATCATTCGCGATGTTACAAACAGTTAAAGCAAAGTTAATTAGAAATATAGGAAAATTTTGATGTTAGATATAACTGTAAAGGACAATCAATATGGAGGAGAAAGACAATGAGAAAGCGAGATAAGCAAACCTTCTTTGATAATTTGAACTACTATCGGTAAAGTATATGTTCCCTTCACTATCAATGTCCAGGTCATTTGTAAACCTAAATGGCACACCTTCAGCTTCTGTGGCAAGTGGCATAGCCAACCCCCCTTCCGGTCCCACTTTCAACAGACCAAAATAAGCATCAGCTATATAGAGATCTCCTGATTTCTTGTCAAACCGGATACCCAATGGCCGCCCACAGATGTGCTCATTCTTTAAGTAACTTGATGGTGATGGTTTGGGATCACAGAGCTCGGACCTACAGAGAAATAAAACAGCAACAGAAACATAATCTGAAGGAAATGAAATCAGCATGTACAAACATTGTTCAAACCGCTTGTGCATGTGTTCTTCCTCTGCAAAAAAGAAAAAGAAAAAAAGGAGGGGCTTCCCAGAGAATGACCAACAAACCAATCATGCTGTGCTTTGTGCTTCACATATAACTTGTAATCCAATATTAGAAAATGTCCAGCAAGTACAATGTGTCACTTACTATGCTATCAGCCCAGTGTTCCCCCGGATCCTAACAGTCCTTGCCACAAACCCCAAAAGAGATACCAGAACCATCTGCTGAAAACATCATTTCCTGTTGGCCATCTACATTTTAAACACTTGGCACCCATTAACAAGTCACATCCCCCAAGATCCAATCTTTTGGAAAACCCCACAAGGAAAAGAACCAAAAGGTGCAAACTTTGAGCAAAACAGCAGACATAACAGAGCCACAAGACAATGGGTGGAGCTGGGGGGATCTTCTCACCGGTTGGGGGAGGTATACGCGAAGTCCTTCCAGGCGGTGCCGTCCCAGAAGAGCACCCTGCCGTCGGCCACGCCCGTGTAGGGGCCCCTCCCCTTGGGGTCGAAGGCCAGGCTCTCGGGGCCCTGCACCTGCCCCTGGAAGCGCAGCTCCGCCCTCTGGAGGAGGTCCTCCGAGTCTCGCGCCGTGGGCAGCTCGGACCACGGCGGCTGCTCTACCGGGTAGGTCTCGAAGCCCGGGAACGCCGCCATCGAGCCTTGCCTGAAGGGGTCCAGCCCGCAGTACACTGCCAGCGCCAGGAACGCCCCGGCGAGCACCCCCGCCACCATGCCCATCTCTGCGCGCCTCTCCAAGCAAGAGAGAGAGAGAGAGAGAGAGCGCTCGACCTGTGGAGAGGCCACTGCCCACTGGCTCCTACTGGCTTAGATGGGAGGAAGGGGGCGGGTAAACTGAGGTAGCTGGAGCAGGAAAATTAATTTTGCATTAAAATGTGCCGTCGGATTTGTCCGAAAACCTTATAAAAAGGACATTTACACTTTGTACCCTCAAAAACTTACTTTTCACAGTGGAACGTAACGTGTCGCCGTCCATACTTCACGATACAACCGAGGCAGCCCAAGCGAGCGAAAAGACGCCTCCTTTGTAAGGCACCTACACTAGACGTGAGAAGGTAGTAAGGGCAAAATTGTCACAGTTCCGACTGCTCTCACAGTTTGCTAGGCAAAGGGGGACCTCACCGGACACATCTGAAAGGATGTATCTATAAATATATGTTTTGGAGTGTGACGAGTAAATAACTGCTTTGTTAAGAAACTTTTTTAACAAATGGCCGAAATCACAAATCAGCATGGGTAGGTGGGACATGTGACGATGGAACGCCTGCTGCCGCGGGCGGGACGCGCAGTTACGAGTTGTGACGTGTGACTGAGCGCCCCTCAGATTTTTTTTTATTTATCCGTATTATATTAATAAAGTAAGATTTTTTTAACCCAGTTGACATAACACTCTTTTTTCGTCTAAAAAACTTACTAAACAACTTTTTAAGATAAGTTATTAATAACGATAACTTTATTACGACTGTTCTTATTTCTCTTCATTTTCACTCATTTTAAAATAACTTATTAATAGTCATAACTCTCACTTCTATTTACTTCAAAATAATTTCTCTCTCTCCTCCCCCCTGTCTCTGGCAGACGTACGAAACAGGGGCCATGACCCCCCTAAAATTGAGAAACTTTTTTTTGATAAAGTTTAGATGAGACCTTCTAGCTTCAATGTTCACTTAATCGTAGTCCTTCCTAAATTTTAGGAGTCTCAATATTCTCAAACTCTAAAAACTCCTTTCTTTTCACTTTTACTTCTTATTAATAAGAGAAATAACTAACTCATTTTCCATGTTAACCGCTCCCTTGCGCAGTGAATCTTTTAAACACTTTCCCCGTCTAAGTAGAATCTCAATTATATTCTCTCTCTCATAAAAATCTTATTTATTATTTGATAGTAAATTTTTCTTCCCCACAGCGCTCTCCTCTTTATCCTCCAATCGCTCATCTTCCTTCAGATTTCTCTCAAAAGCTTATATCGTGAGGTTTGAACATGCAACCCATTCTTTTAGACAAGAGTTTCTATCGTGTTTATACTTAGTTATTTACTAGGTGTGTTACTGTCTTTTTTTTCAACATTACTTCAGATCTTTTGAGATCTCTCCATTAAAAATCACATAACTAGCACTAACACAGTTTAACATGTAAACAAAATGTCTTTAGATTAAAATCCTTATTAAGTGAAATTAAAAATTTAATATTCCTCGTACAAAATTGTCTTTATACTTAATTTATTTGCTTAAAATTAAAAATTTATTAAAACAAAATTATTTAAATCAATATGATATTTTTATCGTAAAATTAAATTTAATAATTTTAAATAGCTTCACATAACTACAGTACATCGCACATGTTTAGAACTAGTTAATTAATAAACACGAGATTGTAGGCCTCAAAAATGGTGAACTAATTAAATTAGGAGTGTAAATGGATTGCGCATTAAAGAGTCTGACCAGCTGGTGGATGGAGCATTCTGACCCACGGGAGTGTGCTACTGCTAGAAGATCTTTGGACATCAACATGCTCCTTCCAGTGTGTGGTCCTTCTGGTTCACAAGGATTATTTCCTAGATCAAGATCCCAAGTTCAGAAACATCCTTTATCTAATTAAAAGAATTGTGAGTTTCTATGGAAAAGGTTCCCTTATTAGAGGGGGATATTAATAAAGCTCAAATTTCAGCTATCCTTCCTATTAAGATTGACGGTGAGCCGAGCTGCCCAAGCTAAGCTCGAGGTTAGCAATAGTTTAATTTGATTGATCATTTACAGAGTACGAAAGTTTTTTTACTTTTTGAAAAATCTTGCTGAATGTTACCTATAGACGAAGCCTTTAGTAAGAAGAAGATGGATAGGTCGGAACATGTCTTCATTCTCCGATGTGAGTCCCAAGTGGGAAAGCACATGTATAGGTGTGTGGCACAAGAGGGCAAGGAGTGTGCACATTGGTGGAGTACATAAAAAGGGAGAACTCCCTTTTTTTTTTTTTTTTTAAAGGTGGCTAAACTGATAGGATATGCATGTAGATAAGCAAGGGAACACTTTGATGCTGGAGGGATGGTTCACCTGCTACTTAATATGCTAAGGTTTCAGCAAATGGAAATAGGTGAAGAAGATTATTATACTTGAGTATATTTGCAGTCTTAGAATACGTTGGAAAAAAGTTATTTACGACATATTTGATGCAACTTTAAATTAGAAGTATTTTAGACTTTTAATTGATTGCTATAAGAAAACAAGGTAGGTGTTTGAAATCACTTATATAATATTTTGGTTATTTTTTAATTTTTAACTCTGTTGGGTCGAAGATTCGTCCGATTTAGATCGGACAGCTAGAACTCCTCCAAATCACATAAATCTCTCTACCGCTCTTGCAAGACAAACACTAGGTCAAAAGAGACCTCGATTCCCATCCAGGAGAACCCCCTCCGATACCTAAATAAGAACACAGAAGAGAGCCAAGGCACTAATACTATAATGTGAAGCTCAGGATGTACCTTCTGAGGTTACTGAGAGGTTCCTTTTATAGGGGTAGGTTGAAGATAATTGGAGAGTCCACAGGGAGGATGTATAATGTAAGCCTGATTCTGTTCCCGATCGGAGCCGGATTTTGGCTTCCTTATTAGGCGTTGGTTTTTCTTATCAGCAGATCGGAAAAAGATTCGGAAAGAACTTTCTTCGACAAGAAGTCACCCCACATTTTGCAGGATGTTGAAGTATGTTTTGGATTCAATGACTTCTCGCGAGAACATATTCACATGAGCCTACTAACCGAAGGACCCACCATACCTTAAAAAGAAGACTTGAACTTCTCTTAACGGGCCGGTCCACTCAGTATATGGGCCAGACTGAATCGGGCTCTCTCAGTACTTTTATTGGGTAAACCCTCTCGATCAACACTTGAGAAGGGAATTAAGTATTGGAAGAACTATTTTGAGGAAATGTAGAAAACTAATAAAAAACACGACCAGTGAGAATTTAGTCTTTCGAAAGCCGGAGCCTATCCACTACGTTACTCACTCGCCTCCTCTTGCCTGTGTTAATTGGAAGAGCGCAGCTTAGTGCACACTCCCGCACAGGGGTGTGCGCGCATGGCGCCTGCCCACACTCTCACGCGGGGGTGTGCAGCAAGTATTTTCCTAATTGGAATGACAATGTTATGTTTCCACATCAAAACTTTCTGACAAGGGACATTCTCCCCTCATGGGCTTGACCCACTGCATGGGGACGAAAGCCCGTGAGCTGAGGGCGGTATAACTGAAAATCCCGTGTACCTAAGGTTTCTGTGTTCCTTCCTTGTTGTCTGTTTTTGATATAGCAGGTAATGTGCATGCTGAGATGCCATGGGAATGATCGATTTGGAGGCGAGTAAGCATTCTGAAATTAAGGTGTGAAATTAAGGAAGATAGGATGTATTGTGTACTACATATATATGCATTTAATTTGAAAAGATCTTTTGTAAGACTCATACTATAAAAAGAAAAGACAAGTCTTCTTTTTTCGATACACCATATTGATCAGCTTTTGAGGTTATGAAAATGAAGAAAAAAAATCTTTCCATTTTGATGCACAAGCATTTTGGAATTGAAATCTTCCGATAAGAAATTAGATGTAGAAACAAAAACACACATACCCGCGCATATATATATTTGCATCTATCTTGTAATATACATTCGAATCCTATATTATTTTAATATTTTATATAATAAATATTAATTGTATTTTTTCGCAATAAGTACTAACTATTAACTCCACGACTTAGACCCTTCAAATTAGAGTCTGGATCCTCTACCATCCTCTCAATCCTTCAAATTAGGCAGTTCATTCCTTGATGCTTCGGTTAGCTAGGTAAGGAGACCAACATTTTTATATAGGAGTCACGGTCTTTTCTCTTACTTTTTTTTATTGTGATACTTGCTGAGGCATCAGGTAAGGACTTTATAGTTTTATATTGGTTGTTGAGAAGATAATTTTATACATACAAAGAAGATCTCTTACCTTCCTAGATCTTAATAAAAGTCTTTTTCGTAACAAGGATAAAATTATGATATTCTATTCACAGGTATCATTAATGCAACCGACGCTCCATTGCATATGTCACAAGGCTTGTGATGAGCGGCAACACAAGTTACATACAACTGATATGTATCAATGTATGTGAGGGAAAAAATGAAAACGGATAATTTCATTTTCTTGTTGTTTTTTCTTCAAAATAATTAGAAATGCATGCCAAACAAATTAAAATCTATATCTTTATTTTTAATATCTCCAACAAAAATGAAAATGTCTATTTTCGTTTTCATCCCTGACCTGTTTATCAACCCAATGTATTCCCATCCCGTCTGGAGGCTCTCATTTTCAATCAGTGAAAATAACATTAATTAGATCCCTCTGTCTTCCCTTTTTAATTAGAAGGATAAAAATATATCTGCCTTTCTTTTCGATTGGGGCTAGTGTGCACGAAGCACTCCAATTTGATGATCTCCTTAATCCTCCCACTCGATTAAACCACTTGGACAAGTACGTCTTTCTCTCCACTGGGGGACCTTATGTACCAGATCGATTCCGCAAGGCTTCCCTTCATCCCCCTGTTTAACTCATGCACGGCTTTGATCGTCTTCATCTCTTAATTATACATACATAAATAACGTTTAATTCTTATCACTTCTTTTTCCATCGATCATGCATATCACGAGTAGAAACAAATATTGTAAAGGGAGGAGAAGTTACAACACATTGCAGTTTTCTTTATGATCGATCAAATCACTTTATGAAACCTTAACAGAGAGCAGCACAAGAACCGTATATATAGTATCATCCATCAGTTTCTTTCACAATATTTGAATTGTCAGACCCGGAAGTACTTCTTATATATTCACCCACAGCAACCCGCAATCTTATATATCATAGAATATTACTATAGCTAGACCACGCATGCATATGCAGTCTTCAACCAGCTAGCTCGCTCCTCAGAGAGCGGCAATGGCAGCAGCTGCAATCGCCGCCAAAGCCATGCGTGGGAATGCCGCCAGCGCCGCACCAGAGCTGGATGCCGGGAGGACGTTGACGACGACCTTCTGGCCGTCCTTGCAGTGGCCCGCCACCCCGCAGATGTACCACTTCTTGCCTTCGGTCGTGAGAGCGATGACGTCCTTCCCGGAGTCATACACCTTGCTGTTCCCCGGTATGGTGCAGTTCTGGAACTCCACCCCGGTGACATTGTACACGTTGTGCTTTCCCTTGGCGTAGTTGAACACTGCATGCATGAAATAATTAACATTGGATTAGGCAGTTAATTTCTAGCCAGTATCATGAATTAATAAGAAAGCTTTATAATTAATTAGATGCGATATATAGTTATCAATTTTGGTCACGGATTCTATAAAAGCTCAACCTTAATTTCGTAACCATGCATAGAGAAAGAGAGGGGTCCGTTCCTGTGTGTTAGTCTACCGTACCCAGTGAGTCTCCAACTCTGAACTCCATTCCCATGGTCCAGTTTGTGTAGTTGTAACCCGGATGCCAGCCGTCGGCATCTCCGACGAGGTGCTCTGTGGCCGTCGCTGCTGGCGGGAGGAGGACGACCGCGACGACCCCGAGTACTACGAGGAGTGCTCTTTGGAAACACATATAAGTTGCCATCTCTCTCTATCTGATCTCTGTCTCTATCTCTCTGTGACCGCACTGGGTTAACACAATGAGTAGTTGTGGACGATGGTTAGGGGGTGAAAGGAAGATGCTATTTATAGAAGCGTTGCCGGCAAGAGATCTTCTTGGAGAACACGTACGGCCCCGAAACCTAGTGTGTACCTAACTAGCTTTCTACGTTAACTTCTTCTCTTGTCCTTGTGTGGGTACAGCAGGACGTGCATGGCGGATGCCATGGGAATGATCGACTTGGAGGCCGGCCAGTGTCCATGACTCATCATTCTAAATGTGAAAAATTATATATATAATCCTGTAATCTACGTACCTTGTCGTCAACTAACCATATATCTATACTCGTTGTTATACATCTCTATTTACATAAATATGTTTTAAAGGCGAATAAGAGGAGAATAAGCTTAATTTTGTTTTGATCAACGAAATGACTTATAGCGATGCAGAATAACGTATCCGGAGAATAAGGAGAATAAGTCATCCCACTATAGACCTAAGAATTATTTATTCTTCTTATTCCGTCAGTAGGCCCATAAAACTATTAAATCGAAACACCTCTTATTCTAGTATAGGTCATTCCGTTAGTGGGTCCCACATAATAACTTATTCTGCAAATAAAGTGGGGCTTATGGACTCACGGCGTTTATTTCTAAGAAATATAGAAGCATTTAAAATAATCCATTCTAAGGGTATAAGTACGACGCATTCTAGGGATATATTGTAAAAATTAACTAGTATTGTTCGTTAGAATTTTCTTTCACTGTCACCCGGCTCCTCTCCGTGAATTCGCAGACACCCTATTGGGTGTGCGCTACATGCGACATGTGCACACTCCATTTGGGTGTATAGCAAATCATTCTCTAACTAATATCGTAGCATGTGAAAATATTAATATCTTAACATGTTAAAAAGTTAACATGTTAAAAAGTTAAAGAGTGTTACCCTTACTGCACTGCTTTGCAGTGCTGAACCACACAAGCGAACAACCATTTGATAAATTTTGATCGAACCACTGCACCAGCAAGTGTATGTTTTTTATTTTTCTAAAAATATGCAGGGATGAGGCTTAAGAGAGCCATCAAAGATCGAACAGCTAATTTTTTAAAAAATATATATAATATTTTATTTTTATTTTTTATTTTTGACTATCTAGTAAAAGATTAGATGGTGCGGATGACTTTTTTAAAGTTATCCTTATAGTGACCCAATCATGAGTTGAGTAGGAGAAAAAGGGTATGTATTTGTAGGACGGCGATAGGTAATGTCACTATGTGTAGAGTCATTACTATGTCTGAGAGATAGGACGAGAATGAATCGGATTAGTTCAACATCAGAAAAGTTGTTAGGCCAATATATGTGAAATTTATATTCATAATTTATGATCTTTTAAGAACAAAGTTGTGCGGACTTAGTCCAAAGCAGACGATGTAGTGACTCCAATTGCAAGCCAGATAAGAGAAAATGGTCGGATTAGTCCAACGTTAAGAAATAGAAAAAATTGTTGGACCATAAACGTAGGATTTAGATCTATAACTTATTAAGTACCTTTTAAGGGCAAAATCGTGTCGTCTTTTGACCTAAAGTAGACAATACTTCACAAAAGTTGAATCGGATAGCCACTTATTCTATGAATTTTTAGAAAAATAAAAAATAAAAGAAAGATAACAAATGGATAAAAATAGATCTTCTATAAAATAGAGAGTAGACAGTCAACGAAAAAATATTTGAAGTGAATGATAGTGCTAAATTTCTGATAAGGAGACTAATCAATTTATTTATTTTTTAAATACACAGGATGTAGCCGTTAGAAATTGGTTAGAGACAATGACCGGGCTGCTCGATAGAATTTGTAGAACCGAAAATGTCCAAGGTAGAACCTGTAAGAGGAAGAAGAGATGTTAGAAGACTTTCCGTTCTCTTGAGGAGCAAGACCTTCCGATACCTAAGTCAAGTTCTTGAGAAGATCGAGAATTCTCTAGAGTTCAGTGTAGTATTAGACGTACCTCTTTTAGGAAAGAGCCATAAATATATTAAATCCCTTCCATGTGCAACATAATGGAGGCCATTGCCCTCGGAGAATTAATTAGCCCACAATCCACGTCCCTTGAACGGAGGATCGTGGGATACTAAGCTAGAAGGAAAGATCTCCGCTCATGATGGAGAGAGCAGATCGTAAGGACCTGCCTTAAGTAAACGGTTATGCTCTTAGACCGTGAGATCCCCTTGGGGTGGAGTTACGAATCGACCCTAGAGGTCTCCGTTCTCTTGGACAATCAGGAGGCAATGGCCTTTGAGTCCAGACACTTGACCTTCCCCAGTTGAAGTGATGACTTTGGGTTGCCAAGAAGGTAGGCTCTTCTTGGCACTTGGGAGCCTCGACCGAGATGCCAATGATGTCGGAGCTTACCGATTGAGATGTTGGTCTTTAGATTTTACTTTCTTGGGATTTAGAACTCATTCATTATGGGTCTCAGCCTTTGGCTCATTTGTTGGGGTACCAAAAAGACTTACGTGGTGTCCTCGCGTGTGTACCTGTGGGCCATGGACCATCGGACCTTCGATTAATTAAGCTTGATTGGACTGGATCCCAATCACCTCTCATCACATGGTGATACGATTTAAGGTGGGAGTAGTCCTTTCCCCCTCTGAGGGGACTTAATCTTGCATAGACAGTGAGGTAGCCAAATCTGCACTGGATTCACCGTAGACGCAGCCCAAGGATCCCGAGCAGGACAGTCCACCAACGAGGCCCAGATGCTCTAAAAGCCCAGTTCCAGCATCCTTGGAGAGGCCCTGTGATCCAGATGACTGGGGCGATGAAATTTTCTTTTATTTTTGACATATAATACATAATAATAACTTCAGGAGTCCGACTTGGTACACTGGCAGTGGGTATTGTGATGGCCTTCGAATCGCCTATTAAAAAACTTCAAAATCTTTTTTTGCTGAGATTAGATATTATCCGAACTCAGCCTCTGAAGTGTTCGATTAGATCAGACGGCTATAAAGAGATTAGATAGTGTCGGCATAAGCCCTGATCCTTTTAATGTACGTGGGAGGCGTTCTAACGACACAGTTACTCCCTACGTACAGAAGGCTGCTTCCTATCTGCGCGCAGATGATAAATTTTTTTAATGAAATATATACTATATATCAGATTTTTTTATATCTTTTAATTAATAAATATAACCGATAAAAAAATACAAACATTTGTCTTCTAAATATAATGTGCACCAATAAAAGAATACTTTTGTCTAATCTCTTTTATTTAACCGTTTGATTAACTAGGACGTTGGAGCTAGCGTCTGTGTCCCCACCAGGAGACCTTACAAACCAAATCGGTTCTGTAGGCTACGTACCCTTCCTCGCACTGGTTAACATATAAAGCAGAATCTTCTAAATGCGGGTGAGAATGAGACTAAGTAAGGATATAGAGAAATATTTTTTTAAAACAATTCTTAACACAAAACTTTTTTCATTGTCCTTGATCTCACGGTGAAGTCGAGTTCACTGAATCATTTTTCTTTTTAGAAACCCTAATTCTCCTTATGCACTTGCCTAACCCCGTCCTCACCTGCGCTTACAGGAACCCAACTCTTAACATATATAATGCACTGGCTTTGATCATCTTCTTAATTAGAACAGTTGGGACTTTGGTTGTAATAGGCAGCCAAATAGAGAGAGACGTCCCTTCAACAAAAATAACGTTTGCTCAAAAGAGTAGAATACCCAATCCATCATCACACAAACACATTAAGTATTCTTTTTATCAAATCATTATCGGGTAAAACATATGTAGAAGCAAAATACCAAGAACAGTACGTAATACCATCAGTTTCTCTTACAAATGGTCAGAGCCGGAAGACGTTCTTATTCACCCCATAAACATGCAGTGTAAATATCCCCATCTTATATGGATCATAGAGTAGATAGTACTACTAGACCATGCATGTCTTCAATACTCAGCTCCTCAGAGAAGGGCATTAATGGTGGCGATTGCAGCAACTGCCGCCAGAGCCATGCGTGGGACTGCCCGGAATACCCCAGCAGAAGAGTCAGTCGGAGCCGGAGAAGGTGCCGGGGGTGCCGGGGCTGCAGGGAGGACGTCTATGACGAGCCTCTGGCCACGCTTGCAGTGGTCTTTTTTCCCGCAGATGTACCACTTCTTCCCTTCGGTCCTGAGGAGGATGGTGTCGGCACCCGAGTCGCCCAGCACAATGCCTTTGGGCACGGTACAGTTTCGAAACTCTGCTCCGGTGACATTATAGACGTTGTGCAAGTCCTTGGTATACTTGAACACTGCATGAAAAGTTTAACATCCATCTTCATCATCTAGTTAGGATTTTAATTCTTAAGCTTTACTATGACAGCTGCTAGCAGAATCTAGTGAGATAAGACTTTCTCATTTCAGAATATGACAAATTTCAATTTAATAATAGAAATTTAGTTTTCCAACTGCCAAGAATAACTTATTTCTGAAATTTTGTATATCAATTAACTGAATTAGTTGCGACGAGATTAATTATTCTAAAATGAGGAGTACTGTTTCACTTTGATATCAGAACAGAATTAAAAACGTAACCCATGGCAACCCATTCTACTATATATATATCAAAGTATGGCCAGAAGAAAATCTTGATTAACTATATATATGCACTGTTATGACATACCTAATGTGTCTCCAACTCTGAACTCTTTCCCCCAGGCCCACTTGGTGTAGTTGAATTCTGGCCTCCAGCCGTCGGTATCTCCGACAAGGTGCTCCGTGGCCGTGGCTCTCCCGGAGAGGAGGACAAGGGCGACCACGACAAGAAGAACTCCTTTAAGAGACATACTTGCAAGCAGAGGCTGTCTCTGACTCGGAGTTCTTCTTGTCGACGAGGGTGAGGAGGTGAGAGAGAAGGGTGCTACGTACTTATAGGTGCATTGCTGGGAGAGCTCTTCTTGGAGAGTCCGTTGAAGGGAGGGGAAAACCCAAGCTTAGAACCGGATGCTATGGTTTCCGTATTGGCTTTTTCTCTTGTCTCTCTGTGGGTGGTGGATACAGGAGACGGCCATGGTCGATGCCATGGGAATGACCGATTTGGAGGCCGGCTATTGTCCATGTGTCAGCTTTCTACCATTAAAAAATGACTTGTCAATATATATATATATATATATATATTAAGAGTTGGGCTAAACTCTTTATTGTATATATATAAATGTCCTCTGCATATGACATGCATAAAAATCTCCTTGAGTTGATCGCCTTTAACTAGGATCTGCACGCACTTCAAACCCATAAAAGGATTGTTTCAATCACGCACATACTGTTTAAAGATCAAAGTGTACATCTTTTATGAAGATGATCAAATAGCTTCCCTTTTAAAGAGCTCTTTCTTACAAACCACAAAACCCGGGTGTTGAGTTTGAAGGGGCCCAAGATTATAAGCACTGACCACAACTGAAATTATCCGATGTAAGACTAATATATAGCTACTCCAACACTCCCCCTCACGGTCAAGATGGACCGTGGAAATTAGATAATAGGAGGTGGCGCAAATTAGAGATAAAGTTGGGTCAGGCCCTGCTCTGATACCATCTTACAAACCACAAAACCCGGGCGTTGAGTTTGAAGGGGCCCAAGATTATAAGCACTGACCACAACTGAAATTATCCGATGTAAGACTAATATATAGCTACTCCAACACTCTTCAAGGTCGGCCCCAAATCAAAGGGCATTTCTATAATGTTCTTCGATTATTTTTCCTTCAAAATTTTTGATATTACAGATAATTCCTCTTAATTCGACTATTCACAATTTTTTTTTGCAATCTCAACTTTCTTATAAAAAGCTTCTATAACTATTTTCTGTGACAGATTCCCACCTCCTTTGCTAACAGTTTTTATGACACTTACCAATTCATGGCGGTTCATGAGGCTTATCCGTAAATAATTGTATTATAGGAATTTTTTTAATAAATATGTAATACTTTTAGGAGTTCAAGTTTAATTATATTCTCTGTTATTTTCATGTCATGCCCGAACCAATGAAAGAGTGTTTCTGTTGTTTTAGAATATAGTTGTCAGTTTAACTGTAGTTAGGTTAACGATACGCAGAGTTGCTTATAAGGATGCATTTTTTATGTAGTTTCCAAGAAAAATATGAATCCAAGTTAAAGAAGTATAGAAACGTCTGGTTATATATGTACGTACAGCTGATGAGATGGTGGGAAATTTGGCCGGCAAGCCTGAGTTGTGGGGACCGTGACATAAACTATGCCCTGATGATCGTTGGGGATGGCACAACTGGAGTCTAGTCGACTTAATTTGAGTAATCGGGTAATTGTAGGCATCTTAATTTGCGTTCAATTAATCAAATAATGTTTCCCCGGATTGAACATACGAGGACCTGGCCTTCGTGGAAATCGACTTCTTTGAGGATCTTAATAATTTACTCAATTTCTCTTTTAACTTAATTATATTCATAATCATGAGGGATCAGATATATATATATGTGATTAAGTTGGACTACCAATCAAATAATCACGACTTGTGATTGATTAAGAGAGCATGAGGCCATCAACATACTGTAGTATGATGTCATTTAATGAAAGTATTTCTTCCATGGGATCTACTTTACTTAGCCGATCAGAGTCTTCGATAATGAATTAGTTAGCCGATCTGGTCTAACCTGTTAATTATCCGGAATACCTCTCTACCTTCAATTCAATTAGTAACTAAGCTGTACGAAGCCAGTGTCCATACAGTCTGATCAAGAAGAGTAAAGTCCGACTTATTGCACCGCCGGGGTTATTAAGTCCTTTGGCGGTGCAGCAAGTTAAAAATAAAATTTTAAATTTTTTTTAAGACCCTAACCACCCTATTAGACCGTACATCTGATCTTGGATTGGACGATCTGAGAAAAGATGAACAATCACCTTTTTTCAGGTCGTTCGTTCCAACATGGGGCCCTTCAATTTTATATTTTTTTACTTATTGCATCAGGAGAGGGTGTGCAGGTGCAGACTGCCAGGCCCGTTTGAGCCCATTAATCATTAGGGGTTTTATTTTCCAGGTTTTACAGTACACGTCAGATGATCAAAGCATATGAATATGAGAAATGATTCAATGAGCTCGATCTCACGGTGACGTCAAGCTCACTGAATCAAACCTCTATGTATATATGAGATCTTGTTTTCTATGAATAATTACACATAGGATGCGTTTGACTAAATTTTTAATTAGAACTTAATTGCTTTGAAAGTTATTTTTATAGAAATAGAGCTAACTTACCTTGGATAATCATACGCTAATCAACTCATCCTTAACCCTTGCTTCTCATTCACCCACTACTAAAATTCATTTTTCACAATCTTATTATGAACACAAGTATTACTTGCTACACCCGCCCAGCTATAACAGTGGTTTAGCTGCATGAGCACGGGGATTGGATTTAAATCCCGTCTCAATCCGACGGCTTAGACTTTGAGGTTGAAAAAAAAAAGAAGAGAATCTGAGCTCAAGAGACATGTACTCGACCTTAGAGCCATCTAATCAACATGGCGGTAAAAAAGATATAAAAATATGCTCTGACCTGATCCTAGACATCGGATCACATCAGAATGATGTACCCACAAGGTTATAGTAATATTAAGCAGAACGAGATCCTGTGGACCTCCTCCCTTTGGGTCTTTGTGGTCCCGTTTGGTATCGGGATAGAAAAGGAAAAGAATAGGGATAAATTAACTTAGATTAATTTATCCCTATCCTTATTATGTGATGTGTTTGGTATGTGAGGGGATAAGAAAAAAGTTAATCCTATTCTCTATTCGGTGAAAATGAGCACAGTATGGAAGATAAGTTGTGAAAAAGACATTGCTACCCTTCTAATCTAAAGTAACATGGGTATTATATTATTTTATGTAATATAACTATATATTCAATATATATGTAGTATATTAAGTGTAAATATTTTTTTATTTTTCATTACTCGTATCATGATACACTAAACATACTTAATTCAAGTTATTGAATTTAATTATATTTTAAAGACACTCAATTTATACTACACATAATTAACATATAATTAGAATATAATAATATATTAAATAAACTTAATAGTATTATTCAATATAGTAAATGAACCATTATTAAAGTTAATTATATTATTATTTTATAAATCCGATGTAATACTAATGTCTATTAGTACTAATACTAGTATGTAAGTACTAATACTAATCTAAGATAATAATATATGTATTATATTATATAATAATCTATTAAAATATTTATTAGTGTTATTTAAAATAATAATATATATTATTATATTACATATAAAATATATTAAAGATGCTTATAGATTTATTTAAGTATTATATATATTATTTTAAGTATTATTGAATTTAAGTATATATTAAAGTATATATTAAAGTACACATTATGTCATTAGCTAGTAATGAAGCCGTTATTGAATTTAAGTATATTATTTTATAAATCCAATGTAGTACTAATGCTTATTAATACTAATATTAGTATGTAAGTACTAATATTACTAATATAAGTACTAATATTAATTTAAGATAATAATATGTGTTATTTTATAATATATAATAATATATTAAAAAACTTATTAGTACTATCTAAGATAATAATATATATTATTATATTATGCATAATAATATATTAAAGATGCTTATTACTATTATTTACTATATTAATATATTCCATCCATATTGGCTTGATTCATATTTCTATTTAATGACATAATGTCATTAACTAGAAATAAAGTTGTTATTAGAGTTAATTATATTACTATTTTAAGAACACGATATAATACTAATACTTATTAGTACTAATACTAATAATTTAAGTACAAATACTAATTTAAGATAGTAATATATGATATGATATTATATATAATAATATATTAAAATACTTATTAGCACTATTTAAAGATAATGATATATAAGATAAATATAATAATATATTCTATAGGTGGTATCGATTTGATTAAGAATTTTATTTAATAATATATTTAACGTCATTAGATAGTAATAAAATAATTATTAGAGTTAAATATATTATTATTTTATGAACCAAGAGAAGAGGCAAATGAGAGTAACAATGAGGTTAAGGGGCAAGGATAAGTCATTCCACCTTTTTGGTGGAATAAGTTATCCCCATATCTAACCCCAAAAATGGGGTTAAGCTTCTTTATCCCTATTCCTCTTAACCCCTCTTATCCTCGTGACTTTTTGCAATGCCAAACGAGGAACGGAGATATCTCTGGCTTATCCCTGGCTTATCCCGATACCAAACGGGACTTGTATGTCCCTAGACTCATGCAGGAGGAGAGGTGATGGAACTATCCCATCACTTCATGGTCAAATAATATATTCACCTTCCATCTCATGAGTTTTGGAGCACACAAAGGCCCAGATAGGAGAGGTTTAGAGGATCATTTCCTATTAAGCAGCAAGTATTATTCTATGAACATTATTTAATTTATCTTCATTTTTTAAGAGGAAAAGACATATGGGCTGAGGCAGAACTTTTAATCAGAATTCTTTTGTGTTCTTGTATGGGAGTAATCCTTGCTGCACTGACCTAAGTGATGCAATGAGGGTGAGTGCAGTGGATAAATAAAAAGATTTATTTTTTGTAAAGAATTTACATAGACTCCAAAATGTCTTACATGTCAGTACAGGTTGATCTTTGACCGGATGATCCAAAAAAGTCTGAAAAATAAAAAATCAATTTCCAATGAACAATAAAAAAATACCTTTAATGTGTCAAGCCCGTTAGCAAGTTTTAACTTTTTAAATTTTTTAGATTGTCTAATCAAAAATTGATATGTACAGACATGTAAGATACCTCGAACCCCACCTAAAAATTTAATTTAATTTTTTTATTTATCTACTGCATTGCACTAAGGGTCAATATAGCAAGTGTTACTGATAGTATGGACTTGCATTTAATTCTATCGCGAGCTTGGGCCAGGTTTGACAGGGGTCAGCGAAGCCCAAATTCGGGCAACAACGCTGCTTTTCCCTTCCAATTTCACAAGAGAACCCCTTGCTGCGCCGTGTGCAGGCTGTCGGACGGCTGCAATAGCAATAGGTTTTTTATTTTTTTACTTTTTGACTCTTTTTTAGGTCGGTCACATTAGGTTGTAGAGGCTGATTTCTAATCGGATGGGCTAAAATTAATTTAAAAAATATTTTTTTTTATTTTTCAGATTTTCTTAGGTCGTCTGATCGGAGATCGGACAGTACGAACGTGTCAGCCACAGGGAGACGGGCCTAAACAAAATTCAAAAATTTAGAAAAAAAATTGACGCAGCGCTGTTTCCGGCACATGGTGCAGCGAGTAATTCTCATTCAGCAAACCAGAAACGGAAGATGGCGAGGGATGTGTGGATGCTCCAAGCAATCTCATTCGTTTATTCATGTAGATCAGAGGAGGGTTGGGTTACAAGATCCTCTAATGCTCAATTTTAACAGAACTTTCTATATATGTTCCCTTGGACAACTTGAGAGTTGAGAATATTTTTGTCATTCTTCCTTTTATTAAATTTTCCTTTATCCTAAGTATTTTTTTTTACCATATTCTTACCTTAAGTGAATGACAAAGTTATTTTGAAGTCATTTAAGATGGCACTGGGAGGTCCATCAAAATGGAGATATAAAAAGATCTCGATATAAAAAATGGGAACAAAATTCCCATCGTAGTAGAATTCCTCTTTCCTCCTTCATTGGTAACCATAAAAATCTAAGGTTCAATTAGAGTATATTCTCCGTCGCTTTAAGAAGATAATTGCTCATTGAAAGAATATCAAAGTATAATTACAGACAAATTCTATCATATTTTAGTATATCTTTATATTTCTTACATTGTCAATATATATTGTTATAATAAATCATATTGCGGACATATGTAGTATATAGAGTGAGAGAGAGAGAGAGAATTAAAGACACATAACCGAAACACTAGCACTAAATTAATATGATCAGGATATGTATGACAGTACTAAGAACACGGGGTATATAATGAAGTATAATAGATCAAGATAGTATACATAATTATAAATCTTAATAAACAAATTTAAAAAGATAGAAGAACGGAAGCCTTGACCCATCATTTTTATTGATTAATTTTCCTGCACGTACGCTTGCTAGTGCTACGCTTTTAATCATTTAAACAACAATTAGCCTTTAATTGCCGGTAATCATATACATGAGAGTGATCCGCGTCTAGATATATGGCACCTCTAATCCGCATCCGTGTAGCATATCTCTCATTTGTTAATCAAATCATCATCATATAACACATTATCTTTTAATCAAATTAATTAATTATCACCATACAAAAACTTCAGACTTGAGAGCAGTAGTAAAAGATTAAAAAGAACATATAGATATCATTAGCCCATCATCTCAAATACAGCATGGATAGAGCAATGGTCTCAAAACATCAGTCCTAGAGAGGGTACGTATTAGATCTCAAATCTCCAACCAGTTCCTCTCTCAGATTCAGAAGAAGGCAATGGCTGCGGCCACACCTGCAACCGCCGCCAAAGCAAGAGATGGCGACGCCCCCGCCAACACACCTGAAGGGGGACCCGCATCAGCCGGGGTAGGGACGGGCGCCGGTGGCCCTGGCGCCGGCGGCCCTGGCACCTGCGGCGGCGGAGCCGGGGTTGGGGAAGGCGACGATGGCCCTGGCGCCATCGGCGGCGGAGCGGGGGCAGGGGAAGGCGGCAGCGGAGCCGGGGGTGACCGGGGGGCCGCCGGGAGGACGGTGATGGCGAGCTTTTGGCCCAGCCTGCAGTGGTTTTCCACCAAGCAGATGTACCACTTCCTCCCTTGGGTCCTAAGGGTGATGACGTCGTCGCCGGAGGCGTGCAGCGTGCTGTTCTTGGGCACGGTGCAGTTCAGAAAGCCCGTCCCGGTGACGTTGTAGACGTTGTGGTCGCCCTTGGGATACCTGAACACTGCACGCATGATGAGATGATAAAATCAGGTTTACGGCGATATATGTTATAAGATCTTAACATATACAACCATGAAGAAATATTAGAGGAGTGCTGTGTGGTGAGTTGTTGTGGCGTACGAAGCGAGTCTCCAACTCGGAACGCCTTGCCCACGGCCCAGTTTGTGTAGTTGTATCCCACCGTCCAGCCGTTCTCATCTCCCACGACGTACTCTATGGCCATGGCCGGCCGTGAGAGGAGGATGGCGGCGGCCACAACGAGCAGCACACGTTGAGGGGACATACCTGCCAGAGCTGCTGGCACTCGCGCTCTCTGTACGTACGTTGGTGTGGACGATGGTGAGGATGTGAGAGAGAAGGGTGCTACGTACTTGTAGAAACCTAGCCGGCGAGAGCCAGCTCTTGTCGCCCTGGTGAGCACAGCAAGAGATTTGCATGGCTGATGCCATCGGAATGATCGATTTGGAGGTTGGCTAGTGTCCATGAGCGTGAGCTGTCCGAGAAATTCTTGCTGTACTGTCCAAGAGCATTACAGATAGCTAGCTACAATATTCGTGTGATTGCAGAATTAGACAATGTGGAGCTTGTAAGTTATGCCGGGGAGACACAGAGACTCGGATTCTTTATTGAGTCGGATTCCTCTCGGGGCACGACCGAATTTAGTTCGAGCAATGCAGCAGGGGAGGGAGTCAGAATTTTAAAAAATCTTATTTTTACTGATCAATTAAACAATTCGACAGATTCCACCGCTCTCTTTCTGTACTGTCCAGACTTGACTTGATCGTGCACTGAGAAGAAATCGACTCGCCTTTATTTGGACCCTTTCCTTGGATTTTTCGCATGGGGCTCTAAAGTTGCATCAACTGGTCAGAATTTAGAAGTTAAAAAGTAAATTCCAACCAATCAGATTTTAGGTCCATACAAAGGGGCAAGGGTAAGATCCAGGTGATCTCATTCCGTGACACACTGACCCACGTGTCATTTATGCACGATCAATCAGTGGTTGAGTTATTAGGACATTGCAGTAAGTATTTGTTTTTTACAATTAACAAAAGTAACATAAGTAATCATATATCCTATTTTCCCATTTACTTGATTTTAAGACTGTCTCCGTGAGATCCGGGATTAAATACGAACCCCCTTTCTCTTCACATGTCAAATATACAAAAGTATCCTTTTATACTGGCATTGCCCTTCAATCCCATCGACAACATGTTTCATTCATTCATTTGTCGTCCTTATATTATCTAATTCGGAGTGTCCTTGAGTATAGTTAGTTATGTCCATTGATTTATTTTACATATATATGAGCTACGAAGCTATATGTTATAACTAATCTTTTAAATTGGAGCCAAAATCAATCCTGCCAAATATCAAATTAATTGTCCGTCCAAATGAGACACAAAGGTCAAATCATGTACAGCTGATAACATGAAGGGGTTGGCCGGCAAGTCCTGACTTGTGGGGGATTGTGACACGATGGACACCTACTCTTCTCTACTTTGGACAAGCGTAACATTGTAGACTTTTGTTTATACCAATTAACCAAACAATGTCTCGCCGGACTAAACAATTGGGCCCTGGGTTAAGTGGCCCAAAAGTTGTTGGGCGAGTAGTCCAACAGTATTGAAAGAGGAAGAATCTAATATTTGTCACATTTTGGGATCATACGAAGAATGTTTTTTCAATGTTTGATCTTTTCCCCCTGTTAGTGCTGAACTCCGATCCAAATATATATTGAGAGGATTTCTTCTCCATATTTTGTGCAGATTGGTCACCTGATTTGATCAGATGGCTCATGTTGCAATTAAACTGCATCCAGAGGCTTGGATGCATCCTAGCATCTGATCTCCTGTTATTTATAAATAATAAGAATTTTGGTATGGTTTTAATAATAAGCGTATGATTATCGCGTGCAATCCAATGGTTGCCAACTGAAATCATATGTGCGGAGGACCCTCTGCATGCTGCGAAAGGTGCCCCTAGCTAATCTCATGAAAGAGTTGTAATACTTCATATTTTTGGATGTGAAGTAAGCGTGTTATCCATATATAAGACCCTGTGCAATGACGGATCCAACATTCATCCAATGGGATTTTACTGAATTTTGTCAAATCTATTGATGTAATTTAAAGCAGTCTAGTCCAAAACCCCACTGATCTAGTCTAGGCCCTACTGGCCTACTTCAAAATCTTATATAACCTAGCTCAAAACTCTATTGACCCAACCATACTTATGACCTAATATGCATGCGAGTAACTCCACTGGACAAAATTTCTGCATCTGCCACTGATCCTATGTTAGTCCTTGTAAAAGTTCCCACGTGCACCTAGTTCAATGGTTGACTAGATTCTAGTCTTATATATGATAAGCTTGACCCTAATTAAATATGGGATCTTAATTCTACTGCATACGATTAGCATTGAGATCTAGTCTACTTTTCCTATATTGTTTGTATCTTATTTTATTTTATTAATCCTTTTTTTATGACAGGTATAGTAGAGAAGGTAAAAAACAAAAAATTTACCGACGTACACAAAGTAGAATTATCTCACTATGATTAATTAATACCCACGGCCTAGGGTGACTTTCTCAAGAGTCAAGAGCGGAGAAGTTGTCCGACCTAAGTAAGGACATGCCAACTAAATAGGATTGATGCATATCTGAAGAGCATGTCAAGGGCAGTCAATGCCTTTCTTTCAGGCGTGTCAATTTGAGTTTATGAGTTCTTACAACTTCAATCTAAAAAACTCGGACATTTTTCTCCAAGTGGAGCTCCTCTCAGTATAAATTTAGACTATGCAGAGAGGAAGGAAATGAGTTTTTCTTTAAAAAAATAGCTTTCAACGAGAAAGAAAAAAACTTCACGTGAAAGGATTTTTTTGAAAAATTCCCCTCTCTCAACATTGACATACTGGATGTTTAATTGAATACACAGCCTTTTACAAATTCTGTATGTTTAATGGACGATTCTTCACGCAAGAGGTTGATCACTTGCATGATAGATGTTCGAGTAAGAACTATTTTATGTAAAGATGAATAATGTTTAGTCCCTTGCACGCGATTCCGTGAAAAAGGTAAGAAAATTGAGTTAATACGTTCATGCATGTGCTTTAGTGTAGTTTTTCCATGACTAAAGTGTTCTTGTGTTATTAGAAAGAGTTCCATTTCTTAAAAAGCATAAGGTTCAGACTTTCACCCTTGTGACGTGAGTTTAAGCGCCTGTTAAGTTAGGGATGTCCTAATATATACTTGGAGATCAAAAAGAAGAAGGAGAAGATCAGGAGGAGGAAGAAGTTGCACCACACAATTTCCAAATCATATCACCAACATGTCACATTATATAATGTGTCTTAATCAGATCATCATCATATAAAGCGAAAACGAGGAACAGATTAATTTTAAAAGAACATAGGAGTGATTAAGGCAATCATATATTATTAGTCCATCTCAGATCACGGACCAGTATTCCATAGCAGATCATAGTATCAAGATATCCCAAGTTCTCAAACTAGATCTCCTCCCTCAGAGCTCCCTCAGAGAAAGGCAGCAACATGCAGTGACTACTGCTGCAACCGCCGCAAAAGCCAACGGGGAGCTCCATATGCCGGGGCCGCAGCAGGAGCGGGAGAAGGCGGCAGCGAGGTGGAAGCCGGGGCCTGGAGCGGCGGGAGGACGTTAATGACGAGCTTCTGGCCCCGCTGGCAGTGGTCCGCCACCCCACAGATGTACCACTTCTTCCCTTCGGTCATGAGAGGGATGACGTCGTTGCCGGAGACGAAGAGCGCCGAGCTGCTCTGCGGCACGGTGCAGCTCTGGAACTCCGGACCGGTGACCTTGTAGACGTTGTGCCGGCCCTTGGCGTACCTGAACACTGCATGGAACCAAATCGAGTTCCCAGGCTCGTTGTGAAGTCAAAGCCTCTCATATATAACCTACCATATAACGAAAAGAGAGTAGGATCCTGTGCGTTGTTATCGCATACCTAGCGAGTCTCCAACACTGAACCGCTTCCCCATAGCCCACATGGTGTAGTTGTACTCCGGCACCCAGCCGTAGGCATCTCCCACGACGTGCTGCGTGGCCGTAGCTGCCGGTGGAAGGAGGAGGGAGACGCCAATGGAGACAGCGAGAAGGAGCAGCACTCGTGCAGGAGACATCTCTCTCTCTCTCTCTCTCTCTCTCTCCTTCTTCTTCTTGATCTTGTGGATGATGGTTGGGAAGAGAGGAAAAAAGGGTGCTATTTCTAGCGGCATTGCCGGCAAGAGCTCCTCTTGGAGAATCCGGCGATGAAGAATGGGAGAAGGGCTGGCATCCGACTAGTTTATGTTAGGGTTTCCTTGTTGTTTCTACAGTGGTACTCTTTACAGCGGAAGACGCGCATGGGAATATGACAAGGGAATTTGGAACCCGGCTATTGCGCGTGGGTGAGCTTAAGAAGCATGGGTTAATTAAATACGCATCCTTTTGCAAGTTTTATCTGAAAGTTATCACAGCAAGATTCCTAAATTTGGTGTATACTCTTTCTGCATATGAAATGTGCACAAATGCCCTTCGATGTCGTTGCAGTTTAGCTGGCGCTCCACTAAAGATCAAAATATCAAAATGTGTATATCTACGTACTAAAGATCAAAATGCCCTTGCTATATTGGCGAGCAGATATCCTATTATTTTTCAATTACGATCAAGTGCCAGAAAACGACCATTAATTAGTCAAAGAAACCAGAAACAATGAACATAATTAGAATGCACATTTTCTGTGTTAGAAGAATGAACATTTTCCGTGTAGAAGACTGTGTACACAATTATACTTTTAATATACCGCTATATATATATATATTTTTAAGTCATATTTTTTCAATTAGATTCGAAGAACTAATATGCATTTGAAGTTAAAGAGGGGCGGCCAGCGAGACATCTGCTGTGGGGTTTTTGACAGAAAAGAAATGCTTGCTGCGGTCGCGGGTGTGGTGCGACTGTATGATTTTTTTTAATTTAATCATCCGATCAAAGATTGAATTAAGTGGAGGTTGAATTGAGCTAGTTTCTCAGCTCATTTATATCTTAAAAACTAAAAAAATGATTGAAATGATATGTCTTGAGTGTTATAATTTACATAGATTTGCAATGCATGTTCAAGCAGTACTGGTAGACGTCAAAATTTTGTCCGGTATAATCACTCAGATATTATATTATAAGCGTGGTTAAATCAGTGGCATCTTGAGTTAAGTCATATGGAATCTTGAGTTTGAGTCAGTAGAATTGTAAATTGGGTCAGTGAAGTCTCGGACTAGATTGTTTTGAATTGGGCCAATGAATTTGGCAAAATTCAGTAAAGTCCTAAGACCCCATTAAATAAACGTCGGATCCGCCATTGTGTCCAAGACATCGGACCAAACATTAGTACTCTTAGCAGAAATGTTTTCCCTTTGTATTAATCATTCATACCCCGGCCATTGGAAAAGCAGGCTTCTGATTAATTAAATACGCTTGTGCTCCCTATTGATTATTAATTAACAGCATATATAGACAAGGTCAAAATAATGATGATTGAGTCTGGCTTATACACCCATCATCGACGTCATCATTTTCACACTATTTTAAAGCCCTCCACTATCAACCTATATTGGCTAGACAGGGGAAAGTAGATCAAGGACAAAAAACAGCTGGTTATTTGTTATAATAGAAATAAATTAAGGACCAAAAATATTTTTGCACATGGTTAATCCTTATAATACAAACCCCCCTTCTCTTCACATATCAAATGTGCAAAAATACCCTTTTGAGTTAATCTGCGTTATACTGGCGTTGCACTTCAATCCCATCGACAACATGTGTAAACAAGAAATTAACTTCATTCAATCCCATCCACAACATGTCGTGCTTATAATATCTAAATTAGAATGTCCTTGAGTAATTAGTCATGTCCATTGATTTATTTTACATGTAAGGAAGCTATATTTTATAACTAATCTTTTAGATTAGTACCAAAATTAATTAACATTCCTGCCAGATATCAAATTAATTTTCCATCCAAATGGGACATATATAAAGGTCAAATCATGTACAGGCTGATGACATGGAGGGTTGGCCGGCAAGCCCTGCATTGTGGGGATTGTGACACGATGGACTCCTACTCTTCTCTACGTGAGACAGCCATAACATTGTAGACTTTTGTTAATTTACGTTTCGGCAGACTTTTGTTTATACCAATTAATCAAACAAGAGTAATATTTGTTGCAATGTATCTCTCAATCGTAATAAGGATATTGCAGTGGGTAAAAAAAAAAAAAAAATTGATTTCTTTTTAAGGTTGGTCTCGAAGTCTCTTACTTGGCCTTACATTGCAGTATCTGATTGGACAACCGAAAAAATCAAAAAAATCAAAAATCATTATTAGATTCGGTCCATTAAAGAACATTTTTCACTGTTCTTTAGATCGATTTTTTATTTTCGAATTTTTGTGGATCCACAATGTCTCCCTCTCCCCGGACTAAACAAATAATTGGGCCCTGGGTCACGGAGCAACAAAGCCTATTGGGGCCCACATATATGGGTGCTCGTGGCGCATCCGATCAGCCCGGACGCCGAAAAGACAGCATTTTTAGATGCGCATCTTTTATGCAGATCAGTCATTTGATTTAATCAGATGGCTCATGTTGCATTTAAACTGTATCCAGAGGCTTGATCTCCTGTGATTTAGAAATAAGAACAATTTTCTTGTGATTTTAATAGTAACCGTATGATTATCGCGTGTATGCAATCCAATACTTGTCAACGTGAAATCACATGTGGAGGACCCTCTGCATGCTGCAAAAGGTACCCTAATTTCATGAAACAGGTTTATTACCTGGATTTTGGATGTGAACTAAGCGTGTTATCCAGACATAAAACCCTGTGTCAGTCCTTGTCAAAGTTCCGATATATATGCACCTAATTCAGTGGTTTACTTGATTTTGTCTCAATTCTACTACGTACGATTAGCGCTGAGATCTAGTATACCTTTCCTATATCGTTTGTATCTCATTTCATTCTATTAATCCTCTTTTCATGACAGAAGAGAAGTAGGGAAGATAAAGAAAAATGTAGAATTACTATTTGATGTAGACAAAATAGAATTAGACCATCTCAATCCCTATGATTAATACCAACTGTCCGTGCCTTTCTCAAGAGTTAAGAGTTGAGAAGTTGTCCTACCTGAGCCAAGGACATGTTAACAAGATAGGATTGAATAGTCTCACATCAAAAAAGGAACAAAAATAATATATGTTTAATAGATGGTATCTATTTCACTCATTATCTTAAAATTTTGACTTAGATGACTTAATAATTTTAATATAATATTAGAATCCATAATTATGAACTGGGCCATGCACCTTATCTTTGCAATCCACATGACAAAACCTAAAATCGACCTGCACATGAGGAAACATGTTAGATTAGTCTCACATTAGAAAAGGACAAGGACAACATACGTTGAATAGATGGTGCATGCTTATTCCATTCAATGCCTTAAAGTTTTGAGTTAAATGACCCAATAACTTGAATAATGCATATCCGAAGAGTATGTCAAAGGTAGCCAATGCTTTCCTCCTAGTCGTGTTAGTTTGAATTTTTGAGTTCTTATAATCTCAATCTAGAAAGCTCAGTACATTTTTCTTTTGAGTGGAGCTCCTCTTAGTACAAGTTCAGATTGAATTCAATTAGTGCAAAGATAGAAGGAATGAGTTTTTCAAAACAATTTCTCATTAAAAATGAGGAAAAAACTTCACATGAAAACATTTTTTTTCAAAAACTCCCCTTTCACTACAGGCCGGTCGAAACATGTACATACTGAGAGGATTCAATTCTTTTCTCCTTTTCCAAACCAACTCCTGCTAACTTGCATGGGCTTAGGGCTTACATGTCACCTCCTATATATTCTTCATCTTGCCCTAGCTTCATCCAAGAAGTGTACCTGCAAGTTTCCAAACCTTAGCCAAGTGATCCTAACATGGGGGAGTGTAGGAGAGATGGAGCGAGAACATGGGGAGGGTCTTTGGGAGGAACCTCCAAGTCGGGGGCCGCCCCTATTAGAGAGCTCTACCGGCCATCCTTGTAGGGTTTTAGGAGCCACAAAACAGCCCAAGGCCTCCTTTATCCATGGCTGCACCTGTATGCATGAGGTAACCACTTGCTAGAATCGTCTTCCCTTACTGCTCGGAGAAGAAGTCTCCTTAATTTTTAGAGACTTGCCTTGTAAGACCATGGTGAAAGCCTAAAGGTGAGATTCTACAGCTGGCGCGAATAGCCACTTTTTTAGCTTGAGAGGAGCTGAAGACTTAGATAGGATATTCTCCCTATTAATTATTGATTAACAGTAGGAAGAAACGTCAATAATAATGATTGTGTCTGGCTTTTTCTGAGGTCAAATACATCCCATATGAAGTCCACTGTAAGTAAATGGCTTGCCTCGTAATAGAAACGATGATAGTTGGTTAAACATCACCTCACAAACCATCATTGTCCTGCAACTCCACCCCCATAGACTTGCCAGACTTGTGTTGGAGTGCCTATACGCGCGAGCTAAGGCGGCAACAACGTTAGCACGCCATCTCTACGAGACCCTACTGCATCTGTTACACATGCGTGTGCGTGTTGTCGTTCTGGGATGCTCCTTTACTTATATATATGCAAGCATCACACAAAGCCACCAAACCCCCCAAGCCCATCTTGCACCCATGGGTGCGTATTCCTCCCTCTCCCTCTTCTTCTTCGTCTACTGCTGCCCCGCCTCTTCTTCTTCTTCTTCTTCTTCTTCTTCTTCTTCTTCTTCTTCTTCTTCTTCTCCCAACCTGGGGGCTGCATCTTCTTCTTATTCTTCTTCTTCTTCACTGCTGCTTGCTCTGACGCGTCTTCCCAGCCTGGAGGCTAGGACAGTCAATGGCGAAACCGAGCAGCCTCCCCTTGCAAGGGCGCGCCACCATCGTCACCGGCTCCTCCTGGGGCATCGGTCGGGCGACTTCCGCACCTCGCCTCCCTCGGTGCTGCTGCCCCCTCTTCTTCTTCTTCTTCTTCTTCCCAGCCTGGAGGCTGGTTCTTCTTCTTCTTCTTCTTCTTCTTCTTCACTGCTGCTTGCTCTGACGCGTCTTCCCAGCCTGGAGGCTAAGGCAGTCAATGGCGAAACCGAGCAGCCTCCCCTTGCAGGGGCGCGCCGCCATCGTCACCGGCTCCTCCTGGGGCATCGGCCGGGCGATTTCCGCACACCTCGCCTCCCTCGGTGCCCACGTCCTCGTCAACTACGTCGCCGGCGCCACCCACGCCGACACCCTCGTCTCCGAGCTCAACGCCTCCCACCCTTCTCCTCCGGTCCGACCCTGGGAGTTCGCCTTCCGTGCCGACGTCTCCAGCGCCGCCGAGGTGAAGGCCATGTTCGTCGAACGGGCCTTCGGTGGCCCCGCCCACATCCTAGTCTCCTCCGCCGGCCTCGGCGCCGACGTCAAGCGCCCCAACCTAGCAGCAATCACCGAGGAGAACTGGGACGCCATCTTCGCCATCAACACTAAGGGCGCCGTCGTCAACACTAAGGGCTCATGATGGCAGTGCCTTTAGGAAGACTTAAGTATGATACTAACCTGCCACGGGATCCCTCACAGAAGATTAAGAAAGTTCCATCCTTGCTTAAAGACACACCATTGGGAAATTGAAGATTCCAAACGAGGACGGAGGTTTCTTTTGTAAGGGGGTTGTATTTATTTCATAAGCCTCCCTATAGGATCAGCAGTGAAAATCAGCTGCATGAAATTCCTGAAAGTAAACGACAAGTTTTAGATATCTCCAAGGAAATTTAAGTACCAAGTGTAAGGAAGAAACATGCAGTAGTTAAACTGAGTTTAATTTCGAGCACAAAACAATTACAAAAAATGAGGCAATGCTTGACTAAGGTATCGTTTGATACAAAATGAGGTAAATAAGTAGAGACAATGACGATAACATGCATGAAAGCTAGATGTAGGGAAGAATAAACAGAGAGAAAGGAAAGAATCAGCATTCACGAGCAACAGACTTGAAACATATGTCATATTACATAAGTCTGGGCAAATAGCAAACGAGCTAAGCCTGAGCACAGCCAAGCTCGGCTCAGAATAAAATAATTATTTAATTTACATAAGTCTCAGTTTTTTCTCACCTTTGAAAACCATGAAATACAACAGTCGTAACAATAAAAGCTTCACCAAAGCACAAGTGGGCCCAGGCAAAAGTCATTACGAGTAGACGCCCCTGCCTCTTGGCTATTATGAGCGGCAGAAAGATTTTTAAACTCCCGATCTTCGACTAAACAGTCCAAACACGCCAAGAGGGCGAAGCCCTTGCGCAAACTTCCCTGTATGTGCAGCATCTGGGACCTTTTAGTCTCACATTGGATAAATTAAAAAGAGCTGGCCCCAGTTTCTGTTTAAAAATGCTGGCCTTCCCCTTGGTTCACATCACCGGGCCTTTGAATGAGCACAAAGCTAAGTTGACTCAGTTTCTTCCGTGAGTTGATCCGTTTCACGTGCCGAGCTCAGGTCGAGCTCAAGCTAAGATGATTTTTTCTCGAGCTGAGGTGGAACGCACAAAACGAGTTTGATGCAGGCTTGGGCTCGGGCTAAAGCTCGAGTATTTTTGACTGAGTCGCGCTCGAGTGAGTAAAAGTTTTGATCGGCTTGTTGCCACTCCTAGTCAACAATAATCAGAAATAGAAACAAATTCCAAAAATACATGGAATATTAAGAACTGAAATGAATGCGGCCAATTCATTCCCAGGTAAACATATCAAGCCAGCCCTTTCATAATCACCACCACAGCCACTGCCATCATGAGCCTTTTTTCTTCCTTTTTTTTATTGTGATACTTGTTGAGGCATCAGGTAAGGGCTTTATAGCTTTATATTGGTTGTTGAGAGGATAATTTTATACATACAAAGAAGATCTCTTACCTTCCTCGATCTTAATCAAGGTCTTTTTCATAACAAGGATAAAATTATGATACCACTTTAATAGGTCATAGTGTATACTATCTTATTGATGTCTATATATCAAGACAATACTAAACAAAGAAAATGCTATCTTAGCCCAATATATATGTCTATCACAGGCATCATTAATTCATGCAACTGACACTCCATTGCATATGTCACAAGGCATCTGATGAGCGGCAACACAAGTTACATACAACTGATATGTATCAATGTATGCGAGGGAAAACATGAAAATGGATAATTTCATTTTCTTGTTATTTTTTCTTCTAAATAAGAAATGCATGCCAAACAAAAATCTATATCTTTATTTTGATCAATATCTCAAACAAAAATAAAAAATATCTATTTTTGTTTTCATCTCTGACTTGTTTATCAACCCTATGTATTCTCTGCAGAGAAGGCAGCATCCCGTCTGGTGACTCTCATTTTCTCTGAAACTAGAACATTAGATCTCTCTGTAGTACTGTTCCTTTTTCAATCAGTGAAAATAACATTAGATCCCGCTGTCTTCCCTTTTTAATTAAAAGGATAAAAATATATTTGCCGCTAAGAACTGTACAGTAAAAGGATAAAAATATTGTAAAGGGAAGATAACTTACAACACATTACAGTTTTCTTTGTGATCGATCAAATCACTTTATGAAAGCAGTACAAGAACCGTATAGTATCACCGATCAGTTTCTTTCACAATTAAATTGTCAGACCAACCAGCTAGCTCGCTCCTCAGAGAGCGGCAATGGCAGCTGCAGCTGCAATCGCCGCCAAAGCCATGCGTGGGAATGCCGCCAGCGCCGCACCAGAGCTGGATGCCGGGAGGACGTTGACGACGACCTTCTGGCCGTCCTTGCAGTGGCCCGCCACCCCGCAGATGTACCACTTCTTGCCTTCGGTCGTGAGAGCGATGACGTCCTTCCCGGAGTCATACACCTTGCTGTTCTCCGGTATGGTGCAGTTCTGGAACTCCACCCCGGTGACATTGTACACGTTGTGCTTTCCCTTGGCGTAGTTGAACACTGCATGCATGAAATAATTAACATTGGATTAGGCAGTTAATTTCTAGCCAGTATCATGAATTAATAAGAAAGCTTTATAATTAATTAGATGCGATAATATCAATTTTGGTCACGGATTCTATAAAAGCTGAACCTTAATTTCGTAACCATGCATAGAGAAAGAGAGGGGTCCGTTCCTGTGTGTTAGTCTACCGTACCTAGTGAGTCTCCAACTCTGAACTCCATTCCCATGGTCCAGTTTGTGTAGTTGTAACCCGGATGCCAGCCGTCGGCATCTCCGACGAGGTGCTCTGTGGCCGTCGCTGCTGGCGGGAGGAGGACGACCGCGACGACCCCGAGTACTACGAGGAGTGCTCTTTGGAAACACATATAAGTTGCCATCTCTCTCTATCTGATCTCTGTCTCTATCTCTCTGTGACCGCACTGGGTTAACACAATGAGTAGTTGTGGACGATGGTTAGGGGGTGAAAGGAAGATGCTATTTATAGAAGCGTTGCCGGCAAGAGATCTTCTTGGAGAACACGTACGGCCCCGAAACCTAGTGTGTACCTAACTAGCTTTCTACGTTAACTTCTTCTCTTGTCCTTGTGTGGGTACAGCAGGACGTGCATGGCGGATGCCATGGGAATGATCGACTTGGAGGCCGGCCAGTGTCCATGACTCATCATTCTAAATGTGAAAAATTATATATATAATCCTGTAATCTACGTACCTTGTCGTCAACTAACCATATATCTATACTCGTTGTTATACATCTCTATTTACGTAAATATGTTTTAAAGACGAATAAGAAGAGAATAAGTTTAATTTTACTTTGACCAGCGAAATGACTTATAGCGATACAGAATAGCGTATCCGGAGAATAAGGAGAATAAGTCATCCCACTGTAAACCTAAGAATTATTTATTCTTCTTATTCCGTCAGCAGGCCCACAAAACTATCAAATCGAAACACCTCTTATTCTAGTACAGGTCATTCCGTTAGTAGGTCCCACGTAATAACTTATTCTACAAACAAAGTGGGGCTTATGGATTCACGGCGTTTATTTCTAAGAAATATAGAAGCATTTAAAATAATCCATTCTAAGGGTATAAGTACGACGCATTCTAGGGATATATTGTAAAAATTAACTAGTATTGTTCATTAGAATTTTCTTTCACTGTCACCCGGCTCCTCTCGTGAATTCGCAGACACCCTATTGGGTGTGGGCTACATGCGACATGTGCACACTCCATTTGGGTGTATAGCAAATCATTCTCTAACTAATATCGTAGCATGTGAAAATATTAATATCTTAACATGTTAAAAAGTTAACATGTTAAAAAGTTAAAGAGTGTTACCCTTACTGCACTGCTTTGCAGTGCTGAACCACAAGCGAACAACCATTTGATAAATTTTGATCGAACCACTGCACCAACAAGTGTATGTTTTTTATTTTTCTAAAAATATGCCGGGATGAGGCTTAAGAGAGCCATCAAAGATCGAAAAGCTAATTTTTTAAAAAATATATATAATATTTTATTTTTATTTTTTATTTTTGACTATCTAGTAAAAGATTAGATGGTGCGGATGACTTTTTTAAAGTTATCCTTGTAGTGACCCAATCATGAGTTGAGTAGGAGAAAAATAATATATGTATAATAGATGGTGTCTATATCACTCATTATCTTAAAATTTTGAGTTAGATGACTTAATAATTTTAATATAATATTAGAATCTATAATTATGAACTGGGCCATGCACCTTATCTTCGTAATCCACATGACAAAACCTAAAATCGACATGCACATGAAGAAGCATGTTAGATTAGTCTCACATTGGAAAAAGGACAAGGACAACATATGTTTAATACATGGTACACGCTTATTCCATTCAATACCTTAAAGTTTTGAGTTAGATGACCCAATAACTTTAATAATGCATATCCGAAGAGTACGTCAAAGGTAGCCAATGCTTTCCTCCTAGTCGTGTCAACTTGAATTTTTGAGTTCTTATAATCTCAATCTAGAAAGCTCAATACATTTTTCTTTCTGGGTGGAGGTCCCCTTAGTACAAGTTAAGACTGAATTCAATTAGTGCAAAGAGAGAAGGAATGAGTTTCTCAAAACAATTTCTCATTAAGAATGAGGAAAAAACTTCACTGAGAGGATTCAATTCTTTTCTCCTTTTCCAAACCAACTCCTACTAACTTGCATGGGCTTAGGGATTACATGTCACCTCCTATATATTCTTCATCTTGCCCCAGCTTCATCGGAGAAGGTTACTCCAAGTTTCCAAACCTTAGCCAAGTGATCCTAACATGGGGGAGTGTAGGAGAGATGGAGCGAGAACATGAGGAGGGTCTTTGGTAGGAACCTCCAAGTCGGGGGCCGCCCCTATATATGCTTGTGCTTTACGGATTCTGCATGTTCAATGGGTGATTTCAAGCAAGAGGTTGGTTTGCATGCTAGATATTCGGGTATGAATTATATTTTTATGTAAAGATGAACCTTTAGGCCCTTGCATGCGGTTCCATGGAAAAAAGGTATGAAACTTGAGTTAATACGTTATGTGCTTTAGTATGGCTTTTCCATGATTAAAGTGTTCATGTATTATTAGAAAGAGTTCCACTTTTTTCAAAACCGTATATATAATTCAGATCCTCGCCTTTGTGACCTAGGTTTAAAGCTCCTGCTTGCTAATTAAATTTGGGATGTCCTAATACTTGGAAAAGAAGAAGAAGAGAAGTTGCAACACACAATTCCCGGCCCTAATAATCATATCCCCAACATATGTCACATTATGTGTCTTAATCGGATCATCATCATCATCATATAAATATAAAACTTAAACAAGGAACAAAATAATTGTAAAAGAAACATAGTACTAATTAAAGGCAATCATATATTATTCGTCCATCTCAGATCACGGACCATTATTCCATTGCAGGTTATAGTACGTATAAAGATCCCAAGTTCTCAAAAATCTCCTCCCCTCATGGAAAGGCAGCGGCAGCGACTACTGCTGCGACCGCCGCCAAAACCCACGGGAAGCTCCATATGCCGGGGCCGGAGCAGGGACGGTAGAAGGCCGCCAAAACCCACGGGAAGCTCCATATGCCGGGGCCGGAGCAGGGACGGTAGAAGGTGGCCAAAACCCACGGGAAGCTCCATATGTCGGGGCCGGAGCAGGGACGGTAGAAGGCGGCAGCGAGGTGTGAGCGGGGGCCTGGAACGTTGGGAGGGCCGGGAGGACATTGATGACCAGCTTCTGGCCCAACGTGCAGTGGTTCGCCACACCGCAGATGTACCACTTCTTCCCTCCGGTCATGAGAGAGATGACATCGTAGCCGGAGTCGAAGAACGCCGAGCTGTTCTGCGGCACGGTGCAGCTCTGGAACTCCGGCCCGCTGACCTTGTAGACGTTGTGCCGGCCCTTGGTGTACATGAACACTGCATGAAACCAAATCGACTTCCCAGGCTCATTGTGAAGTCTCAGCCACTGATATATAACCTACCATATAACGAAAAGAAAGTAGGATCTGTGTGTTGTTATCGCATACCTAGCGAGTCTCCAACTCTGAACTGCTTCCCCATGGCCCAGGTTGCGTAGTTGAACCCCGGCACCCAGCCGTAGGCATCTCCCACGATGTACTGCGTGGCCGTAGCTGCCGGTGGGAGGAGGAAGACGCCAATGGAGACAGTGAGAAGGAGCAGCACTCGTGCAGGAGACATACTTGCCTGCACTACTCTCTCTCTCTCTCCCTCTCTCTCTTCTTATTCTTCTTCTTGTTGTGGATGATGATGGGGATCGGATCAGAGTCCTACTTATAGCGGCATTGCCGGCAAGCGCTCTTCTTGGAGAATCCGGTGATGAAGAACAGGAGAAATCACAGCAGGAGACGCGCATTGGGAATATAATAAAGGGAATTGGGAAGCCGGCTAGTGTCCACAGGGGAGCCTAAAAAACAAGAACTAATTGAATAGGCATCCTTTTACAAGTTTAATCTGGAAATTTTCACAGCAAGATTCCTAAATTTTGTGTGTATACTCTCTTTGCATATGAAATGTGTGCACAAATGCCCTTCGATGTTGTTGCGGTTTAGCTGGCACTCCACTGAAGATCAAAATATCAAAATGTGTATCACTAGTGAAAAGATCAAGATGCCCTTGCTATATTGACCAACAGATGGTTTTTTTCTTCTTTGTATATATATATATATATATATATATATATATATATAGCAGAAATGATTCAAGTATCCGGGACACATCTTCTAGGTTGGTTCCTGTTTCTTTGGATTTAATTTAACGGTTGGATCGAAAAATTTAAATTTAAAGTGATTTTTGTTTTTTTAAACAGTGATAGGGGGTTTCGGGGTGGGGTGTATCAAGGTTAGATGTGCCTTGGGTCATGTTATATCTGCCACATCTAACGGTGCATTTCGGCCATATCTCCAACTTGAAAAAATAAAAATTATCATAAAAAATTCTAAATATTCAATTACTCTTTAAGATAATTTTCATCTTTTGTGCGGCCAAATTGCACAACCATTTTAGACCCCTTCCCTATGTTGAAAAAAAATTAAAATTCATCATAAAATTTTAAACATTCAACTTATCCCTTATGATTGTTCTCATCCCTTGAGGTTTAATATTGATTAAATGCCATTTTTTATCTTCATGATCGAAGGATCTAAATTTTTTTAAAAACAATCAAAAAATAAGAAATGATGTCAATTACCCTTAAAGTTGTTCTCATCTCTTGGAGTTTTGATTTTGAGCACCCATTATGGAGTTCAACCTCCGTGCATTTTGGACTATGGTCTGTGCCATAACATATATAAATATATATATATATATATATATATATATATAGAGAGAGAGAGAGAGGGACCGTTTTGAACTCCATCCCCATATTTAAAAAAATAAGAAAAATAAAAAATTTCAGCAACCCCTCTTAAGGTTGTTTTCATCTTATGAGACTTCATTTTGACCGTATGATCTTAATTTGATCTTAAAAATCGATCGTAGCCGTCCATCAATCACATATAAAACTTGATTTTTAAAAATCATAAAAAAGTCAAAAAAGAGAAAATCCATCAGATTAGTTCTTAGGGTTATTCTTCTTCCTTAGGGTTTCAGTATTCATCACTAATTTACGAACGTAAAATCAAACGACTTATATTGAAAGTCTTATGATCCAACAGTGAAACTTAAGTAAAAAGAGATGAAATTTATTTTAGAGGGAGAGTTGATTATTTAAAATTTTATGATATTTTTTATTTTTCTTACGGTAGCAAACTGACCATAACACTCATCTCTCTCTCTATAGCCCATGTCAAAGGATAATCTATTATTTTTCAATTATGATCAAGTGTCAGAAAACGGTCATTAAGTCAAAGAAACACAGTAACAATTAATATAAATAATTAGAATGCACATTTTCTGTGTTAGAAGAATGTATATACAATTATATTTTTAATATATATACAGTTATATTTTTTAAGCTATACTTTTGCAGTTAGATTCTAAGAACATATATGCATTTGAAGTTAAAAGAGGCGTCGGCCCGGTAAACATCTGCTGTGGGGATCGACAGTTTGGCTCATGTGATTATATGATTCTTTTTTATTTAATTACCCAATCAAAAATTGAACCTTATAGAGGTTGAATTGAGATGATCTTCTATTTTTAAAAATAAAAATAAAAATCCAATGACCTGTCTTGAGTATTTTTATGTGCGTGAATTTTAAATGTCTAAAAATATTGCAGCATGTTCCCCATAACGGAACAAATGGAACCAAGCCCATTGTTGAGCAATGTCCCTATGTATTAATTATTCGTGGGCCAATGGAAAAGAAGGCTTCATATTAAGAATAATACTTACCGCACTTACTTTAACATGTAATGAGGGTTAATGTAATGGGTAAAAAAAAGAGAATATATATATATATATAGAATATATATATTTGAATTATTGTAGGTGGGCCTCAAAGTATCGTACACATATGTACAGGCTGTTCTCCGATCGAATGATTAAAAAATTTTAAAATTTTAAAAATTATTATTAGACTCGACTTGACCCATTAAAAGTATGTTTACTGTTCATTATGACTCGATTTTTTATCATCTAATCGTATGGATGCCTAAGACACTTCAGGTCCACCTAAAAAAAATATTTCTTTTTAACCTAGTGTACTAACCTGGGAGCAGTGTAGTAAACGTTATTCTCGTATTAATTAAGATAAGCTTGTGCTCCCTATTATCTTAATTAATAATAATGATTGTGTCTGGCTTATACACCCATCATCATCGTCATCATTCTATCATTATTTCAAAGTGCCACAGCAAATATACTTTTTTTGTTTGATTTTTCTGAGGTTAATACTACATATTTCACTTATCCGTACAGGCTAATCTTCTATCGGATCACCCAAAAAATAAAAAACATCCAGATATGTTACTGGGTTCAGCCCATTCGAACTGTTAATTGAGCCTTAATTTTTTATTCTTTTAACATTCTTGTGTCCTCTCATTAGAGATGGTCTTATACAGACCGGTGAGACATATGGGGCTCAATACTTTTGAAAAAAGTTCAAAACACAAAAAAATTATTTGTTGCAATCAACACTAGAGGACATTGCAGTATCCCACAAGAGTTATATTTGCTGCACTGGCTCCATAGAGGGTCAGTGCAGTAGGTTAACAAAAAAATTTACTTTTTGAATATTTTTAGGTGGGTCGATCGAACGACTAAAAAATTCTAAAAAATAAAAAAATTGAGTCCTAATGAATAAAAAAAATTATTTAATAAGCCGAGCCCAATAATATTTTTTTATTTTTCAGATTTTTTTTAGGTCATCTAATCGAAGATCGACCTATATGGACATATAGAATACTTCGGGATCAGTGCAGCGGGTTAACAAAAAAAAATATTTTTTAAAACTCCTCTTGCAAAAAAATGCTTGACCATGGCTGAAGCCGTCAACCTTTATGTAGAAAAATAGCCGAAGACATTACGCAGGGATGGCTGTTAGTAAAGTCGTTAGCAACAAAAATCTATCTTTTGTTATAACAATAAAAATAAAACATTAATTATAATCTTTGGTATTATTTTACTTGTCAATTTTTCATTAATCGTCTGCCCCCTTTTGTATTCACGGACTTACTTTTTGTCTTTTTTCTGTCGACAAGTTTTTTATTTGACATTTAAATTTCAAACTTAGTAGTCTGCACCGCCATAAGTACCATTCTTTCTTTTTCGGATGATCATTAAAATGATGTGTGAATCAACCAGGGCCTTAATGCCTTGAGAAGGGAAGACCGAGCAGTGCAATTGCTTCGCATAGCGGCCACAAAAGTAATAGATTTATCATAAACTGAATCAAATATTTGACAAGAGATCTGACATCAAGGGCTGCTCTCTTCAAAACCTAATGCCACTGAAGAATTGCTTTCATATATTTTTGCAAGCGTTAAAAAGAGATGAGTAGTAGTACTTGCTGCACTGCATGGAGTGCAGCTCATATTTTTATTTTTTTTATTTTTTTATACTCGATCTCATCATGTCTGACATGTACAATTCAATCTTTGATCGGATAATCCGAAAATTTTAAAAATTAAAATCGAGCCGCAGTTTATGGAGCCCTGCCCATTAAGGGTGTTTTCTAATTGTTCATTGGGGCTGGATGTTTAATTTAGAATTGTTTGAGTCATTTGATCGAAGATCAGGTTGTATGAAAATGTCAAAATGATGGAGCTGACCATTAAAAAAAAAATATTTTTTTCGCAAATAACCCCTTAAAGAATGTCGTATTCGTAGATAACTTCGTGTATGATTCGTATTTACATATAACTTAATATTATTTGCATATAATCCCCTCAACTAAGTCGATTTATTTTAAATTTCACTTAAATTAGAATATTGTTATTTATGTAGATATGTGTAAATTATTAAATAAAAATATTGATAATATCTTTAATTAAAATAAATACATCTTAAAAGAAAAATCACATAAACACTTATTCATAAGCTAGTTGCATATATTTAACATCAAAAAATATTTTTATTTTTATGTGGAATAAAAAATATTGTAACTCGGATGAAATTTAAAACAAATCACATAATTAAAAAAGTTATATGCAAATACTACTAAAGTTAAGGAAGTTATATGCAAATATGAATCATGCAAGAAGGTATTTACAAATATGACATCTTTTAGGAGGTTATTTGCAAAAATTCTAACAAATTCGAAAAAAACTTGGTTACACCGCATGCAGTGTCAAATGAATCGGACAGAGAGGATGAAGAAAATTCCGACCATTATCAGGCAAGCAGTGATCTATGCACAAACTCATGATTAGAAAACTAAGAATAATTTGTAAACACATAAACTTTTGAAAGTGTAACATTTTCCAAAAATTATACATAACCAAGCAGACCCTTTGGAAATGCAACCCACCTTTCAATCTACACCAGATTCTATGCTAGATTATCCCCTAACGGTGCTGATGCATAGAACAACACTGCACGTGGATTACAGTTATCGCCTTCGCTCCCTGGGAAGCTGGCATTTAAAGTTTTTTTTTTTATTAAAAAAACCGGCAGCCGGCTTAATACCGGCTACCGGTAAAGCAAGATTTTCTTTCTTTTGCATCATCAAACATTTTTTATGATCATCATTTTTTGAAAAATCTGTGCATTCAACAGATTTTACACTGCATGCATCAAGGGGTATTCAAGATTTGGTTTGGCTTGGTTTTCAAAAAATTTAGAGAATTTAAATCAAACTAAATAAACTTTCAAACTGAACCAAATCAAACACTTTTCAAACTTGACCAAAACAAACCAAACTAATTCGGTTTGGCTCGGTTTGTTAGTTTAGCCTTGAGCCTCTAGTTTACAAACACGCCTTCAATAATTTAACAATTTTATATAGTGAGTGAATAATTTTAAAGAGCGAAAACTAAATATATTGTGTAACTATATTATATGAACCTTGTAATGGATAGTTTAAGCAAATATAAAAGCAAAACTTTGCTATAATGATGAAAAAATGGATGGTCATATTATTCTTTACACTTTAATTTAAACAAAAAAATTATAATATTATACTTTACATTGAATGAAGGAAGATTTTCTTAACTTAATAGAGAGGATCATATTACTCTATTATACTTAATAATTTTTAATAATGTTACTTAAATATATAAAATAACTACTAAAAATTTACACTAAATTTATGCCATTTTATATAATTTAATTTGTTCGGGTTAATTTGACTTGTGAAGTGTAAAAATCAAACCAAACCGAATTTTCTTGTTTGATTTGATTTCAACTCAAATGAAATTTTTTAGACTTCAGACCAAACCAAATGAGTCGATTCTGTTTGCTTTTTCGATTTAAACTAAATAGTGAACACCTCTAATTGTAGCATACATGTTTTATGCTCTTTTGTTGGATGAAGACTAGAACTGTCAAAATGGGTCGGAGACTCGGGAACCAACCTGTTAGACCCGGTAAATTCGAGTCTGGGCATATATCCAATAACTCAATAACAAACCCGTCAATTCTTGTTAGTTTAAATTCTTCAAATAGAATACTGTAAATCTGGACCTGAAAGTGGGCCCATTTTGAACTGTACAGTGACCAAATTACACCCAATTTCTTGTAAAACTGATTTGAGGTGTCAGTTCAACAAAAGAGAGGCACACCCGTTAATAGACCCATTTACCCAGAAATATCAACGGGTCTGATTTGGGTCCAGGTCCATGTATTTTGGACCTGGGTCTAACCCCCACTTACCGCCCTAACGAAGAGGCTGCCCCGTTCTGTCATTTGGGCTTGGATGTCTTCCGGTTACCGGAAATGCACAGGAACGAAGAACATATTACCTGATGATGTCATATCATGACCAATACGTACAAGTAAACGCTCGTCTTCCACATGGAAGATTTCACAAGTGCCAAATTTAGGTTTCAGATTAATGACCATATCCGTTAATTTGGTATTGACATGCGCACAAGGGAATCCAGTGAAGAACAAGAGTGGGAGGTTGAAAGACAGGCTACTAATAATAGCAATTCTTTCTTTTTGTTTCCATCAGGGAAAAAGGATAAACCAGGGAGCACAAACTGCCCTATGAATTCTAATACAAAAAAGGTAGATAAATAGAGATACACTCATGAATGTAATTCCAGTGTGTCCAAGACTTGACAAAAGCAAAGGCCCATATCATTCAGGGTATGTAAGATGCCATCACTACACCAAGAGTACGTTAAAATGCCTCACTTGGCACTGGCAAGCTCTGCACGGAGGAGCTTGGCTGCGGCAACCATGTTGGCGAGTGCAGGCTTGACCTCAGAATACTTTCTGGTCTTGAGACCACAGTCCGGATTGACCCAGAGGATGTTGGTCTCCAGCACAGCAAGCATCTTGTTGATGCGGTCAGCAATCTCCTCAGTTGAGGGGATCCTAGGTGAGTGGATGTCATACACCCCAGGGCCAATTCCGGCTCCATACTTGACACCCTCGCGGAAAACAGACAGGAGCTTCTCATCGGACCGCGAGTTCTCAATAGTGATGACATCGGCATCCATATCAATGATTGATTGGATAATGTCGTTGAAGTTAGAATAGCACATGTGGGTGTGGATCTGCAACAGAAAGTGTACATTTTAGTAATGTTATTCCTTGTTTCTTTTATGATTTCTAAAAAGGCTAAATGACAAGTTAGTATGAAAAGAATTACAGAAAATAGAGAGCTTGAAAGGACCTGAGTGGTGTCCTTCACACCGCAGTTAGTAATTCTGAAGGAGTGTACAGCCCAATCCAGGTAGAAGGCTTGCTCTGATTTGCGGAGGGGCAGACCTTCTCTCAGAGCTGCTTCATCAATTTGAATAACCTGCACAGTACGAAGCAGAGTAAATGAAACTATGCATATATATGTCCTGCTTTCATTAAAGCCAAAGGAAGATTTAAGTAAAGCTGCCATGAAAGAACATGCACCTGAATGCCAGCAGCTTCGAGATCTTCCACCTCTTTCTTGATAGCAAGAGCAATTTGATAGCATGTTTCAAATCTGGAAACATATCAGAGAGGATGAATCTCTCTACTTTGAGTTGAAACTACCTCTGAACTTTGTAAGGAGCAAATGTTCATATGGGCTCACCTTGGTTGGTCATTCCTGACAAAAGACCAGTTAAGGATGGTGACTGGTCCTGTCAACATTCCCTTCATTGGACGAGCGGTCATGCTCTGGGCTATGGTAGACCAGAAGACAGTCATGGGTTTGGGGCGGCTCACATCACCATAAATGATTGGTGGCTTGACACATCGTGATCCATAGGATTGCACCCATCCATTGGCTGAGAAGGCAAAGCCGGACAGTTGCTCACCGAAGTACTCAACCATATCATTCCTCTGTGTGAAAATATCAAATCAGCATTTCTTTCTTTCCATAGCAAATAGGCATACAAATACTTTAGTGCCATACTAGTATGTAAACAATACTATTTCTCAAATGGGCCAAACTTCTGCAGTTTTATACCATACATCAGATGAATATATCTTTCATGTGACTGACACTAACCTCAGGTTCCCCATGGACCAGGACATCAATGTCAAGTTCTTCCTGGAGCTTAACTACTTTGTTAATCTCCTCTTTGATAGCATTAACATATTCCTCCTCAGAGATCCTATACAAAAATAATGGGTAAGATCATGCAGATTAGTAAAAACGTTAAGATGTCGCATTTCCCCATTTCTTTTTTGTAAAAATAATAGTTGCTTAAGGCACATACTTTTTTGCCTTGTACTCACGACGAACTCTCCTAAGATCCATTGTCTGAGGGAATGACCCAATAGTGGTTGTGGGAAGAACGGGAAGGTTCAGCTTCTTCTGTTGTGCATCTAATCTAGCACTGACATCCGTAGCCCTGCGATGATCAGATCCCTTCAGTGCAGCAGCCTACAACAAAACACACAAAAAGTATATATATATTACACATAGGAATGTCATCCCAAAATATGACAGGTGGGCGTCAATTGACAAATACTTACAGCTTTCTGAACTTCCTCATTTGTCACCCTAGGAGATGATTTTCGTGAAGCTTGGGCAGCAGCATTAGCTGAGAAGTATGCCTTTATCATGCAAAATGTGAATTTAAGTATTGTATGTTCATTACAAAAGGACATTAAGAAAAGCAGGCAATTTCTCATTAGGATTTAGAGCATGGAGGATTGGACATAGATGTAATGGTTATACCTCATCTTTTTGACCAGCCAATGCCTTGGCTAATGCATTCACTTCAACAATCTTCTGGGCAGCAAAAGCCAGCCATGACTTGATTTCATCATCCAACTTAGTCTCATTTGCCAAGTCGACAGCAGTGTGCAGGAGTGAGCATGATGTGGAGACAACAAGCTTGTCTGCCAATAACAACAGACACAATTTAGTACAGTTCAATATTGTGAAATGTAGACTATAAATGGAAGAATAAATACCTTTACCAACAATGGCTTCAAGAGATTTGAGGGTACTAAGAGACGAAGCTAGATCAGTAGCCCAAATGTTCCTCCCATCCACAACTCCCGCAAAAAGGTACTTGTCGGCGGGAAAGTTACTTTTAATCAAGTCCAGAGTTTTGGAACCACGGACAAGATCAAAACCAAATCCAGAGATACCACTCAAGCCAGTGACAGTCCTGGGAGAAACCACAGTGAAGGATGAAAGGTTCAGTCTTCTTGAAAAATGACCAGGAGAGGTGCCAGCTAAGGCAAGAAGAAAAGGAAGAACCAACTAACTTGTATGCCGCAGCAGGAACATCTGCAAAGTAGGTCTCAATAACAACTTTCAGACCAGAGAATGAAGATTCCAGCTCAGCATAAGCTTGCGTGAAAGCTTCCAGCTGGTAGGCATCAAGGTCCAAGACTAGTGTAGGCTCGTCAAACTGAATCCATGAAGCACCTGCTTCCTTAAGTTCAGCAATAACCTCCCTGTCCACAACATGGTTCTTCTCATAAGATATTGAATAAATCAAACAAACAAACAAAAAGGATTCTGAGTTTTGCAGTCAAGACTGAACAAGTTAGAATCCTACTTGTAGACTGGCAGAACACTCCCCAGCAAAGAAAGAGTAGAGAATGATTTCTCTACTCCCTTTGCAGGTTTTGAGAGCAACAAATAGGTCACAGGTCCAACGAGCACCGGAACAGTATCAATACCAAGCTGCATAGTTAATTGAAATATCAATCGTCAGCTATCATAGAAAATTCATAAAATCAATAGAAAAATAACAAACTGCAGGTAAAATGCAGCAGAGACTTCCATGTGCCCTTAAGCACAGTTAAATAACTCTTTTTTGTTCTTTTATGGTTTTGTTCACTTATATAAAACCAGTTCTGTTAAATTCTGTGGACAAGAAAGTGCAGCCTAAATTTGTACATGCTCATTCATAATGATTTCAGTTTAACACATACCGCCTTCGCCTCCTTATATTCAGACACAGCTTTGTGGGAACCATAGGAGAACTTCGTGTTTGGCCCAAGTTCAGGGACAATGAAATGGCTGGATTAATGAGAAGAATTCAAGTATTAATTCATTTGAGAAGGAAAACTATTAAATCTCAGAACCAGCAAATAACACATAAAACAGCAACAAGATCTTAAAACATTGTCAAGTGATGGCCGGGTGGACCACTTACTAGTTGGTGTCGAACCACTTGGTCATCTCCATGGCAGGCAAAGTGGCATTACCCCTCGCCATGGAGAAGTAGATGTCGTGCCCAATCTCCCCACCACTGTAGCCATATCTGTCGGGAACGGCACCGAGCATCGCCGTGGTGTCGAGCACCTGGTCGTAGTACGAGAAGGTGTTGCTGGGGATGTACTTGATCCCGGCGTCAGCCATCTGCTTCCAGATGGAGGCTCTCAGGTCGGCGGCAACCTTCTGCAAGTCCTCAGCAGTGCTCTTCCCATCCCAGAACGACTCCAGGGCGAACTTGAGCTCTCTCTTAGGCCCCATGCGAGGGTATCCAACAATGTGGGACGCCATCTCTCTGGTCACCAACAGAACCAAATACTAAACTACATCAGCATTCTACTAGAAGATTTCTCTATGACAAAAAAGGGAGATCTCCATATAATCATGGAAAAATTTAGCATCTTGACAATTATCCACCAAACTGTTGTCAAACAGAGGGGGCAAAACTACGAATACAGCGCAGAAAGCAGAGTCCATCATGGAAATTGGCAATGGCATCAACAAAGGCAGAGTAACTAAAAGGAATCCTTCCCCGGATAGACACAACCATGAGTGATCTGAGATAATTCACGAACTATAATCGCAGGAACAGGAAAGGGCTCAACGGGAGTACACACACAACTAAATCTCAGATCCAGAGGAAGCAAAAGGCAAGACCACAACATGCACCAAGACAGAGCCACGCCCATGTCAGATCTGTTAGACAGATCCGATCCGCATAGCAGAGTCTGATCTGGAGACTTGACAACATTAAAAGCCAGATCCCATCGCATCTGTAGACGGATCAGAAACAGTCGCGAGTGGGAGATCTGTCTCCGAGAACAGTGGGGATCTTCCCCCACCTCGAACACTTGAAACCACTCGATTGGAGCAAGGAAACAGAAGTAAAAGAACTCGATAACATCAAACAAGAGCAGGAAAGCGTCAAATCAGACCCAACCCCTTGCTAACCCGAAACCATCCACAAGAGCAAGAATACAGCAAAGTGAAGTCGCATCACCTGTGTAGATTTGGGTAGAAGAAACCAGGAAGAAGAAGAAGGAGGAGGAGAGAAGGGAAGAGTACCCTAGATCTGACCTAATCAGAAGAACAAAGTGGAAGAAAGATCTGAAGAAGAAGGAGAAGAAGAGGAAGAACAGAGAGAGGATGGGGGGGCGGGGTAGAGAAGAAGAAGAAGAGAAGGTTGGGAAGGCTACCTTTTCGGGGGGAGGGAACGGTGGAGAGCTCCGGAGGCGGAATGGTTCCTGGCGAAGAGATGGAGTGGAGCAGAGAGGAGCAGTCCCGAGAGAGGCGCGAGTTGGAGAGGGAGCCGTTTGTGGCAATTTATAGAAAACCCCCAACCGCACCCCGCCACCTGGAGAGTGAGAGAGAGAGTGGAGGATGGGTCAGTGGACCCCACTCGCCCCCAACAATCCCCAACTACATAGGTGGGGGAGATGGAAAAGGGAAGTGCGCCCGAGGTGGAGGAAGAAGACGAGGTGGCGGCCTCCGTGGGGTGGGACCACCAGGGTTGGTGAGACGGGGTTGGTGGGTCTACCGGCGAATGTCCGTTAAGAATAAGGATACAACTTCTTTTAAAGGTTTTTCGATCATAAGAAAATTATTGGTATTCAGAGACCCTTTGGATGAAACTGAGAGTATTGCTTATTTTCATGTCTGATTATTCAATTAGCTGTCCCTTTCCCTTAGCAGAACAATTCTACCTACCTTGTAATCATTTCTGAATACCTACAAAGTTTCATTTACACTTGTTCATGAATAAAATCTTAATCATATATCCACTTTACCACATATTTCATTATATGAAGTATGCTCTTCATGTACTTTGAAACTCATTTCGACGCATATCACATATTTGATGAGCAAAAATCGTAAGCAACAATTTGAAATTGTTTAATTCTACCTAGTTACATAATACAGAAGCTATGTCTGACGGTATCGGTCTGAATAATATTTAAAAGATAAGAGAAGAGGATAAGCATAAAAGTAGAGACAGAGTCACTATATATTGAGTCCGAGAGATAACCTTTTACATCCAGAAGTGCATGGGTAAGTCTGAGCCTTTTTTTTCCCTTTTTTTCTTTTTATCTTTCTTAGGGTGGGTGGGGAAGAGAGGTGGGTTGGTAATGGTGTTCTCCCTCCTCGCTCGCCAGTCACCACCATTGACCTCTCCTTCCTCACTGAGCTTACGCAAGTGCTCTGTAAAAATAATGTTCCATCGTTAGTTCATCAGCCTGGCCATCGCCATCATGCATGGTTGGTGAAGGGGGAGGTGGCGGCCAATGCCGGGTCCTTCCCGGGCGCCCGCAATTACCTGCTTCCACCACATGCGCAGTCGCCATTAATTTCCTGCTGCACCACCGGAGGGGATTCTTTGTTGTTCCTTCCTCACTGTCACTGAGCCTTCCAAGGCCAGCAAGCTAGAAGTGGGGATGGTGTTTCTAGAGGAGGTGACTGGCGACTGGCGAGGATTCATTCAGATCATGCGTCCATATTATTTGGTCTTTCTTCTGTTCCTTGGCTTAATTTGCTAGCAATCTTGTTTTTTATTTTTAACTGGTTTCTAGTGGGCAACAAGATTAATGTATATATTAGGAGCTAGGAAAACAGCCATGCAACTCTTGCAGAGCATGACGATGAAGTGAGTTTTTCTTTTCTTTTCTTTTCTTTTCTTTTTTTTTTTTTGGGGGGGGGGGGGGGGGGGGGGGGAGGAGGAGGATGTTATTTCCTGTTCGTTCGCAATATGTTTGCAATGTTGCAGCTTTATTTTCAATGATAACTTTATAAGTTGGTTTGTGGATTTTGACCCTAAGCTAATTAATCAAATCATGATTATATCTGGTAGCCACTAAATTGGTTCATAAACTCTAGTTTTGCGTTTGAGGGTTCTTCAATAATCTGGATCTTGCTTAAAGTTGTGAATTGTTTTCTCTTGTAGCATGCATTTCCTTGTCTCTATGGTATCTCAACAAAACAAAGTTTATGCTAAGGTGCTTGTTGGTTTGATATAAAATATTGTAAAATACTATAGAACACTGCACTTCCTTATGATATAAGAATACCTATGGACTCATGACCTTTAAACCTAGATAAGTGAGTTTATTTACATGAAGAAACCAATCAAAGTATTAATTTACAGAACATCCAAACCTTGTACCTTCAAAAATAGTTACATATTTATAGATAGCATCCAAACTGTCCATGCAAAACTGAACATTCATCGTGCTTTTTTTTTACCGCGGTTTTGAAATGTTGGGCTTTAGTGATGGTGTGATTTTACTGGACCTTGCCGTGAGTCAGTTAACTCAGGAGCTTTTAGCCAATCTTTATGGGCTTCAAATTTGGGTTTAAGTTTGTCGGGGAAATCTTCAAGATGAGAAATGCTTGCTGTCCTGAGGCGTTCAAACTGTTGGAGCGGGTTTAGTCCCATATCGGTTAAGATGGGCTATGAGAAGTGCATATAATTTTGGGTCATTCAAACTCAATATCTGAATTTTGTGATTTAAAAGACAATCCATGTGGATTACAATATCACGGCCGTTACCGTCCCATTGATTTGATCAGATAGCAATAAGAGGTTGGATGCAAACACAGGCATGTACAGTACCTGACTTTTTTTATTATTTTCTTGTGAGATTTTTTTGACCGTCCAACAAAAACTGAACAAGACACAGATATAGAGCTAGGGTCGGCCACAGGCTCATTAATTCTTTAAAAAAAAACAATCACGCCCCTAATTGCTGTCGAATACCAATAATTTTCTTATAATCGAAAAACCTCTAAAGGAGGTTGTATCCTCATTCTAAACTTACATTCGCCCGTAATCAAGTTGCTGCACTGAGCGTACCAATTGCACTAACTTTCAATGAAGTCGGTAAACAAAATATATATTTTTTAAATATTCTTTTAGGTGGGTCCCGAAGTATTTTACATGTATGTATAAGTTGATCTCTAATTGAATGACCTAAAAAATCTGAAAAATAAAAAGTCAAGCCTCAATGAACAATAAAAAATGCCCTTAATGGGCCGAGCGCAATAACAGTTTTTTATTTTTTCAAAAAATAACTTCTTTTTTACCCATTGCACCGAGGGTCAGTGTAATTGACATCCTCGGTGCATTGACACCCTCAGTACAGCAAGTATTACTCCTCAGATATTGTCTTTATTTCTATGTTTCCATTTTATTTAATTAGATGAGTGTTTACCTCTTAGTTGGGCCTTTTATGTGTTAGTGGGCCTTTTCTAGTTTAAAAAAAATATGACGCCAGTCTAGTGCAGGGTTGTTCCCGTCCATTATTAAAGGGTCCATGTGATGTAAGGAGGATACACTAAAGTAGGGATACAAACAAGTCGGATTCAGTGCAAATCTAAGGTAGATCTATGATCGTATCCGTTAAGCAATTGGTTAAGAAATACTATCTATTAATTTTCCTATATACTAACAAATGGTCGGATAATTGAATTTTAATATACCACATGTACTCGGTTAGAAAAAATTTATATCCGTTACCTTATCCGTTATGCATATCAGTTTAAAAAGATTATCTGTTAACTGACCTATAAGCTAATGAATGATCGGATAATCGGGCTATTGGTTACCATTTGCATCCCTACCCTAAAGTGAGTTTCGAAAAGTGAATGTTCTTTAGAATCAACACCCTGAAGTGAGCTTCGAAAAGGAGGGTACCCTAAAGTGAACTTGTCGAATTAGTGGGCAATATGCTAGTGTTACATCTGAAGTTGGATTGTAGAAAGGCTTTGCAAACTGAGCCACTTTTCAAAAAAAGAAAAAAAACACATTTCTTTAACAATTTGCCATTTATGAATGATTAAATCTAGATTTAAGATCAAACAGTCTATAGCATTGTTGAGGTGACCTAGGTCTTCCTCGTATCAATAGATCTTGTGAGTTGAGATGGAAGATGGTACCATGCTACACTACATGCAATTGCAGGGAAAGGCATTGACTCCTTTCACTAACATCCGAAAGTCTCGAATTAATTTGAACATTAGGCGCCTTACTCGATTCATTCCATTGTTCAAAATATGCACTGCCCTTTGAACAAAACCCATTGATGTTCTGCTATGATCTTAATGTCATATAATTAGCGTCTCCATATTGAGATCATGAATTTGCTTTCAAACAGCTAGCCATCTTATTTCGCATCACTGTAGAGGTAAACCAAAAGACGATCACTTTGTAAATTAAATTATTGTAAAATAGTGAATTTCACTTCTGACCTATTGCGGGAATTTTTGTTTTTGAAGTATTTATCTGTTTTGACCCATGGAGAATGAGATCTTGCCTTTGAGGCATCATCAGCTTTGACTCATGGAGGCTCGAGCAATGCTTACTACACCGCGTACGGAGCAACCTTAGATTGTCTAGTCGGGTGGTCTCCCAGCTTGGTATATTTTTTTTTGAAAAAAAAAAATCACACCATTGTGCTACCATTCAATCAACATGATCAAAAGGCACTACCAATGTAATCCACGTGGATTGCATCACTCCTCTACGGTGTAGCAAGCATTACTTTAGAGGTTTAGGTATTATTTACTTTGAACCATAGAAATAGTTTTATAGGAAGAGATCACAAGCTCTTTTGTTTTTAAAGTATTGTCTATTTTGACTTACAGAAGTGACCTCATAAATTTATACTTTTTTAACGAAGAAGACTCTCAATGAAAGGAGAGTGAGACTGACTTTATAAGAATATAATTGCCTTCTCATAGTCCACCGAGCTATAGGTCCGACCCCTTCTTCACCGGATTTGTTCTTAGGAGTACCCTAAAAAAGGAACAATCTTTAATTTGAAAGTGAGTTTTTTATTTTAGTTTATAGTAAATCAGAAATTAACTTAGGAAATAATAATTAAAATTTTCTATTTTACTTGATATTGCTTTGAATAATGAAAAATCATGTAAAATAGAATAACTAGAGATGAATTCAACATTTATAATATCATTACAAAACTAACCCCAAGAGAAATAAGGAGTGGGATGGCCCAGGGTAGGCGGAACCCAATTCATCCATAGAATTCGGCCTACCAAGGACCATAACAAGTGACACAAAGCCTAGTTTACAAATTTTGTTTTACATATCCTTACTTATCTATTTGTATCATTTCCTTACTTATCTATTTGTATTCCCCGCTTCCCCTATCCAAGGAAAAACCACCTCAAGCTAAGGAGAAAAAATAGAATTCCTTGGTTCGTTCTCACGTGCGTTACTCCACACGTGCGGCGCAGACCTTACCATCTATCTATTAGTTCCAGGCTCTTCTGGGACGTCACCGCCGGCCAACCTCCCCTCTCCGTCATCCCACCTCCACTGCTCCGCCTCGGCGCCACCGCCATTTTGGCCACAAGACCCTTCTTCTCCTTGACACTTCCATTCCTTTCGGATGCCATCTCACGTTCCGCCGCCCCCACTCGACCAAGCTTCCCTCCCTTTGTGGGCACTGCCGCCGCTTCCAGCAGCAAGCCGCCGGCGGCCCTCGACGCCGCCTTCTCCATGACGAGCCCCTTGGTGGCGCCGCCTTGAGAAAGAATCTTCACAATGACCACATAGCCCAGCGAGTCGGCAATCTGGGCTGCGGTGGCGCCCTGGGCCGTCTCCGCCGCCACGTCTGCCCCATGCTTCACTAGCAGCTCCGCCGCCTCCGCCTGCCTGCCCTCCACCGCGCAGTGCAGCGCCGTGTGCCCCTCCCCGTCCCGGGCGTCGACCGCCGCCCCCGCCTCCAGCAACACCCGCATGACCCCCACCCTCCCCTTGAACCCCGCCCTCATCAGCGCCGTCCACCCGTGCTGGTCCCTGCCGTCCAAGGTGGCGCCCGCCTCTACCAGTCGACGCACGGCCGCAACGTCCCCCTTCCTCGCCGCCGCGTGCAGCCGGTCCCCCAGCCCCAGGGCATCCAGCAGCCGCCGCCCGTGCCCCCGCTCAGCCGCCACGTCGCACGCCGTCAGCCCATTCGCGTTCCTCGCCCCCTTGCACGCCAGCCCGCCACGCCGCAGCAGCAGTCGCGCCGCCGCCTCGTCTCCCGCCGCCGCCGCGACATGCAGGGGGGTGTTCCCGTCGGCGCCCCCGCGGACGTCCACCCGGCACCCGGCGGCGACGAGCAGCTCGGCGCAGCTCCTCCGCCGCCCCTCCACCGCCAGGTGCAACGCCGTGCTGCCGTCGGCGGCGGGCTCGTCGGGGTCGGCGCCCTTGTCCAGCAGGAGCCGCAGCACTTCGGAATGCCCCGCCTCGGCGGCTAGGTGCAGCGGCCCCAACGCCGACGCCGGAGAGCGGGTGGCGGAGGCGCCGCGGGCGAGCAGCAGCTCGGCGATCAGGGACTCGCCGGCGGCGGCGGCGGCCTCCAGCGGGGTCCGGCCATAACGGCCGGTCGACTCGATGTCCGGTCCGAACTCGAGGAGAAGCTGGACCAGGTCGGGCCGGCCCCGAGCGACGGCGAGGTGCAGCAGCGCCTCGCCCGTGGCCGGGTCGACCGAGTCGGCGGCCCGCCAGGCCGGGTCGCTCCGCTCCAGCACCTCTCGGACCAGCTCCAGCGGCGGGTCCCCGTCGGAAACGAGGCGGGCGAGCACGCCGGAGCCGACGAAGACGACCCGGACGCCGCTGTCGGTGAAGACCTGCTTCTTCTTGGCGGCGAACCAGTCAAGGGGAACGGAGTCGAGGGAGAAAGGGCCGCCCTTCACACCGGCGCCGGGGACGACAACGCTGTGGAGGAGGAAGGAGTCGTTGGAGCGGGGGAAGTATTCGGACTCGGGGAGGGGGCGGCCGGGGAGGAGGAGGTAGACGATCTCGAGGGTGAGGGAGGCGAGAGGGGGGATGATGCCGGTGTGGGGGCGGACGGTGTAGCGGGCGGCGTTGAGGGGCTGGAAGCGGAAGGCGACAGGCATGGTGTGCATGACGTTGCGGAGGGTCAGCTCGCCCCGGCACTTCTCGCCGGGTTCCACCCTGATCGCCACCGTGTTGGAGGGCTCCAGGCTGATAAGCCGGTCCATCTCGCTTCCTCTCTCCTTTTCGTCTGGGTCTCCTGCTTTGGTATCTGGTATGCACGCCAACTGTTTGTTTAAATGCTTACTTGGGAACTTGTGATGTTTTGGATGGTGGGGATGATGGGTTTGGGGAGTCAGGAGATGCCAGAACAACCCATGGGCTTGGAGGGAGGGAGGAGATGAGAAGGGGGGGCGTGGGGAGGAAGAGTTGGGGGAGGAAGGAGGATGGTGGTTTTGAACTGGGGAGAGGGAAGGAAGAGGGGGGAAGGCCGGCGCAAATGGCATGGCGCCATGTGGATGTGCTGGTGAAGAGAACTATGGGGAAGGACTTGGTCCTATCTGAGCACGGAGACACACCACCTTGGTCTGGTCAATATCCCCCCTTTTTTTTTTCCTCCCTTCTTCTTTGGGGATGCTCTCTTTGTACTCGCTTGTTGCCTTGTTGGGGTCTCTTTCGGTACTTGCATTGCGTCTGTTGGAAGAAATCATGTAGAACAAAGTGTTGAGATGTGAATGTTCCACTGCCCAGGCTGTTGTGCTCCTGAGGATTCTGTTATTTATCTAAATGGTTTGTTTATCTGCACAATGGTTCCAATCTAGAGAACAAGGTCTAGAGCATGGTTTGCTGTATCGGATCGACTCGTGTCGACTCGGACGACTCGTACCATATCAGGACAAACCTGATGCGGTGCGACTCGACCGAGCCTGTGCGATTTAGAAGAACTTTTCCATGCGACTCGACCAAGTTGGCACGAGTCGACCCGACTCGTACCGGATCATGGGAGATCCGAGTCGGTCCGACTCTTTGAGTCGGCGAACCTTGGTCTAGAGGATCTCTTCTCCATTGCAAGAGGCCTTCACCAGAACTCTAGTCAATCCTTTTGGGTAGGATTTAATTAGATTACATCGCTGAAAGAACGCCATATCACCAAAGCGATTGTCGAATATTCCTTCTCCCTCTTCTTCATCTTAGAGTAGAAGCAGATTGTTTGTTCAGAGAAAAAAAAAGTAGAAGCAGATTGAAAAAACTCTGAAGATGAATTGAATAAACATTGTCATTCTTTATTCCCCTCTCTCTCTTTTCTGGAATTTATCATTGCGTGTAAAAGTGCACACAGGTCACTATGGACTAGAGATTATTACACACAGGTCACTATAGATGAGATTAAGTATATTAGCTAGAGATGGTAAATGGAACTAAGTTGACCAGGGAAACAATCTTCTTTCTTTAATCAGCTTCTTGTGTGAACTCAAGCAGATTCTCCCAAGAATTTTTGCTGATATCATTGCTTGGAACAGAATTGTAAGCATGGTCCATTCCCTCTTGATCAAATACCCAAACCATATGTTTTATTAGTCAGGGCTGACTTGGGTTTCTTATGACACATGCTGCATCATCAAGCTGGTTAATCAGTTAAGTAGAAGTATTCCATTGTCTCTGCTGTATGGTGTCATGCTACAGAAGATGGAACATACTTTGCTCACTCTATTATAATCGGTTTGTGGATGCAATCTGTGAAGAAAGAAAACCAAGTCAGCGATGGTGGGTTGAATTGAATAATTTGAGATGAGTAGAGAAGTCAGCTACTTTCTTCATCAGTGAAGTATAGTATTCTGTTGCATAGACGGCCTGTCAAGTACAGCTTTTGGGAGAAGATTTGGTCAAGTACCTCTTCACCAACTTAGTATTTGCCTATGGCTAATGAATGGCATGGTTTGCATATTTCTCATAATTAGGTCGGCTGTAGATTGCTGTGTTAAATGTCTACAGAGTAACAATTTTAGTATTGTTATTAATAGCTGTTTATAACGGGCATTTGATTACATTATATTAATTTTGATATTCATATCTTACAGAAGGTTTATTGTTATAGAAAATAACATACTCCAACCAAATGAACAGGTTGCCTCCCTCTTCAAGTTAACAGTTTTGTGCCCGATGCTGTACAACTAAGTATATTTTTACTAGGACCTTCAACTTCTCAAGTCGGACATACCAATGCTGTACAGGTAGTGTAGATGATCTAGATTCCTGCCACTTATGTGCCATTTGGAAAGAAGCCATTTTTCTATACAGTGCGCACCAGCTGGCGTAATTAAGCAAGCAAAGGAGATCAACAACAGCTCTATATATGTTTAATCCGCCTAGTAATTCCAGCATTTGGGATAATACGTATGACAAAGCTGGTGCTTTCAAGAGTAATAAAATGGATAACAAAGTATACACTCCATCTGTCAAAACAAAGACAGTTGTATCAAATGGGAGCATACCAATGCATGAAAGGGATCCAGCAAGAACAAGAATATAATTAAACTGCAAATTAACATTGTTAATTAATTAGATGCATAATGGTATATACATCAGATTTGGTGCATGCCTTCAAGATCCAGCGAGGTAACAAGAAACACAAGAATTGGCTGCAAACCTTGTTAATTAGATAGTATACATCAAACTTGGTGCCCCCAAGACTTCCCGAATGGCCGTTGTGCTTGCAGGTTGGGGTCCAACGTTGGGCGTTGAAGAGATCATATATAGAATTAGAATATGTTGTTATGGATGCTCCACTGCCCAAACCCTTGTGGTCTGCATTGGGTATCTCATATTTGTGGGTCTTGCCATTTGGAAACAGTGCGTGGCCGATCGTAGTATATAATTTTCTTAATGAAGCTTTTGTAATTATAGCTTTATAATCTATAAGATTTGTTTCCATATTTTTGAAATCAACTTACTTAAATATCCTTATGTTCTATTAATGGGATTGCAAATATTTTTGCCGTCGTTACCACTTCTTTTTAGGACGGAATGACTAACGCGTTTTTAGATTTTGCACCGATTTTATATATATACATTATTATGATCTTCAAGATTTGTACAAGTACACCTAAAATATATTCGGATGGAAAATATTTTAAAATAAAATTCATTTACAAGGAAAATAAAAACAAAATTCGTCATTTCATATTTATGAAAATATGTTCAGCTCCTTTAGAAAAGAATGTCAAAATGAAGAAAAGGATGAGTCAACGAATTATGTTTTCCGTCAACTAGAATTTTACAGACTACCAGATAAGTGATTGAAATATACTTTTCAAGAAAAACTTTTCATCTGATCTATTTTACATCAAAACAAATAAACCTATCTAACTGCAAACCCTAGGGGCATATTAGCCATCTGCATTTCTAAATCAAATCCAAGCCTACATGTAACTACAAATATAATCTCTTTTTTAGAAATTAAAACATCTCTTTCATTTGCTACAGCTAGCGAATATCCTAAAGAATAAAGGTGCTGCTATATGTGAAAATCCCCCTAAATCTTTTAATTTCTCCCAGGATTTTATCTCATGTAACGTCTACTCCCCCGTTCATTGAGCATCTGATTGAATAACAAGCAGACCTAGAGTTGAAGAGTAAATTTTTTTTTTTTTAACATGAGAAATTTGCAGGTTTGCCCTTACTAGACTATTTAATGGAAGATTACAAAGAAACCTTCGAGGAGGACTGTAGGGTGGCCGTCCATGTGCCGGGCTTGGGCTGGCTTATTGAGGGCCCATGGGCCAGTGAGGAAGCAAGAAGAGTCTCATCTATTTATAAATTAAAAATACTTGTTATAATGTCTCTTGAGTATTGCAGTACAATTATCATCGGATCTATTTTATCAGATAATACAACAATCATTGTACCGCTTGTACGACCTTGCAAGGAATGCAGCATGCACACCGTCCAATCAAGTGGTCGTATTACAATGTTCAGGAGGAGGTATTGCAGTAAGTATTTCTCTTTATACAAAGGCGCTTGAAACGTCATTCCCTGTAGGCCTAATACGTATATATGAAAAATAACTGTGTTCGACCCAAAAAAAAAAACCATAACTACATGGTTGATATTCTACATTCTTTACTTTCGAACGTTAGCCAGTAAGCTTTATTAAAAATATTAGTTCAGTAGTATCTTTTTTCCAAAATTTACTGGATCTTCGCATTATTACAACTCGGGAAGTACACGTGGCAATGCCCCCGAAGCATTGTCCTGCAACCATTGTCCGACTGGTAAATGCCATGTAATGTGTGGTCGCTGCACTGCCCCATGAGAAATCTATCCTAGCATAGTGCCTGAAGGGGCATTAGAGCAAAGCATTTCTCTCTTATGTGACTGGATCTTAGTGTAGTGGGTTAAAAGAATTTTAAGTGGGTTTCAAAGTAATTTGCACATATACATAGGCCGATTTCTGATAAAACAATCCAAAAAAATAAAAAATTATTAAACTCGACCCATGATATATATTTTTTACTGTTCATTAGGTCTCGATTTTTTATTTCTCAATTTTTTTAAAAATCGTTTAATCGGACCTAAAAAAATTAAAAAATAATATTTAATCCTACCATACTGACCTTTAGTACATATTGGGTCAGTACAACAAATGTTACGCAACAGACTTTGACGAGTCCGGCTGTCACCGGCATGTGTGTAGGCCCAGGCTATACCCAGGCCGGTGGCTCAACAGACGGGCTGGTTCAAGCACGGCCCACTGACAACTCGGCCCAGTGAGTGGGCGGGGGCCCCTGATAGGACCCTAATCCTATCCCTCGTACTATCTATCCACATCTTTAATAAAGAAATATCAATATGCAAATCGTGTTTAATTATATTTTTTTAATATATTTGGTGATTTCCATAGATAGGGTGATTCCAACCATAGATCCTGATGATCCGATCTGGATCAGACAATTCTCTAGTTGCATCCCCGAGTTTTAAAACAGCGCATCAGAATAAAACCATAACTGATCATCTCATCTCTTTTATTACAAGAAACATAGAGGTCTTCGCATACATCGTAGCAAAGATGAGGATAAAGACATAAAGAGGACAGATAGATCCGGAGCAACGTCAGCACCTAGCAGCATAGAGACATAAAGATGACGGATAGATCCGGAGCAACGTCAGCACCTAGTAGCCATATCTAACAACTGCTCCTATCATCTGCCCACCATTCCTTTCCTGCAAAAGACACAGAAGCAAACACAAACGGATATTAGCTACTCAATACCAAATAAGTAACATCTTAGTTACAGTAGGGTGAAACATCATGTTCCAACTTTTGTTCTGACAAGTAAACATAAATAAAAAGAAATGAATATGCATGTATGTATAGAAACCAGATCTTCTAAATCTGTTCTTCTAGGTCTGTGTGTGTTCTTAGAAACACGAAAAAGAAAGCCAAGGATCATGTACTAGAAATGATGAAACAAATATATCTCATATCTTATGTGTCTAAACGCATACAAAGATTCTAAATAGGAATAAATTCAGAAGATCTCGTTTAACATATGCAGAAGAAGGAAATAAAGATTGATAGTAATATATAGAAACCAATCAAGTATCTAATTAATTTCGTACTAAAAGAAAGCAGATGAGACCCATCATCTTACTATTGCTAAATCTAGTCGCTGTCGCTGCTGCTGCTGCTGTGGCCGTGCCCCTCCCCGGGCTTCTTGTCCTTCTTCTTCTTCTTCTCCTTCTTCTTCTTCTCGCCCTGCTCGCCGCCCTCCCCATGGATTTTATCCTTGATCTTGTCCATCAGCCCCTCCTTCTTCTGGGGTTCCCCTTCCTTCGTGTGGGCTTCCCCCTCCTTGTGCCCCTCTGCCTTCTTCTGCTCCTCCTCCTTCTTGCGGTCCCCCCCACCGACGTGCAGGGCCTCCCCAATCTTGTGCACTATCCCGGACATGGTTTCCTCTCTTCTTCTTTCTTCTTCTTCTAGGATCTGATCTACTCTCCCTTGTCTTGGCTTCTCCTTCTCCAGGGGGCTCCTCCCTACTTATAGACAAGGCAGGCCAGACCAGATCATAAGCGATCCACAGGATCTGGAAGACCGACCTCTCCTCCTTGAACAAATGCCCCTCCTGGCCTCATTTAACCACATAACAAAATCCCATGTTTTTTGTCTCTTTTACTCAAGATTCACCAACTCGACGAGTCGGATCGACTCGGATCTCCCATGATCTAATATGAGTCAGATCTATTCGTGCCAACTCGAGTCACATGGCCAAATTATATTGGCTCGGTCAAATTGTATCGACTCGAATTTGTCCTAATATGATATAAGTAGTCCGAGTTCGATCTGATACGGCAAACAATACTTTTACTATCTTGTGTAAGAGAGAGGATGGAGAGAGAAATATATACTATTTATTTATAAGAAGGGTATACCGGTAAACAGGGATGCTTGCCGACAGCCACGGAAGGCCCACGATTCCCCACGTAGCTTTTGGCCTCCCAAACTAGAAAAGATTTCTAACCACCCCCTTTTTACTTTGCTTACGTCCTTCTTTGCTAATCTCTCACCTACGAGCACAGTGGGAGGAGGGGTATAGAATCTGCTAGAACACAGTAAATTGGGTGAAAAATATCATTCTCTGCGACCTTTCTCTCCTACCTTCACAATTCTTATTTTACCTTCTTGAGATTTTCTTTTAAAATTTACCTTCTTGAGACTTGCGCTCTCTCTCTACCACTCACAATTCCTATTTTATCTTCTTCAGATTTGCTCCCTCTCTCATACTTTACGTCCATTGCGATTTACAATTACACCCCTCTCTCTCCCTCTGGTGACGAGTACGCAGGTGGATGTGGTGGGGAACACGATGGTGAACGCAGAAATATGAAATCTACGTCCCCTTCCTATTTCCACCCCTCGGAAAGCTTGTCACTCCCTCTCTGCCAGCTTCTCTCATCATCAATCTCATATCCAAGCTAGAGAGAGATTGGCTCAGAGAGGGCTTAACTATACCACTTAGGTGCGTAGACTCCGCGTCGTTGGGAACCGTGCACGACCCCTCGTTGTTTGTAGCAGGACGTTCCCATCAAACGGTTCTAGTTGTGCCACGTGGTTGGCGATCTTAATCTCGACAGTGTGCCCCAAGAATCTAATAATGGAAATATTTCAATGGCATCGATAAGGTCATGAGCGAAAATGACAAAAAAGGAAAAGCTCAACAGCGACGTATGCGACTAATGGCGTGCCACGTGTAAACAGTTGTGCCGACATACAAAGATTCCCCTCACGGACGTGGCGCGTGGGTGGGGAGGGGATCGAGGTGCGTCGCCAGCTCCTTTACCAAAAGAACAAATAACTCGGAAGTATTTAAAATTAGTTTCAAACCCGTGCACGGCATTTGCTTTATTTTTCAAAAAAATATTAAATTTAATTTTAAAATAAAAATATAATATTAACTTAAAGAACTTCATGATAATAAAAAAATTAAAATTTATATTAATCCAGACATAATACTATTAATTCCATTGCTATGTCACATTAGTATTTTTAAATCACCTCAATAAAATTATTAACCTCAAAAACATTGTTCAAAACAAATTTTAATTCAATATCATTCGACCACAAATACAATTTTTTTCAAGACCATTCGTATACATAAAATTAAATATTAGCATCAAATAATGATATTAAATAATTTTAAAAAGTATTATTTATTACTATTTTTATTTTAATTATTAATAAATAATTATTGTCAACATCAATATACTTTTAACACAGTCAAAATGTATGAGCAGAAAACATGTTTTGATATTATTTATATCCCTAGTCTCCATGTCACATAATAGGACTTGTATATTTTGATATATTGCCAAATATGACAATTTGATATTATTATTTTTAACCCATCATATTTTGTTTTTAACATATACGGAATTAAACATAGTGTGAACTACTATAAATGGATATAGATCAAATATTATTTTTTAAACAACTTATATATAAGATAATAAATATTGTAAAGTACGTAACTATGGTGTCCAAGGCAAGGATAAGTTTCATTTCTCAAAAGTAAATATACAATAACACTGCTCAAATATTTTTTATTTATTTTTTTATGTTTTTATTTTCATTTTTATGTAACTATTCAACAAAATCAAGGATCTTAAAACCTAAGATTGTAATAAAAAATGTCTAAGTTTCTAAATGCAAAAGTTGATAAATATACAATATATTCTTTCTAACCTATGCGATGCATGGCATTTGTTTCAATTTATTTAAAAAGTACTATATTTAATTTAAGATAAAAATATGATATTGATTTAAATACATGTTAAAAAAATTAAAATCTATATTAATCTAGGCAAAATACTATTAATTCTATTGCTATGTCATATTACTATTTTTAAATCACCTCAATAAAACTATTAACCTCAAACCTTGTTCAATAAAGTTTTCAATTTGATATAATTCAACCATAAATACAATTTTTCAAGACCATTCATATATATATAATTAAATATTAATATTAAGTATTAAAATTACCTAAATTTTGAAAATATTATTATTTATTATTGTATGCTAATTATTAATAAATATTTATTGTCAACATCAATCTACTTTCACTACAATTAAATATATATGAACCGAAAACAAATTTTGATACCATTTATATCCCTAGTTTTATGCATATTCTACCTGTGTGCATTTGTAACTGATTCAAATAGGGATTAAATAGTGATCAGGACTTCCATTTTGAAATCAAAATCGCATGGCTAATTTTAATATATTTTCTTAGTATCTACATTTAAGTAAGAAAGATTCCACTGCTTGCATCTAATTACTCCAAAAAATAGAATAAAAAATCAATGAACAACATGAAGGTGCAACATTGGCAATGAACTGTTGTCATTACAAATAAACATGTGTCTTGTCAAATAAACATGTGTCTTGTCAGGTGTCGGTGTCCAATTCTAAATGCTTGGCCCGTTGCCGCCTTCCGCAACAACTCCTTCGTACTGCATAACCACATAGAAAGAAAGATGTGACACTGTCAACAATGGGAAAAACTTAAGAGAAGAAAATATTAGATTAGATTATACTTTCAAAAGAGAGACACTGAAAAAAGAGAACAATAAAAAATCAATTAACAACCTAAAGGTGTAAGATTAAGTCTTGAAGGGCTCTAAAAACTTGAAGGATTTATTCTTAATTTTCTGTGATGTTCACAAAATGACCTACGATTAAGAGTGATTATAAATAAATATTAAGGTTGAAGGTACATATTTTAACCGTCTGCATTTTTAACTATTTTTTATGCATATTCTAACTGTGTATTTCTAACTGATTGCAATAGAGATTAAATAGTGATCAGGACTTCCGTATTGAAATCAAAATCACATGACTGATTTTGATGCATTTTCTTAGTATGTGCACCTAAGTAAGAAAGATTCCACTACGTGCATTTAATTTGGTCATTTTGATAAGCTGATCTATTTAAAAATGGCTGTTGAAACACATATATGCATATTTTAGTTTGTGAAAGTAAAGGTCTCCTTCTTCAAGGTAGTGTCATTTTTTTCTAGCACATATTGGCTACGCAAATAACATAGGTGAACAAAACCCTCAATTTTTTCTTTTCTCTTTTTGTTCTAGCAATACATAATCTTTGATGTGTAAAAGTTAGGATGAGGATATACTGAAAAATGGGTCGAATAAAGAGGTTCGTGTACATTTTATATGTGTACCATATTATTTGAATGAGATGAAATATTTTACACGTGTTTTATAAAAATTCTTGGGAGATAAAAATACACACCTAAGTGTTGGGAGTAATATGTGATGCAAATGTTCGGCCGCCCGCAACTTTTCACGTTGTCTTCTTCGCACTGCACAACAAGAAAATACATAGGTGACACACGTCATCAATTGAAATAGTTGAGAGAAAAAGAAGACAACATGAGGAAAAGAAACCACAGTGCGAAGCAAATGACTTAAATGGAAGGTTAGGGCGTGCAGCTCCCATCCGAAGTTATTGATGCAGTGCAAGCCGTGGCCAAGATAGAAGAGGAGGCTAACGCAAAATAAGGAGAGGTTGTGAATAGGAAATGATTTTGTTTGTTTCCTAATGCTGTTGAACATCTTAAAATAGTTGGTATTAATAGTTAATTAATATACATGAGACAAAAGACGTTTCATTTCCTTCCTCTTATTCCTGGCAACATGAAATGTAAGTTAATGGGCTTGGTTGCACGGTTGACATTAATAGGTCTACTTGCACCATAATATAATATTAATACATAGGAAACAAATTTCATTTCCCACCTCCTGCACTAAGTAACATAACGAAGTCGTTGATGGGCTTTGACGTTTGGCCTTTCTGACTCTCTTAAGAGCTTAGGTAATATTAAATGTTATATTAAACACAATATAATTAATAGTACTTAAACATCTAAAGATGTTTCGCTCCGTCATATAAAAATATTCCCTTCACGGACGTGGCGAGTGGGTGGGGAGGGGATCGAGGTGCGTCGCCAGCTCCTTTACCAAAAGAACAAATAACTCGGAAGTATTTAAAATTTTGGCCTATATTATGATGCACATTTTAACATCCTTGAATATACGAAAAGTTGAAAGAGGAGATACCGCAAATAAAATCTATCATCTTCTATTCTACCAAACAACCAATAAACTCCACGTACTTTAGCTTAGATTTCAAGGTCCTTTATTATAAGATATAAGTTAAAAAAGAGGAGATAGTGCGAATAAGTTGAAGAAAGTCACATTAAAAATTTTAGATTCCCTCCATCATAAGAAGAAATTATGAGCTCTGTGTACCGATGTAGCGTTTGTTTTCGTTCAGGAGACTCACATCTTTGCTCCTTCCTCAGGAAGAGGCTCTGATTAAGAGCGTAAGGATCTTGTTTATAAGTTAGGTACACTTTCTCAACATAGACTCCTAAGAAGGCGAGCATATGCATACTGGTTGAGGTCTCACAAACTGTGCCAAAATATTAACGACTAAGGTATTATTCACTTGTCGAAGTCTCACTGCTTCATTCTTTTCTGAGAAGAAAAACCCTCCTTGGAGGTAGGGAGAAATCTTTTTATAAACTCATGCATAATAATCACCCTCTGCAATTGATATGAAACCTAAAAGACAAGCAAAGATTAGCTTGTATCTTTTTCTTCTTTTCTTCTGGTCATCTTTAGGGATGTAAACGGTACACAAACATCTATTAGTTTAAAAGGTACACCTCTTTATAATTTTAGGATTAGAAAATTGTATGCGTCTGAATAAATTTGAATAAGGATAAGAATACACCAACTCTTACATCCAAATATCTATTTTACTTTAAATACCACCGGAATTTTGTGGAACAGGGGCCTCGCAATGACTTTGATCATCATTCTACCTTTCTCTGTCGGATTGAAACCAGCAGCTGGAGAAACCCAGCTCAGCTGCTCATCAACAGAGTGCTCCTGCATGTAGGCTTTACTCTTGTTCCGTTCCACTAGCCTCTCTCATCAACACCACCGGAAACCCACTGATATATAAGGTAAGTTCTCTCATTTCCTATGGCAAAATTCTCACCATTTTGCTTCAAGTAGAACTCATGGAAAATATGGTTGAAACAATGATCCCTTTAAATTTGAAAACCATCAACTAATTGGGTGAGGTATGTACAGTTGTCGACGACTAGGTCCAAAAGGAATATCTTCTAGCATAACCAGAGTTACACAAACGGAAAAGTACAAATATTGGATCACAGGTGCAGAGTAAGATACAACAGCAGGTTAAACAGTAGATGATCACGTCTGCAACCAAATTGCCCCCTTTTAGCTTTACCATGATTGGGGGGACATCCTTCAAAGGTTTCTTAATGAGTCTTCACCTTATGGCCCCCATCATGTTGGCACCGATGAGTCTTCACCTAATGGCGCCCATCGTGTTGGCACCGATGAGCTTAGCTCCATCCATTTGCTGAAATAGACCATATGTGTTTAGTAAGAAGGAAGATATTCCACGAGGAGGAAGTAATGAACTACAAAAGAATGTTCCTCTGGTCCAAGTACTAGCCAGAAACTCTTCTATGCGTCGAGCAATTTAAGTTTTCAATGGTAAAATAGATGTGGAGATTAAGCAAGATAATAATAACAAATCCCAGTCCTCTACCCAGGAAGCTTCTTAACGTTCTCATGCATCCGTTCTCATGTATCCATGTCCTCATAATCGTGTTATCCAAGGAGTCAGTGGCTTATTCTTAGAGTGTTATTGCACATATTTTATGCAAAAACAAATGGTTGTTTCTTGCCCCTTCCCCCTTCAACACCCCGCTTGAAGCAATGCATAAATTTTGTTCCAATTCATCGTAGGACAAATGAGATAGTGAAAGCCGGTATGATTTTGTAATTTCCCATGTCAAAAACTTGGAGGTCATGGGAAGAGATTAATGTAGAAATTCAATTTATCGCATGCCCTATAGTTGACTATGGAATCATTACCAGCAGTTTATTTATACTCCACTGTCTAGACCCAACTATCTCTATAGCTTTCTTGATCAGATAATAGAAAAATGGATCTTTAAGCTGTAAACTCTACATTATCCTAGCTACACGTAACACACGTGGGTTCATTCATGGAGATATTACGGATCAGATGTATCGAAGAAAACTAGATAGCTACATTTAAAAACAGATATTATGCATAAGGTGCCAAAACAAGAGTTCTGTCACTTACTGCTTCACGTAAATCAACCTGCCGCAAATATGCCCTTTGAAGGTTTGCACCCTGAAAATTTGCACCAGTAACTTTTGCACCCTGCAGTGAACAGAACATAAGTTGACACAAACAGCTTAAACATGCAACCTAGCGACAATTGTATGATAAGAAAAGAATGCATCAGAGTTGACACAACTTTTTTTTTCATAAAGTAACTGGTATCATGATCAATCACTCGCCAAATTTCAGAAGATAACATAATGCTTAGCAGAGAAATCTAGCACCAGTGAAGAATAACTACTAGAAAGAAAACAGAAAAAAAAAGGACCCATTGCAAGAACGATCATACATAAAGCAAAGGCAGCGCACTGCTATTTGTTCTTTGCAAGTTTTTGGAAGGTGAAATAAATGTTATTGCTGGGATTTGAACTCGGGTCACTCCAACTGGCGCCAAGTAGTCCAACCAACTCCGCCACATGTTCTTTATATTTGTTCTTTGTTCTTTGCAAGTTAAGATGAAAATAAAAGTAAAAGTTGTCCTTCCTCACATAAGCTTCTAGAAATGCAAACTTTCTACTAAAAGCATTGGCATTTGTGCTTTGTGAGAAGGAATTTGGAAAAACAGTTGCAACAGATGAACCAAAAGAACGAATTCCCATATAATGAAAATGATTTGCCCACATTGAGTGCCTGAATAAAGATGGGGAAGAGTGGGCACCATGGCATAAGCTGGGATATTCTACAAAAGCTGAACCAGACTGCCAGCTGCAGACACTAATCAGTGGAAAATAATATTATGATCCAGGCAGTGATTAATTTGTAGAAGTATTGCACATTTATGCTCTGAGCCAAATTATACAGACTCCACACCTTGGATATAAAGATATAAAAAAGAGCCTGCCAATATCAACTAAAGGAGGAGAAAATATATTTAACTTTCTTCTCCCAATTATATAACCCATCTACGGCTTAGATTCTTTTCTCCCTTATGACTTGGGATCATATTTGATTAGTCCACCAACATCAGAATCATGCCACAGTTAACAAATGTTTCAATGAGAAGAAATGAAATGGAAGTTATATTTCCACTTAATGTTCAATATTTTAATAGCAAAAAATATAACCTCACAAGTGACCAGGGATGATAAACACAAGTACCAATTGGCTGACTGTATGTCACAAAACATTCTTACCTTTAAATTTGCTCCTTCTAGATTAGCTCCTTCAAGGTTTGCACCAGAAAGATCAGCGGCCTAACAAGTAAACAGATAACCTCAGCTAGAAACCAATAAAGGCATAAGTGCAGACACGCTTAATGATACTTGAGAGACAAAAAGTAAAGAAAGCAAAAGAATAATAACAATAATAAGAACATTATAATAGCATAACAGTAATAAAACTATATGATAAAATAACAAAACCTGTAGGTGTGCTGAACGAAGGTCTGCTCCACAGAAGCTGCACCCTATTAAGCATGCATCTGCAAAATTTGAAAGTTAAGCCATTAGAAGAATGCTGCCAACGGCATAATTTTATGTCAGAGGTTTTCAATTAACTTGTAATATCACAATTATGGCTGCCAGATCCGGATCTGGGTAGACCCATACCCAAAAATGACTATGCCTAGACCCAGATCAGACCCAATAAACTTAGTAGGTAAACAGGTAAATGGGTCGGGTCTTGGGCCTACTTTTTAATTATTTGATGTCAAAAGGTAAATGGACTTGGTACAGAATTTATTTAACTTAAATTCTAATATACCAGAGAACTGGGCTTCATTTCAGGACCAGATTCTTAGAAATCTGTCCATAAATTTGCAACATGTATCACAATAGAACTCGTTGGGTAAATGGGTATACCCAGACCCGTAGTTAGTGGGTCCGGAACCATTTTGACAGCCCTACTCACAATAATTTCTTTGGACAAATTGCGTGAGAAATAAGTGCATGACAGCCAATAACAATTTCAGATAGAAATATGTATCGCATAAGCAATAACAATTAAGATTTTTCAAAAACAAGCTTTAGAGTTCCCATGCATCCACGTCAAAAGAATTGGTAACTACCACATTCTAGAGACAGTTTTCTGGCAGTGTCCATGAAAGAAAAATGACCAAGTCAGGTTCAATGCTCCAAAGAATTCAAACCAGACTGGTGCTGAATGGTGAGCAGCTGCATGGTGGTAGCTGGTTCCCTGCCCACCCCACTTTTACTGGGCAACAGAACAACCAAGGTTTATCAACATCTAAATGTGTCATGTACAACATCCAAGCACATGCCAATGCAACTCCGTTGGATATTTAAGGGGGAAGAAAACTCTGCAGAACTACAAAGAAATGGATGAAAACACGCAAGATGTGAGAAAGCATCTTATGGTGTTAACATGGGAGAAAAGAAAAAAGGAAATGTACAAATACAGAACACAAAGCAAAAAATAAAAAGAGAAAAAAAAAAAGAATATACAAATACAATAACATAAAGCAACTAATAAAGAGAAAAAAGGAAATATGCAAATACAATAACAAAAAGCAACTAATAAAGCATGGAATCCACGTCATATGGACAGTCTCAGTGCAAGGACCCGATCCAACCCTTGTGAGGTATTGTCCAATTTGGGCCAAGTCTACACGGTTTTATCCCCAAAAGGCACTTCACCAGTTATGGATACAAATCCCACATATATAGTCCATTAACTTTTTTCCGTTTTACGATACAGGACTAATCCGGTTCATTCTCATTTCAGCCCCAGACACAATAGTAATTCCACACCCTGGCAGCTCCACACTGCTTTACTTGCGAGTAGCCCTTTCCTACAGCTACAAGTAGCCCTTTCCTATAGATAGCCCTCTCCTCCTACCCGACTTGTGACTGGGTCATTACAAGTCCACTAGCTTCCGCGTGGTTCGTCCCCGAACCAGCATGTATCGTACTGCACGGGTCCTACTCTGATATTATTATGTAACGATCCGATCCAACCCTTGTGAGGTATTGTCTGCTTTGAGCCAAGCCCGCATAGTTTTGTCCCTAAAAGGCGCCTCACAATTTGTAGATACAAATCCCACATATATAGCCCAGTTACTTTTTTTCGTTTTTCAATACAGGACTTATCCGGTTCATTCCCGCCCCACCCCCAGTGCAGTGGGGGCTACACACCATGGCAGCTCCACACCGCTTCACTTGCAGGTAGCCCATTCCTATGGATAGCTCTTTCCTATTGGTAGCCCTCTCCTCCTGTCTGGCTCGTGACTAAGTCAGTACACTCAGGTTTCTGTATTTGGCATGCCACATGATGCGTGAACACTCCACTAAATGCAGCACCATACATATTTTTTAATCAAGCATGAAGATACAGATTGTACCATTCAAGTTTTTTTTTTTTTTTCCGTTAATCAACTGATTGTCATCTAGTTCTGTTTTTACTGAACCATGTCCCCATTCAAAGAAACTCGTATGCAACCTGTATGTAAACTCGAGTGTATATCCAACACAGGTGTAGTTGACATTCATGTTGGACACAAGGGCACTAACATAAAAACATGCTACACACACAAGCAAGAGTGGAAATAGAACACATAAATGAGAAATTAACAAATCACCCAAAGGAATCTTCAAACTATGTAGGCCTACTACTACTACAGTATGCAAATCAAGTCAAATTACAGAGCTCACGACATTACCTTGCAGGTTTGCACTTTGAAGATTAGCTCCGGCTAATACAGCACCTTTAAGTTTTGCCCCTGTGAATTCACATCTTCCCTAGGCAAGATCAAAGAAGTTGAGCGAGATTGTATGTGCCAGGAAAAGAGTTCCAAGGTCATCATCTACATTTTAGGGAATGTAAAACAGTTTCAAGTTGATCAATTGCCTTGTGACATGAACGGGTTCTCCTTGGGAAAATAAACAGTGTCAAAGTTTCAAGGGAGATGCTTTACGCATTCTAAAACAAGAGACACGACAAACTAAGCATCAGGTATATGTGTGTAAGTATAACAATGCAAAGTAACCAGAGGCGGTCAAAAGCATCAACTGTATTTGTATTCTAAGAGAAACATAGATCAAAAGTAGTTCATGTAGCTAAACAAGTGCAGCTGAGTCCACATCAATAACGTGTGCCAGTCTGCAGACTACCAAAATTTCAACATTTGCTATGCTTTAGAGCACATATAAGTATTACTAACCACATTCATGTAAGAAGAAACCCTTGACTGAATCCCCAATAATTCATAATGAAATGAATCTTAGGTTTCTTGGATGGGACCAAATTCCAGATCAATAGGATATGGCTTTAAGATGATGATGACAATGATGATACTGTCCACAGCGGTCATTATGCCGACTGGAACTCCAAGAAACATAAAGAAAATGAAATGACAGAACAAGGAATTCAGGAAATCACAATGATCACAATTTGAAATATTCTGTGCAGTTGTCTCAATCCCACTTTCTCTAAGTTCATTCTCTCACATGCAATAGCATTCATCTGCAGGTGACAAAGAGCCATGCTAGCCGACCATGACAAAACTCCAGTTAAGAAGGCTTGACGTCAACTCACTTAAGTATTCCTGCCATGTCTAAGCTACTGACTATTTGCACCTTTACATTCATAACAAACTCTAAAATTGAACATGTAGCCAAAAATACCTGTAATTCTACACCATATAATCAAAGAAGACAACCCATCATCAACTTATCTTTTTCAAAATACGTAGCTTTTTTATTATCGTTCAGCATAGATGTTTAGAGATATGGTCACTGTTTCTGTGAGGGCCTTTAAAAGGGCAAGAGGAAGACCAAAAGGAATGTGGATGGATTGAAAAACGAGATGAAATTATGTGTATTGAATATAAATAAGAAGCATGAATCATGATGGAGTGTAAGAGTGGGATATGATCCATGTCTGCAATTTACTGGGATTTGGTGGAGGATGACGATGATGATAAATTGATGATGTGTTTGGCAAAAAAATTATTCACATTATTTATGGTGCGAAGGATTAGGGTTTGCATCTTTTCCTTGGCGATCACCCCAACAACAAGTGCAGCACCAGCTGCAGCAACAACAACAACAACAAATGCAACACCAGTTGCAACGACAACAACAAGAGCAGCTGCTGCTGTGGGATACTTAACGCGTTAGCTATAGCACTGCACAGGTCGATACGCACAGCACCTAGTATCCATCGTTTACGGCTAGGACTATCGGGGTAACTAATCCCACTTGCTCCCCTGCACAAGCAGGGAGCAGCAGCAGCACAGTGAAGGCAGCAGCACAGCGAAGGCAGTAGCAGCAGTACAGGAGCAGCAGCAGAAGAACAAGAGCAGCAGCAGGCACAGCACAGCAACAGCACAAAGGGGGGGCAGCAGGCCCAAACCAGCAATCCCCCTCCTTTTATAACAAAAGAGGAGAGCCCTCTCCCCCACCCCCCACCCCCACTGGTTCCCATTGAATGGCCCACCGGGGGTTGGGGAAGGGGGGGCGTGGGGTGTGATGTTCTGCCCCATTAAATAAAGAAGAGAGAGAGAGAAGAAGAGAGAAGAACAAGAAGGGGAGATATGAGAGGTTAATGGTCATTAATGGCCTTGTTTAAAGAAGTGTTGAATGAAAGAGAAAAAAAATCTCCATTTATGGTTCTTTAGTGGGGTAATTAAAGAGGAGTTAATGACCCCTGATTATTAACCACTAGAAGTGGGGGGTTTTCTTCTCATTAAATAAGGGGGAGGGAGAATAGTGGGGTGCCCACCAGTGGCACTCCCCACTGGTTAATGCAACCGGTGGCACCCCCCACCAGTCAAGGCAACCGATGGGGGGTCCCACTGGCGCCCACTCTCTCTCTCTCTCACTCCCACTTGCACTCACTCTCTCTTCTTTTCATTGGGCTAACCCCACCTTTGGGGGGTGCCACCAGAGCCCTTAACCCCACCGGAGAAGGCCTCCTTCACCCTAAAAATACCCCCCGAGGGGGGCTGCTGGAGGGCACAGACGGACGAGAGGACACACAGACGGAAGGGAGGACAGACCCAGAGAGTAGATTTCTGCGACGATACGCTGCCATTCGGATTCCAAGTCTTTTGGGAGATTTTAGTTAGGTGGTTCACTCATATCGTTTGAGTGAACAACGTTATGTAATTATGGTTCATCCATATCGTTCGGATGATCAAGTCTTGATGCTTATGCAACTCTGATTAAGTGGCCTTTATGTCCCATTAATCAAAGAACCTTACACGAATGTTCAATGGACCTTGGTTTACTTGTGGAATTTGCTTATTGATATAAAAGAATGCTTAACGGGCCATAAGCATGTTCCTCTTTGCTTGGAGGTCATTTAATAACTCTACCCTAGAGGATACTTAATGAATCTACAAGGGGTCTATGACCTCTTTGTATCCTTTTCCAATATCCATTAAGGTTATCTTCTAGTGGACTTAGATGAATTTAAATAAGCCCACCATGCTTGGTGTATGTGGGTGCAATGTTTTAAAGCCCATTAGCACACCTTTAATGTACTTGAAAGACACAAAAGCCCTCATAACCTTTAATAACCCACTCAACCATGGAATCAAATCAAAAAGACCAAAATACCCTCCCATTCCCAATGATAAAAATATGTAAAAATCACAGAAAAAATCCAAAAAATGTAAAAATCACCCATCATGTCTCCAAGACCCCTCCAAACCCTAAAACAAGAGAAAAATTATTAAATACCCCTAATGCACTAAAAATCATTAAAAATCACAGAAAAATTTAAAAAAAATGTTAAATAGCCTAAAACATGCCAAATACCCTTAAATTTTAAAAACTTTTTAAAATAACCAAAATACCCCTTCAACCTAAAAGCACTTAAAATGACCCAAAAACACATCCTAAGGTTTTAAAACCTTCCCAATCCATGGAAGCACATCTTAAGCTTTAAAATGCCCCTAACACCACCATACCCTTCACCTTTGCATAATTGCTAAAATACCCTTTTGGGTTAAAAAAACTTGAAATCAATCCAAAACCCCTTAAAAATCTTTTAAAATCATCTCAAACCTATCCTAAACCAGGGTAAAGCTTTGGGCTTAGTTCAAATTATGTTTTCAGCATTTGAATTGGATGCCTTAGTGCTGCTTGATATCTATTAAAGGGCATCATCGGACGGTTAATCAAGGGTGGTCGATCAATTGATCGACATAATTAACACTAATCGAGGTCAGTGGGGAGAGGTCGAATTCTTGGATCCTCCCCTTATCCGAAGTCTTAGACTCCCTAAGGGCTCATCCTAAGTCCTTGAAGTCTATAAGATAAAAAAATAAAACAAGAGTACGGATCCCTCTTAATAGAGATATCTTTTCCTCGTGTCAAAAACATGATGATGATTCAGCAAAGCTAAAGTAGGTTGAGCATTGGTGGAGTTCATGCATATTAACAACCTCGTTAATGGGTGCATTTGCCCAATGTTATAACCTGATATATACATGATACCAGATTCTTACAACTGGGGAATGGCCTTTGATGCACCAAACAGAACTTTCAATAATATGAGGCTGTTTGAAAAATCCAAATGTACAATGTTTTCACTGGTAGTGACATGAGACAAAAATAAGTTTTATTTTCCTTGAAACATAAGCCTAGTAATCATAGTTTCAGAACCAGTCAAAACTGGATCAAAAACCAACAGTCCCAATCCTACTTGGCTGGTTTCAGGGTCAGAACTAGCAAGTACGTAAAGAAGACTTAAAAAACAATAGCTGGGTGAAGCAGGTGTAACTGGCTATTATATTAAGCTGTCCAACTCAAAAACTTAACACATTGAGTGGAGCAGGTGCAGACTATTTTAAGCATATTCTGTTTGGACCATTCTCACATAGCCCAAAATGGCCAGTTTGCTCCCAGTTTGCCCATTATGAGCTAAAACTTTGGGTTCAACTATAAATTTATAGACATTTAATTCATCTAATGGCTCGATGTTCTTAAGTTTCTTAATTATCTGGTTCATGTTTTTAGAGCTTTTAAAAGCTTTGCAACTCAATCATCCTTTCTTCTTCTTCTTTTTTTTTTGGAAGGTGACCAAGGTCACATTTCATCAATAAAAGTAGATGCAATACAGGACAAAAGACAAGGTAATCTAGCTATAAATGTGTAAGATAGATAAAGAATAGTTTCCATCCCACAGAGGTTTCTCTTAATAGACCTTCAATTGAAAAGGAAAAAACTTTGCAAATCTGGGCAGAGAACATGGTGCATGGAGTATGTTACTGAACTATGGAAGGCAAGTATAAAAAGGGCTAGGTGAGGCCCAGCTACAAGGGTGCACAAATGAAGTCAGAAAAATAAGATGTAGAGTTGATCCAATGGAAAATCAGGCCAAATATGTTCATGTTCAAAACTCATAACTAAGGCTGGCAATGAGCCGAGCTACTCGCGAGCTGCTCGAGCTTGGCTCGAGTTTAGCTCGGCTCGGGTCAGTTTTTTGAGACAAATGAGCAAGCTCAAGCTTACGGATGAGATTGTTTCCTTAAATGAGCTGAGCTTGAGCTTGGGGAAGCCCAACTTGATCGGCTCATGAGCCGGCTCAAAATATATAATGCCTTTTTAAATTTAAAATATTAAACCACGAATACCCCACCTCCACATCTTCCCGCCCACTTGGCCCTGTGCAGGTTTATTCAAATTTGAAAGGAACAGGAAGCTTATGAGCGGCGAAAACTAAATTGAGCAGCTGATGTAGGAAATGTGCCCCATTGGAACACCCAGAATGCCCAGCCCGCTCTCTATAGTCTTCTCCCTTGATCTTCTTGGTCGTTCTCTCAACAGTTCTGTAACATAACGTGATCTGCATTTGGGCTTGGTATTCCTTCTATATCAAAACAACATTCAACCTAACATAGCATCTTCCGAAGGGTGTGTTGTGGAAAAGATTGAACAAGACAAAATGCCGTGGAAAGAGGAAGAGGACAAGTTCGACCAAAGAAAAAGTGAGAAGACAAACATAGCCTAATGGCTCCAGGGGTGAAGCAATGATAATATGGTTGCAAGTTTAAATTAACATCAATGGCTGAAAATGTCCAGGCCGGTTGCCCATGCGCACGCATGAGCTGTTCCGATGGGGACTTTTTAGACCTACATCAGCTGCTCACAAACTGTCCCCCCCAAGAAAGCCATTATAACTTGACCCATACACACCCCCTGCCTTGGTAGCACTTGTCCAATTCTAATTTGAGTTCAACCCAGTTGACTTGTCGAGTCAGGCTCAGGGCTCGCCTCAAGCTCGAATAAATTGGGTTAGGGCCGAGCTTGAGTCCTATTTTGGGCTCATATGAAAGCTCGGGCTCGGTACGAGCTCGAAAATTTTTTGACAAACCAAGCTCAAGCTTCCCAAAGCTAGACTTGGCTCGGCTCGTTGCCACCCCTATTCTTAACCTACCAACAAAAATCTAGTTGCCAGAGTCGACTTCATTTGGATAAGAGTATACTTGCTGCAATGCCCATCCAATCAGCTTTGATCAGATGGCTGCAGTAGCAAACAACTTTTTTTTTTTTTGGATGGGGGGAGGGGGCAACCCTAAGGGAGCCATCTGTAACATCCTCTTCTCTTTTTTTTTCTTTGAGTTTTTAACCGTCCTATCAAAGATTTGATGGTACAGGTGGCTCCCTTATGTTGCCCCCTTTCCCCTGCTCTTTTTTTTTTTTTTTTTTTTTTGTGGGGGGGGGGGGGGTGTGCAGTTGCAGAAAATAAATTGCAGCTGATCAAAGCTGCTTGGAACTGCAATGCACGCACTGCAGCAAGTATTACTCTTTGGATAATTCAGGAAATCTGACTGTGATACAGCAGAATGTGATAAACTGACGGAGAACAACCTTCAAGAATATGCATGCAATTGCATGATATGTAATTTAATTTGTAGGATTCATTACTCATTAGTCTAGCATGCACACAAAAATATGCGCACTACCACCATCAATCTTTTTGCATAAATGAAAATTTCTTAGTTGCTTGTGTTCTTTCTTCTTTAAGGTGTTGGAATTGTATCTATGGAGAAATTTTGAACAACTAAAACATCATGCTGTTCTGGGCTTAACTGGACTATATAATTAATATGGATGGTACCATTAGGGCCTGGGTTCAGGAAATGGTTTGAAGTATAAGAACTGTTCAATTTGGTTAAAGAGTTATTGGCCTTTAAGAGTTGGATCAGGTCAGTTTTAGATGTGAAAAGCGGGTCATTGTGGGTCCGATAAGATTGAAATTTGGTAACATCTGTTTAGGATCAATTTAAGAGAAGGATTATCAGGATTAGGGTTATTCGTCAGTCAGGTTGAAGTTCTCTCCTCTTCTGTAAAGGACATGAATGGATAATGAATCTATAATTGCAATTTTGGATTTCCTTCTCTACCACGAGATTGGAATAAATGTGGTGCCACAGCACGGTAGCTCAAGGATGACAGCCAGCAACCTGGATGCAGAGCAGGTGAATTTGATATTTTCATCTTCCCCGTGTAAACTCAGTTGTGGCAAAGGAGGGCATATGGTAAAGTGGCCATGCCTGGTGGAACTCAGATGCAAGGTGTTTGTGGCAGCAGAAACAGTGGGCAGCATGATTGGTTCCAGGCAGCAGCAGGCCAAGGATGAGATCCAGGAGTAAAGATGTTGCAGAAGGTTTGGGGATCAGAAGCAAAGTTCCAAAGATGGCAGCAGTGATCCCCTTCCCACCAAGACAAGGTGACAAGATGGATTACTGTGCAGTTTACCAGATTCAACGACCATTGGCCCACTGTTGTGGTTGAACAAACGAAATGCAGAGAGAGTAGCCACAAGTCATCTGTGGTTACTGTTCAAAGGATCTGGTCAATTGGAACTCATTGTCCATAGTTCATGATGGGGATACCAACTTAATCATTTGTAGTAGAGGGCCTGACACCAGGAGGGATAGCAGTACCAGGGAAACTACCTGTGGTTCCTGGTGACAATCGTTGAGTATGGCCCAAACTGATGACAGGTTTTGCAGGCTTGCAGTAGAATGGTGATAGATGGCTTTGAGCCCAAAGAAGAGAGGAGGCAAGCTACATGCCCCACAACAACTCATAAGGATTTGCCTTGCATTTATATAGTCAAGATGTCCACCAGTTTCCAACCATCAACATTCAGTGGTGGAATTTATAAGGTGTTTGGAAGCAAATTTTCTTTTGGGTTTATTGTCATATTTCATTCTCAAAAAATAATCACATCTAACTTTTTGTTTCAAATTTAAAATTACTGTATTTCAATCAAGGTTCGCCGACTAGGGGATCCGGATTGGATCGGGTTCAGCTAGATACGAGTCGGATCCGATCCAACGCAGGCTGACTCAGTCCGACTCAAATGAGTCGCATGCAAGCCAATGACTTTGTTAAACACAATGAGTGTAAGCTATATTTTAGAGAAATGCAACCTATTAATTGATAAAAAAGTATAAATTTACTTATCAAATAGGAAAAACTCAATTTAAAACTATCTATTACATATGTATGAGTTGGCACGATCCGGTCTGAGTTGGTGCGTATCAACGGATCGGAGTCACTCAAATACGGGCCGACTCGTACAAGTCGGCACAATCTGGTACGATACTGCAAACCATGATTTCAATTGTTAACATGTTTGGCTAATCTGTTATCATTTTCAAAATTATGTTTCACCTGTTTAGCTATGAATATATCCACAAAATAGGAGGCGAGGGGAAGATAAGAAGATGGTGGCAGCCCCTTGGGGAAGCCATGGGTTTTCTTGGGGCATAGAGCTGGAGAAAAAGAAAGAGGGTGGAAAAAGGAGATAAGCCACGGGTTTTCGTGGTGCTGCCCTTCTTCATGTGGGTGCTGATACCTCTGCTTATGGTAGATGATCTTCCATTGACAGAGTTGGGCCAAGAGCTGGAGATGCTGGTGAGGCCAAGGAAGCCTAGTATGTGAGTGTTGCACAGGGAGGCATGGCCAGTCAGGCTCCACGGGCCACGGCAGGCTCCATGGCAGAGACATTTGGTAGGCAATAGAGGCCGGTGGGTAGGTGAGAAGGTGGGAAGTCGGTTAGAAGAGATGCTGCTCATGATGCCCCTATCAAAATTAACACAAGCTAAGAGTTGTTTCTTTTTTTTGGAAGAGTTTTATGAAGAGTTGAACTCCTTCCTAAAAAATAGGAGGGGTAGTACCAAACAGGGTTTCATCTCCATCCTTTCCTCAGAATAAAATTTGAGGGAAAAAAGTCTCATAAAAATGTAACCGAACATCCTATTAACATGCTTAATAAAAACAACATATGATGCTATGCATTGCTAAAACTAAAGAAATATTTAAAAAAATACAACAATGGTAAACAAGAAAAGTACTTCTACCATGCCATTGACTAATAAACTAAAGCAATATTATCAAATATCATCAACAATGAATCTGAGGGGTAATCTGTGTTCTTTGTGATCAGGCAGCCACCCAAAATTGCCAATGTACGTACGCTCTCTTATCCAGCATATATCCCATTAGAACAACTTTGCTCAGACCTAACCAAGGAGATGGAGTTTGCATAACCTTGATAGCAGGAATACTGGCACGGATCAGTAGGCCGGATCAGGAGGCCGCCAATCCCGATCCGAATCAGGATCAAATCGGCCGGAATCAGCTGATTTCGGCTGGATCGGGATCCACCATTCACGATCTGGATCCGGATCAGCCGATTCTGATTTCCATGCTTGATAGGCTATTATGTTAAGTAAAAGTTGAAATATGGATGGACACAAAGGTAAAAAAAGTCAAGTCCCAGGAAAAGCTGTAACCAAGTCAGACATAAATATCTACACATATATTTTCCAATAGACCTTAAAGTTGGCATATTAGTGACAGTTAACATAATAAAATTCGATGACATACATGTCTAAAACATAAGTTATTATTTATGTACTTACCAATTTTTTACTCAAACATGATAGTTCATTGATAAAAGGTTGTCTCTCAAAGCATTTAAGAGAAAGGTAAATGAAGCAAAAAGTGGAATTCAACTAGATAATAGACTGAAAATATATGGAAACATACAGATTAGCACTAGATTTGTAAATGTCTTACTCACGCAGAATTGCATTGTAGAAAATAGAGCCATCAGCATCTACATCCTGTTAAGGGAATACATGAGTACCATCAGAAATTATCTGAGCTATAGCACCAAGCAATGGACAATATGTCTAGCAAGCACATTTGGGTTCCTTTGTCAAAACATAAGTTCAATAAATAAATTATCTCAAGGGCGAGCAGGTGAAAGATTGTGTAGGGAGAAAAACTTATGAGAACAAAAAGTCAACACCAAGCATTATGATATTATTGGGTGGTACTACATTTTTAATACATGGATCGAATAAAGGAAAACATACCCGAAATTTAGCACACTGCAGATATGCGCGTGAGAAGAAGGTACCTCGGATACATGAATAACTGAAGTCCACAAGGGACAGGTCCTGCATTTTCCCCAAGAAAAAAATATCATATATTCATTCCAAGAGAACCTTTTCGGATTTAACCAAAGCATGGGCATGGATGTGCTCTTGTAATAAGGAACTAAACAACCATGAGTACTAACATGTATATACCAACTTATAGGAAATTATTATCAGTTCTGTAAGTGCAGTGCTTGCAAATTACATTCAACAATTTCTAACCAGCTAGTACAAAATGCCTACAAAATTTTTTAAAAAAAAATAATAACTAGCAGCTGCAACAAAAATGAACCTTCAACAGGACATCATCCATACTAACCTGATTCCCAGAATGTAAATTCATCTTAAAATAGCACACCTCACAAAATGAATGGCATTCCAACGCAAACTTTCAAAATTCAGAAATGATAAAATCGATGCCACATTTCGTCAGTAATGAAAGGGGTGAATCGGTTTAAGTAAATTTTGTGGAAAAAGACTAGATGTGATCAAGTAAGATTAACAAGAAATATATTCATATTTTCAATTGCCATTTTATTTCTCAATTCATTTTGGAGGAAAATGGAGTTTCAATTAAGTCACATGCAAATTAGCCTGATGCTGATATAAGCTATGCAATACGCGTGGTCCAAATGTCACCAAACAATGCAAATAAGCATGATGCCATTATAAGCTATGCATGGTTCAAATGGCACCAAACAAACCTCTTGTCTGCATGGCTGCCCTTTATGAATTAGGGTGTGAGCTTACAAAAAATCTCGTTAAACCTCTATTTGATGACAAATCCAAATCCAAAAACAGCTAGCTTTACTCAACTAAAATAGACCTGAAGCCTGCTAGACTAAAATCAAAATTCAAGTTATGGCGTGTCCATGTTCACTTTGCATCACATGGCCAAAATTTATCCAAAAATTGAAGGGAAATTTGTCCTGCTAGCAGAACAATCTTACACAGTCCTAGACTGACTAGCACAACATCAATTCATGTACACACTTAAATATGTATGCCTCCATGGACAGCTTTAAAATCAAATGACTCGTACACATGACCTGGCTTGGCTTGGATTTTAATGGCTGGAACCAGCTAACTGACTAGGTGTCACAGGAGAAATATGGACAGTAATAAAAGATTTATTGATGCAAAATTCATCCCAAAAAGTAAAGAACAAAAAAGTTAAAAAGAAAAGAGAGAGAATTGTATCCAGTATGGTGTGATAACTTACAAGTTTAGACAGATCAAGACCAGAAAGATTGAGACCACGAAATCTAACTCTTTCAGATTGGATGCACTTAACAACATCGGTTCGAGTCAACTCAGCTTCTGAATCATCTTCCCCCTTTTTCTTGGTCAAATTCGATTTTATATGATCAACCAATCCCTGAAACATCAAAAGGATCTGTCAAGCTCCCTCCCTGAAAAGAAAAATGGAAAAGCAAAAGTGTTCATTTTTTAACAAAGAAATAAAGCAGCATTAGTTAGGTTAGAAACTGTGTGTGCATGTGTGTGTGTGTGCGTGTGTGATGGGGATCCAGGAGCAGCTGGAATGGAGTCTAAGGTCCAATGTGCACCTCATTTGGCCCATTAGGGGCCCATTTGGAGTCTTTTAATATATATGTAATTTTCCCATGTTTTTTAGTTATTTTCGGAGTCCTAGGGATAGTTTAGTAATTTTCCCATTATGGTTTCTTTGAAGAGTCTATATATTGTCCTGTATCCCTTCATGGGAAAGGATTGAAGAAGAATTTTGAAATGAAGAGCCGCCGCTGCGTGTTTTCTCCCGAGACGGGACGGGAACCCTAGTCTTCTTCTCCTCCAACCCCTCTCTTCTCTCTACTTCCGGTCTACCCCCTCTCCTGTCCCGCATCAATTTGGTATCAGAGCCCAAGCTCGATCCCCACCACAACCGCTCCCCTTCTTCGTCTTCTTCCTCTTCTTCTCCTTCTTCCACTCTCCCTTCCCCCCGAACCTGTAGCACACAAGCTCCGGAACCGCGAGCTCCCTCCCCACCGCCGCCGCAGGTCCTGGGGAACAACCCCATCCCGACGAGCTTCCTTCCCGGCGGTTCGCAGACCCGAGTCGAACCTCCCGCAGGATCTGTCGGCCCTCCCCGCCTCCCGCCGGGTCGGCTCCCCTCCGCCGGCTTCAACCCCGCACGGTCCTGACGTGACCGACCCATCCTCGCGGCATCCCACTAGAACTCGCAGCACGCTGGCGACGGCTCCCCGCGAGCTCCTCCACCCTGCCACAAGCGAAGCCGCCGCTCGCGAGGCCGAGACGGGATCCCCGCTAACCCTGTCGCCAGCTCCGCTTTCCCCCACGAGCTCCCTTTCCCTGCTACTTCGACGCCTGCAACCCTGCTCCCGCTCGCACTAGCCACTGCCGGAGCCACCCGAGCATTCCACCTCCGCCGAAGCCGCCATCGTCGGGCCCCGTTACCGTCGCCGACGTCGCCTCCGGCCACCGGAGCCACTCCGCCCCGCCATCACCACCGCCTCACCCACCCGCTGGAACCCCGGCCCTTGCAGCCGCCGCCTGGTTCGCATGAAAGAGGGAAGAGAAGAGAGGAGGAAGAAAGGCCTGGTCAAACCGAGATTGACCCGGTTCGGATCAAGTCACAGCAAGGTGGTCCGAGCCACGTCCAGTGGTTCGAGCCTATTGCGAACTGGTCCGAGCCAAGTGCGATTGACCTGAGCCACTTAGCCTTCAATGGGCCCAATTAACCTTGGGTTCTAGCCAGGATCCGGCAGTTCCAAATTATAGCCCTGTCAGGCTTGAGCCAGACCCCACCCTGGGTTTGCTACAGTGCACAGGAGGTGCACTAGGGGTTCTTATCGCACCGCCATCGCCGAGAACTCGTCTGTGCTCCGATTTGCGAGCCGCCAACGCCGTTGGGTTCGTATCAGCGAGGCCGACCTCGCTGTACGTTCCGCCTGACAGCAGCGTCTCGTTTTGCGTGCCGCACTTGCATGCTTTACGAGGACACTCGGGCGTGCCGTTCGAGGTCTTTCTGGACTCCGATTTGTGCACCGTTCGCGCCGCCGGATCCGTTTCGACGAGGTCAACTCGGATCCAGTGTGCTGTTCCCAGATTTGCCTCGTTTTGCGTGCCACTTGTGCACGCATACCGAGGACCCCGATCGTGCATCCCGAGGCCAACCCAAGTTGCCTCGATTTGCGTGACAGCATCCCAGCGCACAGATTCGCAACAGCTAATGCCCGCTTACCTCGTTTTGCATGCCACTTTTTGCACGCATGTCGAGGATGATGATTGGAGCTCCGATTCTTGTGCCGATCGTACCGTTGGCATCCTTGCAGTGAGGCGGACCTCGTCCATCATTTCTTTGGCCAGTGGTACGTTTTATCATCATGGATTTTAGTTTTGAGGTCGAACTACCCAATTCCGTGAAAACTCAGGTGTATCTTGAGGCAACGTCGTTCGGCAATGTTATTTCACAATCTATTGTGGATTCTATCTCTCACACGGACTACGTAAGGGTCTCTGGAAATCGAGCCTATGTGCCATTTTTCCATCTCTTAAGGAGCAGCAGTACTTCCCGAGCCGTCAGGTATTATGATGATGCATGGTGCAAGATTATACCCCATGGCTCGTATATCGGTTTGGGTAGAGAATGGATAGACGAGCGGCAAGTTGTGATTTATCATACTGGACGAGATTGTCTAATACAACCTGAGGAATACCAGGCACCCTTTCGTATTCTCAATGCCACTTATCAGGATCGAGAGAGGTTTCAACAAGCAGATGATTGGGAGCGTAAGAAGTCCCAGATGAGAAGTGAACTTCAGAAGATTTCTGCCATGCTTGCCAAGCTTACCAAGCCAAAAGATGTTATCTATGAGGCCGACCCAACGATGAGCGAGGAGTATGAAAATCAAATGAAGGAGGTGCACGATGTGGCCGATCCAGCCCTAGAAGATGAATATTTGGGGGAGGTTGAATCAGTGACGCCTATAGCAGATAATGACCTCTTCCCCACTAAAGGGAATGGGCCGAAGACAGACCCGCTATTGGAAAATGTAGTCGATCAGCCGAAGGTCGTTAAAAATGTCATCAGTTTGCATGATTTTGACCACATATGGAGCGACGTCGAGGCACAATTTTCTCCTCAGGTTGGAGCATTCATGTGCGCGATGATTCATGGGTCATCGGTGTTGTTTTCCGAGCATGCTGCCATCATTCCCCCATGGATATTGACTCATTTTAAAATTCGAGGACGAATTTTTTCGAACCAGGGGAGAATGATGGGGATCCAGGAGCAGCTGGAATGGAGTCTAAGGTCCAATGTGCAGCTCATTTGGCCCATTAGGGGCCCATTTGGAGTCTTTTAATATATATGTAATTTTCCCATGTTTTTTAGTTATTTTCGGAGTCCTAGGGGTAGTTTAGTAATTTTCCCATTATGATTTCTTTGAAGAGTCTATATATTGTCCTGTATCCCTTCATGGGAAAGGATTGAAGAAGAATTTTGAAATGAAGAGCCGCCGCTGCGTGTTTTCTCCCGAGACGGGACGGGAACCCTAGTCTTCTTCTCCTCCAACCCCTCTCTTCTCTCTACTTCCGGTCTACCCCCTCTCCTGTCCCGCATCAGTGTGTGTGTGTATATATTTGTGGGGTGGGGTGGGGGGGTTGGTTGGAATGGATTATGGCTAGTACCACCAACTTTATTGCAAAATAAACAGAGGTAGAACAAGCAAGTGAAGAAGGCTGTTCTTGTTGCTTTAGCTTGTTCCACTCATCCTTGCAATAACCCTTCCACATTCAGCTCAGCCACTCATGTAATACAGATCCCACAGAATCGTGAACAAAGCACATGTAATACGCATCCCACAGAATCGTTGCTAACCCAAAGAGCCTACACAACCTATGGGTTGATTTGTGCCACTGCTCATATGGTTGCTGCAACTACTATTCCCGTCCTATCTCGGCCAGCTACTTAGCTTCAAAGATTTAGAGCTTCTAAAGCCAACCAGTTTGTCCAAAGGTTTCATAACCTTTGCAATGGCATTCATAACATGAATTCTCAACTTGAGGACCACTCACCACATCATTTCTAATGTCTCTTGCTTGTTAACTTCTCTCCTGACACAGTCCCCTTTCAAGAGTTAGACTGTTGGTGCCACTCGTCCCTCTTAGTTTGGCATTATCACTCCCCAGTCTGGCCTACTATGTCCCATTCCCTTTGTCCCCTTTATCTACATGCGTATAGGCTGCAACAAAACATCTGATCCTTCCATTTTCTCCACAAGAATATGCGTCTGCAGCTCCTTTCAACTTCATACATTATGATATTTTCTGTCCAACTTTTGGATTTATTGATTACTGTTCTCAATTTACACAGGTTTACTTGATACGTTGACAGCCTATGGTTGCTCCCTTTCTACCAACTATGTCTAGGAGCACTCTTCTCATCAACTGGACTCTAAAATTTAATGTGAGTTTATTTTAGAAAAGAAAATGTTGACATTCTTGCATAAGAACATTTATACATCTTTACAGTGCAAAGCATGTAAGAAAATATTGACATTCTTCCATAAGAACAGCTATACATCTTTACATTGAAAAGCATGAATAATAAACAAAGCATCCAAAGTTCAACTAAAATAGGAATCTTTTCAACTACAAGAATATGACTTGCCATCAATTGATAGTATTCTGCTTCTCGCAACAGCTGTTCATACTCTGACTCTTTAAGGCTACCAATGACACCATCTCTCAACCAGTTTAAGACATGCCGGAAGTACTTCCCATCCCTATCAATAAAGACAACTCCCTGCAAATTTCATTAATATACAAGAAAAAGGACAAGGGGTTGATTAACAACTATGCAGAAAAATGACAGTTTAGGAGTCTGCAAGCTATTTTGAGGGACAAAAATTAACAACTATGCAAGAAAAGTTGTAGGTTAACAAGCTCCTTTAGGGAGTCTCAATAAATTACTTTGCATCAAATTTTGCATAAATGAGATATGGCCAGCCTTGAGCATACAGAATTATTACTGGATGAACACTAAGCAATAAACAATGAAACGATCAAATATCAAAAGCGTCTTTTGGAGAGTTCTGCATGGAATATATGTAGTTCATGGTGGGACTTTGGGGCATATGTCATAGTCAAATATGATGAATATTATTCTCATTCACCATTGAATCATTGTATGATCCATGACTAATGTTGCAATATCACCATAGTTGTCAAGGCGGTAAGGCGACCAAGGCGTGCTCGGGGTTCTGGACCGCCTAAGCGCTTAGGCGCCCGCCTAGGCGTCGCCTAGGCGTCAACTTCATAATATAATATTTTAATTTAGGATATATATATATATATGTACACACATATTACATACATACATTTAGATACATATATATATATATACACATTTCGATTTACACACATATATATACATACATACATATATATCTATGTATAAATGTATGTATGTAATATGTGTATATGTCTAACTATATAATATATACATACATATATATACACAAATATATCTAAATGTATGTATGTAATATGTATATGTATATATATATATATATATACACATTTTACATATATGATACATATATTTAGATGTATACATATACATATATATATGCATTTTGTATATATAAATCTATATATGTCTATATATATATGTATTAGTATGTATTTATATAATTATATGTGTATATATATATATATGTATATATACAAAAAGAGAGGGGCAAGAACCCTAGATTTCATAAATCTGGGCGCCTTGGGCGCCTAGGCAGGCGCCTTGGCGCCTTGGGCACCTTGGCAGGCGCCTTAGGTGCCTTTTCACATGTTGGAAAGGCGCCCCAGTGCCTTGGTGCTGTGAAAGCGCCTTGGCGCCTAGGCGACGCCTTGGCGCCTAGGTGACGCCTAGGCGGGCGCCTTGACAACAGTAAATATCACCCATGCTCTACAAAATATATATTTTCATTTAACAGTGTTCATGCAACCAGACAGACCAGAGAGTATATGGCTTACATACAGGATCACATGGATTTTTTTTTAAATCTAATTTTCAGGTTTAAAAAAACAAAATGGCATCTTCTAGTGTTGTTATGTATAGATGCTCGAAAACTGATAACTTCAGGCATTAATTAAAGATAAGAGCACCAAAGTTGTAATGACACAACACATAAAATGACAAAGATTAGGAATTGCATGCATCAAACAATGTAACGCAGAACAGTAAGTGTCATACAGAAACAAACACGGAATTGTTGAAACAGCTATTATTGCAAGTGTATTTCATGCATCAGCTTTGCTCTAGGCCATAAACAGTATAAAGAACAATGGTTAATAATAACATGAAAATAGCAATACCGTATCAGGATCTCGAGGCACAGTATGTCGGCCACTGAACATTGCTGCAAGCATTGAATTGGGGTCACGTTGAGTTAATGTGTCAACTGTTGTCGTGTATTTCTTCCCTCCTACAATAACCAATATTAGAGAATAGACCAAAAGTTGATTTCCAACAGCATGGTACCGATGTGCCACAAGCATGACAATGACAGAAACAGATGGTGGAATCAGGAGGAGAGGAAATGAAACTATATTCATTTTAATGATGCCCCTTTATGTGAAGTAATTAACAACTTCATTCATCCAAATCGTGTTTCCCATGGTAGTTTCAAGTTTCAACCAAAACTACAAAGATGTGGTCAGTTTCAATACTGTTGCCAGCACAGCATCTGACTCAAAACAATGCAGCAGAAACCTGACTCATTGTTTGCTGAAGAGTAGAGAGGGCTGCCTGATACACGTGAGCTAGAATTACTAGGCATAGCTGCTCGGACTGAGTCAGCTTATATCTACAAGACATAAGGCACATTACTAGGCATATAAATTACTAGGCATAGCTGATCAGATAGTCAGCTTATGTCTACGAGACATAAGGCCAAGGACCCAACTGCTCAAGGGCTAACAGCTCCAGAAAAGTCAACTTTTAGCAGATCAAAATGGCATTTCAAAATGCCAATCAAGTGTTCATTTGATAACCATTACAAAGCTGGCAAAACTACAATACCGTAAAAGGGTGTGAATCTCCTCAAGTCATCATTACCTCATCAAGTTCCAATACCAACAGTCCTAGCACTATGACAAAGATCTTGTGGTGCATTTTGTGCTTCAGTCTAAACACTCCCAAAAGTTCATCGGGATTTGCATTTATTAACCATTTTTTCCTTTAATAAGAGGAGTGTTTTTCTTTTTTGTTGAACTTGGTAAGGAGAAGACACTGTCCACCATCATTTTTTGTAACAGCTACACCAGTGTCCACAAGGAAGCCGAAGCCAATTGCATCTGCGCATCTCCTCCAAGTATGGGGGTGGATTATCCAGTGAGCTAAACAAAAACAAGAAAATGCATTCAACCTACTTTTTACATTTTTAGGACTCGTCTTCGACCAATTTCCAACATATTGTCGCATAAAACCGCCATAGTTAGAACGGATTTAGCTTCACTCAAATCTCTTACATGGGCGAATGGAACAAAGCGTTGGTCACAGACGCGGTGAGGCGAATGGGGTCACACGTTCTGGTGAAAATCTGCATCAAGCAAGAAATGCACCATCTCCATCTGCCCAAGTAGGTGCATCACTGATGATTAGATTGATAAGCAAACTAAAAACCCAGCTCCAACTTTCCTTAATTTGACATTTGAAAGATTCACCAGTGTCATCAATCTTATCCAGACGACCCATTTCCTGAAATAGGACAGCGCATAAAAGGAAGGAAGAGCTGCAGGTGACACAGCATCTGACACACACAACTTCCAGCGGCAGCACCCAAGAGGGAAACCAGCCAGTGCACAGATAAAAATGCCCAAAAGAGAGAGAGAGAGAGAGAGAGGAAGCATCATCCACCAACATCATAAAATGCAAAAGAAAGAAGAGATTTTAAAAAAAAGGAAGCATCGTGTTACTAGTAGCCATTGGATTCTTGATTCCGAAAGAATCCATTCTAGGCCCTAACAATGTCCGAAGCAAATCAACACAAACACAACACAAGATGGAGAGAAGAAAGAGAGGTGATCATCGCCATACCTATGTCGAGGTAAACGCGGGAAGAATCGAGATCGGAGTCTTCCATTCCCCACCCCCCAACCCCTCGAAGCCGCGCTGAGACCTCTCCACCCCCACAACCCCAACCACACCAACCACACCAGAAGTAGTCCCTTCTCTCTTCTGCTGTTCCTCTCTAACCCCTCCGGTCTCCTCCGCGTGTCGACCGACACATTCCTCTTTCCTATATCTCTATTTGGATTTTTGCTGAAAAACTCATAGTCAGAATGTAAATTGCATATTTGCTATCTCCGTGTTTAAATTTGTGCGTGTATCATTCATTAAGAATGTTAATCGAAATTATGTCACCGTGCCTAGCAGAGTGGGCTGTACACCCCCATACTTGGGGAGACTCGGGTTCGATCCCAGTTGTTATTGGTGTATAATATAAGAACTTACAAGGAAATATAAAAATAAAAGAACTTACAAAGAATATTAAAAATTATTGAGACTGGAAAATAAAAATCCGGCGTTAATGTTATGCAAAAGATCACAAAAATAATTTTCTTGCGCGCGTCTTGATGGTCTTCTTTTTTTGTGCTGTTGGTTGTTTAACTTCCTTACATATTCGTCTAAAGTTGCAATATGTACCTATACGGGGATCTGGACGAAAACTTGCAAGATGGAGGTTAATGACTCGGATCGGGATAATTTATTTGGTGATGTTAAAAGCTTGAAAGTAAGTGAGGATAAAAGGAGAGATAAGTCCAACCCTTTGCCTTTATTTTTTGAGCTGAAACTGGAGTTAAAGAGACTTGTCTTCAACATATTTCTTTAATTATATCCAATATTTATTTATTCACAGATGCACCTGGATATCAAGCATGACCAAACTTTAAAAAAAATCACCAAAGTGCATCTTCTAGAATTTAATGTGCGTGAGAGATATATTTATAAAACAGACAAAAAACCAAGTTGTTTATTGAGCTACTTTAGTGTAATTAATTGGGTGCCTGTGATTAAACATAAGTAGCTCATTTATATTAGAAGTAAACTCATAAAAATGAATTACCTGTATGTGAGTTCAAATTGTGGCATCTTAGTTATTTGTAACTCACTTTTAAGAAAATAAATTTATTATTTGATTTTTAAAACTGTCTTCTAAGAAGTCAATTTTAATTATCTAGTTGTATTTAGATGTTATATTTATAAAACAGACAAAAAACCAAGTTGTTTATTGAGCTACTTTAGTGTAATTAATAGGGTGCCTGTGATTAAACATAAGTAGCTCATTTATATTAGAAGTAAACTCATAAAAATGAATTACCTGCATGTGAGTTCAAATTGTGGCATCTTAGTTATTTGTAACTCACTTTTAAGAAAATAAATTTATTATTTGATTTTTAAAACTGTCTTCTAAGAAGTCAATTTTAATTATCTAGTTGTATTTAGATGTTAAATTAGAAGTGGTACTTAGCTTGACTAGAAGAAGATCAATTACACGAAAATATCTTTCAAAGCTTTTAAGAAGTTAGCTCGACTCTTTTTAAACTCTTTTTAGAAAGTAAATTTTATTATCGTAAAATCTTCAAACAACCAAATTATTAAAGTGGGTCATCAATACTCATGTAATTCATTGTTCAAGCAATCAAAGATACCCTAAGTTACGCGACTGAGAGGAATATTGATGAACTCTACCTTAATCTCATATCCACGTACGCCAATAAAGATTATTTTAATCTCATTCAAGTTAATTATACAATTTAATAATTTAATTAAATATCCAACTCGTTCATGTAATCCACTCTTCTATTTGGAGTCTATTAGTGAGTCACTCTCTCACAGCCAAGCATCCATCTGATGCGCGTTGCGATTCACCATGCCTGCATACTCGTTTTAACAGCTACACGTATCAGCTGAGCCCTGCCACGCGCCATGGCGGGAGGGAGGAGGGGGATTAGCTTATTCGGCACCGCCAGCCCTTCACCCACAAGCCTGCAACAGCTGCATGCTGCTTCACTACATCTTCTTCTTCTTCTTCTTCTTCTTTCAGAGCACAAACAAACAGTCCAGGTAGGAGGAAGTATGAGGAAGCATCTGTCTTCTGTTGCCAACAGCGTCCTCCAGAGATGCGCAGGGTAAGTCGCGTTGCAGCCTCTCTCTCTCTCTCTCTCTCCCTCTAGCAGGGCATGATGGTTTCACCATTTAAAGTGGAGAGACTGAATGGCCTGTACTTGGTAACGATGATGAAGATGATGGTTGGTGCTGTGAACTGATGCGTAATTCACATCGAATACTTTGCTGCTGCAATATTGGTTTCAAGCCACAATATAGGCCTTCTTAACTTTATAGTGCTTCCACTGCTTCTCATGAAAGTGCATGGTTTAGTTAGTAATCTTCCTATTACACAAACGTTGAGGTTTACAGGACGATAGGCTCCACCGTGGAAGAAGTTGTCGCGGAGTTCGAACTGGGCTTGGAGCCTGCAGTAGATAACTATTCAAGGAAGTTGGTAGAGTATTGCAGTTCGAGGGCACTCGGAAAGCTGTGTGGTATTGCAGGGGAGAAGATTGCTGATGCATCTTTTAGCAGCTTCACTTTTGATATGATGCTAGCATGGGAGAGGCCCAGTGCAAGTGAGGAGGAAACCCACTGCGTGAGCATCCAATCTTCCCTACACTTAGTGTGACATATGTTTCCATTGGTGCAAAAAAACACATCTTTCTTCAGAGATCATCTGCTTCTGTACTTATGTCTTTTCAGCAGTTATCCATAATAGTCTATTAACTTTAAGAATGGGTGTCTTTTGCTGAGCGGATTAAGGGGTATTAATAAGTTGTGGTCATCTTTGACAGGAGAACGTGTCAAAGGAGAAGGAAGATAAGAGAGAACCCCTAAAAGCGAAGGAAGGGCAAGTGCATGATGAGATTCCTCTTTTCTATTCTGACCTCATGCCTCTCCTTGTAAGGATACTATCCCAGAACTGATGTGGCAAATATCCAAGTTGGCTTGCATTTTTTGTATTCGCTTAGGTATTGCTTTGTCTAAAAAATCATGCTACTAACAGAGTTTTTGGCTTGTGAGAATATGAAATAAGTTAGAAAATGGAATCCTTTAATGGGTCAGTGCACATGAAGTCATGACTTGGTTTTTGTTAAGCTCAATGGATATTTTCTTGTTTTCCATGTCTAATAGGTTGATGAAGAAAGACATGTTGGAGAAGATGCATTTGTCTGGATGGGTACCCTGTTTCCTCTAGTCGCAGATGTTGCGAATGCACGATTTGCTTTTGAGGCATTCACAGAATCTACAGCCAATCGGCTTCACTTTCCTGCCTATGACAGATACCTAAAAGAAATAGATCGGTGAGTACAGATGTCATTTCTGGTTTAAAATTTTGGTGCACAAGCAACTCTAATCTGAATCTTGAGTATGTGTTCCAAGTATATAGGCACAAGATAGACTGGTTATGTGAAGTTGATGCAAGTTCTATTTTAAGTGAACCGACCATGTACAATTGTCTGCTTGCCTATGTCATCCGGATTGATTCAAGTTCTATTTTATGTGAACTGACTGCTTCAGCTTCAGCCACGCGAATTTTTGATATTCCTTTTTATTTTTCATCAAATGAATGACATCTTCTTCTGACAATCCTAGCTATTCTTAGCATGATATTATGACTGTCTGCTGTTGGATGTCATCCTGATTCAAACTCACCATTACTGTAGGGAAAAGAATGAAGGTGAACAAATGTATGTTTAGTAGACTACACAAAGATCCCATTGTTGGCACCTTGTCATTTTCTTATTACAATTCTAAAATTCCAACTAATGAAGGTTATTTTACTTTGCTGACCAACAGTTGGTCAACTCCTTGGGATGTGTCCTTAGCATATCAGATGTGGGAGCTTTTGTTATTTAACTTTGAGAATTTTAGAATGCCCAAGGTTTAATTTATCTGCAAATACTTTCTTATTGCCTATTTGACACAATTCGTACTTTCCTCGGTTTGCAATGCTAATATATCAAATAGAGTACTACTTATCCATGAACACTTCTCCTGGAAAACTTCTACCTATGTATTCTCACTTGGTTTTGCAATTGTACAGGTGTGTTAGGTATCTGCAGAAGCAATCAGCACCAACTGGATTTGAATTAACAGATGATGAGTTCATATTGCATGTGGAAGGAACTGCAAGAACACAAAGGGTGGTCCGTCATATAGGAGCAACCAGTTGGCCTGGTGGGTTTTTGTGTTATCCCCTTGAAACGCTTACTTTTGTGATGAACAGGATGGATCGACCATTGGAATTCGATGCCAATATGAAATTTTCCTTCCATTCATAATTTTGGTGGCAGGAAGACTCACACTAACAAACCGAGCTCTTTACTTTGAGGCTTCTGGAGTAATGTCATATGAAAATGCTATAAAGATTGATCTGTCAAAGCCTGGTGTTGACCACCAAGTGAAAGCTGCATCCACTGGGCCATGGGGTGCACCAATTTTTGACAAGGCAATGGTCTATGAATCTTCACTACTGTAAGAACTTAATTTGCATGTTCAAACATTTATTAGCAAATTCATGTTTAATTTCCTGTTACACAGTAAAGGACTTGTGGCAATCCACAGAATATACAGAATGGGTTAATTCACTCCTGAATTCACGAATGTTGCAGAACAGAAGGCATCATTTTGGAGTTCCCGGAGATGACTAGCTCAACTAGGCGTGACCATTGGCTTGCTTTGACAAAGGAACTCATCTTATTGCACAGGTTCCTGTCAAAGTTCAATGTGGAATCCCCTATACAAGCATGGGAGATGCAAGCAAGAACTATATTGGGTATCATAAGACTCCATGCCACCAGGGAGATGCTAAGAATAGCATTACCAGTTCCTACATGTTTCTTAATTTTCACCTTATTTGACGAGTTACCCAAAGGGGACTACGTGTTGGAGGAATTGTCAAATAGCTTGAAAGAGAGTACAAATGGGATACACCCATGCAGTGCAGCCTCGATACTGAAGAGTTTAAACATTTCTCACCCAAGCATTTCAAATTTGAATGTCAAGGAAGAGTATGAAATCCCAATGGAGAAACCAGAAAGCTTGGAGTCCCTGGAGACAACTATCACTCAAGTGAGAGAGGAGGCAGAGGAGGTTGGCATTGCCAAAGCGACCGTGGAAGGGCTAAAAGAAGAAGGAACCGTTGACAGCCTTCTTATCCTTGTGGTGCGATCCGTTTACTTGCATTTAGTTTATGCTCTATTTTGAAATTTTCAGAAGCTTACTTGTCATATTAGGTCAAGATCAAGGATCTAACTGGAATCAGTTCAACCCTATTGTTTGCTCAACAAGTCCTCTAATTATATCTTTGCCTTCCTCAGTTACCTCCATTAAGGGAGCTTTTGTAACTAGCTAGCTTCTTTGTGTGTCACTGTGTAGGAGCTACTAAGTCCACTGAAGAACGTACTACCTTGGATTCAAGGAGTTCTTGAATGGGAGAGGCCAGTGCTTACACTTACTGTGCTTACTTCAGCTCTCATAGTCATATACAAGTAAGTCCTGAAGTGAATCAACTTAAGCCTGGGAATATTTTTGTAGAAAATGTTTCTATTAACAGTGAATTAATGCTACTACCTCAAGAGAGAGCTACATTAGACAACTGTACTTCCTTTTCTTAAGGATGGAGAAGCATTGCTAATTGCATAATGTAAACTTGGAATATGTATGTTCATGACTTCTTTTTGCCATGTGAATAGAGAATGGGTAGGCTATGCAATTGCAGCAGCATTGTTGTGGGGAGTTGGAATGATGCTATGGGCAAGGCGCCGATGGATCAGAGATGAACACATTGATATTGTCGTGTCACCCTCCTCTGGTCAGACAACAATGGAAAGCATAGTGACTGGCCAACATGGCTTGATAACATTGCATATGACAGTTCAGAAGGCAAACATTACAATATTGAAAGTTTGGTCAATATTTGTTTCAAGGGCCAAAAAGGTATCACATAACAGCAATCTCTCATGACCTGGATCTCTGCTCTTTTTTCTGGAGTAGTTTTCTATCATCTCTGAAAATAATATATCGAACTTCTGTTCTTACAATTGTATTGGACTTGATAGATCAAATTCAATACTTCACACCCGTGAAAGGGCTTGCTTTTCTATTTAAGTTACCGCTCTCATGCTGTATGGCTTACCTCAAGGTTCATTCAGCAGCACTGTTTTGAGTTCATAAGTTAGAAACCCAGTCACAACTGCCAAACTGAATTTTCAACAGGCAGAACTAGAAATATACCATGCACTGAAAAGAAAACTAGTTACAGGACATGTCCTAGAAATTTCTGCAAAAACTTTAGAGCACCTTTGTTCACATGTTCTTGTTTTCTCATTTGTCTCTTGTTTACCTAACCAAGCATACCTTTGTTCACATGTTCTCGTTTTCTCATTTGTCTCTTGTTTACCTAAGCAAGCATAGCACCTTTGATGTAAAGAGTCTTCTTAACCTATACACAATTGATAATGTGGGACTAAAAGAGTTTCATCTGGAATTGGATTCTTACCATTCTGATCTATCTTTCCCCTTTCATCTCAACTGCATTCTGGGTACTACTGCCACCTTGCAAATTTACCTGCTTTCTGCCATTTCTACTGATAGTTTTTCACTTTTGGTTGCTATTTGCAGCAAGCAGATTTGGTGATGGGAGTGATGGCTGGTATGGCCATCTTTCTCTCCTTGGTCCCTTTCAAGTTTGTGATCATGGCTTTGACAGTATATTGCTTCTTGGCTAAGGCAAGAGCTGGGAAGCCTGCATCCAATGGGCAAGGGAAGAGGAGGCTGAGAGAGTGGTGGGATTCCATTCCCATAATCCCAGTTCGAATTGTGTGGGAGACGACCCGAGACTGTAAGCCAGAAGATTGAAAACACAAGTGGTTTAATGCCTTGAAGGCATTGTAGATTTGGGCACTCTGTCACAGACGTTTACAGGATACAAAACACATTTTGGCTTTGTAATATCATATGCTTGTGCCACACAAAGTCACTATGATCACTAGCAAATCCGATGTCAATGCATGTCAAATTTTATTTGATGCATCTTTCAGTAAGTTCCAACTCTTCTGCTCTTTCTTAGTTTCCCTTCCAGTACTCTCAACTCACTTTAAAAAATGTGGTACTGGGATTAGCTAGGAAGAGCTCATCCTAGGTGTTTCTTCATGTCTAGGCTTGGCAACTTTTTTATTTGCGGGAGATGTAAACCGCTTCTTTCACATCATCAAATAAATGATGCATGCAGTTTCAATAGCTTTGGTTTACATTATGAAATTGCACGTTGAGATTAAAGTAGATCCTTTTAATGGCTCTTAATTTGCGGACTTTTACCAAAAAGTCTATATATAGCTGAACGATATTGAATCTTCCTCGTGTAATGAAAGTCATAAATTTAAATTTCACGAGTTTATAGAGTTTATTCGATAAAAAAAAAAAAAAAAAAGTTCATTAGAGCTATGACCAAGTACTCTCCGTTGGTGATGAGTCCGTGGAAACTTTGAACTTGGAATGATCGCGCTGGTACGAAAAATCTCCCACTTAAGTAATATTAGTCTTAATGCCAATTATATATTCTCTTTATTATGAAAATTCTATAAATACTCCTAACTAGAGAGAAATTTGGGAACATTATTTGCATACGCGGTAGGTTCCTTGCGGGAACTGCTGTGGAAGCTGCTAGAGACGCTTTATCAGGTGAGATCTACACCGAATCGACTAGTAGGGAGGCCTGTTCCAATTGTAAAACGTTTATTTAAACGTTGAATGATTACCAGTTTTAATGCATTTTTTATCTAGATTAGGAGGGAAATTTGAGTAATATTTATTGAAATGAGTACAGTGAACGGTTTTAAATTTTGCTGTGGGATGGTACAGTAATTTCACATCATCCAATCTTGCGATCCGACTACAGTTATAGTTGCATTCAAGCATTGCAACAAATATTATTTGGGAAATCTTTGGTGCCGTTAGATCCAAATCAAATGGCATGATACATCCTGGCCGCAGTGATGTGGGGCTGTCTCACTAATAGTTTTCCTGCACATTGCGTACATGACGGCTCGTGTCTGGCATAGCTTATATAAGCAGAGTTGCTATTCGGATTCTGTTCCATCTGTGTCGAATTTAAATAATTTTAAATTTATTTATTATTTTTCATCTCTCTTCAACATCAATTGTATGATTTTATAAATCAATTAGCCTCACAAGAAGAACAGGATCCTTTGCGGTCCCCTACTAGTTGACGCATGGAAACAGCATCATCACTGAGTCAAACGATCTATTCATCTTTTCTTCATGCATCGTATGGCATAAGAAGACATGGAAAGATGACATTGGAAGATGTAGAGACCATTTGAAGATGTTCTATTTAACCTAAAATATTATACTTTATATTTTTTATAAATATGTTGGTATTTTATAATATTTTTTATTACTTTATCTCAAGTCAAACAGCACCAGTGTCTCACAGAAATACAATACCCGCGACATTTACGATATTTCAAATCAAACCGCACCCCAAATTACGCCGTCGGGTGGAGCCAATCAAAAAGGATCTCCGTTGGAACGAAAGAACGGGTTAAAAAAAAAAAAAAAACGGCGCCACCGCGGCGGTGGGCCGGTGGCGCAGAGCTGAATTGCTGAAGGGGATCAAAGCGCACCGGCACTACACTCCCCCACTTCTCCATCTCCTCCTCCTCCTTCCAACCCAATCCTCTCCTCTTCTCTCTAGGGTTTCTCCACAACCTTAATTTCCCTACAGATAGAGAGAGGCCTCATCATGGTCGGCGGCAGGTTCGCCGCCGTCGGCAAGCACCCGCCGTCGAGGCGCTATCTCCTCGTCCTCTCCTGCATCGCCCTCCTCGGGGTCGCCCTCGTCGGCGACTTCCTCTGGGCCTCCTCCTCCACCGCCACGGCCTCCCCCTACTTCTCCGTCGAGAGGGCCATCGGTCTCCTCCCTCCCAATCCCAATCCCAGCAAGGTGAGCAACCCCCCCCACCCCCCAAACCAATCTCATTTCTAGGGTTTCCATCCCCATCATGATGGATATATTTCCGTCTTGTTCCACTCTTGTGGATTTATTGTGAGCAACGTTGGATTGTTGTTGGTGTTGGATCTGGTGGTGGCGGTGGCTACAGTAACAGTGCTGCTCCTGTGATTTTAGTGGCTACTTGTTCCGAATTCCTCTGTTGTGCTGGTGTTGGATCTGGTGGCGGCAATGCAGACTGTTTTGGCTTGGGATTGTGGTGATGCTGGATCTGGGTGACAGTGGTTACAGCAGCAATGCTGCTGCCGTGATTGGTGTTTAATTGTTCTGAATTTTCTTTCTCGTGGATTTGCAGAGTGGGAAAACGAAGAAGGCAAATGCTGAGACCGTGAAGCTGTCTGTGGCAAATGGCGAGCTGAATGCGACCTTTGCCGATCTGCCGGCACCACAGCTGGAATGGGAACAGATGGCGGAGGCACCTGTGCCTCGTCTGGATGGGTCTGCCGTGCAGATCAAGAATCTCCTGTACGTCTTCGCGGGATATGGAACCATTGATTACGTAAGGTTCTCTCTCCATGCATACTGAAGGATGCAGGCTTGTAGCCTTTGCTTACTCTACCTTGGTATCCTCGGGTTTATGCCTGTGGCTGCCCACGAAGATGTAGAATTTTATTTGTGATAGCTGTATTCGTTAACCTGTTTTCCAATTCTTTCCTCTGACAGAACTTGTTCAAAATTTGAACTTGCTCATCCACAAACTGCTGAATTCTTGTGGAAGTGTTTGTCAGTGATATTTGGAAAACTTTAGGTTTTTGCTTATCTCTGATGATATTTAGTTGTACTTGTGCATGTTTTGACATGGGGTAAGGGTAAATTTGATTCATTGAGGATACAACCTTATTCTTGAAATTTTTTTTCGTTGTTTTAGGTGCATTCTCATGTTGATATCTACAATTTTTTGGACAACACATGGGGAGGAAGGTTCGATATGCCAAGAGAGATGGCACATTCACACCTAGGAGTAGCAAATGATGGCAGATATATTTATGTGATCAGTGGACAGTATGGTCCACAATGTAGAGGACCTACATCCTGGAGCTTTGTATTAGATACAGAGACTAAGGAGTGGAATGATTTGCCTCCATTACCTGTCCCCAGGTGAGTGCCTTGATTGATAAGGAACATCATCTCATATTAAGCTTTGTAGCTTTTCATCAATGTGTTCAACTTTGTTTGATGAAATGTCAAGTTTCAACTTGCCATCTGAGGTTGTAATGTTTTACTTAATTTTTTAATTATTTTGTCATTTTCAGTTTGTATCTACTAAGGTCTTTCCTAGAAATATTTTAACGAGGGTATATTGTGTACTAGGTATGCCCCAGCTACCCAACTTTGGAGGGGCAGACTCCATGTCATGGGTGGCAGCAAGGAGGATCGTCATGAGCCTGGAACTGAACATTGGAGTCTGGCAGTAAAGGATGGCAAAGCGTTAGAGAAAGAGTGGCGATCAGAGATACCAATACCACGTGGTGGTCCCCACAGGTCCTTTGTCATCCTTTTTGCTTTGAGAACACTATTTAGCCTCTCATGATATGAACTGCTTTATGCATCAGGTGTCCTTTGCCATCTCAAGGGAATCATTTGCATTCATAAGAAATTGCACACAGATCCTCATTGCTAAAATTTTCCTCTGCATGTGCAAGCTACAAATTATGGTAGCTATAAATTGTGGAATAATCCTCAAAGAATAGTTTCATTTTGATTCTGTATCTCCTTTTATCTAACTGTGATACTCTACTGTAGCATAGATCGAGTAGGTTGTTTTTTGAAGCGCGACTCTGATGCTCATTTCTATGACAGGGCATCTGTTGTTGTCAATGATAAACTTCTTGTGATTGGTGGACAAGAGGGTGATTTTATGGCAAAACCTGGTTCACCTATTTTCAAATGCTCAAGAAGAAATGAGGTATGATGCAGGTGACGTTGCCTTACTATGCATAAACATGTAATTGTTGATCATTGAGGTCTTTACTTGCACATGCTTGCGTCCCAGATATTCAGAATTGCCTTAGCATTCTAAAATGTAAATTAGTGATCGTTGATGAATAATTGTTTTGCAGATAGTTTTCTAGTTTTCATGTAGGTTAATTCAGGCATTTACCATCAAGACAATCCAAATTGTCCTTCATGATTTCTGAACTTGTCATAACTGTGGTTCTTACAAAATTGTTAATATTTTATCATCAGAGGCTTAGAAGTTGAAACATCATGGCTTCTTCAGAGTTTGTAAGTTGTTCTTCGGTAGTTATCTGAAGTAGCCATAGCACACGTGGCTATATTTCAATCTGCAGTTAAGTGCCTTCTATATTTACTGTTTTGTTACTTAGATCATTATTGATATCCAAGTGCTCGGTTGGCCTAATAGAAATAGCTAACCCAAAGTACATGTTCTAATAACTTATTGAAACTCATGGATGGTATGATAGCATGAATACAGGTGGATGAGCACACTTTCCATTAGCTTTTTTTGCTGTTTCTTTTCTTATAATCTGAGAAATGTTGCATGATGATGTCTCTAGATGTCTACATCTCTCATGATTATATTTGTTGAAAAATAGACCTCATCTTTTCTCAAAAAAAAAGCATTAACTTTTTAAATTGGTCACATTTCATTATAATAAAGTAAGAAAGTGCAAAGAAATACAAGCAGAGGTGGAGTTTCGAAGACAAGGTTGTAAGAGGAAAATTGTAGATGGACATTTGCTCCAAAAGACACCCAAAGATCAAAACAAACCTAATCTATTGTATACCAAGGAGGTCTAGAATGACATGATAAGAGCAATGAATCTTGAAAATGTAAAATCTAATATTCATTGTTTGCGAAAGAGACTGCAGTACAGATATTCTAGAATCTACACTAATTTGTAGGACTTCAAACATTTTCCAAGGCTGATGCATATAATAGATGTCTTTTTTTTCTTCCAGATAAGAAAATGAATGTAAAAAAAAAAATGACATATGTATTCTAAATGGGTTAACTCCTACTGCGACATGCTGCTGAACTGCATATGAGGATGCCCTTCAAGATTGCAAAAATGTTTTTTGTCAAGTTGAACAGTGATATCTGAGATGTTTGTTGTTTGGCACGTTAAGTTTCATGTCAATTAAATGCTCCATTGAACCAAAAGAGGGGGAAATCTGAAAGTATGATGAAATGATAAGGCAACACTGTTCATACTATGCCTCTTCAGACATTAATAGTATGTCTCTTCAGATACTGTGGTTATCTGATGCATAAAATGATGTGGACAATGGAGAATGGCTTTGCAGGATTCATTTTTTTTTAATACAGTCAGTTTAGTATGAAACTGTTTCTTGCTTCCACATACTGACAAGCTTTCAGGTTGAAGCCAAATAGCATTACTTTTCCTTTTCGGCTTGCTTTTACCAATTTTCACTGATTATGATTATTCCAGGTGGTGTATGACAATGTTTACATGCTTGATGATGAGCCCAAATGGAAGGAACTGCCTCCCATGCCAAAACCGGACTCTCATATAGAATTTGCATGGGTTCTTGTCAATAATTCCATTGTCATTGCCGGAGGCACGACAGAGAAGCATCCTGTGACCAAAAAGATGATATTGGTTGGGGAAATATTCTGTTTCAACCTAGATACTCTGGTATGTCATTTCCATTCTCATATAGTTACCTTTGTCCCACAGGTATTTGGCATGTAGTCAATTCTTTATGTTTCTCTTCTTTAATGTTCATGTTCATTCTTGCTAAAACTTAAGAAATCTCAATCTCACCAAACTTTCACCTGAACCTCTTTGCCATGGCGTAGCCACATGTTCTGCAAAATTGGAAATTTTTTTCTATCCCATTCAGGAAGCTTTCAGTGGGACTTCCTTAGTCGAGTCTTCCTAGATGAGTCTAGTTCTGTTGCAGGATAGCATCTTACAGGAAAATGGAGGAAGGAAAATAGGCTCTTTTGCCCCACCTGGGTTAGTTGGTAAGACATCTGTGACAGGTTGGAGAGAGTGGGGGGAGGATAATGGGGATAGGCTGGTGGTACATGAACAAGCTGACTTGCCAAAGTATCACCCTTTCATATTTACGAGCCTTAAAATCGCTAGACTGAGAATTAGTGATGCAACTGTATATAACATCTGAAGTGCATGTTGTTTTTTTCAGTTGTAACTACAATTGAAAGCAGCTATTTCATCCTTTTTTGAGTATTTAGTCTTATCACCTCACTCGGTGAAAATGTTCTTCATTTCATAGTTCTTAACCCTGGCTTGCCTAGGCTTTGAGGGACGCATACAAGTCAGTCCTCCCTGTCCCGAGAAACTGAATTCATATGGCTTTATGCATATTGCACCACATATTATTTGTTTTTCTGTCTTGCATTTTATCCTCCTTTTTATGCATTTTATCATAACCATCTTTTGGATACTGGATGCTCTACAAGTCTTTTTCAGGATGACATAGTACATGCCATGAGCCATTCAATCACTTGTCAGTTGGGGATCCTTTTAGTTCATTACTTTCGATTCCTATGGAATAATTTATCATCATCCGGTCAGAGCCTTCTCCCATTTATTTGGAGTTGGTTACGTGAATAATGTCCCACCACTTATTCTCTTCAGTGCCATCTTCGTAGTTCCAGAGAAGTTTTGTCCTTTTTTATGCATGGACCCATCTCATTTTTGGTAGAGGGGAAAACCTCAGTACAACTGATTGATGTTAAGCGGAGGGAAGATAGGCTTGGGGTTATTTGGAAATGTGAAATTTTAAAAAATTGGCATTGGGAGAACTAGGAGATTTTCCCATCATCTAAAAAAGGTTGAATTGCGGGAGAATCTGGAGTAGGAGTGGGGATAACCTCTACATAGGCTACATCATCTGTGCGAAGACACAATAGGAAGACAAAAACTGCAATAGTTGCGGTTAAAATCTCATTTGGGTGCAAAAGTTGGGATGACTTTGATGAAGAAAATGGGATTTTAATGTATTAACTGTGTTTTAAGCACTCAACTACACACCCCAAAAGGTCTAAACCTATGTTATGGCTGCTTTCTAATGTCTTTTTTCTCATTTGTCTAGTGAATAAGATATTAATTAGGGGATTTCTATCCAAGATGTTTTTGTAGACTTAGCTTATCATCCAGACATCATTATAAATCTGTAATGCATCATATGGAAACTTTTTTTAAGAAAGAAGCACGTTTCACTTGATTGATATACGCATTTACTATTTCTATTGGGCTATCTCCCCTACAATCTGGACGGTTGGCTTATGGTTTAGTTTGTTGCGTTTTATTTGTGACAGCTTTATGGTTCCATTTCCTTCAATTAAGAAAGAAAAAATCACCCTCATTTGCATTGGAGCAGCTGCCTAGGCACTAGGCAGCAGGTACTGGGGATCCTTTGCCTCACTCTGCCTTAGACTTTTCTAAGTTGTCTGGCAAAATTGTAATATTGCAGATATCTTTCAATGTCTTATCAATGCTTAAATGTACTTGCAACTTTCCTCCTAGACAATGCGTTGCTTTGTTCATTGACAAGTATATTTTTGAAGATAACGTTTCCTACCCTGTTGGAAACTGTGTACGAAGATAAGTCATTGTTGGAATTTGAATCACGATTTTTGCTTATTATGGTTTTCTTTTAATATGCAGGAATGGTCAGTTATTGGGAAAATGCCCTATAGGATCAAAACTACATTGGTAGGATTCTGGGATGGATGGCTCTATTTCACCTCTGGTCAGCGAGACCGGGGACCGAATGATCCGTCGCCTCGGAAAGTTGTTGGTACTACATGGAGAACTAAACTACACTTCTGATACTTCTCATTGCTTGAATTTTAACGTGTATAGCCCTTGTTCCAGACAACCCAACACCAAATCCTTCTATTTTTCAAATATGTAGATGCGTAGTACCATTTCTGACTTTTTTCCGGTTGTGCCATCCTCGTGTATTCTTTTCCTACCCCTTCCCATATTCTTTGCTGTTCTTAAGATGACCACTGTAGAATAATAGCAGTGAAGTGGGAATTAGAATATTTGAAGTGGGAAATGCTACCCCGTACGTCCCTTACAATTGTTGCTTTATTTCCTCCCTAGGGGTTGCTTGTTTCGACATATATATATATATATAATATGAAAAGATATTCCATTTTACAGCGTTTTCAGTTGTTTGATATGATGTAGAATAGTGGAAAATAAGATCTTGTCTGGACCTTGTCTGTCCACTTGGCAGGCCCATGTCCTAGATTTGGTTTCAAGTCCACAGTAAACCAAAACAAGAGTGATTAAGCACTCTCTTGTTTTATTTTATAAGTTCCTAAACAAATGTCCTCTGAGTTTAAAACCTTCCGGTGATTTTCACTCTCTTGTTTTATTTTATAAGTTACTAAACAAATGTCCTCTGAGTTTAAAACCTTCCGGTGATTTTGAAACCAAAGAATTACGGAATTTTACATTGAAACAAAACCCCTTAGATGGCAACTAAACCCCAGCATTCACCAAGAGGATTTTATGTAACTGCATGGATTGCAAGGTTGCAGCTCATTGTGATCTTGAGTTGATCAACACATGCTGAAAGGGCTTTTTTAGAAAATAAATGTTTATGGAAATAAAGGCACCGTATGCCTTTGTTTTATTTTCGTGCTTTTACCCCTAGATCGGGATTTTTTATGGACAAGGAAACAAGCTATTTACTATCTTTTTAAAATAGGTTCTTTTGCACAAAGATAGTATTATTGAAATCATAAACATAACATTCTCAAATTCCTTTTTGTACATACATCGTTATAGATGTGTATAGTATGGAAAAAGACCAATGTTGTTATGGTCTTACATCAGGGGATGACGTAAATGGGGTAAAGTTTAGTCACAGTTAAAAAATGATTAAAATGGTCATTTCCTAATAATTAGTTAAGTGACCCAACCAATTAAATATTTGTAAAGGGCTTTTTTAACATCAATCCCTATAAATAAAATGAATTTGAAAGAAATCCCTATATCTTGCGTATTTTGATAGTAGTTCTTATAAATTTAATATAGTTTAGTAATAAATTCTTTCAATTAAGAATTATTTAAAAGAAGTAAATATTCTTGAAATATTCTTCAAGCCAATGTTAAATGGATGGTAATATTTAAAATGGCTCTAAAAATAAAAAATCAAGCCCTAATGAATAGCAAATAATGACCTAAATCGGTTGAGCCTAATAATAATTTTTGATTTCTTAAAATTTTTGGATCAAAAATTGGATTATATGGATATGTCAGGTTGGGACAACTTAAAATAATTTAGTTTTTTATTTTGACTGCATTGACTGTTGATGTTGCAAGTAAAACTCAAATCTTAAATAAAAGTATAAGTAACTTTTTTCAGAGTGAGTTAAACTTACACATGTTTAACCATGGTAAAGTTAAAGACAAAAAGTTGATGGAAGCAAATGATAGAGATTAAAAGTTAAAGTTTAAGTTTATCATGACTAATATCAAAATATGCAAGATGCATAAACTCATTTCAAATTCAATAAATTTGTAGAGATAGACATCGAAAAAGTCCTTATAAATTCTCTTGAGAAAAGAAAATTAAATGTAACTATTTTTTTTTCACACAACAGTAACCAATCTGCCTACTTGAGATGAATATTCTTCAATATTCTGACACATTACCGGGTTCCACTACTGGTATTAATATTATAATATACAAGTTTGCCATTTCCACGTCTGACGGATCAACTTTCAGCTAAGAAATCTGACTTTCTGCGATCAAAATAGACCTGAAAGATGAAATTTCAGATTCCATTTGCAATAGGATGACCTCCCCATTGGGATGCAAACAAATACAAATATATTTATTTCGTATCCGTATTCACATCCGATTTTACCGAATACAAACACACATTTTACCTTCATTTTAAATATGAATACAAATATGGTTATTCTAAAACATCCGGATATATAATTCTAAAAGATTTATATTTGAAATATAAATTATTCGTGTGTATGCAATTCTTATAAAATGAGAAAAACCATATGGTTAACATGATTTTTATGCTTGAAAATTTGATCACATTCATTTTTTTTCTTTTAAGGTCATTTTCTTCTTTTTTATGAACTTTTTACTGTCTGATTTATATCCCTACTCGTTCATTACAAACATGAATATTAATTTTGCACTCTGATGATTATTCGTATTTAGATTTATAAACACATAAAATATGAGCGAGCATCCAATCTGTATTCGCTCCATTTACATCCCTAGCACTGAGCGAGCTCGTCAACGACGGACGTTCCACCTCGCCAAGCGCTTCCCCCAAGTGCTGGCGGAAAGGCAGCTGCACGAAGGGCCATCGCAGTAAAAACAAAATAAATGCGTTCTTCCCCCACCTTAATTCTAATATATGCTGCTGGAAAATTAAACTAACAATGGTAACACTGTAAAACCAAACTGACCACATTTTGGCAACCAAAATGTGTTACGCCTTCCATTTCTTTTCCTCACCACGAAAGATAAGTAGCCTCCGGTTTCATCACTTCAAGGCTAACCGAAGGTTCATCAAGTGATGAAACAGAGAAATCATTATGCAACCAAAGTATATAAACGAATATACTTCTCACAGCTACCAATGTATGGTTCTATCTGTAACGATGTTATCTGCAAAATAATGTTGTTACATTCATCAGCAAACGTTGACCATATGTAATCTGTTCAGGGATGGCCACCAGGAAGAACTACCAAGATCATTCTCTAGTCGCGCATTCAAGATCAACACAATTCAGCTCTTTAACGGCAAAATGACAATGTCATATTCGCATCTCTCCTTTGTACACATAATGATTCTTCTCCAATGACATGTCCATCTGAACGTCAATCCGAAAAAAGGAAGTGCAACTCCACCATTATTCTACAATATTCATCTTCTTTTATTTTTCTTTTTTCTGTTGGGAGGAGTGTATTATAGCGAACAATAATGCTAGTTCTTGTCCTCCTTAGGAATATCCTTTTTTGGAGCTTGAGATTCTAATTCCTTCGGTGCTGTTCGCTCTGCATTCCTGGAAGGATGTTAAAACAAGGTCATCAGTATCTGCTATCTGCTTATGCCAATTTGTTTCGGATACCAACATTTTAAAGATCTATTTTCACCAGAAGTCAATCTGCATTTGCATGATATATTCAAACTGATGCCAACAGTTGGACATGGATTAAAAAAGAAACAAGACATCGTAGAAGAATTTAGATTTGAACAGATCGATGGCATATGTCTGAAACAGAGCAACACAATCAATGCAATAACGGAGACCTCCACAAGGCACTATTTTCTGGCCTCGCAGGCATGTGATACCCTCAATCTTTTGTGTACGATTCCATTTTCAATTGCCACATTGCTATTGTTTGCACCATCCTATTCAAATCAGCAACTGCCAATTACTAGTGCACATTACCAAAAGACACGGTAGGTTATCACATAAAAATCAGCATATATATCATCCTTTACATATATGCTGTTCTAAATTTCAGCTTTTCCTAGGTTTTCAAGCATGGATTACAATGCTATAGGACCAGAAAATAAGCTTGTACTACACTATATTGAGAAACTGAAAAGGACCTTGTGTATGGTTATGTGAGACTTGCTTCTCTTTTCTTTCTTTGAAAAAGATTTAAAGATATTTGTAATTTTGGAAATTCAATGATTTTGAAAAGACTGCTTTTTATTTAAAGTGTAGACTTTGAGAACTTACAATTAGTCCTCAGAGGATTTAATGTTTTGGACCAGCCGTGGATCCGTGCATTTGACCTCTCCCCACTGACCTCGATTAGTGTTAATTAAGCCAATTACCAATTGATAACCCTTGACTAACCCGCCCAACAAGGCCCTTTAAGATGACATATATGAAAGGGAATCAAACATCACATCTCACCGTGCACAGAAGTCATGACTTTAATGGTCATTTGTTAAAAAAAAAACTTAGAGGCCTTAAAGGATATCCTAAAGGATATTTAGAAGATTTTAGGTTCACACAAGGATATGTGAAACTATGATCTTTAAGAGGTATTAAGAGGATATGTCTTCGGACAAGATCCTCATTAAAACCCCTCAAAGGATGCTAGGGGATTTGAATAGTAAGTATCCTTGAGAGATCTTGATGAGACCATCGAGACAAAACTCGGGTAGCATTTTCCTTCTTTTAATTTATATATCTTTTTTAAAAGAGATGAACAAGGAATAGACTTAGTTAATGGGGCATAACGGCCACCACATAACTAAGAACAATCCCTAAAAAGCTTAACGGCCCTCCAACCAATATGGAGGAACCGCCCACCTATTAGTCCATTCAGTAAATTTGATAATATGATCATAAAACATGGGCAAAATTTATTTCGATATCTATTTTTTTTAATGGATTACATTACATAACATTGGTCATTCTATCAAAGAGAATGAGCCATAAGGTATTTGGCCACTCTACCAATAAGAACAAAGCAATAATCTTATGGTCACTTCACCGACATAAATGAACTACTAAACAGATGGCCACTCTACTAATAAGAGCGAACCATAAACATAATGGTCATTTTTTCAATAGAAATGAACTAATAAATTTTATTAATATGATTACAACATTATTAAATCAAGGGATTTTCTAGTCTCTTGTATTCCACGCACAAAGAGTCCTTCAAAAGGGGCTTGGAGTAGAGTCTTGGCGCCAGAAAGTCTTTCTACAAGAATCTTCTCTCTTTTTTTTCTTTTTTTTTTATTGTCTTCTTTTGTGCCCTCATTGTGTGTGTGCAGCAAATAGCCCTTGAGGTGTTTTTTATAGAGCCCTAAGGGAGCCACCGGTGGGGGGAGTATGACCAGTGGGACCCCCCACCGGTGACAGCTGAGAGAGAGAGAATCGGGTGAAAGAGGGGGGTACCGGTGGGGACCCCCGACCGGTGGGTGTCCACCCCGGTAGCTTTTTTTGTTCTTCCTACCCCACCGCACATCTCTCTCTTCCCTTTTTCCTTTCTCTCTCTCAATCCGCTGCCCCTCTCTCTCTCAATCCTATTAAACTCTCACCACCAAAACTTCAAAAAAATTGAGGGATCAAAAAGGAGAAAAACAACAAAACAAAGGAGAAGGGGGTGTACTTGGCAGCAGAGACAGATTCCTCCTCAAGCCACTGCCGAATCTGGCGCACGTTGCGACGGAATATAGTAGCAGATTGCTTGACATCACTTCGAAGGAGCAGCACTGCTGCTGTCACGCCAGCCACTGTTAGTATGAAATTTGTCATAGCCATGATAGTTGTCCCCACAATGGCACCCTTACAACTCTATGACCTAACACGGGATCAAACAAAAAAAGAATCACTAAGCAAAAATTACCAACAAAGGTTGAGCTCACAAGGAAATGATTAAAAATAATGAAAAAGAAAACTCATCGTATGGAACAACTAGAATGCAACTGAATCAAAAAAAAATTTACATATAACCTTCATCTTTAGTGTCGTACGATATCACCTATACAAGATTTGTAGCAGTCATCTCATCTACTTGAAAATATATTGTTGATTTAAATTAATCTACACTGTGAAAGGACTTGATTATCTAACTATCAAGACTTCTCACACAATGGGATGTTCTACTGTTGTAATATCTTCTGATTCTTCCCAAAGAGCCAAATCAACAAGTGGATGCACCAATATTTCAATAACATCACCAAAACCTACGTGCAATCACATATGGCAGCACATCACGAGAAGTCAATAACAAATGTAATATAAAATGGCAGAACCAGCAAGCAGCTGAAATGGCAGGGTATGGGTCACTCATGTCCTACTCTCCACAGGATTTATCCTCAGCACTTATTCCATTTAATTGGACCTTAATGATAAAGAAACAACCCAATGCAAAAAGAATTGTTGTTTGCTCGTGCAATAACTACTGTATAAGCATATCTCTATTAACAAAACAAAAAAAAAAATCAACAATGACATAATTATATATTACCATTTTCACAATCTCATCCACAGCATCTATGAAGGAAAATTATGTCTGGTCATGTATCTTGATGCCCCTCATTTCCCCCGTATCTTGTAGTATGAATCAAAAGATTTCTCATTTTCATAATCACATCCGCAGCATCTAAGAATGAAAAGTTCTCTCGAGTCACATATCCTTGATGTCCCAGATTTCCGCCATATGTTGTAGCATGAATCAGAAAGATCTCGCATTTTACTTGCGGCTGCTCAATCCAAGTACAAGAGAACATTTTTTCTTGCATGCTAAGCTAAGACTGCAGAAGGATAGGGGAACATATAACATGGAAGAGAAAAACACTGACAAGAAAGAACAAAACAATCGCGCCCATGCCATGGTTGCTCGCTATGGACAGAGAAAGTAGAGAAACAAACTACAGCGCAGTAGAGAGAAACGATAGCTAACTTTGGAGAGAACCCTAGCTCACCGCCACCAGGAAACCCCAAGCGCCCTCCTCCTGCAAACATCCTAGGCTTTCGTCTCTGCCGGAGAGAAGAAGATAAAAAAAAATCGTAACACAAACCCTAGGAGCGGGCTGGGAAGAAAGTAAAATTTTAACCTATCACTTTATTTTTATGCAAGAGAAAGTCAGGCTCTTGAAATCACACTTTTGACACTAATTTATCTAATACGATCATCTAATAAATTAGTTTGTTCAAAATTATTATAACAAAGTAGGGACGATAGATACCGATGGTAATGGCAGCTAATTTGACGTTAGTTTGGTCTAGGAAAATTATTTAAATTAAGAGTTTACAAAATGATTAAATTTATAATTTTTTCATACAAGAGGGTTAGTTTGCAAATAATTCTATATTTTGTCTATCTATTTCTCATATATTTAAAAGAATGGTAAGGATTTAGAGTAAAGAGAAAGGATATTATCCTTATCTAAATAACTTGGAACAAAGATAAAGATATTCTACTTTTATATGAGACCGTCTATTTTGATAAGTTGGATGGATTATTTTGAAAAGATTTATAAATAATTATGTCTTGAAAAATAGATTTGTTTTGATAGAAAGAACATAATCTATTTTATATTTCAAGTTTAACCCCTACTGCAGCTTCGGATAGAAATTAAAAGTTTCAACAATGACAGGACACACAACGCAGATGGGATGCCTATAATTCACTATCCCTATGCTAAGTGTAGTTGGTGATTCATATGCCTATCTTGTCTTCATTCTATTTTTTTACTGTGCTATCTGCATGCCTACATCTCTTCCGGATGTTTAATAATTCGAAATGGAAACGCAATATCTAAAATTTACTTTGTCAAAAGTCTATATGCCCAAGAGCCCAAGAGAAATAATCACCTCTTGTAAGACAGAAAACTGAAAAAAGCAGCAGCATGTTCGTGCTCCCATAGCACAGTGGCACGGGAAGGACGTTTCTGCTCCCGCAGGGAGCACTCGTGGATTTGCCCTGCAGTTTAGTCATGCATAATGCACCGAAAGTTCGCGTTCTTAACGGAAATCTCGCGGGTTACGGAGACTGTCGCCGTGTTTCGGCAGAAGAATCACATCGGGTGCAATAAAATCTCCTCTTGGTGATTCATATGCCTATAATTCTAAGGGACAGTGAATTATAGGCATCCCATCTGCGTTGTGTGTCCAGTTAGTGTTGAAACTTTTAATTTCTATCCGAAGCTGCAGCAGGAGTTAAACTTGAAATATAAAAAAGATTATGCTCTTTCTGTGAAAACAAATCTATTTTTCAAGACATAATTATTTATAAACCTTTTCAAAATAATCCATACAACTTATCAAAATGGACAGTCTCATGTGAAAGTAGAATATCTTTATCTTTATTCTAAATTATCTAGATAAGGATAATATCCTTTCTCTATACTCTAAATCCTTACCATTCTTTTAAATATATGAGAAATAGATAGACAAAATATAGAATTATTTGCAACTAACCCTCTTGTATGAAAAAAAATATGAATTTAATCATTTTGTAAACTCTTAATTCAAATAATTTTCCTAGACCAAACTAACGTCAAATTAGATGCCATTATCATCGGCATCCATCGTCCCTACTTTGTTATAATAATTTTGAACATACTAACTTGTTAGATGATCATATTAGATAAATTAATGCCAAAAGTGTGATTCCAAGAGTCTGGTCTTCTCTTGCATTTAAAAAAAAAGTGATAGGTTCAAATCTTACTTTCTTCCCAGCCCGCTCCTAGGGTTTGTGTTACAGTTTTTTTTTTTTTCTTCTCTCCGACAGAGACGAAAGCCCAGGCCGTTTGTAAGAGAAGGGCGCTTGGGGTTTCCCGGCGGCGGTGAGCTAGGGTTCTCTCCAAGGTTAGGTATCGTTTCTCTCTACTGCGCTGTAGTTTGTTTCTCTACTTTCTCTATCCATAGCGAGCAGCCATGGCATGGGCGCAACTGTTTTGCTCTTTCTTGTCGGTGTTTTTCTCTTCCATGTTATATGTTCCCCTATCCTTCTGCAGTCTTAGCTTAGCATGCAAGAAAAAATGTTCTCTTGTACTTGGATTGAGCAGCCGCAAGTAAAATGCGAGATCTTTCTTATTCATGCTACAACATATGGCGGAAATCTGGAACATCAAGGATATGTGACTTGAGAGAAGTTTTCATTCTTGGATGTTGCGGATGTGATTATGAAAATGAGAAATCTTTTGATTCATACTACAAAATACAGGGGAAATGAGGAGCATCAAGATATATGACCAAGACATAATTTTCCTTCATAGATGTTGTGGATGAGATTGTGAAAATGGTAATATATAATTATGTCATTGTTGATTTTATTATTATTTTTGTTAATAGATATATGCTTATACAGTGATTATTGCACGAGCAAACAACAATTCTTTTTACATTGAGTTGTTTCTTTATCATTAAGGTCCAATTAAATGGAATAAGTGCTGAGGATAAACCATGTGGAGAGAAGGACATGAGTGACCCATACCCTGCCATTTCAGCTGCTTGCTGGTTCTGCCATTTTATATTACATTTGTTATTGACTTCTCGTGATGTGCTGTCATATGTGATTGCACATAGTTTTGGTGATGTTATCGAAATATTGGTGCACAGTGGCGGAAGCAGGAATTTGGTCCAGTGGGGTCCTCAGATTGAGTATTGTGGGTCAAGTTGGAGGTGGGACAGCCAAAGATGCAAACGGGTCGGATTCGGTGCGGATCTAAGGTTGATCCATGACTGTATCCATTAAGTTATCGGTTTAAAAGTATTATCCGTTAACGATCCTATAAGTTAATAATTAGTCGGGTAATTAAATCTTAGTGTATCATATGTATTCGATAAAAAAATAATGTGTATTCATTATCTTAACCACTATAAATATCGATTTAAAAAGATAATTTGTTAATTGACCTATAAGGTAATGATCGGTCAAATGAGCCACCTCCCAGGCTCGCTGGATCACAAAAATTAACATCTAAGAAAAACAAAATAGAATATAAATGAGCCACCACCCAGGCTCACTGGATCACAAATATTTAACATTAAATAAATAAATAAATAAATAATATATATATATATATAGATATATAAGTCACCACCCAGACTTACTGGATCACAAAAATTAAAGAAAATCTTATGTGGATTTGATACCTTGACCTTGGCCACTTCATGATGTCAACAATATTTTGCAATCTTCAGATATCAACAACCTACAAAGGAAGATAAACTTTTCAAAATTAATAGAAGTTTATCTTTCTTGACTTTCAGTAATATATATATATATATATATATATATATATATATATATATATATATATATTAGATTAAAAATTTTAAAAATAGAATAAATTAAAATTATTAACATTACCAGCAAGAAGTTCAAAAGACATTAAGACACACGTACACACACAGAGAAAAAGGAAAGGAAAATAATCCAACATATGAAGATTGATGCATTACTGGTTCAATAAACGACCAAGTTAGCGGTAGGATTGATAACGAATTGGTAAAGATGCCAAGATGGCATGCACAGTTGTGCAGGAAATGGTGTTCATTGTGCATAACTCTTAAAAGCGTATCCCCTGGAAAAAAAAAAAATAGTGCTCCAGCTTTATTTTCAGTCAAATCCCATATTGCCATTTAGAAAGCAAAAAGAAATAAAATAAATTATCCGTCTTAACTGAAAGACATTCAATTTATGTCAACGAAACTCAATTTTTCCTGGCACTCAAAATTTCAATCATCACCAAAGATTCCATATACAAGTTGACAAGAAGATAAAATGCATCAGAATGACAGAAGAGAATCTTACCTTGACCACAATGCCATCCCATAAGGAAGAAAACTAGAAACAACGAGAAAAAAGTTTAGGAAAACTGGCACTTTTACAAGAAATGAAGCTCAATTCCTATTCATTGTCATTAATATCGGAATGGGATTCCTAGTTTTGAACACACAGTCTAGGAAAGAAGCGGCATCGAACTAGTAGACAACTCCCGCATTTGGAAAGTCCTAAACGCGGATCAACTACATCCACAACTCCTCCAGAAAAGGACCATTTTTTAAAAACCAATGCAAAGACAAGAAAACAATTAAAAAAAGGATGAAAGAAAGCATGGAAAGCGCAGCGAGCTCACTTGTGATTGGCCCACGGAGGCGACCTCACAGCTTTCTCCACCCGATCTAAGGGTTTCTTGAAGGGGTTTCAGAATCTGATAAGAACCCACAGACAGATCTGGGAGTCCCAAAACCTGCGCATACCATTCTCTATGTCAGATTTGAAGAACACACAATAACAAAAAAAAAGGTTCTACAGTTATTCAGCAACTCAGCATTCAGAAACAAAAAGGAAGGACGTGAAATCAGGATAAACGAATAGGAAAAAGAGACGGAAAAGAAAAAAGAAGTCGAGATCGATTACCCGTGGTTAGATCCGCAGATTTACCAACGAAACATCAAGACCAGTACAAAACAAACCCAAATCACACTACTAGAAACGCTCAAATCGCTTGCAAATCTGCCAAATCTAACAAAAAGCTGATGATTCCACTAAAAATGTTCAAATAACTCGCAAATCTGCCAAATGGCCCAAATCTAACAGAAACCTAATTAAAAAAAAGGCTCAAATCTAACACTACCAGATCCAACATAAACCTGATAATTAGACTAGCAACGCACAAATTACTCACAGAACACGCCGAATCTAACAGAACCGAAGATCTCCCATCCCAACAATACCAAAACAACAAGATTACCAAAAAAATTGGTTGGGGAAAAACCCAGATCGAAATCACAGCTAAAAATCGCAGGAATCGGATCTTTCGCTCTGGGGGTAGACCGTAGAAGAAATGAGAGGGAAAAGGCTAGATCTGGGGCGATGGGGGCGTACCTGGCACGAAAATTGCAACAGCTGAGCACTTGGAAGGGAGGGAATTCCCCAGCCAGGAGCCGGGCTGGGCTGGGCGCCTAGGCGGGGCTAGGTGGAGGGGCCGTGGGGCGGCATCTGGCACCTGGCGGGGCTGGGCGGAGCCGCAGAGGGGGAGTGACCGGCCGGTGGCGATGGAGGGGGCCAGGCGGGTGCCGCTGGGCAGAGGCCGGAGCAATCGAGCAGGTGGAGGCGGAGATCGGACTCGGAGTCGGAGTCGGAGGGCAGCCGGCCGCAGCGGCACTGGGCGGAGGGCGGGAGTGCGTGGGGGCTGCGGCGGCCGCCGGTAGGTGGGGGCGCCGGGTACTGGCTCGCCGGCTCGAAGCCTCGGAGTCTTGCAGAGCCGCAGAGGTCACGAGCGGAGACGCGTAGGAATGGATGGGCGTGCGGGCTGCGGCGTGCCGCGTGCGCTAGGTTGGGCGCTGGGTTGGGCCTAACTAAGTGGGCGGGCGATCGGGCCAAGGCCCAGTGGGTTCATGCGTGTGGCCAGTGGGGTTCTGGGCACCCAAATTTGGGGTGGATCTCTAAAGTTACAAAAGTTCATTAGAGTCCTGGGACCCCACACCCAACACGCTGGATCCACCACTGTTGGTACATCCACTTGTTGATTTGGCTCTTTGGGAAGAATCAGAAGATATTACAACAGTAGAACATCCCATTGTGTGAGAAGTCTTGATAGTTAGATAATCAAGTCCTTTCACAGTGTAGATTAATTTGAATCAACAAGATATTTTCAAGTAGATGAGATGACTGCTACAAATCTTGTATAGGTGATATCGTACAACACTAAAGATGAAGGTTATATGTAATTTTTTTGATTCAGTTGCATTCTAGTTGTTCCATACGATGAGTTCTCTTTTTCATTTTTTTTTAATATTTTCCTTGTGAGCTCAACGTTCTTGGTAGTTTTTGCTTAGTGATTCTTTTTTTGTTTGATCCTGTGTTTAGGTCATAGAGTTGTGAGGGTGCCATTGTGGGGACAACTATCATGGCTCTGACAAATTTCATACTAACAGTGGCTGGTGTGACAGCAGTAGTGCTGCTCCTTCGAAGCGATGTCAAGCAATCTACTACTATATTCCGTCGCAACATGCGCCAGATTCGGTAGTGGCTTGAGGAGGAATATGTCTCTGCTGCCAAGTACGCCCCCTTCTCCTTTGTTCTGTTGTTTTTCTCCTTTTTGATCCCTCAATTTTTTTGAAGTTTTGGTGGTGAGAGTTTAATAGGATTGAGAGAGAGAGGGGCAGCGGATTGAGAGAGAGAGAGGAAAAAGAGAAGAGAGAGATGTGCGGTAGGGTAGGAAGAACAAAAAAAGCTATCGGCTCTCTCTTCCCCCATCCCCCCCCCTCCCCCCGCGACTGGTCTTATTATAGACCCCCACCGGTGGAGGGGGGTAAAAAAAAAAGGGAAGGAAAAGAAAAAAGGAGGAGGAGGAAGAAGAAAAAAGAGGAAGAAAAAGAAAAAAAAGGGGAGGCCCGGTGGGGACTTTGTCCCAGTCTACTGGGCTACTGACCAAAAAGAAAAAAAGCAGCAGCATTGCCGACTACTCCATCTGCCCGAGAAGACTTGACTTGGTCGTCCCGTTTGCTTCTATAACCTTACCTTGTTTTTCAATTTTTGCCTATGTATCACTAAAATTTGTTGTTCGACATTATATCTCTAAATTCATTATAGTTGCTATTGTACCCTTAGAATGCATCATAGTTGTATCTCCATATACTTATCCTCAACATCCTTCTTCCCATCATAAACACAAGTAAAATAATATTTAGGGTTTTTTTATAAATAATCCCCTAAAAGATTCTATATTTGTAGATAATTCTATGTATGATTCATATTTTTGTCTACTTCTCCTTTACTATGGTGTTATTTGCATGTAACCCCTCATCTATGTGGTTTTACTTTGAGTTTCATCTTAATTAAAATATTGTTACCGTATATAGAATATGTGAAAACTGTTAAATAAAAATACTAAAATATGTTCAGAAATACAAACTAAACATCCACAGGTAAGTTTGTTGTATACGTTCAGTATAAAAAAATTATTTCTATTTTTATGGAGAGTAAAAATATTTTAACTTAAGTAGAATTCAAAACAAACTACATAGTTAAAGAGGTTATACGCAAATACCACCATATATAGTTAAAGGGTTATATGTAAATATGACTTATGCATATAAGTTATCTATAGGTACAGAATCTTTTACGGAGTTATTTGCAAAAGCCCTTAATATTTAACTATGAAATCACAACCACACACACACCGAGGGGGGGGGGAGCGGGGAGGGATTCCATTTCTTAAATTCTAAAAGCATAAAATCATTATCCCTATATTTAGTAACAATGTTAGGGAATATTCTTTTTTTTTTTGTTAGTATGTTAGGGAATATTCTTATGCAACAAAAGGTAGCTGATTAAATATCCTCTGTTATTAGCACAAAGTTTGCCCACGCACGAAGTGGAAGCACTAAGAAAACCGTACCATGAGCATACGTATAAGTATGATTAAATAGTACCAGATCTACCTCACAAGCACAAACAAATGCTGCCACCACTAACGGTAGGCTGTTATTTTACAATGGAATCTATAATTCTTTTCAATTTTGAGAAAAAGACAACTCTTTTATATGAAGAAATCCAGCTTCATTCTTCTAGAAATTAAGCAAGTTGTAGTTTGCAGTCTCTGTCCTGATCCAAGACAGCTATTTAAAATTGTGAAGCTCTCTTTGGCAGATGGAAGGCCCCAGCTGCGTTTGTTCATCAACATGTGTTTACTCCAACAAAAAAAAGAAAAAGGAAAAAAGAATGAGTTCCCTTCACCTGATTCTTGACAATATCAGAATTTTAAAAGCCTGCCATCAGATCTAACATAAAAGATTCTACTCCTACCAAAATAAAAGAAAGGTGATCATCTGCCATGGGGTCCCATTTGTACGAATAAAAAGGCAAAGGACACACTTATATGAATGGCAACTTTGGACTGTCCTTGGACCCCGAGAGCCAAAGTATTCCTACCATGGCACCAACCTTTGTCCCCCAACTGTTGGCAAAGGGTGTGGGGGGCATGACAAAAGTTTGAAGCATTGTTTATGGGGTCATTTGGTCTGACATAAAAAGATCATATTTTACTTCTTATCAAAATGTAGTTGTAGAGACATAGAATGAATATTTTAGTCTAACATTGATTATTGAGGAAGTTAGCATTATGCTTGTAAAGAAGGTTCCTCACCCTCTTTACAATGAGTCATTTTTCTAATAAAAGGATAAAATCATGTGGTTATCCTCGTGGGTCAAAGACAATATCTTGTTGAACAGAGCTTATGATTATGTCTCTCATTATTAGACAATTATTGAAAAAGTAGCCTTACGTTTATAAAGAAAGTCTCCTACTTTCTTTTCAACAATATTTTTTTTCCTAACAAGAAGACAAAATTGCGAGTTTCCACCTTCGTAGGCTAAAAAGTATACAATACTTTCTTGGAGAAAATTTGCAATTTCTTCCCCTTAATAGTAATACTTTTAAGCGCCACTTTGATTGGAGAATAGGAGAAGAATACAGGAGAATAAGAGGAGAATAAGCTTAATTTAGTTTTGACAAGCGGAATGGCTTATACCGGTGAAGAATAACCTATTCGGAGAATAAAGGGAATAAGCAATTCGACCCTAGACCCAAAAATTACTTATCATTCTTATTCCGCCAGTAAGTCTCACAGAACTATCAAAGCTAAGCACTCATTATTCTAGTATACGCTATTCCGGATAAGTAATTCCGAATAACCTATTCTGCAGACAAATTAGAGCTTAGTATTTTGTGACATTTTACTCAAACTAGAGAACATTTTATGCCAAACTACACAGTACTAAGTCAGATTGGCCATGTATGGTGACTCATGCTAGTTGGCAAGAGGCAACAAAGCTTTTTAAGTGTTGGATTTGGACGAAAAGTCTCATGCTCGCTTGGCCATAGGGATCCGAGATATGTAGGTTAGTGAGTCCGGATCTCAATTAGCCAGAAACGGATCCAGCTTTAGGAGACGATTGTGGACCACCCAATTCGACATGTCAATTCAAGTTCTTGTTCTAAAGATGGGCTTCTTGTGGCTTTCACAAGGTACAAGCATATGGTGTGGATTTGGTTGCAAAGGTGACGTTTTATGTCTTGTTGGGACAACGGTATGAAGCCCGTGGGGTCCACAATTTGCTATACTGTAAAGAATAGACAATACTAACCTCTCAATCTTATACTGTCCATGAGAGAGACTGAGAGAGTGCAAGAGAGACAGTAATTTGAATTCAAATATATTCTTGAATTCCATTCGTGGTGGTCCTATATAACCACCATGGAGCAAAAGTCTGAGCACGTCGGTTCTAGTTGTCTTTCACTTGTGAAGTTATCTTTCTTTTGCTAATAAAAAAATTGTCTTTCTTCTACTAATAAAAGTACTCTTCTTCTAGTTACTATTCGTTAATCTTATGTTTTAACTTTTAATTTAACCATTTTACCATCTATATATTCATTGTATCCATGGAATTGACTTCATCGGATCTCATCTTTTTTCTTGGAAGAATATTACACATTGTCCCTTGAGTTAACTGAGATTGTGTAGACTAAATATAATTTTAAAAGAGCAAATTACTAACTTACACTAATGCACTTGGGGGCACGCTTAGGCTAGCTTCAATACTATATGTAGAAGCATTTCGGACATCACAACATGTAGTTAAGTCTAACCCATGTGTGACAAGAGTAGATGTTCGAAAGCCTTTTGTTTTTGTGTGTGTAGAATAGGTATATTGGTAATGCATTTCTAATGTAATTAATTTTGCAATTAAACGATTGAGATCTGTATCAATGTAAAACCCCTATAGAATACTGTACTGTGTCTTTACAGGCGATAAAAATGACCTATGCTCATATCTTCTCAAATATTGTCAGTATTTTGAAAATTAGATCGGATCAGTTAGGAAAAAAAATTAGAACCTGCAATCTTTTCAGTCCAATTTATCAAAAAATCATCATATATATATATATATATATATATATATATATATATATATATATATATATGAGGGACTTAGACAAAATCTAGTTGGTTTAGTTCAGTTTACACTGTCACGAAGCCTATCAGTTAAGCCAATCTCGCCCTCCTCCGCTTGAAGATCTGTCCGTTGTCGACCCCGAATCTGACCTGAACTTACATGCAAATGACTCACTAAATATTTGTATCCCAGACTTACCACAAAAGGCGACATTTTTTTCTTTCTTTTTATCCTATGCTATTCTTAGTTTGTCCATTTACAAAATTTAATTAAAGAGTAATACTTGCTGCAATGTCCCTCCAATTACAATAGGGCATTGCAGTGCGTATTTTTTTTTAGGTCGCCCCCAAGTGTCTTATCCATCTGTACCGACCTCAGTGAACAGTGAAAATACCCTTAGTTGGCCGAGTCAATGACGGTTTTTTAGTTTTCAGATTCTTTTTGAAGTCGTCAATCGGGCATTGCACTATACAGACCATAGATAGGACACCTCAGACCTGACTTAAAAAAAAAAAAATTTAAAAAGTTTACCCGCTGTCATACTCCCATTGCAATTGGGAGAGGGACGTTGTAACAAATATTAAGTAATTAAATATACGATACATCGATTCTTATAATTTATTTTTACTTGCATGATCGCATAGGTAAGGTGGAACTTTCCTCGTCTGTCTACTGAAAATTTTTGGTACATCGCCATAGAGTTGGGTTGATTGGAAGAAGTTTGTTTACCGCATATACATCCCTGAGAAGCTGAAACTAATTAAAGATTACTTGGATAGGAAACTTTTCCATGTCATGTTTAAATATGATATATGCAAAAATGATTTCTCGTTGGATAGAATTTTCTGTAAAGTGTACAAAAATATTTCATAGCAAGATTTACGTTGTTCGATAATTTAACCTTTTAAGTTAAGTTCTTCAAAAGGTTCTGCAGCACGTGAACCTCCAATCCATGAGGCGTGAGTCTAACAAGAATAGTAGGGTTTTCCATTGATATATGAACTTGCTGCACCACATGCCGTGCACCGCACAGGGTGCGGCCATTTTTCTTTTTTTTAAGATTTTTTTATGGTTAGTCACTTTATGTTCTACACACTCATATAATTTGATTTCCGATCAGACAATTCAAAAAATCTGAATTAGACTTTTTTTTTATTTTTAAAAATTTTGAATCGTCTGATCTAAGATCGACAAGTGTTAGACATGATGAGACCGACCCAATTGTTAGACCTTCTATTTATATATTCATAAGACATTTTTCACTTGATATGATAGCTCAAAAAATATCATACTCGTTGTTATACCTTCAAATTTTAAGTGAAATCTATCATATCCTTCTGATCAATTGCTGTGAACATTGTCACTAGAAATAAAAATTTCGATTTTACCTTCTCAAATGTTGAAAGACTGTTCTTTTTCCTATTCTCTCCTTTTTCCTATTATCTCTCTCTCTCTATGTATATATATATATATATTTGAGGAGTAGAATTACCATTTTTTAGTTGAACTATAGCCAATTTTAAAAATTAACTGACTAATACGATGATTTTGAGAGTACAATATCAAATAATATCAATTTTGGACGTATATTTACAAAAAAAAAATAAACAATAATATTCTTCGCACATATCCAAGTCATGAACTCATGGTATTATGCAACATGGTTTGACACCCCAATCATTGTTGAAGCAAATCTTTCCATTGGGAATGTGATAATATCACATCATTCACCAATCACCATCCACACCAGAAAGGGTGATAGCGAGGGGGTTGGCTACCCCATGTAAAAGCTACCCTCTCAATGACGGCAAAAGGGGGCAACATCGAAGAAAATATAAGTTCCAGACTTTTCATTTGGAGGGTGAGATGTTATTTTCCTTTGCCAAGCGAAATGGTACAATAATATTGTTTCTTTTGAACACGCTTAAATGATATGCACCCATTGGAATATAGTTATCAAAGGTGTGAGGCACACTTATTCCTTTCCAATGTACCCATGCCGCCTAGGCATGTCCAAAAGCGGTGTTAGAAAAATGTGTTACCATACCATGTTCCTTTAATTATATGGGAAAAGCTAGTTTGATGAGTAGTGAAATAAACACATTTTTATCACATTATGGACTCTTAAGAATTCTCGAAATGTTGGCCTTTTAAATTAATCGCATTGGATTGTGTTATTATTCACCTTAAATCACCTTAACTTAATTCAACCTCATTTTGGAGTCTTTTACAAGGAATTGTCTATACCCCATGATTATATTGCATTTACACCTTCATCGCCTAAATCATGAGGTTGGATGAACGATGAGGATAATAATGAGTGTTGATGTAGACTGGATCTATCACGACCGGATTCCGAAGCCGGAATCCGAAAAGAAGGATCCAGTGTTTGGTCGGATCGGTGTTCAGGGACCCGACAGGGATCCGGAAGGCGAAAGATGCAGAGGCGAAGCCGAAGGTCCGAAGGCCGAGGGATGCTCGGTCGGTGGCTGGCTTGCTCTGGGAAGTCGGGGCCGAGGCTCCTTCGGCGGACGAGAGGGCGGCGCGAGACCGAGCCTCCTCTGTCGCGGGGCAGCCGGCGCACGGCGTCGAGACCAGGGAGAGGAGTCCGAGATCGGCGGTCGAGACCGACTCGGGAAGGTCGGCGATGATTCGAACCGAGCTCCTGCAGGAGGGGAAGAAGAAGAAAACCAGTCAGCAGGAGTCCCGAGCTTCAGCCCTGGGGAACCCCCTCCGACGGTCAAGTTAGCTCCTGAAGAAGATTCGATTCAGAAGGCAAAGAGAGTAGCTTTAATGCTTTTCGGACTGTAGTCCTTAAGGGTCTCGGAGGCTTGGGGAAGCATCCCTTTGACAATAAATAGCGGTGTATTTATAGCAGATGATAGAGGATGGTTAACGGTGGCAGCCGATATATGACTAAATGCGGGCTTACTGATAAACCGCCATAGCGCCTGATCCGCCACCGGAGTGGGCCGGACTCGGCTATCGGGCCGAAGGGGGTTGGGCCGCTGATGGGCCGAAGCCTGTTGGGCCCTGGGCTGCTGCGCTGTTCCCGGGCCGTAGGCTGGTGGGCCGCTGACGGGCTGAAGCCTGTTGGGCCGAGAGCGACGGTGCCGTTTACGGGCCGAAGGCTGTTGGGCCGCTGACGGGCCGAAGTCTCCCTGAGGGTCTGGTACTGCTGCTGTTGGGCTGAACGGGATTTGGACTTGCTTTAATGGGCCGAATCAGATTCTGCCTCATCAAGTGTGTTGCTTTATTTAAAAGTTGATCAGTAAACAAATGAAGATAAAGATGAATACTTGCACCTGCATGCAGCCATGGGATCGTGAATGAGAATGACTCTTTTTTTTCTTCCTTTTTTTAGATGCCGTGGCGTTGTAAAACAGTATTTTTCTTATATCTGATATGCTATAAAATATTTATTATTATTTTTTATACGTTTGAAGTATCGTATATTGCTGTATTTTAAAATCAGTTGTCTCTAAAAATTTTCTTTTTATCTGATTACTATTTTTAGTCTAAAATCGCCGTAAACCAAAACAAGTAATTTTAAAATTAAGAATTTTATTTTCATTAATTTTAAAATCAGTAACTTTGAAAATCAGTAACTTTAAAACTAAGATTTCAAGGTACTTTATGACACACCAAACGGATCTTAATTATCCAGTCCAAAAATCAATCTATAGCCTGACATTTTTTTTTATTGATAAAAATTAAGAAGAATGCAACAGGTGTTTCTCCAATATGAAAAGGGGCGATAAGAAAAGTGAACAGGTGACCCACTTCTCAACAAAAGGGACTCTTCTCCTCACTAACCTAAACAAATGGACCCATCCACTCCTTAAATTTACTTCAGACCAACTTCAGTAAAATCCTCATGGACTAACAGTCAAGAGACTTCAAAGCGCCAAAGGCAACGGCCACCCACCACCACCACCCACACCTGACACGACAGAGAGAAGACACCACACATGTACAGAGAGAACAGAGACCAAAGAAGAATTCTTGGAACAGAAGACTACTGTGGAACAGTAAAGACCTCAACATCAAATCTCTATTTTAAAAAGAAAGGTGATTAAGTAAGTTCGACTGTATGATTGCACTATATTACCTTCCTTCCTACAAAATAAAAGGAGTAAAATGAAAAAATTCCTCTCACTGTGGCGCTGGATCGCATGGTGCTGTTGAACCCACTGAATCCGACTTCTTCTAAAAAAGATTTTTTGCATATATATTTGTCAAATACACCGTATTTGCATGTATCAAATCTCATATATTATTATCAATACTTCTGAAATCTTTAGAAAGTTATACTTATATTCCTCAATCTAATAATTTTGCATAAATATCCTCAAATTCATTAATATTTTACATATATATCTCTCAATTCACTAAAATCTTGCATTATATACCCATGATGACTCCGATGATATTATGATTTATATAATGTTTTTGACATATTTCGTTAAAATTTGCCTAAATTTGATGGGAAGAGTATAAATACAATATTTTGAAGATTTTAGGGGTATTAATGATAATATGTGAGAGTTGGAGATATATATATATATATATATATACAAATATAGTGTATTTGAAGGATACATATGCAAAAAAACTTTTAAAAAAACATGATCTCTTATTTTTAAATTTGTTAAAGATTAGATAATAGGAATGCCAAATTGAAGATTTCCCTAACTTGATAGTTTTTTAATAGAAGAAGAAAAAAATACTACACCACTCACTGCGATCTAATGTCTTCAGGCAAACCGTACCATGCGATGCAGCAAGTGAGACTTTGAAAGGAAAACACAAATTAAGAAGAGGCTTTGCCCTCCTTGTGCCGCAATGTGCCTGCCTTTCATACCATGCAACCCCATTTCCTTTATGAAGAATCCAAGGGAAAAAATCCCAGTTTCAACTTCCCAAGGCAAGCCGAGAGAGCACAGTGGGAATCTCAATCTCTCCCCTTCACGGGAGGCCCTTTGGAGGGGGCCAGAACCAGGGAGCTCCAGGCTCCAGCTGCTCCATAGACGTGCTGCTCTACGTGCGCTGCTACGTGGGTTCCCACGGAGAGGGAGATGGGTCCTCCTCCTCCAGTTAGTTCCCTGCATTCTCTCGGTAGAAGGGGGCATTACATTTCGCAGAGATCAATGGTGGGTGGGCAGGGAAGGCAAAAGGAAAAGTTAAAGAGCCCGAAAGGAGGGGTGCGGTGGGGGGCTGTCGCGTTGCGCGCACTCTCACATAACACCAACACCCTCCCTGTCACCCTCCAGCTCGGCCACCCTGCGCCCCGTTTGGACTCTCTCGAGTCTTCACCGTCACTTCTCCTCAGTTCTGCAGCCCCGTGAGCCATGTCTGTCTAGAGAGAGAAAGCATAGACGAGGAGAGAAAGAGAGACGGGCCTCCACCTGGCGCTGTACATTGGAGGTGGAGGCAGGTCTGTGCTGCTGGGTTAAAAGCTTGTGGTTGGATATTAGACCCATGCAGAGGAGGTAGAGGCAGAAGCATCTGTGATTAAAGAGTTCTCTCTCTCTATCTCTCTCTGTGGGATTAAAGGGACCTCTGTGCGAGTGTAAAGTGCGGGTGTGGGCTTCCTCTCTTCTGGGCATTCAAAAAGTTGAGAGCTTTGGTGTGGTTGAGGCCACTGCTCATAAAACCCTCGGATGGACTCCAGTTGAGAAATCTGGGTCTTTTGCAGAATGGGAGTAATGCAATAGTTTGGTGTGTATCCATACTTAATTAAAGAGGCCTCTGTGTCTCTGTGTGTGTAAAGCTGGGTGTGGTTTTCCTCTCTTCTGGTCATTCAAAAAGTTCAGAGCTTGGGGGTTAGTAGAGGGCCTCTTCCCATAAAGCTCTTGTTGATGACATGAACTCCACTCCAGTTGAGAAATCTAGGTTTTTTGAAGGAATGGGAGAAATGCATCTACTGGTTTTGGTTGGCACTCTGGTCTGATCTTGTGGGCAGTCCAGGAATCTATGCCAAGCTTGCCCAGGTATCCCAGCACCATCAAACCTGGTGATTTCTCTCAGATTGTTCTCACAGATGCCCCCACCCCCATTCCAGGTGAGCTCCAGCTACTGGGCATCCTTGTTCCCCTGTGTCTGAGCTCTCCCCCGTTGTCCAACGAAACCCATGAAGAAAAGGAGCAAGCTTTCCTCCATGGCCAACGCCGGCGGCTGCTCTCCTTCTGTTGCTCTATTCCTCCTTCTGCTGTTCTGCTCCTCCGACGTCCTCCTCTGTGCATCCCAACAGGTGCAATCCTCGCAGGCCTGGTCGCTTCTGCGCCTGCAGCGCCTCCTGGGTGACCCCCCCGCCCTCGCCGCCTGGAACAACTACACCGACCCCTGCTACGGCGACGCCCCCAACCCCACCGTCGTTTGCTACGGTGACAGCGTCACCCAGCTGCACCTCTCCGGCGCCTCCGGCACCCCGCCCCTTCCCAGGGCCTTCTCCCTCGACTCCTTCTTCACCACCCTCACCCGCCTCCCCGCCCTGCGCGTACTCTCCCTCTCCTCCCTCGGCCTCTGGGGCGCCCTCCCGGGCCCCAAGCTCGCCCGCCTCCCCGCCCTGGAGATCCTCGACCTCAGCTCCAACTTCCTCTACGGCCCCCTCCCCGACGAGCTTGCCTCCCTCTCGCAGCTCCAGACCCTCGTCCTCGACCACAACACGTTCACGGGTCGGGTGCCCCTCTGGCTCGGCAGCCTCTCCCGCCTCGCCGTGCTCAGCGCCCGCAACAACTCCCTCAGCGGACCGCTGCCGCCCTCGCTGGGCGACCTGGTCGGCCTTCGCGTGCTGGCGCTCTCCTCCAACAGCCTCGCCGGCCCGCTGCCCGACCTCGCCGCCCTCACCAACCTGCAGGTGCTCGACGTGGGCGACAACTACCTGGGGCCTGAGTTCCCGGCACTGGGGAAGAAGGTGGCCACCGTGGTGCTGCGCAACAACAGGTTCACGGGGGGACTCCCCGCCGAGGTGGGCACCTACCACCTGCTGCAGCGCCTGGACCTCGCCCACAACAGGTTCGTCGGGCCTCTGCCCCTGGCGCTGCTGTCGCTGCCCTCCATACGCTACCTGGACGTGGCGGGGAACCGCTTCACGGGCATGCTCTTCTCCAACACCACCTGCGGCGACGCCCTGGAGTTCGCCGACCTGTCCTCCAACCTTCTTACTGGGACCCTGCCAGCATGCCTCCTCTCCGAGGAGAAGAGCGGGAGGAACGTATCTTACGCCATGAACTGCCTGTCGACCAGCAAGGAGCAGGGGCAGCACCCGTACGGCTTCTGCAGGAACGAGGCGCTGGCGGTGGGGGTGCTGCCCAGGAGGCAGAGGAAGAGGTCGGGGAGGAAGGCTGTTGTGGCTGGGTGCGTGGTGGCGGGGGTCATGGCGGCCGCCGTGGTGGCCGCCTTGTCTGCCGTCTTCGGTCTGAGAAGGCTGCATGCGAGGAAGGCGAGGAAGAGGCCGCCGAGAAATCTGGTCGAGCATGCCTCCAATGGGTACCCTTCAAAGATGCTGTCTGATGCAAGTAAGACCCCTTTGCATTGCCTGAATTGGTTGTCTTTACACCATCAATCTAGCTAGCCCATGTATGAGTTGGTAGTATATTTATGTATGCACTTCTTGTTCGTTTCCTTTTTACAATTTTTATCTATTACAATGGATTTCTGTTGATTTTTCCTGCTGCCTAATGGCATTGCATTAATGTTCATCTGTCTGATTAAACTGAGAGTGTTCGTTGGTTTGTCTATGGAAGGGTACATCTCACAAGCAATGAAGCTGGGGGCACTTGGTGTACCATCCTACAGATCCTTTGCTCTGGAGGAACTTGAGGCGGCTACTAACAACTTTGATACATCAGCATTCATGGATGAAGGTTCTCATGGTCAGGTGAGCCTTGTGTATTCCTTTCTAATTGTTGCTGTTCGTTTCTTGGATGAAGTCCTCGGTGTTCTGTTATATATATGACACATGTCATGTGAGTTTATGACAACTATGTTCTCATATTTTCTATGATCAATAATCTGTTTGCGTCCGTGACCTTTAGTATGAAATCACATACTGATCTTTAATTAGTCCTATGAAATGGGAACTATTACACCCATCTCCCTCTTCTTCACCTCGTGATGCATTGCAAAGTTTTGGTATTGGTAACAATCTATTGGTTTTGGGTAGAGTATTTTGTGAGCTTGAATATTGACAAAATGACAAAAAGGTTATTGACATGGTCAAGTAAAGACAGACTGTGAAACTGATGACAGTTATGTGGATTAGCAGTTGATCATTTTATCTTAATGTGCAAAGTCACCTGTTGATAGTGCTTGGGCATATTTTGTGATCACAGATGTACAGGGGAAAGCTTAATGATGGCACCCTTGTGGCAATAAGATGCTTGAAACTGAAAAGGAGCCACAGTTCTCATAACTTCACACGGCAGATCGAGCTGTTTGCAAAGCTTAGACACTGCCATTTAGTCAGCGCTCTTGGACACTGCTTCGAGTATTACCTCGATGATTCAACTGTCAGCAGATTATTTCTTGTTTTTGAATATGTAACAAATGGGACATTAAGAAGTAATGTCTGTGGTAAGGTCACAGCTCACTTTGTATGTTACCTGTTTACATTCATTATTTCTTTACTTTTCATACTCTTTTTTTTTCTTGGTGTTATAATGTGTTTTGAAACTTTTGATTCTTTTTGGAAGATGGGGTAGCTGGTCAAAAGCTTACTTGGACGCAGAGAATATCTGCTGTAATTGGTGTGGCCAAGGGTATCCAGTTTCTGCATGCTGGAATTATACCTGGTTTGTTTGCGAATGGCCTGAAAGCAACCAATGTGTTACTAGACCAAAACCTGGTTGCAAAAATTAGTAGCTACAATCTGCCTATCATCACAGAGAATCTGAAAACTGAGGTATAACAGAAGAAATATTAAATTTCTACTTCTCGTATTAATCATCCAAGTTATTCCTTTCTATTTACCACTGCATATCTCCAGTTCCTATAAGGTCTTCCGTTTCCTATATTTCTCTTCAGATGGCCGTTGGTGGTTCTTCAAATATATCAAAGGATCCTAGTGGAAGGTACACAGTTGTTGCTTTTTGTTCTCCCATCAAATTCATTTACATATTACTGCAATGTCTGCATTCAAATTTTCTTTATAGTCCTTGAATAATAAGATATCGAGTGCAACCAGGTTGTGGCCATTTCTGAGGCTGTAAAATGTTGGATGTCCATCAATTGGTCTCTACTGTTTGGGTACCATTGGCAATGACCTTGGTGAATCCTCTCCCAGTCCCGTTTATTTGCAAGAAATATGACAGCTGCATAAGACTGTAGATCAGACTGGTTTCAAGCCTTCTTCAGCTCTTTAATGAACTGATCCTTGCTAGCATCAGCCACATTAAGGATCAGAACGGTAAAAGTAGAAAAGGAAAAAATATAAAAGAGTTTAAAATCAAAGAGAAAATAAATGTAATAAGAAACAAAATAATAATGTCCAACCTGGAACAAAAATGGTAGAGCAGGTCTCCAATATCTACATGTCATTAGCTACGGTTAGTCTTGTAACATCCTATATAAGATAGACTACCAACAACACCAGTTAGCCATTTTCGGAGCTCGAGTTGAAAAGAAGTCCGAAGTTAAGCGTGCTCGGTTGAGAGAAGTTTCAAGATGGGTGACCTTCCTGGAAAGTCTACAACTAGTACAATTGTTGAACTAGTTAACTGATTGGGTCGTTACAAGTCTGGACATCAAAAACACAAAAAAAGAAGAAGAAGAAAAAAAACTAGAATACACGTGAAAAAATAGAGATAAAAACATAAGATTCTATGATAAAAACATAAGATTCTATGTTTGAATTACAATGTTTTCAACTGCCTATCAGAGTTGGAAATATTTTGAACTTCATTCACACGGTAACATGTGCATGCACATGTAACGTTTGGCTTCATACAAGCGTGTCACGTTAAAATATTCTAACTTGATCTTTCCCCATTCTCACGCCTAATCCGTTTTTCTTATGCACCTTACTAGATATATTCTTGGAATTTGGATCTTCCTTGTAACCCTCCCTGGTGTGTGGATCACGGGTGAGCATGGTAATTCTAGTATCAACATTTAGAAAATGTAAATAATATGATACAAAATAAAATTCAGGCAAAATAAGAGAAAATGCAGTAGAGGAATCGTGCTACTCTCATTGTCTCTGCTTAAATTGCAGCTTTTTGCCTTCTAGGTGAATGGTGGCAGTGGCAGGTTGACCTTTTTTTTCCTCCCACGATTTCTCAGTTGCTCTTGTTGCTTTGTGTGACTGGTTAGTTGAAGGACATACAATTCCTTATTCCTCTTCTCTTTTCCCTGAATCCCTAATCCCTTAGGCTAAGCTGCAAGGAGAATTGAACCTTAGGATCCTGAGGCAAAATAATTTCACAGCGTCACTGTGTTGAGGCAGCAGCATAAGCATACGTCATCCGTCCTTCTTTTCCTCCTCTCTATCCTTTTCTTTCTGCCCCTATTCCTTCTGCTCTTTTTCTTTCTTCTTCTTCTTGTTCTTTTTCCTGAGACAAACTGATTTTTGGCTGATTTAATCCTTGTTTATCGAAGTTCCGTCTTTTTTTTTTGAGACAGGGTTTTGTGCATGTTTGTGAGAGGATTTGGAATACTTGCATAATTGGACTTCCCCAAAATGTAATACTTCATTTTGCAGGACAAAAGATGAGAAAATCGACATCTATGACTTTGGTATCATCTTGCTGGAGATCATTTCTGGAAGTCCTGTTACATCTCAAAGTGATGTGGATGCAATAATGGATAAGGTAAATGTCATGGCAAAACCGTTCTTGAAAGTTTATGATTTTTTGTTTCTTTAAATGCTGAAGATAACTATGGTGGTGCCTGTTAAATCCTCGGAAGGGCAATGTAATCTGCAATTTACACCAAACCATTTCAGCCCTGACCTGGTTCAGACGCAACCTCCATTTTCTGAAACAAGACTGCACCGTAGGATATAAGCTAAAAAGTTCCTATTTAGATGCTTCTGTAGAAAAGGCGGGAATTGCTAGGAACTTCTCTTTTTTCCAGTGTTGTTACGTAGTTGCATTAAACCACATTTTGGCCTATTCATAATCCATGTATTTGCATTTATGTATATCCATCTACTTGCAGGAAGCCTGGACATTATTAATTATGTTCCCATGTTCTGACAGTTACAAAGTAGCATCACAGCTGATGGAGCGGCTAGAAGGAGGAGCATAGTGGATCCAGCTGTCCGCAGGGCTTGCTCTGATGAATCGTCGAGGACCATGATGGAGATCTGTATGAGATGCTTATCAATAGAGCCAACAAAGCGACCTTCCATTGAGGATGTGCTGTGGAACTTACAGTTTGCTGCCCAGGTCCAAGATGCATGGAGAGGAGATTCCCAAAGTAGTGACGGGTCGGCAGTGTCACCTTCCCAGACTCCACAGTCAGTGCTCAATGTTTAGTTAGCTAGCACTACAGCCACCACCAAGAAACGGATTTTTATATGCAAGGTATGATGAACATAGATAGTCACTATGGCCCTAAATGTTTGCATCATCACGATCTAATGCCTGTTAGACACCCCTCTGTTCAAGTCATTTGATATGCAGAAAACATATGCTTGTGTTGCACGTTATGAATTCTACAACTTCCATCTTGAGACTAACTGCTGCCACCTTGAAGATTTTCACAATTTCCTACTTCAGTGGTTTCATTTTTCTAAAGTTATTTGTATTTCTTTTAACTTTGGATACTCTCTTTATCTTTCGAACATATCCTTTACCAGATGCTGGGAGATCTCATGTTCTGTGCAAGTATTCCAGACTCTGAAAATGAATGGAGAAAAAAAAAAATGAAGATCTCTGATATTGCATTGAGCGGCAGCCAAGGGGAATCTGTGATTCTCCTTGAGTTGAAGAACATGTCCGAGGGTCAATTGGGGAAACCCCACATCAAAGCTCTTGCATAGCTGGATTAAAAAAGTATCAAAAGAATTCTGTAATAGTGCTATTTAGGTGTATGGTGTTTTGTAGAGAAAACCTTCTTTAATGTTTCGTATCTGTATGTACCATTCTCTGTGAGACTGCTCTCTATTAATGCCCCCACTCTTGCCTCTCAAAGTTTTTCTATATGTGTAAGCTTGTTGATGCTCCAAGCAATTGGTGTATTGTTGGGAACGAGATCTTTTGGACCGAATTTTCTACATCTTTGAATGCCGAGCCAATCTTGTTCGTTCGGACTGGGAAGGGTGATGATCGACTCTACTCAACATTCAAAAGTGCAGGGAGATGCTCTCCAAAGGATTGCACTTAGCATTCATTTTTATGAAGTTGTTTTATACTGCTAAGTTGTCTTCCTTTAGTCAGGGTGCATGTATATTTTCTGAATGGTGCACTCCAATCATCACTAATAACAAAACATTTTCCGAAATTTCAATGTTTGTTTAACCCGTTTATGGATGAATACCCAATATAAGTAGGTGTATTAAAGATTTAGGAAGAAGGAACTTGCGTTGTATATGGTGCTTCTTGGTTTGTAGAAGGCAGCATGCATGCATGCATGCGATCCTGTGTCAGAGTTAGCTGGTGGCCTAGTGATTGCTGCCCATCGCCTAAACAGAAGGCCCAAGGTCACCATATTATTACTATATATCTTGCAGGAGGTGCTGATTGGTCAGCGGTTGCACCTGCTGGAGTTTGAATTTGACCAAATTCGGTATGTTTGGCTCGCAATCTACCAGATCAATAATATATATATTTTTATTTTTTATTGTATATTAATTTATATGTATATATATATATATGTTTTTAATTTTTATTGAGTTTGGTAACATTCTTTGGGCTTAACCCCAGGTCAAAATATTTTAAAAAATGTACAATTTCATTCAATTTTGTGTGCTCATTTGGCTTTGCTGGAGTTGTTAGATTCAAGTCTAGTTAATGATCTTGATCTAAGTTGTATTCAAATTGCACAACTCGAGCGAAGCTCCAGCCCATTGTTGGGACTTGAATTGGTCCCAGGCTCGAGCTCGAGCCAGAACTTTGATGATGAAACTTTGGCTCGGTTTGGCTCATGTCAACACCTACTACTATGGTTTTTGGATGTTCTTGAGAAAGCACATGAACGAGTCAGGACAAGAGTGATAATTATACGTGAAGAAAAGAAATGCTTGTGACAACCCGATTTATAAAGGGTTTTTTGCATATATACCTCTCAAAAACAGCGTAATTGCATGTATACCCCTGTTTCTCATATATTATCATCAATACCCCTGTAATCTTCAAAATATTGCATTTTATATCCTCCAATCTAATGGTTTGGCATAAATACCCTTAAATTTACTAAAATTTTGCATATATACCCCTCAATATACTAACATCTTGCATTTTGTACCCCGATATCTCCAACGATGTTATGATTTATGTAATGTTTTTGACATATTTCGTTGAAATTAACTTAAGTTTGACAGGAGGGGCATAAATACAACATTTTGAAGATTACAGGGATATTGATGATAATATGTGAGAATCAGGGGTATACATGCAATTATGCTGTTTTTTAATGGTATATATGCAAAAAAAAACATTTATAAATAAGGATCTAATTTGGCTTCACACTTGTTTGCTGTAATATTGATGTTATCACTGCAGATTTTTAAAAAGGGGTTTTACATATAAGCTCTTATAATCTTGTGATATTATAAATAAGTCTTCCTGATATGACTGTTTATAATAAACCCTCACAATCTACCGTGAATTAGTGAAAGGCCCTTGAAATTTACAAATAAGTTCCTGAGAGTGTTACAAATAAGCTCCTAAAAAGACTTACTTGTAAGAAAGTTGCAATTGTGGAGGTTTATTTGTAAACAGTCAAATAAAGATGACTTATTTATAATATCACAAGATTATAAGAACTTATATGTAGAAAATCCTTTTAAAAAATAGAGTCAGAAACTAAATGGATAAAACCAACCATCTGATCATTTTTCACGGATGATGATGAAGAAGGGAGTGATCGTGATTTACATGTGGAGATAAGAAATTGATGAGAATCTCTAGTGTAATTAATATTAGGGGAAAACTCTCCAATACTTAAATTAAGGACAACTTCAAAGTGAAGCTTAGAGACAGAATGAGCACTGGACTCAAGATGCAAGAGGTTGTGTACCTCCTTACCTCTTACCTTCTTCTTTTTATACTCTTTCATGGTTCGTAATCTTCTTATCTTTTTATGGTTCGCTCGCATGCAAACTGACATGCTATGTGTGGGTTGGAGTTGCTGGGAGTCAATGGGCCTCCCACCTAACCAGCGGCAAAATTGTTGGTCAGCGGCAAAATTGTTGGTAACCTCAACACAACTATTGCCATCCTTGGCGGATCCGATCATCACCCTCCGGTGACGGAACTTGGGTAGGGGGAGCATCCCTCTAGGAACTCCCCCCCCCTCTTCTAATCTGCTGCTAGTTCCCCCTTCTTCTTCCTATCAACTGCCTCCCCAGCGTTGCTTTCCCTTGCCATCGATTCTCTTCACCATGTCCTCTCCTTGTCTTGCACCACATCATCTCCCTTCCTTTCCCCACCCCTGATGCCCCCCCATCTCGCCGCTTTTAACCCCTTGCCTAGCCCTCCTCTCCCTGTTGTGACCTTTTACCCATCCTCTCCTCCCTCATCTCTCTGGTTTTGTTGGTAAACTAGTTTTACCAATTTTTGTTCCCACTTAGTGGGATATTCGGTGGCCCTGATCTTTGTCGGAGCTCTAGGCTTAGGGTTATCTGTCGCTGCATTTTCTTTATCTCCTCCTTCGTGTACTGTTCTCTTTCTCTCCCTCGTGTTGTATCTTGCCTTAGCTTATGCCCGTGTCTCTGGAGGTCACTGTGGACGAGCTGGCTCGAGTTAGATCCCATTTCGGGATGCTGGAAGTTTGTGAGGATGCTTGAGTAAACAAGTTCATTCCATATGTCGAGGCCAACGTACGTCTCTGGGCCATCCTCCCTTCTATTGCTCAGTTGGTATGCAGTCTTCGACGACGATCTTGCACCAGACCTTCCATAGAGCCTCGTCCTGCACATGCTTATCTGGTGATGGACTTTGGTTGCCTGATGGCTATCGTGTTCTTCCTTTTAATGTGCTTCGTGTGTTGTGTCGTATCTTTTGTTCGCACCTCTTGGTCGTTGCCCTATTTCTCCAGTTGTATTATGTGTTTCTCTGTGAATGAATGAAAGGTAACCTTTTATTGTCTTAAAAGAAAAAAGACAAACTCAACTATGTGTGTAGATAGACATAAATGGGAGAAATACTTATTGTAATAGTGTTGCAGCACCTGTGGGATTAGGGTACTCGCATGATCCAACCCTTCCAACCATATGAGCACACTTTTTTTTCCGTACTTTCAACTATTTGATCAAAGATTAGATAATATATGTATGGATGTCAAGCTGGTGTAGTCCCCCAAGTCAACAATTAAAAAAAGAAAAAGAGACGGCTGTGACTGTTGTCTGGGCATTGTAGTCCACATGAATCTGCAGTTTCTGGGCATTGCAATCCACGCCAAGCTGGTTAAGCATTCTGCTTAACGATGGCCCAATTTCATAAAAAGAGAACTCACTGCTTGGGCAAACAAAAAATATAATTTTCTTTTTAATGTCGTCATAAAAATGCACGGCATGAATTAATTCCATTCCATGGTCATATTAAAAAAATGCACGACGTGCATCAATAATTCAATGCATAATATGCGTTAATGCATAAAAATACACCACACGCCCTTTTTAAATGCAATCTTAAATGTAGCATCAATACACAGCATGCATATATGATTGAAATATGATTCCCTAGATTTGGCATTAATGCTGATCCACGTTTGTATATGCATGAAATATTTTTCCCTACACTACATACACATGCAGACGTTCGTGTACGTAACATGCATGCACACACATCTTGCGTTAACATCTGAATTGCACCACATGATAGCTGTGGACCAAATTAGCTGCTGTTTGGACTGTTCAGACGACCCCAACACACGCAGTGCGTAAAAAATCTGAGGTATTCAGGCTTTGGTGATCCCTCATGCATCTCTTATATATGTCTGAAGAGTTAAGATCCATCAACTTCGGGCCATTAAACATAAACACCTTAAGCTAAGCACTTCAGAAGAAAACACAACTAAAACCATATGAATTACCAACCTAGGCGTTTAACACTTCACAGATACATCAGACCTAAATCTACATAATTGAGCAGTAAGAATAATCGTTGTCCACAACGGGTATTCCATAGTGCATCCCCATCCTGTCATACATGTAGCTGGGCATTACGTAGCCATGGTCCTGCCGCCGGCAGACATAATAATCACAGCCGTGGATGAAGGCCTGGTCCTTCCGCCGGCAGACATAACAATCACAGCCGTGGATGAAGGCCGGCTCCGCGGTGGCGGTGTCGGCATCGTCCTTGATCACCTCGGCGACCTCGGCCGTCTTGCCCGTCTTCATCTTTATCCTCTTCACCAGCTTCGGCAGGTCGATCCGGCCTGTGACCACCACCTTCTGCGTGCTGAAGGATGACTTCACCGACTCTACACCTGCAGGCAAGCAGCAGTCAGATTTCAGATTTCCATCTTAGCAATAAAAGAAGGACAATACTCAGCAACCGCGCGCGCGGATGTGCGCGCACTCCGCACGCTGATATGCCAAAACATGCCGCACGTGCGCGCGGGTGTGCGGCAAGCCGTGGTCTAAGAAGAATCATGAGTCTCTAAAGAACTTTACCACAGCAAAATGGGCATCGGAATTAAATTATTATAATGGATTTTTAATTCAATTCATATGAATGTCTCTACTTTTATATTTTCATTTCAAAAGGATTACCCATTTTTGTCCGATCATAATAAAAGTCACACTCTTCCTCACTAGAATCCAGATTTTTTTTTTCTTCGAAGGCCACCTCTATATATCCAACTTTTAGAGCAAATCTTCTTCTCTTTCTTCTTGTGTTTCTCTCTCTTCTTTTTCGAAAATCACCCAACTTTGGATAATAAGAAAGTTGAGAAGAACCTATATATTCTACTTGGAGCCACAAAGGACTTTTCAGAGTTCTTAGTAATTGGAATCTATTTCAAAATATTTTCAAATGATGGCTTAGAATTCTAAAAAGAAAAGGGCAAATTCTTATGACAACTCAAGATCAAAGTTTAAGACATGGAATAGTTGAATACCTTCGAATTTGAATAGTATGCTGAGCACTGTTTTCTCACAACCTTGGCAATGCATCGGGATATTTAACTCGGCCTTTACAAATTTGACCTGATCAACAGGAACAAGAATAAGAAAAGAAAAATGTGATACAGGAGGACAAAGGGATATATAGAAAGATGGAGAGGTGTACCTCATCAGAGCAGTTACAGCTACACCCCATGTAGAACTAATGGGGACCGTATAGTATTGAGATTGGTGCTAACGATGGACAGGGAAAGAAGGGGAACACGGAGGAAGAAGATGAAATATTGTTTGGCTTCCAATTTGCGATGCTCTCTTTTGTCTTGCACCCCAATCCCTTTGAGAAATCAGGGCATGCAGTACATCTTTATAAGCAAGGAAGAGGTACTAAAAGAGGAAATATAAAAATGATAGTTGATATGGACGATGAAGGCTATTTTAATGAAAACTATTCTCTCAATATGAGGAATTTTGTGCGCTCTCCTAAAGCGTACGATTCGGATATGACAAATTTATTAAATAGCAATATTTCGATAGATTGTACGTTTAATGCCGATGCATGGCATTATAATTAAACGCTATTCATATTTTTCCCATTTCCATGCTGATTTCTCTAATAAATCATGACTTCTTTAATACCTCATATATATAATTCTTAAGCTTGGTCACTGGTTTCATTCTCTATTTAAATGAGATATCATAGTGAAGTGTATGTATTCTTGAACACAGATTCGTAAGCTCGGTCACTGGTTGCATTCTTTATTTAAATGAGATATCATAATGAAGTATCTTGAACACAAATGAAATTTTATATAGAAAATGGAGCTTGATCTTTAGTCTAGATTTGAGCAATGCTACCATGACGATCAATTTTACGCAGAGGAAAAACGCAAGTTAAAGGATTTCTTTGCAAAATTGCAAGAGAGTGAGATTAATGATGAGAATCTATCTCATGCACCCACGTCAGTCAGATAAGAAAAAGGGGGAACATTTCCCGTCTATCTAGCATTTTCCGCTAGATTTATGACATGATGACGTAAAGGATTCATTCAATCTCAAGGCTTCACTAACCCGAGGCATCCGTCGTGCATGTTAATACATTGAGATCTCACGCAACAATGTCATTCTCACAGCTTACTGATTGGGCACGTACGTGCAAAGTTATATGTAAAGTACCTTTAAATTCTAACCTAAACAGTATTTGCATGCATATAAATATCAAGGGGTACGTTGATTCACATGACCGCCGTGAGACGACGAACATAATGATTTGGTAAGCAACCTTAAAACAATTAATCCTTATAAACTCCCAACTAATGATCATCTAAGTTCTAGTACTTTCATGCATGAATTAATGTAGCACTTGATAGACGCACCTGTCAAAAAATTCTAAAAGAATGATTGGCTAATATCTTATCATATTAATAATGCATGTCTTATATCACAGTCTATAATAATACATGGAGATCATATCGTTAAACTGGTTGAGCCTCTAACGTATCAAAATATATAGAGTCATCTCCATGCATAACAATTAAAATTCAACAAATATATATCTAATGATAGATCAAAATAAACATACTAAATTAAACTTGATCTATTTTATCGTGTTTCCTTTTTGTAAGTTGTTAAATTAGGAGTTCTAAGAGTTCCACAGATAAATTAGCTAGATCGTGGAACTCTAACTTGATCAGACGGCGCAGATTCATCCTATGTATATTTGATAAAACGAGGCCACACTACCTATGAATTGACATGTGCAAATATTGAATATTATGTTTTGTGAAATGGTAGACAAGTAGAGAGGAAAACTAATAGCCATTACAAAGCATGTATGCTGCGACTGGAAAAGAAGGAAAGAAATTAAATTGGTTTGATGCGAAAATTCCCTTACATCAGCTATTAACGGAATAGTAGAAAAAATACACGTCAATGTCTTGAAAAATTAACATGTATCAGTACGTGTACTGATCAAGGTATATATGTCCCTATCGTTCTTTTCCTTTCAGCTGCTGCATATGATCACAGGTCAAACCAGAGAAGGCAGGTATATATATATATATATATATAGATTAATATGATGTGAGAAAGAGAGAGAGAAGAGTTTGTACCAAATTAACATCTTCATTAGCAATAAAGTTAAGAAACAAGCTCAATGCAGACAACTGATCAGTTTTGGATACCTAATTCATATTCATAGCTACATATATACATTTGTCGCAATAAAAAGAATCACACTACGTGAATTTCTCACTCACAATCTCTCCTTAATTATTTCAATTACTTAAACCTAATCAAGAACATATATATGGCCTTGTGATCATTCACAAGCGGTCAGTTAATCCTTAAACCTACGTAGCACTGCATGCTAACTCCTCGTAGAAATCTTGCAGCTCCATCTCACCCTGCAGCGCGGAATACAAACGTACGTTTTAATTAATTAGAAGCAAGATGAGTTCGTCCAATTTCATAATGGAAAAAGCAAAACCCAAACGAGAATATATGCATCCGAAGGCATCTTAGGTGTCAGTATAGCTAGACTGCCTGGCCAATTAGACGACTCAAAAAAAATTTAAAATTAAAAAATCGAACTCTAATGAACAATAAAAAAATACTCTTAATGGGTCGAGCCCAATAACGATTTTGTATTTTTAAAATTTTTTTAAAATTGTCCGATCAAAAATCAACCTTTACGGACATACACCCTTAAGACCCACTTAAAATTTTTAAAAAATAACTGTTTTTATTTACCTGCTGCACTGAGGGTCAGTGTAATAGGCACCCTCAGTGCAGCAAGTATTACTTAATGTTGTTAGGCTATAAGAAAGGAGTTAGAAGGCATCTAATACACTTGTGCAACAGTGTCACCAAGTCAGGATTTGGAAAAAATTGGCCCGACGAAAAAAATCTCAAGTCAATAAAAATCTGAATATTTCGTGAAAAGATCGTAAGAGATACATAAATGTTTTAATATATAAGATAGAATTTTAAAATATAATATTAAAATCTAAAAATATATTATAAAAATAAATAAATTTGTTTTAAAAAAGTATACTTTTTCTGAAAATACGTGATTAAATCGATACTTTTTGAATTTATGAAGATTTTAAAGATATTTTCAATAAATCAGAATTTCTTCGTGAAAAATAAGCTAAGATGAAAAAGTATAATTAAACCGTGATATTTTCAAATAATCATAAATTTATAGTACACTGCTCGGTAAAACACGACTTTGGAGGCGCATCCAGCGCCGCGCCACTAAACGTATGGTGTGGAATCTCTAGCCATTAGTAGAATATTTAATGGTCAAAGAAGCATCCAAGCCGGTCCTGTGGCACAGTTGGTTAGCGCATTGGTCTTATGTACCAAAGGTCGTGAGTTCGAGCCTCACCAGGACCAACCCTGTATAATTGTTTTTTTTTTTTGCCTAAAAATTTCGTAACAGCCCCCCCCCCCCCCCCTTAAACACTAATTAATGCCCCCCTTTAAACACTAATTAATGTTATGCCTTCGCAAGTACCTTTTTAAAAAGTTAGCATTCTAGTTCTAGACTAGAGCATGGATATCTCTGGTCTATCTATTACTTATTACTAGTAAAAATGAAATGCACTTGCAACGCACGTTAAATTTATACAAAAGCTTGCGTCAAGTAAAAATGTTTAGTAAATTTGAATGTGAAGTAAGAACAATGGCAATCAAATAATTTAAAATACAATGTTTTAACTTTTTAGATATTAGTTATAAACATAAAAATAAAACTAAATCTAAAATCTTATTAAAACTTAAATGCTTTCAATATAAATTTTACAAATTAAAGGCATTGAACGTGATTAGAAAAATCAATGCTAAAAGTATAGATGGATACATTACACTATTATAATAGTGTAACCATGAAGTTAAATTGACATCATGTCTCCACTTCACCAATTCCTCCCCTTTAATCTTCATGTATTAGCGAGAATTTCGTGCGTGTGGTGAGAGAGAGAATTAGAAAGGGTATATTAGGCAATTGGATGGGTTGGAATGGGAATAATGTAGGGCATGTGTGATTGTACAATAGAAGTGATGTGGGCAAGTGTAATTATACAAGAGAAGTGGCAATTAATCGATGATAATTAAAAAATAAATATGGTATTAAAAAGAATATTCTATCAGATCTATATATGTGTGAATGCATGAAAAGAAGAACTATGTATAAGCATATTTATTCAAACACCATGACCTTGGTTATCCTATTTACATACTCATTAATTTTTGACGTTCCTTCATATTTTATTCTCTATAATATTTATTATAACCATATTTCATTATTATAAACTTAAAATATTCAAAGTGTTCATGCTTTATTTAAAATTAATTATTTTCTTTTCCAAATTTTCTATAGTGTCATGAGATGGTGCTTGCTAATTTATACTAAGTTTACTAACGTTGGCAAGAGAAAGAAGGATATCTATATTCTTGTTGTTGGATTTCTTTACTAACGTTCATCAGTTATTGTTGAGTTCTCAATGTAACACAGCAGATGAAGTTGATACCAATGGGCAGAAAAAGTTTATTGGATCTTACACTTTATGGATCTTACACTTTTAGGCCTAATCTTCATGGGTACATTCTAGTTTTCTTTCATTTATTAGTGTTTTAGATTCTAACTATTTCCATCCTAGTTTAATTTGTGTGCTTGTAAGAAGTGAATGTTTGTAGTTGTGTATTGACATCCTCAACTTTTAATAGACAATAGCATCTGTTATTGTAACCGTGTATAAGTACCTCTAGCTCTCTGTGATCCATGATTTCAATTGAAATACCTCAATTTAGCAATATACATTCATGCTTAGGAGTTTATATGAAATCTTCTACTGGTTAGCTTATAATTTGATGATAACTTTTACATGACATGTACAAGACTAGTGTTTGTGTTATCTGTTGCCAACTTGTTACCATACAAAGTGGCTATTGTACTTAGAGCAGCACTTGCTCCACACTTGTGCGCGCTGGTGTGTGTGCGCACACATGACGCGCTGATAGACCAGCGCGTGTGGGCCTCACACGCACTGGCCTATCAGCTCACGGTGTACGCGCACACCAGCGCGCACGGGCATACACTGAGTATTGCCCTTATACTTACTTTTGTATGTTGATATGGTTATTCTTGTCAACACCTAACATCTAGGTGTCTGCTGGTGGATGCAGGTTTCTATTTTTCTACTAGCAAGAGTTGGTTTTGCTGGTGCAGCTCTAGTGTATTAGAAAGTTTGCAAATTCATTCTTTCTAGGGATGGCACTGTGGATGCTGGTATTGCTCAATTTGTGAAGTGGGCCATGCTGGTATTGCTGAATGACGAGTCTGATGCTCTAATTAGGTAGCCAACAATGTATGAAGCAACTTGTAGTAATTTATCACGAGAAATTTTTTACTGGTGTAAATATAAAAAGCTAAGCGGTCAAGGGGACAATTGTCCCCTCTTAAATTCTAGTTGTCATTATATTTCAAAACGTAGTTTTTCCCCAAGTTTCGAAATTTAATAAATTGCCCTGTAGTCTAAACTTACACTTAGAAGATCTCTATTTTTCTGCATGGGGATCTTTTTTGAAATAATCCCTCTACCAGGTTCCATTCTCGAGTGTACTAAGAGGATCCCTATTATTTCTCAACAGCTTCCTACCTTAGAAGTATTGTCCACGTATGTAAGTGGGAAAGAATAATGATTTATATGAAAGGAAAATCATTAAAAGAAAAAATATTACTCCCATTAAGAATTATATGTAAATATTTAGTCAATGTACTACCTGTCTCCCCCATTTATTAACCCTATAAGAGAGAGTTTTACGTACGTCAGTTCAATGTGCTGGCATCAACTCGTGGTAGATCCGAATCCCAGATCCAGCTGCATGCTGATCTAAAGAGTTGTCTAAATCGATCCTCCAAAGAGTATGCAGCACAGCAGCACAGTCTACACAAAAGGGACGAGTCACCTAGCTATTTCCTTGTGCTGGCCCCAAGTGTTTTTTACTGTTAATTTAGAGTCAATTTTTTAATTTTTATTCTGTTTAATTCATTCGATCCAAAATTAAATTATATGGTCGAGTCAGATCACTTAAAAGGTTTTAAAGAAAAATTCAAATATTTTTTTTTAACCTGGCCGTACCGCCAATGGTCCCCGGCGTGCACCAAGTTATTCTCCTTTCTTTTTTAGCGCCTCGGTGGCGCGCAGGAAGCCTGGCGGGCGATCGCCTGGTGGGGTTTTTGCTTCCCGACAGCAGCCTCTTCCCCCTCCGAAGACCGGAGAGGGAAGACCGCGCAAGGGGAGATGCCTCGCCCTCTTCCTTCTCCTGCTTCTTCCTCTCCTTCTCGCCTTCTCCTCTTCTTCCTCCTCCTCCTCGGGCTGCTCGTCGGCTTCTCCGCAAGCGAGGGGGCGACTGAGGCGGCAACCAGAGGTAAACCCTTCTGTCTTCGCCCCGGCTTGAAAAATGGACGCCCTTCTTTGGTCGGGGGTTTTCCTCTTCTTTGTCTTCCCGGGGGCCTTGTGGGTGGTGGGGAGTGGAACGGCTTTCTTGCTTCCTCCCTGCTTGTTCTTCTTCTTCTTCTTCTTCTTCTTATCCTTTCCTTTGCTTTTGTCGTGTGCTAGTTGGGTTATGTTTGTTGTGGAAGGTTTGCAAGTCTGTTTCCGGCAGGGATTATAGGGTTTTGCTATTGGCTGATCAAGATAATGCTTGTTTGTGGTGTTCGGGTGGGATTTGTATGAAATGACATCGTTGGAGATTTACTTATTGTTTCCATAGGACGCTTGTTGGGTTTGATAGTTCGAAAATCTCATCCCATGATGTATTGACTGACCGAGGCGCAGAATCTTGATTATTAATACATTAGGTGGACTCATGCCATGCTGTATTGACTGACTCGAGTCTCGGAAAATCTCAAAACCCAGCAGACTCGTAGTATCTAAATCCACCAGAATTGTCTGAGACACCGAGATATCCCATCCCACTAAGAAAATGAGATAGGGACCGGGATGGGATTGGCAACTATGGTTGTATGGGAATGTTGGGAGGTGAGGACATAATGCATATAAAAATGTGTGTGTGATAGAGATGAGGATCTGAGGTGGATGTGCAATAAGCTTGAAATGCATAAAACTCAGAATGAGTGTCTACGTAGCGACTTAGGTATATGCCCTATTGACATTCAGATGAGGAAAAATAGGCAATATATTTGGGCATGTGCAGTGTCACCCTAGTTTGGTGCTAGTTAGAAGGTGCAATCAAATTTGTAGGGTGGCAAAAGAACTCAAAGAAGGCATAAACTAAGATGGTTTGTTGTAGTTAGGCTTAACTGTGGACTAGACATTGGATAGATTAAAATGGTGAACAACATGCATGTAGTCCAACCCAAGCACATGCGATAATGTAGTCCAACCCAAACACATGTAATAAGATTCTAGTAATGACGATGATGATATGCATATTTGTATGGTTAGAAAGAATTGGTCCAGGTCCTCTTAATATCTTTGAAATTTGAAAAGTTAAATGTCCAACCAAACAACACCTATTTATAGTTTGTTTTCTGGAGACTAGAAATGCTTCACCAAGTGGTGCAAACATAGCTAGTAGTTAGCCCCAATTGTTAACTTGTGCCTTTTTTGTGCATGAACTCTTTTAAGCTGGTCTGCACATGGCTTGTTTAGTCTGGTGTAGCTGTAGTTTACTAAATTTTCTTTCTTCTAAGTTCTAACATCTTGGAACTTTTTTGGTTGTTGTTTGCTAAGATAACATTGGAATAATATTATGTATATATCTTTCTCTGTTCAGTGTCTGCATTTTATATAGCAAACTTAACTGTCTTTCAATCTAGGCATTGCTTTCCGTTTTTTGTCTCAATCACATTTTCCCCATCTTATCTCATCAAGATTGTGGAAATCATCTATAGACATCTTAATTCTATGCTTCATTCTATAATGCACTGTCATTAAATGTTACCATTTTCTTTGTTGTCTGTCATTGATGATAGCAGAAATCAATCTAAAAACTCCAATCATTCAGTTCATTCCATCACAGCTTGTGGAATATTCATCAATTCATGGTATAAAACAGATTATATCATGTGAGAGAGTTCGTATTGTTGGTCTATCAAGGTTCAATATCAGCAGCTATGCAAGTTCTTTGCATGTCACTGTAAAGGCTTCTAATGCAGTACTTGAAAAGCATCATAACAAAGGCGAGGTTTGCTTTCATCGGTGAGAATACTTACTTTTTGTGTGTAAATTCATTCTGAAGCTTTAATAGTATTCGTTATCATGTTTTTTGTAAAATCAGTTTAGTTAGAACAACAATGTTTCACTGCCAAGATATTTGCAGGAATGCTACTCTAAGTTTATGCCAATGCCAGGAAGATGAATGGAAAAATTTCCAAAAAGGAGAGTGGGCTGCTATTATGTCACCTTATGGAGAGAAATATCTTGATGTCAAATTTGATAGCAGAGTACCTGGCTCCGTCGCGGTTTCCATTGCAGAAGGTCATTTTCCCAGGTTCTTTGGTCAAGGTGTTTGCTTCGCTTTCTTTGTATAAATCATATTCTTTACTTGGTAATTTTTACATGCAGAATTTCAACAGTGGCGTCTGTATTGCCTCGCTTTTGGATTTGCTCTGCTGCTTTTGGCACCAATTGTCAGCAGTTGGGTACCATTCTACTATAGCAGTTCCATGGCTCTTGGAGTTTTGCTTGTCATTTTGATTATTTTGTTTCAGGTATCGAGATCTCTCTTCATACTTTCCTTTAAGTTTAAAAAAGTGTAGAATAAGATACTGTATTTATAAAGATAGGGTTAGGAACTTGATGATGACCATCAATGGATGAAAATGAATGTAGGGTATGTAGCAATTTGACGATGGCCATCAATGGATAAAAATGAATGTAAGTTTACTTTACAAAACAAGTGTTAAAAAGAGTAGATAAAAATTCATTTAATTGAGAACAATAGATGAAACATGCCATGAAGATTAAACCATGGTTTGCCATATCGTACCAGATCAGGCCGACTCGTACGAGTTGAATTGTATCTCGGCCGACCCGATCCACTGGTACGCACCGAGTTTGACCAGATTGTGCCGACTCATACATGCTTAATGGAATGTTTTACATTGAGTTTTTCCTATTTGATAAGTAAAATTATACATTTTTATGCCAATTAATAGGGTACATTTATCTAAAATGTGACTTAAACTCATTAATTTTAACAAACTCATTGGCTTGACTTGTGCTAAGTCAGACCGAGTCAGATTGGTATTGTACCGTATCTAGGAAGATCCGATCCGATATGGATCAACAATACGGTGAACCTTGGGTTAAACTTTTTCGAATTCACATATGAAAACTGAAGAAAGAGGAGTACAAGGGTTGGAGAGGCAGAGAAGAGGTGCGGTTGGCTCTCTCTCTCTCTCTCAACTAGAGAGGCCGGCCAGCCCTCACATAACTATATATATTAGGGCAAACGTAATACAAACACCAATGACTTTTCTGCCCATGTTGACATAACACACGGGTAAAACCAGAATAAAACATAATAGCACGTTGAAGACTGACAAAAGACATAACAGCCCCTACACTTAACATCTATTTATTACTACAAAAACATTGTATTCACATGTATATTTTATGTTCATCTTCTATTACAATTTGATGTAAGTGTACATATAGAGTTATAAATGGGACATTAATATTTGTTAGGCTAAAGTTAGATTTATTAACTTGCTTCGATGTGTTAAACTTTGGGAGACATATGAGATTTATATTCCCATCTCTTTATGATGCTCTGCCCCATGGGCGTTGCATTATCATGACTAAGGTTTATTTATCCTACTTCATGATTTAATGATTTTTCTTGTCTTGTCCCCTAGTTTCTTATTCTTCATGTCACACTTTCATTTCAAGTCATGTGGATTGCTTCTGGATCAAATCTGAGACATGGCTACATCATCCTTGCAATTCTATAATTTTTCTCCCTGTTGCTGCTTTTGAGGCATTTTATGATTTTTACTAGTCTAGCTTCCTCTTACATTTATCAGGCATGCATCTTAATATCTTCATTCGCGCTTCATGTCTCATTCTTATTTGTTCCCTTTTTGTTTTAATAAATTGTTTTGTAAGGAGGGGAAGCCTTGGTGCAATAGTAAGGTTGCTCCATTTTGACTTGGAGGTCACAGGTTTAAAGCTGGAAACAGCCTCTTTGCAAAAAGCAAGGGTACTGTTGGGTACAATTGACCCTTCCCAGACCATGCAATGGCAGAAGACTTGTAGCACTAGGTTGCCATTTCTTCTATACTGTTTCATAAAGCATGCTCGGTTTCTAAGTTGTAACTTTGTTGTATTGATGAAAATATTCTATAAATTCATGCTCTGTGTATGATATTTATATTCTCTGTTGTTGAATTTCTTTCCAAGTTTCATCTATTGCCTTAGGTTTCATCAATTATTGTTGAAAATATTCTATAAATTTTTGCTCTGTGTATAATATTTATATTTTTTGTTGTTGAATTTCTTTCCAAGTTTCATTTATTGCCTTAGGTTCATTAGTTATTGTTGATTTCTCAATGTAACATAGGGGATGAAGTTAATACCAACTGGCAGGAAAAGTTTCTTGTATCTTACGCTCTATGGATCAATAGTAAGCTACTTGTCATTGAAGCTTGACTTGGTTACTTGGTTAATTTGACTTTGAAAGAACGTCCTAACAACTTGTTCGGTTTTTTTTATTGTTCAGCTTGGTGCAGGCTCCTTTTTAGTGCACTACTTCTCAATGGTAGTGAACTCCATTTTAGTGAGTTTTGGATTGAGTGAAGAGATGTACAATCCTGTAAGTCATCCTTTACCTATCCTATTTCTCTATTTCTATGGCTTTTGTTTCTAGTTTTGTGGTTGCAATGGATTATAGAAACCATAGTTTTAGGCCTATCTTCATGGGTACATTCTACTTCATTTTATTAGTTTTTTTAGATTCTAACTATTTCCATCTTAGTTTAATTTGTCTTGTAAGAGATGAATGTTTGTAGTTGTGTATCGGGGTGCTTTCGACTAGCATTGTGTAATGTGGACCCATTCATGATTAAATTCTCAATAACTATAAAGGCTTTGGAAGATATTTAAGCTCTTCAGGTTGGTCCTGGACTCTAGATTTAATTCCATATTACATTATTTTCTACACTTGTTTGAAATATGTGACATAAGTTTTGGGAAAGGAGCTTACGGAGAGGCGGGATTGGAGACAGGTGGAACAATTGGATGCTGGGAGAGACAGAGAAAATGGTAGTTTGGCATCCACAACTTCTAATAAACAACAGTCTTTGTCGTTCGTAGCTGTCGAGTTGCAGGTAAAGCTTCTTGTATAAGTACCTGCTAGCTCTCTGTGATCCAAATTGAAATACCTAAATTTAGCAATATACATTCATGCTTAGGAGTTGATATGAAATCTTCTACTGGTTAACTTTTAATTTGATGATAACTTTTACATTACATGTACAAGACTAGTGTTTTGTGTTATCTGTTGCCAACTTGTTGCCGTACAAAGTGGCTATTGTGATTGCTTCTGTATGCTGGTATGATTATTCTGATTAACACGTAATATTTAGGTTTCTGCTGGTGATCTCTTGATACTTTTTGTGGATGTAGGTTTCTATTTTTCTGCTAGTAGGAATTACTCTTGCTGGTGCAGCGCTGGGGTATTGGGTAGTTCGCAAATTTGTTCTTTTAGAGGATGGAACTGTGGATTCTGGTATTGCTCAATTTGTGAAGTGGGCCATGCGCATCCTTGGCTTTGTTTTCATTTTCCAGGTACTTTGTTTTCATTTTCCATGTATAATTTAAGTAGACCTAGGACACAAATGAAAAGTATGATGTTCTTATTATTTGGCAAACAATGTTTGAAGCAACTTGCATGAATTTGTCACTAGAAAATTTTTACTGGTGTAAATAGAACAGGCTTCATGCTTTCAGCTTGTTACTAGATTTCTGCACGAAAGTTTGCGACATTTGTTTATCTACTGCTGTTGTGTATCTTCCGTGCATATGTAATTATCCTCGACTAGAACAGTCCCGTAGGATGTTGTGTAAAATGGTGAAACAGAGACTTCATGAAAAAATATTAGAATGGGAATGGTTTATACCTCAGAAGCATGGAGTGGGCATTGGAGCTATAACACAAATGAGATGCAAGGATTGCAGGACTGGAAGTGGTTGGGTGGTTCTGATCCTGATCCCGATCCCTGTTCTACTGGGAATTGGCCAGTGCTTGTTTTGCACGACCGACTTCAATCGGCTCATTAAATATCTATGGGTAGTAAATTCATTAAAAAATAAAGATAAAAATTTAAAAATAGTTAATTTTTTTAAAGAGAAACTGAAATTGACCGGTCGCAATGGGTGAACTGGAATCCAATTCTACCCTTTTTTTAATTGTTTTTTATAAGATTGGCCAGTTCTGACCCTGAAATCGGCCAATCTGGAATGGAGACTGCTGGTTCTGATCTGGTTTTTGGACAGGTCCCATTTTAACCAGCCGGTTCTACATACTATGATGAGATGCAAATGAGGATCTTCTTCAGTCGATTTTTCTTTGGGAGTAGGGGGGTGGGATGCAGAAGCACCTTTGGGAGTGAGAATGCCGCAAGAGGAGTGAATCTGGATTCCAAGGTTTATACATATGTAAGTTTTGTGCAGTTGCAGAACATCACACATATATATGGACATAAGTTCACTTTGTAGATTAAAAAAATGAAATAATGTTATGTTGTTATTTGATGGGTTCATCTGGTTGTTCTTAGTATATTATCTAGAAGATAGGAAGCTGCTCTTGGAGCTAAGGAGGGAGCTTAGAATTGGGAACATATTTTTGGTGGTTAGGTGGTAAGGTAAGAATTTGGGATGTTTAGGTTGTGTACTCCCTCTTTTGATTGTGTTTCTGGTGTAATCTGTAATTGACTTAGATGAACATGTACTCTGTTATTGAAGTGAGAAAAGTTGCACGCATGTGGGAGTTTGGATTCTCAGTTTCTGTGGGAGGGCTTACAATACTTCATGGAAACATACAAAAAGGTGGAATCTCACATTTGAGCCATTTTTCTTCTTGGTTACTGACTCACCATATTGTAGAGCTTTGAGATGGTGTAAATAAGGGTGCTTCATAATCCGCTCCTTTTCCAGCTTTCGTAGGGCCTCTTCAATGTGATTGTTGGATTCGATTTGAATCTCACTCAAACAACCCATTGCTTGAGCTTTTACCTAGAAGGCGTCTTTTGATGTGGACCCCAATGACTGACTTTGCATTTTTTGAGGTGATTGTTTGTATTTTTTCCTGTGCTTGTGTGGGGGAATGAAGAGAGCACCACTTTCTTTCACTCTTCTGCTGTCAGTTGCATGGTAGAATATATTTGTGCTGATGGATTTCCTGGTTGCTTGATATTTTGGTACCTCCCTATTCAGGACATCAACTGAAGTGCCATCCATGCCTTGGTTTAGTTGTCATCCAAAAAATCTGACTAAAGAGGATAGTCATACCTTCCAAACACATTTGGGAGGTGAGATTATTTTCTCCATTGATTCCCCGGATTGGTTGATGGCAGTCATCATACTTCATTTTCCAATTGATGTTTTAGTGCTAGTGCTTTGTTTGGCCATGTGTTATTTCTTTTGGGTAATTCTATTTTTACCTCATGCTCATACATCTCTTGCAATGGCTTGCTAATTTCTCCTTGTTTTTAGTGATATTTTTGAAGGGAAGATTAACATTGTCATCATCATCATAGCCTGATCTCATTTATTTGGAGTTGACTATGTGGATCTTGTCCTGCCATTTTAATCTATCCAATGCCACATTTTTCTAAAAGACCAATGCCACATAGTTGTGGCTAAACTTAGGAACGTCCAATGCTTTCTTACTACATCTAACCGTCTCATTTTAGATTTTCCTTGAGTTCTTGTATCTTGCATCAGTGTAATTTGATTACATGTCCCGACCAGTGCCAAACTTGGATGGCGATGCACATGGTCGAACCATCTTAGCCTATTTTCAGTAAGCTAGTCGAACCATCTTAGCCTATTTTCACTAAGCTGAGTGTTAATGGGAGGTACACTTAAATTAATATGTATATGTTCATTCGAATTTCATCTTTTCTAGTCTTTCCCCACATTCATCTCAACATCCTCATTTCTGCACCATAGATTTTGCACTTGATCCTTCCTCACAACCCAACACTCAGTGGCATGTAACATAGTAGGTTTCACAGCCATTCTATAGAACTTACCTTTAAGCTTTAAGGGAAACTGTCAATCATAGAGGACTCTATATGCACTTCTCCACTTTAACCAACATGGCTTAACTCTATGGGCGACAACGTCTTGGATCTCTTTAGTCTCTTAGATAAGAACATGAATATCAAAAGTTGCTACTCTTAGGAATAACTTGACCATCTATTGGTCCTAAATTTTCTTGATTGAAAAAACTACATTTCATGCATTTGAACTTAGTTTGACTAATCTTAAAACCTTTAAGTTCCAAGGCATCCCACCACCATTCTAACTATCATTTAAACTCCCAACATTCTCAAAATTAGAATGATATCGTTTAGTCCAAAAGTGCATGATTTCTAATCCACCGTGCCGTATGGTGCCAAAGCATCCCTCCAGTGTTCTAACTTATCATATGAGAAGACTAGCAGATTGTGCAATTTGCCAGAGGGCATGATTTTCACTCCCCCTTCATTTTTGAAAAGTGGATGGTACCACTAACTGTATTAAATCTGATCAAAAGAGGGAATGTACAAGTGTGAAAAACAAAAGCTCTCAAAAGATCCCTCCATATAAAAAGCACCCATGAGGTGCAATAGCTACTGCTCCCCTCTCATTAGTGGATGACTCCTCAAGTTTTTGCCAACTGCTGGATGGATCTAAACCATGCCCTATGGTGTGACTTACCATGTCACTTGCATTGGGAAGTAGAGTGTGTGAATTTTAACCTTCTTGGAACTCAAATTGTGCGAGTTGTTTGATCCTGCTTCCCTGGTGTTTACCTTGTGAAACCTGGAATTCTCTTTATGTTGAGTTGCAGTGCATGGAGAGAAAACATAACATTAGTTGGTCTGTGCTAGAGGGAAAAAGTGTTTTGACCATGAGTCTTCTCATGTGACTTTTTTTGTAGGGATTCTTGCTGTTTTATTCAGTCATTGTGTTATTTCCTTGGTTTGTCTAATATTAGGATGAAAGAGGCTCTACCTTTGACATAGGAGTCTTGCTGCTTATTCTGTTGGCAAGATCATCTCGATGTCCTTTCATGGACATTTTGTGGCTGTTGATAGTCATTTTAGACATGACTTATTTGTTTGATTTGTTTCTCTTTTGTTTTGGTGGGAATTTTGATTTCCCATTATTTATTGGTAGTTGCATCCAATTTGGATGAAAAAACTTGACTCGACGTTGCCACCGTGAAAACACGAAGACAATTATACATTGAGCTGCCACATGAGAAGGGTTTTCAGGGTTCTTCAAATTTGAACCTTTCTGCCGGTCCGCAGATCGGCGTTAATTACATTGCTGTGGTAGGAAAACCCTTTGATTTAGTTTTAAACAAATGTTCTACATTTTTTTAAGTAGCTTATGCATTGCAATGTCCTACACGTACTCTTTCTATTTCCTATACATATCACCTATAAAAAGACTCTTGGGTTCAGCCCACATCTTCCCATGTTATTGAGGAACTTCTGTTGAAAGTGCTATTTACAAGTACTATTCATTGGCACTATTCACTTGAAACTATTCATCAACACTATTCATGTGCCACCTGTGGGGTCCCGACGTTAGTCGAGTCTTTCTCAATGAGTTTAATCATGTTTAGACATGATTTGATCTGTTCACTCATATCGAGGTGCACTATATATGCATCTGTCGGCCTCGTCGGACCTGGATTAAACGTCATGCCTTGTCGACATGCATTGATTTTGCTTGTTTGGACAAGGTTGTCCATCCATGTGCTTCGAGACTTCAAGTTGCTGTTCATTTGTGCGGCATGCACACCAAGGCGGTGTCGGGAAACCCCGAGGATGGCCTAAGTTGGGGGTTGATGGTATGTGGTGTCGCCACAATTGAAAAAGTAAAATGCCTCGTGTTAATTAAGATGATTGCGCATGGCATGCTTATTGATGTACTATTCACCCCTGGGGATGACTGTCCTAGATTGGATGTCGACAAGTAGCGGCATAGGGCGTTGCTTTTATGAATTGTCTGCCTTACTCAAAGCTCCCCAAACCAAACGGTGTATGCACTTTTTAAGGCATTGTTGAGGATACTTATCGCTTAATAGTCGGGTTGGAGACACGGCGCACCACTCCCGTGTAGGCAAGTGGGCTGAGTGTTCATAAAGTGGAGGCGTCTCCTTAGTAATTGGCGATGATCTTTATATAACATGTCCACCTTTTGTTGAAGCACAGTCTTCATTGGCACGAGTTTTGAGATGTGATAGGGTCTACTACTACTTTATTAGATTATAGATGAATCGATGACTTTACATTGATGCCTTGCAATCTTTGCTTGCAAACAGTGTTGTACGTGTGGTTGCCATTACTGCGACCTATGGTGCATCATTAAACTATACCCATGGCTCGAGTGTCATGTACATACGGTGTTAGGCCAAAGGCCTCATCTCCGTGGCTTACTATTGTCACATTGTCGCGGTGATGGGCCGACGAGAAGTTGAAGTCATTTATATCACGTAACATACAAAAAGTGCATCACTACATGGCTGTGATGTACCCATTGGACACATCGCGGGGTTTAGCCGCGACACACCTAATGGGTGTGTCGCCAATGCCCTGCAACACACTTTTATCCCCACTTTGTTTGCAGAATTAGAGAAGAATAAGGCTCCTTATTCATAGAATAAGGCTAATTCTAGTTTGATGGGCGGAATGGCTTTTACCGCGTTAGAATTGCTTATACTAGAATAAGGAGAATAAGCAATTCAAGCCTAGACCCAAGAATTGTTTATCCTTTCTATTCTATCAGCGCCACTTTGTTTGCGGGATTGCTTATAACGGATATGGTATACCGGATTGCTTATTCTAGAATAAGAAGTGCGTAGCTTTGATAACGCATATTTATTCGAAGTAGAATAAGAAGTTATTCTAATTGCTTTGATTGCATTCTAAAGAATAAAAAGGAGAATAAGAAACTTTTAAGTCCAAATTACCCTTCTTATTACCCTTCTTATTTTATAGATAGTTGTTGACCACCTTTGACTAAGATATAAAATGTGAAAATTTTAATACCATGTATTGTATATATGATTATAAATATTTTTTTCAATAAATTATATTATCAAGTTAATAGTTTAATAAAAATAAATAAATAAATAATATGTTATTAAATTATATATACGTATATTTATGTATGTACGTATGTATATATAGGTACATACATATATGTATATATATCATACATAAATATATACGTACGCACATATATACAAATATACATGTACTTATATATGCACAGTTATGTATATGAATATATCGTACATACGTATAAATAGGTACATGGAGAAGATGTATATATATCATACATACATAGATATATGTATGTATATATATCTATATATATATATGTATGTATGATATATATGCATATACATATACGTATACATATTTACATATATGTACATAAATACATAAGAATATATGTAGATATGCATACACACATACGTATATGAATGTACGTGTATATCTATATTTGCCTGAAATATATATATATATATATATATATATATATATTTATATATGCATACATACATACATATATGTGTATATGTCGCACAATGAAAAAATGATGCTCGACATTGATTGCACAATGAAAAAATGACACACAAATTGCACACTTTGTAGAGTTGAGACAATATCTCTCTCCAAAAATAATATTTAGGATACATGTTCCATATATTAAACTTGACAACGTTTCAACAAAGAAAATGAAAAAAATAATAAGAAAGCAAAATTTTATTTTGTACAATACTTCTCTTCTATTTTCAAAAATTACATTATTCTGTAACCGAACCAAATCTCACCGAACCAAATCGAACCGAATTGGCCGGTTCGGTTTGGTTTTTCGGTTTGAACCGAATAGTGAACACCCCTACGCGTCTTCAGTAGTTTGAGCACCTGCATACGTTAAGCTATAAAACACTTGCTTTGTAGGATCATCCGATTTTGACCCGATTCGGCCGATTTAAATTGGGACGGACTATTCCAATCTGATTTTAAGGGGAAAATCCAATCCCTCTTAATGTAAGAAAGGGGAAATAGAGGTCGACTTGAATTAGTCCAAACTCAACTGATCCTAAACTGATTCTAAGCTGATTCCAACCTCCAGCAGATCCCAGAGCAGATCCGATTCCACTTTCCTGGATAAAACATGCATGAAACAAAGCTCGGACATAGATAAGTGGTAGTATAGAATATGTACACATTGGACAGTGGCACCTACTACCAATAAAAAAAGTTGACCAGTGTAGGTTCTAGGCTGTGACGCCGGAACACTGAGATAGGGCATGCCCTAGGTCCAAGACGTCCACTGACAAAAAAGTCATCATCAAATATTACAATCTTCTCACTCCGGTGTCCTCCAATGTGGATGCGTCTTGGTTTTGCATCAGATTGAAAAGTAGCATACATCCGATTAAGCAACAGTACAAATGAGCAAGCCATTCAAAACAAGTAGAGAACCTCTCAAAGATTGATAAGTTAGTGCTCCATTATTTTGCAAAAACGAAAATTCATACATCCGATGTCATGAAACATCAATAGAAATCACATCATTCAACACATTCACTGTTTTGCTGTTTCAATTTTGTCACAAACTGTAAGCAAATAGAATATAGAAGTAAAACAGGGTATAGATTTTACAATTAAACACTGGTGAAATCTCATGAACTTCCACTAAAACCTCTGCTAACCTTTCTTCATCCTCCACATCTCCATTTCACGAGTCTGATGGCCTTCACTGCTGGACCCAGATGAGTTTTGACCATACTCACTGGTGAGTGCACTGCATTCAGTACTGGCATATTCTCGAGTTGAGAATGCCAACTTCCAGGGGACCATCAATCAATTTAACATTCCGTCAGTAGCCTACATAATGGTTACCTGCAAAGACTTGCTGGAAAATTTTGACATGAAAAAGGTGGGGATGCAACCAATTAGAATATGAGTAAGAATCAAGTGGGAATTATCTCTTTAGTCCATCTCAAATCACCAAGTTGTTTTCCCATCTATAAATAGTTCAATTAGTCTGTCTAGGTACACAAATTTTGTTCACACTTCCTAAAAGCCTTTTCCTTGGTGTAAGTCTCAAACATGTAAGAATGGGAATGAGGAGGAGGCTCCTGGAAAACATTCTGGTAAGCCCTTCAATATAAAGAGCAGTATGGCCTATGTTATCCAGTGTCCCACACATCTAGCCAAATTCAGAACAACTATTTCTAAGAATGTTTCCACATTAAACAATGGACGATGGTCCACCATGAACAGCTTCACAAAATAAAGATACCGAACTTATCACATATATACATGGTTAGAGTTTGTATCCCTGATTCTTGGGCCAAATACATTTTTATCAAGTATGCTTGGTGGGACCAAAGTCCCATACTAAGAGTGAAAACGTAGAGAGCAGAATCTTGTACATCATGTAGTATGAACATCAACCTGAGTGAGCTTTGACAAACTTTGTGACAATAAATCTGGTCACCATATTCAGGTTCATCTGATTTGTAAGACTGCTAAAATAATCACCAGACGGAAACAATAAAAGAGGTTCATAGAAGAGATCAAGGTCAACCGAAATACCAGCTTGGTCCGACTCAGATTTCTTAAAGAGTGAGAAGGTTGTATCTTTCTCTTGAAAGAAAGAGTTGTGAATTGCACCACCACTTTATTTAAAATAAATGGAAGTAGCACAATCATGTGAGGAAGGGGACATTCCTCATGTACAAGAAAAGATGCAAGGACTCTGGACTACATACGTATTGGGGACATTCCACCAAAATAGTTTTTTTTCCTTTTAATTTTATTTGGGTGGGCCAGTATTGGGATACCTTGAAACAAGAATATAAGGCTGAAATCAAACGAGGCTCACGCATATAAGGCTGCAAATGTACTCCTAATATCCGAAGGGTGGGCTCAGAAACAAGAATTTCATCACGTATTGGGGTTGCTTAAAAGCCATCCAACCAATAGATACAATACTTATTTGTCCATCATTGCCCATACAATATAACACGCATATAAGGCTGCAAATGTACTCCTAATATCCGAAGGGTGGGCTCAAAAATAAGAATTTCATCACGTATTGGGGTTGTTTAAAAGCCATCTAACCAATACATATAATACTTATTTTTCATCATTGCCCATACAATATAACACTCATATAAGGCTGCAAATACCCTCCTAATATCCGAAGGGTGGGCTCAAAAACAAGAATTTCATCACGTATTGGGGTTGCTTAAAAGCCATCCAACCAATACATATAATACTTATTTTTCCATCATTGCCCATACAATATAACACTCATATAAGGCTGCAAATACCCTCATTATATCCGAAGGGTGGGCTCAAAAACAAGAATTTCATCACGTATTGGGGTTGCTTAAAAGCCATCCAACCAATACATATAATACTTTTTTTCCATCATTGCCCATACAATATAACACTCATATAAGGCTGCAAATACCCTCCTAATATCCGAAGGGTGGGCTCAAAAACAAGAATTTCATCACGTATTGGGGTTGCTTAAAAGCCATCCAACCAATACATATAATACTTTTTTTTCATCATTGCTCATACAATATAACACTCATATAAGGCTGCAAATAACCTCCTAATATCTGAAGGGTGGGCTCAAAAACAAGAATTTCATCATGTATTGGGGTTGCTTAAAAGCCATCCAACCAATACATATAATACTTTTTTTTCATCATTGCTCATACAATATAACACTCATATAAGGCTGCAAATAACCTCCTAATATCCGAAGGGTGGGCTCAAAAACAAGAATTTCATCACGTATTGGGGTTGCTTAAAAGCCATCCAACCAATACATATAATACTTATTTTTCCATCATTGCCCATACAATATGCTACGCCTCCTATCTGAGTGTGTTTAAGAAAGAAGCGTTACTAGCCTTGTCCACACCTGTAAACACAAATTACAAAAAAATAAAGAAGTCGTCTAATACTATATCACCACTAAACTTAATATTGAGCTGCGAAAAATAAATTCACCGAACTTGAGTTTAGATACAAAGAAAACAACCACCAAATACGAGTACAAATAACGGGATTACGACCGACGAACAAACAAACAAAACATCCACCAAATATGAGTACAAATAAGTAAAGGGAAGTACAACCCTCGAAGAACAAGCAAATAAAATATTCGTCAAATCTAATTATTGTCGCCCCAAAGTTGGTCTGCAATTCCCTCTCTTATCTTATGTGATCCCCTACAACTAGCTCAGCTTGGCTCGGTGCAATGTCATCTGGGTAATCAACATCACCCTCATCATGATGTCGACTTTTATTTCCCATACTAAAATATACATCATGTCCCTGCCTCCGACGTATGAAGTTATGGACGACACAACATGCTAGCACTATCTTTCGTTGCGTTGCCCATGGATACTTACAACCCTCTCCTAATATTTGAAAACGATTCTTTAGCACACCGAACACCCGCTCCACACAATTCCTCAGTTTTGCATGCCTGTGGTTGAATTTTTCCTTCTTATTTGCATAGTGCCGACCACGACCCGTAAATTGGCCTATGTGATACCGTTGGCCACGATAAGGAGCTAAGAAACTACGTACGTTTGCATAGCCAGAGTCAACGAGATAATACTTGCCGCGAGGGACCCGAAACCCGCCTTCATCAACGCCCATTTCAACACTCTCATGTCAGCTGCAGAACCTTCCCAACTGACAGCAACGTATAGAAAAGTAAGGTCGAATGAGACTACTCCCATTACATTTTGACTTATATAACCTTTGCGATTACGAAACCGTCCATGATCTTTTCGTGGGATATGAGCGATGATGTGCGTCCCATCAATCGCCCCAATTGCATCCTACACATTGTAATTAATATATCAGATGATGCATAAGGACTCGTATTGGGAATTGAAATAAAACTAGAAGGATATTATAGTACTTTGAAATAAGGATAGAAACATTCCTTCCCACGAATATGAGGGTGGCATTCACTAACCGAAGAAGGGAGCTGAATATACTCTGTCTTGAGGGATGCCAATGCCGTAGCAACCTCGTTCACATAATAGCTGATTGTCTGTGAAGAGTGCTGAAAATACTCACATAATGCCCCAGTACCAACACCGTGTCCTGTAGCATGTAGGAACATCGCCAATTGCTCATAGACAGTTACGTGCCTAGAGTCAAGTACTAAGCCCCTCTCTACTAACAAGTCCCTCAGTGCAATGAACATGTTGGGGCTTAGCCTAAACGCCACATAGGCCCTCCTTTCATGACCTTGTAGCACTTCTTGTATCCACACATGACCAGTATGTGCCGAAGTAAACATTTTTCGTCTAGGCACAGTAGGGGCAAACTGATCCGTTATTTCTTCAATTATGGCGTCTTCTATTTCTTGAACCATCTCCTCCTCCTCCCGAATAAACTCCATTATCAAATCATCGATCTCTACATTAAGCACCCTTAATCGTCATTCCAAATGAATACTATACATATTAAAAAATAAGCACCTTAAATTCTATGAAAATACTCATATTACATAGTCCAAAGAAGAACTGATGCCAACAGAAGGAACAAAGGACTTTTGATTAAAAAGCAGTAAGGTACATCAATGGCCCCTCAAGGGCATAAGAAAAATACCAAGTAAGATTAAAAAAAGTAAGCAGACAATTAGAAACAAAAGGAATATGATGAGACAATATTGCCACGAAAAAGCCATTGATGTGTGCGACGTAGGTGGACCAGTCATGCCTCGTACAGTACTTGAGTGCTCATTGCATATTGTTCGGGGTATTTGTTGGTCTCGGTATAGGCTGCTCCACAACACCATAGAGTGCTGCTTCCCCCTCCTCAAATGAGTGGAACCCTTTGTATTGAGCTCCTGGAAAACTATTGACTTGGGCGTAACATTCTCCCCAAGTCAGGTACAGACCGGGCTCACGGCCGACCCATACAACATAACACTTAAATCGTCCCATTTTAAGTTAGAAGCATATGCCTGCACAGGACGTCCAAGTAGAAATTACAATTCATACTAACACAATAGATTATAAATGCCACCTTTGTTTCAAACATGAATCAAAAAATTCCAGTCCTAAAGATAGTAGTTCATTACAGAAAGATGAACAGAATGAGTACAATCAGAAGGCAAAGATGATAACAACATTGATACTCGAAAGTACGATGAGAAGGCAAACATAGGAGGCTACAACGACCAAACTAGAACATAACATACGTAAGAACTCAAGTCAACTGGTCCAAGTAATAACCCAATCCAGCTTCTCCTCCTCCGGCAGAGCCATGTACACCGATCGGATGCTCGGGGTGCCAAATAGGTTCACAACCCGAAAATACAGGTTACGCGGGAGGTTCGGAACACGACGTAGATCGTCCATACAGTCTTTCACTGTCGGGATCTTATGATCCACATCTGGCGGCATGTCTGACAAATAGGTACCGCCGCTGGAACACCTAGATGAAGACCGATCCGCTCTCAATCCTTTAGAACTTCAGTGCGCTCGCGAATTGCACTAGAGAAGGAAAGCACTGCTTCGTCCCCAATGATTCTTTTACCCCGACGCCTTGAAGAGGATGGTTCTTTCTTTTGAGGAGAAGTGACCTCTTGTTCATTTTTCCCTGTGTCCTGATGAAGCCGGTGGTGGAGGGGTAGGAGTCCGAACTGAGTAATGGGAGTGGGTTGGGTACGAACCGCCACTGTAGTTTTGCTCATATTCACCGTTTGAGCTATTCAGTTGTCCAGATATGGACATATAATGGTCACCTGTTATGGAACCAGCATTGGCATAACCGAAGTGAAAGTCATGATTTGGTCCTATTGATGCAGAGCCAAGTGCATTAAGATAATCACTAATAAGTATATGACCTTGGACATAGTCTTCATTGACTTGCATAGGGGGTGGTGGGGCCTGCACTTCTTGTGGGAGATTGTTACGATTCCCAAACCGGCGTCGGCGTCTGTTCACATACTGTGATGGATGCAAAGACCCTTCTGCATCTCCCCCATTGGCCGTGCTACTGCCAGTCATATATTCCATCTCTTTTAAGAACGGAAAGGCTTTACCTTTTAAAGTTCGAAAGTCAGTATTTGCCTGAAAGGTGTATGGAAATGTCATAAGTCTTGACTTCATAAGTTTTTAAATAAATAAAGAAAAAAGTATGTTGTTCTATTTACTGGTTCTTACTTCAATGGCTTGCTCCCATGAATCTTGATTTCCAGGCACATGCATTTTTGCGTGGTCATCCCAACCCCACCCTGTCCTCTTAAACAACTGCGTAACTTTGATATATTGGCCTCTCAGGACCTTCCACCGATTTTGCAGGTGGTCCTTGTTGTAATCTAGATAGGTTGCAGCATTGAACATCGGCACGATAAGGTGCCAAACTAGGGTTTTGAATGTACCCTCAATATGATTTCCTTTGTCATATTGCTCCATGAGAAGTCCGATTAGGACTTTGTCATGCTGAGTAGTCCAATTTGGGGCACGGACCCTACTAGTGCCCTCAGTTCTAGCAGCTCGTTTACCCTTTCGTCCTTCTAATAAACATATACATTCGATCAAAATAGAGGAACAAAAAAGAATAATATGTTGGCAAGAAAAAATGACCAACAAATTTTACTTTACAGTCTAAAAAACATGCAGACCGTCAGTCATACAAAGGTGAAGATTGTAAGAAAAGACAAAATTTTGCCAACTTAGCGTACACTTACCAGAGGTGGACATGGTTCGTTTGCGCTTTTTATACTGTCTAATCACAAGAAAAAAGATAACATAAGTCACAGGAATGGAGCACTAAGTCATATTATTGTGAAGTATACATTTACAATGAGATAATTGGATGTAACGAAATAGAGCATTCACTGAGGTATGGATCATGAGAGGAATCAGATCAATGTATTGCTAGTTTGGACCATCTTAACCCACTGAGTTCAAATATGTACTAGTCTAAAAATACGTCCAATTACAAGCTATCCCAAGCATAGTCTATTGTTAGAACTGACAATCCCTTTGGTCGGTTGGAGAAATGGTGAATTAAAATTAGAACAACACAATGACCCTTATAAGTAAATGCATTGCTTATAAATATACCATTATTGTATGTAAATATCACAAACAAGAGGGGAAAGTCAAAGAAGAAAAGAAGGTAAGAAAAAAAAGGGCTTGCCATTATCTGAAGATAAGACCACACAAAAACCATGATTGAGCCATCTTTGAAATTCACCCAACATGTTATCATTCTAAGCAACAAAGTCTAGGAAATACCAAACATAGCTAGAACATGTATTACTGAGCCATCTTCAATGGAAGAAGGCATGGTTGGGTTTGTGACATGAAACCTACCAAGCATCAGACTAGGAAACTTTCAGGCATCTTCAGCTTAAATGCTAAGCAGAAATGGGTTCAGGCTTCTCTAGAAAGAGGAGTTTGAGAAACACAGAGCCTGGAGAGAGAAAGGAGAGGGAGGGAGGGAGTGAGATAGATGGGTTGTGAAGTTGAGGCAGGAAATGCACATAGTACAAAAGCAGCTGTCTTCAATTTGGATCCTGCCATGGTTTATCACCATGATAATGCACTTGTTATGTGGATTGGCTTTAGTATTTGACAGGTTTAAACAGTTCTTTTCTGTTTGGCAACATGATGCCAAGATCTCACTTGCCATGCCACAGTGTTCAAAAATATCTACTGTCATGTGGGGGATGTTGGAGGAAGAAACTGTCAAATATCCTAGCTGACTCTAGTTGGGGACATATATCTGAACTAAAATACATGTAAGGAATAAATGAAAGTTAATAAATGAAAATAAATACAAAATTTACAGAATAACAGCACGTGACTAATTACTCCCCAGTTGGGGATCAAGATGGTAGGAGACCTGGTTTCTTCTTGGGTGGCAGCAACATGTAAACAAAATAATTAAGAGCACTTTCTTAGGGAGCAAAATAATTAATCTCCCATCAGAGAAAAATTAAGAGAAGTTGTATACTCTCATCAGAGAAAAAACACGGAGTCCAGAAAAAGGTGGGTTTGTTTTGCCATGTCTGTGTGCTGAAACTGTGGAATTCCCTCAAACTGCAGATGTGAACATTGGAAAATGGCTCGGGTCACCAGAAAGGTGGATATTCTGGGGAGACACAGGGCAAGCACCATACCATTGAGAAGAAAACAACCCAACAATGTGAAAATATATGTAAATATCACAAACAAGAGGGGAAAGTCAAAGAAGAAAAGAAGGTAAGAAAAAAAAGGGCTTGCCATTATCTGAAGATAAGACCACACAAAAACCATGATTGAGCCATCTCTGAAATTCACCCAACATGTCATCATTCTAAGCAACAAAGTCTAGGAAATACCAAACATAGCTAGAACATGTATTACTGAGCCATCTTCAATGGAAGAAGGCATGGTTGGGTTTGTGACATGAAACCTACCAAGCATCAGACTAGGAAACTTTCAGGCATTTTCAGCATAAATGCTAAGCAGAAATGGGTTCATGCTTCTCTAGAAAGAGGAGTTTGAGAAACACAGAGCCTGGAGAGAGAAAGGAGAGGGAGGGAGGGAGTGAGATAGATGGGTTGTGAAGTTGAGGCAGGAAATGCACATAGTACAAAAGCAGCTGTCTTCAATTTGGACCCTGCCATGGTTTATCACCATGATAATGCACTTGTTATGTGGATTGGCTTTAGTATTTGACAGGTTTAAACAATTCTTTTCTGTTTGGCAATATGATGCCAAGATCTCACTTGCCATGCCACAGTGTTCAAAAATATCTATTGTCATGTGGGGGATGTTGGAAGAAGAAACTGTCAAATATCCTAGCTGACTCTAGCTGGGAACAGATATCTGAACTAAAATACATGTAAGGAAAAAATGAAAGTTAATAAATGAAAATAAATACAAAATTTACAGAATAACAGCACATGTGACTAATTGCTCCCCAGTTGGGGATCCAGATGGTAGGAGGTCTGGTTTCTTCTTGGGTGGCAGCAACATGTAAACAAAATAATTAAGAGCACTTTCTTAGGGAGCAAAATAATTAATCTCCCATCAGAGAAAAATTAAGAGAAGTTGTATACTCTCATCAGAGAAAAAACACGGAGTCCAGAAAAAGGTGGGTTTGTTTTGCCATGTCTGTGTGCTGAAACTGTGGAATTCCCTCAAACTGCAGATGTGAACATTGGAAAATGGCTCGGGTCACCAGAAAGGTGGATATTCTGGGGAGACACAGGGCAAGCACCATACCATTGAGAAGAAAACAACCCAACAATGTGAAAATATATGTAAATATCACAAACAAGAGGGGAAAGTCAAAGAAGAAAAGAAGGTAAGAAAAAAAAGGGCTTGCCATTATCTGAAGATAAGACCACACAAAAACCATGATTGAGCCATCTCTGAAATTCACCCAACATGTCATCATTCTAAGCAACAAAGTCTAGGAAATACCAAACATAACTAGAACATGTATTACTGAGCCATCTTCAATGGAAGAAGGCATGGTTGGGTTTGTGACATGAAACCTACCAAGCATCAGACTAGGAAACTTTCAGGCATTTTCAGCATAAATGCTAAGCAGAAATGGGTTCATGCTTCTCTAGAAAGAGGAGTTTGAGAAACACAAAGCCTGGAGAGAGAAAGGAGAGGGAGGGAGGGAGTGAGATAGATGGGTTGTGAAGTTGAGGCAGGAAATGCACATAGTACAAAAGCAGCTGTCTTCAATTTGGACCCTGCCATGGTTTATCACCATGATAATGCACTTGTTATGTGGATTGGCTTTAGTATTTGACAGGTTTAAACAATTCTTTTCTGTTTGGCAATATGATGCCAAGATCTCACTTGCCATGCCACAGTGTTCAAAAATATCTACTGTCATGTGGGGGATGTTGGAAGAAGAAATTGTCAAATATCCTAGCTGACTCTAGCTGGGGACATATATCTGAACTAAACATGCTTGATCCAAATGAGACATGACGAGTCATATTCTCTAGATTTTACTGATATATAAAGACCACAAATAAATCAGCCACAATGAAAAAAAAACTCCCATCTTTCATAGGAACTTACAAGCTACAGTTAGCAAGCACAAATATGTTAGGTTCTATGCGAAATGCACAAAGCACATAGGCAGATAGAAATATCATGGGAATCGCAACAGATAGAAGGACGAGAAGGAGGTATTCAAAAGCAAAGTTGTAGAAAAACCTGTGAATCCAAGAGGTGATGGCCGCCGGTGAAGGCTTCTCGTTTGAAGAAGAAGAGGAAATCGCGGACGCAACCAAATCCTCCCCCCCAGCTTCCACACTGCAGCGCCTTGCCTCCAACCGAAGCATCCATGCCTTCCTTACCAGCCTCGTTCATCCATTTATCAGAGAAAGACCATATAGCAGGCTTAAATGATGGATGGGAAGGAACACTGCGAAAGATTGGATAGCTTGCAGGACAGAGGCCTCCGTGACCCTTGGGAAGAGGAAAAGGAGGGGAAACCCTAGTGTTCGATGGGAAACGTCACTGCAAAAAGCAAACCTTCGAAGCTGTAGCATGTCCAAAGCCGTTGCTACGCGTTTGACATGTCTAGGTAGAAACCCTAGGTTAGGCGCTCGAAGGTGTCTCCTTGAAGAAGCCATCGCGCGGAAGGCCAGAGAAGGGCGAACTCATTCCGGAAAACAAAAGGGAAAAGGAGGTACGTCCGACCTACCAAGAAGAATCAAACTACAAACCAGTAGATCAAAGCTTAGTCCGCCGATGGACAGTGTCCTCTACGGCCGTCCGTGCGGTCGGCGAAGCAAGTACACGAAGCCTGTAAAACGCAAGTCGAGAGGGGTGGCGAGCTTGGGGCGGCAGCCAAGCGCCTTTCGCTGGGGGAGGAGTAAAGGCGAGGGAGCGGAGGGGAGGATGCCTCGCGCAAGGGCAGATGGGAGGATGCCTTTCGCAGGGGCTCGAACGACGATGTCGTTTGTCTTGTTCATGCCCCTGTGTAAAAATGTCGGAATAAGCAATTTAGGGGGTTAGGCCGGAATTGCGTATTCGCCCAATTCGGCTTATTCGCGGGAATAGGGGAGCATAAGCAATTCCGCCGATCAAAGTTGATTTAAGCTTATTCTAAGAATAAATCACACTTATTCCGCCCTATTCGGCAAACAAAGTGGCGCTCAGTGGGTCGCACAGAACTATCAAAGCTAAACGTCCCTTATCTAGTATACGCTATTCCAGATAAATAATTCCGGATAACCTATTATGCAAACAAATTGGGTTAGTGTTTAGCTGACCTTAGGGAGAGAAGAAGTGAGGCTTTGTATTAAGAGGCTTTTTTGGTATGAGCCTTCCAACCATTTACATAAGGGGACTGGGGGTCCTATTTATAAAGGTTTACAACTAATGAGAAGCTGCCAAGTGGCAGCTTGTCATTGGGCCTTGGATGTGGGCCCGCATACATGGCAAGCCTTTGTTGGTTAAGCTCCTCCTTGCACCAATTGGTCCATTTGGCATTGGTGTGGCGATGACAAGGTGAGGATGATAAAGTGGGGAAAACACGTCTTCTCTCCTTGACAATTATATGGCAGCCTATGAGGCAATACATTATCAGAAGAACAGAAACAAAAGGTGAGTTCTCTTGAAACTTGACTTCGAGAAGGCTTATGATACAATAAATTGGCATTGTATTGAGTGGACTTTAGTTCTTGTGGGTTTTAAGAATAAATGGATAGATTGGATTATGATTGCATTTCCTCCCCTAGGTTTTCCATCCTTGTTAATGGTAAACCTTGTGGGTATTTTGGAAGTTCGAGGGGGTTGACACAGGGAGACCCAATTTCTCCTCTTCTCTTCCTTCTTGTTGGACAGATAGTGAGTTCCTTGTGGGACAGAGCTACTCAGTTGAGTTTAGTTGATGCTTTTATGTTGGTAGGCATAAAAGACAGTTAACCCATCTTCAGTTTGCTGATGATATGCTGCTGTTTACTTCAGGAAGGGAGGATGTCATTCACAGCATCAGAAAGTTGCCGTTTACAGTGCAGATCATCACAGGACTTAAAATAAATTATAGTAAATCAGAGATGGTGGGGATTAATTTGCCACAATCTACGGTGAGAAATATTGCAGGGCTTATGGAATGCACTTGCTCACAATTTCCTATTAAATACCTAGGACTTAGGACTGCCATTGTCTGATGGAGCCATTAAAGTCAGGAATTGGGATGCTGTTGTGAAGAGGTTTGAAAGTACATTTGAAGGGTGGAAATGGAAACTCTTGTTGGGGTGGGGGGGGGGGGATGGATTCTCTCCAAAACTGTTCTCTCCTCGTTGGCAACATATTTTCTTCCTATCTTTAAGATCCCTAAAACATGGCGTACACAATGCACGACGCTCCCACCATTTGTGGTGTTTAGGGAAGGGTCGATGTATGCAGCCTTACCCCTGCTAAGCAGAAAGGCTGTTTCCTTGGTTCGAACCTGTGATCTCCAGGTCACGAACGGGGCAACTTTCCTTGGATTCTTTCTATCTTTAAGATCCTTAGGGTTTGTGGAAAGCTAGTTGAAGCTATAAGGAGTTCTTTCTTCTGGGCAGGGGGTAAAAGAGATAAAAAGGCTCTTCATTTGGTAAGATGGGATAATGTTTGCAGGAATATGGAGCAAGGAGGGGTTGGTCTTATTAAGTTGAGCATCTTCAATAAGTCTTTGTTAGCCAAGTGGCTTTGGAGACTTGGTGAAGAGCCTGATTCTCAGTGGGCAATGATTGTGAAGAATAAATATTTTGCTCAATCCAGCAGATGGGGGTTTCATCCCACCAATATTCACAATATGTCATCCTTTGGGAAGCAGATCATCAGGGCAGCAGACATATTTTCAATCTCCATTAACTTTTGAGTTGGGGAATGGTCAGCTTATTTCTTTTTGGAAGGACAAATGGTGTTCAGATGTACCTTTGGCATTGCAGTTTGGTAATCTGTACTCCATTGTCATCAACACTGAAGCTTCAGTAGCACAAGTTCTTCCGAGGGACAGTAGTGATGGATATAATATTTGTTTGAGAAGGGATCCTACCGATTCTGACTTTGCAGACTTCATGGCTTTGCTTAATGTTATCCATAGTACCAGTCTGTCGTTTGAGCATCAAGATAGAAGACTGTGGAGATGGAGTAAGAATGGGAAATTTTCAGTCAATTCAATGGTGAGATTTTTAGATGATAGTGGATGCAGAGTTGGGTGGACGGGATTGGTGTGGTCTAAGCTTCTTCCAATCAATATCAGGTTGTTTCTGTGGAAAATTGCTTGGAATAGGTTGCCCACTGCTCAGAGGGTTCAGATAAAAAATTCCATGCGTTTGTTTTGTGCAGTGCTAGAGGAAGATCAGAACCATTTATTTTGTGACTGTGGTATAGTGAATGTATAGTGGAATATCCTTTGTACAGTCTTGGGTATTCAGTGGGTTCAACATTCATCAGTTATCGAGATGATCAGATGGTGGAAGGATGGATGTCCCAGTCCTACTCAGGAAGATGTGTGGTTCTTGTTTTGTCCGGCTATGTTATGGGCAATATGGATTGGAGGAGACAAAAGAAGATTTAAGGAAGATTTCAGCAGTTCCTTTGATATTCTCGACACAGCTATGACTTGGGTGGAACAGTGGGGTAGAGCAGCTGGTTTGTCTCTTGATAACATCCAGGGTTTGCTGTCCAAAGCGTGCTTATGGAAAAAGTTATTCAATGATCCTTTCTCTGTTTTATTCTCTTGATAAAACAGTCACATTGTAACTTTTTGGTCTTTTCTCCAGGTCATAGACTGACTTGGAGCCAGTGTTCAGACTTTGGGTATTTGTACACTGTCTGTTTGGGTTTTTTTGTCTTTCTATGTGTTTTTTCTTATCATCTTCAATGAATTGTTGCCTTTTGTCACTTTCCCAAAAAAAATACGTCTTCTCGTCATTGGTCCATGAAAGCTTATGTGAAGTCGGTCCACCTTTTATTTGCAATTGTTTTTTACATTTTGTGCAAGGAATTGTCCGAGGAGGCGAGAAGCACATCGTGGAGCATCCACTGTGCGGTTGGGAAGGGCAGCAACCCTTTAGGGGCTGTCGCTCTCTATGAGTGGCAGCCCTAAGGGCTGCCTTCTATGGGCAGCTCGGAGGTTCATATGGGGGGTATTTTGGGTCCCCCCCATCCCCCCTAAAAATTCTGATTTTTGCACTGGTTTCCAAATTATGTTTAATTTTCTGTGGGTTTTCTATATTTTGTTAAGAATTTTAAAATACAAGGCCCCCTTTCTAACTTGTCATTTCATGATGAGACTAATATTATTTTGGTCTTCTAATTTGGCAAAAAAACTCTTGCCAATGGTGGCACATACCAATGAGCTGAAACTTGCATATTGAAAGGCTGTTTTTTTTTTTTCTTTTTTTTTTTTTTGGGGGGGGGGGAGGTGTTGGGTGGGGGGGTTGGTGGGTGGGGGATATAGCATGGCACCACTTGCTTATGTAATTGCACTGTTTGTTTGTGGGTTTCTAATTTGCAGTTAGAGCTAACTTACGTGCTGTTTAACTCAAGCACGACCACTAATGATTATTTGCTCATTGTACGTTTTCCTCTTCTTTCTCTTCTTGATGAAATTTTCTTTCCTCTCTATTTCATTTTTTTTTTTTTTTTTGGTATTGGCCCCATTTAATATGGGTATGGGTGGCTTTGGGAGGTGTCTCATATTGGGCAAGTTTTTTTATATTGCATGCATGTCCCTTTATGCAATCTTTAGGAGCCTTAGGATATTCTGACATCTTATTAAAGGAATAACATTTTTTGCGACAAATGTGAGCAAGGACCCTCATTGTGCATGCATATAATTTGAAGGCACCTTAATCACAAGGGGGATGCCATAGTGCCATGTTTTTAACCTCACCCTTTGCCAGTCTCATCTCGGTCATCTGATCTTAAGATTGGACAGGCAAGATGAGGTCGGCGCTGAACTAAATTCCATTGCTCTCAAAGAATGGGAGCAACTTACATTCACTACTTTCTCACCATCCAATTTTTAGATGAAATGGTACGAAAGGAGTGTGGCAAAAGAGGTAGCGTTCCCCAAAACGGCTAGCAGAATATTTGTGTCATCCACCACATTAATAAATAATATGTAGTGCACGATGTAGTTCTTCTAACATTCATTTTGATATTTTGAAATTTTGTTTAGTAGAGAATGTAAAGGTCATTTTTTTGTTGCAAACAATGTAGCCTAATTGATTTATGAAAAGTGAATTTTATTTAAAGACCTATTAACTAATAGAATTCAGATGGGGGCCCTTCATCAGGTGAAAATCATAAGGAGAAAAGACTGTTTAGGTGACTTACTATATAAATTTATCTTGTGACATGTTCATTTCATTTCCTTTTCGCTTTGTCGCTGGTGTACAATCTTAAGATACATCTTCTCCATGTGCATTGGATACTTGATACCTAAAATATAGTAATTCCTTTGGATTTGCATACCCTTTTGATCATTGATTTCCATAGTTCTGACACTCTTTCTGTCAGAGCACTTTGGATACTATCTTGGCATTTGCAGCACTGGTTATCTTTTGGAGCATATGCTCTCTAGTCACTTCAGTGGGCCAATGGCTGAGATCACTGTAAGTTTGGTGATCCAGCCCTCTACCTTTGCTTTCCACCATTCCAGATCCTAGGAATATTCTAAAAATGGGAGGTCTGCAATCTTTATTTTTTTTCAGGAATCAGAGAAATTCACGAAATGCAAACATATGGCAACTGAAGACGGGACAGATGGTGGGAAACCATAGGCATGCTGAATTCTTGAGCCGTTCACCTAATACTGGTCCTCGGAAGCCTTCTTTGAGCAGTCGGAATAGTCCATATTCATGGACCAATTCACCTACCAAAGGTCTTATTTTTTATTTGCTTGTCCCATTTTATGTTCTTTGTTTGACACTTTAAAAGACAGCGGCATTATTCCTAGTTTCTCTTTGTTTAACATTTTTTTCAGAATAAAAGTATTACGAATGTTTAATTTTATGGCATGACAATCCCGATTTTCGGTCTGATGAACTAATATTAGCATTGCTAAATAAATAATTGTTCAACATGTGGCTCGTATTCAGAGGGTAGCAGATGATTGGAGCATATGGGAAGGTTTTCCTGTGTTGCCACGAGGCAATTTCATTATACACTTGTATGAGGGTATGTTTGTGTTTAATTCTTATATGCTATATATGGTGGTGACAAGAAGGGAAAACCCTAGAAGAAGATGCCACAAAACTTTGTGCTGGTTTCTTTCTCAACAAAAAGAGTGGGAGAGGGGAATCATCCCCTGAGTAAGGAATTAATATTCCCACAGCCTTTCCAGCCTGCCGTGAGCGCAAGATCAAACTGTAAAGTAGTGGTTCACAATATTATGTAGATTATTTAATGTTTAATAAATTAAATATATAAAAATCAGAGCTGGCTGTTGAGTTGCTGGTTGCCCACCAATGGGAGCCACTCTCTTCTGCTGTCGTTTGCTGAACTTTCTTTAATTTTTTATGCACCCCCAAGAGTAGGGAAGGTCATTTAGATGATGATACCATATCTTCCCTAAAATCATTGGATTATAGACTGTAGAGGGATGAAAAAGAGAAGGCATATTTTTTTTTATAAGGTGACCAGAATGTAGGTCACAATTTATTGATAACAGAAAAGAAGGTACTATAGTCAAAATTTTACAAAACACGAGATAAGAGAGGAAACTACCAAGATGATGGAATCCGCCACCCCAGGGGCCACAAACCTAATTACAGCAAGATGATGATTGAATTCTGATAGTTAACCCCAGAGAAAGCAAAGAAACAATTTTGCAAAAAGATTGCGCGGGTCTTGATTATAAAATAAGGATCCTGGAAGCACAGATTGCCCGTAGCATTGCTGGTAACCACAGATTCCAAACATAATTCACCCTTTCCATTCCTGATTTGCCCCTCCCCTCCAGATTCTTGGAGGAAGAATCAGGAAAGGTAAGCAAAATTGAAAAAGTAATTTGATGATTTTGCAGCTTCCAAAAAGTAATGATGTGATTTAGATTAACAAAATTGAAGTTGGCCATGTCTGCATGAATTGGCGTGCTTTAGCCTGTAGATTGGATCCTGTTCACAGAAATATCCTTTTTTTCCTACAACTTTCTTTCTTCCGCCTGTAGATCTAACCCCTTAATGTCAGTGGAGGAAAAGGAATTATCTGATAATTTCCATCAGATTTCTTGTCTTTGGCATGAAGCAATCTTCCTGGGCTGCTGATAGGGGATCTTAGGCCTATCATCTTTTGCCCCTCCTGAAGCAACCTCAGGCTCGACGAAAGAAGCTTTGACATGTCCAGGAGAGCCTCCACCTTCAAGAAGTTTCTTACATACTAGATACACCAGCTTATGAACGTACTGGATACACCAGCTTATGAACCAACCATCTCCAAGCATCCTTTGCCATTAGGAAACTATTTCAATACTTTGTAATCCCACTAATTGACACTCACTGTCACCACACATCTCTGACCTCATCTTCTCATCTTCTCATCCCCTTCTCCCATCCTTACAGGGATGACTTTCCTCCACCAATCGGTCAATACTTGAAATATGCCATATCAAATTATTCCTATATGTATTATGTTCATGCAATGTTGTAGTTATATTCTTAAAAGTCATGTATATCCTCCTCTATCAGAATCCAGTGTGTTGAGACGAAAATGCAAGATTCACTGTTTCTGTCTGCACTTACACTCAACATATGCTGTACACAAAGCATTTGATGATAGCATGTTCTTGGCAATAACGCTTCTGTCTCCACACATTGTGTGGCTTCTGTCTCCACACATTGTGTGATCATTCGTTTCTTTGCAACTGACTGCTTCAATAAAGCATTTAATTCCTTCTTTCGAATCACGTTTCAGGTTTAGTTTACTCTACCCCCCTCAGGAAAAGGGCTCGGCAAACCAACTACTACTCAACCTTCCACAAGACTCCCACACGGAAGTTCTCAAAGGAAGAGTGGGACACCTTCACGCGCGAGTCAACCAGGGAAGCTTTGGCTGAGTTGGTCTCCACACCCGACTTCTCCGATTGGATTGCTGAGAATGCAGGGCGCATTCATCTTACGCCGAAGGAGAGCTCTGACAGTAGCACTGACAGCAGCTCTGATTCCTCGGAAGAGACTATTGTGGAGAGCGACAATGGGCTTGGCTTCTTTGGCGGTTTCATCCGTCATTAGCAGTAGTTGAGATTCCAGTGCTGTACCATACAACTCTAACCTAGGTCTAGGATTAGGTTAGGTTAGGTTATGTTAGTTTGCCATTCCCTTTTGGTCCCTTCTCTCAAAATTTTGGAGGGTTTTTTTCCCATGCCTTTGAACTGCAGTCTGATTGGCATTTCTGTTACACATTTTTCAGCTGTATCTCTGAAACTGTGGCTCAGATGACAGTCGATCCTTCATATTTCCTTGTTGAAACCCTGAAATTCTCGTTTTGTTTTTCAACCTTGTGGATGATATTTGAAAGCTGGTGTAAAAGGAATTCGGGCTAGGTGTTTGGCATGTGAATTTGGCAATTTTTTAAATTAAAATTGGCGTTCTAGATATCAGTTTCAAGCAAGTATAATTGTATCTTGAAATTCACTTGAACATCTTGTGATTATTTGTTATTTTCAGATTATAATCGGGGTCTAGAGTATCATTTTCAGTTATGAAAGGTAGATGGAGAATGGTATTTCGTATGCCGTCTTAGCTCCAGTGAATTTGACAATTAAATTACTGATTTCATTGACAAGCTTTAGTCTTCTTTCTTGTTGATCCTTGGTTGTATCGGAATGGAAATGGTATTATTTTTGCTGGTTTTGTGGTAAGATTTTTAAGGGGAAAAAAGGGACTGCCGGACTGCCACCACAGTAGTGTGCGTTTAATTCTCATTTTTTCATTGTCTCTGAAAATGATGGCGTAATAGTGCTTAGTTCTTTTTATATTGTTTTGTCGCAGTAAGTTTTAGAAAGACAAACTTGAATTTGTCCCTTACTTTCAACTCATGGCACTGGAAAAATGTAACCTTTTATTATATTTACACAATTAAACAACATATGATTTCAGTGCGATGAAACTTGAGAGATTTTGTTCACATTTTTATTTTACAAAGGGAAAGGAAATTCTTGCTCTCCATTGCGCCATGGCTCCCCTTCGGAGAGACCATATCGGTCGACCCAGGTTATACCGATCGGATCCCGAATGATCTAGATCCATACAATCGGATCCAAATATGAAACAAAACAATCTGCTTATCGGGTTCCATCTGGATCCTATTTAAGTCAAGGGGCGCAGTTTGAAACCTGTCAGGCTGACAGTGTCAGCCAATAGATATTGGAAGATATCTGATAACCAACCCCGACTCGACCGTCCGCCCTCACCGAATTCTTAGGAAGACAGGCGGAAGGCATAAATTTTGAAGATAAACCAGTTTAATTATTTTGATACAAATTTTATGCTGCTTCATCAAAAAATGGCCAAGATTTACTTCTGATTCTCTCTCTCTCGTTTAAACTTTAACGTATCTTTACTCATTTAGTGTATCATACTGGGGATGTGGATTCTCTATGCCTCTTGATGGATGGATCGGACTTAGTCTATCACAGAGTTAAAAGCCTATCACATACCTTGCCATTGCTGTCCACTGCTGTTGTTACTCTTTATCTCGTCAGTTACCTCTTTATATTATCTCCCGTCGCGTCTTTGTGACGCTATGACATACCGACACTGGTATGTGCCAGCACCTAGAATGAGAAGAAAGGGGTGACTATTGGCAACGGACAGCGGATGTTACCGTTGTCCGCCCCCCTATGATAATGGTTTCGACACTGAAATTTACAAAAGCTAGGTAAGGCTAGGTAACGGATGGTGATGGTAAGGCTAGGTAACGGATTTTCATCCCCCTTATGGACAAAAGTATGGAGGATCCGCAGTCTCGGATCAAACAACTTTCATTACGATCTAATTATGCACGGTCGGGTCCCAACCCGCACGATCCGACCCATTTACCGGTGCAGCCGCTCTCCGCCCCGCCTCCGTCCGGGGGGAGAGAGAGAGAGAGATAGCCGTGCAATGCAACCCTATAAACAGCAGCACGTATATAAAAAGAATATCTCATCTTCCTCCTTTCTCTCCTTCTGGAGAAAAACTGGAGAAGCTTTCCCCGAGAGCCCAAGAACCCTAACCCTAGCCCAATCGCCCTCCCGTCTCCGGCGACCTCCCGCGTCCTCCGGCCAATTCTCGCCGGCCCTTCCAGTGCGGAGGCCCTTGACCCTCCCATCTTCGGAGATCTACCTCCGGTGCCCTACGGATCCCGGGATTCCAGGCCGGGGATTCCGCCGGGGGCCTCTCATGAGAATTTGCCCCGTGAAGAGACCCCGCATACGCAGCAGGTGATGGCCGCCCTCCCGCCGCAGAGCGGCGACAACTGCCTGGCGATGTCGCCGACGAGCTCTCGGTCGGTGACGGAGACGGTGAACGGGTCGCACAGGTTTGTCATCCAGGGGTACTCGCTGGCCAAGGGCATGGGGGTGGGGAAGCACATCGCCAGCGACACCTTCACGGTGGGGGGTTACCAGTGGGCCGTCTACTTCTACCCCGACGGCAAGAACCCCGAGGACAATTCCACGTACGTCTCGGTGTTCATCGCGTTGGCCAGCGAGGGCACCGACGTCAGGGCGCTGTTCGAGCTCACCCTCGTGGACCAGAGCGGCAAGGGCAAGCACAAGGTGCATAGTCACTTCGACCGGTCGCTGGAGAGCGGGCCTTATACCCTCAAATATCGGGGCAGCATGTGGTAATGATGATGCTTTTTTCTTTCTGATGGGATATACGGATCAGTAGATGAAATTTGTGGCTTCTGAATGAATCGATTTCTTGCCTTGTTCTCCCAACTGGACCAAGTCCTTGTTCCTTGAAGTTGTTCTTGTTTTACCAGACTTTGTTTTAAAATTCATGATCAAACTTCTTCTTTACACAGAATTCTTTGTTCTTCGTTAAAAGAAAAAGGTTAGAGATGGTTCTCAATGCTGCTGGCAGTAGAAGCATTGCCACCCATGTTTCATCTCAAGACAAGACGCATTTGTTCAATAAGTTACCATAACCATAGGCCATGAATGTTAGCCTCTAAACTCTAAAAGCATTTGAGGCGACATATAAAGCAATAATGGTAGTAGGAATAAAAGAAATAAATCATCCCAGGACTGGTCTGTAAGGCTTCAGGGACCATGAATCATGCCCAATACGTGAAGCCACAACATGCAAAAGTAAGAATAGCACCAATTATGGCAGTACGCATGACATTTGTTATAAAATGGAGCACACAGTAATAGCAATTTGTGATTGACAACAGCTTGTGCCAACTACCAAGCAGCAGCGTTGTATAAAAAGTGGATAAAACAACAGGTTCAATTTGATGCTACCCAAGAAAGATGGCTTCCTATTGTTGCCATTTTCGTTGTTCTGTTAGTGTGTATGAGAGGGAAGTGGGAGGGAGGCAAAGATGATGTGGGGACGGTGTTTTTTTTTCTGGCCAAGCATTGCCTCATTGCATAGGCAAGTGAGGCAAATGCTTTTGATAATATAGGACATAGATCAAAGAAGTTGCTTAGGGATAGAGAGTGTTTGGCTTTTAATTGGAGTCAAAGATATAAGATATTGAAGCTACTGCGAAGGCTTCGAGAAGTTTTTGTGGACTCAAGAAGTATCAGATTCATGTTTAGGTGGAGCAAAGGATGGATAATGTCAAGAGTCTCTTTTCAGAATCTAAGGGGATAATTTGTGGACTATTAAGGAAGCCTTTTGAGGCTTATAATTACACAGAGCAGAGAAAGATCAGTGGGCCCTTTAGCAAACTTAAAATGTGTCTGTGTTTGAAGCCAGAAAGACCGATATGCCTAAGCCAGAAATGGATGATTAGATCATACTCCTACCATGGATAGGGAGATAAAACGTATTTATGCAACACCTGGAATCAGTGTTCCTAAATTCCGTAAATTCCTTAATGTTTGTGTCTTTTTTTCCCCCAAAATCTGATAGTACCACTTAACTAATAAGTTCTTTAATGTCTTTTTTTGCTAATTTCTGCTCACCCATTCTTTTAATAGGGGCTATAAGCGCTTTTTCAGACGAGCTGCTCTCGAGACATCTGATTTTCTCAAGGACGATTGCTTGAAAATAAATTGCACTGTTGGTGTTGTGGTTTCCTCAATGGATTGCTCCAGATTACATTCCATAAACATTCCTGATCCAGATATTGGCATGCACTTTGGCACACTTTTGGGGAATCAGGAAGGATCTGATGTTATTTTTGATGTGGCTGGTGAAAAGTTTCATGCTCACAAGTTGGTGTTGGCAGCAAGATCCCCTGTATTTCGATCCGAATTTTTTGATTGTTCAGAAGACAATAAAAGTGAGATTATCATTGGTGATCTGGATCCGAAGGTTTTTAAGGTGGGTTTATTCACATTTTTCGTTTTCTCATGGTTGAATTCATTGTTTTAGTGACATTTTCTGTGCCATGTGTAGGCCATGTTGCATTTTATATACACGGACACTCTTGTGGAGGAGGAGCTGGTGGCATCAAATTTGCCATCAACATCTTCTGTGTCTGATACGTTGACCGGCAAGCTATTAGCTGCCGCAGACAAGTATGGTTTGGAAAGGCTCCGGCTGTTGTGTGAGTCGTACCTTTGCAAGGACATCTCTGTAAATTCAGTTGCTAGCACACTTGCATTGGCAGATCAGTATCATGCCCTAGAGCTTAGAGCGGTTTGTCTAAAGTTTGCTGCTGAGAATCTTGCAGGTAGATATTTGCCATGCTACTTTATTTTCTCATTTTCAGAAGTAATGCTAACTTGCGAAGCATAAATTAATTCGTGCTGTAAGGATGAACAAGTATCTATGTGTTTTTTTTTTTCTGCATACGTCTAATGAATGGTTCACTGAGCTTGATCCATGTATTTTTTTTTATTTGCATACGTCCAATGCATGGTTCACTGAGCTTGATCCCTTTGTCAGATCTTATGGAATCTGATTTTGTTTTTTAAAGAAAATGTGGTTTGTACCACCAATTTTTTTAGAAAATAATAAGAGGTAATATGATCAGGTGAACATAGGGAAGGTTCTAATGGATCACCATATAGCGGAAGAGAAAATAAAAGAATTACAAGCACTTAATCTCTTCAATTTCTTACAGCCAAGACTCTCAGCAGAGATGCTAAAAAGAAACTGAACTTGAGTTATAAACAAATTGTAATGCTGTAAGAGAAATATTCTTGACAAAAACTTTACTTCCCTTGAAGACGTTGTGATTGCACTCCCTCCCAGGCACCAAATGTTCCATAAAATGCCATGGGGCATGATTTGAATAATTCAGCTTCTAGGGTTTATCCCCAACTTAGTCCTTAACATCTTGCAGTACTTCCACACCTCAACACTAATAAAGGACAATGGAATTGTCTATGGACAAGTGGCCTTTCGGTTATCAGCCCTCAAAGATTTTTCATATTACAGATAACTCCCCTTGATCCGACTATTTACAAAAAAGCCTCAACAATCTCAATTTTCTTACAAAAAAGCCCTTTTGGGCACCTTTAGCAACGCTTGTAGCAACACTTATTGTGACACTTAGGGGCCTTGCACCAATTCACGGGAGATTGTGGGGGCTTATTTCTAAATAGTTGTATTATAGGGTTTTTTTTGTAAATATGCCACATTTTCAGGGGTTAAAGTTTAATTATATATATATTTTAAAAGTACCTGCATATTGTTTTTATTTGTGTCATGTGTTTAATGTAAGGTTCAGGAGCTCGATCCCTTTTCAGATCCTTCAGAACCTGAGACCACAAGAGTCTATGGGTAAATCACCAAAATTCAAGAAAAGGAGCCGAGTCTTGACTGGAAGCAATTTTGGATTTATTTTTATGTTTCGTGGGAATTCACTGACCTATTTTTGTTAAAAATGGCTTTTAAATTTTCAAGTTGAAATTGGCTCATTAGTCTTAAGATATGTTTGCCAGGAGTAAACAATATGAATTTATGCTATGATATTGTTTACTAAACATCTGTTTGAAATGATGGATATACTCCTTGTAATCAAACGCCATTTATCTTTTTGTTGTTGTCTTTGTTAGATTATCTTCATAAACTTGTTTATCTGCCATCATCAGGTTGAACCTCATCAAGTTGTTGCCCTCTGTTCTTGGTTGGGGGCTGATCCTGTTTGTATAATGTGAGGTGAACCCAAAGGACTTCATGGACTGGGGAGGACTTGTGTTTATTGGTCTTCTTCCCTGTGTTGGGTCAGAAAAAGCACCAACAGCTGGGGCATATCATCCTTGATAGTGTGGGCATACATTAAATACACTCATCATGTTAAGGGATCAAACAAGATCGAAGCTTTGATTTGAGTTTTTCTGAGAGTTCTTGTAGAAATCATTGATTACTCTAAAATTCCATCCCCAAGAATTATTGTCAAACAATGCTGTACTAGTGATTTTAGAGGTAGAGCTTTGGGTGTTTGTGCTGCAGGGTTGAAATGTGGTTGTGGCAGTGACAGGACTTCATGTGGTGTTTATGGTGGTTGTTATCTTGTAGCACTTATTGCACTGGTTGTCTTGTATCCTTGTTGTCGTATATCCTTTTTTCATACCCAACTGCTTAGTCTGCTTTCATGTCTCCTTTAGACCCCTCCTTGCATTTTTTTGTTCTAATGTGATATCAGTTACCACAGAAACAAGGAACGTTGTTTAATTTTGGTGGATAGATAAAGATGCCCTGTGACATTTGGGATTCCAGGTACATCATGGAACACTAAAAATTCAGGAGTGGGATGGCATTCTCCCAAAATTCATGGTAAAGTATGTGGGATTGACTAGGAGATAAATTTCACGGAAAGGTTTGCTCTGGCTAGTTCTGTACTCTTAGGCATCCCTGTTTCCTGTATCACTCACTATAAATTCCTGGCAGAGGACATGGTAAAATCTAGTAGGTCAGTTGTTCCAGTCGAGGAGGGAAAAGGAATGTTCAAAGAGCTTTCTGTAGTCAAATGGGTTAAGAAATCTCGGAATTCTATCGAGAAAAAGAGACTTCTGATAATCAAAATTTTCAAGATTGGGAAAATGGCTGTAGAGAACCTATGAACTGAGAGCCATAAGGAAAGAGGTTTTGCAATTAAAATGTTACAGGCTTGTTGAGAGAGAGAGAGAGAGAGAGCACGCGAGAGAGAGAAGGGGGGGTGGAAGCGGCTCAATCACCCACAGAGAGAGACAAGAGTGATATAAAATACCTACTGTTGGAGTCTTGGAGATGCATTTTCAAATATGTGCTTTCTTTGGTAATAGTCTTAATGGGATTTGGATTTGGATTTCAAATCCAAATCTTGGTGTATTTCAGTCATAGTTGTCAATCCCGTCCCGTCCTGGCTAGAATTGGCCGGAATGTCCCGTCCCAGTGAGAAAACGGGACGGGACAGTTTCTTGTCTGTCCCCGGTCTGCCCCGGCCTGGCCCAGCTTGTCTCGGCCTGTCCCGGCCCATCCCAACCAGAATTATATTTTAGCCTGAGATTTTTCAAATTCCTTAAGCTACTTGTAAGCCTATTTTAGGAGTTTCACTTGACAAATATACTCCTTTATAAACCCATAAAGCCATCCTAAACACTTTTAATGCATCAATTCTGTGTTATTTCTATGTTATGTGTTTATTTTGCTATTTTTTATAGTATACATATGTTCTATATTTATTGGAATATGTATGAGAAAAATTCCGGGACGGGACACCGGCATTGTCCGGACACTGGGACATCCCATCCCAGCATTCAAATCCCCACAACTAAGTAGACATTCAAATCCCCACAACTAAGGGTGAATTTTAAAACCCACCAAAATCACACCTGTACATTTTAAAACCACCTGTGTCTTAACCCCTCCCCACCTACCCACCCCCCAAACAAAGTTTCTTCTTGTGGTTTTTTTAACTCTGGAATTAAGAAGGCTAACCATGTGCGATAGGTTGATCCGCTCCGCTTTGGTTGTGATGTGCCTTCCACCTGTTGCCTTTGTGGGGAATAAGACAAGTCTCTTGATTTTCTATTCTTCAAGTGCAGTTTCACCAAGGAAGTGTTGCAATCACTCTCAATAAACTACACTTACCATCTCCTATGCTGGATAGTGCGAACTCCCATTTTTGAGTTTGGCCTTCTGTTGTTAAGCAAAAGGAAGACTGAGTGATCTGGTGGCTTGTCCTTCATGCCACCCTTTGGACTATTTGGGAAAACAGAAATAGGAGAGTCTTCAAGAGGGAAGCTCCCTGTCCGGAGAGGGTTGAGATTTTTGTTAATGATAGGAAGAGGGAATGGGTGAGGATTTTTTTGTATTGAGCGCACTTTCACTTCCTCTTTTTGTATTTACTTAGACTTATGGTGTTTAGTGTAGAGTTTTATTTTTGTGAGCTTCCCTGTCTTCACTCTTGTACAATCTTTTCCCTAACACAATTTAGTTGTACCATCTACTTTGGAAAAAAAAAAGGATAGTGGCAAAGCTTGCAGTATGCCAATGTTGAATCTTCTGATCTCGTAAATTTATATGCTCCTTTGGAGGCTAATGCTAAATGAAAAAAATGTTGATGCTAGGTTGGGATAATCATTGCAGTCAGATGGTGCAGCCTAATTTAAAGAGAGTAAAAAAAGATCATTGATGGCCTGGGCAACTAAGGGAATGCACTGAGAATGCATAAAATGCTTGCCTTGGAATGTTGTAGGGCACTTTTGGCAAAGCTTTTGTTCACTTTGGCTTCCGCATACAAGTTCCAGTGTGAAAATATTGGATAGGAGTGGACCTAGCCAATTCCAGGCATGCAAGCTAGTAACCTCCCCCATAGCTCCATTTTCCACCAATCTAGGAAGCTCCAATTTGGAACATTTGGTTGGAAGCCAAAATACCAAGTACTTGATTTTTGAGGTCTAATGTTCTTCCCTCTGAATAATTGGGATGCTTATGGGAGCCAAAAGTGCTTCCAGTTAGTAGCCATGCCAAACAGCCTTTTGCCTTTGGTGTGGCTGTCTGCAGATGAAAGTTGCTAATGGTTTCTTTATTGTTCATTGTCTAGGGAATGGTAATCTTACGGATTTATGATTTGGTTTTAGGGGTCCAGTTGCTTGAAGGTGGGGCTAGAGCTGAGTGGGTTACATGTTACTCACCTACTTTATGCCATTTCTAATAATTTGGTTGTTTGTGGATCTTTAAAATGTTGGAATTCATACTGAAAGGAGCTTAAGGAGAACCAAAAGTGTCCTATGCAGTTAAACGCTTGAAGGCGAGAGGTGAGCGAGGTGACCAAGGGCTCACCTTAGCCTCAAATGCCTGAGCAACTGCCTACGCATTTAAGGCGATGTGCTTTCTCTCATTAATCACCTTGAAGGAAGAAATGGCGTGAGGAAAATAAGAAAAATGTCCTAGATAATGTTGCGTTAAGTCTCTTGGAAACACTAGTCGTGTCCAATATGTGAGGATAGGTTGTGGATGGCCTTGTCCTGAAGAATAAGAAAAAGGTAGCATCATGTAACATCTTGATAGAAGAGATGGGGAGGATGAATGAGATAAACTAAAGCAAGGCGAGGCATTTTTGGCTCGCCTCACCTCCCTTCATCGCCTAGACAAGCAAGGCAAGACAAAATAGTTTGGAGACATGGCCAAGTTGCTGAGGTGACAACCCAAAGCTAGGACCAGAATTCAGTCACAGGAAACCAACTAACAAAACTGCTTTACCAAAAGTGAGTCTCAGCAACTAAATTATCACACTTTTGAGCTCACTTACATGTATCTTACTTTCCTGAGGTCACCTCTGGCATAAGTGAGCTACTTACATCTAACCAATGGCACCTTGAGTGTCTCATGTGTAGTCCTAGGTGAATCCATCTTCCTATGTGCTTCGTCTTAACAACTCAGAATTCAGTATGATTTATGCAGATGGCCTGCCAAGTAAAGAAGGATGTAGAAAATTTAGTCCGACTTCCCTGTGTTATCTTTGGATATGGATTTTTTTTGTAGGCATGATACTCATGGAAACCCCGGCTGGCGTTTGGAGCAGCTCACAGGCCAGACACCAAAGTTGTACCACACTATGTACTGGGTAAACCATTCCGAGGCACAAGGACTTGAACCCACAACTTGTGCGAATTTAACCCGGGCCATTCACCCACCCCCATTTTTGGATAGGGATTTTAGCAAGAGAGCTCTCAAATATGTCATATTAGAGGTTAGTCATGCAAATGTTACTACTACTAATCCCATAAATCAATGGATTACAGAGTTAAAAGATAGTGAGATTAGAAGCGGTTAATCTCTAAAAATGAAACATTTGAGGGACTTGCATCTAAAAATCTCTTTTTGTTTTCTTTACATTCTTTCTAATTTTGAAAACAAAAGTCATTTATGTTCGTCGTCCATCTTCCTCACTTTTATCCCCCTTTGGGCCTCTTCATGCTTGAGTGGCTGCCTGCAGTGAAAGCATATGATATGTTGAATAAGCCTGAACTGTTTCTTGCTTGGAAGATGATGCTTTTCATCTAGGCAGATATTTTCATCAGTCTATATTTTCTTCTTCCCATTCAAATGGTTTCTGTGACATGGTCTGGACAGATTGGCCTATCACTAGATCTGAGCTTAGGGCAGCTTAGTGACCTATGTTGAAACATTGGAGCCGCTGGCTTGATGCCTGCTAGGCATCTATCTGCCTGCTGTGCTGTACCTCAAGTTCATAGACATCTCCTTTTTGGGGTGTACGGTGGAGTAAAATGTATTGCGTAAAGAGTTTAGGCTTTTTTGGGTATCTGAAGTGAAGGGTTTTTGCATCTGGAACGTACTTTTGGGTCAAAGGTACATGGCAAAATCTTTTGGCCATGGACAGAAGACTTTCATGCATCAATTGGCTGTTATTTTCTGATTTTTGCCAATTAGTCTCCAATATTGGGATGTCTCTTGTTCATGTTTACCTAGTCTTGAACATTCGTTGTCTTGATCAAGCATAAGAAATTGTTATCTTCCTTTAGCAACAAATCAAGGTCGATCCCCGCAGTGGTTTATCATCTGTGCTTTTCCACTAGTAAACGGTTTGAGGAGTATAATATAGAAGCCTTTCTAAACAAAATCAAGTAAATTTTGGATATTTGTTGGATGATAAACAATCAAGTATATATTATCGTTAGTTAGTTCAATTGTGGAAGCTAGGAGGAATAATAAATTAATAATAGTACAGATCTGCTCATATGTGCATTCAGTTTCTTTAGGTGGAGAAGCTAATGTTTATTAGAAATTGGACAGAGCTTGAGGGTATCCTGGGGCATGTCCATAAATATGGTACAGTTCTCTCGTTGACTACTCTGAAGGACTAGAGCTTCATTTTGATGATATTGAAAGGATTCTATTCTTGGGAAAGATGGAGGATTGGCCATTGTGAAATGCTGGGTAAGTGGTATCATCCAATTATTCTTAATTATGAATAAATCCCATTCTTTGCTGTTAGTTACTCTTTGTAGATACCTCTTAAAATTTAGTCATAGATGTACTGAAGATGGCTGCAAGAGTAGTCAGTTTGGGTACGTTGTTTTTTCGATAAAAAAGGGGTAGTCGGGCATAGGCTTTTAAAAACTGGGAACCAAAATTGGCTGGTTATGATCCCAGAAAGCAGCTGATTCCGAGCAAGATTTGCCTCTGTAAGTGGGCCTAAAATAGGTTCTCTTTCCGAAGGGTGTATATAGAGAAGGAAAAGGTGAAAGGGGACGGTAAGCGGAAGAGAAAAGATAACAAAACTGGCAGCAGCATCAAGGGAAAGAGAGAAAATCACGGCTTAGTTCTAAGCTTGAACCTTAGAAAGAAAACAGTGCGTTAGAAACGACATCAAGATGTCCCCCGGTGGTGGGAGAGTTGGATAAAGCACCTCACAGGCGACCGTGAGGTTACAGTATTGGCTGCCACCTGTGGGTCACAAATGTGGCATGGGTACCAACCTGGGGTTCATGTGAGCTCCAACCTCACAGACTTTGCTGCACTGGAAAAAACAAAGGGGGGGGGGTGCCTGCCTGAGAGTGAGGTTTGGTGGGTCTACTTGGAAAATGAAAATTAAGTGAGAATTGCTGTGAGATATGAAGTTAGCAGTCTTACATTTTCAGTAGAAACTAGAAACTATGAAATTGCCAAGGTGTACTCTAAATTTATGTTTCTCTAGAATGAACTCAAAGAATACTCAACTGTGTTTACCCCCTGAAGTGGACTTATCTGGTATACTTCCAATCTGATTCACACTGTTTGTGGTCTCTATGGCCAGGTATACTTCCAATTTGATTCACACTGTTTATGGTCTCTATGGCCAGGTTATCCCTAGCAATGGCCACACCTCTGTTGCCCAGGACAAAGTCATCCACGTGCATATTCCAACATATTTCATACACCTCTGCAATCAAGGTTCCAAAGAATCTGCCAGATGGGGTCAGGATTGGCCAATTCTAGTTTGTTTCTGGCTGAACTGCAGGCTGTTAGTCCCACCCAGAGAAAGTGACCTACTAAAATAAGGGGGTTTTCAGGACCCATCAGTATGAGCAGGAAGAAGAGGAGGGCAGTGCAAGAAGTAATAGAAAGAGAAATAGACCTGTGATGAATCCCTTGCCATCGCCAAACCATATAAAGAAGAAGAGGAAGAATAGCTAGGAGAAGGCAGGTTTGCGGGGCAGCAGAAACTGATGATGGCACCGAGATGATCGGTATTGAAAATAGGCAGCAACATCAGTGATGGTGTGCGGTTGCTATGAGAGCAACAGACAAAGTGGGTGGATAGGTTTTCCCACCCCCACCTTTGGTTTTTATGAAAGGGTAAATGTTGTCATTCTAATGCAAATCTAACAAAATAAACTAGACAGAATTTCTTATATAAGACAGATGATTACATACAGTAAAATAATTATATGAAAGTCATTTTTTGAAGTGTAGTTCTTTGTGCTTTATCAAAATATTTAAAAATACGATTCGACTTTTCAACAAGGCTACTCTTGTGAGGAATACCAGCCCAGTTTCTGGATGTCTGAGTTGCAAGGAGCATCTGATATTGGATATAGAAAACCTTGGTTGGTGCAGTGGTTACTGGCAACCAGTGCTGTCAATATCCTCTGATGTACAATCCATGAGACATGGGTTAAATTACCAAAATCCTGCTTTTTGAATGACTCATAATCTGATCCCCGACACTCTTATTGACAATTTCTGTTGCAGTCGCAGCTGATGCACGTGCTGCACGTGCCGTGTAGAAAAGGACATGATTGATTTTGAGAGTAAAGATTGTACTTTTGGTGAAAATTTGTTGCGTTTTTTCAATATCGATCCCTATAAACATAGCGTATTCGAAAAATGTCCCTGTATCTTGTAGCTTTTGGCATAAATACTTGTATTCTTAAACTTTTTAGTTTTTATTCCTACCATTTGCTCTGTCAGTTTTTCTTAACTCTATCATAGTTAAACATGAGTCATCGAGTTTTAATTAACTCACTCTGAAGAAGTCACTTATGCTCCCATTTAAATTTTGAGTTTACTTGCTGTACTGGCTGCTGGTGTAGCCAAAAATAAATAAATATTTTTTTTATTAGGTCCCCCCAAGCATGCCCCTTGTGTCTGTACAATCCGATCTCTGATTGGATGATCCAAAATAGTCAAAAAATCAAAAATTATTATTAGGCTCTATCATTAAGGTCATTTTTACTGTTCATCGGGGCTCGGTTTTTATTTTTAAAGTCATTTCAAGTATTTCCATCCATTTTACATAGCTTTGGGGAATATTCCATGAATATCTGCTTCTTTTAAACGATTATTAACTGGAAGGGTTTATTACTAAATTATATTAACTTTGTGGGATAATATCAAGATATGTAAAATATAGGGATTTATTTCGAATTCAGTTTGTTTATGGGGATCGATATCAAAAAGGTGCAAGTTTGTTTTCCAGGTTGAGCTTTGGAGCGGGTGAACAGGTTGGAATTCGCCAATCTGGGTCATATTGTGGGTGACAGTTTAATAATGGTTAAGCAACTATAAACTGGATTTTTTGTTGTCCACTTGTATTCGACTACCTATAGTGCTTAAGGAGCCAGCATGCTCTTTTTGCACCTCTAGCACTTTTGCTGGAGATGTTCAAATAGTGTTAGTAATTGAGATAACCCACATTGGTTGGATCTTAGTAGGCCGATTAATTGGCCAAAAGTTTTGTATGAAAGAAATAGATCCACTTCTGAGCAGCTATCCATTTTCCTAAAATTTCTGCCCTCATGTCCATTGGGAACCTGATATGATGGGCAAGTTAGATGGTGGAGGCTCATTGATAAATATGGTGCTGTGACATTTCACATGTTCTAGGCTTGACTGTTTTTGATGATTCTGGGTCTTAAATTTTGGCAACATTTCAAATTGTCGAAGGCTCCGATGTTTCTTCATGATGTCGGAAGAAGACTCGAACTTGCAAATCACAAATAGATTACAACTTTGAGTTTTGTAGGAAAGGGACTGATTATTCGAATGCTTATGAATTTATGTTTTTTTTTTTTTCCCCATGATTGATTCAGTGTGAGATGTTCTTATTTCAATGTGCAGCTGTCATGCGCTCAAGTGGATTTGAGTATCTCAAGGAAAACTGCCCATCATTGCAGTCGGAGCTTCTGAAGACAGTTGCGGGTTGTGAAGAGGAATGCAGCAGTGGCGGGAAAAGCCGGAGTGTGTGGGGGCAGCTCTCCGACGGTGGTGATACCAATGGCCGGAGGGTAAGGCAACGGACTTGATACCTCCTGATTGTACAATGTTGGCGATGTTATGACCCAGAAACTCGAAGAAAAGGGGGAAACGTTACGTGCCCTCTGTAGTAGTGTGTCTCTTGTTGTATGTCCCTGGATAATGGTGTGATGGCATACGTTGTAGGTATTCTGTACCAGCCCTCATTAAAGGAACTAGCAGTTGTCCGTTTTTGTGAAAAGCATTGATGTGCCTCACCTGCGCTTTGGTTGCCTGCCAACATGAAGGTAAAGGGTGAGGAAAGAAGAAGAAAACTCTTGCTCCTTGCACCGATCATCACATTGCGGGGCAATTCTTGCTCTCTGCTTCCTCGTTTGGGGAGGTACATTTGGACTTGGTGTAAATTTGTGGCATTGGACTCGGTGACCGTCGGATGTTGTTCGGAAAATAGTACTCGAATTTTTCTATGAATAGCAAATGTTTTTTTTTTTTTTTTTCACTTTTGCGTTTGATCTTTCTTCCAGTTGTCACTACGCATTATATAATTCCGTAAAAGGGGAAGCTCGACTTATTAGATTATATCAGATTCAGGTGGTGCACCGAGAGAAAAAAGATGTCAGCAAATTATCCTGTGTAGCATGTCACATATTTGCATTGCGGTTCAAGTTGGGTCACACAAGCATTAAATGCAGGCAAAGGGTTTTAGGTGTGAAAAATATATATACATGTGTGACAAATATTTTGTGGACGTGATACATATTATTTATGATGTTCACAAAGTTTGTCACGCTTGAAAATATTTGTCACGTCTATACACATGCGTAAAGATGACAAATATAGTTTAGGGGTGATAAATATTTTGTGGATGTGATAAGTGTTATTTGTCAAGCTTATGAAGTATTTATCACGTCTGTAAAATATTTATGACGTCTAAAAATCTGTACATAAACGTAAAGAAATGACATATTTTTTAAGCATGACAAAGTATTTGTCAGGTATACGAAGTATTTGTTGTGTGTACATATATTTGTTACACGTAAAATCTTTCACCTGCATTTAATATTTGTATGGTCTACTTATAGAAAAAGTTGTCTAGTCTATGTGATATTGTCCAGGTGGCTTAATGACATTTTGTATTGTAAGATGATTCTACTTGTTGCACTGCAGCAAACAATATTAAAAAAAAAAAAATCTATTAATGGTGTTTTGGTTAACGGGTGAACAGGTTAGGTTTCGAGTCTGTTTTGTATTTAGGCGTGTGGAACTTAACATGGCCTGCAAAATAAATTTTGTATCTACAAAAATATTTTGCTGCAACAGGCTTGATAGGGCCTAGTGTAAGAACAGTCCTAATCGCAATTCATTATTAATATTTTTCTTCCGGCCAGTCAATAATAGAGATGATAACTCACTCATGGCACTGATTTAACTTCATACACATAGCCCTTACATTAATATGTTGAGTAATACTAATTCACCGCATGAGGTGTAGAAATGATGACGTAGATTGCAATATTTCATCTCCTTTAACCAGTTGTCTTTTTTTTTTTTTCACTTTTTTGACATTTTTGAACGGAGAGAAAGAGACTCTGCAGTTTTCTGACATTATTTATTATTGTCTTTTCTCATTCACATCATTTAAGAAAGACACAAAATTTTCTGCTTTAGTTTGGTCACCTCTCAGTTTATCATTTCTAACGTAGATTTATTATTTTTAAATCTAAAATTATTACGTGTAAATATATTTTTGTCACTTTCAAAACACAATTTTATCACTTTTAATTCAATTTTATCAATTTCAAGCACATTTTTTATCATTTCTTAACGTAATCCAATTTTATCGCTACCCACACAATTTTATCACTTACTAACGTAGATTTAGCACTTTTTATGCATAATTATTATTTTCAAGTAAAATTATCATTTTCAAATAGTTTATCATTTCTTGTGCAAATAAAGTGATAAACTACTTGAAAGTGATAATTTTTACATAAAAAATGATAAAATTGTATTACGAAGTGATAGAATTGAGTAAGGTGTGATGAAACTAAATTACATAAGAAGTGATAAAAATGGACTTGATAATGATAAATTTACATTAAAAGTTATAAAAATGAACTACGTAAGAAGTAATAAAATTATACTTTGGAAGTGATAAAAGTGAGCATGAAAGTAATAATTTTGAGTTTAGAAGTAATAAATCTACGTTTGAAGTGATAAATTGAGAAATGGCAAATTAAAATGGGAAGAATTTTGTGTCCTTTAAGGGAGGTGGGTAGAAAAAGACAACAATCAGATGGCAGAAGGAGATGAAGTTTCATGTCACCAATTCAACAACGCATGCAATGTAATAAGTATTACTCTAACATGTCATAAGCAGTGTTTATCTACGTTGTATGCATGCCTTAGTTAATGTGTTATATCTTGAGTGAGAAAAACATCAATATCATTTAAAAAAAAAAAAAAAAAAGACATCAAATGCAAAAGTGACAATTATCTATTTTCAACAGTTTAACTAGAATTTTAATGTAATATTTCTTTTATTTGAACAAAATAAAAATCTCGAAATGAAGGCCTAAAATATAATGAACACTGACACAGTCAAACATAATTCTTTTTATTTTTCGTTCTCTAGTAAGTGTTTTTGACTAGTGATGCAAATGGTAACTGATAATCCAATTAATTAATTGATCCTTAGTTATAGGACAGTTAACAGATAGTCTTTTTAAATCAATATGCACCGTGGATAAGATAAAGGGTCATAATTCTTTTTTAATCGAATAAAGTGGTACATTAAAATTCAATTATCTGATTAATTATTAAATTATAAGGTTGTTAGTAAATAATATTTTTAAATCATAACTTAATATACGATCATAAATTTACCTTGGGAGTAAGACTTGTTGTAATGCCCAGAGCGTTGCAATCCACGTGGGCATTGCAGTGCCCTGGACATTGCCGTCCAATCTAATGGATCGGGCGGCTGCCCAATGTCCCGTTGGATAACAAATGAGTATGTTCTTCTTTTTTCTTTTTCTAGATTTTTTTAATTTTTTTTTTGAGACGTCCGATCAAAAAATTATGTCGGCACAACCAATGAGTTCGGGTCGGCTCCAAGTTGATTGTATATTTTTTTTGAAAAAACTTTTAAAATGCACCTCATTTTTATGTGAATACAAAAAAAATATTATTATCTTAAAAAATATACAACCAGCTCGCGGCCCATTCGAACTCATTGATCATACCGTCAATTTTTTTATTGGACATCCTAAAAAAATAAAAAAATAAAAAACGGCACGTTTGCTATCCAGCGAGGCACTCAGCAACTAATCGGGGATGATAAGACATTACAGCAAGTATTACTCTTACTTTGGATCCCGAATTTAACACGTTGCATCCTTACTGTCGACCACCTAACCCAAACTCACAACGAACAATTGCTAGCTAGGTAGTAGCAACTGACCGCACGCGCGGCGACGGGTAGATCACGTGAAGCTGATGGGCCGCGGGAGCGCAACGCCTGCAATAAAACATGTGTTTTAAGTCTCGCGTTGGAGATGTCACGGGGTACTTGAATTGGGCCAGGAGGCTGCCGACTGATGGGTCCCACAGAAATCCCCAACCTCAATCATTTGGCCCATGGGGGAGACGACTGATAGGATCGGATCATCGAGGCAAACCTAAAGACAACTTTAGATATGTTATCCACACAAAAAGTAATGCGCATTACATGTTTGAGATATAATAATATCCATCTTTGACCCAATATCTCTTCATATCTATATAGACCAATAAAAGTATGCATTGGGAAATGACTCAAACATCATTGCAATGCTTGTGAAGTATTACTCGCTTGAATTTTTTAGTAATTAACTGTTAGAATAGTCTTACATCGGAAAAAGAATAAAATCAAAAATTATTTAATAGATGGCACCTACTTCACTCATTGTCTTAAAGTTTTGAGTTGGATGGTCTAATAACTTCAACATGATATCAGCTTTTTTTTGTGTTTCAGAATATGGTTAACCAACATATTTACGAAAAATTAGATCGAATTTTGCGATTTTTTTTTTGCAGTACCTCGACGTGACAGGAAGGACCAAACAAGGGAGACAATGAGTGAGAGAAATAGAAGTTTGGACTTTAGAGGGATTTGGTGTTGTTCATATTTTACAAGAAATACTTACTTATAAATCTGACCATATTACAGCTCGTCAGGAAGTACTTGGTACTACGATTAAGGATATCTAATTCTGAGGATGCCCCATAATCTTTTCGATTGAACGAAAAAGACAAGAAACTGTATCTAGATCTAAATATAGATATAGATCTTAGTAAAAGAAAACAAAACAAATAGAGATATATATATAAGGAGACCAAGCATCATTTTGACAAGTCAAGCTACTACTAGACGCCAAACAAAAATTTAAACTCCCATCTGAAATGATAAGGGTGGATCACAGTGGCATTGGGTTTATAGTAAAGAATCATTTGATCCATACTCTCCATTGGATACTTTAATAATTATAACTTAAATGGACTAGACAGGAAATAAAAAGATGTAATACCAACAAAATCTGCACTTGGAGTTGGATACAATGGTAGGATACCTAAAAAGGGAAATAGCGAGCTAGTAAGCACAGATATCTAGCTTCCTGTCGCACTTTTCTGTACTTCATATCAAACTTCCCATCCCATACCCGTCCAAACCCAAAGTAAAGAGGAGTTGGCTGTATTCTATCTAACAAGACTACTTAGACGCATATGACAAAGAGGATGAGAATTGAAAGCGTCTTTTCTAATAAATTTTAAAAATTATTTCTGTTTTTTATATCAAAATTGAAAACATAATGAATCTTGGATTATATCTGAATTAAATTGAAAATATAATTTTCATATCAAAATAAAAATAAAAATTATAAGAAGAGTTTTCTCTACAAAATATATATTTATTATAAAACTATATAAAACTTAGTGTTTGATTGTGTTTTTAAAATATATCTTGATAGAATAACACTTCACTAAACATGATGAAAAAAGAGAGAGGCAGCCCAACCTTTTTTTTTTACTGTTACGCTAGCCCTTCCCTACCTACCCCAACTAGCGGCTCTGCCTCCATCAATCGCCTCCCTTCTTTGCCCTCGCGCAGCCCCACCTAGACAATTGATATTAGTTTGGATGCGTCACTTTTCCTCTTCTAAACTAGAGATGCAAACGAGTAGAATTTGGTGTGGATTTAAGGCGGACTTATGATCGTATCTATTAAATTATCAGTTTAGAGGTGTCATTTGTTAATTGTCCTAATAATCGGTCAGATAATTGGATCTCAGCGCATCATATATATTCGAGCAAAAAAATATTATATTTATTACCTTATTTTTTATGCATATCAGTTAAAAAGATTATCCATTAACTGACTTATAAACTAACGAACGGTTAGATAATCGGATCTGTCGGTTATCATTTGCATCCCTATTTTAGACAACTGATATTTTCCTTGATATCAAAAATTATTTTTCTTTTAAGAGGCCATCCAATAATTGGAGTCACATAATTAAGTAATACTTGCTGCACAATCAAGTTGTGCAGTAAGTCCAGTCACACCGCACAAATTTTTGTGATTATATCACGTAACCAACTTAGTCAACTGGACGAGCTAACATAGTCACCTTCATAATATTTAGATTGACAAATACTATTTTCAATTCATAAGTACATGTTACGATTGACAAATATAATTTTCGATCGACAAATGTAATCTTCGATTGATAAATATAGATTTCGATTGACAAATATATATTTCGATTGACAAATAAAGATTTTAATTGACATTATCGAAATATGTATTTGTCAATCGAAAATTGTATTTGTCAATTGAAATTATATTTGTCTATCGAAAACTATATTTGTCAATTATAATATATATTTGTCAATTCAAATATTATGTGAGTGACCATATTAACTTGTCAAATTAGCTACGTGGTTCAACCACAAAAAAATGTGCGATATAACTGGATTTGCTGCGCAGCAAGTATTACTCCATGATAGCTGGTCGCCGCACTCGCAGCGACAAGGGGTCACGTGAAGCTGCTGTTCCGCGGCAACAGGTTACTGTAAGCATGTCCCGCTACGTGGCCCCAGTTCCATCACAAAAGCGACGAATCCCCTTCGACCCAAAACTTGTCCCTTCCGTCCCCACCTGACGCAGCAATTCGAAGGATCACACTCAGCCGTTGGTTCTCGATCCAACAGCCAATAATTAGTACGTAGCAATCAAGGGAGGGAACTGGCGGTGATTAATGGGTCCCACGGTGATGCCCAATCTCAATTATTGGGCCAAGTGGGGAGATGAGGTGATATCGTGATAGGATCGAAGAAATCAGGCAAATATCTTAGATCCCATCGATCAGACGGCTAAGACGTGCCGATGGCATTACGTATTCCGGCCAGGCAATAATGGAGGGGGAACAGATCATGGGAGTCAAAATCCAAGCACATGGATTTCTGATTTTACAATAATAAAATATTTGGATAAAATAATTATGAGTATAAAAACGTATAGAAGTGAGGAAGAGACCACCCCCCACGATGTCCCCCTGACCAAAATGGGTCTTTACACATTATTAATAATGGAGTTGAGGGCTCCAGTCCAAGTTCATAGATGAACTCCATTTCCCAAAAAAAAAAGAGTTGCTCTAGATGTACTATTATAACCAATATGAGGTTATTATAACTAAGTTTTAATAAAGTTATTTATTACATATATATATATATATTGTAAATTTATTTAGGCTTTCTATGCAAATACGATTGAGTTTATGTCAAATTCATTTTAATCTCACTCATTATATTTGAAGGTCATCTCTAGGATAAATCAGTAATAACTAGTTTATGAAAATTTCTTACGAGAGTTTTAAGCTTATAGTAAATCGAAACAAATTTATAATAAAGTGATTTTTGTTTAGATACAAACTAAGGTTACCATGCAAAATATTTAAATATATTTAGGCTAAACCCAAACTTCATTTTACCCCTTGCATGGAAAGAAGGCTTGAATCGTTTTCAGGGAAAAGACAGCGCATTAAATTTCATATATAATGCATTCAAAGGCATCACGTTAGAGTGACTCCTAGTCATCCTCAGAAAGAGACATTGCATTAAATTTAGTACCCCTGCATCACCATGGTATAACAATAATCTATTTGCAGTCAAATGCTACATGGAGAGCAAATTTTGTTACAGGAGCTTTTGCTTCTTGTGCAAAAAAATAAAATAAAAAGTGAATGGAAACATGACTCAAAGCATTTGCTTTGATAAGGAAGCTCATATGTTTTGAGTGTTACCCTTAGTAAGTTGTGTACGTGGTGAAATTTATCTCTCTGATTTGTGAAGATCTATATGTATCAGATTGTTTCCTCTACATAGTGAGACATATGAACAAAATAATACGATTCCTTATGGTGAGGCTTCAAAATAATTATCTTAAGAAGACGAAATTATCATGGCCATATCCAAGAAAATTAATGCAAGTGCCTATGCTTGTACTTTCTATTAGGGAGGTTTTGTAAACACTTGACTAAAAACATGAACGTCTATTGAACCTTGGAATCTAAATCTTGTTGATATGTTCGAATATCAAGAAATCGTACTTCTTTTTTTTTTGAAAGTTAAGGAATCATACATCATATGCGTGCCTTAAGAAATTTCCATTATAAAATACGTTATTAATAATATTATCTCCAGCGTGTGGGGAAGGAGAAGAGCGTTGAGGAGCTCCTCTTTTCTTGCACGGAACAAGAACGGGGAGGCAAACGAAGAGGGGAAGGCGGGGGTGGTGACGCGGCTTGTAGACTTGGGCGCCCCTTGTTATCGCCATCACCACCACCTTCCTTCCGGTCCCTTTCGCTTCCTTCCCAAGGTGTCCCTCTTCCCCATCCCTCTTCGAGAGGGACTTTATCGCCACCCTCATCAAAAAAGGAGCCGCCTTTGATCCTGGGTTCCCTCCATTTCCAAGAAGACAGCTCCCGGTTCTTCTTCTCCTCCATCTTCCCCACAAGGGAACTGGAGAGTCCTAGCCGCGGGGCGTTGCGGTCGCCTTCCCATTTTTTAGTATTTGCCATCACCATCTTCTAAGTTCTAAGTAGAGAGAAAGAGAGAGAGAGAGAGAGAGCTAGAAGAAAGGGATCACTTTTCTGGGTGTGGTGGGGATCTCTGTGGGTGCTCTCCAATATTTTTCTACTTGGAAACGGAAGGAGACTCGTCTTGTTTGGCTTGGATTAGAAAGCTGGTGTTGGGTGCATTCTAGTTATTAACTCCAACCTCCATAAATAGAAAGGCCTGTCTTTTAAGGGGGTTTGGGAGTGGGTGGTGTGCAGCCAATCTGCAGTTGTGTCCAATTGTCCCTCTTTCCATCTCCTTCTGGAGGAGAGGGAAAAGAAGGGAAGGCTGTGGGGGGAATTGGGTGGGATTCAAGTTGAAGTTTTGCTTCAACTTTTGCATTACCCGGGATGGGGTTTGAGGAGGGTAGTGAGAGAGGGGGCCTCCCCTGGGGGATTCGCTGCTTGACGAGGAGGAAGCAGGTGGATTCTGATAGGGTGCGCGTGGATGAAGGGCATCACCAGCTCGCCAAGGCGTTGTCTATTCCCCAGCTCATTGCTATTGGTAATTCACAATTCTCTTATTATAGTACGCCTTCCGCTGGGCCATTTTGGTTCCACTTTCTGATTAGTTTGTTTTCCTTGGATTATTTCAATTGGGGATTGGTTATTCTCTTATATATATATATATATATATATATATATATATATATATATATATATATATATATATATATATATGTATATATATGTATATATATATTACGAGGGCTGTCATTTGTTTATTGAGGTTATGGGGGTTGGGGGGGGGATAAGTAAGCTGGAATTCCTTGTGGCTAATGTGTGTTACATCAATCTGTGGTACTTGGATGATGGGTGCCTTCTTTCGTTTATCAATTTCAACTTTTTTTTTTTAATGTGTCTCCTATGATTCAGGATGGTCTTTTGATATTTAAATCCTCCTATCTAAAGTTGGACGTCTGGTTAGTTGGCTATGCAAACTAGATGCAGATGCGAATTCAATGCAGCTGTTTTTCCTCATTAATTTGATGGATCCTCATGCCACTCTTTTCATTGTTTTCTTGAATTATGATTTGCCATTTTTTGTTCTAATTTTCTGTCATACAAGCAGGAAAGTTGTAATTCTCTCCATCTTTAACATGGGTGAGGCAGGATCATCCTCATCTGAAAAGAAGCATATATCCATTTTTGGTGGTGTTCATAATGTTTGCTCGTTCTCTTTATCTGGCTTGGACTCCTTGTACATCTGCTTGATGGTTGGAGTGTTTGTTAGGTGGTTTACATGTTTGTCCATTTTAGTGCTTCTGTCATCTGTTATTACGTTTCAAATCCCTTTCATGCTTCAGCTCTTCTTTTTTGCTATTTCCTTATCAAACATTTTCTGTTATGTGTGGTTTTTGTCATATCTATTTATTTTTTGCAAGTCTCCAGTTGTGGTATGCTCTCCTTCTCCAAAATTTTCCAATTATAAAAGCTGTCAAATCGCTTGTTTTTCTTAATTCTTTGTGCTTGTTGAATAGAGGATATTATGTGTTAACTCCTCTCCTGAATTCTTTATATGTTTTATATTAAATATCTTTGTCACTGTATTAATTTTAACATCAGTAGAAAACAGGAACAAAAGTGTTTCTGTTGTTCTATATTTGTTCATAGCTTCAAATTCCTCTCTTCCTGATTTTTTTTTCCCTTAAACAATGCGTCAGGTGTTGGATCAACCATTGGAGCTGGAGTTTATGTTCTCATTGGAACGGTTGCTCGAGAACATTCTGGGCCAGCTTTAACCATTTCCTTCCTGATAGCTGGAATAGCAGCTGCTCTTTCAGCCTTCTGTTATGCAGAGCTTGCAAGTCGTTGCCCATCTGCTGGCAGTGCCTATCACTATTCATACATTTGTGTTGGAGAGGGGTAATTGATGTTCCGTAATACAAGCTTCTCAGACTCAGATGCCTGTACCCTTTGATAAAGACACAAAATAAAATGATCATTGACATATTCTTTTTCCAAGATTTTCCACTTTTGATGTGGGCTTTTTTTGTTTAAACTTTATGATAGAAATACTGCTCTCCATCTAGTGAGGATTAACATGGGAAAAACGACAACTTGAATTCGTAAAGTTTGACAAATGGGGTTTGGGGTATAGCAAGGGAGGAAAGAAAAATACATTTGTGTTGTAAGTGAGTACGCTGTCATCGTCATTGGAACCTTATCCCAGTTATTTGTGATTTGCTGCAGAACCCTGTCCTTCTAGTTTAACGTACCCAGTGCCATGTTTGTAGTTAAACTTAGGAAGGTCAAAATCTTGTTTTACAATGCCAAACCATCTTATTTTAGTCCCTCCTCGAGTCCTTTTGCCAATACATAAACCTACAAATTGTGTAAATGTTTTCCCAATAGTTTCTTGATTGCATCATGCTGCAAATCTAGATGCACTGGAAGTTTTTCCTTGGGTCATCTGAAAATTCAACAAAAACAATTAATTCAGCAGAAAGAATGTTTTTGGGAACTCTAGTTGCCTTTGCAAGCAGGGATTGCAAATATAACTTTTCCAAAGTAACTATTAGGCTGACCTGTCACATTATAAGTAGTTCAATCTTTGATATTAAGGGTTCTTTTTCCCCCTCCTGAGAGCTTTAAAGAGGAAAGCCTCCCTGTCCACTAACTAGTTTGACCACTGGCATCAAGGTGATAGCAGTCTAGAAAACCTTTTATAATTTGGTAATCCAGGTCCTAGTTTGACCTTACGGCTTATATTGAATGTGTAATAATTATGATGATGATGGCAGTGGTGACAGTGGTTGTGTCGTTAGTAATGATGGTGATAATGTGCTCTTTTGGGTATGTGTCATACATACATATGTACATGCATGCATGCATACATACAATGCATTTTTGTTGGCTTACGATTCTCCCATTGATGATTTTAACTTTTTTGCTTTTGACCAGTGTTGCTTGGCTCATTGGCTGGGCTCTAATATTGGAATATACAATTGGAGGGTCAGCTGTTGCACGTGGAATATCCCCAAACTTGGTGCGTATAACCTTTTTTTTTTTTCAATGTTTTATTCTGTTTTCAAACTAGAAGACTCGGCATAACATCTTCTGAAATGTGCATAATGTACTTTGTTGTGAAGTACTCTTCCTCTGCTTGGATGAGAAAGAGTCAGGATAACTAAGTTGAATGTTAAATATCAATTACTCACAGTTAGACTGGAAGAATCAGGATAACTAAAAGTTGAACAGTAAGTACCATTGAGACAGTTAAATTGGTTCTTCCAGAGGTTTATTTTGAAAAATCTGCAAGCTTTTAAATAACTAGATTGCATCAAAAATTTTGTCTGCCTCATTTATTTTGTGTCTAGAGATCATAGGAGATTGTCTGTTGGTATTTCATCTTTTACCTTTATGTTAATCCTGTATAACTGCATCCTTTTCTGGACATGCCATAGTTGATGGTAATTTGGTAGTTCACCTTAATCATCTATGTTATGTCATAGTGAAGCAATGATAGGACATATTTTATGCTATATTGGTAGAATAAGATACAAATATCATTTGTTAGTCTTAGCTACCTTGGTTTCAAGAGCCATACATATATTTGCTGCTTTACATTATAGTATTACAGTCATTCTGACGAAAAAGAGACATTGATCCTGTGCATCCTGCACCTGAAAAAGGAAAAAGGGCCTCAATGGAATTACTTGCTAGGTTGGTTAATGTTTACCCTGAAGCTGTCTTTCAGTAGTCATATGCGATTCTTGTCATACAAGGAAAACAAAAGATGCGTCAATGAAATGAATGGCTAGTTTGGCATTCTGATTTTTCTCTGCTTACAAGCTTTGCATTCCATGGTCTTCTTTAAGTTCTTTGCACGTACAAACCATGGTTTTTATGCTGATCATATCTTTTTCCTTCATATTTTACGTATTTCAGGCACTTTTCTTTGGTGGCCCAGATAGTTTGCCGCCTATTCTGGCACGTACTCTAATACCTGGGCTTAATATTGTAGTTGACCCGTGTGCTGCAATTCTTGTCTTGATTGTTACTGCTCTTCTTTGTGTGGGAATAAAGGAGGTAATGATGCATTTCCTGTGAGATGTTTAACACACATCATTGCTGATGTTGCCTTATTTGACGTATGGATGGTACCCTCTCCAGAGTTCATTTGTGCAAGGCATTATCACAACTGCAAATGTATGTGTCATGGTTTTTGTCATTGTAGCTGGTACATATCTTGGTTTCCAGACTGGCTGGGTTGGATATTCTGTTGCTAGCGGGTAATTAAAATCTTTGTTGGGCTCAGTTACATGGTGATTGCTGGTCTGGCTACTACCTCATTCAGCTTTCATTTGGCTTTCAGATATTTTCCTTATGGTGTAGATGGCATGCTTTCTGGAGCAGCAACTGTTTTCTTTGCATACATAGGTTTTGACTCGGTTGCTAGCACTGCTGAGGAGGTACTGTTGCCATTGCACTAACTGTACTGTACTGGTTGGCACTGTGCTGGACATGTTGAAGATATTGGTCAAGTAATTTTTCTTGGTTATTGTACATTTGTTGCAGGTAAAAAATCCACAGCGTGATTTGCCCTGGGGTATTGGATTGGCTTTATCCACGTGTTGTTTGCTTTATATGCTCGTATCCGTGGTTATTGTTGGCCTGGTACCATATTTCGCAATGGATCCTGACACTCCTATTTCGTCTGCATTTGCCAGTCATGGGATGCAGTGGGCAATGTATGTTCCTAATGTTTCTGAAAATGGACTGCATTATTTCTGTCCATGTACTGCTTTGGTGGCATCATTTACTTTCATTCAGTTGCAAGCATTTTATTTTGGCATTGATTCCTGTAATCCCTCGAATGTAGGTATTTGATCACTGCTGGAGCTGTTCTTGCTCTTTGTTCAACTTTAATGGGTTCCATTCTACCTCAGGTATCTGATGAATTGGATAACTAGTAATTTACTCCACAGGATGCTTCCATGTGGCACTAACAAAATTGAGTACTTTAATGTTTGATTTTAAAATGGTGATCTGTTCTGTTTCCCAGGTAAATAAAAATGTGAAGGCATGTCACTTTTTGACATATAAAAAAGGCAAAAGATGAAGCAAAGAAATCTAATAAAATCAGATGTTTCTTCTCATGTAACTAAGACAAACAGTAGTACTGGGGAATGGGGATGAATCTTCAATAGGGCTGAAATGCACTGAAATGATTTTCTATGATGATTATTTCCAAAGATGTCTTTGAACAATGCAACATGCACCATGGATTATATATTGTGCTATGCTATAAAGTGCTCAGCATATCTATGTTACCAGGGGCACATAGATGAATTATGGTGATTTTCAGTTTTTTCAGAAATCTGCACTAGATTGAATGTTTGTTACCAAAATGGGCTTTAACATGATTTTTCTCTTAGAATGAGGTACTGGGTGATGAAGTGACATGTTTATCAAATACGCCCTTGCAATTCAAACTGAAAAATCATTTGTATATTTTATGTATTTGAAGAAATTGATGGTAAAATGCAGGATCAACGTGTATTTTGCATTATATTTTTGTACTTTGTGTGAACAAGTTCCCATGTGTCAGGTCTGAAAATTCATATCTTTTTGTTTTCTCTTAAATCATCAGAAGCAGGTGTGCTGTTTCACACATCACATTGCATTTTTAATATAGGTTATCAGACTAATTGCTGCAAAGGAAAATTCCGCTGAAATGTTTGTCTGGTGTCCTTATAAAAGGAAGTTAATTTGCCATGTAATTTATCTATATTTTGTCGTCAGTATAATAGGTATGTAGTATTTTCTTGTGTGATAAAACTAAGGCCATGTTTGACAATAGAAGTTGAGGATAGATTCTAATAATAAATGGGGGACAAGAGAAAAGTAAGTGCATTAAATGCATACTTTTCTCAAATCCAAGGTGATTTTCCCAAATTTCAATCTAGAGAGAGATAGGAAGCAAGGATGGCAATCTCAGTATCAGTACCCATACTGGTAGGTACATATCGGTATCAGCCATATCGGGCGGTACTGGCCTTGGTACCGGCCAATAACAAATATTATTTTGTTAACATGGGTTGATAGTTGATACTGCCATCCATGATGGGAAGAAAGAGGGAGAGAAGATAGAGAGAGAAAAAGCTCATAAAGGGAGCTTTTTGAGCTTTTGGAAAATAACGTGGGCCCCACAAACCCCCAAAAGCAAACATCTAGATTTCCACATTTTCAACCTCTCATCCCAAATGCCACCTAAGGCCTGGAAATATTTTACTTGAAACCTGGAAGATTGTGATAGTTCATGAATTTTTGGTGACGACACTTGCACCATCACTTCTATGTTTAAGTCTGACGTTGGCTGGGATATGTATTTTTTGGAGGGGTAATATGTGACATGCTTGGTTTGGAATAATCAAGAAGGCTGTCTACCCATCACTTTCTGATAGAAGCACCAGTCATTTGCATGTGCATGAAGTCTTTTCAGCATTTTTTTGCTGTCTGCTCTCGCCAAAAGTGACTCTTTTTGGTGGATAATTCTAGACTAGATTCAGATGACAACTCATCGACTCTTTGTGATGCGGGACAACCAGGGGGGGAAGCCGAAGAAGGAAGAAGAGAGGGGTTGGAGAAGGAGAAGGCTAGGGCTTTGCGCCCTCACCCGGGTTCCCGTCCCGTCTCGGGAGAAAAATGCAGTGGCTGCTCTTTCATTTCAAAATCTTCTTCAATACCTCTCCCAAAGGAGTACATAGGACATATATAGGCCTCTAAAAGGAAGCCCTAATAGGAAAATTACTAAGCTACCCCTAGAACTCCGAAAATAGCACAAAAACATGTGAAAAATTACAGATAAAATAAAAAGACTCTAAATGGGCCCCTAATGGGCCAAATAAACTGCACAGTGGATCGTTGACTCCATTCCTGCCGTTCCTGGATCCCCATCACTTTGCGTCTTGTTTCCCATTCTAGTTGGTTGACTCGGAGTCACCGGCATTTGTTTTTTCCCGAGGAATGCTCCAAGCATGTTAAATGATTGAAATGCATTAAAATAGGCGAAAGACATGCTTGGAAGGTCACACAAGGATAGTTGTGGTTAGGAATTAAAAATATGAAGCTGTAGGAAGACCACCGTTTTCTCAAAGTCAAGAACATGTGCTAAAGCCAAACTAGTTCTGGCCAGTGTGGTTGACCATGTAGATAGTAGTTGGAAACAGGTCATTGCTACTTCATAGGCCACTTATGATCCTCATGGACAGATTTTGTTGATAGCCTACACTTGTCTGGCAGAAAGATTTCCAGGTGTTCATGAGGGGCAGTGTTACCTTGGGTAATATGAAAGTAGCTTATGTTGAGCTATCCTTGGAGAGTTGAGGGTAGTTTTAAGAAGTTCGTTCCAAGAATGCTACTAGTTGGACGAGACAGGTATTAGGTGGGTTATGAAGTATGAACAGAAATAAAGTGACTTCTTCCACCGTTGTGTTTGGGAATCTACGTTCATTGATGTTATCGCCTTTTACCATGTCCAATCCAAATTAGTTTAGGTTGGCAGGGTGAATATTTGTTTGAAAGAAGTTGGAGTGAATCAGCACACTGTAAATAGAGCTGGTTTCTTTCTATATCTTAATGATATTCTGATTCCCATTTTTCTACTAAAAGTTTAGAAGGTAGCCAAACCTTTTCAAACCACTCCCGGCATCCTGGAGTAACATGTTTGGATGGCTTTGGGTTATCTTGTGGGCGTTAACATCCATTTATTGTTTTTGTAAGAGCAGCATGATGAATTCCTATGTGGTTGGTATGAAGAAATGATGCAGTTAGCGGACTCAGCATCCACGTCCTCTCACCACCAAGCTTTAATAACTCCCTGATTTTCATAATGCTGGGACTTGTGATCCACCAAAAGGTGAAAATAATTTAAGATTCTAGCATATGAAACTGAAGCCTATATATTAAAATATCTCGTCCCAATGTATCAAAAGTTCCCATGCAATCTCCGAAATGCTTAACATGTACAATTTGTTTCTTTAACACCCATAGTCTAGAAACATTTATTTTTCTTGGATCTCAAGAGCAGATGGATGCTGCATGTAGGGGCAATTTATCTCTTGTTGGCAACTTTGTATTACTTGACGGCAAACATTACCTTGTCTTTCCCCGGCATCTGAATAATTTTTTGTCGTTAATTATATGCTCATAGACTGATTTGTAAGCTCTGGTTTTGTGTAATTAGCCAAGGATACTGATGGCTATGTCTAGAGATGGACTACTGCCACCTTTCTTTGCTCACGTCAACAAGAAAACTCAAGTTCCTGTAAGGGGCACAATTTTGACTGGTCTCTGTGCGGCATCTCTGGCCTTTTTTATGGATGTTTCTCAATTAGCAGGAATGGTAAGACCAGCAATTTACAGAATAAATGGAAGCATCTTTCTCTCTCTCTCTCTCCCTCTCTCTCTCTAGCAGTGGTAATTGAATCTTGTCTTACTTTTTTTTTTCCCCCTTTGCTAGACATTTGATACATTCTTGTCTTGTGTAGGTTAGCGTAGGCACACTTCTTGCATTCACGATTGTCGCAGTATCCATCTTGATCCTTAGATATGTTCCTCCTGATGAAGTACCATTGCCATCATCTCTCCAAGGATCAATTGATTCAGTATCATCGCGATATAGTGCTCTGGGGGATGGAGGTGGAACTTCAAACAATATGGGGAATGGAGGTGAAACTTCAAAGAATAAAGGAACGTCTCATGTAAATGATCGGGAAGAATCACCTGAGTATCGTTTTATCTTGAAGGATGGTAGTCAAGGTAATGGTGAGACAGATGCAAATATTTTTAGATGACTAATTTTATGTCAACTTGACAAGATGTTCTTATAGCTGACAGCATGTGCACATGGAATGATTCAGACAAAGCAAGCGAACAGGGAAGGCGAAAGAAGGCAGCTCTGAGCATAGCATCTGTGTGCATTGGAGTAGTCATCCTTACATCTGCAGCATCAGCGTCGTTTTTGCCTGTGTAAGTCATGTTTGGATTTCCATTCCATTCAGGGTGCTTCATATCTAATGGATTGACTGGGTAAACTTTTCAATGCTGTTGTCATGTTCAAAAATCTAACAAGCAGCATGTTTTGGTCTTAGAAGGTTTATCTGGAAACTGTTCCCATAGAGATGCTAATTCTCTGCTTATGCATTGACTGGTATCAATATTATGCTGTTTGCTAGGGAGTTGAAATCACTTAATTGTCAGATAAAGAACAGGTCACAGGAGTTAAATACTATATGTCTGAAAATAGAGGGGACTTGTTCGATGGCATAGATAGGGTGACTCACTGTGAATCTTATTTCATCGTGAGGTGTAGTGTTCCACGACTCCAGTGCGTTGTCTTTTGAGTGGTTTTGGGATATAGAGAGGAAGACAGAACCAATGCATAATTTTACAATTTTTTGACTTAAAATTATGGAATTCTTTGCATCATTGTTGGTCAAGTCCTATCCGATCATTGTGACTCTCATCATGCTCAGTTTGACCAAAAAATAAGTTAAAAAACCTATGGTTCTCAGTTGTCACATCTCATTTAGAGTTTCAAGGTATATAGTATGACCTTGATGTAAAAACCTCTAATCTCAGCTTAGCTTTCTTAAAAAAAAGGTTGGTGCAATTAGTAAACTTCCCCCCTCAGTCAACCAGCTGGTCATCTTGATATTGTATACTTTTGTGTCAGAAATCTGTCAAGATTTTCATTTATGCACCTTTGGAACATGTGGATCATCAGTTTAGTCTAGATTCAGCCATAGGGACAGTATCTAATGGATTCCTGTTGCGTTCTCCAAAATGGAGGTTTTGGAAATCCGCGTTGGACTGGGTGAGTCGTGGGCGGATTCTTGGCTTAAAGAAGTATCCTCTAATTTGGTTGGCTTGATATTCCTGGGAAGTCTAGAGACTCTAGACTTGAGAGATTGTCTAGAAAAGTTTCATTGTCCCTCCTGCCCTTCCACCCAAAATGTCTTCTTGTGAACAACCCAGTTTCACAAGATTCCTGCCACTATGGTGCAGGGATGGTCAATTTTATGGAGCCTTAACCCTGTTTCTATCACAGGTTCTGATTCTTCTGAACCCATGACCTCCTGGTGACAATGGAGCAACCTTATTGTTGCACCAAGGCTCCCATTTCTTGAACTTTCGCAAATGGGCTCTTTAAATAATCTAATTTAGACAAATTTAGAGTTACTCTTTATTATGCAGTCTTCTGAAGAACATCACTTGGATAGCCTTAATTCATATTTTCGTACATGTCTACCTGGTCTCCACATTGACTTTTCTTTTACTTGCTAGAGCTGACATCCACACAATAATTTGATGCTTATCATCATGTCAGTATAGTCCAGTTTTGCTCTGCCCAACAGACTCTACATTATGCATGCATTATTTTTTGTTTCTATGTGTAAAGGGATAAAGTGGTCTCTTTTAAACTGTCCACTGTTGTGCGGAGTGAGGTCTATCAGGAATATCATTCTTCCTTCAACTTGTAAGGCAATTCTATTTAACCTGTGCCTATTATTTTCAGCCTTGTACGATTTTCAACATGTGCAGTTGGTGGCCTACTTTTTTTATTTGGTCTGGGTGTACTCTCCTGGATTGACCAAGATGATGGTCGCCACAGTTTTGGTCATGCTGGAGGTATATTATTTGTTTCACTTGCTGCCTTTTCTTTTCCTGGTTTGCTTGTGCTAAGGTAACATTTAATATGATAGTTTGATAGCCGTAATTTGATACTAACATAGTATCTACTTACCCACAGGTTTCATTTGCCCTTTAGTTCCACTACTGCCCGTCTGTTCCATCCTCATAAATGTATACCTGCTAATAAATCTCGGGTGAGTAGCAACAATCCCATATCCTTTCTTTAACCCCTTCCATGGAAGATATCCTTTTTTAGCTTGATTGAGGATTGATAATGTTTGCAAACCTAGGCTTGACTTATTTCTCCCCCTTCCTTTGTCAGTTCTGGCACATGGATGCGAGTTTCTCTATGGTTGGTGTTCGGAGTCTTTGTTTATTTGTTCTATGGGAGGACACACAGTTCACTGATAGATGCAGTATATGTGTCAACAGCCCATGCTGATGAAATATACAGAAGCTCTTCTGAATCTGTTGCTTAGAAGAATGAAACCATCTTTGTATGTTTCTGTGGTTGGCGATTGGAGTCATTGTTTATGTTTCTATGGGAGAAAACACAGCCTTACTGATTAGATGCAGTTTTGTGTCATCAGCCCATGCTGATGAAATATATAGAAGCTCTCAATCCATTGCTTAGGGGAACACCGCCACCCTTGTATATTGTTTCGACTCAGGTGATGCAGATCAAAGTTGTTTCTCTATGGTTAGTGGTTAGACTTATTCTGTGGAAGGACACAGTTGGCTTGTAGCCAGCAGCCCATGCGGATGAAATATACAGAAGCTCTGAATCTGTTGCTTAGAAGAAACACCGCTATATTTGTATATTGTTTTGAGTCAGTCAGACATTAGATGATGCAGCTCAAAATTATGCTTTGGGTTATCCAAAGCTTGTTGATCGCACCCATTTCTGTACAGAAATAATTTGAGGTGTTCTATGCAGCATATGTAAGAAAAATGTGAATTGTTGATAATGGAAATGTGAGTTCTTCATACGGAATAATTGTTGACTTGTGGTTGTTTCCAAAGTTAAGAGCTTGGTCTTTTGGAGGATCCTGGTCATTTATTCTGTGATCTATGTTACTTATTTCAGGAGTCTTGTCTTAAAAAGTGAGGCATCATTGTGCATGTTCCTTTGGTAAGACCATTCTTGGAAGACCTTCCTGGAGATGAGATTGAACTCTTCTGGCATGAAATTCCCTTTACCTTCAGGTGCTGAGCTAATGAACACACGTTAGCATGTTGCGGTCCCCTTATCGCATAACTGCCATGTGTGTTTATTGGCTCGGCGAACGTGCATACTCAATTTGGGTCTAGAAGATCCCTTTCTTGGACACACAAGAACGTGTTCTCATGGGAATGAAAGTGGTAGAGAAGATTCCTCCATTTCTTAAGGCTGTTGAACACAAAAGTGAGAAGTGATGAGTCTCCTATCTACAAATTTCTCAAATCACATTTCTGTCTTATGTTTCATTTCAAGAGTGGGATCAGGAAATGAGACCGTGTAGTTTGTATAATCACTTCCCTCTTGGGTATTGGAAGACATTTCGAGGAGTAGAGTTACCATGATAAAGTGGCAACAAAGGTAAACTGGGAATAGAGACATGCCTTGTTCCATTCTTCAAAAATAGTTTTTCTTTTCTTACTCGTACATCGTTTTAGGAATGTGAGAAATGTTCTCATTGTCGCTGTTTTATATCTTTTCCTCCACAAGATTGATGCGGGAAGGATACTCTTTGCTACCTCATTTTGAATATTTTTAGGACATGGTCAAGGTTGTTGGGAAGTTTTATTGTTCTTAAGATTTTAAGTTTACCATGTTGGCTCCTATTTTGGATGGCAGAATCGGCTTTCGGAAATCAACTGATGGTTTTTTTCCCATATTTTGTCATACAATTGATCCAACATTGATGGATGATGATAAATGGAATTTTTTTTGTGATACCTCGATGTGACGTGAACATGAAACCTGTTAAGTTCAGACTGGTCTAGACTCTAGGATTCACCCCCTAACCTGTCTAAACTTGCAGCCCAGGTTTGAGGGGATGATGTGTGAAATGCCTGGGCTGTTTTCCTACCCTAAGATTGATTGTTTACTGTAGGCTTATTTGGGTTGATGCTAAATACTACAATGTTCAGATTTCTTGTGTTTGGATTGATGCGAAACATTTAAAATCTCCAAATTTTCAACTTTTTGTTTGGAATGATGTAAGAAGAATGAAATTTAATATCAGGGCCAGTCATTTGCAAAGAAATACCAGGTTTCAGTTTTCATAGCTAGAAACCGTCCGTAAACCAAAATCACAGCCTTTTTTCCTTTGGTTTTGAAACCAATGATTCTAGAGTGCAAAGATTTTGCTACGTAACTTACACCAATTCTAACAGATATAAAAAATTGTTATGTACGTCTGAAATCATGAAATGATGAACAATTATGAATCAAAATAGTATTTACTTTCAGATTTCTGTTATCTTTCACAGTGATCTGAATTGAATATTTTAGAAGAAAAGAAGTTGTTCTACGATCTTATCAGGTTTGAGAGCCTTAGAATCAATTGATGCCTTAAAAAAGGGTTTACAATATTCCTTTGAAGGTGAGAAATCGTTTTCTAAGTTCAAGCTACGTACCCTCCGTTGTGAATAAAGCTTTTAAAACCCATCGCTGTATCACTCACCATCTGAGCTAGAAGAATTTCGGACCTACAAAACGCATGTAAAGGGTAAGACTAACAGCTGTCTTGACCTCCAAAATAGAAGTTCTTGCCCATTGAGATTGGAAAGCATGTCTATAAGAAGGTCTTTTAGATAAAATCCTCTTAGCCTTCCTTGATGACAAAGATCTTGTGGGTGCGTGAGATTATTTTTTTTTTTTTTGAAACGTGGCACAAACGGCCAAGGATTTATCTAACCTATCCTTAGGACCTGAGATCGATCCCGGACCCTTCCCCCTAACTCCAAACCCACCTCCCAATTTTACACGTCCGAAAAGGGGCGGAAAGACGTGGGAGGGAAAAGCATGAGTCCAACTCGCGACGCCTCATGCGCAAGTGCAGGAGATGCGCCACAGGCGTATGCACGGTGCGTGAGTCAATGACCCATTTTACACCTTTTTTTTCTTTCCGCGAATTGAAGAATGAGCGAATCTGTACATAATGTGCTAGAATACAAGTCGCATAACGTATCATATCCACAGTGCTAATTAAGTTATAGTGATGATTGAACATTAGAGACCTCACGTCAATTCAACAATTATTTTGTGGACACTAAAGCCAATTTTAATCAACAATTACAGAAGTAAGGTTCCAGGAAATTAATGACGTAAGAGACTCGATCTAACACGTATACTTACTTGTTACCACCTCCTCCATCCTTTTTTTACTTAATCTATGTGTTGTTACTGGTTGATGAAAAGCTTAATAGCCTTTTCCAGGGAGAATGTTCTGCGTTTAACCTAGCATTTCACGTAGTTCCCATCCACCTCGGCACTCGCATAATCACGCCAACTCGAGAGCTGAGTATAATGAACAAATTCATGTGCCTGCAATATTCCAGGTGACAGTTTTTTAACACCATTTAATATATGAAGATTAATTAAATGGTGGGCAGCCAGAAATATGTGAAATAGTTGAATGATCATAAATCCTTAATTCCAAAAGGACCATATGAATAATTTTGGTTCCAAACAACCGGAAGTATCATAAATCCTAATGGACACAATTAGCCGTGTGCTAATTAATGTATTTGTCTCTTGCTATACGATTCGAGATGTTCGATCCAAGAGGTACAGTTCCAGACCAACCCTAACTATATATCTATTAGGAATTAAGCCATATGGTACAGTTTTGGGATATTTGGAAATATTCTCTGCTCCACCTAAGATTTCTAGGTATATATATATATAACTGACTTCTCTATCATATAACAGACGGATTTAATTTCTTGACCTAGATCTCATGTTCAAAGTGCTGAACGAGCTGTTTAGAAAGAATTTTCTTTGAAATATTGCACCTTTTAGTGGAACCACATGAAAATATAAATATATTGTACAGTACTAAAAAAAGAACATCCTATTGATTTTAGACAGCCAGTCAGCCACTGGAACAGGAATTCACAACTACAAATTAAGCAGTAGATATCCAACACCAATTATACATACATATGTTCTTCCTCGTGCATGGTCTTGTCCCTCTAGAAATAGTCGTGGTACACCCTGCTGAATCCTCAAAGAGGCCGGAGGAGGAGGAGGAGGAGGAGGAGGAGCAAGGGAGGAGCAGTAGAGGAGGAGGAGGTGGTGAAATTAAGGTGGTGGTGGCTGGTGGCCGGCGTTGGTTGGTTCCCTAAGACTCGAGCTGGGCGTACCAGACGCCCTGGATCTTGACGTCCTTGGGGACCTTGGCGCCCAGGTCGGTATCCGACGGCTGCACGCTCTCGAACACTCCGATCACCTCTCCGGTCTCGGGATTGCTCTTGGTCACGCTCAGCGTGATCTTCCCCGTCGACGACGACGCGTCCTTTATGTTCTCCTTGGCCAGCTCCTCCTCGTCCCCTCTGCCTCCCGCCGGCAGCGCCACGGCGTTGTCGTACCCGGCGGAGCCACCCCGGCCCTTGGGGTCCAGGAACGACGAGCCCCGGTAGGACGGCACCAGGAACTGCCCGCTGAAGCTCTCGGGCTTGCCCGACGCTACCAGCTGCTTGATGCTGAAGAGGAAAGGGACCCGCTCCCCTCCCGGGAGCTGCACCGTCACGGCGGCGTAGTCGATGCCGTCCTTCTCCTCGAACTTGACGGTGCCGTCGTTGGAGACCTCGAAGGGGCCCTCGATCTCGTCGAGGGTGTAGGTGAGGCGGGTCATGAGCTTGGTGTTCTGGAACGCGGGGGGAGCGTTCTTGGCCACCCCCTCGGCCTTGACGGTGAAGGACGTCGGCTCCAGGCAGAACTTCTTCATGTTATACTTGCCGGCCTTGAAGGCGAAGGATTCGACGCCGCCATCGATGGTGGGGCACTGGTTCGCCGTCCCCGTCCCCTTCACCTCCATGTACGTCTTACTCTGGATCTCGTCGTAGGTCAGCCTCTTCGGCACCCCCTCTGCGTTCGCCGCCCCCTGCATGCATGCGCATGCGCTCGTCCATGGGTCACCACCACCACAGCAACAACAACAACAACGAGAACAAGCAACAACAACACAAAGCAGAAGCCTTTCTCTTTCTCTCTCTCTCTCTCTCTCACACACACACACACAGAACTCTATCGGAAGGGAGGAAGGCTAGGAAACAAGACACCAAAGGGAGAATTCGAGCCAAGTGGGGTTTCTTTCGCGAAAAGGTTGGTTTTTTATACATGGGCAAAATATTGCTGGGAAAGGAGACGGTGAAAAGAATGACGTAGCACCTGCATGGTGGAGAAGTCGCACCATGCGGGGCATTTCCGCGATTTTCGGGAGGGAAAAACGCAAAAAAAAACAGAAAAGAATGACGTAGTAGAACAGCGACACAGCACAAATTTATCCTAAAGCAAAATTGGAGAATTCGCTCCATGCGGCGTATTTCCGTGCAAAGACACTCTTTTCAGGGAGCTAATTGCAAATAACAATAGCCAAGACAAGAGACACATCTAAATCGTAAATTTATCCCGGACGATGGGGAATTCGCTGCTCACAGGGGTTTCCGCGAAAAGACGAGATTCTTAAGGGCAAAATTGCAAAAGGACAGTGAACAAAATACCCGGCGTTTCTTCTTACCGCGACGACGAGGGCGGAGGTGGCGAGGGCGAAGCCGGCGACCTTGGCGGCGTCAGCGCACCGCTGGGCGAAGTTCCTCACGTCGGTCTGCACGGAGCAGGTCAGCCTGGGGGCAGAGGGCTCGGATCCGAATGCCCTGGAGAGCCCCCCGGGGACCGCCGCCGCCGCCGCCGGCTTCCTCAGCTGCACCAGCTTGGCTGGCTGCATCAGCGTGGCCGCCGCCTGCAGAGACGCCATCTCCTCTTTCGGAGCAAGGTAGACCTCTCAGAGCTCTCACTTCCACCCCACTTACCCCAACAGCTCTTCTTTCTGCTACTACTAGTTGTCGCTGTTGTTCCTGGAGCAGGGGATGAGAGGAGCAATGAGGGGAGGCCGGGGATAAAGGAAGGGGATTCCTGGCGATAAGGGATCTTATCTTATTCGCCCTTCCAGAGGCCACATACGTCTGCCACGTGTGCATACTCTTCGATCTTCGCCACGCGTGGGGCCCGCAGCCATCTCTCTGGCCCTCTGTTGTGCCACGTCGGCATCTCCGTTATCTCGATCCAACGGCTGTGTGTGGGGCACCGTCGGGTTGCGGAAGCTGGAGATCGGGATGGCTCGTCTAAAATTTTGGAGAATAATTTGCTGCCGGGTGTTATTACGTCTCGCAGTCCAGTCAAAGGAATTTTTTTTTTCTTTTTAATTTGGAAAGCCTCAATTCACTTTATCTGACGGCACAATTTAATTTTGGTTAGAACAATCTAAAAAGATGAAAAATAAAAAATCGACCCAAGATCGGATCCTACAGTCGAATAAGATACTATGGGGCCTTCGAAAAAAATTCAATTTTTTTCCTTTAGCTGCACCGCCAAGCGACGTAATAACGCTGAGCGATGCAGCAAATTATTCTCAAAATTTTGATATTGCAAAAACATTTTCCATCTTTTCTTTTCTTTAAGATGCGTATCAAGTTATGTGCAAGAGGTCTTCAGTAAGGAGAATTTAGACTCAGACAGTAAGAACTATTTCTTTACTTAGAAAAGTTTTCTTTTCACATAGTACCGTCTTAATTTCTTTCAAATAATCATTTTGGGTCTCCACAAACTCGTGAAATAAATGAGTTTTGTACACATGTTCTCTTTTAAGCATTTGTAGAATTGACCATCTTTTTTTACTATACTTAATAACCTTATTACATCACAATACTTGCAAAACTGCATCTGTCGCCAACATCCAATAAAGATGCAACAGCATTCTTTCTTATATTGTTAAATTTAGGAATTAGATAAACACTCCTTAGAAAAAAAGCTCTATTGACTAGTACATTGTGACAAAGAGAGAAAGATGGAAACAGAGAAAAAGAGAGTTGATAAAAAATTATGGACATTTTGGATTTTCTCAACTTTGGTAAAAGTCAACTAAAGTTAAATAAGAGATTTTAATAGAGTACTGATAGACATTGATAGTAGGAGTATTTTTGCAAGTATTGTGATACAATAAGGCTATTGAACACAGTATGAATGAAAATAAGACAATTATTTCTATAAATAAAATTTAAAGAATATATATTTGTAGGTATCTTAACACCTTTCTCGACCGTTGAGCCCCGAACTTATTGTCTAACGTCCTCTTATTTTGGGGCGCACTAGTGCCGGTGAACTTGGGAGACGGAAGAAAGCTTAGAGATGCATTCATCCGGCTTAGATCGCCACAAGCGCCTCTTCCCGATTCGGATTTAGCTTTCGTTCTTTGTCGAATTGAGTTTGGTCTTCGGTTGGAACACACGTTGTTCGGAAAATATCTGCCGCAAGAGTAAAGAGGAGTCCTCTTTATTGAGTTTTTGGAGGTACTTCCGTTATTTACTGTCTTGCATGCAATATTCCTAGGAAAATTCAAAGAATATTCTGTCCGGAAGACGAGACGAACAGTTGTAACTTGACCGAATTTTTTTATGGAATTGAGGGATGTTTAAAAGAATATGTACGTGTATGTGTACAGAAATCACTTTAATACTGTCATTTGATCCAGCAAACACTTAGGTTTTTGTGCATGTTTTGGAAGTAGATTTTGTATGTCCATTGACTAGTGGAAGGAGCCACAGGCAATGTAACATAACTCTCTGATTTTTTCAAAAAATTACATCCTTTTGGAAGGTGTTCAAAAATCACAATTTAATCACACATTTTCATCTTAATGTATTTTTGGCAATTAAAGCCCAATTTATTAAAAAAACCTTTAAACCCTTCATAAATTCAAAAAATAACAATTTAATCACATATTTTCAAGAAAAGCATACCTTTCTAAGTGGAACTTGCTCATTTTTATATTAGATATTCATAAATTTTTATACTGTATTTTAGAATTATATTTATGTACTAAAATTTAACACATCTTTCACAACATTTTCATATTTTTTGTTGAACTGAGATTTTTTTTGACCGGACGAATTTTTTTCTTGATTTCTGACTTCGTGACATTCGCCACAGGAAACCATCAAGGCGTTTGGTTTGTTTGAGTAGAGGAGAAAAGTGCTGTGTCCTCCAAGCTCAAGGGTGTAGGTTACAGGGCTAAGGTTAGGGTGTATAGGTTTGACGACCAAGGGAAAGGAGTTATACGTAGCCATCAAACCTTCTAGTTCATACGACTCCAACAAGAAAAGCCGCAATGCTCCACCAGGGTTGAGGGAACTAAGTGTTCACGGGACTCCAGCCTAGATTTTTTTTTCTTTTTCGCCTTTTCTTTTCTCTTCGGGCTGACCAAGTATGATTGATATCACCTAGACCACTCGTCCATACTCCACTCCATGTCATTGACCTATAATCTCTGAAAAATAGAAACCTTACTAACATTTGCCCACTTGCTACAAAGTGAGATCTAAAGTTTGACACCAAGCTCCCAAAGTGCCTAAAATCCAACACCGAAAGGCGGCATCCACATGACATTGGACGGATTTGGGGTGCATGGTTTTCAACAGTTTTGGCACTCGTAATGGGTTTCCCTGGGGAACAGGATCTCACCTCCGTGTGCAACGTGTAGAGGGCAATTAATTGTCCAGTGTGCAGATTATTCAGAAACAGAATAGGAAATGTAATCTACAACCAAGAAGATAGGTTGGGATGATAATAATGAGGATCTATATTATTTTTATCCTGCAAGCTAGTCAAACAAATAGAATGATCAATACCAATTAACAAGATAGTCCTCTTGAAAATTCAGCGCATTACATTGGACGCTTGAATAAGGAATAGCAAATGCAACCACAATCCATGTACACGGTCAGTGCTGCTTACTCAACTGCCACCACAACCCTAATTTGCATAATCCTGAGGTAATTAACCTGCAACAACCAAATTACAGAAGATAAGAAACTGTAAAATAGGAAATTCTTTGTCGTGCAGAAACCAAGCAGCATTGTAACCTGTGCTTACGGAGCACAGCAGTTCAAATGCGACTGTGATTTCATTTTCCCTTCTGTCCCATAAAAGCAGTTTTTCCCGAGGAAAATCAGAAAGATGAAAATCAGTTCAGCCAACACCAAGCATTTTATAATCAGACTTAAAAGACCAAATGTAACATGGCAAAGAGGAAAACAGTAAAAAATGTGACAACAGGTCTTTGTAATACAGCAATGCCCCACATCTAAGTCAAGATATTCGGTAGTACATCAAACAGTCCCATTCAAATTCAAGCAACCACTTCTCTTCCATACACCTAATACAAATGAAACAAACTGATAGAACAATAGATCAGCAGGATAAACGAATCCTCAGTAGGAACAAGAGAAAGCTTCGAATCAAGGATTCAACAAAGCCCTGGGTTGAATTGGCCGTTCCAGTGGTGGCAGGAGGCACACCAAGATGTGTTCATTTGAAAAGGATGGATGGTAGTGGGTGGCACATTGGATAGAGGATTGAGCAAAATCCAATGCAATCTGATCCTTGAACCATTCCTAAGAATATTTGTGTGTGTGTGTGTGAGTGAGAGAGAGAGAGAGAAAGAGAGGGAGGGAGGGAGAGAGGGAGGGAGAGAGAGACTGCAAAAACAATGCCACAATTACAGAGCAAAAAAAACGATTGGATCAGGATCAAGGGGGAGCGACTGGATCAGATTTGGCCAAACTCCAGGTAAGCTGATCCTGCACGATCCAATCTGGTTCTTAAATAGATTATAAATGTGTAGAGGGGAGCGGGAGGGAAGCAAGACTACCCAAAAATAATGCTACACTTCAAGAGGAATTCCAAGTTATGGATCAATATAGAATTAACCCAAGCAACTAATTCTATTAAACAGCCCAAACAAAAATCTATTAGGCAGCCAAAACAGTTCAACACTACCCACCCTTCCTCAGAAATATAGGTTGGGTTCCTCTTGATTTCCAAGCAAATACTAACTTTAAACACATTTATGTTAAATTTCATGCAGTCCTATGTGTCGAACACCAAGGATAACCCTCCCCGTGGATAGCGCTCTCTGTCACTATTGCTAGTCCGGGCACATCATGCTGACAGGATCCCTCCACACCAAAAAAAAAAAGGAAAAAGAAAGAAAGAAATCAAATCCAACCCTTAAACACCAACATAGATAAGGAATTAGAAGATCACTACTTAACCATGCTGAGTCCATTGATACATGGGTGGTCATTTCCGAAGCTGTGGATTGAGATCAGCTCTTAAATTTGTCCCATGGAAAGTTGGTGAACATGAAAAGAGAGAAAACCTTGCAGCACTGCCAAGTGGTTCTGCACCACCTGGCAGAGTTTTTATTTTTTTAAAAAAAAATATTTTTGAATTTTTTTAGATGGGTCCCGACCCGACCTACATATCCGTGCAATCAGATCGCCAATCGGACGACCCAAAAAATAAAAAATCGACCCCCAATGAACACTAAAAAAACACTGTTCTTTACTGTTCACTGGAGCTTGGTATTTTACTTTCAGTTTTTTTTTTGGGTTGTCAGATTGGAGATCAGAATGTACGGGCATGTATGCCGGGTTGGGGCCCAGTGGCCCACCTAGAAAAATTAAATAAAAACACTGCCAGGCGGGTGTAGAACTGCCTGGCGGTGCCGCAAGTTCTTCTCAAAAAATAAAAACCTTCATGACCACCAGTTCTGACATAATTCCTCGACAGAGCCTGTAATATGAACAGAAACTTCTACATTTCAGACTTGTAAAAGATGCATCAGACATGGAAAATAAATACTTTATATGGCCGCCTCCATGTATAAAATGATTCACATGTTCTAGAGCGTTTCATCCAGAGAGCATAACTGCAGGATTACAAGTAAATCCATCTAATGTCAAGGCCTAGGTGTGTCAACTTCCTTGTGAAGCCAGCAAATCCAAACTGGCATTTCAACCATCTTTACAGATAATAGCCGATAACCCAACAGTGTACAGAAATATAGCCAATCTGCTAGGATCAGACTTCAGAGCCACCATCTGCATTTGCCAACTCAAACGGATACACTATCTACTGACAATAAATGAAGGAACACAACTCCCAATATCAGTCATTTGTTTCCTGGAAGATTTCTGCAAATGAAATCTAGGGTACAGTTAATTTGATCTGATTCAAAGCAGTCAGACTAAATTCTTTCTCAGGATCAACCTGTCTAATCTGGGTACCCAATCTGATCCAGTAATCCTAGGTGAAATGACCTTGGAATGCTACAGACCCACCAGAGATCGAGTAGCATTCAAGCATTTATTGCTGATCAGACCTGCATCCATGAGGGTATTTTTTTTTATCATTACTGCTAATTAAACATTGCAAGTGGGATGGCCTTTGTTTACTGTTCACTAGACCCACAATCCATGGCATAGCCTTTGAATATTTACCATTTGCTAGACTTATTTATTGCTGGTGGGGTAGCCTTCGAAGTGTCTAATGCATATTGTATCCAAATCAGAGTTACCCTACCCACCTTTCATGGGAGCCTCTGGCATCACACCCATTTACTAGGCCTGTGCCAGTGAAACCTCTCTGTCAATTCACTTCTGTGATTTAAATTACACTTTTGAGTTCTATAAACTTTAGGAAATATCCATTGCTTTTTTGCTTGTACTGCAGCTTCTGGCATGATTTTATACTTATCCATAAGCTTAATCTTTTTTTAGCTCTTAGTAAATTATATGAATTACTATTTTACTTTGCTAACAAATCTCATGGTCTAAAATAAGCTTTGACAATTATGTTACTTTCACAAAATTTGTTTTTCCAGATTGCATCTATAAAGTTTCTCAAGATCAATGCTTCACAAAGAAAGAATAGATTCCTTATACACAAAGAAAAAGACAGCATATTGATTAATTATACTACTTGAAGGATATTTTGCAGAATCCTACCAGTTAATGGATTTTTTTGTTCATCCCTTATGGTTCACAACCACTGACTTTCATAACTGGTTAATTTTCCGAGTATTTAAATTTAGAGGCTAGAGGATACATCATATCATGAATGAACAGTGTAATGGTTGTACATTCATAGGTAAAATGATTTACGATTCCACAAATGCAAACTCTTCCGAATCTGTCTCATAATGTGGACCGTTTGGTAGGGCAAAAAATGTAATAAAAAGGAAGACACATCCACATAACCACAATCACATGGAAGAGTGATTCATTAAAAAGTAAATTTTCACTTAATAATTTACAGGAGCATAATGTATGGATAATGTCCTTATCATTATAGCCATGCTCTTAAACATGTAAATTAGACGATGAAACCATCTGCAAGGAAACCATGCTTAAGCATGCGTTCACCATGCTAATCTAAATTAGATAATGTGTCATCTTATAGAATTATATTAATAAAAAATTTCTAGATCTAGTATTTAACTGACAGAGTTTCTCCTTATGAACAATGAGCATTTCATACTTACAACATATGATTACATAAAGAGACAATTGAGAAACTAAACTGAAAGAATTTCACTCGTTAAAACTCCTAAACCTACATCATAATTTAATTAAAGACTAAGACTGATTAAAGTAAGGACTTTTAAAAGAAAAAGTAGGGGCATATCACCCTACCAGAAAGAAGAAATCACAAAGCCCAAGCAAATGTTGGACAGCAACTATGTGTTGTGTGGCCCATCCCTTTGCCTTCTACTACTCTTCTTCCCTTCTTTCTTCCTCACCTTGCCCTCTAGTTAGTTGTCAGGGAGATAATGGCGTAACCCCCTATTTACGGAAGTTAAAGGGTGGTGGGGAGGAGAGGGAAGGGAGGTGGAGAGAGATGATTAAGGAGGACGAGAGAGAGAGAGAGAGAGAGAGGCTGGCAGTGGAGAATTCAGGTGGTGGGATCCCTAATAGGCTTCCCACCAGGCTAACAATGGGCCTATTATGGCCTCGTTCTTGGTCCATTAAGAACCTGGTAAGGGTCCATTTACAGTCCAAACTTGATTAGGGTCCATCAGTGGCCCATTTACAGCCCGTCAACCAGTGTCCAATTAATCTGATTTCTGAAAAAGAAACCATCTATTTTAGACATAAATCTGTATAAATTGAATACAGTCGACCAATCTGTTTATTCTGTTTTCTATTAAAATTTCATGACACCCTATGCAATATAATTTGATATTCGAACATATCTTCAGGAGAATATGGACTTTTTAAGTCATTAACTTGGTGATTCATGTTATATTATTGTGCATGTCATTATTGAAAGGAGCAACTGATCCCTCAATTTTTTGAACTGATTGAAAGGCCCTCATCCCATGAATCACACTGGACGCTTATCAGTGACTTTCCTGGTTGAAGACATGATAAAAAAGGATACATAAAATTTCCTTTTCTGGAAACAGAAAGAAAGAAATTGTTGGGGAGCAAAGACTAGATGCTAACGAAAAGTTTACAACTAACAAGCTATCAGGAAAAACAACCCTGTATTTTAGACATAAATCCTTATAAACAGAATACAGTTGAGCATTATACTGTTTTCCATTAAAATTTCATGACACCATATGGGGTATGCTTTGATGTTCAAACAGAATCCTCAGGAGGATATGGACTTTTCAAGTCATGAACTTGGTGATTAATATTATATTGATGTGTCATTATTGAAAGGAGTAGCTGATCAAAAATTTGAACTGAATGAAATGCTGTCATCCCCTGAATCTCACTGGACACTGTCAGTGACTTTCCCAGTTGAAGACATGATAAAAAAAACATACACAAAATTTTCCTTTTCTGGAACATAAAGGAAGAAATTGTTGAGGAGCAAACCCAGCAAAGACTAGATGCTAATGAGAAGTTTTCAACTAAGAAGCTATCAAAAAGCAAATAACTGATGGTAATCAAAAGTTTCAAACTAAGTCAAAGAAAGTAAAATTTCCAAAACATACCTAAAATTTAATAATGGGTTGAACACATTCCTGTCCTACTGCACATTTATACAAGTTCATCCTCAAGATAAGTGTACTCAAATGTGAACTCGGTCTTTATCCTCTGGCACCTGCAATCGGAAGCAAATGAAGTCGTGAAAAAGGAAAAAGAAGACCTTTGAAGAAAAATACAAAGAACTCCAGGAAGGGCTAGAAAAATCTGGTGATAAAAAATTGGATTTATTATACATCAATGTCAGTACAGTCCGGACAGAACTGGATTGTTGCTTCCAACCTCAAATTCACAAAGCATCCGTCCACAAATGTTAAAGATGGTACATCATTTGCAAAGAGACAGGACAGCACAATAGGCTTGGGCTGAACCACGTATGACAGGTAAAATCTATTCATAATTCAGCCTACCTCTTCATTGGTTTTGGGATGGGCTTGTGCCTGCTTGACGCACAATCTCTGCTTCTTGAGGCATGTATTGTTGTGGTCAAGTAAACCACAGGATGAAGGCAATCTTTCCCGATAAATAGAGCTCAACTAGTGCATCTTGTTGACAGGGAGACAGCACTGACGGACAGTATGAGGGCTAAAGGCTGAGCAATAAAAGTTTAAAGATGCCAGGAAACTAGGAATTGGCAAAAGTAAAAAGAGCTAGAAAGACATCACGAATAGATAACAGAACACTTGTTACTAATATTACTTTGTCCCTTAGGCCAAGACAATTTGATCTTTTGAATAATGAGAAGTTTAGATAGATTTATCGGGACAAAAGAGGAAGGAGCTCTAAGAAAGTTCCTAAAAGGATCAAGGTTTCCTTCTGAGGTATAGAAAATGGACTATGTATGTTATCTATTCATAATTCAGCCTACCTCTTCATTGGTTTTGGGATGGGCTTGTGCCTGCTTGACGCACAATCTCTGCTTCTTGAGGCATGTATTGTTGTGGTCAAGTAAACCACAGGATGAAGGCAATCTTTCCCGATAAATAGAGCTCAACTAGTGCATCTTGTTGACAGGGAGACAGCACTGACGGACAGTATGAGGGCTAAAGGCTGAGCAATAAAAGTTTAAAGATGCCAGGAAACTAGGAATTGGCAAAAGTAAAAAGAGCTAGAAAGACATCACGAATAGATAACAGAACACTTGTTACTAATATTACTTTGTCCCTTAGGCCAAGACAATTTGATCTTTTGAATAATGAGAAGTTTAGATAGATTTATCGGGACAAAAGAGGAAGGAGCTCTAAGAAAGTTCCTAAAAGGATCAAGGTTTCCTTCTGAGGTATAGAAAATGGACTATGTATGTTATCTATAGATTCTGACATTGTATATAGCATAAATAGACTTACCGTTTAGGCATGTAAATGTCATTAATCATATCCAAGTAAAGCCAACAACATAATTAAAGGCATCACATAACTTTTGACATAACCCACATGCTACACCAACAACAACCCTTGTTGGCATCATTACGAATTCAGCACGAAATGTCATAAAATGTGTTATGATGAAAACTCAATTAATCCTGATAGGTAAGTTAAACTAAATCTCGGATGCTTGTCAAAGTTGCACACATCCTAGGATTGAATTCATCAGTTTCCATTTATAGGTTTCAGATAAGTCACTGGAGAGCAAACCCACAAATCACCTGAACAGGTACCTTGCTGGATCAACAAATATAATTGCTGAAATAACATTATAAAAAAAAATCTAGATTATTATATGATTGGCAGGAATCACTACTCTACGAGACCAGCTCCTTATACATGACCAATTTTAGGTAGCAAGGCTACATAAAAATACAAATGCATTCCATAGATAAACCAAGAATCAGCTTATCCAGACCTGGATCATCTAATTCACATAAGGGTTATCTCCAATCCATTATGTAGGCAACCTCCCATTTTTGGCCTCATACCAGCCATAACTGGCAATAATTTGCTGAATTGGGTTAGAATCTGATTGTGATTGTTCAGAATTGGTCGTCTAAAAGAAAGAAAAGTCCATAGGTATTGCCAGGAATATGCCAGTCATAGTATTCGCAATCACCCAAGCTGTTCAAAAGATAAATTAGGGTCGTAAAACATAAGCCCCAAAACACCACAGGGTCCAGATTAACTATAAATAAAATTAACTTGCAACCATTGCTTATACTAGAACTGCTACCCTGAAGTATAATTATAATTTTATGAGTTAGCATACAATTTTTCTAAGGAGGTCCCCGCCTCAATAACAGGGCAGCGTTCATCAAATGAAATGCAACCAACCCCACCCAGGTTCAAACCTGGGTTTCCCCCCAACCCTCCTGAAACCACACACCCCGTCCTCCCCAACATATCAACCAAGCTACACTGTTTCTGATTGGATGCACAACGTCCCAACTGTATTTCAGCATTCACAAGTCAGATCATCAAAAAGATTAAATTTCACCTCAGACATTTCTAAATAGGAGAGTAATGTTAAAGCCAGGTACAATTCAAAAGTTATAAATACTTCACTGGGCCTAGATACAGACAACACGAACCAACCAAGTATGCAAACAAGATAAAAAAGCCCCAAGAAAGTACATCAAATTACATGAACATACCATCCATGCTGTAAGTTGTCATCTGTAATGTGAAAATCGAAATATACATATGTTCCCTGCTCAAAGTCATCATTTGTGACTTTCGGCTCCTCATGTCGCTGAAACCATGTATTATACTTCCTATGGTATCTCCATGATTGTCTCTTCAGTTCTTTTGCCGCTAAGTACTGTTGGTAAGTGTTCTGCGTCGTTATATTGAAGACGAAAACAAAGATAACTGTGTAAGATGGACAGGAAAGAAGCAATCATGAACAACGTAACAGGGGTCATCTATGTATACCTGCTGATAGTAAAATGCAAAGAACAAAATATCAGTCATATTTTCACTACCCAACCGGTCCCAGAAAGTAGGACTATCAAGCACTGGGGCCTGTGTTTGAGGATAGGTAGCAGGTGTCACCGCAGGCTTCCGCTGGAAAATAACATGAACGATCGTTACATAAAGTTCTATGAAACTTTTGCAAAAACAGAATCATTTCACCAAATTTTTAGAGGTGTAAAATATAGAGTGAAAATGTGACCCTACTGGGATATAGTTCCTAACACGTTCCGAGTCCTTGGGTTGAGGCAGCTTGAAGTATGCAGCTTCAAGCATCTGCAAATTATATGCATGGTCGTGCACCACACCAGGATTTGCAACACTGATGTTGTCAACAATTGCCCCGAGGTCCGGAACACTCCTCCTGCCAATAACACCAAGGCTAGCCGATGACTGGGTCGGTTGTAGAGGTTGCCCAGGTAAGAGGTCAGTATCTCGAGGGACTTGATTAACTTCAGCACTGGAGGTGGCACCAGCAGACTGATGGAAAATAACAAACTCTTTTTAATCTTTCTGAACCCTTAATGCTAACATTAGTGTTTAAGTTTCCTTAAAGATGTAACAGAGTAAAGAAATAAGTCAACTGTAGGGGCATAAATCCCTCACAAAAATTGGGAATGAATAACAGACATTAATTTTCATGGTTTACCATTTGCAAAGGAATGGCCAGAATGCAGTCCATATATTAACCAAAACCATCCAAGAAAAGGACATGAGATAATACAATATGACCAATATCCTCCAACCAAACATACATAACCTCCCAAACAAGCAATCGAAGTGGGAAAAAACAACCACAATCAGTGCTCAACTCATAGCAACAAAAGCCTAGGCAAACCACCAAGAAGAAGAGGAAAAAAAAAGAGGATGTGCAAAAAACAGACCCATATTATAACACTTTATGCACTAAATACATCTCTTCCCAAGTAATAAAGCTTTTTGGATGTTGAGCATAGCTGCAGTCAATGCCGGGTGTACCGGGGACTGGAATAAGTGTTATGGCCAACTAAGTCATGGGATGCAATCTTCCACAAGGAAAACTTTGCAGCTCTTCTTCATTCTAGTTATATGCTTTCCCAGTGGATTTATTTTAAGTGTGTTATATTAATCATCGATGCTGTATTAATCCCAAAAGCGCAAAAGTCTTCTTTCGTTTCAACATTGATACGATGTCCCACATGCTGCACATATATGAATTCTCTCCTATCTTTGCTTATACCTTCCACCAAGCACCCTCCATCACCACTGAGTTGATATCACTTCGAGCATAGAATATAACACAAACTCGGAACTGAGAACTCGAGCAAAATGTACTCTACACCCAACCTTCACCTCAAATAGGACTCCTTTCGAATCATAAAGCCCAATCATATAATTCAAAAATGTGTTTTCGTATCTGTATTTATCAGGAGTCATCTGAATGATGACTCATCCACCTTCATTCCCTTCGTCTAAAATTATCCTTCACATGTAACCTTTCCATCATCTTTTTAAAATGGATGGTACCACTAAATTGTATTAAGAAAAAGATTGTACAAGAGTAAATATAGTGAAGCTCTCAAAAAAGGAACCTCTACACAAAACACCAAGAAGGATGTTCCACTCACCCTTCCTCTATGTAACCTTTCCATCGTAAATTCCACTGAAAACATTTTTTTGTAGAAAGAAGTTCTCTGCTGGAAATGACTCTTCGAAAGCATCCTATAAAAGTAGAAAAGCTGCTCAAGTCATCTAAGAGGGGCATCGTTTCCCTCATACACTATCGGTGTACTTTAAATTATTCAATATTCCCGAAGGTTCTCTATAATTACCTTCTTGAAACTTGAAAGAAGTATGAAGGTTTTGTGCCCTTGCTAGTAGACAACATTAAAAAGTAACATACTTCACCCTCACAAAACTGCTAAACCAGGCGACTTCCAAGATGAAGCATCATCTTTCGAACATAAGCTATCTACTAAAGCTCTTGTTACCTGCGATCTTCCTTGATGAAACAACTGAATCATAATAAAAGACACTGGCTTCAATTTCTATCCATCTGCCTAGACTATACTTATATCCAGTCTCCTCCCCAATCCCTGATCATGCTGTACCTGCCACAACTTTTTCTTAACATTGCTTCATGTCAAACCACTTTTTCTTCTTGAGAGTGCTCAAATTCTTGTCATAAACCAGGAGAGTAACCATAGCCCCATGTTCACTACATGTGTCGTACTTGTCAGCAAATCATGTTCCTTGAGTCACAATCAGACAGACTGTAGATCACAAAAACTATAGAATTCATACTGTTTCAACTAAAGAAAAGACTAGACTTACAATTCAGGATCTGCAACTAAAGAAAACATTTTTCATTCAGAATCTGACGAAAAAAATATAAATGTATGTTTTTTTACTGAAAATGGATAGTACCACAAATTTATTAAATGAAGAAAAGGGAATTTACAACTATATGGAGAGGAAAACTATACAGCCTTCCATCACAACAGGTCTCCAATAACCGGCCGATGGTACAACTTTTCTTTTCTGGAGAAAAGGTTATTTTCATGGGCTACTTGAGATTTCTTCAGATCCACAATAAGCTACTCCTTGGTAGTTATATACACAATTATGGAGGCAGGTGCAGTACAGGAGAACACCACTTTATTGCATATTACATCACTATTATAATAAATGCAACTGACAAACATTTTTCCCTCGATTATAGCTTCATTTGCATACCAGCAGTTGTTCCAAATTCCTTGGCATGGACTCTCACCAACAGATTAAATTCTTCCTATGAAAGAACAAATTGAAGAAAGATAATAGAAAGAATGAGAGTCTACATGCCATAACATACACTATTAAAATAAGCACATATGATCTATGTCATCAAATGTGATCGCCTCGCTTGTCTAGGTAATGAAGAAGGCTAAGGCGAGCAAAAATGCCTCACCTCGCTTCATGTTCACCTCAGTCACCTAGGCACTTGACGATGATATCTATGCCATTATCTAGTGCCCTTTTTCTCTTACTGCCACATTTTTTCTTATTTTCATGATTCCTTAGACAATCCACTACTTATATTGAGTGCTTTATGTAAATTGGTCATTGCATCTTCGACATGATCAGTGCTTCTTGAAGTCTTACATATGCTTATCTTGGATGTTTTCTTTACTTGTATTGCCATGTTCTTCCTTCATGGTGATTTATAGAGAACACATCGACTCAAATGTCTAGGCAATCACCTTGGCATTTGAGGCTGAGGCGAACCCCTGGTCACGTTGTTGCCTCTCACTTCTGACTACATAACATATGATAAATGATCTTAGATGACAAAATTATTCAAATCATCACAGCGAACAAGGTTGGCTATGATGTCCGCCCCACGTGTTCGTTGTGTGGGTCAGCAGAGGAATCCCTTGATCACTTATTTATAGGCTGCAGTTGTCTCAGATGCATGCAGGGGATTCTCTCAAAAATCCATCAACCATGGCAGCTTCCTCCAACCATGGATCTTCTCTTTCAGCAGTGGTCCTCGCTTGTGTCTCCTAGAGAGGATTGTGTCATTTGGTGGCTCATTCTTCATGCTATCCTTTGGTCTAGTTGGAGCAAAAGGAATCATAGGATTTTCAAGGAGTCTTTGGTGTCACATAGAATTATCGCTTTTGTCCGTAATACGGTCAGGGAATGGGTGAAAACTTTTTGTTTTGATACTTTTGAGAGGTCTGCCTTTGTTGAGTTGTTGGGAGATGTTTGATTCTCTTATACTTTGGGTGTTATTTTTGTTCATTTTGTGAGCATCTTTATATATTGCTATGTATATTTATCTTTTTCTTCAATACAATTTAGTGGTACTACACACTACCAAAAAAAAAAGTCCAACAATCAGCAGAAAATAAGAGGATAAAATGGAATATTATTGGATGTCTCCCAAATGAATTAACCTATTTTATCCAAGAAAAAAATAAATCAGATGAAAGGGTTTGAAAGCTAAAGAAATTGAAGGTTTCAAACTTTGGTATGTAGGCATGAGTAATAATAGAAATAGTGTAACTATTATCATAGACAAAGAGTTAAAAGACAAAGTTGTAGAAGTTAGACAGGAGGGGGATAAACTCATACTAATTAAACTTGTATTAGGCGATGAAATTTTAAATATAATTAGTGCCTATGCACCTCAAGTAGGATCAAAAGATAATATTAAGAAAAAATTATGTGAGGTTTTTAATAAGATAATTCAAGATATCCCTAATGGTGAAATGACTTTTGTCGGAGGTGATTTAAACGGCCATGTAAGGAAGTATAATAGTCGTTATGAGAGGGTCCATGGAGACTTTGGCTTTGGTGATAGAAATGGCATGGGTGATACCACTCTCGACTTTGCTATTGCATATAATCTAATAATTACAAATATCTATTTTAAAAAGAGAAGAGCATTTAATAACTTATAAAAGTAGAACAAATAAAAATCAAATAAATTAGTTTCTTATTAAAAAACTGATCGATCATTGTGTAAAAATTGTGAAGTCATACATGGGGAGAGTGTAGCTCCTCAACATAGGATTTTTGTAACGGATGTTTACATCCAAAAGTTGAAGATGAAGTGTGTAGTGAATAGCTGTCCTAAAATTAAATGGTGGAATTTAAAAAGAGAGAATTTAGATGTCTTTAAAAAGTGTATATTAAAGAAAAATATATGATATTCAGATGGAGAATTAATATAATATAGAATAAAATGACTAACTGTATAAATAGAGTAGCAAATGAAATCTTAGGTGAATCTAAAGGTAAAAAGGTTCTTAGAAAAGAGACACGGTGGTGAAATAATGAAATTCAAAAATCTATTAACCATAAAAGAGAATGCTTTAAAACACGATAAAAGAGTAAAAATGATCAAACTTTCAAAGACTACAAAATTGCAAAAACAAACACCAAGAAAATAGTTAGTAAAACTAAGTTGTAGACTTTTGAGGAATTGTATCTTGAGTTGGGAACTTGAGAGGTGAAAAAATATATATAAACTTGTTAAAGTAAGAGACAAAAGAAGTAAGAATTTTAATTATATTAAATGTATTAAGAGCAAGGATGGAAAGATTTTAGTAAAGGATTGCAAGCTTAAGGAGGATGGAGTACTTATTTTGAGAAATTGTTAAATGGGAATCATTCCAGAGGATATCCTTGTAAAGAAACTAATGAGTCTAATAGACAAATTAATTATCATTATATTCATCAAATTAAAACTTCAGAAGTTGAAGATGCTCTAAAAGGGATGAGAGTGGGTAAGGCTCTTAAGCCAAATGGGATACCTATCGATGTTTGGGAAAGTGTAGATAGTATAGGTGTTAAGAGGTTAATTGAACTTTTCAATAAGATTTTAAAAGAGATGAGGATACCGGATGATTGGAGAAGTATTGTAGTTCTCTTCTTTAAAAATAAAAGAGATATTCAAAATTATAATAATTACGTAGAATAAAACTTACGAGTCATATTATGAAACTTTGCAAAAGAGTAGTAGAACAACGTCTCAAGCGTGTTACTAATGTTTCAGAAAATTAATTTAACTTCATACCTAGTAGATCTACTACAAAAGCTATTTTCCTATTGAAACGATTGATAGAGAAATATAGAGAGATGAGGAAAGATTTATACATAGTTTTTATTGATTTAGAGAAAACTCATGATCGTGTACCTAGGGAACTAATTTAGTGGACTTTAGAAAAAGAAAGAGTATCTAAAGAATATATTCATGTGATTAGAGATAGGACGAAACCACTAAACACATGCATGGTGACATTTATTGGAGTATGTTATTTGCAGATGATATTGTTCTAGTTGATAAAGATATTAAGAGTTTGAATGATAAATTAAATCAATGGAGGTCCACTTTGGAATCAAAAGACTTTAGGATTAGTCAAACTTCAGACAAAATATATGAAATGTAGTTTCAATAACATAGAGGTTGACCAAATAGATTTAGTTATAATTGAAGGTCAAGTTATTCCTAAAAGAAACAACTTTCGATATTTAGGATCTATCATTCAAGATAATGGAGAGATCCAAGAAGATGTCACTCACAGAGTCAAGGCAGATTCGCTGAAGTGGAGAAGTGCATCAGGAGTCCTTTCTGATCGACGGATCTCTTTAAAATTCAAAGGAAAGTTTTGTAGGACAGCTGTGAGACCTGTTATGTTATATGGTTCCGATTGTTGGACTGTGAGAAAAGATCATGTCCAAAATTATGTTGCTGACGTAAGGATGTTAAGGTGGATGTGTGGTAAAATTAGAAAACATAAAATTAGGAATGAATATATACGTAAGGACTTAGGCGTAGCTCCCATTGACATTAAACTCAGGGAGAAAAGGCTACGATGGTTCAATCACATACATCGTCGCCCAAGTTCAACATCAATTAAGAAGTGTAATAGAATTAGAGTAGATGAGGGTAGAAGATATTGAGGAAGACCTAAAATGAAGTAGTTGGATGTAGTTAGAAAAGACTTAACGTTACTACATGTTACTTCTAATTTAGCGTTGTTGTTGAACCCCTTTTTATGAAGTAAAAAAGGAAAAAAAAAAAAAAAGAGATGAAGGAGTCAAAAAATCAATCAACAAAGGCTCATTAATGGCCTTTAATGGATGAATAAAGAAAGGAAGGAGGGAGGCATTGGGAACATTAAAATAAGAAGAAAACCCCCCAACCGGTGGGGGTTTCTTCTCTCCATTAAGTACATAAAAAGGAGAGAGAGAGAGAGAGAGAGAGAGAGAGAGGGAAATTAATAGATTTAAACACTATTAAAAGTGAATTTTTAAAGCCTTGTTATGTCCCATGTTAGTGGAGCTCCCCCACCAGTTCCATTGGGACCCCCCACCGATGGGGTCTTGCCCTATTAAAATAACAAGAAACCCCCCAACCGATGGGGGGCTCTTCTCTCCATTAAATACAGAAAAAGGAGAGAGAGAGAGAGAGAGAGAGAGGGAAATTAATGGATTTAAACACTACTAAAAGTGGATTTTTAAAGCCTTGTTCTGCCCCATGTTAGTGGAGCTCCCACTAACTTACATTTAATTCTCCCATGATTAGTAGAAACCCATCCCTTTTCACACTTAAACCAATGGAGAAAAGGGAAGAGAGAGTTAATGGGGGTTATTAATTAAAGGAGGAGGAGACAAAAAAGAAAATGGGAGGGGGAAACACCCCCACCGGTTGCTCAAAATCTGTGGGGGGACCAACCGGTGCCCACTGGTCCCCCCCACTCCCTCTCTCTCCTCTCCTCTCCATTCTCTCCAAAAAAATCCTCCGGTGGCACACCCCCCACCTCCAATCTTAACGATGGGTACCTTCACTAGATAGGACCCCTATGGCCTATAAATACCTCCCAAGAGGTAAGAAGAAGACATGCCTCCTTGGCCCACAAATTATTAGGGGACATTCTGCCCTTTTGAAGACCGCGCTTGGTACTTTTTGCACTAGTTCAGCGCGCGTGGAGGAGGCTTCATTTCTAGATTTTTCTTAAGATTCTCTTAAGGGAAACTCTGCCGAATTTATGTTATAAATCGTTGTTCTATAAGACGGGATTATGCAGAAATGATGAATGAAATACTAATATTGTTCTTTGAGCATATGTGTGTATATATGTTCATAAACCTATTACTTAAGTAACATTATGTTAGTATATTTTCACATACATAATTTAATTATTAATTAGTTTAATAACTAATTTAAATACATAATTAAATACTGATAAATACCCTTGGCCTCATCCCCCACATATAACTAAACATAGACTCATAATCAAAACTCAATAATGAAACATTGAGACATAAAATAGTATACTTAAATTAAAAAATGACTTAAATACCCCTTATCCTTAATTAATTAATAAAATCTGTGAAAATTATTTAAAATCAGTAAAATCAATATAAAAATCAGAAAAGTTCAGTAAAAATCAGTAAAACTCAGTAAAAAATCAGAAACCAAATCTGAAAATTACATAAACTCAAAAAATGACTTAAATATCCTTCATATACTCAACTAATTAATAAAAACCAATAAAATTAATAAAAAAATCAGTAAAATTCATTAAAAAGCAGTAAAAAAACAGAGAACCAAATCTGAAAACATATAAAATTTCCGAAATGACAAAAATGCCCCCCAGAACTTAATGAAATTACAAAAATACCCTCACCCATGGTAAAAATCTGTAAAAATCACAGAAAATTCTTAAAAAATATCAAACCCTTTCCTATGCCCAAAATACCCTCCAAAAGACGGGAAAAAAATTACCAACTCAATGTAATAAAAATAGGTGAAAATGTTAGAAAATACATAAAAATATAAAAATAGACTTTAAGTTTAAAATTCCAATTTGGAGTAAAATTACTAAAATATCCTTATAACCCAAACATACTTAAAATAACTCTAAAATACCGCCTAAGGTTTTGAAACCTTCCTACGTCATTAAAACTCACCTCACATACTAAAGTGACCATAATGCCTCTATACCCTCCAACTTGACATAATTACAAAAATACCCTTGAGTCTAAAATACTTGGAATCAATCCAGATAATTCGGAGTCGATCCAGAATCTTTTAAAAGCCTCCCAACCAATCATAAACCCATCTTAAACTTGGGCAAGGTCAAGGACTTAACCTAAAATATATCTTCATATGCATGAGTTGCGTGTAGTAGTAGTGTTGTACGTTACAAGGGCATCAATAGACGGTTAATCAAGAACTGTTGAGCAGTTGCTCGACGTAATTAGCACTAACCGAGATCAGTGGAGAGGTCATATACTCGGATCTTTGCCTGATCCGAAGTCCCGGACTCATTGAGGGCTAATTCCAAACTCGCATAGTCCAAGAAATAAAATAAATAAAGCCGACCTATATTTCTCCAAATAAGCCAAATAATAATAATAAAGAATCTGATAGGAGAGATCTAGGTTAGATCCAAACAGCTGTATAAATTAAGGTGGCAGGACAAGATTTATGTAGCCGACCCAAAATACTTGGGATAAGTCTTTGATGATGATGATGATGATCCAGGGAAAAAACAAATAGAACTCGAGAATACATGGACATTTCAGGCAATGATCCTTCTGCAGTGTTCAATCTTAAGGATGAACCATCATCCCTTTCCCTGCAGATAGCCCCTCTTGCAGCACTGAGGCCATCCTAAGGAGACCACACAATTTCCCAACAAGAAGTCCAAGTTCATTTTTATCCACCACATTCAAGGCCCCAACCTTCCATGTGAAAGCAAAAGAACAGAATACATGTCCCTTTGCAGGTTACAGAAAAAGATAGGACTGACCAGATTCAACCTGTGATCTGTCTGCAGTTGTAAAGGCCAAAACCCAAAAACATGCACGTAGTTCCCCTTACCATGTATGGTGACTTCAGATCGTCCTCACTTGCTAAGTTTTGTTTCAGCCCAGAACTCATGGTGGATTCTGCATTAAAATCATCCGACAAATTCTGCTGCTGCTGTTGCTGCTGCTCATCTGCCTTCACATTGCCAATGTCTGCATCCAAGTCATGCAGGAATAATAAAATCAAAACTACAGTTATCCAACACAAGCCAGATGAATGAAGCGCCATCATCTTTGTCAAGAACCTGCATCTTTGGATCCTCCTGAAAGAAATGTGTGCTGAGATGATTGTTGGTGGATTGAGTTTGGTAGCTGTGAGGCAGACGAAATCGTAGCAAGAGCTGGTGCCTGAATTCCGAGGCCAATACCAACTGGGGATGACAAATTTGAGGTTTGAGAATTCAGCTGCAGATGAGAAAACAACATTTTAAGAGGACCATGAAAAGGAGGGGTTACTGTAAGAATATGCTGCCCACACAAACTCACTTGACGCATTATGGTAACTAATACAAAAAATAGAGATCTGCTCAATTCTGGATTCTGGATAACCCAAAGTTCTGTGCCCCATAGTGGACTACAGTAACCATTTATAGCATCTGAGCCTTCAGAGAAAAAGGGGAAAGTGCATTTATGGCAGTAATGGATCACAGTCACCATACCTTGCATCCGACTGCATACTAAAGAGTGTATCACATTATCCTCCCACGCCATTATAGTGCTACTGTGCCAGGAGGCACATCCCATATCATAGGTCAACACATGAGCATATATTATGAACCAAAAACTCAATAAATAGTTTGTAGTATTTAGAGTGGAAGATGATGCTCTATCATAAAACAAAATTACATGCATCCACTCACATATCAAACAATAACAAGCCCCATGCTCACACCACTCCAGAAACAAAACGAACATATCAACATGTGGATTTGACAGACAAGAAATGACCTGCTGTAAAAGTGAAGTTTGTTGCTGTGAAGGAAACTGCTTAGGACCACCAGGGAGATGTGGCACATTAAGTAAATTACCATGACCTTGTTGCTGCACCTGTTGGAACCGTTGAAGAAATTTTTCCCTTTGGTCAGGAGCAATTTCAGTTCTTCCACGATACTGTCAAAAACAAAGTCGAGAATAAAGACAAAACACATCACGTGAGAGACACTCAGCTTCTAAGCTCCAATTAAACAATTAAACATGAGAGATGCTCAGTTTCAAGAAAGATAAGGAGTCCTTGTCACCCCATAAGCAGAACCAAACCTGCCCTCTGTATTTCTATCAACTTCTAGTAATGTATCATAGGTAAAGGTCACAAAAGGAGTTTTTGAGAATATCAGTCTCGCACTGATGACAAAAACAGGTGGGGATGTGTAAGCACTTACCCTGTTAACCATTTGAACAAGCAGAACCAAACAACTTCAAGGGAAAACAAATAAATTTGTAGAACTTGAATAACGTACTGAGTATAATTCAGAAGCATACATACTGTTTCATTTTGATTCTGAAATGCCGTGGCAGTCTGAGGCCTCCATTGCACTCCGCTAACTCCTGATGGTGAGAAAACCCTTCCTATAACTGGAGCCTCCGCAACATTACTAGAGTCCATTGAACCATCATTAGCCCTAGGGATCTGATGTGAAACCATCCGGCTACTCAGAGGTGAAGCTAGTGGTTGAGTAAGCCCAGCACTACCAACTCTCTCATCAGCTACCAAAATGTTCCTCTTAGCCATGTCAGAGACTGCTGGAGCTGCACCCAAAGCTGCATTGCCAGAGACTCCACTTATGGAACTTGAAGGCATGGGAATGCTAGTTGATGCCTGGCTACTTAACCCGCTCACCATTGAACTTCTGATAATTCCCCTCCCTAAACCAATTTCAGTAGGGGCAGGAGATGATCTGCGGCCTAGGAAGCTTATACTCTCCTCCTCCTTAGCTGAACTAGAGGGATTTGCCACTGATGGAGCAGAAGCAGCAGCTGGATTCTCAACAATACCCTGAATGGCACTAGGAATAGAAAGAATTGCAGCAGCTGTCGATCCACCAGCCAAATTACGTGCAGAGACACTGCCAACAGCAGTTGCCGAATTAGGTCCTGTTTGTGCACTAGAACTGATGCTCAGAGATGCTGTGGAGACCAAGGAGCCCACAGCTGCAATTTTGGAAGGTGGTGTCCTCGGAACGATGTCAGAGCTGCTATCCTGAGAAGCTGTCTCCTCAGCTTGATCCTGGGAGGAAGCACCCTGCTGGACAGCAGATGCCGCTACGGCCTAACAAGGGAATTAAAAGCAGTCAACAATAGCCTGGTAATTTAAACAGAAACTTTTGCTTTGTAAAGAACAAATGTTGTCAAACATTGACATAAAAGTAAAATTGAAATAACATGCCATAAAACTGGATTTAATTTAACATTTAGAAAATTGGAATAACTGTCTTCTGCATCAAGATCTCAACATTCACCTCAGATGAAATGTGTTAGTACCACAACTGCCTCCAGCCATCATTAAAAAAATACAAGTGATCCTCATTAAGCACAACTTGTTGCGAAGAGGCTGTAAGAGACAGCACCAAAAATTCCATACACCCATAAGATTTCATCTGATATGCCATCTAAAATTACAATGACCAGTCATTCACTGCCCATAGACTCCCCTTTATAGCTAAAATGTTAAATTTCACGTGGAAGCACTGGTCTGTCCTAAGGTTTTGGATTGTTCTGCTACGTCAAGGATGCTCCTTTATTATTGCATTGGTAAGATGGACCATGTTGCTTCAGAAAAAATTGAAAATGTTTCATGCATTCCACACGTGTTTAAAAATACACTCTTCAAAAACTGATACTCGGATATAACTTTTTCATAATATAATTAGCTTCAAGCAGTCAGTTTTCTAACTTGTTTCAAAGTGACTCAGTTTTCTGAACATTGTCAACCTACTTGCAAAAATGTTTTATAGAAAATGAGATCTGTATGTTAAAATATTTGTCTTGTGAATTCCAGCTTGTTACTGGCAACAAGGAAAATGATTATCTAAAATATAATCACCTCCTGTAATATAAACATACCTATACAGTTATTGTGTTAGAATGACTGCCCGAGTCATCAATGGATGCATCTAGATCAAAGGACTCTTTCAGAAAACATCAAGGCTATAAACGCTTTATCTGAATATGATTTTAGGGCAGTTTCCAGAACAAAGAATAGGGCAACTGCAGATTGAAATAGTCCACTGCTACATAAGCCAGTTCTTTGTTTTCTCTCCCTCTATCCAACAAGACTTACAGGCAATTGAGATGGTGAACTTGCTATGGAACCCTTCAGGCCTAAAACTGCACTGTTGGAAACTGAACCAACACCCTGCCATAAATAGTGGAAAGCAGGAAAACAAAGTTGTTACAAATATGTTGGCCAAACCCTATGAACAAAGAATAAAAAAAGCAGCAATGAGCAATAAAAAAGAATCATGGAATGATAATGAAACCCAGAAAACCATAACGTCTTCAAACAAAACACCACGTAGTGGGTTTTGAAGTTTTTCTTTTCTTTTTTCAAAGAGGGGGAGGGGGGGGGGTTAGGGTTAGGGTTGGTTTTGTTAATTCATATGAACCATGGCCTGCTCCTGTGGGAGGGAACCCAAAAACTACAAGAGAAAGAAATAAACCCAGCATATCAGTTCATAAAAATCTGTTGGAAGGCTTTAAAAGTGTACATTATTGAAATCCTATCTTAAATGTTGTAAAATCCCAAATCTGCCATAGAAAGGCACATGGATTTCTTACTTGGAATTCGTGTCAAATGGCAAAACTAAAGTGGACCAAACTTTGACAATTGATAAATTAATGACACTAACAGTGTATATATTTTTTTGGAAAGTAGACGGTACCACCGTATAGTATAAAATGAAAACAAAAGTACATGTATGGAATAAAGGATCATTCCATCTCACTCTACAAAACCCCAAGATCATGATTCACATCTATTCTTCCAAAAGAGCAAAGAAGAATTATGCATTAGATCTTTACACAGAACTCTCATCCATTCTTTCACCCTACTATAGACAAAAGATAAAACTTTGTCATGGGAAACCACCTCCCTTCTGAAGATCCTCTTGTTCCTTTCTGACCATATAGCCCACAGAGTTGCATGGAGAACCAGCCACCATATCATCCTATCCCCCTTGAGTGGAAAATGCCAAGCCCAAAGACGAATCTAATCCGCCAATGAATGATGAAGGGTCTTGACAACATGTAACTTCTGGAACAAACAAGACCATATCTTGGAGGAGCATTGAACAAAAAGATGATCAATCCCCTCATTCTCCCCACACAAACTGCACATAAGTGGGATGTCGCACCCGAACCGAATCAATCTGTTAGTTGTCAACATCTTCCCATTAGATATCCTCCAAGCCAGAATTTTCACCTTCAGAGGAGACTACGAAACCCAAATATGATGAGCTACAGGGGACTGGAGTTCCCCATCCGCAAAAAAGGCATAAACTGATCTGACAGAGAAATCGCCACTAGCAATTCACGACCATTGAAGAGTGTCTACTCGACTTGCATCCATAATGTACCCCTATAGAGTCTCCAAGAGAACAGCACACTTCAGAATCTCATCCTCTCTAAGGTTCCTTCTAAATAGCGGGGTCCATACAGCATGATCTTTAGTCCTGTCCACTACATGCTCCACTACTGCTACCGAGTTTGCAGCAATACTGAACAGTTTGGGAAAATCATGAGAGAGTGGCACCGGCCCTGCCCACCTATTAGTCCAGAATAAGCATGACTTGCCATCTCACAGGACGAAGCGAGAAGCCGTCATCACTACATATGCCGCCTCTATGATACCTTTCCAAACAAGAGATACATTATACTCATGAAGCAACCGAAAGTCCCAGACTATGCCCCTAGAATAATACTTCTCCAAAAGAACTTCCCTCCATAAAGCAGAGTGATTTTGCCCAAGCTTCCATAGCCATTTAGCCAAGAGAGCCAGATTGAAATCTCTTAGATTTTTAATGCCCAGTCCCCCATTCTATTTGCTCTTCCACACTCTACCCCATCGAATATCATGGAACCCTTCTTGGGATTATCAGAATCGCCTCCCCAGAAGAGTATGCTCTGAATACCTTCAATCTGCCTTGCCACCGACTTAGGAATTCTGAAAAGAGAAAGATAATTGATCAACAGACTGTCGAAGATTCCCTCCATATGAGGGTAAGCGGCCCTTCCATCCAGCCAACCTGAACTAGAATTCCTGAATCACAGGCTGCTAGTCACCATACTTAATATGCCATGGGGACAAGGGCAACCCCAAATAGGTAACAGGAAAGGACCCCACCTGACACCCCAAAATGGTGACCACCCTTCCCAGAAACTCATCTGAAACATTGATCCCAAATATAGCACTTTTAGAAAGTTCACCCTAACCCAATCACATCATCCAAAAGCTCAAGTATCAATCTCATGATGAATATGTGCTCCTCCACTCCTGAGCAAAACATAATAGTATCATCCACATACTGCAGATGAGAGACTGACATGTCATGGAGGCCTGCTTGGAAACCAGATGTCAGCCCTGCTATCACAGCTGTGTCCCACATACAACTCAGAATCTAAGCCACTAGGACAAACAACAACAGAGAGAGTGGATCCCCCTGTCTGATCCTCTCCCATTAAGGAATGAGGTAGTCAGCTCCCCATTAATCAGGATAGCAAAGGAAGTAGAAGAGACACAAGCTCTGATCCAAGAGATCCATTTGTCACCAAAGCCCAGCTTACCAGCACATCAAAGAGACAAGATCAATTCACTCTATCATAGGCTTTTTCAAAGTCAAGCTTAAGGACAATACCACTCCTCTGAGTCTTCATCGAGTGCAAACATTCTTGAGCCACCAAAAAAACCTCATGAATTTGTCTACCTCTGATGAAAGCACTTTGGTTAACATTGATCAGCCTATTGATCACCTTCTTCAATCGGATAGCCAGCATCCTGGAAATAATCTTATATGCCCCATTCAAGAGATTGATGGGTCTAAAGTCTAACAGAGCATCAACACCATCCCTCTTAGGAATAAGAACAATGAAGGTCTTGTTGATACCCCTCAAACGGGCCTTTCCCTCCTGAAACTCCAACACAGCCTAAAGCAACAAAGGGAAAATAATCTCTCAACAATGTTGAAAAAAAAAGAAACAAATAAAAACCATCTGGGCCAAACGTTTGTCCCCTGCAAGAGAGAAGATTGCACCTCTCAACTCTTCCAAAGAGAAAGGGCCGAAAGGCCTTCCCTCTCCACATTTGATAGTACCACCTAAAAGCCTCCGCTGAAGATTGGCCTAGTCTGCTCCTCCTCTGAAAACAAATGTGAGTAGAAGTGAAGAGTGTGCTCAAGAATCTCCTCCCTACTGGTAAATATATGATCCCCCGATCTGAGAGTTGAAATCTGAAATCTGGTTCCTTCTTCTCCTTCTTGAGGCAATTTTGTGAAAGAAGGTTGTGTTGTTGTCACCTTATTGAATCCATATCTCCCTGGATCTCTGCTTCCAATACATTTCCTCTTTAACGAGTACCTCCTAATATTGTTTGTTGAGGTGCTCTCTCCTTTTACAGTCCCCCTCATCAAGTAGGTCAGCCTCCTCCAGGACATCTAGAGCATAGAGTTGCTCCATAATATTCTCTCTCTCTTTCTCTGCTATCATTTTCTTCTCCTCACTCCAAACACTAAGAGCTTGAGCCACTGCCTTAAGGTTACCCTCCGGAGAAGCCATAGCCGATCCATGCCGAGACCGGGAACACCAAGCTTGCGAAACAATATCCAAGAAGCCCTTCTCCTTTATCCAAGCCTTTTCCAACTCAACTCAACTAAGCCTTAATCTTAAATTAATTGGGGTTGGCTATATGGATTCTCTATCTCCACTCTAAACAATTTTAGGCTACCTCTTCTGAAAGGTTTAAAACATTCAAATCATATTATACTATCCTCCTCCAAATTAATCTAGGTCTCTCCCTTCCTCTATCCTAATATGCTCCATTTTTCTAACTGGAGCCTCCCTAAGTCTACGCCTAACATGTCCAAAGAGGGGCATCTCCCTTCTCTCAATTTGTCCTCAATTGATACCACTCCCACCTCTTCTCTAATATACTCATAACGAATTTCATCTAGCCTAGTATGCCAGCACATCCACCTTAACATTCTCATCTCGGCATTATCTGTAACAACATCAACTAACACTGCCTAATGAATGAATGGACTAAAGTCCTCCATTGGCCCCACAGTAGAGACCCCTTCCGACCTCTCTGCTTGGGACGCAACTACATTAAAATCTCCAGCCAACAACCATGGCCTACCAGAAAGTGAATGCCACAAACTGAGCTCCTCCCACATCAACTTCTTCTCCTCCCTCCCTAGGGTCAATAAACCCCTGTGAAATCCCACTCAAACCCATCCTCCACACATCTAAATGAGATGGTGATAGCATATCTCATTCCACATAATCATTCCAAAGCACCATTATGCCACCAGCCGTACCCGCTGCTGGAAAAACAGCCCCTTTAAGGAGCTTGACCCCTCCAAGACCCCTCCAAAAACCCTCCCCCACATCATCAGATTTCATCTCCTGTATACACAGAATGTCGACCCTCCGCCTCCGGATAATATCCCTAACAGCCTCTCTCTTCTCCCTCCCTCCAATACCTTGGATGTTCTAAGAAACGATCTTCTTTGAGAAATAATCACATTTTCCACCTCCTCCCTCCAACTCTCCTACCACATCTCATCCCATCCATCTTTTTTGCCCATCTTCTCCCTTCTCACTCCCTAGCAACCCCCAACTGCCACCTCCTTTGAAGTTTAGAGAAAGCAGAATGGATGTCTTTGTCCATCCCCTCAAAGTATACCCTAATAACATCAGCAACCTGCCTCGCATGAGTCTCCACCACACCCTCTACCTGAGCAATAATCTCTTTAACCTCCGACCTCCCATGGTCTCCTTGGAATGAAGCATGACCTTCCTTAGGAGCTCCATCCTCGATGCCCATCGTCCGCTCCACAAATTTCACCATTGCCTTTTAAGAGCCCCACACATCTAAATCCCCTCCTCCATATGTCCAACTCCCTCAGACCCGAGGCATGCACCCTCCAACTCAATAGCCTCCATGCGCGCCCCCTCTGCAGTCTCCACATAAGTAGCCATTGTTCGGTCCTCCGCAGGTACATAGGCCATTAATTCTTCAACTAGAGAAGCCTCCGGGGCCCCTAGTCTAGCACATGGAATGCAAAATCGGCTGATCCCGATCCGGATCGGCCGATTCGGATCGAGATCGGCGGGTCCCGATTCAGGGACCCGATACGATCCGAAATTCCTTGGTCTAGCATGCTTCCTCCTGAAGCCCAACGACATCTCCGAAGAGGCCCTTAAGGCATTGAGGCAGGGGGCCTCCTGACAAGTAACCACCATATTACCAAAAAGCTTGGGGTTGGCTCCAAGAGGAGGTGTCGGCATAATCAACAGTGGTCTCCTAGGCCAGAGACCCTCCGCACAACACAAGGAGGTGTCTCCACTCCCCTGCCGCTGAATCAACGGCTCCAGATTAAAGAAGTAGCTCGACATCTCCACTGATCCTTTGCCCCTACTGCCAAGTCCACTCGACGACGACCCCCGTCGGCTCTGGAGAGGCTCGATGCCGGAGCGAAGTAGGCTAGGAGCCAGGATCATCGCCACCACCTGCATGCACGGCGGACAGCGCGCATCAACAACTATCAGGCGTAGAAGACGATGATCTGCGGGCATGTATCGAGTACTGAGACTGAGTAAGTCATCGGGTTAGCCTGATGACTGTACTCGGGCACCCAGACACTGGTTCGAAACTGGACCACGATCCAAAGGGGGTCTTCCAAAGGGCGGGCGATTTAAATCGCGGACGTGCTTGTCACATGCGGACAAGTCGTCCCCTACCTCCAACTGGCATCCGTGAGGATACCCTAGCGCCCTTCCTCTCTTGTCGCCGCCAATGGCGCCGCCCCAATCCTCCGAACTCAGCACCTTTACCACCGCCCTACGCCCATCATCAGCCACCTCCACCACACACGGGATGACTTCCAACGCTGCCGCCCTCACTCTAACCACCGCCCCCAGCAACGAAGCCTTCGGTGGCAACCATGACAGAACACCCACCAAGTCGGCAAAATCTTCCAAAAGCTATCACAGGCATGGAATGCATAATCGACCGATCCCGATCCGGATCGGCCGATTTAGATCGGGATCAACAGGTCCCAATTCCAGCCGATCCGATCCCGATCCGCCTTCTGTGGCAGCCATGACAGAACACCCACCAAGTCGGCAAAATCTTCCAAAAGCTCTCGCAGGCATAGAATGCAGAATCGGCCGATTCAGATCGGGATCGACAGGTCCCGATTCCAGCCGATACGATCCCGATTCCCGGAGGGTCCCGATTCGGGGACCCGATCCGACCCAGAATTCCTTGCTCGCAGGAGGCCTTCATCCATCAGCAGCAATGGAAGGCTGTCAATGACCATCACCCCGGGGCTCGGGTAGGTGGCCAAGAAGAACTCCCAAGCCGAAACCTGGACCACCAACGACTGGCGTGCCAAGATCCCTGCTGCTTGCAGTTCCTATGCCAGCTCCTGCGATGGCCCAAACACTAGGAACAACTTTGAGGCTATCCTTCTGACCTCCCAGCCCTCCACTGCCCATCTATCATGCAGCAAAGCAACAAGCATCTGTCTTTCATCCCCCTCTTCAGACAAGACTATGCACTAGCAACACCAGCGGCAGTCTTCTTTCATCTAGGCAAGTAGTTCAAAGTTCCTGACCGCAACTTGGGCATACCCCAGCCTCGAACAAGGAGGACTCCTCAACCCCAACCCCCTACTGCGACGAAGGGCACCTCCGGCCCCTCTCCTCACCACCTCCGCAAATGACAGCCTCCTCCTCAAAGGGCACACCTCCCACCCATGTCCTCTTCCTCCACAAGAGGTGCACCGCCAGCCAGCCACGGATCTCTCCCCAGAGGCACCTGGTTCGCTCCTGAGGCAGGAGGGAACCTGGCCGGAGAGGAGTTCGCCCCTCGTGCTCTCCCGTTCATCTCTCCAAACAACTGTGACAATTAAATTCAGGTCATTTAAGTTTGGTACGATGAAGTAAATTAAAAACGTATGTGTCATACAGGAAACAAGTTCATCGCATTAAATTGCAACAAGCAGCACATCTGCATCCCCACAAACTAATGTTGCTGACACAGCATTTCACAATGGCTCAAGATATATGAGTGCTACTGTGCAAACCGCACCCTCCATGCGATTTGACTGCATGGTTTAAATCTCCCCTACTCCATGTTAAAATAAATAAAAATCACCATAAATTTCTAAATATTCAACTCTCCCCTCACAATAAATTTCATCTCTTTTGAGTAAAATTTCACCATTGGATCATATCCATCCAATCTTGTACAAGTGGGTTGGTGATGATGTAAACCCAATTCATTAAACTGCTTCAATCACATTCATACGAATCAGATCCAGCCATATATGCAGCTTCAAGTAACATGCAGTTTGTGGAATCAAGGGGCTTACAGCCCTTGGATCCCAACGTTGCACCCATTGAAGATCAACAGACTAAACTTCAGAAAACTGAGGCAAGTCATGAAACCATGAACAGTACTATTCTCATTTAAAGTCATCAAGAATTTGTTCAAGGGTAATCATATCACATGTCAATCAAAAGGTCAGATCAATGCATGTCTTGGATGAGAGGTGGATGTGATGTCACACCAAGATCAAGGCTACAATCATGGAATGCCATCTCACGAGATTCTCGGTCTCGGGAACGTCCCGAGAACCGGAACCCCTGAAACAGGTGGGCGAAACACACCCCCTTTCAAACTAAGGTGGGCGGCACAGACGGGTTTTTGAGGGCGTTTTTACTGGTGAACCAGGACAAACCGGCTGGTTCAAAGAGTCCATTAAAAGGGGTTCGACCCTATCCCGATGGCAGTGGGGCCCCCTTTTCGACCCATTCGGCGTGGAGAGAACCCTAGCGGGCCCCATGCTGTTCCTCTGCGCTCTCCCAGCCCTCCGCCGCTGCTCACCGCCAGTCCACCCTCCTCTACTGCGGCTGCAGATGCTTCCACGTCGCTGATCGCCGCCCTCCGATGTTGCTGCTGCTGCTCTACAGTGTTCCACGCCACTGCCGCTGCTCCCCTTGTGCTGTTGGTGCCTTAGTGGTCCAGCGACAGCTGCTGCTCCGCCTGCTGCTGCTCATGCTCCCCTGTTGCTGCTACTCCCGGCCTCCCAGCCCTCCCGCATAGCTGCTGCTGCTCACCGACGAAGACGAGCAGCCCTGCAACACAGGTACATTTTATTTTTTCTTAAATATTTCATTTTTTCACTTTAACAATTTATGTCATTAAATGTTCTTTATTTTTATTTTTATTACTTATTTTCCTTTCTTTTAATTGCAGCCCGATCTCCTCCACAGGTATTTTTTCGTTCTTTTTTCTATTAGTTCTTTTTTTATTTATTATTTTTAGTCCATTCTTACAACTTTTTTTTCCTTTCAATTTTTGAGCCAAGTCCATCTTTGTTCAATTTATTTTCTAGTAGTTTGTTCTGCTTTTTTTAACTACAATTTTGGTCAGACTTTTTTTGATGATCTTTAAGATAGAGACAAGTTTATTTTTGTCCAATTTTTTGGGTACTTTATTCTGTTTTTTTTTCTTCAGCATAATTTTGGTTACATTTTTTTTATGGTCTTTATGTTGGTCATAAATTTGGTCACTTTATTTTGTAAGTTTGCTCTGTTTTTTTCCAGCATAACTTTGGTTGCATTTTTATGGTGTTTATGTTGATCATGATTTTGGTCAGTTTATTTTGGACATAAGTTTGGTCTACCACTCTAAACGTTGTTGTAGGTGAGTTTACTTTGAGCATTTATCTTTGAATGTATACGTGTATAGAGGCAGATCAAAATTATCAAATGAGCCTTATATATACATATATGTATATGTATATATACATATGTATATAGTTTTACATTATCCCGATCTCCTGAGATTTTGCTGAGATCTCCCTAAGATCTCTTTTCTCCGACCCCCCAAGATGAAGCCGAGATCTGATATAGCAAATCCTTGGCTGCAATTTTGATCAAGATCAGATAAAAACCTATGAGTCAAACGAGAGGTCTACAGCCCTTTGATGAGATTGACCCACGCAGATCAAGACTCCAAAATTTATCCAAACCAATCAGAAGGTCAGACTATACATGTCTTGGATGAGAGTTGGACGTAATGGATGCAATTTTGATCAAAGATTGGATAAAGTGTCAACTTGAGGGGTAGGCTAGGTGCAAGAGCAAGATTGCATCATTATGACCTGGAGGTCATGGGTTCAAATCCGGAAACAATCTCCTTACCGAAAGCAAGGGTAAGACTGCATACAGCTCTCCCTCCCCAGACCCCACAGTAGTTGGAGCCTCATGGTACTGAATTGCCCCTTTTATCAGATAAAATATCAAATTATATGAATCAATCAAGAGGGCCACAGCCCTTTCAAGGGATTGACCCACCCACAAGTCCATGCAGATCAAGGCTTCAATCTCTAGAAACCAGGTCAAGCCATCAAACCCGCACACAGAACTATCCTTGTTTAAAGACCTCAGAAGAACTTGTTCAAGAATCAACCTACATGAGACAACATAAAAATCAGATCTACGCATGTCTTGGATGAAAATTGGGCATAGTGTCACAGAGATGATGGCTGCAATTTTACTCGAAAGTTGGACCAAAGTTAAGATATGCATCCTTTGCCGGTTAAAGCTTTCATTTCTTTATTATTATTATTTTTGGGATCTGTCACTTGAATGATTTAGATGTGAAATGTAGATACTATATTCCAAGTGCAACCCACCATTTTCAAGCACAACTTCAATTAATTTCAAGTTATGGTGCTTTTTTTCCACAACTGATTCAAACACTCAGTTAAATAAATCCAACTGCTCCAATCCATCTCAGGTGTGATTAGAGGCCTTGAACAGCACTCTACAAATACACCTGATGAATATAATGCTCCTTGCAGAGTGGTCAGCACCAGTGTCCGATGATGACTTTTTCAACAAGACAGACCAAATCAGACCAGCACCACATCTTGTTTGTGCGTGTGTGCTTGGGGGGTGGAGGGTGTGAGCGGGAGTGATTGGTACCACAAATTAATTAACGAGAAAGAAATTACAAAGGATGTGCAGTATATCGGGAACAAAAGAAAGAGTAAAACCCCAAAAAGTACCCCATACACATAAGCACCCAGTATCAAACATGTGAAGAACCTCTTAGTTTTCCTTTGCAAGATTTCTCTATTGGCAAGAAATGGGGACTTGTGAAGGTCACACATGTTGCAATTACTAATTTGTTCCACAAGAAGGGAACAAAGTAATTCACAGCAGGATACGGATTTTCAAGTATTAATTTCTCCTGCCCATTTCTCTTTGCATACAGCTCTCATACTTGTACATCCCCATTCCTTCTCCTCCTTGAAGTGGTAGTACCATTATTCATAAAATTAAAAAGAAAGAAGACCTACTATGACCCATGCTTTTTACACTTAACATCAATGTTCGCCATATTGCTCATTGCACCGGACCATATCTTCCTAGATATGAGTCAGTACCCGATCCGACTCAGTCTGACTCGAACGAGTCACATGAGTCGGGCTGATTTAGGCCAATGAATTTGTTAATAGCAACGAGTTTACGCCACGTTTAGGGGTGTAAATGGACCAATTCACTCAACGAGTACCTTGAACTCGACTCGGTCACTGCTCGAACTAGACTCATTTATTAAGTAAACGAGCCAAGTTTGAACAAGATTTTGAGCTCGGTTCTTAAACGAGCTGAATTTGAGCACTTATATGCTCAGCTCGTTTAAGCTCGTGAATAGTTCAATAAGTATTTGTATTTTGTTTTAAATTATATAATCTAATTTTACATTACCAAATTATTAGTTTAACAAAAAATTGAAATAATTTCAAAGTGTCGAGCTGTGCTGCGTCGTCCAGTGTGAGAACTGGGAACATAGTCTGATATCAGATGTTTGAAATATACCCAGCCGGACAACTTCTTTATTATAGGCTGCACTGCTGTTGGTTTAAGCTTTCACGAGAGCCAAAGCATGTGAGCTGTAGCAGCTCCGTGTTTGTCCATTTTAGTGCAACCCAATTAACAGAAGCATCTCTTTAAACTTTGAAGGGTCATGCGCCCGTTCTTAGTTAAACAAGTCGGACTCATTCTTGTTAAATGAGTCGGGCTAAGGCTCGCAGCTGAGCTTGAGCTCGTCGAGTACTTAAATGAGCAGAGTTCGAACAGTTGCTCTAGGTACTCGTTCGAGCACAAGCCGACTTCAAGGTCTACTTTAAACGATTAAGCCGAGTTTGAGCAGAGTGAAACTCGGCTCGTTTACACCCCTAGACATGTTTAAGCGAAATGGACCCTATTAATTGTTATAGAAGTGTAAATTTACTTACCAAATGAGAAAAAGTTGGCAATCCGGTCTGATACGATCCATACCAGTGAATCGGACTCACCCAGATACAAGTCGCCTCTTACGAGTCGGCATGATCCAGTTCGACATGGTGAAACATGATTAATACACGGTACAATCCACATCAAGGGAAAAAAAAAATTCTTCAATTCCCCAACACTTTCTCATATTAACATATAGCCAGCAAAGAAATCCTGATCTAAATAGGGTCCAATCCAATAGGGTCCAATCCAATCCAATAGCCCAACAACAGTATAGACCATCATCTTGAAACTAGTGCAACTTTCAAATGTAGAATCAGATTGAAATGTGGTTTGTAACATTGAGAAGCTAATGAAAATCTGCAGAACTCCTTATCTCTGAAGCTATAAAAAACCCATAATTACAAAAAAGCCATTATAGAATTTTCTTGTCTTACAATTTTTTGCATGGCAGTTAACAATGATGGCAGCTCCTTTCACACCTCACCAAGAGACACCCAGGCTACATCTTCTGAAGGACCCTATCTCTGAAGCTATAAGAAACCCATAATTATAAAAAAGCCATTATAGAATTTTCTTGTCTTACAATTTTTTGCATGGCAGTTAACAATGATGGCAGCTCCTTTCACACCTCACCAAGAGACACCCAGGCTACGTCTTCTGAAGGACCCTACAAGGCTCAGCTCTGTGAGGGCAACTTTCTAAGATCCCTTGACATCCACCAGATCAGGCAAGGATGAAGATCATGCGCATATGGGTTTTCCCCAAGCCATGTGAACCTCTACTGACATTTTCTATTGAAGTTTGAAAGGGGAAAAATGTATGAATTTTGAATATCATCCTTACAGGCTGTAAGACATTTACAGCTGTAGCTGCATGGAAAAAGTCCACAGAGGGGTGCTTCAACATACAGAGATGAAGTGGCATGCGGCAGAGAATAGCAAAAATATGTTGATTCAATTGTTATGCTCCAAGGGGAGACACTAGAGGCTGTTCAGGCCAAGGAACTATCTAGAGCATAAGACCAAGCTTATGGAAGGTGGTGAGAAGAGAAGGGACAAACACCAAGAGACGCACGATATTTATCATGGTTGGGCCAACCCCAAGGCCTACGTTCATTATCTTACATCTTGTAGGGAATTTTCCCACACACACACATAAAAGAAATGAATCTAATACAATGCTAGTTCATGGTGCTTGATCACTACTCCAAAGTGTCGAAGACACCACACACAAGGCTAAAAGCCTTAAACACACACAACAATCACACAAACAACAAATACACAAGTTTCTACAATAAAGAATCAAACGTTAAATGACACAAAGAGGTAAAGCCAACGCAGACCTTTGGAGGCCCTATCCCCCATGAAGATCCTTTGAGGAGCTTGGGGATGACATTAACATGACACTAATTTTACAAGAAAATAGTGCTAATAACCTTCTTAATATGACAAGAAAAGAGAACTAGTAACCTACTTAATATGACATTAACATCAACAATAACATGAAAATTATTGAGAGAGAGAGAGAGATGTGGTGAGAGATGGATCTTTTGAGACTAAGAGGAAGTGGGAGAGGGTTACAGGTAACAGGCCATAAAGAGAGATTTGGAAAGACTCTCTCTCTCTCTGTGTGTGAGAGAGGGGGGCTAAGAGAGAGGGGAGGAGAAAGAGACTGCAGCACACACACACAAATGGCATAGATATTGGTAGGGAGTCAGAGACTCCACAGACTTCATAGATATTGGTAGGGAGTCAGAGACTCCACAGAGTTCATAGATATTGGTAGGGAGCCAGAGACTCCACGGAGTTCTCAGGGCCACATGTTGGAGGAGGGTATAGAGATGGCAACGGTGGTGAACAGTTGCAGCAGCAGGCAGCAGCAGCGACTGAGAAGAATTGGATAGTGGTGGCCTGCCATAGGGTTTTCTAGAGGTAGAGGTGGATGAATTAGGAGTGGGTATTGCGAGGGTGAGGGTTTCCGCATGTTCAGATGCATAGGGTTCAGATTAACAGGATCCAAATTGGATCCTGTTTAAGTGGCTTGGTCGGGGCCAGGAAGGCACCTTGGGCCTTCTGGGCCGCATGGATTGCTATCTCTTCCAAGATCTCTAGAGAATCCCTCTCTCCAAGGGTCCCAAGGTGTATTTCCACTGAGATCAAGAGCAAAAGGGATATAGAAGAAGAGTAATAAGAAGGGGTAGGCTGAAATAGGAGCAAGACTAGGAAAGGGGGAGGAGGAGATGATAATACCAATAGAGGAGGGGATGAGGATGACAACAGATGAGGAGTTTTCCAACAATTTAGATAGCGTTGAGATTCCAGAAAGCAATCTCCTATATGTATAAATATGTTTTTTGCATTCTTGTTATTAGTATGTTAGTTTAATCATATTGAATGGCTGAATGCAAAAACTCTTTTTTTAGAAGTAAAAGATGACCATGATCTGGTCGACATTCCTAAACTATCCAAGATCTCTTCTCTCTGGCCTTCAGAGACAATATCGAGATCTGATATGGCATTCATTTCTAGGCCACTTCAGCATGTGCCTTCGCCCTTTTTTTGGCTTCTTGAAACATGCTTGTGCACTTGGCCCAGTAAAAACCACCTTCTCACCCAGGTGGTGCCTAGGCACTGCATGGGTGAGTACCTTGAGAACTATGCTCTTATGCCGGCTACTAGGAATTGTCAACGGTCCCCCGAGTGGCTCTTGGCAGATGGAGTTCTAGAATGGATTTCACTAACTAAGTCCATCCAATCAAGTGCTATATCTTCCGGAACCTGTCACACTAGATGAAATTCAATTCATGCATTTGATACAATAAATTCAGATCTGCTATCATCAAAATGAATCTCATGTGCCTCTGCATACTCGAGTGTGGACAGAGGTTGCTTTTGCTCTTTTGAGCATGTAAGCCAAATCTGATGTAGGTGGAATCATTTTGGATTTTTTCAATTATTTTTTGGTTCTTTTAATTGACAAAAAATGTGTACTTTAAATTTCCTTTCAGAAAGCGAAATGTGGTATTGAGCAACATGCAGGTGGGGTTGAAGGAAGGATGAAAGAGAAATCATGCATCGAGTATTTTTCAAGATAGAAGCTTTCAAGAAATTAAATTAAAGAAGTGGACTATACAACTAGCTACAATGATGGAAAATGATTTAAAAATAAGGAAATACATCAAACAAGATTCTAACCAGCCAAGTTTACCACCAATACTCAACTCAACTCAACTCAACCAAATCTTGCAAAACTCATGACAGCGTAGGCACGTAAGAAGTTACCTTTACAAGACCAGAAGCTCCAATTGCAACAAGTTCTTCAAGAGATTCCACCTTCTCTAATGGTATTGCGGTGTAAAGCTCATCAGGGTCATCAAATTCATCAAAGTCCTCCTACATAAAAAATAGAAGATAGTATAATGTCAAACAAAAAAGAACAGAATCCTAGGATTCAATGGGACAAAACTAAATGACAAGGTAATGCAAATGGCAAATATCTAGTGGTTTTCCAACATCATGAAAACAGAGAGAGAAATCAATGAAATTAAAATGATATACCGTAAACTTTAACATTTTAAAATTTTGAAGTGTTACAGGGTAAAATCACTCAATTTTTTAGCATGATTGCCTGAAGCTCTATATATGGATATACAAGCATACAAAAGGTAAATAGGTTTTCACTTAAGATAGAATTTGGAATAAGCACCTGATTGCGTTCAACATAATCTTCTAGAAAATCCTTAACTTCATTGACCTGTTCAGGACTCAATTCATCGTTGTCCAGTAATCTCAAGATCAACTCTAGTTTCATTATATGGGCCTTATGTCGAACAATTGACGTCTCCAAGTGAGTCTGCAAAGAGAGGAAAAACATACCAAGAACATGGAAACACTAAAATACATCCCAAGCACCTTACATTAATGTAACTAAAAATACATCACAAGCAGCTTACACAAATGTAACTTTTTTAATGCCAAATCTAAACAATGAATACCATCAGACTACGATCTGTGGGACATGGACACGAGTGTCAAGTGTCGACACGGACACGTGTGTTGGACATGAGAATATCTTAAAAATAGGACCGAGGACATAGAGAATATGCGAATATATACACATGAATACGTAGTTACACATGTAAATATAAAAGATATAACTAAAATATATCAAATTTTATCACTTAGATAAGTATTCTGAGAAGATATACTAAGTATTCTAAGAAATCTCTAGTAATTACATTGAAATAGTATCAGAGTGTCATGTTGTGTCCGAGTATTCAACATAGCCCTCTAACATAAATAGAAGTGTCCACAAATCATATCAGCCAGTCTTGTCTGCTCTTACCAATCTATTTGGCTTACTTTTCCCCTTCTTCACAGTAAGCCCTTCCATTTCCGCTTCAAAGTTGTCAATCTGAGACTCTAGATCGCCAACCTGTGAGGCTCAAAAGCCATACGACAACATTTTTTAACAACTAAAGTAATATCACATCCACAACAAATGGGAAATTGGAATGAAAAAGACAAGAATCAACAGAAAATTAAAACAATATGAAATTCAAAGATAGCTTGCAACCATTTTAATTAGCAGAACAATATACCTCATTGACGCCTTCTTCACACCAACCAACGCACAAACAGAATGAAACATGTCAATGTTAAAAAGCATAATACCACAAACATATGATCTATGCTCTTTGAAGTTTTGTAATATGTAGGATAAAGTCTACGAAGGGAACAAAAAAGAATATTTACTCAGTGCCTCTACACAATGTGACAGAAGTTCCATATGTGAAACAAAAGATGAGAATTTCAGCGCAGAAGCAGCATCCTAACATTCTTAAACCATATCAGCCTATTGAAAATAAACTAAGCACATGAACAAAGCATCATATCATGCTTCGACAGAAAGTGAATGCTGGATACATGAAGTAGAAGATAAAATATAACACAACATTCACATACCACATTGTTCAGCCAATCCCTTGTCTCTGATTTAGCTTTTTCTTTTGGGTCCTACATAAAAATGATCAAACATAAATTCAAATTTCTCTCCAGAACTGAAGCAGAATTCAACCAGCCAATAGTAAGACTCACCCATCAGAATGTGGTTGGCATAACTCAGTTCAATCAATCAGAATAACAACCAACACAAAAATAAGTGTATAGAAAGATGCTTCATGCTGATTATACAGGTACTTTTTTACTTCATGATGTAATTGTCATAATATTCCTCCTTTTACTAATTTATATGGAAAAGAAAGGGTGGAATTGATGGGAAGGGATACATGACAGCCTGCGTAAAGGAGAAAATAGAGGTGTCATAAGCCTTATCCCATCAATATAACGTCACGAATTTAGATGTATACATGCACAGCGTATACACATGTATACATCAGGAACACATCAAGAAAGATACTATTATCTCATCAGCAATCAGAGACATGAAGATGCAGACAGTATCCATTACAATCGTTCTTGAAAATGATGTAATTGTACCATCACATTCGTAAAAGATGAGAATACAATCCTAAAGGGGGTATACACAAAACCGTGTATTTTGCCAGAAACATAATCACAAAACCCAAAAAGCTCCCCTGGAAAAAAAAAACTCTATAAATCAGCTCTTTTCCCTTTGAAAATGAAATGTACCGCTATTTCATTAATTGAACAACAAATGCGATGCAAAAGTATCGCTATATTCATCAGTTAGTTCTACAGGATAAAAGCCAACTGAAACATTCAAGTAGAACAAAAAGAAACTGTGACACAAAGGAAAATATCCCCCGTGGCGAATAGTTTCCCCATTCAAATGTATAAGGCAGGCAGCTCATTGGTGCTTGCCCACTTACAATTTCTCCTCTAATCATCTTGACAACCTCATCAACATACAGTTCTTTAAAGTCTTTCTTTCTTTTTCTTTTTTTTTTGCAAAATGTGGATAATACCACTTTATCTAAAATGTAAAAAGTATGGGTGTACAAAAGAGGAGGCGCAAGCCCAAAAAGAAAAACCTCCACACAAAAGGCACCAAAGTGGTGCAGAAATCAAGAATCCCCCAAAATCATGTTGAAGGATGAAATATTCACATCCTCTATAAAAAGCCAAAGTCCACTCTCTGACTCACAAAAGAACAAATTTTCTCTGGAGAAGCTGCTTCCTTGCGAAAGATCCTCCTATTGCGCTCACTCCATATAGCCCAAAAGTAGCATGCAGGATAAGCCACCAGACTTTCACATCAACCCTTGGGACAGATGGCGAGGCCCATGATAGAAGTAAGGAGGCGACCGAATCAACATCCTCCGGTCTTCCCGGTTGTGGGTCCAACTTGTGCCAGAAATGTCTCCGCATCTGCTGAGCATAATCACATAGTAGCAACATGTGGTCCAAAGTTTCCTCCTCCACTCCACAAAGGCAGCATACAGTAGAAAAGCCGTCTATAAAACGGGCAAGCCTATCACAGGTGGGCAGTCTGCCGTGGGAGATCCTCCATAAAAGAACAGTTCTTTAAGGTTGCAACTATATAGTTCTTAGGAAACCTCAATGACTCAATATATGAAGATAAGTTAAGTTTTAAATGTAGATTAACAAATACCTAATAAATGGTTAATTTAGGCATCTGACTGACAACAAGTCGCATAATTGTCTTGATGGTGTGGAATGCAAATGCATGGCCCAGTAAATTGCTGAATATTGAGGATTTTTTTATGGGTAATAGTACTACTTACAGATAAGAGCAGCAGAACAAGTTGGATGTTGTGTGTGAGTGTAAGGGCCGGATAATTACACCAATAGAAAGATACTATGGATAGAGCTTCTACAATGCCATGTCAATCACAAGCTTCCTTTATTGGGGTTTCAATGAGGTTAGAATCCTGGGGAAAGGAGTAAGCATTTCAACAATCGGATTGAAGAGGCAGCCCTTGTGGAACCACAGCTAACTAGTCAGAACTAGACATGGTGCTAGTCAAGGGACCTTCCATCCTAGTCCCGCCTAGACATTTATTGATGATGTTTGGAAGTCACTGTTTCCTCTTTCAAGAGTCAAGACACTGCCCAGAACTATTTCTGACCACAGTGTTTTGATTGTGGATCGTAGGGGTAATTTTTCTAAAGCAAGGCCCTTTGGATTGGACAAAGTTTAGCTTCAACGCAGAGAGTTCAATAACCTGGTTAACAGTTCTTGGAATCAGGCTTCCCAATCATCAATGGGCTACAAATCATTGGCTGTGAATCTTAAAAATTTGGAGAAAGCTGTTAAGAAATTGGCAAACAAGTGAATGAGGAGCAAGACGAAGAATGAAATTGTTGAGGGGATATAAATGCAGCAAAGGCAGAGCAATCTAGAAGATTGTCCAACAGCTGGAGCAATAACTTCCACTAGGGTGGCAACATTTCTCCATATGATGATATTGCAGATATCCTGGCTGGTAAAAGACTCCATTCAAAGGCACTAGGGCAATTTTCCCTTGATAATCTTCACCCAGGGGGGCGGGTGAGTAGCATAGTGGTAAGGCCCCAGCCTTCGGCAGGTTAAATTCTCGCAGATCGTGGGTTCGAGCCATGCATTTCCTTGGACTGATTTACCCAACGCGTCCCCCCCCCGAACCACGTGCTGGCAGTTTACCCAGTATGACTCAAGTGCCTGGCCAAGGACCTGCCCCGAACCCCAGCAGACCTAGTCCAATATGACTCGGGTGTCCGGCCAACAAGGTGCCCTAAAACCCCAGCCGGGGTTTCCCATGGCTACCATCCTATCTCCAAAAAAAAAAAAAAAAATCACCTGATATTGCATCCACTTCCTCTCCCATCCTCCACAACCATTTGGCCAACAGGGCATTATTACGAACATTCAGCTTGGCCAACTCCGCTCGCATGTGCCAACAGTCATTAGCTTAGTAGTAGGATTCACTCATTTTGCTATTGCCCCCACTCCCAAAAGCGTTCTCGTTCCCCGTTCCCGCTCCTACTCTCGAGGGAAATTTGAACGGTAAACTAGATGACCCCCCACCATGGAATTTCGGGTTGGATCGGGTCCCCGAATTAGGACCTGGCAATCCCGATCCGACCCGGATCGGATCAGCCGATCCAAATGAAGTCTGGCCGGTCCGAGTCGGCCGGATTAGAAAAATAATAACAAATAAGAAAAAATCAAAAAAAAAATGTATACATATTATTCAATGAATGTACAATAAAATTGAATGCAATTCATGTACATCCATAAAAAATATACATTAAAGACAACTAAGTCACTAATCATTATTGTTGTGCACTAATTAAAAAAGACATTATGAAGTATTTCACATGAAATTAATGAAAAATATCTTAGAAAGATCACATGCTAAAAAAAATTTGAACCTAAATATTAATAGACCTACACAATGTACACAATCATACATCATTTCTAATTTTTTGAGAATTTAAAAAAAAAATAGATCGAAATATACCTAAACTCGGATCGAGATGCGGAAATAAAATCCGACGTCGACGGCGGCGGTGACGGCGACAACAGCGGCGGCGATGGCTCCAGACAGCCCGGCCGATGATGACGGGGTGAAAACCTCCTTCTTTCAGTCGAGATCTCAGAGAGAGAGAGAGAGAGAGAAGATGGCGACGGACGGCCGGTGACAGTGGGGTGACCGGCAGCGAGTAGCAGCGGTGGCCGGGGGAAGGGGAGGGGCTGGGGAAGGGGGGAAGGGCAGCAGCCAGCAGCAGAAACGCGTGCTGGCTGCTGGCTCCCGATCCCCCGGGAGCCACCCGAATTGGGCCAAACTGGATCCGGACCGGCTGGTCCGGGCCCGATTTGGTCCAATTACGACCGATTCACACTTCTTCTTCTTTTTTGAAATCAGTGGGGGGGAACAGTGAAATACCTCCCGAATCGGATCGGAACCTGCCGATTCCGCAATCCATGCCCCCCACCCCGCAGTTCCCATCCCATTCCCATTACCACTCCCATGACCGTTCCCTACACCTACGGTCGTCAGTTTTCCAAGGTATGCCCCGATGTAGTTGTACTCTTTTATTTGGCTTGCTCTAATTTATTTTGTTAAATTATGTATTTGATTGCTAGGACTATAATTGGACTGTATTTTATTATTTTCCTCCCACACTTAGTATTTTCTGTGGTTAGCTTAGTTTCCCCACTTACTACTCCAAATGTATACAAGTGTGATCCAGATGTAGACCCAAAGGTGACAACCCATGGTCGCGAGCTGCACCAGTCCCCTAGAATCGAGGACAACAGTCGTTACATGTTAGCCTCCAGACTTGAGAAAGTGATTAATGGTTCAGTGGAGGAAGATCAGTCTGCCACTCTGCCTTCAGCCTCAGTTTCACTGTGCCACTGATCCCACCTAGACATCGCTCGGTACAACGTTAAGCTTGCACGTTTGAAACGAAGCTCCCTGTGCACTTTGAATAATCATCTTTTGTTATGTCTTTCACAGACTATGAATGCCTCCTGGTTATGCTCTATTATCTGCCATAGGCAGTTCATTGCTTTTGGCTCAATGGAGCTGAGCTAGGTTCAAGGATGCTTTCTTGACTGCACATGAGGTCTTATTTTCTATGAAGAATGAGAATAAAGAAGGTTAGCATGTAAGCTGGATGTCATCAAGGCCAACAACAGTCTCTCTCTTGGAGCTGCCTTTTAAATAGTATGCTAGTTCACAGATCTCCGATAAAATGGGTGAATGTGATCAAGCATTGTATTGGATTCAACAGTAGAGCTCAATGGAGAATCTCCTTCATTCTTGGGGAAAGCCTTGGCCCCGAAAAGAAGACCACATTGTGTGGTGGCTGATCCTCTGTGCAACCATTTGGCCACACTGACAAAACGCAACAGTAGAATCTTCAGGAGGGAGGCGGCTACCCCTCACAGGATTTTTTTTTCTTCAGTGGGCTGTAAAGGCTAAGAGTGGACTATAATCTTTCGTAAATTGGATGACCATACTTCCTCCTTTCTTTCTCTTCTTAAGGAGGTCTGATGGGACTTACACCACTTTTGCTATTCTTGTATAGGGGAACTTTCGTTGTTTGTCCTCTATTTACTTGTACATGTTTCTTTTGCTTTTATAATAAAAATGATACCGTCCACACATCCCCCCCCCAAAAAAAAGTGATCGACAATCATATCAGTTTAGCAAAGTTCTCACTAATTACTTCTTTTGAAGGTGGATAGTACCATGTATATTATGAAGAAACAACATGTACAAGTGTAAGGTAAGTTCAAAAAAACAAAAGTCTCCCCCTAAACAAAAGAACACCAAGAAGGTGTCGGCCTGCACTGGCCGAGCACACTATACCCTCAAAATACCAAAAAAGGAGTTAAGTTGTCACTGATTATCAATGGAAGCATTCATGATTTCTTCCCTAGCTCTAAAGGACTTAGACATGGTGACCCACCCACCCCCCAACCCCCCGAGCCCACCAATCTTGTTTACCAATATCTCAAGTAGAATGTGTACAATTGCAAAAGCATTGGGATGGCTACATATTGTGCAAATCCTTACAGGCTCCTTGAAGTATTCCACCCTTAATACATGTGGATCACTGGATGATGTATTGATGTTTGGAGAAGGAACAGTGGAACAAGTTAGAAATCTCATTTTTGTTCTTAGAAACTTTGAGCTCTGTTCAGTCATTACAATTAATTATGAAAAGAGTGCAATTATTGGCAGCAATATGGCTGTGGAAATGGTCAAAAATGTGCTAATTTGATGGGTGCAGAATGGAGAAACTTCCTTTTATGTACTTGGGCCTATCTTTGCATTATAAAAAGTGAAGGGTGCACAGCTGGGACGATATCATTAATACGATGAAGAAAAAATGGGCTATCTGGAAGGCCAAAAAACTCTTCTTTGGGGTCAAAATTTCCTTACTGAATTGGGTCCTTTCCACAATTCCAAATTATTGTGGGTTTGTTGGTGTTTATATAAAAATTTTATTCCTTGGAAAAGGAAAATATTTTCTTCCCTGACTAAAAATCATTTCTGAGAAAAATAAATGTTCCACGGTTAGAGGCTAGGAAAGGTAAAATCTCATGAGGGTTAATGCTAAATCTCAGGCATTGCTCTGTGTGTGTGTGTGAGAGAGAGAGAGAGATCTATGGAGCATCAGAGAGAAGCTTGGGTTTTCCCCCAGAAAAAACAGAAAGGTGTTCCTAGGTCTATAGGTAGGAAACATTTTTAGGTGATTTTCCATCCCAAAAGGTTTTTCTAGCCATTTATTTTCATAAATCCCAAATCTTAAGAGGGGGGGGGGGGGAGAATCTTTTTGCAGAAAGAAGACTTCTCTCCTACTCTCCAGAACTCCTAGCGCACTCTACATGTCAGTTTTCCTCATGCCGAGTAAACTTAGGACAAAGATTGGCAAGATTCATTAGAACGCTTTGGGGGCAGTATCAATGAGAAAGCTATGTATATCCCTCGAATGAGGTGGGATTTTTTTAAGTAAATGGTACCATTGTATAGTATTAATAAAAAAGGGATCTGTGGAAGTAAATGAAATATAACTCTCAAAAACACAATATACAAAAAGCACCAAGATGGTCACCCACACGATCCCCCCAAACCAGACAACAAGAGGCAAAGGAAGAAAGAGACTATCCCTAGCATACCAGGACCCACAACCATTCCCTCACTTTAGTACAAACAAACGGACCACTAAGTCCGGTACTTGGGCTTCCTTCTTGAAGGTTCTCATGTTTCTCTCCACCCAAATAGCCCAAAGAGTGGTCTGCAGGACCAGCCATCAGACACGTGATCATCTCACGGAACATCAACGGAAAACCACCATTGGAGGAGAGCATCAACTGAATCCACCGCCTGCAGTTGGATCCGAAACTTTGTACTCAAAGATTGCCATAACTCCTGGACAAAACAACAGCGAACAAAAAGGTGATCAAGCGACTCTCCCACTTCACTACACAGACTGCATTCCAAGGGCACTACAATTCCAAACCTAGACATCCTATCACAGGTAGGAAGCCTGCCATTGGAGATCCTCCAATGGGATATTGTTTGCAGTCCTCTTTAAAAAGATGGACCTTGAGTGAAGAACATGCGGTTTATGAAGCTAGCCCTCTTAGATAAAATGGTTGTGACTTGCGGGAATCAATGGACCATGAGGCTTCTTTGTGGAAGAAAACAATCAGGCACTAACATAATCAGAGGTTACACAGGTTTTATTTGAGAACAGAGAACACTACTTTCAACCTTTTGAAAGGCGTTTTAAAAGCCAGCAAGTTGGTGTAAGACAACTTAAAAAGCCTATGACACCTTTAAGGTGGGAAATGTGCATGATATTTATTTTTTGAAGGATAAGTGGGTTGAGAATGTCTTCTCGAAATACCAGTTCCAACTGATCTAATATTTCAGTTAGCTAGAACAAATGGAGTAACTTAAAGACTGTTACCAGGAGGAAGACAACAATGTACATTGGCATATTGCACTAAGAATGGGACTTTAGAAAGAGGAGTTGGATTGTTGGAGGAGAACGTCACATTGATGCTTCGCCTATCAGAGATACAACTGTACAGAGTGGTAAGGACCAAATTCTTTGGGGAAGAAACAGAGGGGGGTGGGGAATGTAACTTTTATTTGCACAAACCTTTCGGATCTCAACCAGATCACACACTTGTTACACATGGTTTCAGCAGGAGGAAGAGAAGGAAAAATGAACCTTTTCTAATGCTTTATATGACACCAGAATGATGATAATATGAAGTATGCATGGACACGAGGTGATGGATTCTTGTGGTGCAGATTTTAACTTTCATGTCATAAATGACTGCAGATCGATGGCGTAATTTATATGATAATGGTGATAACCTTGGATATAATAATAAAAATAAGAAGCAGAAATACTTAAACCACTTACGGTCTTTGGTTGCTGACCTAAACCTTCTTTTGAGAAGGCTTTTGTCTTGGTCTCCTTTTCACAGACTTTAAATCGCTCCATTTCACGTTCAATTTGCTTTCGGGCATCCATGAGGGCCTGCTCATAAGAGGCACTAACCTATGTCAACATATATCACAAATTCATGGTTAACACAAACATCATGAATTTATATTGCGAACATCAGAAATCTAAAGTTAAGAGAACCTATAAGCATAGCTGATAACAGTGTTCACACAATCTCACTTTTTAAAATAGATTAGGAAAAATATATCTATAAAAAAGTCAGAACAATAAGATGCTCAACTATCACAGATACTACAGGAAATCTCATATGATCATATTAATAGATTCAGTAAAATTATTGGTCATGGCTTTGTATTCTATTTGTGGAAGTTAATGAGCAGATAAACAAATTCAGTAGCAAGCATTATCAAGAAGGTAGCCATCCACAAAAAATCCCTGCAAATAACTACTTTAACTAGCACAAACCTCTAAATTTGAAGTTTTAAAAACATCTCAAATTTGAATGCCGAGCACAATGTTTTTTTCCCCGGGGGAAGGGGGATGCCAAACAATATAAAGTTAAAAAAAATGAAAAAGGCAAGAACATCATCAACTAGCTTTGTTTTTACCGATATTCGTCAAAAGAATATCCAAAATAACATATATTTTGTGAAGTCAACATAGCAAGGATAATTCATAGTAAATATTGGGATCTAAGTTTGAGTTGAAGAAATGCAAGGTAGAAGTTAATTACTCATATGGAGGGTGGCTCACAGGTGACAAGGCACCCCAGCAAAACCGGGGTGCCAAACAGGTCTCTTCCCTTGTTGCCGCCTATCCCTCACACGAATTTATGGGCACCAAAAAGCACTCAGGACAGGATAATTTTTTTTCTTTGCTGCCAACGGACTCGAAAAGGTCAGTGCCTATATCAGAACACACACAAACACATTCACACTACCGCATGCAACATAGCTGGCCTAATTGTCAATTTATAGAGCTCCCCTTTCAATCTAACTGAAAACCTAAAAGCATCGGGACAGGCGCAGAGACGCGGGGGAGAGAAAGGCGGGTGATCCAGCACCAACCTTCTTATCCTTTATCTCGCTCGACTGGATCCATGTCTTGATCTGGTCGCGGTACCTCTGGAGCTTTTTGATCTCCTTCTTCAGGTCCGCCTCGAACTTCTCCTTCTGGTTCGCGTTCTCCGTGTCATAGACCTGCCAACGGACAAGCAGCACGAAGTAACAGCCCCGACCCTGTGATCCCGACACCCCCGCTAGCAACAGCTTCGGAGGAGGAGGCGCCCGCGAGGGAAAGGAGAGGGAGGTGGGGAGAGGAGGGGAGGGGAGACCTTGTTCCAGATGCTGTCGAAGATGTCGACGCCTTCCTGGACCTTCTTCAGGACGCGGTCGATCTCGCCCTGCAGCTTCCTGCTGGCTCCCATGGCGGGGGCGGGCAGGCAGAAGCATCCAATGGCGTGCCCCGATTTCTAGGGTTTGCTCTGTTCTTCCGATTCGTTCTTCTCGCTTCCGTCTGTGTTCTAGGGTTTTGCGAGAGATCGGGGAGAAGACGAGAAGGATGGAGGAGGGGTGTGTGAAAGAGGAGGGGTGTGTGGAGTGGGGATCTATCTGTGCGTGCCTAAGTTGCAGCGCCACAAGTTACATTATTATAAGTCATCAGTTGACGTCGGAGCATGGTTTGCTGGATTGTATTAGATTGGGTCAACTCGTACAAGTCGACTCGGACGATTCCGAGTCACTGGCATGTGCGGGTCGGTACAAGTCAGATTGGGACACTTCTAGCTGGAGCAGACTCGCACCGTATTGGACCAACTCATGCCAGATGACACGATATAAATTTGAGTTGCTACGATCCGATCTGAGTCGGTCCAATTCAACTTGAGTCGGTGCGATCCGGCCTGCTACGGAGTGATCCACTTTTTTTAGTTTAGGTGTACTATTTTGTTCTGCAACTTGAAGTTCGACGTTTTTAACTTTCTATGAAGTGTGGTGTATCATTCTGTTTTCAAATTGAGATCTCTAAACTAAATTCTTCTTAATTAATATCTTAGACTAAACTTTTTACAAATTTAAATCTATCAAATTGGAGTATTTCTCTTAAATATAACTGACAATCATTCACAATAACAATGAAAGTGAAGTAGGACATTTATAATTAGATAATTATTCAAAAAAAGAGAGATTTGTCAAAAAAGAAAAATAGTTTGAATTAGTCCAACTCGAGCGAGTTGATATGAGTCAAATAGGATCTAACTTGTATCTAGCCGAATATGGTCCAATTATAATCCATGAGTGAGGCGAACCTTGTGTAGCAGCTTGAGGCATCAAGGGAATGGATGAACTTTATTTAATACACTGCTGCCATTCGATGGACATGGATCACATGCAGGTAGGAAGAGATTTGAAGCCAATCTTTTCTTTTACTTTATATGTTTAGCATGTTTAGCAAAATTTTTAATTTGAAGTTATTTTTGACTTTTAATTTTAGGAGAATGTTGAGTGGAAGTCGTTTCCATTAATTTTGAATTATTATATAACTTGAAGCTTTCTTAACAACCTCCTTTTTTTAACTAAAGCTAGGAAACTCTAATTTACAATTTTTGGTGGAACACTAAAGGATAGGCAAAATACTATGTAAATAACTTTTGAAGTCTAGTATCCTCTCCTTAAACAATTGGACTGAGGTCATATTTAACATAGCTTCCAATTGAAAGTACTTTAGACTTCCACCTAGTTATTTTGAAGGGAAAAAGTGATCTTTGAAAGTCATTCACGTAGTATTTTAGTTATTTTTTTATACTTAAATAAAAACTTCAAACTAGAACTTTTAAAAGTGAGGCAAAATTGAAATTGTTGATAAGGTTTATTTTTGCAATTATTCAAGAATAAATATAAGTTATAATTACTCCTCAATATTTTTCATACTGAAATCGAAGTCCAAAATTTCTCACTTAGAAGTTGTGTTAAATATGACCTCCATGATGATCCATTAAGGAACTATTAATATTTTCTCTTTTTAAAGGCGGTTCTGATAGTTGTCAGTAATTTTATGGTTTAACATTCTCTTACATTATTTATGGTAGAGAAATCTACCAGGGAAGGATCACAAAGGTCGCTGAAAAGATTCTCCCTTCAAGAATCTGACTGAAGGACAAAATCTGAAAATTCTTCTTCTGATAGTTGTCAATAAAATATTTTAATTATTTATTATCATTTTATGGTTTTGCATTCTCTTACATTATTTAGGATAGAGAAATCTACCAGAGAAGGATCATCACAATAGTCGCTAAAAATAAAATTTTGTCTTCTTCTTCGTTCAAGAATCCGACTTGAGGCCCAAATTTGAAACATTTTCTTTTTATAGTTGTCAGCAAAAAAAAGATCTAATTATTTATCGTTTTATGGTTTTGCATTCGCTTACACTATTGATGGTAGAGAAATCTACTAGAGAAGGTGTTGTACTAAGCTCCTTTAGAAACATTTGCTCTTTCTCCTTTTCCATATAGAAGGTGCGTTAGCATGACTCCTTTTTCCTAATTAAGAAGGTGTGTTAGCATGATCTTATTTTACCCTATTGACACCACATTAATTTAACCATTTTCACTACCTTTATTTCACATCATGCTCATAACTTAAACCAATCAATACAAAGAGCCAAAGGATCTGCTTGCCAGATCAGATTTACCTAGTTAGCCACACTTCTCCATTCACCAAAATTGAAAATCTACTTTCAGGTATATACCCTGTCTAATGTATCCTTGTATCTTTGAAGTCCATACTCCTCACAACTTCAAACAAGCATCTCCAACTAACCCTGTCCTGTGCCTTCTCAGAGTCTTGCTTCCTCATTTTCTAATCATAGATATGCTCATGAGCTGCCATGAAGTTGTCTGGGATGCATGGCCCCGAGATAAAAGTGGACACTGGCATCAATTCACATGGTAAAAGTCTGCAGTTACATAACCTGCTTATCACCAAATTAAAATAATTCCCACTTCATCTCCCAAATACAAAGAACCAAGGTCTCTAACTTAAAACAAGACAAGGCTTAACAATGTAAAGGGTTGTTAAGCATCTTTCTGAGACATACTGTTTCTCCCTTTCCATATAGCCCGGAAGACTGCAGCCATGCATATATAACTAGAAGCCATGCCAGTTTGGTTCCTTCCACTCAAAATTCTGCACATAACTTGATCTTTATGAACCAGCACACACTTTCTTCCAAGGGACTTTTTGTCCAACCGAACCTGCAGCCTCCTGTCATTAGCATCTTAATTACTGATTTAACACACACCCATACGTGCATGTGCATGTGCACGCGCGCGCACAGACAGACATGCACACAGAAAGAGCTTAAGTAATTGATTTAAATTGAGCTAAATCGGATTAAACTAAAAAATTTCGATTTAATATGAAGGAATCATTTAATTCAGTTGGGTTCCAAATTTTCTTTTTCCTGTCAATTGAACTGAACCAACCTACGAACAATAAGATGGATACCACTACTTGGGGCTTATACTAAGCTAATTATATCGCTAAAGATCAACTTAACTATTTTTCTTCTAACCAGAGTCACTAATAGAATTGGGTGATAAAATACTCATCCATATCAATCACCTAAGCCGAACCTGTGTTCTTTAATTAGAACTGTTCTCATGACTCAAGGCAGCAAGATAGGTGTATCATCATGGGATAACAAATTAATCCAAATGGACTCTTGGTTGCAAAGGTTGTGCTGAAAAGTAGAGCTTCATTCGGAATGACAATGTTGGTGAAGAATGAAGTGTTATCAATTCCAGCACCTGAATGAGTACGTGAGAGGTGCACCGTTACGATGGACTGTGGAGCTTCATTAAATTCTCCTGCTCACCTAAAACTAGTTTACACATCAAGGTCACAAAATAGAGCAGCCTAAAAAAATTATGTAGGCTGCTTGGTTTGACAAAATACCCTAAAATGGTATAACATAAAAAAGCTGTATCTGTTGATATAAATCTTGTAAAATGTTGTAAAAAACTGCATCTGTCGACAGACAGCCTAGACTGCACATCAGAAAACGATCACTAGTAATCCAAAGGGGCTAGCTAGGCTGCATTATTTCCACTAGTGAAGGTATGATTAGTCTTTGCAAATGGGTTAACTTTACGGGTAACCTTGAAATGAAAAAGAGGAAAAAACAAAAGGCAAGAGGAGAGAAATCTATCAAGAGAGGAGATCCTCTCAGTACACGTTTAATCCGGAGTCTAGGGGCACTGAGAGGGAGAGAGGGGCTGCCAATTATTGCAAAAACTCCTCATATGATCTCAAAAGTTGACAAATATCTGAACTCTTCCCCTCTCAGTACTGCTGAACTATGATCCAAACGTGTACTGAGATGACCTCTTCTCACCTACCAAAGACCAGGACAATGGAAATTGCCTCATGATTCCATTCATACGTGGGGGGGGCCTACAGCATTCTGGACTGGCCGTTCCATCTCCATTCAATAAGCTTCGTAAGGAATTTGGTGTGCTGAGAAACTTATCATATCATTACTTTGTTTAAGAAAAAAGATGAAAAATAACGAAATTGTTCCTTCTTACAAAACATCATAATAATCTTGGTTATACGTTCAAAGCTTAGGTGATCTACAATCCCTCCCCTTTAACAGCCCTAGTTTAGAATAAGGTTCGTAGCCATGACAGAAAATTAACTATAGCCAAAAGAATGTATCCACTAAACCACACGTAGAGAGGCACAAAAATCTTGCTTTTTCATAAACAAGAATTATCAAAAGCCACAGTCATCATAACCTCACTATAGTTATGAGGTGAAATAAAACTAGGTCCAAACCCAATCCTAAGTATGGGCCTCCTACGATACTAACCCTATATAGTCCAAAGGTGAGGGCCGTACCCATTTCTAAACATGGGCCCTCTAAATACTAACCCTATTCCAAGGTGAGGCCCAAACCCAATTCTAAACATGGGCCTTCTTAGTCCAAAAGCGCGGCCAATGGTAACACGTCATATGGAGTAATGCTGGCCGTGCAGCGACACCAAAAATAATAATAAAAAATCAGGTCAGCACCACTTGTCCCACACACACACACTATATATATATATATAATCTGATCGTACGGTTAAAATCTTTCCTTTCCCATGTTGAAAATAAAATAAAATTTACCATAAGTCTCTAAATATTCAACTCTCTCCTTAGAATAAATTTTATCTCTTTTCGTTAAAATTTTACCGTTAGATTATATTTAAATTGATTGTAGCCGTCAAATTTTGTGCAAATAGATTAATGATGAATGTTAAAATCCCAGGGGATGAGAATATCCTTAAGAATAATTTGGAAAGAAAAGTTCCAAGACTTCAAATAGGAAGTAAAACTCGGACTTCACAGTCGTCAGCAATGGCTGGTAGGCATTTTTTGGGAAAGAAAAGTTCCAAGACTTCAAATAATAAATAATAGCTGTTTTGTTTCACATGCTCCCCACTGTTGGTAACACTCCCATGGTGTGCTTTTATTGTTCATTTGGACTTATTTTTTTATTTTTATGGTGCATTTTTTTTGTTTATTTGAACTTACTTCTTTATTTTTACTTTTTTTTAAGGTTACTTGATCGGAGATCAAATTGTATAAATATATAAATTGAGTTGGAGCACACCTAAAAAAGGATTCAAATTTTTAATTAAAAACACTGCACAGAAAGTTTAGAATCACTCGGTGGTGCAGTGAATTTTTCTCTATCTTTTTTTCGATACTTGCTGCACCGCAAGAGGCAAAATTGATGAGTTGAAATGAGTCTACTATCTCCTTTTACCATCTAGAATGTTCACATGGCTCCTGTCTCTTTTAAATGCGTTTGGACGTCAACTGGACGTCAACGCACATGACAATTTGTCTTGGCAATTCATGTGGCCTGATGACACATGAGTTAAATAATTTTTTATTCGAATAGGCCAGATAAATATTAAACGTGAGATACATAATTTTAGGTATAACAAACATATGTAGGCATGACAAATAATTTATAGACATAACAATTCATACTCACGAATGACATAACAATTCATACTCACGAATTATTTGTCATGTTTAAAAAATATTTATCATATTTATAAGGATAACAAATACTTCTAGATAAGATAAATTTTTCGTAGACATGATAAATATTATTTATCATGTCTACAAAGTATTTACCATACTTACAAAATATTTGTCACACTCACAAATATGTAAAAATAATAAATATTTTTTAGACATAACGAATATTTCGTGAACATGCATCTATATGTATTTATTATATTCAAAATCTATACCCACATATTTATCTGTCTTATTCGAATAAAAAACTACTCAATTAACATCAACTCATGTAGAGTAATGTCATCTTATACTCCGACTGCAAGTTGTACTGCACTAACCATCACTTTATAAATAAGAACACAAGGCATGCGCAGAGAGAGTGAAAGATGGCAGCCAGCGGCGCACCAGAGCACTCCGCCGCCTCGCACGTGCTGGGGGCCCCCGTCCCACTGCGAGACCGGGTGGCCATCGTCACGGGCGGCAGCGGCGGCATCGGCAGCGCCGTCAGCCGACACCTCGCCTCCCTGGGGGCCAAGGTCGTCGTCAGCTACATAGGCGACCCCGCCCCCGCACAGAGCCTCGTCTCCGCCATCAACACCGCCCACGGCGGCGGCGGCACGCGGGCCGTGGCCGTGGAGGCCGACGTCTCGGACGAGGCCCAGGTGAAGGCCCTGTTCGACGCGGCGGCGCGTGCGTTCGGCCCGGCGCTCCACATCCTCGTGACCACCGCCGCCGTCATGGACGACAGCTACCCGGTGCTGTCGGACACCACGACGGAGTGTTTCGACCGGACTTTCGCCGTCAACGCGCGGGGGGCCTTCCTTTGCTGCCGGGAGGCGGCGCGCCGCCTGGTGCGCGGCGGCGGGGGCCGCATCCTGGCGTTCTCGTCATCGGGGGTGGCGTCGCTGAGGCCGGGATACGCCGCCTACACGGCGTCGAAGGCGGCGGTGGAGACCATGACGAGGATCCTGGCGAAGGAGCTGCGGGGGACGGGGATCACCGCAAACGCCGTGGCGCCGGGTCCAACGGCGGCGCCGCTGTTCTACGCTGGGAAGACGGAGGCGGAGGTGGCGGCATGCGTCCAGGAGATCCCGCTGGGACGGCTGGGGCAGCCGGAGGACGTAGCCTCCGTGGTGGGCTTCCTGGCCAGCGACGCCGGCGAGTGGGTCAACGCCCAGGTCGTCCGGGTCAACGGCGGCAACATCTGAGACCGACGTCCCCCCATTATTGTAACTGCAGGGTGATCTGCTCCCTCTTGTATTCAGATCTGGTTTCACGTCTGAACTCTGAGGCGTCCTCGTCGAGTCCTAATGGCTAATGCTGCTCTTGTTCTTTCGCTTCCTCCTCTGCAGTGTCTGATGTCTGAAGTCTTGGCTTTCACTTGGGTGGATGAGGATTCAATTCGCATTAAGTGCATCCACCCCTCTTGAGGTTAGGGTTTTCCTTTCTGGTGGCAGAGATGACATAAAATAATCACTCAATTAGATAAAATAATTATATTAGGTACGAAATATATCTTTAATCGAAAGAAATAACTGTCTTCAATGTAGAAATATCTTGACCAAAAAAAAAACATACCAAATATTCTTTGAAGAGAAGGATTATTGGTAATACTAGTTTTGAGAGGGTGTGTAAGATAATATGCAAATTAGTAAGGTGTTTTAAAACTTAACGTAGCTGCAAGAACGGTTAATGTGAAACTATCTCTTTTTTATATTTTTCCCTTCCTTCGGTTAATGCTAAAGGACATTTTGGAAAAAAAAATCAGCCCTAAGGAAAGAAAAATATCTAGCCAGTAGAAGAGGCGTAAATTTTGTAAAATATTTATTATAAAAATACATTGTTTTATTTTAAAATACTATTTTGAAAATAGGAGATAAATCAGTATTAAATCACAACCTTTCAGATTTTCGAAGATTTAAAGATTATTTTTAATTTATTTGTGAAGATATACTGAAATAAAATACGATAAAATTACACGTTAAAAAAAAAAACTGATTTATGTCACAACAAAGATTTCTCTTTCTTATAGTGTACTCCCATAAGCTATTAATAACACATTTTGCCTTTTGGATCTTTATAGGAATCCTATGGGTGTATATGAGGTTTCCCTCCACAGCTTGAGCCAGCTGTGGACCCGGTGGTGTCCCCTTTGGCTCCTTCCCATAAGCAAGTTAAAAAAAAAAAAAAAAAAGAGTCGGACCGCGAAGAAAAGTGAGGAGGGCGGGGCCATTCCAAATTGAAAATTCGAATTTGGGGGCATCACCTCGACCCCCGCCCTTCCCTTTCTCCGCCATTACAAGAGAAGAGGAGCTGCCAAGATCCCGCCTTTCCTGCCTACAAATCGGCCGTGGAGGCGCTTCTCGCAGTGTCCGAAGGGAGAAGTAGAGTGAGAGAGAAAGAGAGAGGTGAGGCGGAAGAAGAGCTGAGCTAGAGGGAGAGGGCTCCAGTCTCGCTAGCCCTGAGCAAGGTCCCTTCTTTATCCTTCCGAACGCCTGTGGATAGCCGTTTCGGTCTTGTCTCCGTTTCTTCCCGTGGATCTAGTCCTTCTCTGTGCTTGGGCGCCGAGGCATGAGAGAGGAGGCGCGCAGGAACCGGAGCCCGACGGCATCCTCCAGCCAGGTGGGTGCTCTCTCTCCCTCTCTCTCTCTATCTCTCTCACGCACACACAGGGTTGGTTTGTTTGCCTTTGTCGTGAGGTCTATTGGTCAAAGGAGGTCCGTTTTGGGCGAACAAAAGAAAACCCATTTCTCACGTTCGGACAAGTTTGGTCCTTTGGCCTTCTTTCCCTTGTTCTTCGATCCTTTGAGGGAGCGACAGTTTGCAGAAGCCAGAGAGAGAGAGAGAGAGAGAGAGAGAGAACATAAGAGGATACAAGTAGTCCCATTGTAATTTCCTTCTGTTCAATTCATAGTGACATTGTAAAGGCAAAAAGATAACTTCTTGCGCAATTTATAACTTATAATCAGCTGAGCATTGGTAAAAGCCCATCTCGCCTGCCTTGGTTTCTTGTTCAAATTTGTGGTCTACTAGGTTAGTGAAACCAAACGCTCCCCAGTTGGGTGGATAAGTAAAGTTGTTAAATCTTGTTGCAGTGCTCTCAAATGGGAAGAAGCATATGCCCACCACAGAAGGGCAAGAACCTTAATCCTGTGGTGCTCCAGGAGCTGGAGAATCTTGAGAAGGATGCCGACAGCCGTAAGTCTGCACTGAAAGCTCTGAAGTCATATGTGAGGGACCTCGACACTAAGGCCATTCCATTGTTCCTGGCCCAAGTCTCAGAGACCAAGGAGCCTGGTGCATCCTTTGGCGAGCACACCATATCCCTCTATGAGGTCCTTGCCCGCGTCCATGGCCGGAACATTGTGCCGCAGATTGAGAACATCATGTCCTCCATTGTCAAGACCCTTTCTTTAAGTGCTGGGAGCTTCCCATTGCACCAGGCTTGCTCCAAGGTGGTACCTGCCATTGCACGCTATGGCATTGATCCTTCCACTGCAAGTGAAGAGAAGGTGAGAATCATATGCTCCCTGTGCAAGCCTCTTTCGGATGTCTTGATGGGATCGACCGAGAGCCTTGCTTCTGGTGCTGCTCTCTGCCTGAAGGCTCTTGTCGAATCCGACAATTGGCGGTTTGCCTCCGATGAGATGGTGAATGAGGTCTGCCTGAAGGTTGCAGGGGCTTTGGAGGAGAAGGTGACCCAGACTAATGCCCATATGGGCTTGGTTATGTCCTTGGCAAAGCATAACAGTTTAACTGTGGAGGCATATGCTAGGTCCCTCCTGAGATCTGGCTTAAGGATTCTGACTATTGGTGCCGTTGAGGCCAACTCACAGAGGCGGTTCTCGGCAATTCAGATGATAAACTTCTTGATGAAATGTGTGGATTCAAGGAGCATTGAATCGGAAATTGACACAATTGTTGAGGTCATGGAGAATTGTCATGGTGATCGGATGCCATTTGTTAGGGGTGCAGCATATGAAGCTTTGCAGACTGCGAAATTGGTGGCCACGCCAAAGGGATCCAAATATGAGCGCAGATCAAGCCCAGCCCCGAGTCCGAGATATGGAAAGGGGGAGTTTTGGAAGTGGACCGGTGGATCTTTTTCTGGATTGGCTTCACCAGAGTCACAGACTATTGATTCTTTCTTTGTTGATGACAGTTTAGTTGGGTCCCCATTGTCAGTTGAGCAATCTGTTTTCAACCTTGAATGTGGCAGACGTGCCAACCGAAGGCTATGGAACAATGACACTATTGGTGTAGATGTATCTCTAGAGGGTGGGTTGGTCTCTGAATCTATGTCACTTATTAATAGCTCAGAGCAGCATTCTGGGAATGGTGGGTTTGATGGCACCATGCCTGGTCTTATTAGCTCAAAACAGCAATCTGGTGTTAGTGAGCTTGGCGCTGCTACCATTGAAGATTTTGGAGCATTTTCTGGATTTCCACAGGCAAATGCAAGAGATCAGATAGCACAGGGCATGATAACCAGTCCTCGGGTAAGTTGATTCATCTTTCTGGTTGTAACTTCTTGTTTTGAAGGTTGTGTTGTATCCCTTTGTTACTTTATCATCTGAGTTGCATGTTTTTCTTGCATGTAAGTCTAGAATTCAATGTTGTTGTGCTGCTGACTCTAGGGATGTGTTTACTTGAGGGGGTTAACTCATGATTATGCGTGGTTGTCTCAGAGTCAATCCTATCCCCCAATTGAATAAGGCAGAGGATTTCTAATTTTTTGCATCTGTTTTTGTCATTTACATTGTCTAACCTTACTGAGGTTATACCAGAGCAAAATTATTTTCGTTTTAATGTAAATTTGATTTAAGATGTAAACATGTTTGTTGCTTTCGGTTTTCAGCGAGCTCGGCCATCGATTTCAGTCGATGATATAAAGGTGTTTACAACACCAAGAAAGCTTATTAGGTCACTTCAGGATCCTGTGGATGCTGACTCTGCATGTGCTAAGAAACATCCGACCAATGTGCTAAATAATAGCCCAGCTTCAGACGAAGTAGATTGGAACCCAGACAAATTTGTAGCTGGAGGTAGTCGTTCACATGATTTAGACCGAGAGGTTGAGGGCAAAAGCAAGTATGAAGATATGGGAATGTTCAGTGGGTCAAACGCCGTCCAAGATGATGAGCATACATTTGAGGAGTCCGAGTCCGTCTCATCTTGTGGAGACGTTCCCACAAGTGCTAATTGTGACATCTCAAATGGAACAATCAATGAAGACAAGATTGAAATTCAAAGCCCGTGCACGGGAAAGAGAAGATTCAGCAAACCTTTGGTCATTTTGATCTTCAGTCTTTTCTTGATTCTTACTGCATTCGTCATGTTGGCACTGCAAATTGACAATGATGAGCATTTCTTTGATATGGTTCCAACTTAAATGGAGGCTCTTGCCATCCTTTTGTAATCTTTTGCTAAATTGCGTATTGTTGTATCTTCAAAATTTGATAGAATCTTGTATCTTTGAACTCTATAACTTATATGATGACACGGCATGCACTATCCAATTAAGCGGTGCATTCTAGTCATCTCCTTGATTTCTTCTTCTCCTAACGTTCACTTTTTAGATAGTTTTGTTTTATCCCAACATTTTTAAGTGATACGTTATGAAGGTGTCAGCCGCTTTATTTTTCAAGTAGTTGTTATCGCTAAGCAAGTTCCAATTTTAGCTATTGGGCATTTACCTCAAATGGTAGCACATCAATTATTTTAGGAGATTGCAGAGATTCAATCTATTGTATGTGCTACAACTACTGTCATATTTAAGATCACATGCACATCAAAAGATGAGAATATTTCAAGATGCCAAAAGTTGGCCTTGTTTTACCAGCATGTCATTCTTGATCAGCACATAATTCCTACTTTGGGAGCCATGCACACCTACAACTTATCATGCTCCTAATATACCTCAATCTCCAGTCTAAGTTTATTTATTGGCACTCTTTGTAGCTTTGTGATGCTTAGATGCCAATGTTAGGTATTTTATACATAAGCTAGGCTGCTTATCTTTGAATACGCCAACCTTCTGAAGCTGAAAGATAGTTTGAAATCAGATGTACTCGTAACTGGAACTTGGGCCTTCGGTAGCGTTGTTCAGAGGAAGGCATCTATGCCATATGATGGGGCATGCATGATAAAGTTAAGTTTGGCATGTGATTTACATGTTTGGGTTGTGTAGATATTGACCACCTCTCCAAACACCTTCAGGACCTAAAATTATGGGTGCCAAAATAGCAGATGGACCGGTGCAGACGTAGGCATATTTCCCATACCATTCATGTTCTGAACCAGGGCTGAAGATATACAACTCATCGAAGCCTCTCCTCTCAACCACGAGAGAGTTCCTTCTTCCCTGTTTCATGAACAAATTGAAGCCCATCTATTAGTAGGAGGTTCACCACAAACTTGGGATGAAATAGACTAGATAAAACACATCGAATAGTCAGAAAGATAAGAAACCAGCCCTGAATTCCTATCAAGGTTTAAAGATTTGATTTTTGGAACCAGGTCAGTTCCATGATTCATATAATATAGGTTGCTTGTGTAGCTATGGTGAAACGACAGCTTGTATTATGTTTTGGACGATAGTTCATTGCAGTTCCTAGAATGTCTCTTGTATGGTAAGTTCTGAAACAACTTGGCAACTGAACCACAAGTTAGCCTTTTGTGTTTATGCAGCTGCTCAACAGTGGAACCTAACTAGTTTAGTAATGCAGAAGAACTTGATAGCAAGGGTGTCAAAGTGAATGATTGGTTCTGATAAGTCATACCCTGTCAATGATGATGAACTCCCTGGGAGCACTGGTGTATATCCTGCTCATCTTCTCTGTCAACGGGGAGTGATTGTCACCTTCTTTTCCCTCACTTTCCTCTGCTTCCTCACCTTCGCCCTCTCCTGCAACATCCCTCTCGGCTCTCTTGCCCCAACCAGACAACAGCCCTTGAAGTGTCTTTTGGCCCCATGGTTGTCCTCCACTAGAGGGCTTTCTCCTGCTGAAACCTGGGGGAATGATGCTGAAACCTGAACTCATCGGCGGCTGGTTGTGGTAGTCCGAACCTTGGAGGCCAACTGCAAATGTTGCATCTGGGGTGCTCACTTTAAGATGGCTAATGAGGGAACCCACTAGGCAGAGACTAGAGCATCTCAAGTTTGTGATGGTAAGCTCTGAGGCCAGGAGGTCTTGCTGGAGAGTCACCAGGTACTTCACTTCAGCTCCGCCCTCTGGGTCAACGGATACTAGTTCTACCTGCTCTTCAAACAACATGCTCAAATTTGTTAATGAAATGAGGCTGACGAGCAAAGACAGGATGAGTCACAGAATAGAACGTTTAAGAAATTCACAAAGGACATTGGCTTATTAACAAAGTCACTTGTCGAACGAAGGAGGCTATGATTTCCAAAACTTGCCGACTTGCTTTGGCATCTCTCTGCAATAAGGGAGTGTGGAACCCTTCTATCTAGCATGCAAGGCTTGCATGAAGCAAGTGTGTTACAAACTGTTCTCCATGGGCAAATTCTTACAGTAATGATAGAAGCTACATGGATTGGAGAGATTAATACAATGCAAAGGGACAATGGGAGTAGACCACTCGATAAGAAGGAAAAGTCTATTTTTTATAAAAATTAGTTTTCTTAGGATTAAAAGTTTCGAAAAATAACTGTCTATGAAAAACTTTCTATTCCCTTGTTGGAAAACTCTCTTTTTTTTTTTTTTGGTTCTTACAAAAGACTTGAGAATTTTTTTTCAGGAAAGAAAAATCAGACTTCTCTCCCCTTGTAGACCACTCTTGTTCTCTCTCTCTCTACAAAGAATGGTTGAGAATTTTAACACAAACCCACACAAAATTTGACTTTTCTCAATAATCCCTAATTAGAGAAAGTTAAATATTTTCTCAGAATAATTTTTAGTCCGGCCGGAAAGAAATTTTTTTCCTTTCCTTGGGAATAGAAGGCTTTCATGAATCCCTAACACATCTAAGGTGATTCATTCTCAGAGGTAATGGACTCAACCCTTTGAAGGGTCTTCCATGGATTTGAGTTCCAATGGAACTAACTCTAGCTGCTGCTAGGACTCACCTGAATGCAAGACTCGGGGCTGCCCCTGACATCACGGAGAGCCCAGGTGCTCGGAGACCACGAGTGTTCACCTTCACTTCTGCACTCGAAACCCAGTGACACCCCACCCTGGATGACTGCCTCACCACCATCTCCCTCCGAGACCGACGTCTGCAGCACCTCCACCGTGCTCCCATGCCACATGCGCGGCTTGTACGACGTGATCAGCCCGGTGGGCAGCATCAGGCTGGCCGTGCTGCCGCTGTCCAGGACCATCTTGACCACGCAGCCGTCGCCGATGCCCCGGAAGCTGGCTCCATGGCCTCCGAACTCCCTGTCGAAGTAGTCCACGTTGATGGGCGCGGGGAAGCGGGGGGCTACGGCCTGTGCCGATACTGTTGGCTTGTGTCTGCGGTGCCGAGAACTGAACTGGAGAGAAGGGTGGATAGACAAGTAGCAAATGCCATTATATTTTGACAGGTTTGCAGGAGAGAGAGCAGTGTGCATGGGAGGAAGTGGGGAAGCTTTGGCCATGGCAACCCCTTGTTTCTTTTATCTATTCCTGTCACCCCAATCTCCCAGTTGCTATATGTGCTCCTTCTATGAGGAGTGATAGATGTTTGTGGTGGAGCAAAGTGCTCGCCCTTATCGTTTCTCGTTGGGGCTCCCTTTTTTGGATGGCTACCTTGGGCGGGGTTATTTTTATTTTTTTTGGTCGACTAAGGGGTTATTTTTATTTTTTTTGACGTATATAGACAGCGTGATTTAAAATAATTACCTCATTTTACAGTATGTTTGATTGTTTGAAATGATGTAAAATAATGTAACATAAAATCATGTCCAAATCTTATTTGTTGCTTCACAGCTCAATTCTCTTATTTTAGTTTACAAAAAATATTCAATATAAACCAAAACAAGAAAAATTAAGTGTTCTCTTGTTTTGGTTTACAAACAATTAAATAAATATTCTCTTGTTTTAAAATCAGAGAATTTCACTTGTCTAAAATTGATGACTTTAAAACCGATGAATTACGGAGTTTTACATTGAAACCAACGGCTCTTCCAATATTTCTAATCGTTTTGTCTGGATTTGCATTTTCTTCTTACATATCCCATTAATTGTCTCTTGTGAATATATAACAAAAAGATACCCTCAATTATTGTTTCTCCTTAAAGTGGGTAAAAGAATTAGGAAACGCTTTCTACCATGTAAGTAGCGGCATCAATCGGACGGGCCAACTCGTGGCCCAGTTCAACCTAGTCTATATTAGAAGAAATTGGGTTTGGCCTAAGTTATATAAATTAGGGTGGATTAAATTTGAGTCGAGATTAGTTAAATCTAGATTGAATTTGGCTGAAAATGGGCTGGCCCAGTTTAATCTATTGACTTTTATAATAATTTATATAAAAAAATAAAATATTTCTAACAAATCATTTATAAATAAGGTCAACCGAATCCAATCCAATCCAACCAACTCATTATTGAATTGGGACTGAATTTGAGTTAAATTTGGACTGAATTTAGACTGGACTAAAATTAGATTGAATTATTTTAAATTTGAGTTAGACTCAAATTATCACATAACTCAGTCTAACCCGCCCAATTTACATCCCTACATGTATTAATTTCTCATAAATATTTTGGATGCTTTCTAACTTTGTTTAGCAGCCTAATTAAATTAGGCTCGACTTTAACGGTCCGTCAACGGAGAGAGAGAGAGGGCATAACGGGCACTTTTGTTGGATGACACGTGTATCCACTGCCACCACTTTAGTTATAGAATTCTTGATTCTAATTTTAAAACTGTGGTTTTAAAACTCCGCTTTGATTTTTTATATAAATTAATTTATTTTAAAAAATAGCAATTTAGACACCCCAATTGTGCAGAAAACACTAAATAATTGACAATACTTGAACCATAAAAACACTATTTTATAGTATTTTGCGGGTGAATTAACATTTTGAATTCTGTGGTTCTTTGGGGCGTCTCCCTCTTTCTGAGCCACCCACCCCACGGTGCCTCCGTGAGTGACAAAGCTTGAGAATATGTTCTTACAAAATAATATTGACTGTAACACAGGGACTGCATCCCCTGAGTGCAGCCACCGACCGAGTTCGGTCAGTGCACTGAGGAGAGGGTGGATCCGGTCCAATTGAAAAGCTCAACGAGAAAGGTGTTTTTTTCAACTCTCTCCCCCTTGGTGAACTGAATGAACTCGGTCAATGGTTACACTGAGGGGATTCGATCTCTAACACAAATGAAGAGAATGATACAACTTTCCCTGGGGATAAAATTAAAGGGTAAGGCTTGTATAGGTCCCGATGCCGTCTGAGAAATGTAAGGTGGAACGAGAAACCATCTTTGCCAAATGAGAACAGCTTTTTAGCTTGCATAGATATCCTTTTTTTTCTTTTTCAAACAAGTAACAGTTTGATAAAAAGTTATGATTTATGGGACACAGACACAAGATGGTGCCCGGAAGCTTTCTTCAGATACTATATGATGAGGCAGAATCCGATTCGGCCCATTGAAACAAGCTCAAATCCCGTTCAATTTAGCAGCAGCAGTGCAAGGCCCTCAGAGAGCCTTCGGCCCAGCAGCGGCCCAATAGCCCTCGGCCCGTAAGCGGCACCGTCGCTCCCGGCCCAACAGGCTTCAGCCCGCCAGCGGCTCATCAGCCTACGGCCCGGGAACAGCACGGCAGCCCAAGGCCCAGCAGGCTTCGGCCCATCAACGGCCCGACCCCCTTCGGCCCGGTAGCCGAGTCCGACCCACTCCGGTGGCGGACCAGGCGCTATGGCGGTTTACTAGTAAGCCCGCGTTTAGTCCTATATCGGCTGCCACCGTTAACCATCCTCTATCCTCTGCTATAAATACACCGCTATTTATTGCCAAAGGTATACTCTCTTAAGCCTCCGAGACCCTTAAGGACTACAGTCCAAATAGCATTAAAACTACTCTTTGCCTTCTGAATCGAACCATCTTCAGGAACTAATTTGACCGTCGGAGGGGGTTCCTTAGGGCCAGAGTCCGGGACTCCTGCTGACCGATTTTCTTCTTCTATCCCTCCTGCAAGAGCTCGGTTCGAATCATCGCCGACCTTCCCGAGTCGGTCTCGTCCGCCGACCTCAGACTCCTCTCCCTGGTCTCGACGCCGTGCGCCGGCTGCCCCGCAACAAAGGAGATTTGGTGCCGCGCCGCCCCTTCGTCCGCCGAAGAAGCTTCGGCCGCAACATCCCGGAGACGAGCCAGCTGCCGACCGAGCCCGTCTCGGCCCCGAACCCTCGGCTTCGCCTCTGCATCCTCCGCCTTCCGGATCCCCGTCGGGCCTCTACAAACACCGATCCGAACCGACTTTGGATCCACTTCTTCGGATTCCAGCCTCGAAATCCAGTCGTGATAGCTTCGGCTACATCACTATACATATAACAGCCTCCCAGTGAAGAACTCTGTAGGCCTTCTTAAACTAGCCGACCACGCGAACTGGAAATGAAATGTCTAGACGAGGTTGGTGAGTGGGGTAGATAAAGGCTATATATATGTTTCTCATTTCGATATTACATTTCAGGACAAGAAATGGTAAATACATCAACGGGCATCAACTCTGAAAGCAAGCAGTCCACTCAATTCCTTTTGGAAGTCTCCCTCCGGTGGATCCCGATGGATCACATGCTGAAGACCAGTGGCTTTGATTGGCCAGGAATGCGAAGAGATGTTGGGAAGTTCCAGCAAGGGTGCAAGACTTGCAGGCTAAGAGATAGATGCAGAACAAGGGGCAATATATGCCATTGCCAGTGTGGGAAATCCTTTCCTCTAACTAATGTATTGATTAAATTCCGTAGCTGCTAAGAGGGTCGAGCCATAACAGATTAAGGTGGCTCTTACAGAGGTAAAAAATAAGACGCAAAGACATGGAGAATATATGAACATATAAACATTAATACGTTGATACATATATATATATATATATATATATATATTGAAACTCATTTGAAACATAAAAGATATGACTAAAATATATCGCATATTAGCGTACCAATAAGTAGAGGGTTGGACAGAGATGTCAGAGTGTCCTACATGGCTCCTTAATATAAATATAAGTGACCATCAGTTGTAAAATGACATTCCTCACAAGGAAAAGAAAAAAAAATGCCTCAAAATTTAAAAGCAAGGAAACCATATGGAGACAAAATTTTCATCCAACTGCATCTATCACCATAGAAACTATCTGACATTGTAAAAACAGAACAAAAATAATGAGAAAAAAACCACTCTAGGGGCAAGTTTATCCTCGCCCATTCCGGCGGGGGCCTTTTGCTTCAGTCTGCCAGGCGGTTTCACCATCAGGACCTACCAACCAACCCTTGGAACACAAAGTTAATCCTCGTCCATGCCAGCAGGCTGATCTCTCTTTGGCCCTCCAGCTCGCTTCGCCATTATGATCTACCAATTTTTGAAAACAAAAAACGAAAATTCTGTTAGCATGTCACTAAAAATTGGAATGAGCACGACATGGCCTAGACAACCAGGGTACAGTTGTGGAATTGCATGTACTACAGGGATGTGCAAGGGAATTCTTCAAGGTTTTGGAGAATTGAACAAAAATGGAGGATCAGAATGGTGTTATCTAGTATCAGAAAGGTCCCATTAGGGTGCAACAGTGAGGAAGGATCCAGGTGAAATGGATTGCACACGGGGTCCACCTTCACCTATCTAAATGGAAAATCTCAATAATGCCATAAAAGATAAGGAGCAAAGTAAAAATGGTAGATGATTAGAAAGAAATTTACCTGGTCAACTCGAAGGACAGTGCAGGCTGCATCTGCTGCATACTTGAGAGCAAAGAACCTGCACCACAGAGTACAAGCCAAAGTGCACATTAACTTGATCTCATCTCATCTTAAAATATATGCAAGATTAGTACCATGCTACAGAAATGCATTACAATGCAATGTTTAAATCTCATGGAGACTATCAAGCATGAGAACTGTTATGGCGTAATATTGAAGAACATTCATCTGATTCATGTGGACATGCAAGATCACCGTGTATCAAAATTAGTCAAAGGGCATAAAGCATCAACATCTAGAACATTGAATGGAAGGACTCTATGGACTGATCTTCCCTTCAAGAGTTATACATTGTCTGATATCTTAGTCCTCATGTTCACACATTAATTCATAGCAGCTGCGACCAGAGGTAACAATTTCCAAACATATTTGGATGAAATATTTGTAGCTGGATGAAGAACTTGACATGCCCAAGAAGAATTTGTAGCTGGATGAAGAACTTGGCATGCCCAACCGTGTTAAAGGAAAAAAAAGAAGGTTTTGAAAGAGGCAGATTGTCAACTTTTGTTGAAGAAAAATGTGCATACAAACATCAGAAACTATTCAGAGAACTCATGAAAAGTGAGAAAAGCACCAAAAGAGTCAAGCATGGCAATATGACCCAGAAGCAGGCACATCAAACAGGGTAGAATGGTTACTTAGTAAGATAGAGGTCCCAAACTTTCAAGGTTGAAGCATCCTTGTAGACTCCCTTCTCCAAGTCAATACCAGCTTTGGTGTTGCCAGAGGCATGCTCAGTATATAAGGAAGATATAACCTCAACTGCATTAAGCCCCGCATTCTCCGCTAGGGTTTTAGGTACCATTTCAAAGCTTTCTGCAAATTTTGTGATAGCATACTGATCCAACCTGTGAAAAAGCAAGACCATTTGAAATTGTCTAAATTAAATTGGACTGCATGGTTTTGCAGTTAATAACCCAAAATTGAATTGCTTAAATTGGAAAGCAACCACCAAGCGTTAGAACTCATGCATTACCCGGAATCAATGTCTAACCAGCGGCAAGTTTACTCATCATTACTTACATACTTAAAAGAGTATTTGGCAAAATCATCCAGCAAGGCCATAGGCCAACAAATGAATAAAAACAATGTGAAATCAAAACTACAGTGAGAATTGTGGGGCAAATACTAACATAAAGCTACCAAGAAAGACTTAAAATGTATGTACATTACTTTGTTGGAAGTAGATAGCACCACAGGTTTATTAAATATGAATTGACAAGTAAGCTCTCAAAAATCCTTCTGTACAAAACAAAAAACCAAGATGGTGTGCCTCCCTCTGTCTACCCCAAGTATCCCAAAAAGGTGGAACTAAGCATGTTTACATCGTTTAGAAACAAAGCTCATTCCCTAACTCTTTCGCAAATAAAATAGACAATTCTTCTGAAACTTTAAGTTCCTTTTAAAGATATGTGCAACCAACCCCCCCCCCCCCAAAAAAAAAAAAAAAAAAAAAAAAAACAAAAAAACACAAAGTAGCATGGAGGATCAGCCACCACATTTTGTGGTCTTCTTTAGTTATCCAATTTCGGCTCCACAAAAGCATTAAGTCTTCATGCTAGCCAACAGACCAGTATATACATAATGTCAAGCTGTCTCTCAAAATAGAACATTTTCATGGCATACCCACTAAGACCAAAGGATGGAAAAAGGGCTCATCAATAATAGCCTATTAAATGTTGTGCCTGAAAGAGAAGAAAATAATCATATACCAAAAAAGGCAATTAGACATTGCCTCATTTGCATGTGCATATAAAGAATTTTTAGAAAGAAAAGTGACACAAACAGGTTGCAAGGTATAATGCCCATGCAAAACATATAGGGGATAATATCCATCCAAGACAATCGATCATACTATCAATAAGTTTGTTCTTGATGATACATCATTTATGCTTGTAAAGTACCTTCTAAAATAGGAAATGATTAAATAGCCATCTTATGTAAATGATAAGGACAAGCAGAAGCTTACCCCGTTTCTTTAAAAGAAAACTCTTTCAATCTTCTTGCTAATTCTATTTCAGTAGCAGCAGCCCCAGGAACAATACGACTGTCCCTACACATAGCCTGACAAGACGAGTATGTCAGATAACACCATCCTCTTTGAAATAATCCTGGAATATATTTCTTCCAAAATAAGGCACAGTAAGCTCCATATCAATGTTTTGGGGAGGTATGTAATAAGATGGCATATACCATTGGGGCGTACACCACAACAAACATGAGTTCATAAAATTCAGAAACAAACCTTGTACGAGTTAACACCATCATCAACAGCTCTTTCAAGGTCATCTAGTATACTGTCAGTACTTGCCCTTAGAACTATTGTCGAAACAGAGTTGCCACCCTCCTCATTTTTCACAATCGTTACCTAAGCAAATTTACCAAAAAAAAAAAGAAAGAAAGTATTAATGCAAAGAAATAGGAATATTTCTTTTGGGAGGGGTGCTTCCGTGCTTGGGAAAATCAATAGGAATGGATGAGACAACATGTACCCGAACACCACCGATTTCCTCCACAGAAACAGAGTCAGCATATCCTAACTCATCTGGGTTTGGTTGGCTAAGTTTCAGCTGTGCCAGCATTAAAGAATGTCATGAAGAGGAAACCAACGAATTACATGCAAAAGTAAGAGTGTGTGTGTGTGTGTGAGAGAGAGAGAGAGAGAGCAGCTTACAAGAGCAACAGCACCAGTTGTACGGCAAAATCTTCGTAGTTCAAATTTTGAGCTGATTTTTAGAACCATGAGTCTGTAAGAAAGAGTATCTGATTAAACATAACGTTCCTATAATCAAACATATCATGAAGATGGTTTTTAGAGATAAACAATGGATTCAGCAACAAAATGTGATCCATAAACTTTTTCTAATGAAGAACAACAGCAAGGATATGATAAAAATCATAGAACATATGATGTACTAGTGTGCATAAGAAAAGAATTATAAGCCTAGAAAAGTCATAAGCCTAGATGTGTTAACCAGGTAATTGAACTTGATCGAGAAGGTTATCAAAACAAAAAAATAAAATAAAAGGCAGGCATATCTTGTCAGGTGCTGTCTCAATGAGGGCACCCATAACTGTGCAAAGTCTCATTACATTAAAAAAAAGGCCCTTGCAGCCCCAAGGATACGCCAGTGCAAATGTCGAGAAGACTCCCCTTCCCCTGACACTCCAAATAAAAAAGGCAGCCAAAATACAAAAATCAGCAGATGAAAGATCCCTAATCACCTACAAACTTATTCATAAAACCAACAATACACCTAGTTGTGATCCCTATCAAAGTATCGTCGTTTATTCGCACAATAACCTCACACACCTAGTTGTACCAGCACAGCACATTTTCAACCCAAGTTAACCCTTATCAGAAATGAAAAAGTCAAGTTGTCTGACGAGTTCTGACACTGTTACGTTGGCTAACTTTCTGACATGGCAACCTACTGGGGAAATGACAGGATTAGGATGAAAAAAAAAACATCATATAGGTGTTTCTCACATTTATTGATTCATAATGTTATACACATACATATGATTCTTCAGTAAGATAGATTAGAACCAAAAAAAGAAGATCCTACTTGTCTAGGTAATCAAACATTTTCTTTTAAATTTGGAATCTCACACAAACCAAGAAAAAAATCTAATAGATAGGCTTTGTCATTGATCAAAATTAAACAAAGAACTTCAAAAAGGAAAGCATTATTGATTTACTTGTAACGCTCACAGAAGTGTAATGCCATCTCCCCAACAGCCGCTCCACTGACAATGACTTTGGCACCTGATTCGGCAACAGCTCTAATGAGCTCCTCAACTTTTGCTTCCTCAGTTTTTGCATAGTTTTCTAGCTGTAAATTGTGTATTAAATTGAAACATTGCAGTGGTATGAGCGAACCAGTGCTTATTCTCTACATGTCCCAAGAGAATAGATAAATGTGCATGGAAATTAATACAAAGGTTTAATCACTCAACAATCTGATTGACATTAGCAAGCGTTTGCTATAAAGGACAAGATTCCTACACTTCCAAGCGGACCAAGGAACTGTCTAATAAAACATGTACAAGTACAATAGCAGATAGAAAACGTATCCAATAATTTGTTCACAAGAAACAATACCTGTTCAGCACTATGAATCAGAACACTTCCTTTTGTCTCTGTCGCAGATGTATCCACACCTCCAACAAACACAGCAATCTGAAAAGACCACATGTGAAGACCAGCTCAAATGATATGACCATGATACAATTGTGAACCCCAACAAATGAAGCATATAACAACATTGGTTCCTATCACGGAACTGCATTGCAGAAACTGAAGGAGAACAAGGTTTTGTCTATCATCAGGAAAAGAAAGGGTGTCCTGTTCTGCACCCGAGATGGGAAGAATACCATTGCTCGATCTAAACTCCCATGGCATCTACTTACCAACCTCTGTCCTCCCTGTAGGCATGTCCAACTTTGAATGCCCTCCTCCCCACTATATGTGTATGCAATGAGTTCATTCCCTCCACTAAAAGACCCTCTTTTTTCTCTTAAATGTTTTGGCTCAGGACACATAATGAAGCAGAAATTCCCCTGAACTTTCTAGCAAACCAGGCCCAGCCATCAGTTTGAAGTCATTTTCAATTTGAACCAATCTCTTCTGTGCATAGTCAGTCAAACTTGAATCAGCTCATAGTATAGTTCTTGTTTTGTGATCACTGAACTGATCATCTTCCTCCTATCTGACTGCCATAACAACTTTCCATGTGTGCACCACTTTTGACCGGACACAAGGCAGGCTACCGTAATGGCTTGAGCCTTGAAAGCCTCCTTCCAACCAACTTCCACATCACCACTTCTGACATCCTGACATATAGCCTGGTAAGGAAAACTAAAGCTTGACAAGCCTCTGCAACCAGTCATCTTCATCCCTCCTAGATGCTTGTCCACTGTAATCGCCGCTTTAATTTTGGCAACAACATTGTTAACTTCTGTGGATTTAGTCAGTCTACAGCATATAGGAAATCATGGCTACCTTTTGAAGCAAACATTTGACCTTTAGAGGTATGAAAGCTTGTAAGGCTCTGCTGGAAGACATGCACATGCATCCCTCAGAGGAAAAAACCACCATGTGGATTCCACATCCATCTTCATATACCTTTCTGCCCTCTAACATTTCTATCTTGTTTCAACTAATTGTGTTGTTAGAGCCCTCCCGAAGGTCAGAGAGTGCCCATATATGTCGCCATGGGCATGAAAAAATCCCTGGGAAGCAACATTTAATAGGAGTTATTCATACCATATCCTCCTAACATTTGGTAGTCCTGCTATGTGGAGTCTCCACACGCATGCTCACTCTAAAAAATGACAGCTGCATTTTAGTATACCAATGCTGCAGTGCAAAATTGTTGCATATCATCCATTACTGACCTCTATCCTCGCTCTCTCTTATTCTTCACTGACCTCCACTGCCATTTTCTTAAAATTGCTATGCTTGGGTTACCCAAGTGAAAAGAGGAACAACCCCCAGTTTTTGTTTCTTACCCATCAGCCCTTAATTGGCTGTGTGAAACCTCTTCCTCAAGTAAGAACGTCCATGTCAAAGGAATCTGCAATATATAAAATGGATCTAGGTTTTCTTTTGTAAACTTGATATATTTTCTTCAGTTAAGAAACTTCAGCAAATGAAAAAAAGCATGATGATAATAATTGTTATAACTTGGGGGACTTGTTGCCTCATAAATAGTTTGGTTAATTGGTTGTTAGCTCGAGTCCAGACATGGCATCCAAGTGCACACATAATGATTACAAGGGGTGAAAAGATACAGACACTAAACACATGAATATCTCAATAAATCTGTAGCCAAATCCAACTTGGAGCATGTCTAAGGTCAAGCACAAAGAGATAATGCGAGCATCCATAAGAGGACCTAGAACACAAACATTACCTTGACCTTCTCCATTTCTTTAATGCTCCCAACTGCATCGTGTTTCAAGACCATACCACGGACGATCGAACAATCATGCAAACCACCCCCAATCAACTTTGCAACTCGGACATTATCCACATTGAAGTTTGCAGGATTCTTAGGACAGACCTGAATACATGCCTGAAACCCAATGCAGATTCAGTGGCAGATAAATCATGCCAAAGAGAGTGATTATAACATAGAAATACAGAATCAAAAGAGAGAGAGAGAAGAAAAAAAAAAGTAAACTTTACGAACATCGGCGATGAGCGGGCACAAAATATCTTCTTGTCCAAACTGTTTGCTGGCGACAGCAGCTCTCATCCGCAGGACAACTTCATCCCTGTTCCGCACATCCATCGTTTCCGATCCCTTCTCCACCAACTCATCCAAAATCTCAATGGTCTATAAATTTCATTGATATGAGAAATCATAAAAATGAAACCAACGTTTTCATGTATGCAACCACTTGAAATTAACATAACAAGGCATACAAGAGGGGGGCAAAAGAGAACCTTGTTTATCCCCTTGGCGTATCCGCTGAGGATCTCACTGGGGTGGAGACCCGTCCTGATGAGCTCTGCCGCGTTGTGGAGGAGCTCCCCGCCGAAGGAGATGGCAAGGTTAGCCCCGTCTCCAACTTCCTCCTGCTGCGCCTTGCCCCCGAGCACCAGGACCTTGGCGGCGGGGTGCTGCACCTCGAGCTCGCCTACGATCGTGGCCGCGTCGCTCGTCACGAACAGCTTGTCAAGGTGGTTGATCACCATCTTGTTCATCCCTGGAACGATTCCAGACCAAACCAAAGAAATAGATGAGCAGAACAAGCCAAAAAAACAAAAACCGGGTAAAAGGAGAAAGAGATGAAGGGCTTCGCCGCCCACCATTGGGGCCCAGGGAGGTGCGGGTGATGGCGGAGAGCTCTTGGCAGGCGTCAATGTTCTTGAGGACGGCCTCCTCCAGCCCCGAGAAGTGGCGGTGCCCCTCCTTGAGCATGGCCTGGAGGCCGTAGGGCTGGAATTGGAACCCCATTTCCGCAACCCACTCCTGTTCTTCTACCCGCCGGCGGTAGCGAGGACCCTACGAAGACACCCTAGAAATGGCGGAGACCTCCAGCTTCAGTGGAGGGAGTAGAGACGCCCACCGAAGAACCCTTGAGCACGCAGTGGCGGGCTCTCTCGCTCTTTCTGCTGCTGCGCTGCCTCTGCCGTTGCAGCGGGGCAGAGGCAAAGGCAGGTTTTTTCTTCCATCCACCTTTTGTCATCTTTCATATTTGTACTTTACTTTTTTTAATAAAGATTTGTATTTGTAGCTCTTCTGTAAATGGTTTATGTTTTTCTTTTTGTTAGATATATTTGAAAAGCCTCCCTGGATAGTATAAGTGAACACTTATTAATTCTTCTTAAATAAGAAATTCTTTGAAACAAAATTCAGGGCTCAGTCCATTAAAGGTATCCTTTTACAGTTCACTGGGACTAGATTCTTAATTTTTCAGAATTCTTTAGATCGTTGAATCGATGATCAAATTATACGACCACGTGAGACATGTAAGGATCGACCTAAAACGAATTTCAAAACATAAACTTTTTTTAATCTACTGCAGTATACCCCGTTGCAATAAATGGAGAGGTGTAAGCATTACTCTAATTCAAAACCTACTGTAGAATAGCTAGGATGTGGTTTTTCGCTTTAGCAATATTGATGTTATTCTACCTTGGAATTAATGCAGGAAGATACTCTAAATTAATGGGTTTAATAAAAAAGAATAAAGTTAGATATAGAATTAATAAAATTCAACTTTTATTCTAGTTTGAATAGCTAGTTTGAATTCAACTTTCAGCAGGTGGCCCAGCAGGTAATTTTAGCTCTGCCCTATTAATCTTTACATTTTTAGGCAGAAAGGTTTTCATTGTTTGTTTTTTCTCTAAAGATAACACAGTTGGCTAAAATATGTATGGACAACTTTTTTTCTCTAAAGACCATAATTTGATTCTCCATAAGGAGATATTTTCTGCAAAATTGTGATTATTTCACTTATTCGGGCGATAAATTTTCACCTTAACCTTCACCTTAACGCATCCATCTCAAGTTCAAATATAAGGAGCATTTAATTCTTTTCAAAGAGATGTTTTTTATACAAATCATAATTATTCTATTTACTCGGACGATAATTTTGGTCTCAAGAGAACGCCAAAAGAGAACATATAATTTTTTTTTTACAAGGAGCACCCTAGAGGTATGAGAAAGTCTCTCATACCATTTGATCCACTAGTCATGGGTAGAAGGTCCCCATTCTTGATCAGGGAAGGTGCCCATTGTTGATCATCTCATATCACCTACGATAATCAGCGATAATTGCATTGGCAAACTAGAAGAGCTTTCAAAAACTATTTTGCACTGGTGATGAAAGTGGACATTGCAGGCTTTAAAATTATGTAACATAATTTTTTTGACTTTCAAAAAATCTGATATTGGTATTTTGATAATTTGCTATATTTATGAGGGATTAGGATAAACGTTACCTTATAAGTATCTTCTTATCATAACCTTCTATCACTAAGAAGGATAGTAAGTAGTGGGATTGCTGTAGCTAGGGTAAAATTTATATAGGATTATAATTAAAATAAGTACGTTACACTTGATGAAATAATTTGAGCTCAATGCACATAGGCTTACATGAGGTACGTATAGAACATAAGTACACATAAACCAATATCTTAACAGTTCCTATTTGCGTAAGTGATTAGTGAAAATGGGATACAATGGAATTAGAGACCGTTTAAAATTAAACGACAAACTCCCACATATTTTATAACGCTTTCCCGAGTAGGCTTCCTTAAGTTTGAGGAAGTAACCAATGTTCATGGAACGTACGTATAAGGTATAATAATTTTATATTCAAAACTAACATATTCCCTGCATGTTTCTTCCCAATATTTTATGTCAAGTTTGATTGGACTATTAATTTGATGTAATATTTATTTTAATACTAATAATTTTAGGCCCACAATATTGATAATTTGATGTTGAATGTAATATAAGAGGAAGGAGGAAGAGGACTTAGGGGTAGAGAAGAGTGATGCACGAGGGGGAGCAGGGAGACTCTTAAAAAAACTAATGGCGTGTTCGGCAAAACTTTTATTTAAAAGTTATTTTGACTCTCACTTCTCACATAGAATGACTTGATGCACAGCGATTATAACTAATTTTAGTTTACTACAAAAGTCAACTCTTTTATAACAATTTCAATATTTTTTCTTCAATCTTAGAAGTTTCACTTTGTAACTTTTGATTGAGTCAAACCACAAGTAAAATACTATATAAATGACTTCCAAGATCCAATTGCTTTCACAAAAAAATAAATAAATAGATAAATAACATGTATTAAGTTTGTCTTAAATTTCACTCACATGCAAATATCAAAAATTGAAAAGGTACAAGCAACTATCTATTATTTAGAAATATCAAAATCTTGATATGGTAACCAAACACTTCATTCATAGCCTTTCTCAACTAATTTTCTTTATAAAAAGTATACAACTATATATAAGCATGCTTCAAGAAGTTTTGTAGTAGAGATACCTTTACAAAGAAACCTTGTTTCTTGGCGTAAAATACTTCGTTATCCTCCAAACACAAGCATCAAGATATGAGTCTATGACATCAAAGTATGCCTTTCGCCACTTATTGTTGAAAATAAGAATGATGAAGACTACCCATACTCCAATAGCATATGAGACTCCGATGAATAAATGGTATATCCAATCTCTATCTATAATTCTTACATCTTCTTCTTCTTCTTCTTTTGTGTGGGACTGTGACGAGCCATCAACATCTGAGCAACTTCTTCCTAGTATGTCTCCACGGAGTTCTGGATTGCCCTCATAGATGATGGCATTATTGAATGTATTGAACTGATTTGTGTTTGGTATGCATCCAGACAAGTTATTATAGGCAACACTGAAGACAGAAAGATAAGTGAGCTTTACTATCCCAGGTGGGATTGCTCCAACTAGCTCATTATGGGAGAGATCCAAGCTTTCCAACATTCTCAACTTGTGGAAGGATGGTGGAAAAGGGCCTGTGAGAAGGTTGTTGGACAGATTCAAACAGCGAAGCTCTGCGAGGTCTCCGATCTCGTCGGGTATGTTCCCCGACAATCGATTCTTCGATAAATCGATTCCAGTCATCAATGAGAATGGGGTCCCCTCAAAAGAGTAAGATATACCCTTTGTGGTGAACTTAAAAGGAAATGGATGACCTTTCAAATGTGCTGCTGCCTTCCTCAGGGATTCTGAGAACCACTGGAAACATTTCTTTCAAAGATGTGATGCCATTTAAGCAAGGAGGTATTGTTCCAGAGAGAAGATTGTCCGATAAGTCCAGAATGTGAAGCTCCTGTAGCTGACAAAGCTCTACTGGAATTGGACCCTGAAAGGAATTGGTCCCCAAGAAAAGGGCAATTAATTCCTTGAGCTTATGTAACCAGTTTGGAACATCACCCCTTAGAGTGTTCCCCCTGACATCAAGAAGCTTTAATGAGGAGCTATTTAACAAGTCTTGGGGAATCACACCTGTGAAAAGGTTGTCATGAAGGTCTAGCATTTCCAATCTTGGCATATTACTAGATTCTGGGAGGATCTTCCCATGCAGCTTATTGTTGGACAGGATCAGAAATATCAGTGAGGTATTGCTTGTCAACATGTTTGGTATCTCCCCAGAAAGGCTATTGTAGGACAGATCTAAGACCCACAGGGTTGCCATGTTCCCTAAAGATGGGGAAATCATGCCCTGCAAACTATTTGCTGACATGTTGAGATGCCTTAACTTGGGAAAATTGCTTCCAACATCACCAAAAAGTGATCTGTTAATATTGTTCCTTGAGATATCAAAGAAACGAAGATTGGAGGTCACATTTCGATGAGGAATTGGGAAGGAACCAGCAAGCTCATTTTGCTTGAGTCTAAGGGCATCCAAACTATTGTTGTAAATAAGGAAAGCAGGAATTTCTCCCATAAGTGAGCTATTAGCCAAATCTAGTCTTCTCAAACCTCGTTGACTCGAAAGGAAGCTAGGAATCCTACCACCACTATGCTTGTTAATGATGCAATTCCCTAAGTAGAGCCAGTATAATTGGAAAGATGGGGACCAAGAGGGTGATTCTGTTTCAACTTGAAGTTTGTGATTACTAGAAAGCTGCAAGACTGAGAGAAAAGAGAGGTTTGCCAGCATCGAAAATGACATTACCCCCGAAAAGATATTTTTTGATAGATCAATATGCCTAATAGAAGACAGATTACCCAAGCAAGGAGGTACACTACCCTGAATCTTATTCTGTCCAATATCCAAGTACTCCAAGGATTGCATTTCACAAATTCCTGCAAAATGGAAAAGCTCGGATTAATTAAGCATTAGGTGGAAAAGTATGTATCTTCATTCTTTTTCATTGTAATAATTGTTGCAACATTAAAATGCACCCCACTAGTACCCAAAAAAAAAAACACTCCATTGAATACTTGAACTGGACGTGACACAGTTCATTTAAAAGGCTTTTGGGTACATGTTAGTGTTAGAATTAAAATTGCAGATCATTGAAAGAAATACAATTGTATATATACCCTTCTTACATATACAGCAAAATATGAAGATATGCCCCTTGAGTACAATGAATGTTGTTGGCCTTATTGGAAGATGCCCACTACATTTAATCCTATTGGCTAATGTTCGTCAAATGAGCATCTCTTACACTAGCCACATTGCTTTTCTACCGACAATAATTTAACTGACGTGTCAAACGATATCAAGATAATTATTTAAGTTATTTTAGAAATTCCTCTTTTAAGAATCTTATCATCACTAAACAAATAGATTCTTAAAATTTGAGGTTTAGGATAGATTCTAAGCAGAGCTAGTTTAAGTTTACTTACAAAATTTCACAAATCCAAGATTGGCATGAAAAGAAACTTCTTTGTGGATGCTATAACTAATATGATTTTTTTCTATTTTTACTTGTAGTTCATTGCTTGTGCAACAACACTGGCATATGTTACTCTCGAAACCACTTGAAAAGGGAGGAATCTCCAATTTTTTAGAGAAAAATATGCACAAAATGACAGGACAGTCCAAAAGGGCCAGCTAGAAATGGATCAAATAGTGTTTAAAAACTTTACCTGTTATAATTGAGCTGTCATAGAGTTGATTTCTTGATAGATCAATGTATTGTAGGTTTGTTGAATTGTAAATCCATGGAGCTTCCCTCAGCATGTTGTTTGACAGATATATTTCAGCTAGAGAAGTAAGATTGTACATCCATGTAGCGAGATCATCTGTCAGTTTATTGGAGCTGAGGTTCAACACTCTAAGGTCTCCAAGCCCTGGGAAAGATCATAAAGAGAAGCAAGATACTATTAAGGCACTGTGGAACTAGAATGAGAAAATGAGAAAAATAGTCATCCATTTATTTGCTTTCAGTGCTTTTCAACTTATCATGCCTTCATGTAGTAATTTAAGCACCAGAGGCTCATCAACTATCTACTTATGATTAAGGTGTAGTTCTCTCACAGATGGGTGAAAGATTATAGTAGAAGTTGTACTCAACACTATTTAGCAGAATGCTAAAGCCATAAAATTTAAAATTTAACAGCAACAGCAAGAGAAAATATTTTTTTATGAAAACAGGGATGCGCAGTTTCAAACATTAGTTAAATATGATCTTGCATTTTTATGATAAAGGAAGAATGTACAGGCCTAATACTACACAGACTAGAGTGTACAGGTCTAAGAGTGAACACAGATTGGAATGTACATACAGACAGGTGTAACGGTACACAGATTAGTTATGTATTAAAGGCATTAATTAACACATGATAATACATTTTTACGAAAATTACACGGGAATCAAATGTACACGACGACAGTCTTTGTCGTCAAATTGGTACGGATTTGAATAAACATTATAAATTGATGAACCTGTCTTATGCATCAGAAAAACGTAATTATCGAATGGTTATTAGGGACGCATGTTGGGTGAGTAAGATGGGGATTGTGTGTGACGTGGCCCACCCCAAGCCTGACAGGTGTCCACCTTCCAACGATGCAGGCTTTTTTGGTCCGAAATATTTACAAAATCTGCTTAACAGAGAAAGTATACAATTTGGCATTTTAAGTAATATTTCCTCCTAAATAGGAGTTTTCTCTGCACTGTCTTACAATATCCAAAATGTAAATCTGCTCTGTATCTAGATTATAAACGAAGCGGATACGGATTATCCGTTTAAAATAAACGGACGGACATGAAAATGCCGTATCCAGTCTGTTTACAGCCCGATGCACGTGCTACGTGTCGCGCACATCTAATGAGTGTGCGCAAAGTCACCGAGGACACGTGGGTGACGCGTCCTGTACACCCATGCGGTGTGAAACGAGAATTTCTCATCTGTCTTCTTTGGCCTATCATTTTGAGTTTGGAGAGATCCCAATGCAAAGAACAAATTCTCCTCAGGCCCTACCACTTATGGGGAGCACTCGAATATAACTCCTACAAATCTAAGAACAAACCTCTTCTCTTGTTAGGTGGACTTTGTACAGCTTGTATAGATCATGGAGAATAGCCAACAGGATTGTGCTAACCATTGCCAAGCCAAAATGAGAAACGATACTGACGCTCTTGAATGTCCTTAAATGAAAGTAGATGATACAAGAAGTCAGATGGATTTTTACTTCGAGTGTAATAGCTGAATGTTGTATAGTTATTTCTGCATTAGCAAATTCTATAGCATAGATTCTTAACCATGACACTGTTTAGGACTGAAAGATAGAACATAACGAGGTGGGAATTCTAGTGCAAACATCTGGGCACATACGTCAACATTTGATTGTTGGTAGAAATGGAGGCTTTGATTCTTACAACTGCTTAACGAGTATTATGTAATGCCCGGTTTATATGTGGTTCCAGTATTAGTTTTGGTATAATATTGATATTTTCCAGGTCCATAATGTTAGTATTTAAGTTCATATTGTTGGAATGTGGAGGGAGACAACTAAAAGAGAGAAAAATTTAGAGGTGAAAAAGAGAGCGGAAAGGACATCTTTAGACTCTCAAAGACTAATCTGTATTCTATTTCATATAAGTTCAGGCCTATATTGAATTTTTAATCACAATACACTTTACTAATACACGAACATCAAAATTGATAGAGTCTAGCCACTCACTATTAGTAACAGTATCAGCATCAAAGGATCAGATAATACCTGAGAAAAAAGATGTCGCCACTAACTCATTATTCGACAAGTCAATATAAGTTAAGGATGTGAGATTTTTAATCCATGAGGCATCAGTAAGCTGGTTATCCCTCATAATCAGATTTTGAAGTCTTTTCATTTGATTAAGTCCTGCAAACAAAAGAATAGAAGTTAGAAAACTGGGTTTTTCTCATCTTCAGCCCTCATAAACTTTTGATGTTACAGAGAATTCCTCCTAATCCAACTATTTTCAAATAAGTCCAATTATAAGTTTTTTACAAATAAGTCTTTTGGGGACTTGTTTGTAACACTCTTAGAGACTTTTTTGTAATATTTTGAGATCTTGCATCAATTCACGGAGGCTTGTGAAGACTTATAAATGAATAGTTAGATTATGAGGGCTTATTTTGTAAGTACACTATATTCTCAAGGGTTAAAACATAATTATATTCTTCACACATTATATAATGCTCTTCAGGTGGTTGACACAATGATGTTTGTAGCATACACAAAGATATCTTATAGTTGAAAAGATGATACATGCATAAAAGTATACTGAAGTATTGGAAGAAATCTTAGAGACATAAATACTTGTTGCACTGTCAAACTTTCAACATCGAATAGCAGTTCTAGGATGACATTTTGTTTATTTAAAAAAATATCAAACTGGAAGACAATCCTAACTTGACATCAATTTGAAAAGAAAAGGAGAATCGCATCTACATGCAAGCCAAGCCATCAGATCGCGTGTGGGATGTGAACTCCCAGCTGCACACCCCGCTGCACCCTCGACGAGGCAACAAGTACTTCTGCACGGTAATGCGGGAGGTATTACCCTTTCTCTAATAACGAAGAGTACGGCAAGCGCTCATCAGTTAATATTTTGGGGCTTCTTAAGATAGAACGAGTAAAAAGCTTTGAATATCTTAAAGAAATTGGGAACTATTTGCTTTACAATCTCAACTTGTTAATGTACAGCATACTTTCTATATTATGTCTTCCCTGTATATAGCATCTACACGTCAATCGCCCTGCTAGCCTTGTCTTGTTTTGAGTTATTGTATCTGTATATATTATCAGTAACACAATGGAGACGACATGCTCTCCAGTTTCTCAATTCGTTTCATGGTATCAGAGTTGGACATTTCCAGATGAGCTGTCCGACTCCATCCGACCCGTTAATAGCATCACTTATGCCGGCGCTGAAGGGGGGGATTGAGGTTTATCCCATATTAGATTCGCTGTGAGTGCCTTCCCTCTATATATATGTTGTGGATTCCCTCAACTCAAGGTTTTAGGTTCGAGTTCGAGTCTCGTTAACATGGTATCAGAGCTATGGCTAGGTATCCTATTGACCGTCGCTCCACCACCAGCTTCTGCATATTCTTAGGTTCCTCTCTTATCTCCTGACGAAGTAAGAAGCGGGCTATTGTATCTCGCTTCAGCACCGAAATTCAATATCGTGCTATAGCTGACACCTCTGCCGATATTATCCGGTTGCGTCGCCTTCTTCAGAATTTTAGAGTTCACATTAAGACTCCTACTCTTCTCTACTGTGACAATCAGAGTGCACTTTAGACTGCCTGCAATCATGTCTTTCATAAGCAGATGAAGCATATTGAGATTAATTGTCATTTTGTCAGTCGGCACTATCTATCGGGCACATTGACTCTTCCCTATGTCTCTATAGTTGAGCAACTTGCTGACCTTTTTACTAAATCTCAGACTACTCCGCACTTCTGCGAGTTAATTGGCAAACTCTCGGTCTCGGTCGATGATCTCCCGTAAGTCTGGAGCGGGGGTGGGGGGGAGTGTTAATGTACATCATACCTTCTATATAGATGAAATCCCAAAACCGCGGTACTCTCCCTCACGGCCACCATGGGCCGTGGAAATGAAAGGAGAGACGAAAGAGGTCAGGCCCAGGATCAATGCTCTGATACCAAGATGAAATCCCAAAACCGCGGTTAAGGTTTTGAATTGGATGGCCCAATAACTTCAACATGGTATCAGAGCCTATGGTTACGAATCGGGCCACGCACTCCGTATTTGTGGTCTACGTGACAGAACTTAAAATCGGCCTGCACGTGAGGGGGCGTGTTAGAATAGTCTTACATCAGAAAAAGGACAAAATCAAACAGTATTTAATAGATGGTGCCTACTCCACTCGTTGCCTTAAGATTTTGAGTTGGATGGCTCAATAACTTCAACATATATTATGTCTTCTTTGTATATAGAGTGTACACATCAATCGGCTTGCTGGGCTTGCCTTGTTCTGGACTATTGTATCTATATATTCTCAATAATACAATGGAACGACATACTCCCTGATTTCTCAATTAGTTTCATCAAGTACAAGAACCTACAAATGTTCTAGATTGTCTTATCGCAATTGACCCATCAAGAATGTAAGTATAGAAAAAACTCTGATTTTGCCCTCATCTCTGTGACGCATTCTCATACAACATCAAGTAAAAATGGTATTCGGCATGCTGATCAGGTCGCAAAATCTTGCAGAGAAGAGCAAGAACATCATCCCACAGTAGCTGATTGCCATCACTTTATGATGATGATGCTCTAGCTAAGTTATTTTCTTTTATTAGTTCGACTAAATGGACCAAATCATCACTAAAGATTACGAAGTAGACAGTGAAACGAAAAAGAAAGATTTACCTTGGGGCATAATCCACCCTCTGAACTGAGTTTCGGACAGATCTATCTCCTCCAAAGCCTTGAACTGTGCAAATAGAGTGGCATTCGGGTACCACCCTCCTTGCTTCTCCTTTCCTCGATTGGCAATCATAATTCCGGACACCTGAGGTGGAGAAGACTCATCACAAGTGACTCCACCCCAGGAGCAGCAGTCATCTCCCTCCCAGTCAGGGAGAGCAGATCCATTTAGCTTGTTGACAGATTCCTTGATCAGTAGCAGAGCTCTCCTCTCCTCTCTGAGGCAACCTTCACAAATACTAATCAAGATCAATAGTATCACCACACAGCAAAGGCAGGATCCCATTCCTGAGCTCTAAGCTCTAAAACTAATTGCCCGGCTTCTTGCTTAGGTTGAGCACCCTCATTTGTACACACAAAGTTTTCATTCCGGGTTCGCCCATTCAATCGAGGGAATTAACCCAAGACTTGACACAAATGTGTTAGAAACATATCACTATCACATCAAATGGTCAAACTTTTATCTGAATCCTTGGAGAGAAGAAATGATACCATTCAAAGGCCAATACTGTTAGGTCCTTGCTTCGCAGCTTCCACACGTATGACACAATCACATCCTATTGTAAATTTTCATTTGACACTTGGTAGGACAAAACAAAAGAAGATGGGTCCCTTATTTATGGGCAGGGACCCTCTCGTAAAGGAGCACTATTTTTCAAAGTATGGAGAGGATCAAGTTCATTCGTTGTCTACAGGGATGCACCAGGTATTAATCCAAGTGGCTATCCATCCACATCAAAAGTGTTGGAGATGTGTCTTGAATCTGGGACATGTGGAGGGAAATTTTTGACTCCATATGGTCTTGGGGGTGGATCAATCCTGTTTATACATGTATTGGGTATGTTGGGTCATGAGTTATATTATAACTAAGTTGGGTACGTAGTTTAACAAGCTAGACATGAGTCTCTAGAGTTACAGTTACCTGAGAGACTATAAATATTGTGTAGTTGATTAGGCCATCAGAAACTTCTTGAGTTGAGAGAGAGGGTGAAGAGATGCAGAGAGAGAGAGAGAGTTGTTCTCCTATTGTTGTTCTCTCTCTTCATAGTGAATTTTTCTGTGTGAGCACCACAGAAAGAAGTCGGCAGTGATTGAACCATATAAATCTCTTATCTTCTTTGTGATGTGCTTGTGTGATTATTATGATGGATGTTTATGCTTCTACATAGTTCATGACGTCAAACTCTGAGCACAACAGAAAGAATGAGTACTATTGAATAAAGGATTTCTATGGAAAAAATGTTAGGCAGACCGTAAAGTTTACACTATGTATATATCTTACATAATGCATGTACGTTGAGTCATAATGTTATCTTGAGTCATAATATTTTCTCTAAAACAATATATCATGTATCTTCTTAGAGTTAATTATATATATATCCCCGGTTTGTTTAAATTCTGCAGCACCAAATTTGACCAGGTTTACAACATGTGAATTTAAATAAACTGTGGATAACGTTAAGATATCTCGAGTCATTAATATCTGTTAAAAGATCTGTCGGCAAATTTGAATTTGAAATCACTATAAAGGGGAAAGGTGAGAAGAAAATAAATATGAAAAACTATCAACGACAAGCTATCCGCTTCCATAGTAACTTTGAGAGGCAACCTGCATAGCCGGCGTTAATGCTAGACCAACTCATGAAAGCGTTTGACAAGTGGGAAGTTCTTTTCACTTGGGTAGCTGTAGACGATGCCCCCGTTTCCAAGCAGAAGTCAATTACATCAGTGAGCTCGACTTTACGGTGAGGTCGAGCCCCACAGTCAAAGGTATAATTTTATTTCTTTCACTTTACGAAGGAAGTAAAATGAAAAATATTATTGACTGTAAGATTCGACTTTATCATGAGATCGAACTCACTTGATCATTTTTCTTGCATCAAATTAAGGTAGATAACATGTTATCACGGAGGAAAAGGATGACAGTACTCCACAACAGAGAGAGAGAGAGATAGCAGGAAACTGCAACCATATCATCCTGATTATTGTGTTTTTGACCGGATACATTTACGAAACCTGGAGATAGTACAAATAAGTATTCACCAATTCTTTTTAAGTAAGAATTTTTTTTGTACACTTATGACACTTCTGCTTTTTTCGAATAATATTTATTCAGAACGTGAAACTCCCACCTTAAGGAATAACAAATATATATACAGACGTAAAGTCCTTTGGAATAAATCCCCGGCCTCCTATATAACCACAAGATGTAGGACTTAAACCTAAGACCTGTCCTATGAACACTGCTGAATTAACCACAGGCTCTTTGATATTATGATTAATTTCTGATAACTTTCACCAACAACTAGTGTGATTAGTTGAAATGTCTATTGCACGGTGGACATACGTCATTTCATGCGATTACTCATTGCCGCTACATGCATAGATCGATGTGGGTATTCAGCAGTGATGGATCTAATGTTAATCCAATGAGATTTTGCGATCTCGCTGAGTTTATTGATCCAATGCAACAGTCTAGTCTGCGATCCCACTCACCTAGTCTAGAACCTTATTGGTTCAACTCAGGATCGTATATGGTGTAGTCTAAGATTCTACTGACTCAATCATGTTTATGACTTAATGTCCGCATGATTTTACTGACTAAAATTTTTGCGTCCACCACTGACATCCAGGATGAAGTTAAAAGTACTAGGGGTGAGTATTACTACCTGACGAAAACCTGAAAACCATTGGCATGCAGGAACCTCATATTTGGTGGCACAGGATTAAATTGCCAGTCATAGATCTCTGTCAAGCAGAAGACACTCTCAGAGGGGCCAGGCGTACCATCAGTACCTGCAAAAGCAGATGATGAGGTTGCAGCCCCCTGTGTAGCTCAACCACCCGTTAATTTCTTCTCACACAGGGAACGATAGTTACACCTCCACCGGAGTAGGAGCAGGAGGTGACAAGCATCTTCTATAGCCTCACTACGCGAGGCATCAGCCTCTTGTGCGCAGCCACAAGGGACAGGAGAGATGGGAAACTGCTACCGAGTCCGTCGGATTGGTTCTCCCATGGCGATGTCCTTCTTCTTCCTCCTCCTCCTCGTCTCAGCCTGTGCTCAACCCGCCGACGACCCCCCATGTAGCAATGTGAAGTCCAACCTGAGACCCTGCGGCCCTTGTGTCTTCGGCCGGGTGGCGGGGCCTTCGCCCCAGTGCTGCGCCGCCGTGCGGCAGCTCAACAGGATCGCCAGGACGACGGCGCAGCGCCGGAACGTGTGCAGATGTTTGAAGGGCCTCGCGGTGGAGAAAGCGGCGACAGGCCGTCCCTTCTCGATCAACGCCGTCAGGTCCCTCCCGGCGAGGTGCGGCGTCAACCTCGGTTTCCCGATCACCCGTTCGCTCGACTGTAACAGTTACAAGTTTTCTCCGGCAGTAGTACTCTCCTAATCCTCTACTGACGACTACTGTTGTGCTAGATTCACCTTTGGAAATATCAAATTAAAATAGTTTCAAATCTTATAAGAAGATATTAGAGGATTTATTAGAAATAAGGTGAGATGTTACACTTCTTCTTACTCAATCTTCAAATTAGATAAGTTTGAGAATACCAAATTTAAAATGTCAAACTTCTCACCTTCCGATCTTCATGAAAGAATGACATACCACAATTAAGTTGAAGCGTTCTAAAACCCATCGTGTAGGGTCAAAGCTGTCACCCTTAAACCCGAGTTAATTGTCACCCACTCAAATGGAGTGATCAGGACATTTTGTTGCAATAAGAATGGTCAAAAAATTTCAATGAATAACACAATTTTGATAGTGAACAGGTAAAATCAATTAACCTTCTCTTATCAAGGTTATTCCTGTTGTTTTGACTTCATAAATGGTCTGGAGTTTGCATTCAAACCCTTAAGCTCACTTTGTTTGTGGAATATGATCGAAATAACCGGTATAAAGGCCCCATTTTGATTTGATTGAGGGTACGCATAATTCTTCCAATTCCCCAAACTCTACCTGGAATATCTAATTCCCCTAATTCTCTTAATTTTACCTTTTATTTCATTCCTTATTCCACTTATTCCTACCAAATCACTTGAAATAACACAGTATAATTCTCCTTATTCTGGGTGGAATACCAACAACTTACCAAATCAAAATACATCTTATTCTGGTTTAAGAAATCCCCAGAACATTATTCTAGTTTAAGTTATTCTGCAAATAAAGTCACAGGTCTTTGTGTCTGACATGTATTATGCAAGTAGCGTCTCATAGTCTTGTAGCTGCAATGAGAGCAACTGTAGGTTGTGAGATAGCTTTCCAATTAATAGCATAGCCTCCAATGGAAAATACATAACAAATAAGAGATATTCTCTTATTCAAATCTCTAACAAAATCTAAATTAATAAAACTAGTCAAAAATATCATTGTTCTTGTCATACTCTAAACAAGTGCCCGTTGTACCTCTCAGATACCTGAAGATCCACTTCACAGCCTGTCACTGAGCTTTACCAGGATTAGCCATGTACCTGCTCACAGCACTGACTGCATGTGAAATATTTGGCCTAGTGCACATCATGGCATACATCATGCTACTAAGTACACTGGAGTATAGAACATATGACATAAATTCTTTTTCCTATGTAGACTGTGGTGCCAATGAAGTAGACAGTCTAACGTGGGCAGCAAGCGGTGTAGCAACTGGTTTGGCATCCCACATGCCAAAACGCTTAAGTGCTTCTCAATAGACTTAGTCTGAGTCAAATAACACTTGCTTGGACCTTTATTCCTCTGAATCTCCATCTCGAGGATCTTCTTTGCTGCTCCCAAGTCTTTTATCTCAAACTCACTGTTGAATAGTACTTTCGACTTACTGATCTTAGACTTGTCTTTTGCTACAATCAACATATCATCAACATATAATAGCAAAGAAAGGAAAGAATCATCACACAATGTTCTAAAGTAGACACAATTGTCATAACGACTTTTGAAGTAACCATGTTGTACCATAAAAACATCAAATCTCATGTATTATTGCTTTAGAGATTGTTTCAAATCATACAAAGATTGCTTAAGCAAACACACGTGATCTTCCTTCCCCTCAACTTCAAAGCCTTCAAATTGTTGCATGTAAATATGCTCTTCAAGTTCACCATGCAGAAATGTTGTCTTCACATTCATCTATTCTAACTCTAAATTATGGGAAGCAACTAATGCTAACAGAATACGGATAGAGCTGTGTTTCACAGTAGGTAAGAAGACACCATTATAATCAATACCTTCAACCTGACTATAGTCCTTTGCTACCAACCATGTTTTGTACCTAGCATCTTCAACACCTAGAGTACCTTCTTTCTTTTTGAAGACCTACTTATAGCCGACCACTTTCTTTCCCTTAGGAGTCTTCACCAACTCCCAAGTCTGATTTCCGTGAAGAGACTCAATCTCTTCTTCCATAGAAATTAGCCATTTATCTACATCCTGATGAGATATAGCTTTTGAAAATTTGGAAGGCTCATTAACATCAAGTGTCTCCTCCGCAACAGACAATGCATAAGCAACTATGTTTGTATAACCATATCTTAGTGGTAGTCTAGTCTCTCTTCCCTGCCTATCTCGAGCAAGAAAACACTACTGAACTTGTGGAGTTTCCTCCACCTACTATATATAAAGCACATGAGTTTGCTGGTGTTATCGCTAGGAACATTTCTGATGTGAACTAGCAATTTTAAATTCTACCTGCTTTGTAATACCACCTAGAAAACTTACATCCTATGGAACAGAAACTTCTTTCTTTGAATGTAATAATGCAGACTCATCAAGAGTGACATTCCTCTCAATCATAAGTTTAGGTGACTTAGGACCAGGACACTAGAACATGTATCCTTTGACACCTAAAGTATAACCAAGGAAAATACACTTTTTGGCCCTCGGGTCTAATTTTTCATCATCCACATAAACATAAGTTGGGCAACTAAAAACTCTCAAATCAAAATAGTCTAAAGATTATCTGACCACATTTCTTCTGGAGTTTTGAAAATAATGGCGGTAGCTAGAGATAAGTCAAGTGGCAAGCTGTAGAGACTGTCTCTAGTCTTTGCTCAAACCTGCATTGGACAACATACAATGTGTCTTTCTAGAAGAGTGTTATTCATTCTTTCTGCTACTCCATTTTACTATAGAGTATATGTCATTGTATGGTGTCTCACAATGCCGTGATTTGTATAGAACTCATCAAATTATGTGTAGCAAAATTCTAGCTCATTATTTATCTTGAGTCTTTTAATCTCCTTCCTAGTCTGTTTCTCAACGAAAGCCTTTTATTGTTTGAAATGCTTAAACACTTCATCCTTATGCTTAAACATGAACACTCAAACCTTTCTAGCGTAATCATCAATAAAGGTCAGAAAACACTAAGTACCACCATTTGAAGGAACACGAGAGGGACCCCAAATATCTGAGTGGATGCAATCCAGAGTAGCCTTAGTTATGTGTATTGCGATCTGAAAACTGACTTTCTTTTACTTCCTAAAATATAGTGCTTACAAAATTGTATCTTTCCATTACTCTGTTCACAGATTACTATCCTTCAAAACTACCACCAGTCATATCTCTGTTCATGAGTTCTTTCGGAAACAAAGATGATTTTATATCTTCCACAGAGATAGAATCTCTACTATACAATAGAGTTTCTCAAAAGTGCTTATAAGATGGAGGTATTGAACAAAGCAACAACAGGGCTTGATCTTCATCTTCTATACTCACATCAATATTTTCTAGATCCAACAATATGGAATTAAATTCATCAACATGTGATGTTCCTTCTACCATACGCAATATGAAGAGACACTACTTCAGATGTAAGTTGCTCGTAAGCAACTTGGTCATGTATAGCGATTCGAGCTTGAGCCACAAGGTGGCCGCTAGCTTCTCATGGATGACCTCTCGCAGAACTTCATTAGACAAACTTAGTTGAATCGCAGCGAGAGCCTTCTCATCCTGTGACAATGTCTTCGGCATCGTCTCCTTGCCAAGCAATGCCTTCTACATCCCCTGATGGGTCCAGAGAGCTTTCATCTTAAATTGTTAGATGCCAAAGTTGATGCCCCGGTCGAACTTCTCAATCTCAAACTTTTTGACATCTTGCATTGTGCACAGAACACCGATACTTGAATACAACAAACCTGACTCTGATACCAATTTGTTGGAAACGTATTTGTGGTATACAAAATTGATGTCGTAGCGGAAACGAACAAAATCGAAGACCACACAAACACGAAATAGAGAAGCGAGAAGAAGAGGAAGAGAAGTGCATACACATTTACGTGGTTTGAAGGCGAAGTTCCTACGTCCACAGGCGGAGACGAACAATTTCCACTGTATGAGAATCAAGAGTACAACAGAAGGAGAAGAAACTCTCAATATTCCCAAAGCCCTGTTACATCCAAATCTCTCAAATTTTCTCTAGAAAAAAGAAAATACACAGACCAGAGAGTAGGAAGGAGGAAAGCCGAGAGTACACCCCCACACACAAAATCGCCCCAAAGAACCGAGCACAGTCGCTGCCATTCTGTGCGTGTGGAGATCAGACGTGAGGGCATTGGTGGTTTTCGTAACCATCCGCATTTGTGCATGTGGAGAGGTTGGAGTACGGCTGGGACGACTCCACCCAGGTTGACTAGGTCAAACCCAACATAACAATTTAATCAAAGATCAAACGATGTGGAGATCGAGTTTTAGTAGTCTCTAAATTTAGTTATTTAAAAAAATGTACCATCATAGACCATCTGATCTTGCATTCATCTTCCCCTCTCTCCAATGAACAAGGAAGCATGTCTGTGACGTTACTTCTATACTGATCTTGAGTCTTGACGATAGGAATATACTAGCTAGTAGAATGTCCAATATATGAATTTGAGGATTGAGATCGCCCCAATTAAATTACCCATCCTCATAGGGAATTCTCTCAGTCACTAATACATGTATGTCATACACACTTCAATCTTAAATTGAAAGTAATCATGCAAATTTCTATATCCTTATGATCTAAAAAATATTTACAATCACACTCCTCCAGCCAATCGTTACTTGACATTTTAATAAAAATAATAAATTAGGATTTACCCCTCAAATATTAAAGAGTCTCTCTCTCTCTCAATTACGCTATTGAGTTAATTACGAATCCAACCCTAGTTTAGTTGAGGACAGATCCTACGGTAAACGTATCGAGGTGAAAATCTGGTTTATTTAGGGGATCTTGTAGCAAATTAATACTACAATTTTAACCGCCAAAGGTCAAGGAATACATATTTCAGATAATACATGCGAAAACTCCTTATAATAAATTTCTAACACGGGCCTAAACCTGGCTGCTCTTGCTATTGCCGAGCACTTCAATATAATATTTTTATCATATCATGCCATCCTATATTTATTTTGTCTATGTGACAAAGTTTAAATTAATTTATATATAAGACATTATGTATTCGCCAACTTCAGTCATTAGTTAGGCGAATTAGTGGATTTTGTTGAAAAACTATGAAGATCTTTCTGTGCCACTTAGCACAGCATTGATAGGTGAAGTTATCTCCCTCCTCCCATTTTAAAACATGCATGAATCCAACTTTAGTATCTTACGATTAGCCGAGCATTAAATGAATATTAGGGAAAATTACTAAAAATGGCAAAAAAGCAATCAAAATATCTAATAGGGACGTACACTTCAAATTTAAAATATCTAAAAGAGGTACTCCTTCTAAAATATCATATCTAAATGGGAAAAAACTCATATTTTTTCTAACATACTACTTAAAATGCCCTCAATTGTTTTACAAATTATCCCAATTGAAATCTATATCGTATCACTTTTATATTTTTTAGCATAGAATATCTAAATGAGACCTTTATTTTTATCTAATTACCAAAAAGGACCCTAATACTCAAAAAGATCAATAAATAAAAGAGGCTCCTGAAATTTTATTCATAAGAATAAGGAATGCATAACATAAGTTAATCATACTAGTTATCATCCATAAATTGATTTGTTATCAGCACTTTAAGATAGTAATTTTTTTATAAATAGTAAAATTTGAGATGATCTGTTTGTAATTGAGGGTTCTTTGGGAATATGTGAAAGAAATTGACTTTTGTCTCATATAGATATAAATTTTAAGAGGAGTGCCCTTTTTAGATATTTTAAATTCATGGTACCCATATTGGATATTTTGAAAACTTTTGTGTCCTTTTTAGTAATTTTACCTAAATACTAATCAAGCTTTTAGGTGCTTTGTGAATATAAGTTTTTATTCTCCAATTCTTGCTGTAGGGTGCCGTGAGCTCTTGGGCCTCTGGAGTCGGCACTACAGGATGGAGCTAGGGATAATGTCATGATGATAACAAAGGGGAACCTTGCAGGTGTATGTTGTTATCTTAATATGTAATTATAATTAACTGATGATTACACTTTCTATAGATGTGTGGGTTATCTACGAGATCAAGCACTTGTTCCTCTGTTTATTCGATAAGACATATCATTGGCCTTCAATGTTATTCTTGTCCTATGGAAGGTGGGAACATGAAAACAATTTGGATAATTAGTCAAACAAACTTACATTTTGAAACACTTCCTTCTTGTGAATCCTATTATTTAACATATAAATTGTATGAAGTTAATTTAAAAGTTATATGCACATGAAAGAATTTGTAGACGATTCACAAATTATGAAGTTAAAAATTAGATAAAAAAGGAGAATAGTCTTAGGAAATTACCTCTGCACCCATAAAAGCGGCATAAATAATCCCTAAACTCCTACCATTAAAGAATCTACTTCCTCACCCCTAAAATCTTCAAACTCACACCTCTATGCCCCACATTACCTGTCGTGGTTTCAATTCAAGACACGAGTTAAATCCTAACTCGTTTAAAATGATCATAAAATTTTAAGAGGAGTGCTCAATTTTCAAGTGTCCTACCCAACACACATGAGGATAATAGCACCCAAAATGAGAGAGATCTAGAGAGAGAGATGTTCTAATCACAAGTCGTAAGGAGAGGGTAATAAGGCCAATAAAATGGATGGCCACCCGAGCTCGCAGGCCCTCGGCAATACTCCCAGGTCAAAGTTCAAACAAAATTGAAAATCAAAAACGAAAATGCAAAACAAATATATGTAAGAAAAATTGATTGGACAATCACACATTTCGTTTTGACCATGGTGGCATAATGGTTATAGTCAAGGAAACATCAACTCAAAGAACTAAGTTCGAATCCTCTGATAAACAGAGATTTTTAACACAAGCTTTGCCCAAAAGGTAAGTATTCCGCTAACTGGCGAGAATTCTACGGTATAAAAGTCATCCCGTTCAAACAACCAGGTGAGGAGTGAACCCGCGACCTCTCCCTCGTGGGAAGAAAAACATGTCCGTTGTGGACAACAATCACACATATATGAAGAAAGAAATTTTCGTAAGTGAGATGTCATGCATCTAGCTAGAGCTTTTTTTCCATTATGTTCAAGTAACCCAGTGGGCTGGGTGCTTGACTCTCCATCCGGAGGTGAGGGGTTTGAGTCTGGCTAAGTCTAAGGATTTTCTTCCACGTAGGAGAGAGTTTCACTCTAACGACTAAAGGGTTGTTTGGTTTAACGTAAAACAGCGTAATTTGAAACAATTGTTTCATTTTACAGTGTTTTCTATTATTTGGAATGATGTAAAACAATGTAAAATAAAATCATGTTTGGATCTTGTCTACCCATTTGATAGTCCAATTCTCTTGTTTTAATTTACAGTAAAGACTCACTGTAAATCAAAATAAGAAGATTGAAGCATCCCTTTTATTTTATTTTACAAACAACCAAACAAATATTTCATAATTCTAAAACAAGAAGAATTCACTTATTTTGAAATCAATAATTTTGAAACCGATGAATTACAAAATTTTACATTAAAACAAACAACCCCTAAATCGCCACAGAGGCGAGCATTCCACCACGAAGAACCAAGGAGGGGGCAAAGGAGGCGGCCTTTTTATTCATAAACCACATAACTGCGTCGATTCGAGCCCGTCTCCCAGTCTAGTGGGAGAGATGGGAACTAAAGCATACGGCCCATTTGACGAGAGTTGAACTCGTGACCTGATCAGGTGGGAAGGGCAGGAGGCACCAACTAGCTATAACTCAAGGAAGATCTATTCCACTGGCATCCACGAGAGATTGCATGGTTACTCTCACACAATAGAACTAATAGTTTTCATTCTTGATTGGCCAATAACAAAAATATTTGTCCCCTGGACGTGGCATCACTCGGGCGTGAAATTAATGCCAAGAATGACTGTACAATGTGATCAATGGAGCTCCATGGTGTCCTACATAATTGTACAATCTGATCACTGGGGTTCGATTTTTTCTTTTTTATTTTTTTTCAAGTCGTCTGATCTAAAATCAGATTGTATGATCATGTAGTCGGATGAGAGCTGCTAAGTTTTTTTCAAAATTTTAAATTAAAAACAATGGCAACAAGTAATACTCAAAGAAAAAATGTCAAAGTTCAAAAGAAACGTTTATAAGGTGTTTGGTTGTGCTATAATCTTTTAGACAGTTTTATGATACGAAAGTATAATAAAGTAATCTTAATGATAATTTTTAAATTATAAAATATCTTATTATTATGTCGGATAAAAACATGGTAAATTTTAAAAATGTAAACTAACATGAGTTTATAAATTTACCGGTTAGATCTAACGTCGAACACTTGATAGGCATACTAGTCACAGCCTCTTATTCCTTCCATCTCCACCCTGCGTGCTCCTCCACCTTCAACCACTCGAAACTAGTAGCTGCGTACTCGCACCCCACCTCCTGAGCTTACCCTTGACGTCATCTCCAACTCAAAACTTAGGTGTTGAGTTGAAGGAATCATATCATTATTTCGAGTGATGATTTCAAGAAATATCCGATGTAAGACCATGTCTAACATGACTTGGCATGTGTAGACTATTCTGATACAATATAAAATTTTTGTGATTGGACTCATTCAATGTTAAACTCAAAATTTAGATGTTAAGTTGAAAGAGTTGCATCATTATATAGACGTGATTTCATGAAATATTAGACGTGAGACTACCGCCAATACGTTTCCACACGTGTAAGCCATAGACATTAGGCATCATGGCCAAACGTGTGATATTCAAGATACAAATCCCGCTATGATACCACGTAAAAGTTTTTATTAGACCCGCTCAAGGTTAAACTTAAAACTTTAGCATTCAATTGAACGAACTATATCATTATATAGATGAATGATTTCAAAGAATAACCGATATGAGGCTATCTCCGACAAAATAGAACTCATCCTCATATGCCCCCGGCATGCCCAGCGATCTTCCATAGACCCGCCTCAATCCTCCACTTGCTGTTGCTTTGCTGGGGACAAAGAAGACGAGCCGATCTCTACTGCAAGATGGAGGCGTGGTCGTCAACATCCTCTGGAGTTGCGGTTGATGGAAGGAGGGGCACGAGGGGGCCGTCCCTTTGGGTTAGGGTTTGTGGTAATTGAAAAAAAAAAGATACTTTGTAAATTGAGATATATTTTGAGAATATCAATCAACCATTTTCTTTAATATACTTTTTTTCTCTCTCTCTCTCTCTCTATATATACATATATATTTGTAAAGAAAAGTTGCATTATAATGTAACCAAACGCCTCATTAGTCTGCAATCAAAAGGAATAACTGAACCCAGTCCATGGAGGGTCCTTGGGTTTCAAGACGGGATCAAAGAAAAAATTGCCCCCAATCAATTGAAGCCAAGGTCCTCGGCTTCCAAAACGGAATCAAACAAAAGGGAAGTGCACCAGCCGGGAATCGAACCCGGGTCTGTACCGTGGCAGGGTACTATTCTACCACTAGACCACTGGTGCTGCTGTTGGAAACAATCTATATTAATTGTAATCTATGTATTATTAAAAAAATTCGAAGGAATTGCTCAAACAATTGCTGATTTTGGTCAGCTTATATAGAAACCAGTACGATGCTCCTGATCGAATCCATAGTATAATTATACTGTCAAACTTCCATTTTTCGATCCAATATTCTACACAACACAGTTTACGTTTACAGCATAATAGCAATCTAGTTATTTTACAGGTCATTTTAGGACATTTTACGTGTACTTGAAAAAATATCTTAAAATAATCAAATTCCAATCAGGCGACACTTCCCAAGCGCCTAGCTTGTCCCTTGGTTGGCTTGCGTCCTCCCTTCCCCCATTCTCTTCGCAGTTCGGACACCAGCAGCAGCCAGCAGCAGCAGAGGAGGAGGAGGAGGAGGAGAAGAAGAAGTGGAAGAAGAAGAAATCCCCACAGATTCCTAGTCCTCTCTGACTTCACCGATGGAGATTTCGATCCGAACACCTTCCCCGCCGTCGTGCCCCACGGCCGCGTTCCGTCCTCCCCGCGTCCTCCGCCCGCATGTGGGCCCGAGCCGGCTGGCGGGAGGAATCCCTCACTACTCTCCTGGTCGATCCGCCTCCCGCCGCAATCCAAGCCGGGTGCGTAAATTTCTTCAATCCCGTATTGGTTTCTTTCTTTCCTTTTTTTTTTTACAGGAGAAAAGAGGATTTCTTTGCAGTAACTTTGGTTAGATTATGTCGGCGGACGACGTGAGTGGTGGATCATATGTGTTGTTCAGATAATGGGAAAAGTGAGGAATCAACTAAAACCAACCAAGATGAAGAGTTTAACCCAAGATTCCTGCCTGAGCTTAAATGCTCAAAGTCTCTCGCCTTGTTCACCTTGGGCCATTTGGAAGAGAAGAATCTACAAAATTAATGGCTTGAAAACAAAAAAACATGACTTGAGAAGCTGATGGCAAATGATAGAACAAGCCCTGGTGACAGTAGTGAAGACTGGTTGCTTGGGGGCGGGATTGGGCAAGTGCGGATGGCTCATGTTGGGTAGTTTTTATTTTTTTTTTTGAAAAATGTTGGGTAGCTAAGAAAATTGTTGAAATGGGGCTAATTGAAGTGTTAGGGTTGATGGGATGTACTAGATATGGGGCATTAGTAATATAGTATGGATTGCGTTGACCAGGTTTTTATTGAAATGGAAGGGACCAACATTGGAGGAAAAGGATGGCTGGGAGCGGACAGGATGACAGCTATCAGCTGCTGCCCGGGCAATTGTCATACACTGGGCGAAATTGAAAAAAAAAGGAAAGAAAATGGCAAATTTTATGGTGTGGAGTGTAGAGTTCCTGGATTGCTCACGTATCAGATTTGCCGAAACAGTTGTGATATTCAGGGTGGTTGTTGGATCTCCCATGGCATTGGTGACTTGTATAAATGTCCAAGCAGGTGTTCCTGGAGTTGCCTGTCCACAACGTTAGTGTCTCTGGATGCCTATGATGAAATTTTTGTAAAGTATTGTAATGTAGCAAGTGAATCCACCCTTTCAGCTACCACCATAGTGCGTACAATAGCCCTTGGATGTTGGCAGGGTAATCAGGAGAATACTAAAAAGTCAATTTTTTTTTTGACCTAATCATTGTTCATGGTTGTTGGGTATTGGATTGTGTCATATCATTGTGTTGTCATAAACCTTCCCTTCAAATTGGAGAAACATTGTTTTTAGATATGTTTCATATTAGGCTTTCCATTTTTTATGGTGATTTCTTGCCCTTTTCCAGTTTGTCAAATCTGAGCTCCAAACAAGGCCCCACTATAACACTTGATTCTAGCAACTATCATTATTGTGAGATGGTCCATCTTCTTGGACTTTATTAACACATAAGTTTATCTTTAAGGCTCACCTCAGGAAGTGGGGTTGCAGGTTCAGCAGTCATGTAGTCATGTCTCAGTCATGTCTCACATGTCGTGAAAAGGGGACAGGTCTTGCAGTCATGTCTTTCATGTCATTGTGCACCAGGAGCCAGGGAAACTCATGAACATGAAAGCACCAACTCCATTGTGGAACTAAAAAATGAACAAGCTTCTTTCTGTATATTTGAACAGATAAATGGCCATTCTCTTCCATGCTAGCATGCATCTGTTTATCGGTTGCTTGTCGTGCCCATTTCTCACCTCCAACTTTTTTTCTCCATGCATTGTCTGCATATGATATGCTGTGGGATTCAGCTACTTGTTAACTTCAAGGTTTCATGACCCAGCTTTCCTCTGCATTTTTATATTCTTAGGCAATAGTGGAAGTGTCAATTGATATAAGTTAGCTACTGTTTTGTGCAGCATTGATATGATTCATTCTGCCCATTTAATTTGTTCCATTGTAATGCTTCAGATAATGTCGGCTTCAATCGGTGACCTGCAAAGATGTAAGAGCAGTCTTGAATCTCTTTTTTGTTATGATAAATCTGTTCCAGAAGAAATAATTGAGAAGCCCATTGGCTTATCCTTGAGCACAAAAGAAATTGGAAATAATCCTGCTTGCATTCATTGTCAAGCAAAAGGGGCTGTCCTTTGTGCTACTTGCTCAGGTTCAGGCTTGTACATTGATTCTATTCTGGAGAGTCAGGGGATTATCGTGAAAGTAAGGTGTCTAGGTAATTATGTTCTTTCACTGTTTCTTCTATATTATGTTCAATAAATGGTTGCTATGTTTCAAAACACTGGATCGTATGCTCACACTTTTCATTATATCTTTCTTTGTTTGACATGCAATGGTATAGTTTAATCATTCTTGTAGCAAGTTTTGAAAAACATTGTTCTCTGTTCCTCTGCTTGAAATCAATGCCACATGATGTTCTAAAGTTCTGGTGACACTAATGGCTCACCTTGGACACTTAACAGCATCACAGAAAACACTTACATTATCTGTTGTGTGGTGCATATCCACTGTGTGTGCTTTTATTCGAAGTTGTTTTCAATATGACACGCATCTTTTCAAATGGATAAGCTAGAATCCTTGCACTTGACTATGCAGGTGTCGACTGATGTCTGTAGTTCCTCTAAAGATAGCATGCAGGTGGTGTTAGTGAATGTTAGTGTAAGGCTTAAATAGTCAGGCCAATAACTGCTTAGTCTAACTTTTACTACACTTAAACAGAACTCCTCTTTGGAATTAGTCCTTTGTAAGGTAATACACATAGTAGATGTGAAGATAAACTTTGTAGCCCTGAACTATGCCTATTTACACACAGACTGTAGAATTTTGGGACTCGTCTCCATTGGTGTGAGAGGCATGGTTTGAAGCTTCTACACCAGAAACCATTCATGCTTTTATTTTGCTACTTTTATTGTATTTTTATTAAACTTCATCCTTAGCAATAAAGCTACTTCTCTATCATCTTTAATTTCACGGAACTCAGGCCTCAGATAGCTTTTAATCACAACTTTCTTTTCTTTTATGAAAATCAACTTTTCCGGTATTTTCTTAAAGATTCATGGCTAGACCCACATGCAATGCACCTGTTCATCGAGAACAAGAGAGAAATGGGGGGTAGCCAGTGACCTCCTCCCCAGTGGTGCAGCTGTTGCTACTGTTCCCAGCTTCCACTTTCCAGAGGATCCAGCAGCTGGCCTTCTACTGTCATCTTAGGGGTGTTTGTGGGTCAGTTTGTTTTGGTTTAAAAGAAATTTTGTTAAACTAAACCAAACCATATGATCCTTAGGAACTGAACAAAACTGAAATGAAAAACATCGGTTTGGTTTGAACGTTTGAAAGTAATCCGACAGTAACTGGCAGTCCCTCAGGTTGACCTGAGTGCATGCTGGGCAAGGCCCGTTGAGATAAGTCAGTCAGTCCCATTAGATATCTTTTCTAGACTTTTGACATGCCCTCTGCATAATTTGTTTTCGATATAGGACTAAAGAAGCTGCCCATCCCCTATCAGACGACTGTTGCAGAAAGAAAACTGGAAAGGATGGGGGTATTCCCTCTGCGTCCACCATCGTCACAGCCTCACAGGGAAAGCGCTGTGATGCCGCCAGTGGGTTGCCGAACCCATCTTTACCCCATCCTTTCTGGAGCCTATCGGAGAATGGCGCGGTGGATGAGTCCCAGCTATCCACATGCGGGCTGTGACAAGGAGCAAAAATGGAAGCATGACGAGCCCACTGGCCAAAACCCTCTTGAGAAGATGTGATTCTGAGTGCAGGATGCTCCATTCCATTGCACCTGTTCCTCCAAGTGCTTATTGTCCTGCCCATTTCCTCCCGCATTATGCGGTTGGCTGTAGGACTGCATCCTCATCACCTAGACAGATTACCAGGGCCTGCAGGCCTTCAAGCGTGAGCTTGTGGATCCCAGAGGTTTCCTATAGAGCTGGAACGACACAGGACTCAGCACGTGCTCTGGCACCTAGACAGGGATCAAGTGAGTGTAGACATCATCTCTATCCAGCTCGCCTGGAAGGGGCTTGGGGGTACATCTCCAGGAAGATTGACCAGCTGACAATGCTGTGGAAGCTCAGGCTCCACGACAACCTCAATGGGGGCCAAGTGCCCAGGCATGCTGGGTGGTGGTTGCTGTCCTTTAGTCCAACATCGGAAAAAAAAAGTGGGATGGGGACATGAAAAGTAATAATCATCACACCAGGCCATGTCCTTCTTATGCCCAGGCTTCAATGCTTTTATGATCCACACCAATGAATATTCATCAAGTATAATGTATGCACGTGCAATAAATATTAAATATTTGATTTATTTATTTTTTTGTTTGGTTCAGTTTTATGGATTAGACACACCACCTGAACCAAATCAAAGCACTTATCAACCTGAACTGAACCGAAAATTTAGGTTGGTTTGCTTTGGTCTTTCAGTTTGAACTGAATAGTGAACACTAGCTGGGGGGGGGGGGGTAACTTAATTATAAGTCTCCATTGAAAGGATAGAACCTCGAAATGTACACTTGTTGCCTCTGCATATATCTTGTTGTGTTTTCCTCCCTTTTGTCCCTTCACATGGGACACAAAGTTAAATCCCTATTGAAATGATAGAGGATATACCCTTATTGCCTCTGCACATGTCTTGTTATGTGCCCCATTTGTCCCTTCAAATGGGTACATCTGGTCTCTTTGCTCCTGGTATCTCTGGGCTATCTGACAAGTCCAAACTATCTCACTGTTGTTCTCTTAGTTACCTTCCATGCAATTCTAAGTATAGGCAAGTATATGTTGCCGAAAAAATTGATGCCCCTTGCAACTGAGACATTGTGTGGTTTTTTTCTCCTTTTTTGGCATTTTCATTCATCACTCAGTTGTTCAAACCTCATGAACTATGTTCGTGAGAGGGATTGGCATCCATCTGTGCTTCATTGGTTCTTCTTTTAATTATTTGTTACTGTACCTAAATAATTAACCAAATAGTTTACAAAACGTTAACGGTTCTAGTTTCTGACTTCATGAAGAAGTTGTTTACCGTTGGAGAAGTTTGTATGGGAGATGCTTTCTTCAGTTGGAACATGTATCTGTACCCTCATTTGTTCCTACCTATATTATGCGTGTATTTGTCTCTCTTTCATAGCTTTTTCCTACGTGCAGTTTTACAGTTTATTCCATTTTTATTAAAAGATCGATTTTATTTCTTGTCTGCATACTGAATTTGTTAGATGTAAATATAGGTTGTGGAGGCACTGGCAATATCATGTGTTCGGGATGTGGAGGGAGAGGTCATCTATGAAATGACCAACCAAATGACTTCTTCTTTTGTCTTTGGTGTGATCACCACTTGTTGCTTGCCTGTATTGTCATTTCTAATATTGAAAAATATGTAGTTATTTGCCGATTTCTTTAGTTAAAAATGTTGCTGTTCCTCAAAAAGTGGGTTTGATCACAAGGGGAAAACAGTGGATCACTGGATCTCCTAATTTTGCAGTGCTGGTCCAAACTTTAAGCTACAGTTTGATATCTAAATTATTTATTCCGATATAAGCAATTTAGGATCACTTGTACTGGAATAAGGTTCATTTTGTTTTGGTAATTGTTTATTTTTCTATCATGAATAAGTAATTTTAATTAAATAAAATAAATAAAAAATAAAGCATAATAAAATAAACATCGTTGACGCTTATTCTAGGGGGAATAAGCTTAGCGTAGTGGTGCCCACCTCTCTCACCCGAGCAGGAGACAAAAGTTCGAACCCAGTGGTTTCTGTCCCCCTCTTCGCTCCTCGTGGGCGGAATGTTCACCCTGTGTGGAGGCTACTTCGCACGTGCGGAGCTCTCTCTAGCTAGAGGAAAATCCCGGACTAAGCTGGACTCGATCTCCTCACCTCTAGGTGGTGAGTTAAGTGCTCTGTCCGCTGAATTACTTGGCCAAAAAAAAAAACATTTCTCGACACTTTTGTCTGAATTAATTATTCTTCTTAATCGGACATAAGCTACTCCTATCCGGTATAAATAATCTGCACAATCAAAGCAAACAGAGAAGCTTATTCTCCTTATTCTCCCATCAAACAGGTGCTTAAGATATTATTTACTAAAATGTAAAAAAATTAAATCCTTATTTAATTATGATCTACAACCATAAATGTGGTTATACGCATCACAACTTCGAAAAAGAATATCTATCTAAATCAACAGGGATTGCTTTTAATTTATAATTAATTATTATTTTTAAATAACAGTATTTTAGTTTGTATAATTGATATATAGTCATTAATAATACATCTTATAACATTGTTAAGTTGACCGCCACATGATATAATGGGAAATAAGACCATACTAATGAGGAAACCTACTTATGTTACATCGTGTTAATTTGTTTGGAGTTTTTGCAAAGGATCTCCTAGAAGATTTAGTCTTTGTAGATTAACCCTGTGCATGATTCATATTTGCATGTAACCCTCTTAGTTATAATAGTATTTGCATGTAACTCCCTTACTATGTGAGTTTACTTTAAATTTCACATGAATTAGAATATTGTTCTATACATAGAATATATGAAACTAATTAAATAAAAATGCTAATAATACTCTCAATTAAAATACAAACACTTTACAAAAAAACACATAGTCATCTATCCGTAAACTTGTTGTATATATTTAACATCAAAAAACTTATTCTTGTTTTATGTAATAAAAACATTTTAATTTTGATAAGATTCAAGATAAACTATGTAGTTAGGAGGGTTATACATAAATATCATTATATTTAAGAGGGTTATATACAAATATGAATCATGCATGATGTTATGTACAAATATTAAATCTTTTAGAGGGTTATTTGTAAAAAAAAATAATTTTCTTGAGTAATACTTAGTGCACACCAGGTGTTAGTACACATCTCTAGTGTGCACCAAGTTTATTTTATTCTTTAAAAATTATATTTTTAGGTCGGGTCTTGTACAAGGTACACTTTACTTCGATGTCTAAAAATACAAAAGATTATTTTAATATTTTTTATTCTTCTAATTGTTTTTTAATTTTTTACAAATTTTCTAGACATCATAATAAAATGTGCCTTGTATAATTCAGCTCCGACTTTAAGATACAGTTTTAATATAAAAATGAAAAAAATTAATACATAAAAAAATTGTACTAACAACTGGAGTGCACCTTCAATTTGAGTGGTACGCTGCCGGCGAACATCAAACGGCCGCCCCGCGCGTCCCTATAAATAAACCTCGGGAACTTCCACGCTTCCACCGTGTGTTCCTCTGCAAGTAAACGAGGCGACACGCTCCCGCGGAGCCCGATCCAAATCTTTACGACGATCAGAAGACTCCCCAGTTGGGATAAATTTATGACGGTACTTTTTATATGTTCAGGGGTTCAAGTTTATATATATTTATATATTTACATGCAGGAAATACTGGTTGCATGCTTGAACGTCTATATTTTCAGCTACCAGGATGTTCTTGTATAAGACGCGTTTCTTTAAAGGGGAATCCGGAACAATTCCAAATCATTTGTTTTGATACTTTTTGACGTTTATATCCCTCTTTTACATTTTAAAATTTCTTCTTTTGTTTAATGCACCTTTTAGTCCAGGAGACAAACACTGTTCCTTCTGGTTCCCTGTTTGTGCAAGCTTATTTTTGCTTTGAATGCATTTATTTGATATGGTGTAGCTTTTATTAAGGATCTTTTTTATAATTTTATAATTTTCACTCTGATTATTTCGATGAACGGATATTAGATGTAGAAAGCTATTTTCATGCTACTAATTGAAGTTAATTGGATCTTGTTAGATTGCACTTGAGATTACAAGTTAGAAAAAAGTTGCAATAATTTAACGATATATAAAAAGATAGGTGAAGACTTAAAAACTGTATAATAGATTTTACACCTACATGCTATTGTGATCTAATTATTATATTTTTAAACCCTTTACAATACCTTAACTACCTTGCACATGACCATTGCATGGTTAGACCTATGGTTTTAAATGGGACAGAACCCTACCTCGTAGTTGTTCTCGATTTTAGCTATGATGAGAAAATAATGTTTCCAAATTTGACACTGTATTTTTGTCAAAAAGTTATTAAAATATTTATTTGGAATACATCAAAGGTTTATATTTAGGATAAAACTAGAATTTAAATAAAAATTATTCATGTCGACACATTGCATAGGTAAAGCTATTGTCAAAAAATGATGTGAGAAACTCAAGTACGGATTACACATCCATTGTCCATCAAGGTTTAAAAGTATTTTTATTTTAAATTCTGATAAAAAGTAGTAAAAATCAATTTATTTATTTATTTTTAGCTTGAAGTACTAAAAATCAGATCAGACCATTGAATTTTACTCCAATAATTGTTTGATGCTCTTTACAACTATACTCTGTTTGCTCAAAGTCTTCCCTCTGCCTTTCAACACATCCTTTCTAGGCCCTTCGGTCAGCAAACCTAGGGCACTGCTGACGTCAGATTGGTGGAGTCGTATTAAATGATCATCTAATTTCTATTTGGTGAGTCGCATTCAAACTAAGGTCGTTGATGTTAATGGAGATATTTTAGGTGGTCTCACTAGTCAATAAGCCCTTTGATGTTCAGAATAGTAAATGATTTATTTTAATAATCTAATTCAATTTTTAGAAGAGCACCTTGACCTAAGCCTAAGACTGTGTGCAATGGCAGATCCAACATTCATTCAGTGGGGTCCTAGGATCCTACTGAATTTTGTCAAATCTTTTGGCTTAATTCAAAACAGTCTAGTCTGAGACTCTACTGACACGGATAAAATTAATTCTGCATATTAAATTAGAATTAATCGTATTCTTAGAATAAGGAACTTTATTCTTCCCCTATTTTGCTATCAAAAGAATAATGAGAGTATTACACTGTAGAGTTTGGCTTAAAGTAAATCGTTATAAAATATTGTAAATCATTGTTTTTTTGTGTGTGTTATACTAAGGAGTTGGTTTAATGTAAAATATTGTAAATTACCAGAACGTATTCTATGTCAAACCAAACAACATGTACGTAAAAGGCGGCTGGGAGAAGACAAGAGAGACCCTTCAATGATCAACCCATAGGATTTTTTCTTTCTTTCTTTCTTTTGAAATGACATTGCCCTAGTAGTAAAGCAGCTAAAGTCTTATCCTTGCCACCATAGATCAAACCTTGTTGGCTCCCTCTCTACTCAATGTCAAGTGCCTTAAATACCAACCCATGAGTCACCAGCCCTATTTAGGTGATGAAGAGGTCTAGTCACCATTGTACAAGAAGAGGTAGGGGGTCCCACTCCCATCCATCTACCCTAAGGGCTAAGGCAACATCACAAGATAACTATTTTCTAAATGGGAATCATGTCTTACACCAAGTGGTCATCCCCACGTCCCTCTCAAGCTTAGACCATCTATGGTGCTTTCTAGGAAAGGACAGAGAGGAAATCCAAAAGGAGGTTTTGAACGCACCAACCCATTTCACTGCCTTGGGCCCCCCTGGATATGTCATAGATCCTGGTCCCCAAATGACCCAAAAAGAAAAGAATAATTCCTTCAACTTTAATCCGGCTTCTCTCTTATTATATGCCTATTAGCCGAGTCATAACTCAACCTTAGATGTGGAGTATTCCAAAGTAATATTGGAGCTACAAATTCCTTGTATCTCCTAGACCTTAGTGTTAGTAGTTAAGTGGGTGGTAGAATCATACAAAAAAATGATCATCTAAGTTCAGTGAGTCATATTCAGTATCTAGGTTATTCTTTTACAAAAGGTTATAGGCAGTAGTTCCGTGAGTTCTGCTTTATTCGATATCTTCGAGAAATGGCCTATTTCTGTTCACATGGGAACAACAAATTTCGTAATTTGTTTTGTCAAGTATGAACATTTTGTTCATCTCACGCGTTAAAAAATGTAGAAGACATCATGCAACAAATAACTTAGAGGTTTTAGTTATTATATTAGATAACTATGTTAATACCAATTTTGATGACTACTAAGAATAGGTGCTAAGTAATGCTGTGTCAACTTAACATTTAGAATTTAGTCTTTAAGAGCCTCAAGGCTCTCTCTCTCTCTCTCTCTCTCTCTCTCTCTCTCTCTCTCTCTCTCTCTCTCTCTCTCTCTCTGCGCACCAATTTTAGTATAATACTGTAAATCTCAAAACATTAATATCAAAATTAGCAATCTATTAAAACTAATGTCTCCATCAAATGAAAATTTTATGTAAAAGGTTGACACGGATTCCCCTAAACACGGAAGCTGCTGGTCGCTACGATTAAGTCGTTCCTTTGATTTGAATTGTTTGCTAGTGATTCCTTCAAACTTCACATTTAGGTTTCTATTCTTCCTCAGGACAAAAAACCACCCTTTTCATATTGATCTCCCTGCCCCGTATTAATGAGTTTGACAATGGGCATTTGCTATGAAGTTGCTATAATGGGGTAGTGCCCATCATCTTAATTAGCAAAAAATTAGAATCATGAGGTAGTGCCTAATTCTTTGTATATAAGATTGTTATATTTATCAAACCCATCACCTTGGAACCGAAGTTAAGTGTGAACTCACTCAACTCCCACCGATGAAACAAAAGCAATATCAATCCTTTGTTACTTCAATTTGTCAAGTGCCCTTGCCATTATATATAGAAGAAGGGAAGACCTAGGTTATAATAGAAGAATAGAGTTTTATTTTAGTTTGGGCTGGTCTCCCCTCGGACAAGAAACAAGTGTCTAACGTGTGGTCTTTTCTAATTGGGAATACGAAAAGTCCATTGAGCATGTAGGTCCTCACCAAACATGACTCCATACTTTGGTCCTACATGCAGATGCGTATAATTCACCTAGCAAAACATCCTATATCCATAGACGAAAGTAGGGCTGTCAAAATGGGCTCAGGCCCGTTAACAGATCCATTTGGATCCGTTAGTTATGGGTCTGGGTATACCCATTTATCCATTGTCATACATTGCAAAAATTTGTGAGCCGATTTTTTACAATTCGGACCTAAAATCAAATCCAATTATCTGGCACATAGAGATTTAAGATAAATAAATTCTATAATAGATCCATTTATCTTTCAACATCAAATAAATAAGAAGTAGACCCGAGACCCGACCCATTTACCCATGACCCTTATTAGACTTGAACCGGATCCGGGTATATTCACTTTGGGCATGGGTTTACCCAGACCTGAACCGTTGACAACCCAAGACGAAAGTATGTAAACATTAACGGCTAGCAAGAAAACAAAAGACATTCAACATGCTACATTTCGATAACTAAGACCATCTAATTAGTCTATTTGTTCTCACATGCATTCTCTTACTCTACTGTTCAAAATTAATGAGTAGCACCTTGGGTGATGAAGATGGCACAATTATACGAAAATCCAAAGCCTAACCTAGATTAGAAGAAAATCTATCCTGTTTTACATTGTACTAGCCTATGGTCTAGACCAACCCACAGTTCATCAGCTCCTCTAAAACTATTCTTGACCCACTTATTACAAAGTCACAAGGAACAGAAATGTTTGTTGCAATGCTCAGGCCGCGGCCCTCCAATCTATCATGTGCATTCAGATAGTTGTAAAGGAAAAAAAAAATCTACTGACTGACTGACCATAGGTCAGTTAATACCGAAGCGGATTTTGGGGCAACCAAATTTCGGATTTGGGTGGGAGTTTTATTTTTTGTTTATCTGAACTGAGTCCTATCACCGTGGCAGAGACCTCAAAAAAAAAAAAAAAAAAAGACCGGACAAGAATACTCGTTCAAATTGCAATATCTCCAGCACTATGGCAAGTATTTCTCCGTAAGAAAACAGTTCTATGAATCTGCATTGATGATGACCTTGTGGTAGCTTTCTCTGATTTTTCCCTTGCCTGTACCTGAATTGACAGAAGGAACAAATTTCCATATTTTTTGACAAGATATTGTACAGCTAAAAAATGTCATCACATATATAAAGCCAAGGGAGGATATGTCTATTGAAGAGTATAGTATATCAAGCATATGCCTCCAATAAAAGCACATGTTCACCATGGGTACTTAATCTTTTTTTTATAAAGTAAGCTGGAGTGGGGGCCATGGCCATCTCCCCCTCTATCTATTGAGCTGAAATGAGGGGACAAGGGAAGCCGCATGCTAAGTTGGGGGGAAAAGCAAGGAAAGAGATGGGTGGGGAAGGTTAGAATGAGACCCTGTTTGGTGGAATGATTTTTTTTTTTTTTTGGTTTTGCCATATGACATACCTCTACGCTTTGTTATATGAGATTATGCCTTCACTAACCCTATTTGTCATCATACCTCCAAGACATGCACATTCTTTACCTATATACTCCTACCCTTTAACTTGTTTTAACACTTAGTTATATGGCCAAATTACAATTATGCCATGAAAAGAAGAGAGGAGGAAACATTCGTCCGTAAAATTATAAATTATTAATTTTATTAACGGTGGTCATAAGTCTTCGAATTGAAGGGCATAATAGCTAATATGCTTATTGCAAGGGTACTCTTCAAATGTGCAAAATGTTGAGGACACAAATGAAGAGGTGCTTCACTTTTCCCACCCAATGAAGTGAGATGGGAAGAAACGGCACTGACCACAGCCCACCCACTAGCAGCTGTACCTACACCTTCCTCTTCCACCCACAGCACAGTAGTGATGAGGTGGGGAGCTCTAGGCAGAAGGCCCTGGGCCACCACCATAACCCAAACACAGGAATTAGGCTCTGAGGCTGCTCAACCCATCATCATTTAGGGAGGAAAAGGGTGAGCCACCCATATCACCTTGCCAAAAAGGGAGGAAAAAAGGGGAGAGCAGAAGGCACTTTCCAATTTCCCGAGCATTAAATGCACAGGTATATGAGATAGTGAGAGGCCCTGCAGCCCTTTAGTTTTTGTTTCTTCACATCAGGGATAGCCCACACACACAGGATTAAGTAACAGAATACCTACTCTTGAACAGGGTAGCAGACTTTGAAATTTCTCAAGTTTTAAGCTATGGTCCCGACTATTCAAAGAGGATATGCACAACCTGGTTCTTGAACTATGCAAACAAGGACTCTAACTTGACCCAGAAAGATTCCCTCTCGCTACTTAGGACCCCTGCTCTGTCTATAGTGGAAAATGGTGTTATAAAGATATTGATGAGGCAACAACCACTAGAAAAATTTGTTCTCCTTTCCTGTTAGTACCTCTCCCATCCTCCTCCTCAAAGCTAAACCAGAAAGCCTTCAACTTGAATCTTCTCTCTCTCTCTCTCTCTCTCTCTCTCTCTCTCTCTCTCTCCCTCAGAAGCAAACAGGACAGTTAGCCGCCTGGTTTGGGAAACGGTTCTTGGTTCTTCTGTTACTCCTCTCTCTCTCTCTCTAACAGGACAGTTAGCCACCTGGTTTCTTGGTTCTTCTTCTGTTACTTTCTCTCTCTGTGTCTCTAAGTTGTAGCACCAAAAATGGAGTGTTAGTAAAAGCTTGGGGGGCTTTGGCTTCAAGAGTTAATGGGTAACTGCTGGTTTAGGTGCAACCCATCTATTTACAGAGTATCCTCCAATGCAAAGCCAGGTGAGGCTCTGATGATCTATTCTGAATGGCTTTTATCTTCTTCTGGATTCGGATTGTGGGCTTCTGTTTTCATTTCTTCATTTGGTAACCTTCTTTTTTTCTTTTGGTGCTTGCTGCTTATCATAGAACAGACTCCTAGTTTGCCTGTACTTGGGATGTGTTCTTATTTATAATTCCAAAATCCAGCATGTAGTCTCATGCCTACCCTTAGAAACTGACATCCTTGCTTTACATTCTCTCTAAATGGATTTAATTTCCACTTCTTCCCATAAATTTTCCCATATCATTGAGACTAATCAAATCATCTACCAAAGGCATAAATAAATTGACTAGATCAGAAAAATATAGCTAATATATGTTTCATGATTTTGCTTTGTTGCTCTCTGAATGTCCCAACTGTCCTTGCTTTTCTTACTTAATCAGATTCTCCAAATCCCGTTGGTTTACTGACATATGAGCCCAAGAGTGAGGAAAAGTTGCCCTCAAATCCAAAAGAAGTTGAGGACTTGCGCCGAGATCAGGGAGCTAACCCACTAATAGCATTCACCTTTGAAGAGCTGAAGACAATTACATGCAATTTCAGGCAAGATCATGTCTTGGGTGGGGGAGGGTTTGGAAGCGTCTACAAGGGATACGTTTCTAAAGATTTAAGAGAGGGGATCCAACCTGTTCAAGTTGCTGTTAAGGTTCATGATGGTGATAGGAGCTTCCAGGGCCACAGGGAATGGCTGGTATATTTATGATCTTGTTCTTGTTTTTTTTCCTCATATTGTTGATGAAACCACTCTGTTATTATCTGCTTCTCCTTTCTTGAAAATTACATGATGGCTGCAGGCTGAGGTTATCTACCTGGGGCAGCTTTCGCATCCAAATCTGGTGAAGCTGATTGGGTATTGTTGTGAAGATGAGCAGCGTGTGCTGATCTATGAGTACATGTGTAGGGGCAGTGTGGAAAACAATCTCTTTTCAAGTAATTGTTAGTCCCATTTTCTCCCCTGCTGCACTGTTCTAGTTGCAATATTATGTGGTTAGCCAGTCCCCATCTGCAAAGTGGAACATTTGTTAGTTAGTCTCCCCATGTCTCTTTAAATTTGGTGTTTTACAAATTCGCTTGTGCTTGCCATTTTGATGTTGAGTTAATCATGATGCTGCTAGTTCTTGAACAGGAGAATTTACGTTCTCAGGGACCACTTTTTGTTAACCATGAAAATGGTTTCTCAATACATATGCATTCTTAGAAATTGCTATAAATATCCACTAATGTATGCACAGACATAAATATCCGCCTATGTGCGCACATACATACATATGTAGGAGTTAATTATAGCTCCAGATTTTTGAATTTCTTATATATGATTTGCTTATATTAGTGTTTGTGAGCAATCAATTAGACTGAAACTGAACACCATTTTTAATTTAGAATTTTGTTCTTGCTAAACCAAACGTACAACAAAAAAATCATGATCCCTAATTTACTCCACTTTGTGTGCAGAATTAGAGAAGAATAAGGCTCCTTATTCTTAGAATAAGACTAATTCTAGTTTGATGGACAGAATGGCTTACACCACGTTAGAGTTGCGTATATTAGAATAAGGAGAATAAACAATTCGACCCTAGACCCAAAAATTGCTTATCCTTCTTATTCCGTCAGGGGGTCTATCAAAGCTAAATGTCCCTTATTCTAGTATACACTATTCCGGATAAGTAATTCCGGATAACCTATTCTGCAAACAAATTGATAAGGGCCCAGAGGACTGTGATCTTTGCCACTCTGTTTGTGGTAGTAAGCTAAAAGATTGACCACAAAGGACAATGCTCAACCATAATTGAACACCATTTTTAATTCGGAATTTTGTTCTTGAAATTATCTTTAGTTATTAAAAGATCAAAAATGAGGTGTGCTGTTCTCTTCTGAAGCCAGGAAGGATATGCCTTAGTTGAAGAATTGTGTGACAGAAAAATATACATCCTAACAGCCATGCACATGTAGAGTAGTTTGATGACGATTCCTGCACCACATTAGTGTTTGCATTAATTTCTCTTGTATCTTGGAGCCATCGATGATTGGCTGGTGGAATGGAAGAAAGGCATATAAATTTATTTAGTTGGTGGATTCTTTTCAAGTCACTTGGCGTGTTTTATGTGATGTACTGCAGTACCTGCTTGGCTCTTCTTTTTTTCTGGAAAAGTGTAGTAGCTTGAGGGCTCATCTATTGACGATCATCCTTGCCACATTCAATGTATATTGATTCACTGATACCTCTTCTTTTCACAAAGCTGTGTAGTATAAAGGGATTTTTGTATATATACCCCCCAAATACACCAAATTTTCATGTATAGCTCCAACTCCCACATATTGTTTTTAATACCCTGAAATCTCTGATATGTTGCGGTTATACCCCTCCATCAAAATGCCGGTAAATCAAACTTAAAGATTTTGCATATTTTCCCCTAAATTCACTGATATTTTGTATATATACCCCTAAATTCACTAGAGTTTCGCATATATACCCTTGATGTTATCAAGATTTATGGAATCTTTTCAACATATTCAGTTAGAATTCACGTCATTTTGAAGGAGGGGCATAACTACAACATATCCAAGATTTCAGGGTATTAAAAACAATATGTGGGAGTTGAGGGTATATATGCAAATGTGATGTATTTGAGGGGTACATATGCAAAAACCCCTAGTATAAACATTGCACTATTTTACAATTTTCTACTTTGAGCTCTCTTACACTGTTTCCCTTTGCGACACGATTATATATAACTGAAAATAAGACAACATAATATGCTAGCATATGAGTCGTTTCGTAGGGTTCCTAAAACATTCTGTTTATTCTTGATGGACTCAATTAAATATTAGTTTTCTGGCAAACCATTTGATTAAAAACTCTTGGCACAGCAAACTCAAGCAACACATGGATGTAATGTTCTAAATGGTCATTGATCTCTAATTTGTGGCTTTTCAATGGTGTTAAATGTACCTTCTTCTGAGAGGTGATGATGATCTTTTTTTTGTAGATTTGCTTCCCCTCCCATGGTCTATGAGAATGAAAATCTCATTCGGAGCTGCAAAAGGGCTTGCTTTCCTCCATGAAGCTGAAAAGCAAGTTATTTATCGTGACTTTAAGACATCCAACATTTTACTAGACCAGGTTAGTACATAGCTCTTTGTTCCTAATGCTTTCCCTCTCAGGCATGGTAGTTCTTTGTTAGCTCCCATTTGTTGGTAAGAAAAAGTTTGTCCCACTAGAAGTCTTCAAAACAAACAGTAATGAAGATCTACTGATGGGGGACAGAGGAGGAAGAAGGGGGGGTTAGAGACTACCGGCGTCACACCAGCAATGTGGAGTCCTCCGGCATCACACCAGAGGCTTGGATCTCACACCCAGCCCCGTCACAGGGCAGATTCAACCCCATTGCAGGGTCGTCTTCTCCGTCGCAAAAAGGAACTCTAGAAAATAACTCAAAATTCGCAGCAAATATTCATTGAAAAAATAAAAATATGTCTTACAAGTGTATTTAAAGAGAAAACAAACCTTAATGATCCCTAAACTTTACTTTGGACCAAAATACCCTTGACATGAAAAAATAGTGTAAACATCACACAAAAAATTCTTAAAAAATAGAAAAGGACCTAAACGAATCCCAAATGGGATAAACAAAATATCTATGGACTTGTCTAATAATAAGCTACACATCAGACAAGCTTCATTGAGTTTTCTAGCTACAATGAAGCCAGAATGACTCTCGAACGGCAGTAGATGCACTCCATCATGTATAATGCAGTGGTACGCTGGTCTTGGATTTCCATCATCTACACAACGGAAAAGAAAATTCTTTTTCCTCCCACTAAACTCCTTTATTATCTATAAGGTATCAGAGAATGCAGGCCAATGTCCTGCTTCATCATCTCTATGCCTTGTAGTCAATAAGACAACAAGACGTGCCCAGGAATCCCATGGCCATGGCGGCAGGGACACTGATGAAACTAATTCCTTTGCACCACCTTAGTTCTGAACGTTTTGGCCATTTTTGTACACATTTGACTAATATTCTAGTACTCATCAGGACTACAATGCTAAGCTCTCGGATTTTGGGCTTGCAAAAGATGGACCAGTCGGCGATGAGTCTCATGTTTCAACTCGCGTTATGGGAACATATGGATATGCAGCCCCAGAATATGTCATGACAGGTAAGATAAGATGAGAGGCTGAGAAACCTTCATGACTTTATAATTCTTTCAAAACTTAACCTTCTGGGAAACAGGAATCCTTGTGAATATGTGGCTTCATGGACTGCTATGATTGCATTTTTTTCAAATTTATAAAGAATCTGTCTCCAGTACTGCCCAAAAAATGCTTGAGTTATGCTTCTAACTCTATAAATTGTTGAGAGCTGCTTGTTGGACAATATTGCTTTCTCTTTTGTGCAAAGGATGCTGGAGTCTTGAAATTTCAAAGTATTGCTTGATTATAACATAAGAAAATTGTGTTTGTCTTCGGGTTTTGGATGGACATACCCATTCATCCCAATGAACTTTTAGTATGCTACTTTACCTTCCCACTAATTCTACACAAAGGATGATGGATATATGTTCTTTGTGGCCTTCATAAGACTGAAAGAAAACTTCTGTAAAACAAAGTGTTATTCAACTGAGTGGATCAATAGACAATTAGTGGGAATCATCTACAGTTAAATTCCCGATTGGTAGATGGAACAAGCTGGGAAGATGTGATTTCAGTTATGGATAATGCAGAGCTCTTTATATTCTTAAACTTCCTAGGTGATATTTTCCTTGGTTAATGGAACAATTAGATGCTCCAACTTACCGACCTATTTATGTGGACCTTTTTGCAAAAGAGACACCACACCATGTTCCTGTAAAAGAATGCAGCAAGATTAGATCTCCTGAGATGCCTATTTAGAGCTCATTTAAAGGAACATGTTTACTTTTTTGCTTTAATTTGTGGCAAATTTTATGAATTCTCTAGGGCATTGATCAACTGTAATCTTATCTTAATTTGCAGTAAACTGACATGAAATTCTTGAGGACATCAATCAACTCTAAACAAGGAGAATTGTGTTTTGTGGGATTGTTTTCTACATGGGGCACCCATGCTGCACTTTTACTAAAAATGTCCATGTTCATGATGGTTCTGCTATAACTGGAATAATGTGGCACTTCACTTGGCTAGCTTATGGTAATTGCCTTGTTACCGTTCTGAAAAGAAGAAAGCCATATTTTTGGATCTCCGAAACAGCCTCTCTTCTTGTATAAACTAAACACAGTCAGAATCATTTTAGGTACTATTCATTAATGATCATTGGTTCCACTTTGAAGAAAGTATTCCACCAATAAAATCTAGCAATTTCTCACAGAAGCTGTTCAAACAAAACAGATCAGCCTGATTATTTATGGCTTCTTTGAGCATATAGGGTTCAAAAGGGAGAACAAAGGTGAACAATAATAAACCCGGTTACCGCCCTTGTTATGGTGCACTACTTATGGCTAAAATTCACCTGATCAATATTCTGATGATACATGCACCATATCATGAAGTTTTGAAATTCTGCATACTAAGTTACATTGTTACTCAACATGCTTGTTGGAGTTCTAAAATAGAATGTGATGAAAATACTGCTGATCAAATCTTGATGATAGATGCACCATATCATGAAGTTTTGAAATTCTGCATACTAAGTTATATTGTTACTCAACATGTTTGTTGGAGTTCTTAAATAGGATGTGATGAAAATACTGCTTGTGGCCTGACATGAAAGAAAATGCTTCTCCTACAACCTGTCTATCATCTGAAGTTAAATTTTTATAGTCCCTAATACGTTATGCCATTGTTCTCAAATTGGCCATCCAAGAATACATCAGAAACCGTGCGAACTCATTCGAAGTTCCTTGCATGACAGGGCATCTAACTGCAAGTAGTGATGTCTATAGCTTCGGCGTTGTCCTTCTCGAGTTGCTCACTGGCAGGAAATCACTGGACAAGACACGGCCTGCTAGAGAACAAAACCTTGCTGATTGGGCCCTCCCAATGCTCAATGAAAGGAAGAAACTTCTGAACATTATCGATCCGAGGCTAGAAGGAGATTACCCTATTAAAGGTGTGCACAAGGCAGCAATGCTAGCATACCATTGCCTGAACCGTAACCCAAAGGCAAGGCCTCTAATGAGAGATATCGTCGATACTCTTGAACCCCTTCAGATGCCCACAGAGGTCCCAAATACTATTATCAGTTTGAGTTATACTTGTTGAGGGGCAAAAAATGTACTGTCCTGTTAACATGGGTTGATGCTGTATCTCATACATCACATCAGGATTTGAGTTTTGTTTTAACTGTTCATTGATATATGGTTTGATCTATGAGCGAGTTGTTTATCTCTGTGCAATCTTCAGGGATAGAACTGTATATCACGTAGTCTTATGAGTCTCATGCTCTTGTTCCTTCTGCTCTTCCACCAAATGGGATGGAACAGGATTCAGTCACAGGCCTGACTTCAACTATACAACTTACCAACAATGGTATCATTGTGTGTTGAAATCTCTGGACAGCCGTACTTAACATTGTTATGATTAGTTGGGATGCATACATGTAAAAGGGATCTGGTTCCAGCTCCATCAGAACTATCGGCCTCAATATGATACCAAACGCACGGCAACTTGTCCCCCATGGAAATTTGCAGCTAAGGTTGACACATGCTGTACATTTTATTTCCGTGCCAAAACAGAGTATTATTTTCACCTGCTTCTCAGGCACTTTAAAGCTCCGCCAGTAGGTCCACAAAACTATCAAAGCTAAACGTCCCTTATTCTAACATACGTTAGTTATTCCGGATAACCTATTCTACAAACAAATTGGGATTTCAGTGTATTGTCAAAGTGGAATGTCAGACTGTTCGTATTTGCAGTTTCGAAACAATGATCTTAATGTAAAGTCAAATCCTCCCAACTGCTGTATTGATTTGGTCAATTATTTTGAACTGCTCACCCAAAATCCGTCCTGCGCACACCACCAGTTCATGGATACCAGACATTATAATGAGACGTCATGCATAGTCTCCTACAAGTAGTTCCAATCTCCAATCTAATGGGAGAACGCATTGACACGGTGACCTAGGCATATCCCACTGTTTTTATGATAGCCATTGGGTAGGGAAGTCATTAAGATGGGATCCTTTCCTTGATGAACTATTAAGACCTACAGATCAATTGGAATTTATGAACAAATTACATGCCATATTTTAATTGCGCAGTGAGCCAAGGAGCCATGGGCCATAAGTTTTTAATAGCACTCCACAGCATTTGAAAGTGCCGCTCTGCAGCCTTGCAAGGTCTTAACACTGTTGTTAAATACATTCTTTCAAAATTTCTCCTCCATCAATTCCCACCCAACGCCATGGACCTGTCAGAAGCTCTCATTTCTTTTCTTGGCATGCTGTATGGAATTTGGTTGTGTTAACGCATAAAAATGCTTTTACATGGTTTCTTTGGGCAAAGGTAGCAGACACAAGAGAATATAACAAAAACAAAGGGAAAAAAAAGGGTCCTTTTTTGGCGGTCAAAAGGAAATGCACCTAGTAAAAGAGACCTATTTGACAAACGCATTAAGCTGAGGTCTCATTAGCCTATACAAAACCATCTCTCAAAGAAAACACAAATTTCCAGTGCATTCATATTGGAATATTGTGATATTCACTCCTCAAGAACATATTTATTCATGGGCAACTGAAACGTAAGTAACATGGCAAAAATCAATGCTCATGGTTCAAAAACCATGCTCTCAGCTTCCTTCTTAATGGACTGGAAAAGCACCGAAGACAGGTACCGCTCCCCAAAACTAGGGAAAACAACCTGTGCAAGGCATGAAATCAGTCACTAGCAAAAGGATGGAGGCAGAAAAGCAGAGCTCACTATCTGTAAACATGATGAAAAATAAAATGGTTGGCATAAAAAGAAAACTCAACTACAACCACAGAAAATATGAGAACCATGGAAGAATCTTAATTGATGGTGCTTTTATAAATTAAATGATTAATTAGTTGTTGCAACCAGTTTCAGATTAGAGTAATTTTGTTGAATGAAATAAAAAAAGCATGCTACCCACTTCACCAGTTTATTCGATTCCAAGTGTCTGCTAGGCATTACATCCCTTGTAGATGAGGAAGAAAAGAATTTGTAAATGGACAAAAGACATGCATGAAAGAATGGAGCATGTCATTCCCATATCATCTATCTAGTTAATAATTTAGAGTAAGATTGCAGCTTAACAAGTGTAAACAGAAGATAATGAAGTTATGATTGCAAGTACTTTATTAAGAAGAAAATTACTTTTGTAGTACAAATGTAGTTTAGTCAGTTAACAGCAATTCCTTCTGCCGCTGAAACTGAACAATCAAGTTCTCACTCATGGGTACAGCTAAGACCAACTAGGTCATGCGATAATTAACAAATGCCAGATTAAAAAGAAGGCCTGCATTGTGATGTAATTGGTTCTTAGAAGTCAAAAAACTGCTATGGCATTTTGGATAGATGCCTAAAGGGCTGTCACTAAGAAGCTTAACTAAGAAGACAGGAAGCTTCAAACTCCAAGGCTCTTGCATGAAATTTATCTCAAAAATCATAAATGATCGTAGTATATCTTCACTGGATAACCAGATTGTGCATCAACCACAGTTTAAAGAAACCAAATTCAAGCAATTTGCCTAAGATTTATTGTTCAAGAAAAAGAAATCATTGATCAGTGTACATGTAAGCAATCAAATATAGGTGCTTGGCATAGCCACTTTCTATCCAGGAATCTAAGTGACAACTACAATAACATACACACACCCAAAAAAAAAAAAAAACGAAAAAAAAAAGTGGTACAAACTGATAAAAACTTACGACTATGAGTTTTCCCTCATTTTCTGGCCTCCGTGCTATCCTAATAGCAGCAGCTGCAGCTGCACCAGACGATATCCCAACCTACAAGTTGAATACGCCCCATCATAAGCACAACAAACAAGTAGAGAGATGAACTAAAATGTGGAATGTAACACTGCAAACACTGAAGGATATTAACACGAAACTTAGCCAGAGTTCATCACATGCTCATGCCTTGAAGAACATCTGTGCTAGTGTTCCTTATTACTACCACTAAGAAAGCTTTAAGATAGTTTGATAGCTCACCAGCAACCCTTCCTTCAGCGCGAGTTGTTTTGCCATTTCAATTGCTTCATCACTTGAGATCTGGTAGACAAAAACACAGTTGAACCCCATAAAGCAGAGGGCAGGATTTACAAACTGGAAACAGCCTAAAAACTTACACCATATGTAGTTTGACTATGTGCATGAGATTAAGGTCATTATAACTGACATAATCCTATCAACACGCACATCAAAGTGACAGGGATTTTCCCTTCCATATCTGTTCAGTGGGATTGGCCACTTTAAAAGAGTACTATTATTCATTCATTGAATTCAATAAAAAAGAAAAGTTGCAAATAGAGCAACGTTTGGGTTTTCTTAATCAAGGAATGAGGAGGAATAAAAGAGCTAAAACACATAAGCAGATGCTCAAGGGTTCTGCAACAAAAAATCAAGTTTTTGCACAAAGAAAAAAGGTGAGCAGATATTGTCATAAGTCATAACATGTAAAATTAAACTGATTTCCCACATTTGACTTTGGACCCTCGTGGAAAATTGCAGTGGTACAAATACAAACAACGTTCAGATGAATATGAGGTCTCATCTTCAAGCTCAATCTTGACGTTTCAGTACAGTACATGGAAAAGGAATATTTTCATCTTACTGGTCACAGAAGTTGGGGTTGTTGCGGGCTGTGCTGATGAAGAAGTGATGGAGGAGGAAAATCTGGCTTAATATCAGCCACCTGGTTTAAGATACCTAGTTTTACAAGATAAAGCGCTGGATGGGTAAGAAGCTTCTATGTCTTCAATTGGACCAGGCATTGTTTAACAGATTAAATATGTGGGAACTCATCCACCCACATCTGCGCTGACCATTGCATGAGTTCTATAATTTTTTGTAATCCAGAACCCTGCTTAGTTACAGGTGATTCAGACTACTTAGAAGGTAGAAATACTGTTATTTTGCTGATAACCTGACCGGCTAGAAAATTAATTAAGATGATTTGTCGTGTCCATCTGATTTATGGACACACTTATACATAATACACAACTTTTATACAAATGAGCAAACATTTCATAGGAATTCATGAGACTTCATCCTCTATTCCCAAGGTCTAAGAGAGTTTTAGAAACTTCAAACATTTAAAGGTTTGACGGAATTTTTGGTTTCATTGCACTCAGAGTTTGCCAAGCTGACTTGAAGCAAGCCCAAAATAAGAAGCCTGGGAGTGTTGGATTAGTGAGGTCTAACATGCTCGCAGGACATCCCAGATGGACCCCCTCCAGATGTAGGAAACTAGGAACTATCCCAAGCTAGTTTCCTATAAAGTCCACAACCCCTCCCTGGCCAGATAGGTCATGGGCTGGCCTGTCAAACGTAAGGCAAGCAGTCTGGTCTTTGGCCATCAATGTTGAGCAAGTCCACTCCCTTATTGATCAGAGTAGGCCTCATCAGATGTGACAGACTGGCCGGCCTATGTCAAGACATGCTAAGCTTGAATACCTAGTGAACATGAAATCATGCCCTGGAGAAGTCACAATATTCTAGTCAACATGAAATCATTCATTCATATGTAATCTTCACCATGTAAGAAGAGAAACACTAGGAAAACCAAATACTCTAGTAGCAAGATCAAAGAAGGTACAGTCACCAATGACCACCCTTCCCTTTTTTTCTGAAGCTTACCTGGACAACTTCATCAACAAGTTCAACATCCAAAACACCAGGCACAAAACCAGCACCAATTCCTTGGATCTTATGTGGGCCTGAAATGCCACCAACAGAGTATGAGAGGCTACTTCTTTATTCCAAAACAACTATTATGCTCAGACTTAGGTATCTGGAAAATTTAGGAAAGAAATGAATTCTCTCTCTGTCATTCATCGGATAATACAAAGATAACCAATTGCTTAAAGTCTATCCACAATTGCATGCCAGGCATAAAATGCCCATGGAGGGTAAAAGAAGGTAACCAAACCCAAATTGAGTACAAGAATTTCCCATTGCATGATGAATTAAGCAATGGATAGTACATATCTATCATTTATCATTAACAGCAGAAATTTGAGTATAAAGTTGTTGTTAATTTCATTAACAGCAGAAATTTGAGTATAAAGTTGTCGTTAAGACTAACCTGGCTTCCCTCCCGAGAGAACTGCACTCTCAGTTGGTTCCACACCATACAACTAACACAGCAGCAATACGACCATTAGGACAATGCATAAACAGCACAAAGAACAACATGCATATGGCATGCAGTTTTATTAAAAACCAATGGAAGAGCAAATAGACAAATAGTGACAAGTTTTTTAGAAAAAAGAACAAAGTTTCGTAAAATTTCCAAGTACTGAGATATGTAAATCACCTTGATGTCTGCATTCTGCTCTTTGAGATATCTCCCTGTCCCGGTAATTGTACCTCCTGTTCCAATACCAGAAACAACTGCATCAACTCTGCCACCAGTGCCTCCCCAGATCTCAGGTCCCGTTGTCTCATAATGAATCTATCAAAACAAGAAGCGGGGATCAGATATAGTAATCACGCCAGTAAGATTACTGTTGAGTTGAGGAGCCATAACAAATACCTTTGGGTTAGCAGGATTCTCAAACTGCTGCAGAATATAAGAATTTGGTGTTTTTGCAGCCAATTCTTCAGCTTTCTGCACAGCACCTTTCATACCCAAAGCTGGATCAGTCAAGACCAACTCAGCCCCAAAAGCCTTCAGTATAATCCTTCTCTCGAGGCTCATAGAGGCAGGCATAGTCAGCACAAGCTTGTAGCCCTTTGCAGCAGCTATGAAGGCTAGACCAATGCCAGTATTACCACTCGTAGGCTCAATAAGAACACTCTGAAGAGTCAATAACAGATGCAAACCAAGAACAATTTCAGACTCGAAAATACTTAACATCCAAGTCTACACAATTTCTGCAGTTTTAGGAAAATAATTTTTGACAATACAATGGTCAGGACATAAATCTGAGTTGGAATCCCCCCTATCATGGTGCAGTTTGCAATCAGTGAGAACCGTGGGAGACCAGGAGACCAATGGCATGTAGCACATCCAAATGTGGCACGCAGCATCCAGGGTGGTTGTTTCTGCTATCTTTATCTTTGTCTTATCCCTTTTCTCTCTCACCCACATCTGTCCCTTTCCATCTCCACTACAGCAGGCTTTTTAGCACATTTTGCTCTTCTCAATCCTCACGAGGTCGTTATCTTTGTGTGTATTCTCTCCTCTTTTTATGTGCCACTTTCCTGATCTACAGTTGATTAATTTATTTTTATTTTATTACCAGCTTGTCAATCTAGGGTTTCAACAGCTGATTTACTTTTGCATTCCAGGATTTCAACGGTGGAACGTTTCCTCAAGATTTACACGCGTCCATGCATTCAATTTTCAACCAGTGACTACCCAACCTTTCATCTGCTTGGTTCCTGCTCTAGGCAGTCCCATGATTCATGAACCAAACCTTTCCCGAAAACAAGCAGAATACTGCAATAACTCACACTCAGCTCCCAGCATATCACGTGTACGCAGCAAACAAGAGCTTACTCACCTTCCCAGGCGAGATAAGGCCTCTCTCCTCCGCATCAGCAATCATACTATACCCTATACTGCCAATAGGAAATTCGATAGCATCACATCAGAAAATTTGGCGAATAGAGAACTAAGAAGAATGGAACTCAAATATGATTAAATAAGAAAGTACCGATCTTTGACGCTGGAACAGGGCTCCATCATCTCCAGCTTGGCGGCGATCCGTGCGACGCAGCCGTCCGTGACACGGTTCAGATAAACCAACGGCGTGTTGCCAATCAACTGCCAGAATTAGAGCCAAAACCCATAAGCCATGACAACATATGGATAGGACACAGCAGCCTAACAAACAAAGAACTAAAGAACAAACAAAGTGGATTAAGAGGGATTACTTCGGTGACATCCTTCGCAATGGTGGGTTCAGAAGCTTCGCCCATTCTTCCGGACCACTTGTTCACTGAAGAAACGGAAGCATCAGAAGAAATGTGAATTTAAAAATAAAAAAGAAAGAAAGAAAGAGAGATGGATTAATTGGAATTTCTATCAAAAAAAGGAACAAACCCACGAAGGGTAACAAGCAAAAGATTCCATCTTTACCGTCAAGAGATAGAAATTTACCAACACGAGCTAGGGTAACACATGTAGAAGGTAGATCAAAACACAGCAGCGAAGATTAAAGAAAATGGCGAGAAATCACGACCGAGAGAGAAAAAGAACAAATCTTTGCAATCAGAAGACGAAGAAGGAAAGGGGAAAAGCCTTGATAGTAGGAGCAGGGAGGGGTCCCGGGGCTCACCGGCGACGGCGCTGCAAGAGTTGACCTTGTTGCTGCCCCCTCAGGCCGGCTCTTATGTTATAGGAAGCAGAAGAAGAACGCACCCGATTTGGGAGAGCTGTTGCCAGCGTCATGCTCCCAATTAATTATGGATAATAATGCCAGCCTTAAAAAAAATCCATTTCTCATATCGGATGGAAAAGATAAATGCTATTATTTAGGAATTTTTACTTTTCAACTCCTATAAATTTTGATATTATAAAAAATTCTCTTAAATCAATTATTTACGAATAAACTCTTAAAATCTACTGTGAATACGTGTAAGACGAGCAAACCTACGAGAGACAGTGTTACAGACAAACCCTTTTAAAAGGAATTGCTTGTAAGAAACTTGTGATTAGGGAGACTTATTTGTAAATAGTTAAATTATAAAAAAGTTTTATAACATCAAAATTTATAAGGGCTAAAAAGTAAAAATAGAATGGGACCTGCTCATTAGTTTTCCATGTGAACTAGCTGAATTATATATGTGTTTAAGCAGTGTTTTAAAAATTGGACTCGAATTGACTGGTTAATCAAAAAGAATAAGAATCAGTGGGTTTTTTAGTCTGGTTCAGCCGAAAACCATCTTCCATAAAAAAAATCAAAGGAATCAGCTAGAAATTTATTATCTAATTCAGATAAAAATGACCAGTTGTAAGTCAGGTATAATATTTCATTCTAGAAAATATGATTTTAAACCACTCATATTTGAAGTTAAGGTCATTATCTAAACACAAAATTCACATATAATAAAGATGAGATAAGTTTTGAGATTAAAAATAAATATATGCATGTATATGTTGAATATTTATTTGGTTAAATGAAATGGTCCAATCGAAATTCAGACTAGACCAAAAAACTTCTTTAGTTTGATGACCGATTCGGTTTTTAAAAACTATTATTTGAGTAATAGTTTGATATAAATAAAATGTAATTAAAAAACATTGCTGTAAATATTCTATAAAAACAGCTTGTGCATGTAGTGTTCTCAATATTAATTAAGAAACATTTTGTCTTTTCGGCACTTTCTCAAAGTGTGGGACATACTTTTCAAAATTCCTTTAAACAATCACAATTCATTTATATTTAATCACAAACTGTTATTTTCAACTCCACAAAGGCTAAGTGGTCACTTCTCCACCTTAAAAAATGTATAAAAGAAAATGTCAAATTTTTATCAGGTTCACGTACATAACATAATAGAGAGCTTTCAAAGCTTAAGCACTTCAATGTTTTTCCCTTGGAAAAATTACTTTTAACATATATTGTGGCTATTCCACTCTCATATGGCAATGTTTTTAAACTATCAGCGTAAGGGTACTTCTATGTATCAAAATTAAATCTAAGATGAACCAGCTGCCTAGAGCAGTTGACTCACCACCTCTTTTTCATAAGGAAGGTCTCGGATTCGATCTTAGTTGGGGCCTAAAAACCCCCCAGCCATACAGCCTAAATAATTGGGTTGTTGGGATATTTATCCCCTGGTCCGTGAGATTACTTCTCCGAAAAATCAGGCGAACCTAGATCTCTCGCCTAATTAGGCGGAATTCTCGACCAATGTGGAATTATCTCCAATTCTAGAGGACATCTCGTAGTTCGATTCCTAGTCATCTGTAAATATATGTATATACCTGGCCACTGTGCCACTGACCAAAAATAAAAAAATAAAAAAATCCAAGATCTTCCCATCAAGAGAGGTCAAAGGATTCTAACGAAGCAAAACTTAGTTAGTACTTAGGATCAATTTTCGACACTAGGTAAAAAGATTTTCTAAATATTCGTCCTCAAATGGGCAGTTGCCTACTGAAAATGATACAAAAGGCATATTCAAGGTAATGAAAATTCAGGTTTAGATGTAGTAAAGTTAGAAAACAAAATCACTAAGTGTCCATTTGTTTTCACGTAAAATGAGTCATAGGAAAAAAAATTTCTGAGAAGTATATCATAATCACTTATTTGGTAATCCGTAAAACTCAAATCAATGGAAAACGTAATTCGTTGACTCCACTTTTTTTTTTTTTTGGCATCCATGGAATAGAGCTGAAAATTATTTTTAAGAATATCAAATGACGAATTTTGTTTCTATTTTTCTTATAAAAACATTATCTTACAAAATCATTTATGTCCTATTATGTTTTACAAAGGTGACATCAGAGCCTAAGGAGGGCGGCAAAAGGAAAGTTTCCAAAGGTGACATCAGCGCTAAGGTCATTGCCCTCCCACACGGGTGGGGTCCACAGAGGCCTCAACCGCAAAGGAGGCCATAACATTAACATCATGCATCCTCAACTACATCCCCATATCTCTCTCTCAACTACACCACGTGTCAGCTGATGGATCGATATCTACTTGATCGAGCACGAGTAGCAAAAGGGCATCCTCCCACGTGCAAGTCATGTGCGCAACGCGGCCGTTGGCGAGTTTCCGGTCACATGCCTGCTTCTGTTCCTGTGTGCGGCAGCAGGGTTTTATCTGACATTATAGTCCACATGTTCCCATTTCACACAAACAAAAATCTTAATGAAGTGAGATCACAGTACTCACATCTAGTTTACAATACCTGGGATCCGAATGAGTCTGACCAGTGACGATTGCCATAACGAATAAATGGTAGGGAGAATGCTCAAACTTTAAGATAAGAGCTTCTTAAAATGGTCCTTTATATATATATATATATATATAATAATGAGCTAAGGACTCATCTAACTTAGATGAGCTTCCTCTTGAAATTTTCACTTTCTTATTTTAAAAAATAAATAAATAATTATCAAATAATTTAAAATATTCAGATATCATCATCTATGTTGGTTTCAACTTCTTGAGATTTAATTTTCACTGTTTGATCAAAAAATTTAACCGTAACTATCCAATCAGATGCATCATCGTTTGAAGGTCAAAACTAAAACGCCAGGAATGAGATCAACCCTAAAAACTAATTTGATGAATTTTTTATTTTTATAAACATTTTTTTAATAATTTCAGAAAGTCAAATAAACAATTGATACTTCCAAACATTTAAAATAATATACTAACTCAAATGTTGGTAGAAGGTATATGACATCCTGACTTCAAATGTCAAATACCATCCCTTAGCATAAGGCATGGTGTCTAACTACTCTTTTATCCTTCAATTTTAATTTTGCGACCATGTAACCACTGCTTATCCACTAAGATTCCTCTCCTCGAAAAATATCCTTAACAGTGTCCCTTGAAAATGATAATCATCAGCTCACCATTTCCTTTGCTTCCAACCGAAAGCTACTAGAGAGGGTTTGACCAATGTAATTGCTCTTCTTCAGATCCACTCTTATTCAAAAACTTACATGCTAAGCCCTACTTTAATAGCAAAATAAGTTATTCAGAAATTACTTATTCTGGATTGTTTATGCCAGAACAAGGAGTGTTTCATTTTTTATAGCAGAGTGAATTCTGAAGCAGAATAATAATTCTTAGGTCTAGAGTGAAATTGTTTATTCACTTTATTCAAAATGTAAATAATTATGACGTAGTATAACCAATTCTACGTATCAAATTAAAATTAGTCTTGTTCTAAGAATAAAGAACTTTGGTCTTTCTTTATTCTGCTAATCATAATTATTTCCATACATAGTCGTTCAAATTTATTGATTTTTTTTGTGTGTGTGTGTGTGTTTGGGGGGGGGGGGGGGGGGGGGGGGGGGGGGGGGGGGTGTGGGCTAGGGGAGGGATTGCGGAGAGCACATGCAAGAAAGCCAGCTGATTGGTCGTTACTAGCGTTGCTATTCCTTCCTTTGTCATTTGTTAATTAACACCTCTCCTTTCTCTTCATCGACAAAGGAACTAATGGATGTAATCCTTCTGCAGCGGGCATCGTTTCTGCAAATTCTTTTCTTGCACCCTCCATTAATTGTGATGATATTGCTATCTTCTCCCTGCAATCCTATTTCCTTTGTATGCAGGTTGTCGTTGACACTTGATGTTGGCACATTTTTTCCGTCAATGACTTTCTCTCTTCCATTCTTCTGAACTCAAACAATGCAACAGAGTTTAGCTTCATTTCCATACTGTTTCAAGTGTGAATGAACCCTAGGAGCTTTATACTAAATTTCAGAACCAGGCAGATTCGTCTTGGTTCCCACAAGCGCACGAGAAGTAAATAGGAAGAAGAAAACAAAAAGTCGGCGGTTACGCGTATGCGGGCAAACTTATCAGACCAAATTACATTACGGTGGCTGAATGGTTGCACTTTGATCTTCCACAAACTCACTACATTTGGATGTGCACAACAGTGGATTCTCAACCATTCTATTCTATATAAGAAAGCAACAGCAAACGTGGCAGCAAAGTAAGCAAAGAATATACATTTTTTTAACCAAGATATACACACATAGGTATCTACACTGGCCTGAAAGATTTTATACACAAAGCCCATATCAGCCTAATACAGCTCCAAGGTGACAAAAGCTGGGTAGACTCCCCCTTCTGCCCAAAAATGACGTGGAAACATACAGTATAAACCAGCCGGAAATTTCCCAAGCTTGTCTGATAACCACCTGCCACATTTGGCGAAAAATGTACTGCAACAAGATTAACATTACTTTTCCATCGTAAATGATCATGGTCAATTGACGAGAAACAAACTATAAGAGGCACCGGATTTACCTGGAAGCAATGCATTACGGTTCCAGAACCCAGCATTTGTACAGGCATGTGGTGTCCAAATATCCATTGCAATGAAGTTGGTCCCTTTCTCCTGGATAAATAATCACGTTAGTTTAAGGCAAAAAGTTTTAGTAAAAGCCACCCAGTGAGAAAATGCTGCTAACCAGGAAGCAATGCAACCTTGTTCTTCAATCAAGTCTGATTTATGCACATTCCAAGAGGATGGTATACGATTAAAATTCAATCCCTTAACTAGAGAAGCCATTCTGTGATTTGGCAAACATATATTGTCGCTATAGCTTGAGGCCATGGCTTCATGTCATCTATTTCTAAAACACTGGGGGCTACCCAAAAAGCCACAACCAAGATCCATGTACTCACCTAGCAATAGTGCCCTGTTGCTGGTGTATTGTTTACTCACTTTTTTTAGTCCAAAAGGACTTCAATCCAGGTTTCCTAGACAGGCTGCATGAAGTTTATGTTTTCTTCGCTAATCAAGAACGTCTGTGAAAGGCTAACCTCAGCAAGACACAAAAATAAAACCCAAATGCTGAGTAATGCAACAGCCGTAAATGGGTGCATGAATGATATGTAAATTCGTTCAAATAAAAGAAGACAGAAGAAGCATTCATCCCAGCTAACTTGAGTATTCCAAAGCTCAGGATTGCAGTTCTTACACACCTCTCAGATCAGCATTCTGTGGCAAAGGGATTATGCCTGCCACGGCTATTGTAATCTAGATACTAAAGCGTTCATCCAACTTAGTCTACTTTCTAAAACAAGCTTTCATTGTGAAACCAAGAGCACAACAAAGGAATTACGCAAGAGTTCATACAAGTAAAGAAGCGCTATCAAGCCACATCATAAAGCCTATGCACCATCAATATACGGTTGATTTATGACTTGGATATGATCATCCCCCAGTTGCCACCCTGACATCAACCCACTTTTAGGATGCCACAATCCTAACAAATGCTAGTAAGCAACAAAGGAATACCTTCGAGTGGTGCTAGAAGCCTAGAACACAGCTGATACTAGTTGGTTGATAAAGATGACAGTCAAAACATGAGTAGAAGTTACAATGTATAAAGAAAAATCCTGACAAGTATTAGGCGTTCAGTGAAATCATCATGCGGTGAACTGATGTCTGCACAGATTCTTTTAAAATTTGAAAAGTTGACATTCATTCCACAATTGGAGCATACAGTCTCCCCCCAGACAAAAAAAACTCAATACATATTCTAGCAAAAGTGATAGAAGAGACATAACAACTGAAATATATGCAATTGCAACATGTCAAATAGTACACGTCCTGTACTGCCTGAACCTTATGCATCACAACTGAATCTTTTGGGCTCCCCAGGATTGTGACAAGATATCCGCATTAATAGATGCTGGTCAGAAAAACTCTCTATAAAGTATATTGAATTCTCAACCACCAAATCCCCAAAGGAAAGTACAAAATACCAACGCCAACATTTACCTCATCTGTTAATAGGGTAAAATCCCTTCCACCAAGCCACAAGCTGAAATATGTCTTCATGATGCTCACACCACAATTAAAGCAAGTTTGCCAGCAGCAGCCAAGATTCATTAAACCATGCCACAAACACATGATCAAACAAATACTATGGAACACAATATGATGGGAATCCGAGACCAGAGGAAGCTTTGTTGTGCTCAGAAGTTACCCAAAGCCCATCTGAAGTGTAGAGTATTTTTAGGAGTCCATAGTTATTTTATTTGACCCATTTGGAGCCTGTTTAAAAATGTCTTTTTTTCTGCATTTTTGTAATTTTGAGGGATTTTTAGTTCGAATTTTCGCAATATTGATCTAATTAGAAGTGTCTTAGTTCGTCTTAGAGTTTAGTTCAGTTTGAGTCAGAAAGGTCCCTAAATACTACATATATAGATATACTCTGTCTTTTCTAATTATGGATGAATTTTAGTGAGAATTTGAGTTAATTTCTGATGTTTTCTCTGCAATGGAGAAGACGACCTGCGACGGGGTCGAATTTGTCTTGCGATAGGACCGGGTGTGACGCCCAAGCCGCCGGTGTGACGCCGGTAGTCTCCCCAACCCCCTTTCTCCCTCCTTTGTCTCCCATCACAATAAGGTAATAAGTCTTATATTTGATTAAATTCCCTTTACTCTATTGCAAGGGAATCACATCTAAAATTTGTTTCCAAATAGAGAACTATGATTTTGGTTTGTTACAGAATATCTCCCTTCGCTAACCTCAGCACCACTGTCATCATTGAATCTCACAAAGAATTTTACATTAAAACACCCTCTTGCTTCCCAAACATCAGCAGTTAATCATCTCGATCAGCATACATGTGGCCTGAGCGAAAAGTTCAGAAACCTCAGAAATTCAACAAGTTCTAAATTTGTGATGCTTTCTCTAACTTGGACGTTCCACACCTCCCCCTTAGTAACCGTCTGCAAACATTTAACTATTTTCAATGAATAGACTATATATATACATGAGTATAACTTGCTGCACAGACCACCGATGTTACCCCACTATTTTTTACTGTTCATTGGGGATCGATTTTTTATTTTTCAGATTTTTTTTTGGGTCATCCAATCAGAGATCAGATTGTACACCCATGCAGGGCACAATGGGGCCCACTTAAAAATTTTCAAAAAAAAATAATAAAAACACTGGGGGAGGCAGAATACAACTTAGGCAGTTCATCCATCCTAGTCATACTCCAGCTTGGGCCACCTGATATTAATTGGATGGTTGCACGCCATTCCCACCCGCTCGATCGGCAGCTGTGATTCGTTACCCTGACCCTGTTAACTTTGAGGTGCCAAAGGCACACAGGTGGGGCCCAGGGCAATTATGGTTTTCTTTGTTTCTTTCTTTTTTTCTCCTTTTTTTTTGCTTGTAGCCATCAGATCAAATCAGACAGCTGAGGGAAAAAGGTATGGCCGGGCCGCACCAACTGCCTGGACCGTATCTCAACACTACTATAGTGCACACGTGCAAAAACAAACAGAGAGACACATAGACACACCCCAGAGAGAGAGAGAGAGAAGCCAAGTCAAGTAGATGTTCATACGTACTCGCCAAGTAAGAGACCTTTTTCGGATTGCAGACAAAAAAGATCAGATTAACTACCCATGGAAACTTGAGTCATACAACATGACAGGTTTTGGGTTACACATTAACATAACAGACAGAACATTAATAATACTTGAAAAAGTACTCTCATCCAGCTTTAGGAGAATGTTTTAATCATCCAGCTGAAGTTTTTTTTTTTGTCAGTGCAATAAAAGGTTGATGTGTTTTAATCATCCAGCTGAAGTTTTTTTTTGTCAGCACAATAAAAGGTAGATGGCCCATTTTTAATGTCAGTTATTGGTCTGAAATTGACCCTCGTCCATAAACATGGCAGATTTCCACATACACCATATCTAATGTTCATTAGTTGATCAGATAAATGGAGTCTCACTAGTTACGTTGTTTCCACCAAATTGAAACAAGATCTTACCAATTATCATCACAGCTCTGGAATGAGATTGGGTTGGATTAGATTTCTAATTTAGAATCCTTTTGGTGGGAAACCAATGCACAACAATGTTTACACTCAAAATTGAATGGCACTTAAATTCTGCACAGTAATCTCCCAAAATATTTACAACCAAAAGGTCCAAAACTGAAAGAGAGCTTCTACATGGTGTACACAAATCTCTCAAATATACAAAAGTCATGACAATGAGAAAACATCAGCTTACCCAATGTCCTGATTGCTTCAATTTGTTAGCGTGCAAAATGCCCAGCCAGCAATATTCCACATTCTCGTGTGCACAGAAAGTTTGAATCCTAAACAAGGTGACAGGAGCTATTTCCCATGCACACTCCTGTGTTGAAATTCCAAAACAGAACCTCCATTGCTGGGGTAGAGCAAAATTCTAGCAAGCTTGCTTCAAAAGTGTGTGATGATAGAGACGTTAAATCATTCGTACCCTTAAAGGTGCATCAGCAGAGGTAGGGGATGGAGAATACATTTTACATGTTATTAGACTGCATCATCTCAGACATCTCTGCCTCAACAAAAGTTGAAAGACTAGGCACACATAAATCCAACTCCTGCGAATTGTCTGCAACCCTTGAATTAGACTGCATACTCACAGACAACATCGATCAAGAGGTCTAGTCTCCAAAATGAGAATGACGTACTGGAGCTTCACAGGAATCATATCAGTTATGTTCAGTAGCGTTTTTACCTTCAACTTAAATGCAATTCTCAGCCCCACCAGTAGAACAACTGATTGATACCCCATGCGAGCTGTCTCAGCTCAATTGGGACTATGATCACAAATATATTAAATTAGTCAAACTAGAAACTAAATCTGTCACCAGGCACGGAACCATTGGGCTTAATAACCTCTGCGGTGCAACATTTATACTCCTCTATAGACGTATGATGATTAGACAAAACAGAAGCACAAGTTTCGACGGCATGCTTATCAACTAAATTATCCTCATAACTGGGACAAAATTCAGAGGGACTAATAACTGCATGAAGATCCTTTTGCGTCCCATGCAAATTGTGCTTGCAAGCATCCAAGGTTAGGGCATGAGTTGCATCTGAAGAATTGTCAGATATCTTTAAAGGCTGATCCGTTTGTGGAACTCGAAGATCATGCTTAGAAGCTGCACCTAAGGATTCATCATCCACGTCAAAAATATGTTCCCTCACAGGTCTTTCATTATTAATTTCATGAGCATTCTGCAACTTTCTCTCACTAACAGAAGAATCAGCAAAAGTTTCAGAAGAACACAACTTAGGATCCTCATGGGAAGCACCAATATCATGTTTTATCATAGTGGTTTCCAACTCCACGCTGCCAGTGTCATGGAGTGCAACATCATCAGATCTATGAAGACGGGGCTCAAAAGAATCAGCACAAGGCATGCCTGATGTGGCTTCTGATGACACTCGCGCAGGGATATGATGAAAATTATGATTCAACACATTATCAGCAGACGCAGAAACTTCACCTTCATTATTTTGGGTATCAAGCACTGTAGCCTCATCCGCTACAGGAGTTTTACAAAGAACAGGAGGTAGAGAGGACTCATCTGCTACATCCGAATTATTATGATGAGTTTCCTCGGATCTATTTTCAGACAATATGTCGGTGTGCCCTGACGTAGTATGTAAAGTTCTCTCACTGTCCTTCTGGATCAAAATAGAAGGATCCAAAGATTCGCCACTAACATCCAAGGAGTCTTGTCTTGAAAACTTACCAACTGTAGGAAACCTGGGATGAGTTGCATGATTGTCTTGGCATTCAGTTTGAGCATCATCGATAGACCCATCAGAAGACAGTTGATTTTTTGGATTTTTTGGCTCAATATGGGAACCTGCAGACAAGATACCTCCTTTGCAAGGTTTATCAACATTGTGATCAACAGAAGATGTCCCATCAGGAGCAGTCTCTGAGGACTCAAATCTTAAAACCACTGTATCAGATACAAGAGGCGCATCTGAAGGTTGACATGAGACCTTGATGGTTTCTTGCACAGAATTATTGGATGAAGGAGAAGCAGGTCTCTTGATCTCAATTTCATCTCTATTCTCTAATGAGCAACTAACGATACGATCATTAGAAGTGTGCAGGTCAGAAGATCCATTGGTAACCATAGCAGAATCATTTTCAATAGGCTCCAAACCTACAGAAACAGCCACACAAAATCAAACACCAGTTTTAATAGTGTAAGAGCAATATATCGCTTTTAGATTTTACCTCCTTCCTTAGTTATATTGCTTTCCTGCCCCAGCAGTGCCTTCTGTAATAAGCCTGTGTCAGGGAAGACCAACATATTCATGGACTTTACTTCTCGTTTATCCAAGTCATCAAGAGGCTTGAAGCCAAACACCATAGTCCATGTGTGCGTCAGTTCTGATATAGCAGGTATAACTAGTTTCTCAACTTTAAGAGCACCAAGAGTCTGAAATTGAATATCAAACAAACATTATTTCACGGGAATACATTGATCTAAGATATAGGAGATAGAGAATGAAGATAATCCAGGTCTTCTGCAAGCATGAGAGGATGACATACAAACAAGCAAAGTATTCAGAGAAAAATAGCCAAAAGTCGAGATGAAATGGCTAAAATGTGCATGACAAAATAATTAATGACATTCATGTCCAAAATTCAGAGAGCCATGTAGACCATAAAGAAGAAATGATGATCTCCTTAATTGAGAATCCACCCTCATTTTGAGCTGGATGCACCTCCACTATAAATTTTAAAAAGAAAAGGGTAGAAGCGCTGCAAATCTAGGCTTCAAATCCTCATGCCTCCAATGTTAATGAAAACTCTGGTCGGCACGTCAATTCCCACAACACAGCCTTATGTTCAATAGTATCATTGCATTTTCCTCCATTTATCAGCGAGTTTTATTGGTTTTAATAACACAAGAGCACCAGATGAAGCAGATTTTTTGTGAAATACCTTGCTACAAACACCAATCTAAATCTTCGTGTTTCATTCTCTTCATCATTGATATAAAGCATTATAAAAAATCACTATCCTTTGTTCATCTCTCTCTCGCCGGAGGGGGGGGGGGGGGGGGGTTCAAAACTCTACATCCACAATCACATGTGAAAAACATCCCCTGCACCCACAATCCACAGAGGGAAATAATCATTCACAAATCATCAATCATGGATTCATGAGGCATGCACTTGTCATTGTCTTCCCTAAAGATGAGAACATATTATAATTGTTACTTACAAGCTTTTCAGACATCGTGTGCTCCCAACTGGTCTTGGGTTGATCCATGTATTATGAAAGAACAAAAGAAGAGGCAAGCACGGGCCAGCGCATATCTTGTTTTACCTGACCTCTTGAGGCAAGTTTTTTTTTTTGGGTGGTAGTGGCTGAGGTGGGATTTTTTTTTTTTTTTTTTTTTTTTTTTTTTTTTTTGGGGGGGGGGGGGGGGGGGGGGGGGGGGGGGGGGGGGGGAGGGGAATGTGGTCGGTACCACTTGTATTATAGTCCCCCTATACAACAACAACCAAAAAAAAAAAAACTGAGGCAAGGAATGCCAGATCATAACAAAAACATCTAAACAATATTAATTTCTACATACATATGAATGTAAAGCTATTCCCGGGGAAAGATAATCGCAGACCACATCTAAAGAGGAATGTGCCGAAAGAATGATCAAATAGTCTACTTACCTCTTCAATTACATTCAAAAGTCGACGGCACATTCCTTGGCGCCTATACATGTCACGAGTACCAATAAATGGCATCTCTGCAAGTCTGGTTCCATGAATTCTGTTTAACAGGCATAGAAAATGAAAGGCTTCAGGAAGACTAATTACTTGAATTCTGTTATACAGGCAGATAAATAATTTCAAGGAAGTTTCAGCACATTTTCTTAGAAAAAATATTAGAAAATGCAAAATCTCCTAAATGTACTTTAACATTACAATTACATTAAACAATGTAATCCACTTGCTCCAGAATTATCTTCATCATAATAAATGCAACACCTTCAAGTTTTTTGTTGGGGATAGAGTGAGGGAATGGACCTCAGTTTTTTGTCATTAGCATTCTTGTAAATTCTCTTTTTTTGCTCTTCTGAGGGGTTTGTGAGAGCTACACCTTCTCGGTGTCTTTTGTATAGGAGGATATTTTTGGGTACTTTCTTTTGAGTTCACACTTGTACACTTCTTTTTCATTTAATGATATTGTGGTACTATCCACCTTCAAAAAAAGATAACAAATGCAACACCATCTACCTACTGTGTTATTTAAGCACTTGCAGCTAAACGTGACATGCAAAAGCAAGTGCATCTCCAACAATGTACCATAACCACTTTCATAGATGACTAAGTCCTATCACAAATATTCCCATATACTTAAAGTCAATTTCTGCAAACATATGCACAAACAAAAGGCACAAGAAAGTAACTGAGAAGCCGAAACACTATACCTGATGGATGCAGCAGAGATAATTTCATCTCCCCTTTCCAGAATGAAAGTGTAAAACCCACTGTAGCTCAACCTACTAAAGTTTGATCTGCATAAGTTAAAAATAAAAATATAAAAATGGGATGTGACTGGCAGGAAACTTCACAAAACACTTGTGATTTGATTTGTGAAATTTTAATACATGAATGCTAAAGCACAGAATAAAAAACTGCACTAAAGTAGATTTAGGTAGAAGGCAGCAGCAATGCCCCAAGGCCCAAAATCTTTTCTAAAAGCTTCTGCACATTAACTAATATGTGTGAGTGACACAACACTTACAGGGAAAGAATTTCCTGCTTCAAAGAAGCAGAGCTGATTAATCATACAACCATATAACAGATACATAACATTTCTATGTGACCATTCTAACATAAAAACATGTGTATATTGTCATGTAAGTTGTTGGCTCATGTTCCCTTTATCCTTTAGAACATAGCATATCATATTTCATCATAAAGTTAGAGCAACTTTTCATATGCCCACCAGAAAATTCACTGTTCACGTAATATGATAAATAACTATCCTTTAGGCTTCATAAAACAGTGTATTACATATTTACATATCAAAGAATATGATGACCACATCCTCTATCATTCTACGTTCCATTGCTGGCTGTCATGGACTGTCCCCATGAACTTCAACACTTTCTGAGAAATGTCAAGAGAGCTTTGGAAGTTTTTCTCTAGGCACATTGATGTATCTTTCCGACCGAATAAATCGACCAAGGATGGATGGAAGTAACACAGATCACCAATGTTTTTTTTTGTCACTTAAAGGGAGAGCAGGCTCCACTGGGCCTGAAATCATCTATATCCTTCGAACGAGTCCATATCAGTTGAAGGCAACTTGCTAGCATCATCCAAAAGCACTCATTAGTCACTGTGCCACATTGGATGAATATTATCTCAGTGTTATCTTCGGGTTTAACCATAATAGCATCTTCCTAGGATTATCCATGCAGCTCATGTTTCTATTATTAAAATGATCATCGAGTTTATAATGACGATCGAGTTTGACTACTGTTTATGATGCAACCCTCATAGAAGTTGACAAGGGAAACCTAAGAAATAACTTTTTCCATTCATGCATCAGAATATCATAATCATATGAAGTCTTATTTTTTTCAAGAAGCAATCCTTTTGCACAAGGGCTAGAAAGTCCAATTTTAGTAGTTGATGATTTTTAACCAGTCATAGGCAATGCTTTTGTGGATTCCAATTTCCAAGGACCCCAAAAAACATTCAGAAGAAAATTATTTACAGAGTCATCAGTATCTCCTTCCAATTTATGATAAATCTAAGACTAGTAAATAAAGAACAGAATAAACAAAACTTTTTGAAAGTGGGTAGTAACAGAACAAACTAAACTAAACTATTCATGAATATCTTCCATCTCTCTCTTGCTCAGTGAAACACTAGAAAAATATAAAGGGGATGATATCCCATTAACCACAAATAGATACAAAATATCAGATTTGCCACTGTTATATATGTAGTACCTCAGCTATGCCTCATGACTAAGAATATTACAAATTGCTACCAGAGTCGATCTCTATTCACCAGTGCTATAGAATGTTGAAAATATTCACCCCAATGGCTAACTAATGGAAAGACAAGAAAATGGTTGACAAGGCATCCCATGCGATCAACATGGTGGCCTACTGCCTCACTGCTCAGTTGCCAAGCGAGGCGCCTAAGCAAAGCCTAGTTTATAGAACCTAGTATGTTTCAAGAGAATTACTATCTACATTCCACCATATAAAATCTATTTTTATTTGTATACAATGGTGTCATTCACAATATTCAGCATATATTTATGGTGTTGAACAAATGAATAAGGAAAAACCAATGAGAACTTGGAGGATGTCAATCAAGATTAAAAAAACAACCTAACTTGAAATCTACTAGTTAAGTAATCACGCCATATAAAGAAAGAAAGACAAATAAGATATATTTAAGTAAACAATAAGCGAACCAACATACTAAACATAGTGACTGCCAAATTCGAGAGGACGAAAATAAAGGAAAAGAAACCCTGCAGAAGAATCGGACACAAAGTGGGAAGTTTGATCATCAATTTCCCCTTTTTGATGTAATCATGTAAATGTGGACAATTATATGACAATATCCTTAACTTCTTTCTAATGATTAAAATATACCCAAAAGAAGGTATGATGTTTCTGCGACAAGGTGGGCTGGGCAGGCGTTACATGGGATGGGCACCCTTAGGCAGCCTAGGCGAGCAGGCAAGTGCCTTAATGGGCTGCTCGCCTAGGCACCAGGTCGCATTGGGCACAAGGGAACGCCTTGTCACCTAGGCATCAATCTAAAACAATGGACAAGAATATGACTAAAAATACCCAACTGGGAGCCGGACTTTACAATTGGGAAGTGTGGAGTTTCCACTCACCACACCGTAACCTCTGTTATCAAAGGCGCCCGAGGCGAACGCCTAGGCGACGAGGCGAGGCGAGGCGCGGGTATGGCGCCTCGCATTCCCGCTTTTCGCCTAGGCGATCGCGGGAAACGCCTCGTTCGCCCAGGCGTTCGCCTAGGCGCGCCTCAGGCGCCTTCAGCGCCTTATCGGGACAATTTAGAGAAAAAAAAGTCCACCGTTAATCGGCCCATTACGAAATCCCCCGATTCATTTAAGCTTAAACCGGCCCATTACGAAATCCCCTGGCCCATTACGAAACCCCCGGCCCATTACGAAACCCTCGGCCCAGCATTAATAAACCTCCCCTCTCTGCATCGAACCCTAACCCTTCCTACGTCCCGAGAGTCCAAGACCCCCACCACGAGCGCAGCGGGCTTCTTCCCCAGTAACGACGGAAGCGGGTAGCGGCGGGAAGCGTCTCGGGCGAAAGCGGGCTACTTCTCCGGCGACGGCGACGGCGACGGCGACGGCGACGGCCGCGGCAGGTAAGCCTCTCACACGCTCTCACTCTTTGTCTCTTCGTCCCTCTCTCTGTTTCTGTCACTCATCGCCCCTCTCTCTCTCTCACGCACTCTCTGTCTCTCCCTCTCTCTCTGTCTCATTGTTCGTCCCTCTCTCTCTGTCTCACGCACACTCCCCTCCCCCGACCCTCCCCCGACCCTCTCTCTCAGTCTTCTCTCTGTCTCTCTCAATCTCTCCGGCTCTGGCTCATGCACACTTCCCTCCCCCGACCCTCTCTCTCTCTCTGCCAGTCTGTCTCCCCCGACCTTCTCAGTCTCTCCCAATCTCTCCGGCTTTGCCAATATGCCTCCCCTCCCCCGACCCTCTCTCTCTCTCTCTGCCAGTTTGCCTCCCCCGGCCCTCTCAGTCTCTTTGTCTCTCTCCAGCTCTGCCAGTCTGCCTCACCCCCCACCCTCACTCTCTCTCTCTCTCTCTCTGTCTCTGTCTCTCCCCACCCCCGACCCCCACTCTCTGTCTCTCTTGCTCTCTGTCTCAATCTCTGTCTCTCTGTCTCTCTCTATCTGTCTCTCCACTCCCCGACCCACACTCTCTCTGTCCTTCTCTCTCACTCTCTCTTGCCTGTCTCTCTGTCTCTCCCCTCCCCTGACCCCCACTCTATCTCTCCTGATCTCTGTCTTTCTGTATGTCTCTGTCTCTCCCCACCCCCGACCCCCACTCTCTGTCTCTCTTGCTCTCTGTCTCAATCTCTGTCTCTCTGTCTCTCCACTCCCCGACCCACACTCTCTCTGTCCTTCTCTCTCACTCTCTCTTGCATGTCTCTCTGTCCTGTCCCTCCCCTGACCCCCACTCTATCTCTCCTGATCTCCGTCTTTATGTCTGTCTCTGTCTCTCCCCACCCCCGACCCCCACTCTCTGTCTCTCTGTCCTGTCTCTCCCCACCCCCGACCCCCACTCTCTGTCTCTCTTGCTCTCTGTCTCTATGTCTCTCTCTATCTGTCTCTCCACTCCCCGACCCACACTCTCTCTGTCCTTCTCTCTCACTCTCTCTTGCATGTCTCTCCCCTCCCCCGACCCCCACTCTATCTCTCCTGATCTCTGTCTTTCTGTCTCTCTCTCTCAATCTGTCTCTCCCCTCCCCGACCCCAACTATTTCTCTCTGTCTCGCTCACTCTCTCTTTCCTTTGTCTTTACTGTTTACAGGTGGACTGTAGACATTGATTTAATTTTTAAGATGACCACACCAACCGGAGGTTCGTCTCATTCGTCTAATCAAGGGCCTACCGAAGGGAAGGGGAGAAATAAAGATCCAGGCTGGAAATATGGTACTTTGGTGAATCCAAATAATAGGGACTGAGTAAAATGCAACTTTTGTCAGAAAGATTGTAAAGGAGGGATCCACCGGTTGAAACAACATCTAGCAGGTACTTCTACAAATGTGACAGTTTGCTTGAAGGTGACACCCGAGGCAAAAGAAGAAATTAAACAATTTATGGAGCAATCAAAACCAACGCCTTCGAGATCGCTTTTTACGTTTCCAACAAAGTGAACTTGACCCTATAAGCTTGGAAGATATTGATGATTGTAACGAGTGGATAGCACATCCTCATGATAATGAAGATGTTGTACATGAGGATGAAGACCTCACATGGTTTGATGTTGAGATTGCTGCAGGAATTGGTGAAGAAGAAGGTCCACGTACAAGGACATTGCCATCAAAGAAACGTTGTTTAGGGAAGGGGAAAGCAGTTGCAACAAGTTCCACATTAGAGTCTATTGATGAGCTTGAAGTTGGGTCTGATGATACAACGGAGGACTCTGAAGTTGAACTTCCACTTGAGCAAGATGAGGATTCTGAGAGTGATGAATGAGTGAGGCTTGAGAGTTGTGAAAGGAATGTATTCATAGGCTTGTTAGCCTTATTTGGAAATGTTGGCTACTTATTTTCTTAAAGAACATTTGAATGTTGTAATAGACTTATCTTACATTTCTACATTTATATTGTGTTTGCTTAGCATTTCATTGATAAATTTCATTATGGTGAATTTAATTAGTAGTAAAATGTCTATGAATTTGTTGATTACATATTTGAGTAATTAAAATTTATTTCATTTACTTTGATTTAAAATTATATGGTTATATTTGATAATTTGAGTGAATAAATATCATTATGTATGATTATTTGGCTATTTTGTATAATAAGTAAATTATAAATATTTTTTTTTTTAAAATGTCGCCTCAAACGCCTAGGCCATCGCCTAGGCGTTTGAGGCTGAGGCGACCCCCCGATCGCCTCGATCGCCTCTCGCCTCTGACTACATAGACCGTAACTGAGGGCACAATTGTCTTTTGCAACTTGGTTAAGAGCCAGCAAAGTCTAATTTGGCCAAAGGACTGAAGCATAACACCAATGACAATTTTGATACTATTTTCAGTTACGGAGGATATTAGAGATGTTAATCATGTAATAGTAGCAATCTGATATTTCACATCTAACAGTGATAAATATGAAATTTCCCATTATAAAAGACTGTCATAGCTGGCCATACATAGAACAGTGGTTAAACGGTTATTCTTTTGACATCTTACGATATTTCATCATCACACATTTGTTTCTACACCTAAATGGATGAGCAGCAACCATATTCATTCTTTTTTTCCACTGTATTAAAAAATGACAAAGCAGAGGATTAAGCATCTAATATACAGGATGATCATATTAAAAAATCACATTTACGACCGTGTAAAGTACAATATGAAAGTAGAAGTACAGGCTACGAGTTCGCTCAGATAGGTAGCATTACATCCAGGATGACAACCCTAGATCATGTCCTTTGTCAAGGACTCTTGCAGGAGATACAATTGACCATTACTCCATTCGGCAGATCATTCTAGAAAGAAAAGACAACAAAGCTTATGTGTGGTTAGAAAAACAAAAGGCGTGAGAAACAAGACCATAAATTCCCTACGCAGAACCAAGACCACAATAAAAACAGTCACTTGTATCTTAAAATGCTGGAAACCACAAGTACAATATCACTCATAGATATTGCTATTCATCAAGTTGAACCATTATATGAAAAATAAAGCATTGATGGGACAATGTGATGCATACTCACCCACGGTTGTAAAGAACATTGTGAATCAGGTTTATTCCACTTCTCCGGTCAATGATGCGCAGAAAACACTCATTCATGACATCAAGTGCAACAGCAATCTTGGAATTGCACTCAGCCCTTTGAGCTAAATTAGAACGAGAAGTGAGAAGTTCATCATCAAACCGTCGAACAAGGGTCCATGAAAATCCAGCATCTAGATCATTTTTAACACCAAGAAGATTCTGCAGATGCTCGAAGAGCTGTGGCAAGTAGAGATCATGTCAGTTTTTCCTAACATAAATAAAATTCATATCCCTCATTTTTCAGGGAAAAAAAAAGTATCAGGAAATGTATAAGAAGCATTTTATATAGGAAAAAAAACAGATATCAAAGCCATATGAACCTTCATGGTCTACAATCCCAAATCCAAATCAGATAGGGCTTTGATCTTGTAAGTTGGCAAGGGCAACCGAAGGACCAATCCAGTGATCCTACAAATTAATGCAAGTTTTGAACCAAGGGACTCATGGATGGCAGTACCAGTACCGGTATCGGTGGGTACTGGTACTGGTACGTACCGGCCGGTACCGGCCTAGTATCGGCCGGTACTACCAACCATGAAGGGACTAAAGGATTGTTCAAAGCATAATGCAGTATGTTCATATTAATTCCTAGTAGCCCTCAAAAGAAGAATTTTGCACAATGACAGTTCTGCACTGTTGTCAGGCTCAGACGTATAGGGCTTTGATCTTGTAAGTTGGCAAGGGCAACCAAAGAACCAATCCAGTGATCCTACAAATTAATGCAAGTTTTGAACCAAGGGACTAAAGGATTGTAACATAATGCAGTATGTTCATATTAATTCCTAGGAGCCCTCAAAAAGAAGGATTTTGCACGATGATAGTTCTGCACTGTTGTCAGGCTCAGATGTTAGCAATGAAATCCAGAAGCATTTGAGAAGCACTACATCAAATGCACATGCAAGGGCTCGAAATGCAAACCTCACAAAGAAAGAAGCAAAAAGGAAAAAAGAAAGATTGGAGACAATAAGCAAAGGAAACAAGACATAAGTAAAAAAACAAGATGACAGTCCAGCTATATCTATTCAACTTGGGAGAATCTCAAATTTAAGACCTATAATTTTTCATTTCATTCAATACCTTTTTTCATGATGTGGAACCAACTGCTGCAGTCACAGATTCGTACGGAACCCATACATTTAGGGGTGTCAATGGATCGGCGGGATCCGATAACCCGCCCCGGATCCGTGCAAGGAACCGGATTCGGATCACCGTCTTTGATCCAGCAACTTGTTTCGGGTCACACCCGAAGTTACCTTCGACGGGGCAGGGATCGGATCACCCGGGAGACTCCATTCGGATCAGGCTTTTTTGCTCCAATCTCCAACTCTAATCGCAGCGACGCTAGGGTTTCTTTGTCCCGATCCCCAGCCGCAGCACCACAGCGACCATGCCCACCACACCAGCGATTCTCCACGCCTTGGGCTCCCCCTGCTCGGCATGCTCGTCACAGGCCTGCAGCGCCCCGTCCTCCAGCGGTAGCGTTCCACCTCAGCAGCCACAGTGCAGTTCCCCTGCACCCATCCCCGCCGTAGATGGCAGATCCAATCGATCGAGATCCGCCCCCTGTGCTCGTCGCTGCAGGTCCACCCACGGGTGCTCGCCGCCGTAGTGCTCCGCTTCCTCACATGCTTGCCGCCGCAGATCTCCCCCCCCCTTCCCAAACCACATGCTCGCTGCATGTTCATGAGAGTTGTCCTTCTCCTCAAGATCCACACCATCAAATGCTGCGCCAGTATGCCTCTTCCTGCAATTTGCTGCATCCGTGGTTTTCTTTTTTATTTTTCTTCTGCAGTTGTTTGAGACTTGGGACTGTGATTCTGGATTTCTTAGAAAAGATAATCTTGGCGACTACTGTGTTGAGATGCCACACATAGATTTGTGCTTATTTTTTATTTCATTTCTTTGTTTTTTTCCTGAATTATTGTCCACTGCTTGATTGGAGCAACTTTTGGGCATGTGGGATTCTGTAAAGTCATTTATGTTTTCCCCTAGTTGATGGATTGTGTGGCTCCTGTCATAATGCTTGCCAAGCAAGTGGGAAATTGGAAAGTTCTGCATGCCTTGATGCTGTATACCTTGTTCCCCTTTTGTTCGTTTGTGATTACTTCTCGCTTGTTGGATATACTTCCTAATCTCAGCAGCTTGGTCTTGAGGCAAGGTGGAGAATTACCACAGTTAACTCAAAAGGGATGTTTTGATGCTTCTCCTCCAGTCCCAATCCCTGTGACCCCCGCGGCGGGATCCAGTCAATTGTTGGTCACTATTGAAGAAAATGGCCCACAGTGATGGGATTTTGAGAGGTCATTTTGTTTTTTGAATGTGAAAATGTTGCTAGGAAGGGCTGGTCAATGAGGGAGGCTTTATATGCATTTGTTTACCATGAAATTTTTGGTGTTTGCTCTATCCATATCATTCCATTTTCTTAGTGGTTATCTGTTTTTACCTTTTTACAGATATGTGAGAATTAAGTTAATTATACTACTATCTTGATATTCAAAAGACACCTAAATCTATCAATACCTTACAGTTTTCTTGACTCTATTAGTAATTTTAATTTCAGTTAAAAGAGACTGCAGAAAAAGTACGGTAGTTGATCTGACTGTATATGACTCTCTTTGTACAGATTGGTGAGTGCAAGGCTAAGGTGACTGCTAAGGTGACATTTGATTTAGCATTTCTCTTTAGATTTTTATGTTGACTTTACTTATATTCATAGTAAGTTGTTTTTAGGATGCGCCTTTACTATTAAATCTTATCAATGTATATGATGCTCCTGGCTTTCCTCTAAAAAAATTTGCCATGTCTTATTAACTTCCTATATTACTATTAACTCCATTATAGTCCACTACAACATGTGTTCACTGACTGTCATGTACTTATGGTATCCGAAAGGCAGTGGGTTTGCGGTCAATGAAAACTTTTGCAGTGGCACAGTTCAGAATTCTTTGAACTTGTACAGCCAAAAGGCATGTGTGCAAACATGTTTATTGCAAGTGGATGTTATTATATAACTAGAGCAATGATTAACCGTGGATTATGTCAAGTAGTCTGAGATAAACAGATTATATCATTTTGTACCACACTACCAGCCTGGAGTTCATGTATTAAATAAACTGGTGAAGGGCCTTTTAATGGGATTGTTCTTGTTGATTTTGTTAGTTATATCCTTTTGATGTCCCTTTTGGATCCGCGTGAGGTCTCCATTTTTTTCAAAGATTGGATTTTCTCGTAGTATGGATTCCTTTTATTTGACTATTTTTTCTATAATTGGGTAGCTATATACCTATAGGTCTTCCTTTTTTTTTCATCAAGTTGGAGGAAATGGATTTTGATAGTTTTATGGTGTGAAGGTTGGAGGAAGATGGTTTGTGATCTTTCCTTAGGCGTCTCTGTTATCTTCATGCTAATGGAAGGACCAACTGGATTAATGAAGCAATTGCAAGCAATATGGATGATTTTGGAATTGAAGGATGCTGGAATTTTTGCACATTTGTGACGTGTAGGAGCTCAAAGCCCTTCATTTGCTGGACATCTAAAGATATGAAGAAAAATGAAGAAAATATGAACCCTTGGAGTGTTTTTGTTACTAGGCCTCATTCTATTGATAGGGCTGTCGCACACCTTATCTGCACTCTTGCTTGTAAACATGTGTAAATTGCTTAAATTCTGGGCTTTGTAAATGGTTGTAAAGAAGATTTGATTCGGGGATTATAAACATGTGTAAACGTCTCAGATCCTGGGCTTGCAAATTAGTGTAGAAGGTTCAAATTTTGTGCTTGCAAACAGGTGTAAACGGCTCAAATATGGGTTTGTAAAAAGGTGCAAACAATTAGATCCGAAAACCCAGATGAGATTCGGATCCAGATCCATCAAATGGCCAAAATAAATTTCATATGTGAGTTTTCAGATCAGATCCGAAACCTGTTTCTGACATCCAGATCAGAATCTGGATCCGAAAATATCCCATAAAATCGGGTCGGATCCGGATCTTAGGTTTCGGATCTTATTTCGGATCCTCCCTGACCCAACCCGAACCCGCCCCATTTACACCCCTACATACAGTCATCTGGTGACATTATGGACTATATACTCAGGGCAGAACTTGAACCATTTGACATTCTATCCAATACATTAGCCATATATTCAAGCAAGCTTGGCTATGAACTTCATTTTAATCTCAACTTCCCACCCCCCCCCACCCCCCACCCCAAAAGAAGTTCATTGCACCACCAATTTTATTGAGAGACAAAAAGAGGCAGTACAATCATGCAGATAGAGGAGAGATTCATCTTCTGCCAATAGGAGAAAACAAATGGCAGCTTACAATTCATTTGAAGAAAGATCTCTCCACCTCCCCCTGCAGGGACATTAGCTAGGTATCTGCCCAGCTACAAATAAAAGTTAATGCTCTCATACAAATATTTTCAAGATGGATTCTACTCCCCCCCCCACCAAAAACACACACACACACACACAGCCGTTGCATTCTTTCCAAAGACTCAATTGCGTGAGGAATGAGAACAAGGATTTTGCCCCTGATGCCTTTTCCTGTCTGAACTTCATTTGATCAAAGTGTAAGTTAGCTTAAAGAATAAGAAAGGCTAAGAATTGGCTACAAATTAATGAGTAACACTGCAATGAAGGGATTAGTGATTGCAAAAATAATTAGTTCACACATCGCAAAATTAAAAGATCAGGATTGAGATTGGTAAGATTTGATCATCAGTCGCAGAATCACCACTTCTTTAAACAACAAGAGTGGTTATCACCACCCATCCTTTAAGGCAAACTTTAATGACATTTCCGGCCCACCAAGTACCAAGAAATAGAGTGGTTAGCTCATCTCATGTGGACCAGCTGGCATGGCACTCTACCATACAAAACAATGTCCCGGATTCAACATCAGAAAGAGGATTGGGAAGGAGGCATGCAACATCAGCAGGAGCATTCGGGAGAAGGTATGCTGTCAGCCCAAACAGATGAGTGCTTAGCGAACCTCATGTGGGCCAGTTGGCATTAGGAAGGAGGTATGCTATCGACAAGCCCCACTTGACGAACTTGGAACCCCTAGCTGCCATCAGCATGCTCTCATCCTTCTTGAGTTTTCTAAATGCCCATCCTTTCTTCTTCCTCCTCTTGTCTCCCTGTCTAACAAGGTAGTGAAGGTGACACCTAGGTGCCACTTAGGCAGGTGCCTAAACCACTTAGGAGCCCAGGGATTATGCCTTGGGTCACCTTACCACCTTGACAACTATGACCACAAAGAATGCAAGACTCAATAAGTGACCCTTGCATGAAAAATATGGGGAAAAAAAAAAGGTAACAAAGTGGCTAAAAATATAGCTTTTTAACAGATAACTTGAATAAAATAAAAAATTTAGGCTAATGCATGATCATATTCCTCCTTTTCTCAAGGAATTCAAAATCGGATCAGGAGATTGAATCAACTAGCGTTGATCCTGACCCAATCCAGATCAGCCCAAATCGGCCAAATTGGGGGAAAGCTTTCTCAAATAAAAAGCTAGAACAGCCGGAGTCGGTCACTTCCAACTCTGATCCCATCCCAATCCTGGATGATTTCAGCTGATCCCACCCATTTGGACAGTCCCAACCAATCCCGGTTGATCCAGTGATTCCCTCAATTTTTTGAAGCAGGAAGTCCCATCTCCAATCCAATCCGGTCAATCCTACACACCATGCTTCCTCTTGTTGCTTCTATTGCTTTGCCGGCAGCTGTCACTCTGTGCAACGATGGCAACCAATGTGTTAAAAGTTGGGTTTTTTTGACATGATTACATATATGCCCCCAGAATCTATCACATTCTCCTGCATAGCCTCATATTCCTTATAGTGCCATGTACACCACCCATAATAAGCAATAATGTTTCGGTTATATACCCTCTAGTTCCAGTACCACCATAACTGGATGAATATTCCGTTGGAAACACAATAGAGCTGTAAAATATAATGTCTTAGGATGGTATACAGTGGAATACAGAAGATTCTAGGGGTGTATATGTAATCATTTTGAATTGGGGGGAGGTGGTTGGGGTTTCTTCTCTCTTAACCCAACTAAGGTTAAGGCGAGCAAAATATAGGTTATTGGGGTGCATATGTAATTGTTCCAAAGGAAATGACATAATGACAAAAAGAATGTCTGACTGCTAGAAAAATGCGGCATACCCATGTGCTGAGGCCATTCACAAAGGATAACTCCATGCCAAGTATGCACCACCCTAACAAACACAAAATCACAACACAAAAAATGTATCCACCAAATCCCACCCCTTAGTATATTGCCACTTCACCACTTAAAAAGTTGCATAATGTTCTGCCACACAAGATAAGCCTAATTACAAACTGTTCTTCGGACTTGGAGACCATGCAGTATTCTGTCAACAATGACATGCCAAGGTTACGTAAACTGAATCAGGCATCCAAATTGGGTTATGTCTAATCAACTTCAACAGGCAAAAGAAATCTTTGTCAAGTCATAATAATTTTCTTCCCTGCCCTAATTTTATGGCACCATAACCTTCAACATGAAAACAATATGAAGCAACCTTTCAGGCATCTAGGAATTTTTTCAAACCAAGATTATTGCTCATTCTCGTGTTAAATGGGGGTTTTTCCGAGGGAAAATATTTATCAAACATGAAGTTCTATCATAGCATTAGCACCTAAATCAGTTTTTAAAGATATTGCAAAGTTTTGGGTGAAATGCGTGCAGGTCATCAAGGATAGGCATACAATGAAAAGAAACCAAATGTAGACAAAAACAAAGTAATAATGCATGTAGAACTAGGACAAAGCAAACATACCATTCTGCAGTTTTGTCCACAGAAGGAAAAACTTGAACTATCACCATCAACTGGAGTTACAGCTCCCTCTGGAATGCAGGCTTGATGATCTGCAAGGTACAACAGATTATCATTCTTTAGCTTCAAGTGGCTTAACTTGTCAAGAAGCATAAACAAGAAGAAGGTTGCATACATTTGCCTTCACACTGTCCACAAGACAGCAACAAGGAGGAACTAGTTACACCATTGCCTTCAGTAGTACTGCTATTAGCAACACCGCAATATCTACATAGACAGTTCATGCAGTTCCAGTCCCCAGGAGGAAGCATCTGCAAAAAGGAAATGTAAGGTCTGCCAGCACAATGGAATACTATACCAAAGAGAAATAGCCACAACATAACTCCCACCCCCCCTAACCCCCCCCCCAAAAAAAAAACACAATATGATATAACGTACACAATAAGACATCTAAGAAAACTTAAAGCACCCAATGAAGAAAAAACAACCACATAAAATCCTCATTTCTTTCTAACTTAATTTGTGCATCATGTCTACCAATTTTCTTTCGACATATTAGATCTTCAAAAGTTGAAGATGCTCTTAAAAGGATGAGAGTGGATAAGGCCCTTGGACCAGTTGGGATACCTATCTAAATTTGAAAAAGTATAGGTAATATAGGCATTAAGTGGCTAATTAGACCTTTTAATAAGATTTTAAAAGAAATGATAATGCCGGATTGGAGAAAAAGTATTGTGGTTCCCTTCTTTAAAAATAAAGAAGATACTCAAAATTGTAATAATTATCCAGGAATTAAACTTATGAGCCACCCTATGAAACTTTGGAAGAGAGTAGTAGAACAGCGTCTCAGGAGTGTTACTAGTGTTTTAGAAAATCAATTTGGGTTCATGCCTAGTAGATCTACTAAAGCTATTTTCTTGTTAAGACAATTGATGAAGAAATATAGAGAGATGAGGAAAGATTTATATATGATTTTCATTTATTTAGAGAAATGTTATGATCGTGTACCTAGTGAGCTAATTTGGTGGACTTTAGAGAAGAAGGGAAAATCGAAAAGTTATATCCATGTAATTAAAGATATGTATGAGAGGATTTACACTAACATAAGGTCCATTGTTGGAGAGACGTCTGAGTTCCTTGTTACTATTGGACTACATCAAAGGTCAAATTTAAGTCCTTATCTCTTTACTTTAGTTATGAATGAAGTTACTAAACACTTACATGATGACATCCCTTGGTGTATGTTATTTGTAGATGATATTATTATGATTGATGAGGATATTAAGAATTTGAATGAAAAATTAGAACAATGGAGGTCTGCTTTGAAATCTAAAGGTTTTAGGATTAGTCGAGCTAAGAAAAATATCTGAAATGTAATTTTAATAATAGAAATGTTGACCAAATATATTTTGTCACTATCGAAAGTCAAGTTATTCCTAAAAGTAACAACTTTCGATATTTATGATCTATTATTCAAGATAATGGAGAGATCCAAAAAGATGTCATTCATAGAGTCAAGGTAGATAGGTTGAAGTGGAGAAGTGCATCTGGAGTCCCTTGTGATCGGCGGGTCCCCTTAAAATTCAAAGGTAAGTTTTATAAGACAGCTGTGAAACATGCTATGTTATATGGTTTCGAGTGTTGGGCTGCAAGGAAGGATCATATACAAAAGTTATGTGTTGATGAAATGAGGATGTTAAGGTGGATGTGTGGTAAGACTAGAAAAGATAAAATTAAGAATGAATATATAAGTAAGGATTTAGGTGTAGCTCCTATTGACGTTAAGCTTAGAGAGAATAGGTTGCGGTGGTTTGGTCATGTATATCGTCATCCAAGTTTAATACTAGTTAAGAGGTGTGATAGAATTAGAGTGGAGGAGGGTAAAAAACATCGAGGAAGACCTAAGATGAGATGGTTGGATGTTGTTAAAAAAGACATAACATTGTTACGTGTTACCTCAAGTTTGGCATTTGATAGATTAGCCGACCCCAAATAGATGAGATAAAGCTTTGATGATGATGATAATGTCTACCAATTTTCTTTCTCTCTGATACTTATCAGGCAAAGTGTTTTTTTTTCCTTTTTTTTATTTTTTTAAATTATTATTATTATTATTTGGGGGGGGGGGGGGGGGGGGGGGGGGGGGTTGTCAACGATCAGGCTGAATTAAGACAGCACAGCCTAGACCACACAAACAATGTGTTCTAACTCTAGTCTATCAACTTAACAAGTGGGCTACCAGCATAATACTCGTGGGAAATCCTGACAGAAGCTGATGGCAACTCTCGGGTCAGACACCCAAGTATACTGACATAGGGGCAGAGGCTGGGGGAAGCTCTCAGGCCAGACACCCACGTATATCGGGCAAACTGCCCAGCATGCAAGGGGGGACCACGTGCTAGGAAACTACTCCGAGGAAATGCAGGACTCGAACCCACGACCTGAACTGCGGGAATTTAACCCACCGAAGGCCGGAGCCTATCCACTATGCTACTCACCCGCCCCCTCCTTTAGCTTAAATGTTCTTTTAACATTCCATCAATTTTCAAAAAAAAATAATGTATGCAGAGACCTACACACAATAAATGCTCCTTAATCCTTATACATTCATATTTTCTCCAGAAGTGTTTGATATCAAATATCACTATTTCAAAAGATGCATCACTTATAAATATAGAGCCAAAAGAAACACCACACATGGTGCATATAAGGCTAAACACTCTTAAAACCAGACATAATAGACCATAGGATCTTGGCTACAAGCTGGCCCCCTAGTATAGGCTAGTACCCAACACCGGTTTGTATCTCGTTTTATGCACTATTTATGAACAATTCAGAAACTGCATGCCACAAAATGTCTCACAGTCAAGCTATCACTGACCAGGCATCTCCAGTTTAAAAAACATTCAGTAGATACCAACCTAAGCCTACACTTGTATTTGCAAAGTGGACCCAAGCCCAGGCCAAAGATATTGCATGGATTACTATCTTTGGAAATAGAAATAAAGATAGTTTCCCATTCATTTATATAACTGCTACAGCACTAAACTCACTATACATGGGCGTCTTGGGGTCAGATTTTTTCTTTTCTTTTTCTTTTTTTGGTTGTTGGGGGTGGGGGGATCAAGCCATTCTTGGAGGTTAAAAAAGGCAATAACTAAGAACATAATTACAGAAAATTTGCAGGCAATGAATTGGGAGGGGGGGGGGGATCAAGCCATTCTTGGGGGCTAAAAAAAGGCAATAACTAAGAACATAATTACAGAAATTTTGCAGGCAATGAATGGAAAACCTTCCATACCTGAATACCCAGGCAGCCTAAATGGAATGTTGAAGGACAGCTATCACAACATATCAAATCTCCACCATCTCCACAAATTGCACAAGTATCATCATTGGGGTCATCATCAGTGATGTCTATCGAATGAAATGCACATCGATCGGACTCCTTTTGCTTATCCCAAGCATCTAATTGACACTGAAGAAGTGAAGCCCCTGACTCCTTAACAAATATATTTGCATAAGGCTGATTTAGTTTGCTTCCAGCATGAATCTCGAACTTTGAAACTGTGAGAAGTTTGCTACAGCAGCTGCATTGTATGCCATCCCTGGTAATTAGCCCCTCTAACATTATCCGCGTGCGTCTTCTATTCATGTACTTCACCTTCCCATTCTCAGGCGCAGTTCCCGAATCAATCATCCATGCCAAAACAGACCGTTTTCCAGTATAGGGAACATAACCATCATCCTCAGAATCTGCCTCTGCATTAGATGTGCGGGCTAACAAAATGCATCCCCTTCCATTTTTATTTTTCTTCCTGCTTGATCCAACAGTACCATTTGCATTTATTTTTTTCCTATTTTTAGCAGATTTTGAACTGGTTACGCGCTTTCCGTTATCCCTTTCATCTTCTTCGATCCTTCTCCTCCTCTTTTGAACCACATTCCTCTTCAGTATCTTGAGCACCTCTGATGGAATAGCAGAAAACTGAGATGGTACTCCATTTAGACTAAAATCATTTGTGGAGGATTCTTTAAACGGTTGATCGTGCAATTTTTTGCCTTCCTCATTCCCCACCTCATCATTCTTGTTACATTGCTCTTGGAAAACACTATACGCCTTAGTGATTGACCAATAGCCCGATCCTTGGGGAGAAACATAGACTGCATCTACATAGTTTCTTCCCTTCCGCGGCCTCATGTCAATTTTCCAACCAGCATCTAACAGCATGCTTTTTATCTGGTCCCGTAATTGCTGCTTTTCAGTTCTACGACCTATCTTTTCAGATGGTGTGCTATTTTCAGGGGAAACCAGAGATTCTGAAATGAATTTGCCAGCTTCTCTGTCCTTCACCACAGTCCTTTTACCGAGGTTAACTTCACTCTTTGAATCCCTCTGTGGAGATTGACTGTCAGACTCCTCCTTCAATTTAAGGGCCTTGCCCTTTGGACCCACATGACTCTTCCTTGGTTGAGAAGAACAACCTGGATCCTTGAGAGGTTTTCTATCTTCAGAAAGGGTAGCAATGCAACTAGAGCGTCCTGAATATTTCCTGGTATCCTCTGATGCAGAAGATCCTGATCTTTTGAGGGATATTCTGTCTTCAGAAACAGCATGTTGCTTCATCACAGCCTTGACAGCACGACCAGAATGATTTGGATCCTTGATCTTTTCCTCTTTGATAAGAGAATCTCGTTTCTTGAGGCATTTTCTGTCTCTGTAAAGGGAAAGCTGCTTTGGTATAATCTGGTCAGTGAAACCGGAGTGACCAGGACTTCTTTTAGATTTCTCTGTTATAGAAAAATAACCAGCCTTTTTTAGGGATTTTCTGCCTTCAGAAAGGGAAAGGTGCCTTGTGTACCGGTCAGCACCACCAGAAAACGGTACCCTCTTTCCAGCTTCATCAGTTACAGAAGAAGAACCAGATTTCCGGTGGGATTTTCTGGCCTCAGAAAATGTCCTCCTGTAGGCACCACCAGAACTTCCTGGACTTTTCCTGCTCTCATCTGATTCGCCTTCAAAATGAGATGCACTCTGACCAACAAACTTTTTGTTATTGGGCAACAACCTCAATACACCGCCCTTCCCCTGCAACCTAAGACTTGTGCCATCACTGGAAACACTATAATGCTGGGTACTGGAAGAGGGGATGTTATGTTTTAGCGACCTATACATCTTCTGATCGGATTGTTCTGAGAAGCTGCTTTTTTCATCTTCATGACTTCTGCCCCCTTTCAGATCAGCCTGCATTCTCTTCTTGCTGAAACTCTCGCTTCTTTCGTCTGCAGTGATCACTTGTCTTGGACCTGGAAGACGACTGACTCTAATCAATGACTTCCCAACCCCACATCTCACAGAATCCAGCCTCATCCTCTCCTCATCCGTTTCCACTCTCTTAACTTTTCCACATTTCAATGACTCCATTTTGATTCTCTTCAAGGGTACAGTATCATCGTTGATCCCATTTTGCAATGTCTCACGACTCCTCTTCCTCTCCATCCCCAGACACACAGAACTCTTCAGGTTAATGCTCCCATCCTGCCTATATTTGACAACATCACGTTGCCCAAGCCTCTTCAACGATACCCCACCTTTCTTCCCATTCTTGACAGAGCCTTCGACCTGCATTTTTCCCGCGCAGGTGACATACCCTTTCACGTCCACCGACTCTGACCCAGCCCCAGCCCTCTGCCGATGCGGTAAGACTGGGGAATCGTCGGATTCGGAATCACTCATGATCAGCCTTCTCTTATTCTTCTCCTTCTTTGTCTCAAAGACCTTAAGCTTCCCAGATGAAGCACCACCTCCCCCGGCTAGGGCACATCCCGCCTTCCCAGCAGAATGCCTCTCCGGCCCCGCCGCCAGTGGACCGCGAACGGCGGAACTCCTCTCTCTCAAATCCCTCATGACCGACCACTCTCCAAACACCCCCACCCCCCAAGATCCCCACCTCCGGAACAAGCACTACCACCTGAAACTCCTCGCCACAAGCCAACCCACCATCCTTCCCAAATCAGAACCCGGAACCAAGAATCCCCACCTCTCCGCCGACCGTCTCCTCCCGCAACACTTCAAATCGTCCGCCGGCCCACCTCCAATTCCCACCAAACACGAAAGCACAACAAATTTCCCAAATTCATTGACACCCCTACAGGGAGAGGCGAAATCCAGCTTACCTCGCCGCACGAACGCTGGCGGACACCCCCACAGATCCCCCCTCAGGGCATCCCAGCACGGCGCGGCTCCCGGGAAGATCTCGGAGCGAGGACTCCAGATCCGGGAAGAGAATTCTGCGACGAGGCCGGGATGGAGGGAGAAAGATGGATCGAGAGCAAGCGGGAACTCCAACTCCTCCTCTGCGAGGCGTCCCCCGCCGTGGCTTCTTCTTCCTCTCCCTCTCCAACCCCTTCTTCTTCTCCTCTCTCCTCCTCCCTCCGCTAACCCTAAAGCGGAGGAGTCCGACAGGTGATGGTAACTTGAGCGGGGGGGAGCTCGGGGTTGCGGGCACGCGCTCCTGGTGATTGCGGAGTCCCTTGTCGGCCGTCCGTTCGTAGGATCTGAAATTGGACGGTCGTGATCGATACGAATTTGATCTCTGGAAGGGATGTGGTTCTCCGCAGTGGGGATTCGTGCCTTCTGCATCGCCTTACCGGGAGCCGCAGAGGTCGTTAAGAGAGGGAGAGGGGGATATCTGCAATTCCACGCATGGCGAAAAGGGTGAGAGACGGGGCACCGCCTAAGCGGAGTTGAATGAGTTTCATTAATTGAGATTAAGTGAAATTTAGTTAATTTCTGCGTGATCTATCGTGAAAAAAAAAAAAAAAAAAACATGAAAGTACATTTTTTCCTTTTCAGAAATACTAATCGTAACAGCTCATTATAGTATAACTGTTAGTTTTATGTCCACACTATAAAATATCAACTTTGAATCAGTAGACTTTAGTTTTGTCCTAGAATAAGAATTCTATTTTAGTAATTCTTCTCAAAGAGAGATAGAAAGAGAAAAAGAGTAATTCTCTTACTGCCATGTGTCATAGTTTTAGTTTTAGTCAAAAAAAATGAGAATTCTATTTTAGTGTTATAGTATAAATTCTATTGTTCCATCAGCGGGACGTCGCATTTAAAACGTGTTGCACATTTTCCAAATGGATGCAACGCTATAAGTCTATTTGAATCACTTAATTGGATGATTTTGTATAAGATGTCATGATTCTTGAGATGAATTTGTACTCGAAAATTTCTTTAGACTAAAAGGTGCTACACCGCAAATGCAACCCTTAAAAGAAAAAAAGGTTGGACCACCTCATCTTATATGTTCACATAATTTTATCTCAGAGCAGACAACTTAAAAAATTAAAAATATAATCCAATGTTATTCATTGGTGATAATTTTTATTTTTTTAAGAAAAAATCATCCGATCAAATATCGGATTGTACGGAAGTGTAGGACATGATGCAGTTAACCTAAAAATTTCGTTTTTTTATGTTGCAATCAATGCGGTGCAACAAGTATTACTCATTTTCTTTATGGTAAATATTAAAAATTATATGTTTCCACTTGGGACCGTAAATAGGATTTTGACTTCTTGATTTTTAAGCTATTTTAATACCTTTAAAATAAATATAAAAAAACAATTCTACTCTTTTAGATCCATGTGTTTTTTAATTGAAATCTTTTGATACAAATAGATGCAAAAGTAAAAACATTTACTTTGCGTTCATATATATTATGTTGTCATCTACAGTAAAATGAAAACGATGTTACCTACTCTAAAAATTGGTTTCTAAATTTTAATTTATAATTTAAGTCATTAAGGCTTCCATACAATATGAAAACAATGTACCTCTAAAAATCATTTAATTGTGATATCGATAAGTTGTAAATTAGAAAATACTAAACATGACACTATCTAAATTGTCCATTTTGTGCTTACTGTAAAAATTGATAAGTAGCTCCATAAATATAGATGAAATGGATAGCGTTCCTATAATTGTTAATTGTCTTTTGGTTATGTAATTTTTTTGATCTCTATAATGATTAGCTTGTCTACTTTGTGAGGTCAAAATTTATACTAGTAATGTCTTGTATGGATATAATGTGAATATGGTCCAAACATGAGAAAAGTCTTTTTTTTTAGTCCTCATAAACGTGCATTTTACATAATGAAAATAATATGATAGTTCTTTGACAAAAGGAATAATAAATTGTCTATCTTGTAATCCTTTAATGCATAAAAAAAAAGATAGGAGATGCATTTGTTTTTAATTCATGAGCACCTTTTTTGGTAGTAAAGAATATTTAAAAAATTAATTTTAAATATTATATTTACACTATTTGCCGGTAGTAATAACAATCTCTCTCTCCTCTATTAGATACCACATTTTTTAGGTCTCTCTTATCTTCATTTTACATAGAAGATCATATATTTTAAGCCCCTCTCCCTATATTTCACGAGAGACTTTAGACCACACAAAAAAGTCTCATTCTCTTTCCTTTATAACATTTGCTCAACTACATCATCTCTCTTGCCACACGTCAACTATTGAATAGTAATTTTATTAACTTATTAGAATATTGATCTCACGATCATACATATCATGATTACTTATATTTAATAGTAGAGAATATTCACCTTCTCTCTCTTCTCACATCTTTAATAGAACACACGTCATCTAATATCTCTCTTTGAAATATATACTATTTTAACTAATCTCTCTCTTACAACCCAAAATGTCAATTCATGCATGTTTTTTCTCTATGTTCTCTTTCCTATCTTTCGGAGTCTTTTTTATTTGTCACACATTAGACAATAATTTATTTCACTTATTAACATAGAAAGATAAACAAGTGCTAATAATATATCATTATAATATATAATTTCATGCATATTGATTATTTTTTCACTTTATTAGAGTTAATTAGTAAAGATAATGATTTGAAATGTTAACTTTAAGTTAGATGGATTCATCACTCATACTTTGGTTGGAAAAAATTACTCTTGCAAATGGAACCAAAGATTTTATTATTATTATTTTTTATCAATGTGATTTAAATAAGGAGCACCCTAACTTGATGTGTGTGTCAAAAAGAAAAAAAGAATCACATGCATTATTAATACATAATAAGAAGCAATCTAACTTGCAATTTCTCATTGTGGATAAAAATAAAAAATAAAAGTGACGCGTCTGTTTTTACTTTTGTTTTCTTTCTAACTCAAAAAAAGATAAAAAAATGATAACACGTACTTTTACTTATTACATCACAGCAAGCTGATGAGAAATGAGTCTCCCAGTCCTATTTTGTCATTTGGAGCATGCACATGAGACTATCTCCGCATAAATACATCATGACGTCAGTCGAAAAAAATAAAAAAATATGTCTATCTGTATGTGATCTTGAGTGCATCTTGAGGCACTCGAGAGCATTCTGACACTCTCGAACACATCAAGGCGCTCTCCAGCGCATGAGTGCACTGGATTTATACGCTTGAGAGTGTCTTGTGTAGATACATTAACTTTGATTTCAAACTTAGTAGATTTCATATCACATTATAATGCCCCAAAGTGATATTTAGTTTAATCATTTAAGTGATTTTTATCTCTTATTTTTTGAATTTAGTTAAATCTTTTGAATCGTGTCTACCATGTTGGATGTCATTTGAGTTTCTACTCCTAATCGATTTTTAAATCAAAATTTTAATTGATTATTGAATTTTTTGAACTGCATCTTCTATAATCGACGCTATTGAGAATTTTAATTTAAGACGATTAATTATTTGATTTTTGAACGGATAACTTTTCACTTGAAACGTGTCCACTATGGTAGATGTCTTTAAAATTTTTCATATTTTTCTTCAATTTTTATTTTCTATTTGGCCACTTCAAAAGATATTCTGGTTAGTGGACACCTTTCTAAAAGGCATATGCGCGACTTGACGTGATTGCATGTTGCATTTTTTCGGATGACCGAACCCTAATAGGCAATAAGGCAAGAGAGGACATTTTTTCGAATCTCTCAAATCCTCACATGAGCTTTTTGGATCCTTTCTTCCATTCTCCCTCATGGTGAACCCTAAACTCAATGAATGGTAAAGACCGAACGAGAGTTCAACCATTAGATGGAATCAGGAAGCGAGCACTAATAAGCACATTGTCTCTGGATTAAACCATTGAAGAACAAGATAAGAATTAAGATTTTGATTGAATACATTTCTTTTGATCTCTATACCATGCCATGTTGGCATTTAGAAAAAATCGAATATTTTAAAATAAAAAATTAAATATTTCATAAACAAAAAGAATTGAGTATTTCAAAACCTAAAAAAATTGAATATTTAAAAAAACCCAAAAAATAAATATTTTTAAAAAAGAATATTTCAAAACTTATTTTTTAAAATATTTCAAAATAACAAAAAAATTTGAATATGTCAAATAAAGTCATAAAATTTTTGCATATGCATGTGGCATTCTTGCATATATATATATATATATACATATATATATATATATATATATATTATATTTGTTTGTTTGCATATTGCATTTACATATTAGTTTTCATTATTTTTGCCTTCGTTGAATAAAGATTTTGTAATTTGACCTGTTTTATCAAGGATAGGGTCAAAGTAGTTGTTTACTCATTAGACAAAGGACTAAGTTAGAACAGACTTGTTAACTGTTTGTTCAAGCATGATCACGGGGAATAGGTATCAAAAAGAAAAGGCCCACCTTCCTACGACAGGGCTCGGTGGAGAAGGAGCAATGGGGATGGGGATGGGGAGGAAGAGGCGCCGAGAACGGAAAGTGAGAGAGGCATTAGAAGATAAGGAGGGCCTTGGTGGTTCACCCCGACTCAGCAGAGAGAAGAGAAACCCGGCGGCCGCCATGTGAAGAGAGAATCACATACAAAGACAGATGAATAAACATGAACAATGACCAGAGAATAGACAACTCAATAAAACTGCCACATTATATCATACTAAAACCAATACCGAAGGTGGTGGGCATTGTTAGTTTTATGTATGGCGTACAAGCCAATCATAGATAATCTTATTCAATTATTAATAAATAGCACAATATATTCATTGTGTAAATCGAATTTTGTTTATGATTGCTATTCTTTGTATCACAGTGAAGTCTATTAATGTGTACAATAATTGTCAGATTATGATGTGATCATAATATTGATACTGACAACTTATAAATACTCATTCTTAATTGCTGATAGTCGGAGGATATCTGAGAATAATATTAGATATCCGGTGAGACTAATACATGTTACCTCAGCTCATGTGATGAGGGTGACTGATCTTATGGTCACTTACATGAAGACACTATGTTGAACCTGTAGGTGTTCATTGATGAATAACTTCACCAAACTGATCTGACTTGGATCACTAGATGGTAAATTACCTAACTATTAACTAGCTTGATCTAACGTCACAGTGGCGTAGATAGTCTTTGGATCTGAAACAACAAAGACACTTTATCGATACACTTTTAAGTTTTGACCTTGTCTTACGAATCCCTAACCACAAGGTTTTGAACAGTCAAGGATCATATTCAACAGAAGACCTTCGAAGGTGATTGTGTGTTCAATAAAGAATAATTTTTTCTCGATAATTAGAGAAAGAATGCTCCAGACAAGATGCGCGTAATCCCTGGCTAGGCGGACATCTAGTCGAAGAAAGAATTCTCCGATGCAAATGAGACTCATCAAAGACTAAGTGAGTTAATCAGTTATGATTTGATAGTTTACCGTACCGTAGATCGACTCGGGAGTATTGCACAAATAAAAGATTATATCTACGCGGTATCTGTGGATGAACAAGTTCCATAAGCGGGTTGCTTAACCTCAATGCCTTCCGGGATCATACCGTGTTGCTTGGCACCCAACTTGATCAGAGTTTCGGCCTAATGTATATGAAGATGTGAGTTGATTAAGTAATTAAGTAAATATATGATATTAATTAATTATTATAAACTAAACGTGGTATCGGGCTTAACGGACCAAAAATCGGACTGACACTTGGACCTAGAGGGTCACACACATAAAGATTCTCAAACTGTGGATAATTACTGGGATTTATAATAGTTCAGGGGCTTTTATGAAAAGTTTTCCCCGAATATTATAAATATACACTGGAGAGAGAAACCCTGGCCAAGCATCAAGGTTTCTCTCGTATTGTGTGCCCCTTCCCTCTCTCTTTCTTGAGCCATGCGCCCCAGAGCAGGGCACCCTCTCTATATGTCTTCGTCGCTTCCGTCTTTGACTGTCAGGGACTTCCTCCTGCATGCCGTAGACACGGTCGTGAAGAAGGAACCTTGGCGATCGTGCCGAATCGATCGAGGAGACGATGACGATCTGCGCGGTTGCGGATTGCGGCATCGCTTTGTTGGAACCACATAGTTGCCAATTCAAATCCGCACAAGGTAATGAACGATCACCAGTTCTTTGTTGTTGTGTTCTTGAAATGGATCGATGACAGTGAGATTTTAGTTTTAAATCATTGTTTCCGTTGCGTTCTTATTCTCTCCACCCGTTCCTTATAGGTATGCATAGTTAATACATGACAGAGAATCCTTTTGAGGGACTTTCATGGTTTTTTTTGTAAAAGTTTGGAGTCTTATACCAATGCAGGGGAGAATGTGAGGGCTTATAAACAAATGGTTGGATTAGAGGAGTTTTTTGTAAATACACAATATTTTCAAAGATTAAAGATAATTATATCATCTTTGGGCATCCCAAACAATCCCTTCAAATCATCCGTTGGCCCACCTCCAATCCTCACCAAACACGAAAGCACAACAAAGTTCCCAAATCCATGGACCAACACAAGCTACAGAACACCCCTATAGGGAGAGGCAAAATTTAGCTTACCTCGCTGCAGGAACGCCGGCCTAGACCCCTATAGATCCCTCCTTCAGGGCATCCTAGCTCAGCGTGCTCCTCAGGAAGATCTCAGAGAGAGGATTCTAGATCTAGGAAGAGAATTCTGCAACGAGGCCAAGATGGGGAGAGAAAGACGAATCAAGAGCAAGCACAAATCCCAAGTCCTCCTCTGTAAGGAATCGCCATGAACGCAGCGGAAATAAAAATGATTCCATTGTATCGGTTGCTGGGGTTGTAAAACGGACATTAAAAATAAGCGGGAAGAACAGTTCTTCACCTTTGCGGGGTTTCGAATCTCCCGTGGATGTTGCCGACTCGTTAATCGCGCACGCGCACGATCTTTGGAGGTATCCACACGAGTTCCCGCAGTAGACGCGATTTCCTCCTCGACTTGAGTGCTCCGACCAGATCTCATATCCACCATGCGCGGAGAGAGACATATCCACTCCGAGAAGGAGAGAGAGAGAGGAGAGAGATAATCTGGGGAGTAAAAATTCGTCCAACTAACTTTTTACCACTCCCCCTTGGCCCTCCTTATATAGAAATAAGGATAAGCACAACAATTAATCCTCATGATTATCCAAGAGTTTGGCCTTGGATAATTCTCCATTAAATCTTCATGTTTATCCTGCAGCTTTTCACAAAAACCCAGATAAGCATGAAATTTAACATCTCTCACCGTCTGACGAGAACTCTTATGTGTGTGACCCTCCAGGCCCATATATCAGTCCGGTTGCAGGCCCATTAAACTTAGAACTGTTTCTTGAGTTTAATATTTATTAATTAACATTTAAACATCACATGTTAAATGATTAATTTAATAAACAAGTGAATTATCATCTGATGATCAAATCACTTGGCCTTCTGATCATGAACAGCACCAAACACTACCTCATGATCCCAGAAGATATAAGGGATACTATTCCCTTTAATTGAACCTTTCCGTCTGCAGATGCCGCACAGATATAATCCTTCACTCATGCAATGTCCCGATAACGCAAGGGTATGGTTTTATAGTCAAACCCTCTATCGCATTATCCAGATGGATTCTAGTACACAGTTAATATCTAGAAAGACATCTCTTTCATTTGACCATGGCCAGGGATTTCTGTGTACACATCCATGGGACATTCTCTCTCCAGTCTTATACCAAGAGTGAGTGATCCCTTGCATAGTTGTCAAGGCGGTAAGGCGACCAAGGCGTGCTCGGGGTTCTGAACCGCCTAAGCGCTTAGGCGCCCGCCTAGGCGTCGCCTAGGCGTTAACTTCATAATATAATATTTTAATTTAGGATATATATATACATATATATATTATATATATATGTACACACATATTACATACATACATTTAGATACATATATATATATATATACACACATTTAGATTTACACACATATTACATACATACATTTAGATACATATATATATATATATATATATACATTTAGATTTACACACATATATATATATACATACATATATATCTATGTATAAATGTATGTATGTAATATGTGTATATGTCTAACTATATAATATATACATACATATATATACACAAATATATTTAAATGTATGTATGTAATATGTATATGTATATAGATGTATATATATATATATATATATATATATATACATATTTGTATATATATATATATATATATATACATATTTGTATATATATATATATGCATATAATATTTTAATTTAAGATATATATATATATATATATGTATATATATATATATATATATACATTTAGATTTACACACATATATATACATACATACATATATATCTATGTATAAATGTATGTATGTAATATGTGTAAATGTCTAATTACATAATATATACATATATATACACAAATATATCTAAATGTATGTATGGAATATGAATATGTATATATATATATATATATAGATAGATAGATAGATAGATAGATAAATATATATACACATTTTACATACATGATACATATATTTATATGTATACATATACATATATATGCATGTTTGTATATATAAATCTAAATATATGTATGTAATATGTCTATATATATGTATTAGTATAATACATATATATAGACATATTACATACATATATGTATATATATATAATATACATACATATATATACACAAATATATCTAAATGTATGTATGTAATATGTATATATATATATATATATACATTTAGATTTACACACATATATATACATACATATATATATATCTATGTATAAATGTATGTATGTAATATGTGTAAATGTCTAATTACATAATATATACATATATATACACAAATATATCTAAATGTATGTATAGAATATGAATATGTATATATATATATATATATATATATATATATATATATATATATATATATATATAGATAGATAGATAGATAGATATATATACACATTTTACATACATGATACATATATTTATATGTATACATATACATATATATGCATGTTTGTATATATAAATCTAAATATATGTATGTAATATGTCTATATATATGTATTAGTATAATACATATATATAGACATATTACATACATATATGTATATATATATAATATACATACATATATATACACAAATATATCTAAATGTATGTATGTAATATGTATATATATATATATATACATTTAGATTTACACACATATATATACATACATACATATATATCTATGTATAAATGTATGTATGTAATATGTGTAAATGTCTAATTACATAATATATACATATATATACACAAATATATCTAAATGTATGTATGGAATATGAATATGTATATATATATATATATATATATATAGATAGATAGATAGATAGATAGATAGATAAATATATATACACATTTTACATACATGATACATATATTTATATGTATACATATACATATATATGCATGTTTGTATATATAAATCTAAATATATGTATGTAATATGTCTATATATATGTATTAGTATGTATTTATATAATTATATGTGTATATATATACATATATGTATATAAAAAAAAAAAAGGGGGCAAGAACCCCAGATTTCAAAAATCTGGGCGCCTTGGGCGCTTTTCCAACATGTTGGAAAGGCGCCCAGCGCCTTGGTGCTTGTGAAAGCGCCTTGGCGCCTAGGCGACGCCTAGGCAACACTGATCCCTTGTTGTTCACTCAATTACCTTCGCAAGCTTTCCACTGTATCTGAAAGACCGATTATGGTGGACTTAATGGTTAAAGCCCACGAGTTAGAGAATCAAGATACAATGGTCCACAAACAAGGTATCATTGGTGACTCAGGTCTAAGGACCAACTGTGCTACTGTAACGATTGAATTCCCTGGTTGACTAATAGGTATAATTACCATCCAGGAATTCATATTTGGGTCTGTTCAGTGAACTCATTCTCTAATGAGCACCCACTTGTTTGTCTTAGTGTCACCACACGAGTGAATGTGAGATCATTCACCCTCATCATATGAGCAGACATAACTTGTGTCGATCTTATCGGATATTTAATGTCCATCTCAAATATCCTATGATCGAGAACTATTTAAGACAATTGCCTTAGGATATTGATCTCACTATCATGATCTCATCATGATTCAATATTCCATACATTTGTCTATGGACCTTCATTATGATAGTCGTTTGCGAGAACTATTAAATGAAGAAATAATTGCCTTTATTAATAATCTGAACTAGAATGTACAATGATTGGCTATGAGGCCACCCAATTCTAACATTCTCCCACTTGGACTATAGCCAATCACCCATGTGTCTAAGTCCCATAGACTTAAGGTGACGTTCTAAATTGTTTTGAGACAATGGCTTAGTCAAGGGATCTGCTACATTATCTTCAGATGAGACTTTCTCAACTACTATATCTCCTCGGGCGATGATCTCACGAATCAGATGAAATCGTCTCAGAATGTGCTTTGACTTCTGATGTGATCTTGGCTCCTTCGCTTGAGCTATTGCCCCATTGTTGTCACACAATAATGGAACAGGATCTGAAATGCTTGGAACGACTCCAAGCGCCGAGATGAACTTCTTCATCCAAACCGCCTCCTTGGCCGCTTCAGCTGCAGCAATGTATTCTGCTTCGGTCGTCGAATCTGCAGTAGTTTCCTGTTTGGAACTCTTCCAACTTACTGCACCTCCATTTAACATGAACACAAATCCAGACATGGATTTGCTGTCATCCATATCCGACTGGAAACTCGAGTCAGTAAATCCTCGAAGTTCCAAGTCGTTTCCTCCATAAACGAGAAATAGATCCTTAGTCCTTCTCAAGTATCTAAGGATACATTTCACCGCCTTCCAGTGTTCCTCACCTGGATCAGCCTGATATCTACTAGTGACACTTAATGGATGTGCCACATCAAGCCTAGTACATAGCATTGCATACATGATAGATCCTATTGCCGAGGCATAAGGAACTCTATCCATGTATGCTCTCTCTTCAGGTGTCTTGGGAGACATTTCTTTAGAGAGATGAATTCCATGCCTCATAGGAACGAGGCCTCTTTTGGAATTTTTCATGCCAAACCTTTTGACTATAGTATCTATGTACATAGATTGGGATAATCCAAGCATCCTTTTGGACCTATCTCTATAGATCCTTATTCCCATAATATAGGATGCTTCTCCCAAATCTTTCATGGAGAAGTTTTTGGATAACCAAGCCTTTACCGATGACAACATTCCTACATCATTCCCAATGAGTAGAATGTCATCAACGTAAAGTACCAAAAAGGTAATTGCGCTCCCACTGACCTTTTTGTATACACAAGGTTCATCTTCATTCTTAATGAAGTCATAAGATTTGATTGCTTCATCAAATCTTAAGTTCCAAGTTCGGGATGCTTGCTTTAATCCATAGATGGATCTTTGCAGCTTGCATACCTTGCTTGAATACTCTTTGGAAGTGAATCCTTCAGGTTGTATCATATACACCTCTTCTTGAAGGTTCCCGTTAAGGAATGCTGTTTTCACATCCATTTGCCATATTTCATAATCATAGAATGTAGCGATAGCAAGAAGTATTCTGATTGACTTAATCATGGCAACTGGAGAAAAGGTTTCGTCATAGTCAACACCTTGCCTTTGACGATATCCTTTTGCTACAAGCCTTGCCTTGTATGTGTCAATTTGTCCATCTGCCCCGATCTTTCTTTTAAAGATCCATTTACTGCCAATAGGTACCATACCTTCTGGCAGATCAACCAAGTTCCAAACTTGGTTGGCATACATGGACTGAATTTCAGAATCCATTGCCTCTTGCCATTTTTCTGATTCATGACTATTTATGGCTTCAAGGTAGGTTTGAGGATCATCATCCTCATTTAAGTGCACTTTTGGTTTGCCTTCATCGATATGTCCAACATATCTTTCAGGCTGCTTAGGCACTCTACCTGATCTGCGAACCTTTTGTGTATCATCTTGAACAAGTTCTTGAGTTAATGGTTCAGTAGATGAACCAGTGTTGACTTGTGAGTCTAGAATTTCTTCCAGTTCTATCTTGCTCCCACTGTCTTCTTTTGAAAGATATTCTTTCTCTAGGAAGACAACTCTTTTTGCGACAAACACCCTTTGATCGCTGGGCTGATAGAAGTAATATCCAAAAGTCTCTTTTGGATATCCCACAAATCTACATTTCTCTGTCCTGGAATCCAGTTTGTCTGGATCATGTCTTTTGACATGCGCAGGACAACCCCAGATTCTAACATGCTTAAAGTCTGGTTTCTTTCCTTTCCATATCTCATATGGAGTGGAAGGTACTGATTTACTCGGAACTTTGTTCAACAGATATGCAGCAGTCAACAGTGCCTATCCCCATAAAGAGATTGGAAGTTTGGCATAACTCATCATGGATCGCACCATATCTAATAGAGTACGATTTCTCCTTTCCGATACGCCATTTAACTGAGGTGTATAGGGAGGAGTCCACTGAGACAAAATACCATTATCCTTAAGATATTCTGTGAATTCTGTACTTAAGTATTCACCCCCTCGATCTGATCGAAGAGTTTTAATACTCTTTCCAGTCTGGTTCTCAACTTCGTTTTTAAACTCTTTAAATTTCTCAAAGACTTCTGACTTATATTTCATTAAATATATGTAGCCATATCTTGAGAAATCATCTGTAAATGAAACAAAGTATGAGTAACCACCCATAGCATGAGTGGACATTGGACCACATACATCACTATGTATTAGTTCCAATAAGTCCTTAGCTCTTTCTCCATTTCCTGAGAATGGAGCTTTAGTCATCTTTCCCATGAGACAAGCTTCACAGGTTGCAAATGATTCATAATCAAATGGATCAAGATATCCATTCTTTTGCAACCTTATGATCATGTTCTCGTTTATATGACCTAGCCTACAATGCCATAGGTACGATTTATTCACATCTTTATCTAAGCGTTCAAGAGAATTATTTACCAGACAAACATCATATGAAATATCAAGTAAATATAATCCATTCAATAAATACCCGGAAGCAAACAATTTGTCTCCTTGATAAATTGAACAACCTTTATTCTCTAGCTTCATAGAATATCCTTGTCTATCTAAACATGAAATAGATATGATATTCCTAATAATGGTTGGAACATAATAACAATTTATCAGTTCCAAAGAGTCTCCTGACGGCATCTGAAGTCTTGCTGTCCCCACAGCTAACGCAGCAACTTTTGCTCCGTTCCCGAGCCTCAGATCCACGTCTCCGCGGTTCAATCTTCTCTTACTTGTTAACACCTGCAAGTTATTGCAGATATGAGAAACACATCCAGTATCTAATACCCAGGATGTTGATTCTCTATAAGACAAGTTAAGATCGATCATGAGAATACCTGAAGCTTCACCAAGCTTCTCCTTTGCTTTTTCTGCAAGATAAATCTTGCAGTTTCTCTTCCAATGACCTTCTTTATGGCAGTGGAAACATTGACCTTTATCATTGACTTTAGCTTTGTCCTTTTGTGCCGCCGGTTTGCTTTTCACTTGCTTCTTAGGCTTACCTTTCTTAAAGGTCTGTCCAGCTTTTCTTTTCTTGTTGGTCTTACCAACAAGCATTACACTTGGCTTATCTTTCTGGATAGTGCCTTCAGCTGTCTTCAACATGTTGAGCAGCTCAGCTAGTGAAACTTCAATTTTGTTCATATTGAAGTTGATAATGAATTGTGAAAATGAATCTGGAAGGGACTGTAGGATTAAGTCAATGCTCAGGTCATTGTTCATAACAAAGCCCAGCACAGCAAGCCTCTCAATCCACTCTATCATCTTGAGCACATGAGTTTGCACAGATGTGCCATCGCTCATTCTGGTCCTGAACAATTTCTTAGATATCTCATATCTTTCTGTTCTGGATTGTTCACCAAACAACTCTTGTAGGTGATTCAGAATGGTCTTAGGTTCCATGTTATCATGCTGTCGCTGCAGTTCATTATTCATTGAACCGAGCATATAACATTGGACCTTGACTGAGTCCTCCTTCCAACTTTCATACATCATTAATTCATCTTCGTTAGCATTATCTCCGGGTTGCACTGGATCTGGTTGATCCAGGACATAGGCTAGCTTTTCGCACCAGAGGACAATCTTCAGGTTGCGTAACCAGTCAATGTAATTTGGTCCCGTGAGTTTATTTGCATCAAGTATGCAACGGAGGGGGTTAGGTGACGACATAGCGACCTACATGGAAATATATAAAATGAGCAGATAGTTCTTAAAATCAGATTTAAGACTTTTAATCTAGATTTATGCTCCCACTATTTTTCGGCGATCTGTATTACCCTCTAAGATACAAAACGGGAGATTCCGATGATCTCCTAGTGGGGATCAGAATCCTTCGGGCAACATGCATGTGACCTTGTGGTAGCACAACAAATCACATCAAGTCCCTTAGGCAGTCATCTCATGACAGTTGCAACGATTGCAATATCCGATCGATTTAACCCCTGAATCAGAATGACCTTGTGGTAGCACAACAAATCAATTCGATTCAGTTAAGTTTATCCATCATTACTTAGATGACATGAATTCATAGTGCAATCCTTGTGGTAGCACAACAAAACTACACTATTTGTCCATTCATCTTAATGACATCACATGTCGTAGACCTAGTTTAATTTCTAAATCAAACAGACCTTGTGGTAGCACAACAAATCCGTTTGAGATAAGAATTATCCTAAGATCTATAATGATGGTGGGTTACGTGGATTATTCTTAATATCTCACGTTTACAACTTAAGTTTTAAAAGAGGGTTTTTGATTTTGATTTGTAAAAAAATCGTGCTATCAATAGTATTTCAATTTGAAGTATCAATATGCTAAATAGAAATATATATATGATAGCATAGTCTACAAATATCACATATGTGCAGAAAAAGTAAATGGGGATGATCATGGACTGCTAAAGCTACTATGGATTCATCGGAGCCAAACGATGATCCATAATAGGATCCTAATGTGAAAACAGCAACACTGGTTCCATTTGATGCGAGTCCTCCCTCCAGAGGTGTCTTCAGAAGATCCCGTCCTCTTAGCTTAATCCAATACATTAAAATACAAAATTCAGGACTCGCAGGTCCACAAATGTACATTTAAACATTTAGAAACCTTGATCTTATCAAGGGGAGTACAATCTTATAGGAAGGTAGAAAGTACACTTGGATTAAGAGAGAGGAGGACACGCAGGTCCTATTTAAAATACCAAATGAAATAAGCATCGCATCCATTCACATCATTCATCACATGAAAATTCTAAGTCCATGATCATCCCACCATAAAACACATCACATGCTTCACAATCATCACATAATTGCTGTTTGGTATTAAATTTTATAAATATAAAATTATAATACCAATTAGTTTTCGAAATAACATTTATTTCAGCATAATCAATAATATTCAAAACATTATTGACAATTAAACTAACTAAACTATTCAGTTAATCTAAATAATGATTCAAACAATTTGAACAGCTAAGTGTAATCAAGTTATGCATGAGATTAGTTTAAAACAATTTTAAACTAGTTAATTTAACAGGAAAATTAATTATCTAAAACAATTTTAAATAATTAACTAACACCCTATTAATAACAGAGCCCTTTAAGTAAATAACAGTTATTAAACACTTTAATAAGCTGTTAATAATCATAAAAATAATTAATAACAATTATTAATTATTCCTATAATTATTATATTTTAAAACAATTTTAAAACGGGCTTAAATGGGCTAATAATGGGTTTAATGGGGTTTAAACAGGTATTTAAAAACAATTTTTAAAAATCAGAAAATGGGCCTAGCCCATTAGGGCCCAAAGGCCCGGACCCAGGGCCCTGGCTCGGCCAGGGCCGCACCCTGGCTCGGCCAGGGCGCCGCCCGGTCCGACCGGGTCGGGACCGGGCGGTTCAGCCCGTTTGACCTGATTCGACCAGCCCCCTTTCTTCATTCAAAACCAGAAACCCTAGATTGGGCAGGCCGGCGGCGTTGGGGCTTTGTGGGCGGCGCCGGCGGCCACCTCCGGCGGCGGCGGACCCGGACGGCGGTGCCCCCGGAGCCGGCGACGTTCCCGACGCCGGCAGGGCCCCCGGCGGCCTCCGGTGAGGTGACAAATTAAGCCCAAAACCCCTCCAAAATCTGATTTTGCAGGGTTTTAAATCCGACTTTGGGCTCGATTTTGAGGACCTCCAAGGGTACTCCGGTGCCGATCTCTATGCCCAATGTGAAGTGGTGACTATCACCAAGAGATCTAGGGATTCTTCCGGCCATCCCAACGCTTGGGATGCACATACGAAGCCGCCGAAGTACCCCGTTTCATCATCACATGACGAACTCCGAAAAATCCAAATAAAAATCCGAAAAATACAGAAAAATAATCAAATCGATCGTGATCATCATATGAACACTAATCTGTCATTTTTAATCGGATTATACTCAAGAACACGTACAATACGGGTTCTTCACGCATAACGAGAAAACACACAAAACGGTGCCGTTTTACAACCGAACCAGCGAACCTGGCTCTGATACCACTGTAAGGAATCGCCATGAACGCAGCGGAAATAAAAATGATTCCATTGTATCGGTTGCTGGGGTTGTAAAACGGACATTAAAAATAAGCGGGAAGAACAGTTCTTCACCTTTGCGGGGTTTCGAATCTCCCGTGGATGTTGCCGACTCGTTAATCGCGCACGCGCACGATCTTTGGAGGTATCCACACGAGTTCCCGCAGCAGACGCGATTTCCTCCTCGACTTGAGTGCTCCGACCAGATCTCATATCCACCATGCGCGGAGAGAGACATATCCACTCCGAGAAGGAGAGAGAGAGAGGAGAGAGAGAATCTGGGGAGTAAAAATTCGTCCAACTAACTTTTTACCACTCCCCCTTGGCCCTCCTTATATAGAAATAAGGATAAGCACAACAATTAATCCTCATGATTATCCAAGAGTTTGGCCTTGGATAATTCTCCATTAAATCTTCATGTTTATCCTGCAGCTTTTCACAAAAACCCAGATAAGCATGAAATTTAACATCTCTCACCGTCTGACGAGAACTCTTATGTGTGTGACCCTCCAGGCCCATATATCAGTCCGGTTGCAGGCCCATTAAACTTAGAACTGTTTCTTGAGTTTAATATTTATTAATTAACATTTAAACATCACATGTTAAATGATTAATTTAATAAACAAGTGAATTATCATCTGATGATCAAATCACTTGGCCTTCTGATCATGAACAACACCAAACACTACCTCATGATCCCAGAAGATATAAGGGATACTATTCCCTTTAATTGAACCTTTCCGTCTGCAGATGCCGCACAGATATAATCCTTCACTCATGCAATGTCCCGATAACGCAAGGGTATGGTTTTATAGTCAAACCCTCTATCGCATTATCCAGATGGATTCTAGTACACAGTTAATATCTAGAAAGACATCTCTTTCATTTGACCATGGCCAGGGATTTCTGTGTACACATCCATGGGACATTCTCTCTCCAGTCTTATACCAAGAGTGAGTGATCCCTTGTTGTTCACTCAATTACCTTCGCAAGCTTTCCACTGTATCTGAAAGACCGATTATGGTGGACTTAATGGTTAAAGCCCACGAGTTAGAGAATCAAGATACAATGGTCCACAAACAAGGTATCATTGGTGACTCAGGTCTAAGGACCAACTGTGCTACTGCAACGATTGAATTCCCTGGTTGACTAATATGTATAATTACCATCCAGGAATTCTTATTTGGGTCTGTTCAGTGAACTCATTCTCTAATGAGCACCCACTTGTTTGTCTTAGTGTCACCACACGAGTGAATGTGAGATCATTCACCCTCATCATATGAGCAGACATAACTTGTGTCGATCTTATCAGATATTTAATGTCCATCTCAAATATCCTATGATCGAGAACTATTTAAGACAATTGCCTTAGGATATTGATCTCACTATCATGATCTCATCATGATTCAATATTCCATACATTTGTCTATGGACCTTCATTATGATAGTCGTTTGCGAGAACTATTAAATGAAGAAATAATTGCCTTTATTAATAATCTGAACTAGAATGTACAATGATTGGCTATGAGGCCACCCAATTCTAACATCCTCTGCAAGGTCTCCTCGCCATGGCTTCTTCCTCTCTCTCTCCAACCCTTTCCTCTTTTCCTCCTACTCCTCCCCTGTGCTTTAGGGTTAGTGGAGGAGTCCGACAGGTGATGGTAACTTGAGTTGAGGGGAGCTTGGGGGTTGCGGGCACGCACTCCTGGTGATTAGGGAGTTCCTTGTCGGCCGTCCGTTCATAGAATCTAAACTTGGACAGTTGTGATGGATTCGAGTTTCGTTCTTTGGAAGGGATGTGGTCTTCCGCAGTAAGGCTTTATGCCTTCTACATCGACTTACCCCGGAGCCTGCAGAGGTCATTAAGAGTGGGAGGGGATATCTACAATTCCATGCATAGCGAAAAGGGTGAGAGTGGGGGCATCGTCATAGTGCAGTTGAATTCGTCCACGATTTTTGAATTGCCTTTCACTAGGCGAGTGTCTTGTTGGAGTTTTATTAATTGAGATTAAGAGAAAATTAGTTAATTTCTATGTCACCTATTGTGAAAAAAAACCATGAAAGTACATTTCTTTTCTTTTCAGAAATACTAATTGTAATGGTTCATTACAGTCCAACTATACTTCGATCGGCGGGACACCTTATTTAAAACGTGTTGCACATTTTCCACATATATGCAACCGCTATATGTTTATTCGAATCACTTAATTGGACAGATGATTGTACTATAATGTTCATGAGATATTATATTAACTTTTACTCTTTTCTTTTTGTTGTGTTGCTTAGTCTCGTAAATTAAAGATCTGTGAGTAACTAAATTAGGCTATTTTTTTATTTGTTGTAATCATGAAATATTTAATATGAATTATGTTAATTCCATCCACGACGTGTGATTAACCTTCCAGACAAAAGTAATGGCTTACAAAACATTGAGCTATATGCCAAATCACATAAATTTAGGTGAGTAACACTTACTACACTATATGCGTTGTAGAGAGGTTGAGGTGGATTGCAACACTTCACTTCCTCTCGCTACCTGTCTCACTTATTTTCTCATTTTTTTACTTTTTTTGGTGGAGAGAAGGAAACTGTGTAGCCCTCTCGTAGCTTTTATTGTTGTCATTTCCCACTCATGTCTATTTAAAAGAGGTAATTGATTCATTCCCGTCATTTTAAAAAAGGTAATCAATTTCTTTCCGCTTTATTCTGGCCACCTCTCAGTTTATCACTTCCATCATACATTTATCACTTTCAAACTTAAAATTATCATTTTTAAACCCATTTTTATTACTTTCAAAGCATATGTTCATCACTTCTTAGTTGTTTCAGTTTTATCACTTGCTACTTAATTTTATCACTTCGTAATACAATATTATCACTTTCTATGTAAACCTATCACTTTTAAAGTTCAATCTTGTCACGTTTTACATAGTTTAGTTTTATCACTATCAAACATATTTTTATCAATTCCTACGCAGAATTATCATTTCAAAGTAAAATTTATCACTTCGAAGTATTTTATCACTTCATACACAATTGAAGTGATAAAAAATTGGAAGTGATAATTTCTGCTTGGAAGTGATAGGTTTGTGTTGGAAGCGATGATAAAACGGAGTGATAAAATTTAGTAGTAAATGATAAAACTGAAACAACAAGGAAGTGTGTTTTGGAAGTGATAGGTTTACGTAGGTAATGATAAAATTAAATTACGAAATGATTAAATTGAGTAGTAAGTGATAAAATTGAAACAATTCGAAAGTGATAAAAATATACTTTGAAAATGATAAAACTGTGCTTCAAAGTAATAATTTTGAACTTAGAAATGACAAATATGTATTGGAAGTGATAAATTAAGAGGCGATCAGACTAAAACAGGAAAAAATATATTACCTCTTTTTAAATGGCAAGAATGAATTGATTACTTCTTTTAAATAGAGGTGAGTGGAAAAGGACAGTAATAAAAGTTGCACCTTTTCTTTCTCTCTATCCAAAAAAAGTAAAAAAAGTGAAAAAGTAAGTGGGACAGGGGGCGGGAGAAGGTGAAGTGTTGCAATCCTCCTTAGCCTTTCTGCACCACGTGCAGTGTAATAAGTGTTACTTAATTCAGATTATTCGGAACAGAAGACAATTGTCTTTGCTGTCCGCAATAGCCTCTAGTTTGATGTTAAGGTATTGGTAAAACATTAGTGTCACATTATTTTTTGCTATAATTTAGTCCCTGTAATTCTTTGATTTTAAAATCTTTAGTTTTTTTGTCTCTGATAAATTTTAAATAAAGAATAAAAATAGGTTTAAAAAAGGTATCACACAAGTTAACTAGATTCCTAAAATTTAGCAATTTATGACACTCTAAATGAAAACTAAATACTACAAAAACTTGTGATATTTTAGACATAAGAAAAAAATAATATGCTTTACAATATTTTAAGATATTTTGCGGCATCTCACAAAAGCGCCCCTAATGACTCCCGATATGAAGTTTAACGAGGACTACTATGAAGAATGAAAATGACAAGTTAGTTTTGTCCTAGCTCTACTTGAATTATTACGGCTGCCCCAGAAAATTAACGCACCTTCCGTTCCAATGACATGAAAGGAAGACAAGTTATGAATTACCAACCATAAAACACGACTAATATTGTGATGAGGAGATTTCTCCTTGAGTCCCATTTAAGTCGGCCCATGATCAGCCCATAAATTGGACTTAAGCCAGTCGGCCTATGAAGACATTAAAGGCCATAATAAAAGAGGGGAAAAGAGCTACTGCTACAGTAAATGCAGCCTTTAGTCCCACATCAACTGCCGCCACAAGTGCTCACCTTCTCCACTTCTATAAAGTAAGGGCCTCTCATGCCCTAAGGGGCGAGTCTTTTATTCCCCAACTCAGTCACTTACTTTTCGCCATTTGATACTCACTGACTTGAGTGTCGGAGGGGATTCCCCATAGAAAAAATTCAGGGGCTCCGTTGACGTAGTGTTCACACACGTAGGTCGGCTCGGCCCCAACACCAGTCGGCCTCGGCTCACGCAGCCCACCCGACACTAGTTGACCCCAGCACCAGTCGGCCTCAGTTCACTCGGCCCACCCGATGCTAGTTGACCCCAACACCAGTCGGCCTCGGCTCACTCGGCTCACCTGGCGCCAGTTGACCGAGTCACCCAACACCAGTCGGCCTCGACTCACTCGGCCCACCTGGCGTTAGTCCGCCCTAGCACCAGTCAACCTCGGTTCACGCAGCCCACCCAGCACTAGTTATCTTTGGCTCACTCGGCCCACTCGTTCAGTTGGCCAGTCGGCCTCGGCCTTAGCCTCCCTGCACAAATTCTAAAGAGGGACTTCGTCTGCGTCACGAACACTGTTCACTCCACCTAAATTACAAAGTTCGTTGTCTCGTCTTGTGGAAGCCTGACATCTTCTCTCTGACCTAAACTTATATTAATGGGTTATTTGCTTTAACGTAAAATATCATAATTTGAAAGAATTATTTCATTTTTATTGTGTTTTCAATTATTTAGAATGATATAAAATAAAACAAAATCTTGTCTGGACTTTGTCTACTCAATTGACAGCCCAATTCCTTTGTTTTGATTTACAACAAAGATCCCCTGTAAACCAAAACAAGAAGATTGATGCATCCCTCTTATTTTGTTTTACGAACAACCAAACAAAATTTCACTTATTTTAAAACCGGTGATTTTGAATCCATGATTGGCAAAGTTTTACATTAAAAGAAACAATCCTAAGCGAAAACAAAAAACATAATCAGAAGCCAGGGATAGCAAAATCCGACCTCTAATTTGGAATAAAATATAATTTTCTTAAAAATATAATATTTATAGATCTTTTGAACAGAAATAATATATAATTTGACACTTAAATTAATATATCTTCTTTAATAAGAGATTTATGAAGTTGCAATGAAAGCTACAGCCGTAGGATGAAGGCCCATCTAACGCATTTGTTCTGTTGTGCGTGCTCTGTTCAAAGATCGTGTTTACGCATCTCTCTTTTCTCTCTCACATGGCGGCCGCCGGGTTTCTCTTCTCGCCGCCGCGAGCCGCCAGGGCCCTCCTCCTCTTCCGCTGCCTCTCTCACTTCCCCTTTTCGACGCCTCTTCCTCCCCATCCTCGCCGCTCCTTCTCCACCGACCCCTGCCGCAGGAGGGTGGGCCTCCTCTCCTCGTTGCCCTTCCACGCCCAGGACGTCCCTGCCGTCTCCGGTTTCGGCGTGGAGCTCGTCGACCCCGACCTCTGGCGGGTCTCCTCTGCCCTGTCCCACGCCCTGGGGCCTCCCCCAGCTGAGGCACCCAAGGTGTTCGATGAAATGCTCGAGACGAAAGAAGTCGATGACGAGGAAGAATCGGGAGGAGCCGGAGATGGAGATGGAGATTTCCCCGATCTCGATGAGATCGAGGAACTTCGGCTGCGGAAGAAGCTCTTCTACAAGCTGGACAGGGGATCCATGGAGTTCGAGGAGTGCAGTCTTAGCCTCTTCCGCCGGCAGAAGAGCAAGTCGAAGAGGAGACAACACCCGGAGAGCAGAAATCCTTGGAGTTCACCCGAACTCAGAAAGAAAGAAACGGGTTTGAAGACGAAATCGCCGACTAACACGAAGCCCGCAAAGCCTGGATGCGATTCCAAAGCGATCTCGGCATCCATGGCGGCGAAGGTGAAATTGGTGGAGGTTGGGAAGAAGGAGAAGAGGGAGAGGATCCCCACCTACAACCAGCTGACGGATCCTTACCATTTGCCATTCTGCCTGGACATCTACATCTCGAAGGGCTCGGTCCGCGCCTGCATCGTCCACAGGGCCACCAGCAAGGTGGTGGCCGTGGCGCACTCCATCTCCAAGGACATGAAGTTCGACCTAGCCTCGAGGCGGGATGCCGCGGCCTGCACCGCCATTGGGGCGGCGCTCGCCCAGCGCGCCCTCTCCGACGACATCCACAATGTGGTGTACACACCCAGGAAGGGGGAGAAGATCGAAGGGAAGCTCCAGGCCGTGCTGCAGTCGATTATGGATAATGGAATTGATGTCAAAGTGAAGATGAAGCAGAGGAAGAAGTTGAAAGGACGTACAACAGCTTCTTAAGGCTCGTTTGGTGCATATTGTAGAATGCCACAAAATCTCGATTTTGAAATCATTGAACACCGAGGTTCGCCGACTCAAAAGAGTTGGACCGACTCGGATCTTTCATGATCTGGTACGAGTCGGGTCGACTCGTACTGACTCAGTCGAGTCGCATGGAAAAGTTTTTCTAAATCGTACAAGTTCGGTCGAGTCGTACCAACTTGGATTCATCCTGAGTCGCCCTAATCGACACGAATCGATCCGGTACGGCAAATCATGCTGCCATCAAATACTATTTTACGGTTGTTTACAACATTTTACAATGATTTACAGCACACCGGACGGCCCCTTAATGGACTGTTGGAAGGTGATCAAACTTTCTCCACTTGGTGCAGAGTGCTTGACACTTGCTTGAGCTTCTGATCTGGTAACTCACCATCTTTGTTCTTTGTCACTGCACTAAATTTGTTCACATCCTACTAAAAGTTGGTTGATCTTGCAATGTTTTCTACATCACTTAAGAGCCTATGTTCCTGTTTTGTATATACCCCAGGTTAGGAATGGCACCCGATCTATGTATCAGTAAAAGGTGTGTAATTGTTTGTAGTGCTGACCATGTAAAACTAGTGCAGACTTCTTGAAACACCTGAAATGAAGTTTTAGGCATTGGATAGGGCCTTGATGGTTCATTTTCAAGGAATGGCCCTTGTTGATCATGAGCAACTAATTGACATAGCATGGTCAGTGCAAATACTGACCAACAGTAATAAGAAGTATGCTTGACTTCCATGTTTGGCATATCCTTTCTGCTTTTTCACAAGCAGCTCACAGCAGCATGGTGGTGTCTTCTTGGCGCTTGATTTTCTCTGTCACTAAGAATGGGAAGATTTTTCATCCATCAAAATAGAAAGGAGAGAGGTGATGCTGTTGCACCTTTGGAAGTCATATGCTAGTAGTCAGGTCAGAGAAATTATTTAAGTACATAAATCAGACATTAATAATCCTGAGGCTGAATTGACATAATTACAACATATGTTGATGACTTTATTGTGTACTTGAGGATAATTATGTTCGGTTGACATTTTTGCACAGTCGAACAATTAAGTCATGGTTCTATCTAGTCATTCCATTTAATCCATTTGGACTAGCTAGGACTAACTTGGTCTCATACTTTCCATTAAATTTTCCGATATCCATTTGAAGTCCTATTTTGTTACCCCTCTATCATTCAAAATTGGCCGTCTTCTCACTGAGAGTAGATAGGTTTCAAAAGAAGAAGAGAAGCTCGAAGCCAAAACCTAACCTGGCATGGTCCGGCGCATGCGTGCATGTGGTCTGCATATCCTCATCTAATTCTATAGGAATAAGTGTCTATAGAATGGCAAAACATATATACAAATTTCAAGTTCAAACAATTCATCGGACAACATATATAGGACTAAAAACTGAAATGTTGACTTTAATCTAAGTGTTTGAGAATTTTGAATTTTCAATATTCCTTAGAAAATGAAAACTATAAGGCAAGCTCTCAATGAAAATAAAATACAGAAGATTTATTTTTCTCAAGCCTGATAAGATTTTCTCTTATAACAAAAGAAAAAAGTTCATCTTTCTCTTGTATAATTAGCATTAACTAAATAAACGAATTTGTAACGAGCAAAATTTGAATCTATCAAGCAAGTATACGGATTTAGCTACAAACTGATCTATCTTCTCGATATGTTAAAGTCATTTGGTTTGACCAAAAATGTTATAAAATAACACTCAAATATCATAAAATATCCTATCTTTTCATAGAATGTGATATTTTACAATATTGTATGCTAAACTAAACAACTCCTTAACTCTAAGTTTGTTTGTGGAATAGGGTCAAAATAACCGGTATAAAGGTTCTATTCTGATTTGTTTAAGTTATTCTGCAAACAAAGTCACACTAAGAGAATCAGACAAGCAATGGACTGCGGAAAGACCTATACCCTTTTATTTATGAGATCTTATGTGATAAAAATATTTAAATAATTTGACATGAGAGCACTTGTGCACAATAAAAAGATAGAAAAGTCCACTGTTACCAGGAATAGCAGGGGCGACGGGTGAGAGGAGAGGACTGGTGGTCGTGGCCCTCGTGGGCACACATGACGGGAAGAATGTACGGTTAAAATGTTCCAGAGGTGCAGCTGCACCGAGCTGTTCTCTTCCCCACCCTCTCTCCACGTTCTTCGCTCCCTCCTTTGCGCGCCATCTCTCCCTCCCCCCTGCCCTCCTTTAAATCTCTCTCTCTCTCTCTCTCTCCCCCATATTCCTCCGGCCACATCCGGGGGGAAATAGGGAGGACCCAGGAAGAAGAGGGAGAAAGGGGGAGAGCTATGGGGGCCCGTGAGGTGGCGGCGGCGGCTGCACGGCAGGAGATGCCTGCCGAGTCGCATCGGCCGGCCATGGCAGAGGGGATCTCCATGGTTCTCTCTCGGTGGGCAGCCCTGCAGACGGCGGTGGAGAAGGGGTGGGGCGGGGGAGACTCCCACTGCAAGCCCCGGGAGCTCGCGGCCTCCCTCCTCGCCTGGTTCGCCCAGCCCAAAGGTTAGCTAGGAAGGTCGCTATGCATCATGTCCTTGCATTAGTTTGTGTGAGTGCTGTTTGTAGACAACGTGCATGGCTGCACGTGTGAGTGCTGTTTGTAGACAACGTGCATGGCTGCACGTCCTTTTTAATGCTATTCTTATTTCCCCATGCTACTTCTTACTTTCCCACGATAAATGTTGTAGTTATTATATATCTTCTTATACTTTTTTGGAATTTTTTAAAATAAGCTGTTGAATGATCTCATATTTGTAAATAATTCTCTGTATAATGTATATTTGCATGTAATCCTCCTTAACTATAGTGATATTTGCATATAACCCTCCTAATTGTGTGGTTTGCTTTGAATTTCACCTGGTCTAAAATGTTTTTACTCTACATAAAAATAGAACTAACTTCTTTGATACTAACGGTATATATTGGTGAATGTTTACGCAATTTTTCTCGTGAGGTATTTGTATTCTAACTCAAGTTATTATTAATGTTTTTATTTAATAGCTTTCATGTATTTTATGTAGAGTAAAAATATTTTAGTAAACCGCATAGTTAAGGGGCTTATATGAAAACATAATCATAGTTAAGGGAGTTATACACAAATATGAATTATACAGGAAGTCATCTACAAATATGAGATCATTTAACTGATTGTTTGCAAAAAAAACCCTACTTTTAATCACATACCATTTTACACTTCCCTTTGTTGGCTTACCCTACAGTGTAACTTGTTAGCCAACAAAGAGAGAGAGAGATCCACGTTGCATCACAGAAGAAAGCAATGAGAAAGAATCATAACAGGTTAGAATATTAATCTTGACTTGATTTAATTTATTAACGTTATTGTAATCGAAATAGGACTACAGAAAATTTAAGGGGCAAGCTGTTAGAAGGGAAGAGGCCAGAATCTTGGAAAGATGTCGAAGGATATCCGAATATTCATTTATTTGCCATCTCTAAAGCTTGACAGAAGCATACGTCTGCATCTGAATAATTTCGAATAAGGAAAACATGTATGAGTCTGTTTATCCGTTTGTTTGATTTTGTTACCCTATTTTATCTGTTAATCACATTGAATTTATGACTATTATTTTTCACTTGTTTATAGAGAAGCTCCTGCATTTTTTTAAGAGCCACCTTTATAAATTCTATTAAACATTATTCATGCACATCAAAATAATGTAAAGTACAATTTTATACATGCTAGGTATTTTAAATTCTCCTGCATAAATATTGAAATGCTTTCACGATATGCATGAAAGTGTTAAATGGATTTTTGGAGAACTTCATGAAAATTAATATATATACATATATTGTGTTATACCAATACATTTTTAGAAAGTTTTCCATGGTTTTGATCGAAGATAAATTTAAGAGAAACATTATAAAAGTAACTTACATTTAAGGATAAAATAAATTTTTTATCTCCTAGATGGAATATGGCTTTTGAAGAAATTGTGCGTAAATAGATATTTGGAAGGACCTGTAGAAGGAATTTAGGATTCGTTTCATAAATTGCGAGAGTTTATAGATATATATTATATACTGACAATATTGCTTATAGAGATGCTGTTATGCAATTATAATTCTCTCCCTCATTTTGCATATAATTCTTTACTCTTCTTCTAGTTCCTCACCATGTGGATGATTTGGAGAACATGCTTGATGAGTTCATGGTTCTTTCTTTCAACACAGAAGTTGAAGATGGAAGTATTGAAGAGGTAAGACGTTTCATTTTTTTTCCTTTTCACATTATGATTTGAATTATCATGCATAGAACAATCTTTTGATGACGTTGTCCTATTATTTTAGATTACATCTAGTTATTGTTTCGGGGATAAAAGCACCCAAAAGCATTAAACACTTTCTTTTAAGACAGGTTCATCTAACTGTCTACGATACAAAAGTTTTACTAAGATTTATCCAATTGCCTAGTACATTATTACGGCTAACAATAGGTATAGCAGCTTTACAGCATGTTTCTAAGATCTAAATAAGTGTAGTTGACAAGGTCAATGCCTGCACTAATTAAAATCTCAACTATATATGTTGTGAGACCAAAGGTAGGATAGCATGTAAGAACCACTTAATTGTTGTGAGTGGAAAAAAAAAAGTTTACCCTCTACTCTTGTATATTCGTATTACTAGAGACTACATTGATTTTCTTATAGATATTTGAAATAACCATTGTAAAGTTATATCTTTATAGAATCTTAATATGAAACAAAAAAGTGTTATACTAACTCATCTTATAATGCAATGTCATGTTTGCTTAATTATAATAATGGAAGTAAGTATCATATTATGTTTAATTAAAAACGAAAGTAAATTATCATGCAATTGACTTGATGATTTGTTTCTAGGTTTCACCAATCATTGTATATAGGGATTTTTACTTTTTAGCCCCTATAGATTTTTGACATTAGAAATAAGCACTCCCATATGCCCTCACAATCACAACTTGCTTACATATAAGCCCTTTTAAAGGTTATTTGTAGTGCTCTTAGGGGCCTATTTGTAAGTTTTAGGGGTCTTTCACTAATTCATGATAGATTGTAAAGACTTATTTGTAAATAATTAGATTAAGAGGACTTATTTATAATATCAAAAGATTACATACAAGATTCTAGCACATGCTATTTATTTGACATAGATTCCATTAGTGATACAGACTAGGGTGTTGGTATATCTGTTATTTTATGAATTCTAACCAAAAGACTTGAACAGGTTGCTGAGCAACTAATGGTCCTGCATGAAGACATTCTACAAGGCAATTTTGAGCTAATTGAAAAGTTGAAGAACTCTAATCCTCGAAAACATGTGGACCCTCAAAAGTAAATAGGTGAGTCTCTCTTTGCATAAACATTTTCATTATTCTTAATCCATTTGCTTGTTTTCTTATAGAATAGTTGGAAATACATATGCATAAAGATCTTTAAGGGAAAAAAAACTATACATAAATTTCTGAATTGAATCACTTGAATTCAAATTTTACTTCTTGTTGAAACCTTCGTTTGTGTGGATAAAGGAGAGGAAGAGAAGAACTATTAGTAAGCTATAAGCGTAAGGTATTCTTGATTTATGCATTAAGATGCCTAATTTATGGGACTAACATGTCGTGGGGTTATTGATATCAAGTATTAAAGGTGTGCCTAACAAAGCAATAAACTGTATTTAAATCTAATGTAAGAAGAGTTCACATGACATTGTACTTAGGAGAATGCTAATTAGTCATACTTGTTGGGGACATTTCATTCACAGAAGACAAGTGCCACATAGATACTCTTTGAACATTGCCCTGCCACCAAGAGGTTAATAATAACTCATAAGATTAATAAATGAAAGAAACGCAATGATAAGATTAAAAGGATTACATTTCCCACCTCACTTCCATGATGTACTCTCTTGTCTATTGTCAACTTCCATCACATCAAAAATTTCATACCTGTTGGATGCAATCAGGCACAAGGGAGAGACATGTAAATTATAATCTTGAATAGTTATTCTACCTTTAGCCGTGCCAAATACTAGTATCAAACTGTTTTCTCGACTTAAATGGTACCTACTCACCCCATTCATACGTGCGCACTAGATTGTTAAAATGTCTCAATATTTTTTAACAGGATTTTTAGATATAACACCCTGTAATTTATCATATTTTGGATTAAGAAAAAACAAAAGAAAGGAGGTTTACTAGATATGAAAAACTGTAGGCAATGTTATCCAAAAATTTGACAGGTGTCATATATTTTGCTCGAGTAGAAAATCTCTGGCAATCTAATCATTAAAATTACAAAGTCAATTATTATAATATTCATGTGATTCTTGTTAATCATTTTGAAGGTTTCTGGAGACGAGGACCGTATAGAGATGAAGAATCGAGCATGGTCACTGGTGGTCCGTTAACAGAGGACCAAATGTTGTATAGGCCATCTTAAAAATACAAAAAAAAAAAAAAAAATCTTGTAGGGAGCTGGATGTAATTTCTCTTTCCAGGCCAAAGAGGAGACAAAGGAATACAAGTAGGGAAGGGCTGCTGTCAGTAACCAGTATATAAGGGTTGCTGCTGATTGTAATATATATATTGTATAAGTAATAACTTCAGAAAAGTTTATGTGATTGAGCGTTTTCCTGCTTGTCCAAATGGTACATTTTAATGTCATCAAAACTAAACGTCATCATCTATTGTCTTATGGCCAATTTTGAAACTTGGTTTAGCTGGTATCTAGAACAAGGAAGAAAGGTTAGAATACTCCTGTTTCGTGAATATTAAACTCTGGTATACGTTTTAAAAATTTATAATGATTTTTTTTTTTATTAAAATTGGATGGGTCCAAGATTGTCGTCTGGACTGCACGACCATTTTGGACCCCATCTCCAGTTTTATAATAATTTTTGACCGGACTGCACGGCCGTTTTTAACCATAACCGTCCGATGAGGTGTCACTTTTGATCTTCATCATTAGTTGATGTATTTTTTTTAAAAAAATAATCAAAAAATAAAAAATATGTCAATTACCCCTACAATGATTCCCGTGCCTTCGGGTTCTAATTTTGAACATCAACTAAGGAGTTCAAAGTCTATGTGGTCCGGAACATGGTTTGCACTATAGCATACCATGGTTTGCACTATAGCATATCATGGTCCAGAACACATGAAGTCTAAACTCTTTAATTGGATTCAAAATTAAAATGTAAGGGATTGGAAATAATCCTAAGGATAATTAGTATAATTTTTTATTTATTATTATTATTTTTAGACCTTCTGATCATAAAAAATCAAAGGTTGCATATGATCGGACGCCCATGGTTAAATTTCATGATCAGACAATCAATATTAAATCTCAAGAGAGGGAAATAGCTATAAGAGGTAATTAAATATTTTAAAGTGTATGATAATTTTTTATTTTTGTTTCACGTGGAAAGGAAGTAGAAAATGGACCGCACGACCCTATATCATTATCTCTCTCTTTATATATTTCTCATCTCCCAAAGGTCTGGGAATGGGATATCTATACAAGAAAATCACTATCACTTGAAATTTTTATAATGCAAGAACGTTTACAACACAAGGTGACATCTTTTGTATCACGCTTCGTACGTATGACTCAAACATGATTCACATTATATGGTTTACTAAATAACTATTATAAGGAAACAAAGATTTCACAATAAATTTTCAACAACTAATATTCTTTAAATATCTTACAAGACCTAGTCACATTGGGACTTTGCATCCATATTAGTTGTGGATTTAGATAAAGACTCTTGGGGTCCTTCTTCTTATGGAAAGAGGAGTCCAAGAGGTGTAGAGTCTATCAGAAATCTGCACGTATAAATATAAAGATACACGAGAGAAGAGAGATTACAAAAAGATTTTCTCTTCCTCCATCTCTCTCTCTCTCTATATCATAGCCTCCTTCTTATATATCTCTCTTTTTCTATCTTTGAGAAATCGTTTGCGATCTTACAAACATGCCACGTGGAACGAGCGGATGATTCTAGTAGCTGGTTACAGACGATCCACCTCTTTTGCTACTGCGAGTTGATCTTCTGTACTGTGACGATCAGGTAAAAAATTTTATGCCCGTAAAATTTTTATCGATATATCTGAACAAATAAATGGTATAAAAATTAGACAAATACACTATCAAGAATCAATATCACAATCATAATAATTAGAGCAAATGTCTATGCTTTATTTCACCTATTATTAATTAGTATGACTGTTGGATGTTGTCTTGCGACTAATCGGATCTAGATTAATATTGTTCACATCCGTGTTGACGGGTTTGTGCCGCGGCGTTTATTAATTTTTTTTTGTTTTTGCAATTCAAATATGGTAAGTGTTGGGAAGGAAAATGTTGAAAAAGCAAAAAAGTAAAAATATATATTTTCTAACTGATTTAGTCGTTGGATAATATTATATCATTTTGTACATTTCTATATGTTAAGGAAACGTCATACATGATTAAATAATATCTAGACACTTGAAATTTAAAGGTTCAAGTAATTTGTGGGTGTTTGGCAGTGACCGTATATAATAATAAATCACTTGCAAATGTAACAATTTTTAAAACTTTTTGACCGAAGTTATTCGACTTCCAAACATGATTGTAAAGCATAATTTGCTCCAAATTTAATAGAGCACAGATGTTTACAATATTTTATTAGGATTTGTCATGAGATGTGGTAAAATAAATGAGTGTTTAATGTAGAAAGATGCCGACTTAAGAACAGTGAGATATATACCAAACATGACATGACTATAAGAAACAGAAATGATACTGTATTTAAATTTTGGATGTATGATCAGATTGCAATAAGAAAGAGTACTTTCTGTGTTTTGAACATGTATTAGATAAGTGTGTCACAAAAGAATTTTACTGATTCATTCACCTTTGGCATTAGAATAAATACCATATTTAAAAGGGTATTACTAAATAATTCTCCTCCAACATTGGAATAAATACCAGATTTAGAAAGAACCATTCCCCTTTGGCATTGGAATAAACAGCATATCCTTTTGTCACAAGTCTAATGTCTGTTAGGAGATTCTTACTTGTCAGCCTCTATAATCTTCTAATACTTTTTATAAGCCCATGTAATCTTTATGTTTTTATTAGCTCCTATAATTATTTAAAATGTGTCTAAGTGACCCCTCAGCACTCCTTAAGAAGCCACTCTAGAGGGACCTTTTTAAGAATAGTTCAAAGATTATAAGGGGTCCTAAGGAAACATAAAGATTGCATGGACTAATAAATAATATTGAAAGGTTATATAAGGACTAAAAAATAAAAATCCTTATTATTTTTTCATCTCTAGTCATTTTTCGCTGATCATCTTAACCCCATTTTCTCATTTGATCTTATTTTTACCCCCACTAACTATTCATAATGGACCATCAACATATTAATATAATGACGTTGTAACATTAGCAACTTTATCCCCTTCAATATTACATATTTAGTATGCAATATATTAACTAGTAACTTCGTAATATTTTAGGCGAATAGTCTAGTGGACACCCCCGCCAGTTGTTATGGGCATGCGTGGTTCGACTCCTCTTATACTGTGCTCGGGGGAATCTGTTCCACGGAACCGTTCGTGCACTTTTTATTCGTATTAGGTGGCCTACAAGTCAATCCGATACTTTATAATATTCAATTTATTAATATAATGGCATATATTCATTGTGTAATTAAATCAATCTTTGTTCGTATCATGATGAAGTCCATGAACATGTGTAATGGTCTTCGGATTATGATTAGATCATAATTATGGGATCGAAAATTTATAAACACATGTTTTTAATTGTTCCTAGTCGAAGGATGTTCGAAAAGGACATTAAACATCCGGATAGACTAGTATGAATTTCTTCAGCTCATATGATGAGGTTGACTGATTCTAAAAGACACTATACTGGACCTGTAGGTACTCATTGATGGATGAGTTCATTGAACTGATCTGACTTAGAATCGCTGGATGATATCTACCTAACTGTTAACCAGTTCGATTCTTTTGTCACGATTGTGTGAATGGTCCGTGAACCTGAGACATCAAGAATACCTTGTTGGTAGGTCTCTGAACTTTGACCTTGATTAATGAATCTTTAACTATGGATTATCTATAAGTCAAGTGATCGGGCTTCGGGAGATGCCCTCAAAAGTAATTGCGTGTTCAATACGGAATCATCCGCTTTCGGTAATAAAAGAGAATGTTCTAGAAATGATGCGTTTAAGTCTCTGACCAGGGTAGACTCCGTATCAGATAAAAAGTTATCTGATATAGATTAGCGGCATCTGATTCGAGTGAATCGACCAGCTAGGATTTAATGGTAAACCATACCCTAGGGCGATTCCGAAACAGTATACGGATGAATGATTATATCCGTGCGGTAACCAATGATGGAAATGTTCCCATAGTGGATTGCATAAATCCCAATGCCTTCCGAGATCACGTAGTGTTGCTCGACACCAAACATAATCGGAAGCCCATCCGAATTTATTGTAGGACATTAAATTCGACTAATTAATTAATATAAGGATATTAATTAATTCAGTGGGTCCGTAAAGAGTTATTGGACTTAATGAGCTATTAACTGGACTGGTATTTGGGCCTGGAGGGTTACCTGCAAAAGGTTTTCAAGTCGGTGGATATTTTGACGGGATTTCAGATAAGTGTAAGTTTTTCTGAAAAATCGCAAATCACTTATTATAAAAGTACCGTTGCTAGGTCGGGGGCCAACAATCCTGACCTAGCCGCACCCCTCTCTCTCTCTCTGGACCCCCCCCCCTCTATGGCCGGCCCCCTCTGGAGAACCTGCTCCGACTACTATCTGCTCCGCCTCTCGTCTGACGGGAATTCTGAATCTGTATGTCGTGGAGGATTACGTGTAGTCAGACGGGATCCTCAGACGCTACAACGAGCGAGGACGATCCACCGAGAGGAAGACCGCGTGGATACTGCTATAAGTCGAGTACCTGCACAGCTTGCGGTATCACACCGGCGGAACCGGTTGATTGCGGATTCGAATCCGCACAAGGTAAATCCGATTTACCGTTTAAATTTTTGTTAATCGAAGCGGGACGGATCCGATTCCGATTTTATTTTATTCGCTATATTTTGTTCGGATCCGACACAGCGAACCTAACACTTTCCTCTTGGGAGTGCGTGGAAGTCTCGCCGGAATAGTTTAAACGAGCCTTTCTCCCCCTATATGGGGTATCCGTGTCCCGGTGGAATCGATCCCTGCTCTTTTGAGCAGGGGAACATGTGCCCGACCATTGGGCTAATGATAAAAGAACAACATCGTAATGTTAACATCTTAATTTGTTAAGGATTTAATATTCTAATAGTTAATACGTTATTATATTGTCATTATATTATATTACTAAGTTAATATTCTGATAGTCTATTATGAATAATTAATATGTAGGGCAGTTGGTTGCACACCTGCCTACCTCATGGGAGGTCTCATGTTCGAATATGGTTGGAGCCTAAAAACTCTCCAGCCATGCAACCTGTTACGTGTTGTTGAATATTTTATCCCTAGTCCGTTGGATTACTTCCCCGGAAATCAGTTCGACTTAAAATTATCGCCTAATTAGGCGGACCTTTCGACATGCTCAGATTTATCTCCAAACGTTGGAGGATTTCTTAGATTCCACTTAGGAATCCCGGTTGCTTGTATATACTTGTAAATACTTTGCCTCTGTGCCTCCTGCAAAAAGAAAAAGGAAAAGAAAAAGAAAAAAAAGAAGAATGTCAAATGAAGATGACTCAGATGGTCAACAAACAACAGACAAGGAATAAAAAATAATGTTAAACTTATGACATGAGAGCCTAATAAGTGTTTTGACAATTTTTAGGTTAGATTACACATGCCTTACACGGCAGAGTAATTTGATCTCTAAAATTAAAAGTCGAGTGTCAGTAATTAATAAAATAAATATAGCCGAGTCTAATAATAATTTTTAATTTTTTCATTGGTCTGCTCCGCCCCAACAACAACCAGCAAAAGTCCGAAGGGGGCTGGAGCTCCTCCGCTAGCACGCGCGCGCGCGAGTCGCGTCCCGGCGTCCAATCCAGGTGGTGAGCGCCATCACACCAAAACAACGAACTCAAAACTGGAAGCTTCACCCTCTCATCCCCCCATTACCCCTTCGCTTCTTATTTAAACATCTCTCTCTTTCTCTCTCTCTCTCTCTGCGCATCCCCCAGCTGTGTCCGCGCGCGCGTCCTTCCACATCTTTTTCTTCTGTATCACCACTTTCTTGAAGAATCCCGTACACCCACGAGAGTTGAGCGACCATGGGCGGCCATTTCGTTGTGGAGGTGGGGCGGGCTTCTTGATAGGCGAAGGAGCGGCGGGTGGTGGATGGGAGGATTCTGATCTCAACACTCGCAGGTTGGTATTTCGGTCCGGAGGAAAAATGTTCTTTGTTTCTTTTTTCCCCCTCTTCTGCGTGTGGAGGTTTTCTGGGTATCTAAAAAGTTGTCGGTTTGTTGCTGTGAGACGCTCTGTCTTTGTGATCTGCTATCGAAAAATACCTTCTTTGCGTTTGTTCGGTTCTCCTGGATTGATGCCGGGAGGGGTTCTTTTTGTTAAGCATAGAAAGTGGGTTTCTTTCTTTCTTCTTCTTTTTGGTTAACTGTTTGGCTATTGATAGGTTTCACTGGTTGCTTTTGTGTATTCATGGTTCCGTCAGGTGTGACCGGCCCGTAGCTGGAGAGATTTTGGCAACTCAAATCCTCGTTTGTAGCTATGTTGAAGTTTCTCTTACCAGCCAATTTACTTTTGTCAATGGCATTACGATTGTATGCCAAGCAATGGGATGCCGGTTTCGCTTTGGAACGTGAATTTTGTCTAATGTCTTTCCATGTCCTTTGGATTAATTGAAAGCCTTAGGAACGATTTTTTTAATCAGGAGAAAGACAGAAATTAAACCAACTGCTCAAGGGACGAGGGAAAATGTTGACCACATTAAGAGGGTAAAGGAAGTAGCAAGGAGATTCAATTGTATGATTTTTAATGGAAATACCATGAAAGTTTCTTCCGTACTCCCCAGAACTCTGAAAGTGTGAGAGCAGATGTTTAGGAGACGTAACATCTTGAGGACTAACTTCACCTGGGAAAGTCGAAAAGCTGGGTTTGTATCTTGGTCTCTTTGACTATGATCTTGTCAGCTATAGAATCATTTTATTTGAAGAGTTTTGTCGAGCTGGTTTTATGCTCACTTGGCTAGTGTGGGATGAATGTGGAGCCCTTGACCCCAAGTAGGGTAAACCCTCACACCTTAAGTCCAGCCAACTGGGAATCAAGATGATTGCACCTTCTAGTGGATGGAAGAAATACAGGGGAAGAAATAGAAGGAAAAAAAGGAAAATAAGGAGAAGAAAGATAGGATAAATACTGGATAAGGGTAAAAAACAATGTGAGAAAATCAACTAAGGCCACTTTACTCACTTGACTGAATCGATGATTTGTATGCTCATCATCTTGTGGCCATGTGATCCTGAGAATTGAGTCCACCCTTGTGCTTGGTGCATGCTGCTCTGAGCCAGAAAATCAAGGGTATAATTGAGTTCAGGATCTACTGAGCATGTCAAACAATGAAAGAAGTGGAAATGTCAATAAGTGCAAGCTGCTATGAGTCGGCAAACTATTATGATGTACACTGTTGCTCATGTGACTGCAAGAAGACATCCATGACTGTTAAGCTTAATAATTTTCTCTGTTGATGCTGGATCATAAACAACCATAATAAGGGAACTGATGGATTAACACTAATCTTCTATAATCCGTCATTTTTTTGTTCACAATTTTGATTTAACTGTTTAAGTGTGAGACTATCCAATCACTTGTGAGAGTTTGACAACACGATCATACTTTGAAAGTCATCAGGAGCATTGTTATGAGTGAAGGATTATGGTTGCACGGTAACTGTGGACTGAAATGTTCCAATTGGATTATGAATCCCTTATATTGTTTGGGGGTCATGGCACGTTGCTTTGTGCCAACCATGATCTATGAGCAATGGTTTTGTCAAGAGTTAACTAACTATTATCCAATTATGAGATTATGAGATAAGTTGTGAATACATCATCCTTTTTTGCTCTTTTGGAGGGTTTCTTGAGGGTGCACCAGTTCGTTGCCCTTTTGTATAGATGGAATTTATAAGGGTTTTTGTCTTTACTCTTGCACATTCTCCTCTCTTCAATTTTATATACCGTGTGATGCCATTCACGTTGGTTTAGGATTTATGATTGGGTTCTGATAAATGTTATTAAATGTTGGCTGACAACCCAATGCACACCCTCCTCCTTCTAAGCCTAAGTCTCATCTTCTAAGCCACAAAGGTTGATTCGGTTCGGATGTAATGTGCCTTCTGTTGCCCCCTTTGTGGCTTAGAAGATGAGACTTTGGACCATATTTTTGCAATCCTTTGAGCCATATTGCTGCAGCATATCGGGCTATTTAACGAGCCCATTCAGCGAGCTTGTGGGGGGCTGTTTTGGGATAGTGCATAGGAGACATTTCGGGCCTATCTTCACCATGATATACTCCCCGTCTTTGTCTCTTTTTCTTATGCATGCAGGTACATGGCATACATGTAGACATATAATTTTTATATTGCATGATTACATGCATAGTATGTTAGGTATTTTTGCATGCGTAAGAGTATTTTTTTGGTCAACAGCAGCTTACCATGGGAGATCCTCCAAATGAGAGTCTTGACCTTCAAAGGGGATTTGGGGCTCTAGACACGCTTGAAAAACAGAAACCTCAAACCCCCGTCTGCAATGACATGATAGATTGATCTTACTGGAAAAGTCCCTTTTCCCTCCCACACAGAAGCCTACTCCAGTAGCTCTTCATCAAGATTTCATCTAAAAGCGAGGTGTCCACACCAATGCCAGATTCACCTCTGCCCAGTAACTTACGGGAGGAAAAAACTCAATATTCATCCAGAATACCTGTGAGCTTGAATAACAAATTTAGGAAAGAAACAACTGAATTTCTATTGGAAAAAACTCAAATATTTCTTTGTTCTAAAAATTTGAAGTAATTCTTCTAGAATATTTTACTTGTGAGTTTGAAGTGTGATTCTAACAAATTTAGGAAAGAAAGAACTGCTTTTCTATTCAAACAAGCTCAAATATTTCTTTATTCTCTATGCAATCCAAATAAAATCTGAAGTAAAACTAGGATGTGATGGTACCTTTGTAATTGTCAGTAATTGTGCAGAAGCCATCTTCATTCTTCTATCTGGTCTCTGAAATGGCCAAGTTTTGAGATGTAGCTGAAACGAAATATTTTCTATTTTTTCACTAATGCTTATGGAATAACATTTAGCCAAATAATAGGATTAAATGTAATGTGTACTGTGATCAAATCATTTATACATATGACTCACATTAATCCTTAACGTTGGGTCCATCTTTTGGGTCTATACATTTGTTGTTTTGTGTGAAACATGTCATTTGTCATATTGCGAGGACTGAGGAGAAGATTGTGTCACATCTGGGTATTTTACTTGACAAAATTTATGTGTTCCTCTGATTTTGACATGGACATCTATAAATCATTTGCTGCATTACCTTTTGCCTCATTCAAGTCACTGAGTAGTGATCTAGTTGGTCTTGAAGCATATGGGTTTGTGCATTTAAAATATTGTTGGGGGTGTTCTATGATATGCTCTAGTGATAAATAGTATGGCCAAGGTTTAAAAACTCGGCTCGGATCGGCACGGATCGGCCGAGTCGGACAGGTTTTTGGCCGACCGTGCCGATTCCGGGGTTCCTTGCCGAGTCCTGGACTCGGATCGGCCGGTCCGAGCCGGATCGGGCGATCCGGGACCGGACCGGGCCGGGTCGGCTCGGATCGGCCCGACCCGGCCCCCAACGGCTAGTTTGACTAGCCGTTGGGGGTCAAACTAGCCGTTGCTGGCCGTTCCCAAACGGCCAGCAACGGCTAGTTTGGGCCTTGGGGGTCTATTTAAACCCCCCCAAGGCCCTCCTAAGGCTCCACAAATGCCCTTTGAGCCTCCTACCATTCTTGCTCTCTCTCCCTCATAGAATTCTCTCTCCATCTCTCCCACGAGGTCACTTCTAGTCTACTACAAGCTCCGCGATCTCTCATCTTCTTGTGCTGTGAAGGAATGGCATCTCAAGGTGCTGCTGAGCGGTCATCTGGGAATCCTCCTAGTGCTGATCCTGCTTGGGGTCATTGCACACCGGTGGACATGAGCCAAAGAAAGGTACAATGCAAATATTGCAACCGTGTTGTCTCTGGCGGGGTCTACCGATTCAAACAACATCTTGCTGGAATAAAAGGTGAAGTTGCAGCATGTGCTCGAGTTCCTTCAGAGGTTAGGATCCAATTTCGAACTTACATGAAGGAGAAGGAATCAAGCAAAGCAAGTACTGCCAGAAGAAGACAGGAAATTCGAGAGGAATTGACTGAACCAGCGCGAAGGTCTGATGCTGGAGTCCGGCTTGGTGGAAGTAATCAACCTATAAATGTTGATGATTGGGATACAAGTAAGTTTCTTATTTAACTTATTTTCATGTTCTTCACTTAACGTTTTCAGACAAATAGTTATAGTAGATTAATTTTTTTTCTTTTACATTTAAAGCTGAATTGCGACGTGCAATGGAAGCAAGCCGGCGGTCCTTTGCAGATGAGGACTTATTTCGGCACACTGGAAGATACGGAGGACAAGGAAGTGGCTCCACACCTTCTGCACAAGGGAGCACTAGCGCCGGCATGAGCACTAATGTATGCGAGGAGCTGCCTCAGGAGTTCACTAGAGCTGCAGATCCTAGAGTAGGTCCAATAGATCCCTTGCTCACCAAGAAGAGGGATAAACAACCTTCTATTAGTGCTGCATTCAAGAACTTAAAACTTTGTAAGGAGAAGATAGGGAGAGCTACATCTAGGTGGTTTTTCTATAACAGTATCCCTGCTAATGCGGCCAATGGGCCATATTATGAGTCCATGATCGAGACCATACAAGAAGTTGGCAAAGGGGTTGAAGGACCTTCTCCATATAAGATATACAACAAGTACTTGGATATGGAAGTTGATGACATCCGAACATACATTAAATCATTTGAAAGGATCTGGGATGAGTATGGATGCACTTTAATGTGCGATGGATGGACAGGTACATAAATCTTATATTCAGTTTCTTATCTTATCTTCATTTTTCTTAATCAGAATAGGTCTATTTCTGATTTCTTATCACGTTTGGAATTTTACAGGGATAACAAGAAGAAGTATGATCAACTTCTTAATTTACTGTAAAGCTGGAACCGTA